>CM051832.1:73420198-74825823 GCA_028451465.1 Erethizon dorsatum
CAGTGTTATCAATCACAGAGTCAACTGAAGGCTCAGGCTCTTGTACACAGCCTTCAAAGTCTCTCTCCTGTATAATCTTAGGGTATACTTTCTTTTTTTTTTTTTTTTTTTTTTTTGTGGGTACCGGGGGGTCGACCTCAGGACCTCGCGCGCCAACAGGCACCCGTGCCGCTGAGCGATATCACCGGCCCCTTTTCTGTATGTGGGATCCGGGAGTCGAACTCGGGCCCTCGCGCTTGCAAGGCAGGCGCTTACGCCACTGAGCCATCTCACCGGCCCAAGGGTATACTTTCTTCAAGGCAGATCTCAGTGTCCTTAGAGAGACACTGGGCCAGGATTTCTCAATTAATCCCACACAGGAAAGGGGTGGTAATGTTTCTTCCAGAATTCTTTAAGGGTTAAATCTGTGTCTGAGACCATCTGGAAGCACTTCAGGAACATTTCCTTGATGTATAGCTTCTTAAAGTTAGCTACCACCTGTTAGTCCATAGGTTGCAGTCGAGGAGTTGTATTAGGTGGGAGGAACTTGGCTGAAAGCCTTGGGAATTCTTCAGCCAATTCTTCTTCCAAATCTCAAGGGTGAGCAGGAGCATTGTTCATGACGAGGAGAGCCTTGAGTGGTAAATCTTTGTCTTCTAGATATTTCTCAACAGTAGGACAGAAACCCCCTCCCAATCCACTCAAGAAAAAGTGCTTTTGTTACCCAGGATTTTGCATTAAATCTCCACATGATCCCTTGCCTATTCTTGATGACTTTATGTTCTCTGAACACTCTAGGGGTCTCAGAGTGATAAACCAAGAGAGGTTTTATCTTGAAGTCACCACTCACATTGGCACATAGCAATAAGGTTAGCCTATCCTTCATGGGCTTGTGGCCTGGCATTTTCTTCTCTTCCTGGATAATGCATGTTTTCCTGGGCATTTTCTTCCAGAAAAGGCCAGTTTCATCACAGTTGAAAACTCGATGACAGCAAAAGCCATTTCTCTGTGTCATCATTTTGAAGGGGTGTATGTAATTTTTAGCAGCTCTTTTATCAGAACTGGCTGCTTCACCATGCCTAGCTACACTATTAACCCCAGTTCTCACTTTAAAATTCTGAAACCACCCCTTACTAGCATGAAATGTTTCATCATTATCACTTGTTGATGGTTTAAACTTTATGAGATCTGCATTTATAGCCCTACTTTTTTCACAAATTGCAGGCTCAGATAGGCTATAACCTGACATCTGCTTTTCATTTATCCATCCTAATACAGTAATAGACTTCCTACCTCATCTAATACTTGATCGTGACTTACTAATTTGAGTAACACCTTTAGCAACACTAGCTATCTTATACAAATTTTTTCTCTGTAAAATTGTTGAGATGGTAGATTTTGACATGCTGTATATATTAGTGAGATCAGTCACATGAACACCACTCTTATATTTCTCCATAATTTCCTTTTTCTTTTCAAGTGTAATCGCTTGTTTTACCTTCTCTTCCTTCTTTAGCTTCTTTTCTAGATTTTTTGGGGCCATTTTGATAGCAATAATTGTAGTGATTATATAAAGCGCTGACTGAAATTATGTCCACCTACATGTGCATCTGAGCTCAGACTGACACTTACATATGCTTACATATGCTTTTCTGACATCGTGAGTCTTTATTTACAACCACACAAGTGGCTGATGTTCAGGTCATGACTCAAGACATTTGTCATGAGCTAAACCTAAAATTCCAGTCAAAACCCAAGTTGTTCATATATGAGGCCCGTCATAACTCAAGAGCCCACTGTATATGATTTTGAGCTCTTATTATTAGTTCTAAGAAAGTAATTTTAACCCCATTAAATATATGAATAATTTATACAATATATTTAATACTTCCAAATATCTTGTCTTATTTATAAACCTCAAGAAGCCAAGAACACTTGAATTGATGTTAAGAGTTGATGCTAAGTTTATAATTCACATGTTTTCTTATAAACATTTATATGACATTATAATTCATTTGTCTTAACTAATTTTATATTATTCATAGAAATCAAGATACTGAGTAAACATAATTACTATTAAGTCATTTATTTTTTGTGAATAAAAACCTAAAAATTGTGCTTGAAACATAGGAAGCAATGGACATTCTATCTTTACATTTTAATAAAGGTAAATTGGTTGACCTAATCAAAATATACCAAGGTATACCTAATCAAAATGTAAGTCACTAAATTTAAGTACACGTTTACTTTTATTTTACCAACTAATTTAAATTACCTCATTTACTAAAACTTTACTTAAGTGCTATGAACTGAAATCACCTATACTAATTACATGAGTACCCATTTATCTATAAACCAATTTGAAAAGAACTTTTGGGAGAATTTTGTGATGTAGATATATGTATGAGAATGTTGCACACAGAAACATATGCATTAACAAAACTATATAACTTTTTTTTTGTGGGTACCGGGGGGTCGACCTCAGGACCTCAACAGGCACCCGTGCCTCTGAGCGATATCACCGGCCCCTTTTTCGTATGTGGGTTCCGGGAGTCGAACTCGGGCCCTCGCGCTTGCAAGGCAAGCGCTTACGCCGCTGAGCCATCTCACCGGCAAAACTATATAACTTTTATGTAAATAGATTTTGAGGTTCTCGTTTGTTCCTGTATGTAAACTTTGAGCCTAGCAATTTCTGTGGCAGTGGCTGAGTTTTCAAGGGTCCACCTTCAATGTCCCAAGTGGGTTTAGTAACCCTTGAATATCTGTATAACTGCTTTAACTGGCTTTTATTTTTATTTATTTATTTTTGATAAAAGCTCAGAGAAGTCAATAAGGAAGAAAAAACAGAAAATAGAAATAAAAAAAAATCTCAAAAACAAATTAAAATTCAGCAGCTATGATCACTTTAGTAAATTATTGCAAACACAGATTAGCAGGTAGACAAAAATAAGTATGACATATAAAATTATTACATTAAACCAAAGCATACTTTTAGATGTGTTGACCATGTAGAATTATAATAGTTTTTAAGTTAATTTTAGGCTTATAATTAAAAATAGGCTAGATAGGGGCTGGTGAGATGGCTCAGCGGCTTAAGCGCCTGCCCGGCAAGTGCAAGGGCCCGAGTTCGACTCCCAGAACCCACATATGTAAAAGGGGCCAGTGATATCGCTCAGCAGCACGGGCGCCTGCTGGCACGCGAGGTCCTGAGGTCGACCCCCCGGTACCCACACACACACACACAAAAAATAGGCTAGATAGTTAGAAGTCTCCCTAGGGGATATTAATTAGTACTTTTGTATTTTTATGTAACTCACAGGAAATTGTTTCAATATTCTTTTTTTAAGCAGTCATTAATTTGTAAAACACATTTTTAGGGTGATATTTTAGTGATAGATAGTAAGTTACCCTTTTTTTTTTTTTATAAAATCCTCACATCTTTAAGATCTTCCTTTTGTACTTCTGAAAAGAGACAGACAAAAAGTAAAAGACAGGATCATTTCAGTTCCTGCACTCACGTTTAGACAACACGTATGTCCTCCTAATAGATATCACTGGGCCATTTTTCTGAGGTCTGATAACATCAGTCAGTTTCAGTTTTCCTGAAAGCTAACAACTGGCCAGCCCCAAGCTTCCTGGCATCTAAGAGCACAAGCCAGCCCCACCGGCATGCTGTAGCAACCTGAGACACACAAGCACCCTTGCTGCTAGCATACAGCTGTTCCTAAGCATCTTTAGAGTCCCCAGAAAGCATGCAAATGCAATCATGTCTTTCATAATCAGATCAAAAGGTGGGGGGAAAGTCATGTACAAGTGCTGGATTTTACTAAAAAGATATATATATGAATAATTTATATAATTCATATATATATATGAATATATATATATATATATATATATATATATATATATATATATATATATATATATATATATCTGGGGACCTGTAGCTAATGTAAAGAACTCATGGGAAAATCTGTGTGGTAAAACAAAATAGAAGTCTGGAAATGCCTCTTTGTAGCAGTTAAAAGCATGTTCTGGTTTAGATAGGGAGATAAACACAAGGTTGAGGTTATAATAAAGATAAAAGCAAACAAAGCAGGAGGAGGGAGCCAGCTGGCACTAGAGACCCAGGGATATCCCAAAACAGACCTGTGGGGAAGGGCAGCAAAGCACTAAGACACAGCAAGACTGACAGATGTGAGGAGGATATTTGTGGTTGCCTAAATTAAAAACTTTGAGAGGGTGGCAGACAAAACCATGGCAATATGCATCACTAGGGGAGGGCTGGGATGGGCAAGTGTTGTCCCATCTCACCCATCCTGGCAGGATCCACCTTACTTCTGGGACCTCTGAATTGCCCTCTTCTAGGCTGGCAGGAACTCTCCCTCCTATAGGTGGGACTCTGTTTTAGTTTAGTCTGCAGGGAATTTCCCCTTCTTCCTTCTGCCCCAAGAGACTGCACTAGCTCAGTAGGAAGCTATTGAGAGGCACAGGGAAGAAGAGCAAAAATATACCAGAATTTGTTTATTTAAGGAAGAGGAAGATCAACTGGTAAGGCTACTCAGAAGACATTCTTTTATCTGACTTTAGGTGCTTCTGACAGCTAAAAAAGAAAAAGCTGGATACTTAGAGAGAAAGAGAGGGAGACAGAGAGAGGGAGAGAGAGAAAGAGGGAGATAGAGAGAGAGAGAGAGCCAAGCCTGCCATCAGAGGGCAAAGTGCTGAAGTAAAAGAAAAATTAAAAAGCTGAAATTTTGACTAAATTTACAAAAGTCAGTGCCTCAGTTTACCCACTGGCAAGTGCCAAACATGTCATAGAGTCTGAGAAGGTACCACAAAGAGGAGATGATGGTGACATCAACTCACCCCACCCATAAGAGTAGGTTGTAGGTTCACTGACTTCTGTCACAGGAAAGAAAAAAGGAAAAATATGCTTTATACTTAGGGACTTAAAAACTGCTCTGGTTGTAACTGACAAAGCAAGAAAACAAAATCCAACAGGGTATAGATGACGGGAACAAAAATATTTGTCAACTGGTTCTAACTGATAAGTTACAAAATATTCTGTCCAGCAATAGCAGAGTGTACATATTATTCTCAAGTTCATATGAAATTTTCCTCAAAATAGACCACATTCTATGCCATAAAACACAGAGTAATTTGTTTTAAACGATAAGCATTTTATGAATTTTCTTCCCAGAACTGTGGAATCAAATGGAATCTAAAAAAAGAAAGATGAAAGTAAAATCCTGAAATATTCAGAAATCAAACAAGTCTATAACTAATCTATGGTTTGAAGACTAAGTCTAAAGATCATTAAAAAATATGTGAATAAAATGTAATGAAAATAAAATGTACTGACATATGCATGATTTAGTGGAGAAATCTTCCAAAATCATTACATTTTGACAGTTCTCATGTTAGAGCACATAGGCTTTTGGTAGATCACCACGTACTATTGAAGTGACATTAAAAATTTTTTATTTTATAACAATTTTCAAAGTAGGCACAGATGATCTAAAAATGGAGAAAACTATTACCTTGTATTTTTATCACTACTTGAAGGAGTGAATCATTCATGTATTTCATTTTTGTTATAGAATTTGGTATCCAAGATTCCATCTATTTCCTACCTTAGAAGCAATGAATCATTACAATAAACTAATGGCCGAGGGTGTAGAAAACACGCAGCCAAAAGAACAAGTATCCATATTCATCTGCAGTTACATCCCCATAACTGTTGTGTGTATCAACAAGGCTGACAGTTCATGATCTTGGATTTCTAAAAAAATTTATTTTAGTTGTTTTTCTAGCTTGAGGACATACAGCCATAATTTCCATGTCACTCAAAAAATTATAAATTATCTGTTTTCATGTTTTTTTGCAACACAATTTAACTATGCAAAGCAAGTTGATTGCCCATTTTCTTCCGTGTCTATGTCTATAGAGTTATTTCAAAAATGTTAGCTTTTCATTGGAAGTTAATACCAGCATAAACTGTACAAGAGTCTCTTTACCATCAGGTGTACTACTGTTTTTGTGATGTGTAACCTTTCTCTTACATACATAAGAATGTTCTGCTTATCTCTAATGAATCCTTTTATCTATCTTCTTTCTGCTTTCTGTTAAGGATATTTTGGTGTTCATGAAACAGTCCTTGAACCCTCTGCCTTTGGAGACCTCCACAATTTTTTTTTTGCTTAATAGTGGCACTATTATTTTAGGTAATTATCACTGGTAATGAGGTAACACGTTTTCCATTTCCCAATGAGTGACTTCATAATCTGGGAATAACTTCAAAATAGTGTGAGTTCGTATCCTCTGCATACCTTAATTCATTTGCTTTGACATTAAATTCTATTTATTAACATTAAAGTCTAGTTACATATTTGGCAATTTTAAGTGATGAATATATGTGTTTTGTACATGTGTTTGTATGTGGAGGGATACAAATTTTAAGTATCAGTGACATGAAGAATGAAATTTTATAATGAATTCAATGCATACTAATTAAAATAATGACTATACAATACCTTTTTAAAGACTAGCTAATGCTCCTTCCCAAATACTTATATTTTTGTTGAATTGTGCTTTAGAAAATAAATATTCCCACAGAAATGATTTTTTAACTTATACTCCAGAGTTAGTAAGTTATTAACTTCCTTAATTTTTAAGGTTTTCTGGGTGTCAATTTGCATCCTGGAGAGGTATCTATTCATTTGAAACCACAAATATTTTAAAGCAGTTTTCATGCTCAAATAGTCATAAAATTGATGGGGCTTTCAGCTTCAGCACATCATATATATTTTCTATTTTTCGTAACTCATTTTCATTTCTGTATATATTTGTCCCTAAATTATTTATAGGAGAGCACTTTTGGTAAGATGGTACTATTAAAGAGAATTTTTTACTGCCTTTGAGATTTTTTAAAAAGAAACTGAAGAACAATTCAAAATGCCATGAACTAAGCAGCTTGTATGAAAAAGTAATCATTAAAAACATATGGGAAGAGGGCCGGTGAGATGGCTCAGCGGTGTACACTCCTGCCTGGCAAGCGCGAGGGCCCGAGTTCAACTCCCGGATCCCACATACAAAAAAAGGGCCGGTGATATCGCTCAGCAGCATGGGCGCCTGCTGGTGCGCGAGGTCCTGAGGTCGACCCCCCGGTACCCACAAAAAAAAAAAACACATGGGAAGAGAAAAAAATTATGAGAAAAGAAGGAAAAAATGGAACAAAGCTTTTATATATGAGGCAAAGAGGGGTTGAAGGGAGGGTTGGGGAATGGAAAAAGAATCGTTATATCATGTACAGGTATAAATTCCCTATAATGAAGATAATCATTATGTATACATAAAATATACAAATAAATTTAATTAATAAAAAAATCATGGGCCGGAGAGATGGCTCAGTGGCATAAGCGCCTGCCTGGCAAGTGCAAGGTCCTGAGTTAGACTCTGGGTACCCACATAAAAAGGAAAAAAGGGCCGGTGATATCGCTTAGTGGCACAAACACTTGCTGGCAAGCACAAGGCCCTGAGTTTGAACCCTGGTACCCACATTAAAAAATATATATATATACAATACAAATTTTATAATTATATTTTGAGATAGAAGGCTACATTTAGGACCATGTACAACAAAAAATATTATGTATATTACACAAAATTGTTCTATTTTTTACTTTGAATTGTCTCACACTTTTATATTAAATATAAATTATTCAATAACCAAAATATACTAATAACAGCTTCACAAGGCAGTTTATTAGTGCTCTTCATATATTTGCTTCACTTTCACAAAAATGTCTACTGAGAAAAAATTAATTTTTTTTGAGCTTTATAGATCAGAGAACAGGCACTGAAAGGTCTTAAAACATAGACACATGCTAGGTTAAGTTTACTTAATTTTCATAGTATATTACCATTCTGTACCTATTTCCTTTCATATAGATCAATCAGGATATAATTACCACTCTTTAATCTCTATTCTTTTTCTCAAAATTGATTTGGATATCTATGTATATTTTTTTTTTTTTTTTTTTTTGGGTACCGGGGGGTCGACCTCAGGACCTCGCGCGCCAGCAGGCGCCCGTGCCGCTGAGTGATATCACCAGCCCCTTTTTCGTATGTGGGATCCGGGAGTCGAACTCGGGCCCTCGCGCTTGCCGGGCAGGCGCTTACGCCGCTGAGCCATCTCACCGGCCCCATATTTTTTCACATATATTTTATTACTATTAAGATAAAATTTGTATTTTATTTTAAAATTTGAGAAAGTGAAAAATAAAATTGCTTATTCAAAATATTCTATCAGTAATAGAATACAAAATATATGTTGTGATTGAGTATAGGTTTATAATAAAAATATTAACTATTTAAGATAGAATTTTAAAAATAAACTTTAATCTTATTATTATTATTATTTTTTTTTTTGTCTTTTTGAGACAGGGTTTCACTATGCAGTTCAGTCTGGCCTTGAACTCACTTTGTAGCCCACACTGGCCTGAAATTAGCAGTAATCCTCCTGCTTCAGCCTCCCAAGTGCTAAGATTACAGGCATACACCACCATGCCTGGCCTTATTAAATATTTTAATGCAAATAAAAATAAAATTCTAATGTTCAATTTTAGTATAAATGACTAAGTTAAAAATTAATATATTTTTTCAATGTTTTACGTTGATCTACCCACCCACATTCATAAAGTAGGGTAAACTATTTCTCGGTCAATGTATAAATATTTCTGAAGTCCTCTAGATGAAGCAGGACACAAAAGGAACCATGAAAATGTAAAACAAACTCAACCGAGAAGTGATACTTTATTTTTATTTTTTTAAATGTAAGAAACTATTTCATTCCTTTAAATTAAGAAAAAGAATCTGATAGCAAATTCACCTTTCCTCCATCGTTCTTCATTAGTTCAAATACTCCATGTTTGCAAGCCATGTCTGATTCCAGGCTTACTAGCAACAAAACTCAAAAACTGTGTGCATTAGACAATCACTTCTTGTTTTCAGGATGTGGATCTGTATTTCTTTAGGAATTGATGTTCTTAATCCAAGAGGATGGTTTTGGTACAGTACATGACCTGAAATACATTGAGCAATGTATTTAAATGTTGTCAACATTTTCTTCAACCCATTTGCCTCAGGAATTTGTTTGTTCTATACAGGTTCTTCTGTTGTATGAGTTCTACACAGTGTTTCCCCTATCTGAACATATGCAGAGATCTGTATTTCCCAGACTAAAAACTATGGGCATATGCAATCATTATTACTACATATTTGAACTTTCCATTAGCATATAAACCATTTTACTGATTCTTGGTCATGTGATCTGGTTTTAACAGCCATAATGTGTTTAAAACCTGTTCAGGTCTTATTGAAACATGTGGGATAATTGATTCAGAATGTTCAGCTTGCTGAATATTGAAAAACAAAGGCATTATCCAGTTTGCATTTGGTGTAGACCTTTCTTGAAGTTATAATCCAAAAGCACTATTTGAATGGTACAGTTTAGACTCACTATATGTTCTACTGAAGAATTCATAGCAATAATTAATACCTGTCAGCTAGTTGTGACTTAGACCCCATTTAAGAAATGCTAAAATTTGCTAGAATAATGTTATTATTTGTCATATACTAAAAATATTAGATATGTACTCAAACAACAGTAAGAGAGGACTCATATGGAAGAATTTAACTTCATTTTTACATTTGATTATAAATTTAAAAGAATGTTTATATATAAGTACAATGATTTAATCAAAGGTTAAAAATGTCTTTCATTAAAACAGTGTTTCTGTTTTAACATTTAGTTATTTGATTAATTTTCATTTTAATTTAGTATATAGTGAGAGATAGGGGTCTGGATTCAATCTTCTGCATGTGGATAGCCAGTTTTCCCAAAACCATTTTTACAGAGGCTATCTTTCCTCCAGTGTATGTTTTTGGCCCCTTTGTCAAAGATCAAATAATTCCCTGGGTTTGAGGTTGTGTCTGCATCTTCTATTATGTTCCATTGATCCTCAAGTCTGTGCCAGTACCATGCTGCTTTTATCACTGTAGCTTTGTAATATAACTTCAAGTCTGGAATTATGATGCCTCTCCATTTGCTCTTGTTACCCAGAATTGTTTTTACTATTCTGAGTCTCTTCTGTTTCATATGAACTTTAGAATTATTTTCTTCAGTTTCATGAAGAATGCTGTTAGTATTTTGATTGGGACTGCATTAAATCTGTATATCAATTTTGGGATTATGGCCATTTTGACAATATTGATTCTGCTTATCCAGGAATATAAGATATCTTTCCATTTTCTGAAGTCCTCTTTGATTTCCTTTTTTAGAGTGCTAAAGTTTTCATTGTAGAAGTCTTTAACTTCTTGAGTTACATTAATTTCTAAATTTAATTATTTTTGGTGTTATCATGCACAGTATTTTTTCCTAATATCTTTCTTTTTGATTTCATTATTAGTATACAGGAAAGCTATTGATTTTGTGTATTGATTTTGTATCCTACTACATTGTTGAATTTTGTTATTAATTTTCAGAGTCTTTTGGCAGGTTTTTTTCAGTCTTTTATGTAGAGAATCATGTCCTAAGTAACGATAATTTGACTTCTTCCGTTCCTGTACTTTTTCTTTTCTTTTCTTTTTTTTTGAGGCAGGGTCTCACTATGTCGCCCAGCCTGGCTTCGAACTCACAGCAATACTCCTGTCTCAGCCTCCAGAGCACTGAGATTACAGGCATGTACCAGCACATCCAGCCAAATTCTTCTTCTTCTTTATTTTATTATTATTATTATTATTATTATTATTATTATTATTATTATTATTATTTTGAGACAAGGCCTGGTTGTATAGTCCAGGCTGAGACTTGAAATCACTATGTAACCCAGACTTGCCTTGAACTTGCGGCAATTCTCCTGCTTCAGCCTCCTGAGTGCTGGGATTATAAGTGTGCACCACCATGCCTGGTTTCCTTTATCTTTTTATAGGAAATAACTTTTTTTATTTCTTTTTCCTGCCTAAAGACTCTTGCTGTTTTGAGCACTACGTTGAACACGAGTGGTGATAGAGGACATCCTTGTTGTGCTCCTGATTTTGGAGGGAAAGCTTTCAATTTTTTCCCATTATCATGGTGTTGTCAGTTGCTGCGTCATAAATGCCTTTTAACAGATTAAGGTAAGGTCCTTCCATAGCTATTTTCTTCAGTATTTTTATCATGAAAGGATGCCCGATTTTGTCAAAGGATTTTCTGCATGTATCGAGGTGATAGTGTGATTTTTTTCTTTGCTTCTCTTTATGTAATATATTACATTTAGTGATTTGTGTATGTTTAACCATCCTTGAATCCCTAGGATAAAACATATTTGGTCATGACGTATGACCTTTTCAATGATGTGTTACATTCTCTTTGTAGTATTTTCAGGAACATTTTTGCATACTAATCATTAAAGAGATTGGTCTATAGTTCTCTTTTTTATTTGAACATTTTACTGATTTTTGAAATCAGGGTAATGGTAGCTTCCTGAAATGACTTTGGGAGTATTCCTTCCCTAACCATATTATAATGATACATGTACACCCATGTTTATAGCAGCTCATTTCATAATAGCTATCTAAGGAAGCAGCCTGTATGTCAATCAACAGATAAATGGATAAAGAAAATTTGTTATTCTTCATAATGGAGTACTACTCTGCCATAAAAAGATAAACTTGAGCAATTTGTAGGAAAATGGATATACTTTAAGACCATAATATTAAGTGAAATAAATCAGACACACAAGCATGTATATCAAATGGTTTCTGGTTTCTCTTATATGAGAAACTTAAATTATAAATAAAAAACAAAATAAAAGATAATAGGAAGTAGGAAGATGGCTCTTTCTCAAATGGAGAGGGGGAGGGGGAGGGAAAGGGGATGAAAAGAGGAATTAAGATGTGTTATGTACATGCACCAACTCCACACAAGGAATGTAAATATTATGTACTACAAACATGTGCTAATAAATAAAATAAAACAAAACAAGGAAGCTCGTGTGGTGGTGCATTCCTGTAATTCCAGCACTCAGGAAGCTGAGTGTGGCTTGGGGTATATGGTGAGTTTAAGGCTCCATTGAACTACATAGCTGTACCTTGTTTCAAACCCCACAAAACTACAGTGATGCATTTGTTTTGAATGGAACATGTTTGTTCTGAATACTTGAGTTTCGCATTGAAATATTTCTAAGTGTGGTAGTAATATACAAAACCAACAAACAAGATAGAAGTAGGGAGCAAGTAGCTCAAGCAGAAGAATCTCTGAGACTATCACATCCAACTTAGGAATGCTAAGATGCTACCAGAAGGCAGGTGTAATATTTAGTAAAAAATATCTTCTATATCATATCCATGGAATATTATGGCAAGTAATAAGGCTCAACTCATCTCCCACTACTGAAGATGCAATAGGCTGTTACTTTTTTCTTAAGCACACCAGCAGTCAAGATAGTGCATATCATTTAGGATTCATCACTCATTTTCACCTCTGACAATTGTAATTCCAAAATATAAATAAATAAATCCCATGAAACAATAAAAAACCTAAATCAGTTACTATGATGCAGCTATATTTTAGAGGGCTGCACAGTTACACCCACAGTGGTGGCAGTACATACCGGCCACGGTTCTGCAGTGTTCTCAGTATTCTGAATTGGTGCTATTGGAGTCAGATCGCACTTTGCAGCATCTGTACTAGTGGACATTGGTAAATGAGCATTTATGCAACTGTTATGTGACATAACTCTTAGCAATACCTATGGCTACACAGCTTGCACACCTGACTCCAGGGATCTAGCAAGATGTGTGAGCTACTGACTTTTATTAGATTCCCAGTTTAAATAAACCAAAACCAGATTCTGATGCTTGAATTTAAAAATTTTTACTAATGCAGAGAACAAATCAATTAAAATACTTAAAATATTGCGTGCTCTAAAGACCAAAATTTCTGCATAATTCAAAGCATTTTTAAATCCTCAAGCAAATAAATTTGTTGTACAATTATCATATGTGATTCTTGAAGATTTTGTGATTTCTTTAGAGTATCCTGAGTCTCACAATTATTGTCATTTTGTTTTTGCTTTTACCAAGGGCCATTTTCATTTTTTCTTCAATATTAATTCTTTCTTTGATAATTAGATTTTCACTGTCTGTCCCTTTGTATCTTCTCTCTCTCTCTTTCTGTGTCCTTTTTATGTACTTACATGAAAGCTGTATGATTGTGGTTTCTTATTTATGAGTGTGGCTTGCTGTCACGAAGATGCTACCTCTCACTTGCTGACTGCATATCCAGGAAAATCAACTTCTGAGTAGTAATCTCGGCTCTCTGACTTTGACATATGCTCGCAGTATGCTGAACCCAGCCTAAGACTCCCTCCACTGGCTCCAATTTGTCTGGGGGAAGAGGTCATCTGACAAGAATAACTTAATAGCCAGACAGCCTGTGCACCAAGTGCATAGTTGCCAGGACAGCAGAAATACTAAGTTTACCGTAAGGAATGAACAGCTTTTAAAAGTGCCCAGCTACAGGGAATCAAAGCTTTCAGATGGCAGAATTGCTGCTGACCTGCATAGATGTTCTCTGCACCCTGGAAATTTTGCTCAGATATTCTGAGCAGTTCTAGTCTTAAACTCAAAATATAGTCTTCCTTTTTATCCTCTCTGTTTCTTTTCCATTTTTAGATATGTAGGACACTTTTCTTTTCTTTTTTTCTGTGCACATTATAGGTACTAAGTGGTTTATACATAGTGTATACAGTTTATATTAGAAAATAAATTGATTCATTGATTCAAAAGAAATGAAACTATTTTTGTTCTCACCTGCAAATATACTAAATAGTGCAAAGGAATTTTACTTAGCTTTAAGACATTCCTCTGAAAAGTTCATTGTATACAAGGTTCTGTGAAAGCAGTAATCACAAGTGCTTTTGTTTAGAAAAGTGATATTACAATAGACACTAAAATCCTAATTTGAACTGTTGTAATGTCCTTTGATTTTACCATCTGGAGATTGGACGTTTGGGAACTTGAAACAGAGATTTTCCTCCAAACTCAAAATTCTGTAGTAAATAGAGAATTTAGATGTCCCAGAGACCTTATATTTCTTTAGGTGGTGACATACTGAAACCATCATCAGCCTTAGAAAATTGCTTATAAATTGAAATATTTTATTCCTGAAGAAATAATAAACATTCAAAAAGGCCAGCAATATATTATCTTTTTAAATAATTGTAGAAATCTTTTGTTTAAGGGCCATTTTTTTGGATAAAATGTCCTCTTCTCACTGACTTGTAGTTACTTGTGACAAAATGTGCGCGTTTGCATCTCAGTTCCTTTTTTCTGAACCATTGGTCTCTTTCTTTATGTTGGTTCTACAATAACATTGTTTTAATTACCAACTTTCATATCATGTTGAAATCTGACAAGGAAAGTTCAGTATTTTATTTGGCAAAATTATTTTGTCCATTCTTTGAAAATTTTACGTGAAATTTAAAACTTGTTTTTAAGATTCTATTAAAAAGAAAATATACTTGTGATTTTTATAACTGTTCTGTTGACTTTCCAGTTAAAATAAGAAAATTAGTATCTTGTTTTGTTAGTGTATGAATTTGATACTTTTTAAAACATATTTTTATATTTCTCAAAAAATCATACATTTTAAATATATTTACTGTCATAGTTTCTTAATCATTTATTTTAAGGATATATCTTAAATTGCTGTTAGGTACAAATAATCCTTTTTGTGTTTACCTAGCATTCAATTCAATTGCTTATCTTATGCTTTTTTAATGGTATCATTGTATGAAATTTTGATTCTGTCTCCTTTTTTGATATGAACATTTTCAATTCTTACTTTTCATTGTCTTACTGTACTATTAGGGCAACATGTAATGGAAACAATGACATATATAGAACATCACTATCTTACTCATATTAATGGAAACTATTCTATCATATTTCTTTTATTAATGATATTTGCCTCATGTATTAGGTCTTAATTATGTCAATGAAGTTCATCTTATTCACATTTTTCTAAGAATATTTTTATAAATATCATAAATGAGTATTAAACTATCACATTGAGAGAAGATTTTCTTCTGAATCTATTAATTTCATGGATGAAGAAGGAAGTTCTACTCAAAGAAATGGTTGTTATGATAACTTAAATTTGCAGGCTCACCTTGGGAAAGAATTGTTTTTGTTAACTGTGTAGCTGACTTTATCTGTATCTGTCATACTGACCTGATAATTATAAAAGCATTTTGCATTTTCAGTTATAGCTAACTTTCTCTCCCTTCCTTTCTCATTTATATAAAATCAAAAAATGATATTTATATTCATATAAATTATTATATTATATAAAATTTAAAAATATATGTACACATCAATACCTTCATATATTGATATTATACATTCATTTTACAAATTGATGAGGTTTTTATAAATGCTGGCATGCACACTAACATATACACACAATTTTAAACTTGCTATTCTGACTTAGTATCGATACTTTCGATGACGGGAAAAGATTTAGTTGTATATATGTATCCTACTTCAGAAATGTGTACTCGGGCCGGTGAGATGGCTCAGCAGCGTGAGCGCCTGCCCGGCAAGTGTGAGGGCCTGAGTTCGACTCCCGGATCTCACATACGAGAAAAGGGCCAGTGATATCACTCAGCGGCACGGGCTCCTGCTGGCACGCGAGGTCCTGAGGTCGACCCCCTTGTACCCACAAAAAAAAAAAGAAATGTGTACTCATCCAGACTGTTAATCACTTGTGTTCTCTCCAATAATTTATTTTATCAGTGATGATGTATGTATTGTTCCATTTTCTGACACAAAAATACATGACACCTGCCATTTAATAGGGGAGAAGTTTAGTTTGGCCAATTGTTTCAGTGTTGGTCTCCTGGCTCTAAGGCAGAAACCTTATGGCATGGAGGAATGGCAGAGGAAAGCTGCCCAACTCATGGCATCCAAAGAAGAAGGAAGCAGGGGAACTACATTAGTGAAAAAAGGGTCAGGCATCATTCAGTCAATCTAGTTGACAAGATTATCCATCACAGTGGTTAAATTCAAGATTACAGAAATGTGCAGAGGATTATATAATGAAACAACCTGAGGTCCTACTTACACACTTTAACAATACTGTCATTTTGACAAAAATACTTCAAATTTGCTTTTCCTTAAGGAAAAGAATCTTGCAGAGATAGTACCTCCTAATCCTGATCTCCTCTCATATTCTTGCCCCATATTTGTAACTGAATTTCAGATATGCATGAACACATACATACGTACTATTAACGTGAAAAAAATCACTGAAAACCAAAAAGGATGTGTACAAATATACATATACACACACATAGTATAGATACACACATTTTTGATTTTAAATGGCTCCTTTTTTCCATGATAAATAATTGGTAATTTTCATATCTGTAGCTATTTCATTTCTTTCTGATTATTATTGTTCTGTAACAATTTAGAACAATTCTGTTTTTAGATTTGTTTTAGATAATATCTTTTCTTTTTTTGCTTTAGAGGCCTAACCATACTTTGTCAATTGTTTTAATTTATATGCCTGATTAATTTTATCAAAGTTGGGTTTTGTCTGTAGTAATAGATTTTTTTCATATTTTCTCAAAACTCCCCATGAATTTAGATTTTCTAGTTACTCATAAATAGAATATGTCTGTTTCAGTTACTTTTCTCTCATTGCTGAGACAAAATACCCAACACCCACAAGTTAAAGGAGGGAAGGTTTATTTAGCTCACAGTCTGTAGTTTTCAGTCCGTGATTGGCTGCCTCCAAGGCAGAGGGATGTGACAGAGGGGCAAGCATTCATTTTAGCTGGAAGACAGTGAAAGCAACAAGAGAGTAAGGCTGAGCAAGCCACTTTCTGTCCCTTATATAGTATGCTCTGGGGTGGGTGTAGAACTCACGACCTTAATCCCAGCATTAGATCATAAATCAATCACAAACTCTAGATTCAGCAGCCTCCAAAAAGCCTAACCCCCATGACCACATGAGTCTTTGGGGGGACATCCGACACAACCATAACAATTTCTGCTGTCTTTTGGGCCTGTCATTCTGTACTGACTTTTATTTTACTCATAGTTTTGGAATTGCTTAGTAGTGGTCTCAGTGAAGTTTTCCTTTTCTTTTTTTTTTTTTTTTTGTGTAGTATGGGACATTGAACTGAAGACCTTTACACAGAGCTACAACTCCAGCCCTTTCATTTTATTTTATTTATTTTGAGATAGGGTCTCATTAAATTGTTAATTTTCCTAGGCTGTACTTAAAATTGCAATCCTCCTGCCTCACCCTTTAAAAGTGCTGTGATTATAGAAATGGGCAACTACACCTGCTGGAAGGAGTTTGTTTAAATAAATTTAAAGAATTTGAAAATTTCCTTTTTCTTATGGTAATGGGAATACTAAAAATAAACCAGATCCAATGTGTAATCTGACCAACGAATTGGCCACATTTGGGATTTAATATATCGTGTTACCCTTTCATGTATGAAGCTTCAAATAAATCATTGCACAAAAAGCAATTACCATAATCTTTTCTTTAGATGCATGTAGAATGGAAAAAACCCACTCCAGTCTCTGGATGCAGGTGTTCCTATCGCACCCCCTTCTCTTTAATGCACTACTGGCATGAATAACTTTTAAGTCAAATACTCTGCAAAATTTACATGCAGAAGCCAGGTCCCAGTAAACTATATCTTCTGCCTTGTACAGTGAATTGAGTTTTGAATCATACAGATATTCTCATTTTAAGATACAGCTGTGTGCTTATAATTTGTTGTCTTAATTCTTTATGAACAGTTATTATGTTTTTATAGTTAGTGGGTGAGGGAAAAATTTACAAATGAAATCTAATAACTCATTTTGAAAAGAAGCATGTTATTTAATTAATTTTCATATTTATGCTAAAGATTCCAAAAGGTAATAATTTCCTTCATGTCCATTTCACCCCCACTATATATTTCCAAAAGTAATATCCCTGGCTTGGTAAATCAACTTACAGGAAAAGATGTCCCTAGTACCTTAAGATATTCACATGTAATTCAAGTAATATATATTACTTAATGATTCAGGTATTATATATTCTTAGTAATTGAAAGTATATGTTTTAGTTTCCTTTTATCTTACCTAGATGTTTTTTGAAAAGGATTCAGCTTCACGTTATGTTAGGTAAATAGCACAAAATTTATGATATAATTTTCTAAAGAAAGGACTTGAAAAACAACTTGAAGATTGAAATTATATTTCTACTGAAAAAGCCAGGTACAATTTAAAGTGTCTTTTAAAACAAATAATTATTTTGGATCAACAAAAGAGAATTAATTTCTGAAAGGGTTTTATAACTTTAGAAAAATATTTGCAGAAAAATTTTAAATAAGTAAATACCCCTCAGATTGTGTCCTATAGATTTTCTGAAAAAAAGGCTTGATTTAAACAAAGGTCTTGTGGAGATAGTAGTTAAGATAGGATGCACAATTGAACGATGCGGTGAGTATTTACATTTAAGAAATTATTACAGTAAAAAACATTGCTATTAGTCCTCTTTACAATATCCCTCATTTTACACACATCCCATCATTCTTGGCACTTTTGTGAAACAGTTCTAGGAGTCCTATTGCGTGCCTTTAGTTACTCTGCCATGGCTTCCTTGGTGTCCTGAATGGATTCAAAACATTTACCTGTCATGGTCACTTTAACTTTGGAAAAGAAGCAGAAGTTGCAGTGAGCCAGTTACAGTAAATAAGGTAGGGGAGGACACCCTGTAATGATTTTATAAAACTGCCTTTCCATTGAGTGGCACTTAGCAACAGCATTCACCATATTTTTGATCAGACTTTAGAAAGACACTCACAAAGGAGGGCTTCCAGAAATGCTTCAGAAAATGACAAGATGGGCCAGTGAGATGGCTCAGTGGTGTAAGCGCCTGCCCAGCAAGTGTGAGGGCCTGAGTTCGACTCCCAGAACCCACATAAGAGAAAAGGGCCAGTGATATCGCTCAGCGGCATGGGCTCCTGCTGGCGTGCAAGGTCCTGACGTTGATCCCTGGTACCCACAAAAAAAAAAAGGAAATGACAAAAACAAATGCCTAAGAGTGTTGGAAGTGAGGGAGAGTATTTCAAGGGGGATTAATGATCACATGTCTTTTACTGTAACAAATTTTAAAAATTTAAATACTAATCATACATTTTCACCACCCCTTGTACAAGAATTAAATCCTACAAGAATTAAGCCATTTGGACATAAAGATAAATGTTATTTTAAATTTTATAGGCTTTTTGATTTAGTATTATTTAATCAGATAACAGCAGTATAGGAACTTGATCTTTGAAAATATTGTATGTCAACATCCTTATAAAAAATAATTATAACATAAAGCCTTTCAAACACTTATGTGTATTGCTATGGTAGGTTGTCATTTTTCAGTATGGCAAGTATATTGCCATTGTCATTTTGAAGCAGGAAAACTCTTCTTTTCCCCACCATTGTTGGTGGTTTTCTTTGTTGTTTAGTCTCAGCATGAACTGCTTCATGATTGATGAAACCCAGCAGGCTGTTACAAACATTCAGAGAACAAGCTATGTCTTCATTTATACCTTATTAACTTAAATGCCAGGGTTCATTGGCATGTTACAATTGCTAAAACTCAATTTGATCAACCACATGTAAAAGATACTACAAATTTTGTGAGAAATCCTTCAGTATATAAGTTTCCATAACATTAGTTATGAGGATTTTCTGGTCCAGAACAGATTTATCATCTGTGATTATAAATCTTATGACGAACTTTGCACAGTTGCTTCAGTTATTTTGGTTAAGAATGAACACACAGGGCCGGTGAGATGGCTCAGCAGCTTAAGCGCCTGCCTGGCAAGCGTGAGGGCCTGAGTTTGACTCCCGGAACCCACATACGAAAAAGGGGCCGGTGATATCGCTCAGCGGCACGGGCACCTCCTGGCGTGTGAGGTCCTGAGGTCGACCTCCCAGTACCCACAAAAAAAAAAAGAATGAACACACATGTGATTATGACACATGCTATAAATATTCATAGTTAGGAATAATAAGTTAGAAATAATAATAAGTTCTATTTAGAAATAATTGTTTTGCACTGAAAGTCTTTTTTATTTCCAGATAGTATTAATGCCCATCTAAATTTTATAAATTAATGCAAACTTGTCTTCAAATCTATTTTTGTGCTATATTTTACCTAGCTGTGTGCCTTACTCCACATCTCTAAAAATTTTATTTTCTAAAGGCAGGTGTGGTAGCACTTGCCTGTAATCCCAGCACTCAGGAGGCTGAGGCAGGAAGATTGCCATGAGTTTGATGCCAGCCTGGACTACATAATGAGTTAAAGGCCAGCATAAACTACATAGAAAGACCCTAGCTCAAAAAAAAATATGTTCTATATTCTGGCAATACAGAGTATATATAATCCTGCTACCATGTCACATATTCTGCCTCTGTGTCTTTGTTCAGGCTATATTTTTTTCTTTGGAATAGTCTCTTTTTAATAGTATATCAACTAGAACCCTTCTCATTGCTGAAGGACTAGATTAGAATATTGGTGCTACCCATAGGCTGCCACAGTTCTGAAAATAGGAATGTTCTCTTCATTATTCTTTTGTACAGAAAATTTCATATATCCATTAATAATAATGAAATTTAAACTAAATTCAATCAAATCATGTAAACTTTTTAAGTGCTATTCTCTTCTGGACACTATGCTAGTCAAATAATCACCCTTGAAATAACTTACAAATTGATATAAAGTCAATAATTGTTCTTCTTTATGTTAAGTGTAACTGTCTTGCTGATGAGACAAAATACCTAATAGCTTCAATTTAAGGGAGGAGAAGCTTACTTTGGCTCATGCTTCAATAGTCTCAGTCAATGTTTGGCGGGCTTGAACACAGAAGCAGTATGATGGAAGGGCTTGGATAGAGAAAAGCTTCTCAGGTCATGGTGGCAAAGAATCACAGAGCTAAGTGAGTAGCCAGGAAAGGAGATATACCATTTCAATTCACACACTCAGTGACCTGCCTTTTCTGACCAGATCCCACCTCATAACAGCAAGTCAGCTATAATGCCTGCATAACCCAATCACCTTTCAAATGCCCCACCTATGAGTGGATGCTGCTCTTAGTGGACATGTAGATGTAAACGTAACATTTCTGGCCCTGGTACCCAAAGACACAAGTGGATTTCCTGAATCTCAAACCTGTAGGTGCTGTATTTCTGATGAACTACAAACTTTTCTAATTCAATTTTTGCTCCAGATTTTCAATATAAAACTGGCTAAAAGCTGCCAGCAGTGCTCTCACCACGTCCTGAACATTGGGCTCCCTTGAAATTTTCTTGACCATACTAGTCTGCTGCACCTAATCTCAGTCTCCTGCAAGTCCAAAGGCACAAGCAAAATGTAGACAAATTTTATACCAGAGTGTAGCATATATTGTCTTTAGATATATTGCCAATGGAGTCTTTCTTCACAACTAAGACCTCCTGAACCTAGACTTTACAGTCTGCATTTTTGTCAGCATCATATTCTTCTGAATTCTCACCAGAATTTCCCATCAATCATGACTTATAACATTCTAAGACTTCTGTAACTGACACTACAAACTTCTCCAAACTTCTCCAAATTTCTCCTGAACCATTTCCAATGAATGGATTCTGAACCAGATAGGCAGATAATACCACAACAACAACCACACTTTGGGTTGTTATCATTAAAAGAAAATACTCTGTTATCATTAAAAGAAGATATCCAATACCCACAATTTAAGGGAGGAGTGAGACTTACATTGGCCTACATTTCAGAAGTTTAATCTCTATACAGCAGGCTTATAACAGAAAGATCATAGTGGAAGGGCCTGGGCAAAGGAAGGCTGCTCAGGTTATGGTGGCTAGGAAGCAGAGAGCTAAGGGAGGGGGCCAGGAAAGGAGATATACCCTTCCAGTTCATGCCACCCCCATCAGCTTTTCCTGAACAGGACTTACCTCCTGATAGCAAGTCAGCAATAAAGCCCTATAACCCAATCACCTTTCACATCCTTGTCTATCAGCACATGAAGGTCTGGGGAACATCTAGATAACCACAACAATAAATAAATGTGGTAGAAGATAATTATACATGGTTTGTTGAAGTATGACAGAAAATTTCTATTGCTGAAGCCTCAAACCCTAAGTAGTGGTATGAAATAAACCTTGAAAAGAAGGTTGAGGGCATATTATGAAGAACACTGTCTTTGTAACTTTCTTGTTGGTGGGATAAAGTAACCAATGCCTCTAATTTAAAGAAGGATAGTTTAATTTTGGATCCAAGTTTCGTATATTTTTGGCTGGCTACAAGACAAGAAAGGATGGTGGAAGACTCTAGTGTAGAAAAGCTGCCCACTTCTAGAGCCAGGAGCCAGGTACACAAGGGAAGACACAGGGAGAGTGATATGTCCTTGCTGATCATATTATAGGCAACTAAAATGGACAGAAATTAATATACAGTCAGAGAGGGACTGAGCCCACAAGGAAGTCAGTGAAAATAAAGACATTAGAATTGTGACTGAAGGTACATGTGAAAAAGGTAAGGCCTCAAGGTAAAGTCACAATGACCATACTTGCATACTTCTCTAAGGGATAAGCAGAACTTGGAACTATACTGTAACTAGTACCACCCAGTTCACTGAGCCCAGATATGAATCTGACACCCACACGGGTGACCTGTCTTTTCCCAAAGTGTTCCTGATTTAGAAGTCATAGATAAACCAAGGTTGATAATGTCAGCCATATACATTTGCTATGTGCCCAAGGAAGCAGCTATACTTGTAATTCTTTAGGTTGACTGTAGTTTGACTGATGTTGTGCCCACATTGTGACTTTGCTGTATATATTAGCCCTGACAAAGGGCATTGGTGGGAACTCACTTGGACCCCTACTCTCTCAGAAGCCATTTCTATTTCCCAATAAACCTTTCCTACTCTTAACGTCCTTTGTCTTTTGATATTCATTTTTTGATTCCAAGGGATATGAACTCAGTACAATCTGATATCTAGCAAGTTGAGAGTTATATTTCTCCTATATCAATGACCCCAGGGACATATCTCCAACCAGTCCCCACCTCCTAACAGTAATTCAACTGTCGCAGCCCCACAGTTCAACAACATTTACCAAGCCCCATTTCTGAACAAATGAGACTTGGTGGGGACCTTCTGGATCTAAACACTAACTGACCTATTAGGTTTATTTTGAAGGTTGGCATATTTCACATAAGTTGCTGAAAAATCATTGAAGGATTTAGGACAAGCATGATTTAAAAAAATGTCAAAGGGAAGAAGTTATGTAGAATCTAGTTATTTTAATATTAAATATTGGGGAAAATGAGTAGCACTAATTTTTAAATTTTAAATTACATTATTTTAACTAATACTGAAAAGCATAAAAATTGTATGTTAATGAGCTTCTATGTGATGTTTCAATACATGTATACATTGTGTGATATTTAAATGATATTAAATTTGAGGAATGAAATGAAAGAAGAGAAAGAACAAAATGGGATGGCGATTCAAAATACTGTATTGAAAAGTAGGAATTAAAACCACCAGCAACTGTTTGGATATGGTGAAGAAACAAAAGACTTAACACCTCGTCCAGATATTGTAACTATTCTTTGTGAGATGGTAATATAAAGGTTTGCTCTATAACATCTAATCTCTCTGTTTACAGATATCTTGTACAAGCCTCTCAGCCTCTCTTATTCATTAAAGACTTTGGTCCCAAGTCACATTTTTCCACTTCATTCTTAATGTTGCCATCTTCCCACATTGTCTTTAGTGATAAAACATTCAGCCCCAGGCTTCTGGGCTTCCTCAGCACTGATAAGCTATTCTTCGGGTAACCTACTCCAAAAGCCAAACTCTTTAGGTAGTTATTGACAATAATTTCATAATTTTATCTGCTTGTTTTCAACAACCTCCCATTGAAATAAACTCCACTTAACTGAATTAATATGAAGCATCTTTCAGAATTCAAGGCCACTTATGAATCAGTTCCTTACCTACAGTCTAAATAAATCTCTTTCCTTGCCTCATGCTTTTACTGTACAATTTTATTTTCTTTATTTGATATTGACCTAGTGTATTATTGCATACTTGTTTTGGAAAGTTTTCAGTTCATTCTCCTCCCTAAAGTTTAAGTTCAATTTTTTTAAAATGCTCTATTTTTACCACCAAAGTATCACTAGTCAGTTTTCTCTCATGAGCATCTAAGTTTTCCCTATTGTCAAAAACTGACAGAGAGTAACACAAAAAGCACATTTAGGTTGAAAGTAGAGAGGGAAGATAAACATAATTTGATGTGCTTTATTCTGTGTAGATATTTTTCTCTCACAACATTTCATGTGATTTTCTCTCTGAAAGAGATGTAAGATTGACCATTGTCCTGTACTTAAGATACAGGATCTTAGAAGCAGGTTGCCTGTGTTCAAATTCAATTTCTTCATTTATAATTTGGACAAACTAAAACCTTTTGGGTTCCTCATTTGTCAAACAGACAGAATAATAGAGACTTGTATATAGCTTTGTGAGGTTTAACTGAGCTGAAACAACCTGAGGGTTTAGAAGACTAATTGTGAAAACTGCTTGAAAATATTAATTTCTATTACACTTGGTGAAATTATTACTACATGTAAATTTAGAGAAGGGAGAATTAACCCCAGAATTGCAGTGAAAACTGAATTACAAAATACCTGCAAACAACTCAAATAATGACACTGTAAATATTGTTGTTAACAGATTTTCACTCACCTACTCATTTTTATACTTGTGACGTGGAATACATTCTTATTTCTTTAGTTAAGTAAAAAATTAAGGGGGCCGATGAGATAGCTCAGTGACATAAGCACCTGCCTGGCAAGCACGAGGTCCTGAGTTTGACTCCCGGTACCCACATACAAAGGAAAAAAGGGCTGGTGATATCGCTCAGTGGCACAAGCATTTGCTTGCAAGCACAAGGTCCTGAGTTCGACCCCCAGTACCCACAAAAGTTAAAACTTTCTGTGTTTTACTTTTTTTTTTTTGAGACAGGGTCTTTCTATGTAGTTCAGGCTGGCTTTGAACTTACTGTGTAGTCCAGGGTGGCCTTGAACTTGTTGCTGTCCTCCTGCCTCAGCCTCCTGAGTGCTGGGATTACAGATGTGTGCCACCATGCCTGGCTTAAATACTTTTCTCTAGTATTCTAAAGTAATTTAAATAATCATTTTATTCAATTCAGTTCACATTTACTCTCTTGTCACTTTAGCTACACAAATATTTGGTATAAAGATCCCAAATGAATATAAAGTAAAATGAGGTAAAGAACAAAAAAAATGGCAGACTAGAGGCAGCCTGCACTCACAAATTTCTCCAGAATATTCATTCAAAGCAACAGATTGATGGGTCCGTGAGAAGATAGGGGAACAGAGAAAGGTAAGAGACCACTTCTAGAGAGAGATAGTAACCAGGGAAAACCCTGAAATATTGTTAATTAGAAGGGTAATTAACTGAATCACACACTGTTGAACTAAATGAATAGTGGCTCAGTGGGGGAGAGAGATCTGCCTCTCCCATGCAGAAGTAAAAGGAAAAGCTCTCTCTTGGGAAGGAGATACAGCCCATGCAGACAGGAGGTCTGCCTACAGTAAAGTGAACAGAACCACCAGTGCTAATTCCAATCTTGTCTCCGTAGGTTTAGACAGGGTCAGAGTGGGAACCTGGCCCCTCATCTTCATAGAACAACAAGAAATGGACTTGGGCTGAGGTCGGGAGGGAAGCCATGTTGAGTGACTCCCCCTGCATGGGTGCAGAAAAATGAAACTTTTCCATAGTAGAAAGTTAGGACTATGACTGCAGTACCATAAGGAAGAAGTGACTACCAGCCATAGTGATCAGAGTCTGCCCTAGACAATGGTAACTCAGATACAGTAAAACTAAAACCACATGACCTGGACAGAGACCTCACCCTGCAGCTCGCAGAAGACCTATATCTGAGCTGGGATATTGACGCTCCTCTAGATCAACAGCCCAAAATAGAAGCAGATTGAATGTAGAAAAGGTCAATGAATACAGCCACGTTTTGTTTTGCAGTGGAAGAAGACAGAAGTCAGGTGGTACAATTGTAGGAGTTATGGTGGTCTGGGCACTAGTGGTCTCTAATATGCATTACATGCGCACCCACAGCCCCATGAATCAGCAGTGAGGTGCTCCGAAGGAAGACAGCAAGGCACAGTCACTAGCCTGTGACAATTCCCAAAGCATATTTTGAAATTTATGGAGACTTACTTGAGGTTTTGGACCTATCTAGATACTATGGAAGTGACACATTTACAAATAGTTTAGATCCTCCATCTTCCTCACTCACACGTATGGAGAGTTTAATTTGGTAAATTGCATTTAACTCGGTGACAGTCTGACTCAACAAATTCCTATCCACAACCACAGAGGGGTGAAGCCCAGCCTCCTGAAAGCTCCATAAATCATCTCATATTTGTACTGGGGGGAGGAGAAGTGTGGACTAATTTAGACTCTAGCATAAATACCATCACAAGGAGAAATAGCATACATTATATTTGTGATGCTGTTTCATTTTTAAAGCACAGGGGTGGGGGGACAGTGAGATGCTCAGCGGCATAAACACCTGCCTGGCAAGAGTAATCTCAGATGATTGCCAAGAATTGCTCCAGTATGGTTTAATTGTATGTAATCTCTCACGCTTCTGGATGACCATTTCATTCCTTTTTTTTCCTAAATCTCCAAAACTTTTTCATCCTTTATACTTTCAGCTGATTTTGTTTTTTACTACCTCATTTTCAAAACAGAAGCCACTGAAAAAGATCATGTGTTCCGTATTATACCCACTACTTATATAAATTTCTTCCTTGTTGGATGAACAAAATTGAGCTCTTTCTCATATGTGTGAAATCCCAGCCCCTCTGATCTCTTCAATGACAGTGTACTATCATTTATTTTCTTTTTTTTTATGTGGGTACCGGGAGTCGACCTCAGGACCTCACGCTTGCCACCAGGTGCTTGTGCTGCTGAGGGATATCACTGGCCCTTTTTTTTCCTTTATGTGGGTAACGGTAGTTGAACTCAGGACCTCGTGCTTGCCAGGCAGGCGTTTGTACTGCTGAGCCATCTCACCAGCCCTGTACTATCATTTTATACTAATATTTTGAAAATATTTTTTGGATTATTATATAAGCCTTTACAGTTGCTATTTTCTGCAATTTATATACACTAACAATCACACACACACACACACACACACACACACACACACACACAACAGCTCATGTTGTTACCCACACTGGGCTCCAAATCCTGGGCTCAAGCAGTTCTGCTGCCTCAGTCTCCAGAGTAGTAGGACTGCAGGTATGAACCACTGTGGCCAGCATACAAAATTAATCTTAAACATATAGTGGTCCTTCTGGAAAAAGGTTGATTTTTCTTTTTACCTTTTAAGAAAAGAATCTTCTTAAATTTTTATGCACAATATCTTCTAATTTATTTTTCTGTGTTCATTTAAACCAAGCCAATAAGGCTTTTGTCAACATTATTCATGCTGAAAAATCTTCTTTTGACACAATTGAGCTGTATAACTTCCTTTAGGTTAAGCAAGTGAGGCAGAAGCTACCCAGGTAAATTTTGTGCAACTATGTGAAAATTTAACTGGCAGGCTTAGACATCTGCATTCACAATCAAACTTATTTTAATAAATGAATTTAACGAAGAAGTGTGTAACTATACCAGATGTAATGCGAGGTATTTGGATTTATAAAATTTGAAAGAAATATGATATAAGAAAAAAAGATACCTAGAAAACATGAGAATGTACGTCTTACAAGTCATACTGGAAATTTTATTTCCCATTTTTCATAAAGAATATAGTGGCATGTAATGATTATGTAATAATTATTATATTAAGATATATTAATCAACCTGTTATTCAAATATTCCATTACAATCATAGATGATGTAGGGTAAAGTAGATCTAGGTTCTGAACTGGATATAATTTCAAAATTATATAATTTAATATGCCTTAAACACCTGAGGCACATGAGTCAGTTTCATAAATATCATTATAATCTATAACTATACTGTTATACTTGCTCAAATTTTATACCTTTCCTTACCTATGATAAAAATACTATAGATACAATGGAATAATATCTTTTTTTTTTTGAGACAGGTGTCATTACATAGTTAAGGCAGGCCTTGAACTCACTTTGTAGCCCAGGCTGGGCTCAAACTCAGCCTCCTGAGTTATGGGATTACAGGCGTGCCCCACCACACCCATCTACAATGGAATAATTTCACAAAAAACTTCATTATGCACTTTCCAAAAATATCTATGTGATTACTTTATCATTTCTGTTTCACTCAAATAAAACTTTATTCATACTCATTTTTGTCAATATCAAAAACTCTTTTAGTGAACAAGTTTTTACATATGAATAATCCACAAAAATAAATATTACTTTTTAATGTAAAATATCAGGTTTGGTAGGCCCCGTTACATGTTCAGTAAATAGATTCATTTTAAAATATGAAAAGAATAGATTTGCCCTGCTGTTGCTTTGAGAAACCTAAAATGTTGAGACTTTGGCTTATATAACTATTACTATTAATGTATCTAAAAGAAAATTCTCAGAGGAAACTAGGGGTGTAAAGCCACACATTAAAGATGCTAAAATTTGTCCAAAGAATGCTTGTTTAATTTTCAGCAGCATATGTGTGAAATAATCTTGTTTTCCCTTGAGTTTATCATTTAGCTCTGAAATATTTATGACCCAGAGATGAGTAAAAATAAAAAGCCTACAAAGGATGGAAAATTAAACATGTTGAAATAAACTTGATTAATTCTGAAATGGAATGAGAACACAACATTAAAATGCTATCACAAATTTTCAGATAGAGATAGAAATAGACTAAAATTCAATAATAAAATATGGTAAATTGCATGCTTTGCCTATATTAGTTTCCTTAAATAATATTAATCAAAAAGTATGAAATAATGCCCTAACCTTGATATAAATTTTAACCTTGTGTTTGGAAAAGTGATCAGACTTCAGACAACTAGCATTATGCAAAAATCCATTTATTTTTAATTCACCTTATTGTGGTAATTTATGTAGCAGTCATAGGAAACTAACAACCCGGATCTCACAAAGGGTTAATTATTGAAAGTACCATATAGCTAAAGATAATCTTTCAAGACAAATGTATGTGAGTGTGTGAATGTGTGTATATGCATGTGTGAGAGTGAAAATGCTCAGGTTTAGCAAGTAAGAACTTTGTCTCAAAGAATGTGGATGTTTTTGGTAATATGGAGATGTGGGTAATATGGAGATGTAGTATGGAGAATCTCTTTCTGCTTTAAAATATGTGGTAAGCAGAGTAAGAGCTTGTGGAATACGTCCACCTTAATCCCTAGATCCTATGAATATTCCATGGCACAAAAGAATTAAGTTATCAGATGAAATTAGAGTTGATAATGAGTGGGTTTTAAAGTAGTGATAAGATCCTGGGCTTAATGTAATCACAAGGATTCTTAAAGGTGGAAAGGTGGGCTGGAATATAGCTCAGCAGCACAGCACCTGCCTAGCAAGTGCAAGGTGGTGAGTTTGATTCCTGGTGCCAAAAAAAAAAAAAAAAAAAAGTTGTAAGGTAATCATTAAAGGGTTTGTATCAGGAAGGCAAAATATGAGGAAGACCTGACTGTCCACTGCTGGTTGCAAGGATGAAAGAGGCCCTAGAAGCTAGAAAAGGTAAACAAGGCAAAACAAAAAGAGTTCCTCTAATGGAACTTCCAGAAAGAACGCAGCTGTGGTAACATCTTAAATTTAGTACAATAAAACCTATTTCAGATATCTGAATTCCAGTTCTATGAGGTGTTACAAATATTTACAATTTCGAGTTGTTTTTAGCCACCAAGTTTGCTGATGTATTATAGCAGAAATAGAAAATTATAGCAAGGATTTTTGCCAATGTTGAGATATTAAGAAAGATAGGTAATGTTAATGTGATAAACATGTGTTTCTATTTATGAATATCAAAATAGGGAGGTTTTGCAAATAGCTTGCCTTCAAAGACTGCAGATTTTGTTATCAGTTTGGAGATTTATTCAGAAACTCAGTTTATCTCTGCTTCATGTTATTTGTACTTTTGCTCATAGTGATCAACCACAAGGATTTGAATCAGAAGAGAGGAATTGTGTATTAAGTAGAAGGACTCACTAAAAATAAATAATTCAGTAAAATTTTACCAACCTCTTCCCATCTTTCCATTCTGATGAAGAACAATGATTTTCTCATTTATTCGCCCTTCACTGTGCATCTAAGAAAGTAAGACTTTGTTACACTTGCAAAATGCTGTGTGATGTTCATTTTTCCTCCACCATTTTACTCCACAAAGACTCTCTTTCTTGGATATTTTCGAAGTGAGCAATACTCTTCTAAGAAAGGTTCTTTCTTCCAGCCTAATTTATGAAAGTTCAGCTATTCTTACAGGGAAATTGATAGAATTAAACAAGCTTTGTTAAGAACTGAATATAATTTTGTCTGCTTTCCAATTTCTGATCTCTTGTCATTGGTCCATGTGCATTAGTTATCTGATATTGGGCACCACAAAGACCAGACAAAGACTCTTAAGGAAGATGAAAACAAGGAATATTTTTTTAAAATTTAGCTTTACTGAACCCACCTTCCCCTCCCTGGGCTTTCTAAGAGCTCCAAATCTATTTAGCTTTGGCACTGGTAACTTCAGATTATATTCTTAGGTACCATATTCTTAACATTGCCCATTTTCCATCAAGCAAAGAATGGAAAGTATAACCCCCTTTTAAATCATAAAGAAGCATTGTCTTCACGTGGTTTGGCTCAGAATCTGCATATCTTTCATCACGGAGTTAGAGGGGGGTTGTTTCTTTTCAGAAAATTTAAAGCTGTTGTATCTTCAACAAATTATTTCAAATCTATTCAGGACATATTCCTCTTTTTAAGTGGTTTCATTATTCTCTTGCTTCATAATTTTCCTTTTTTAAAGCAGTTACAATAGAATTAGAAAATTAATGTCTTAATATAGAAATACAGAAATGTTAGGAGTGGAGAAATATATCCATGATTCTACAATCTAGACAATCTCCATTATCCCTGTGATATTTATCCATGCAGACCACCATAAATACACATAAGCAACAAATAACTGGGATTATAAACAGATAGCTTGCTAAAAGCTGATTTTCATTTAATAGAAATATATAAAGGCCAGCTCATATTAATAAATTTATAATTTTAATTTTCCAAAAGACCAGTTTTGAGACATTAATTGCAATCAGAATAGAATAGCAAATCTTTGTTTCATAATGATTCACCTAGTAGTGATTTCAAAGAATCATGTGATACACATTCCTAGAAATATTTTTAATAAATTTATGAAATGATGTATGCATAACTTTGAAATATCTTTATTTCATTATTTTATGGCTTGAGAAATTGTGGTTAGTACTATAATGTGCCACTGAGAACTGGACTCATTGAGGACACACTCCGTACTAATGGTGCAGGTCAAGAAAGTGACTTCCCATTTAGAAAGCGTACATTTGAAACCCTGGAGACATTGAAACAGAAAGATTTGCATATAATAAAGAAAATGTTATTTTGAATTTCAGCAGCATTTTGATAAACCAATATAAATAATTCAATGTTCTAGTCTTTTAAGAATATCTTAGATGATTATGATGTTTTATCTAGTGGAGATTATGTACAAAGAATTAAATCTTGAAAAAATATGATTAATGAAAAGTTTCTCTATTTTAGGTGGTGGGGCAGGAATTGTAGAGAATATTAGGGGATCCTGCACTAGATTAGTTGACATATTATTGCATTTATCTATCATTTTCACTTTGACAGGATTAAACCCTAGCACTTTTTCCATTAATAGAGACACATTCTAAATAATTAAGTTATCAGAAAGAACACTGCAGGTGATGTCAGACAGCCTCACTTAAGAGTGAAATCCATTAGTTCTGAGAGTGAAATTTAATATTGTTAATTGTGAAATCAATTTCAATAAAATTCAACTATTAATATTTAGTCTCAAATATTAATCAGATGTTTTAACTTTTTTTGTCATTTCTCTTTCAATTCTATTATTACATTTACTACAATCTCTTTTATTTTAACCTGAGTTGACATCTGAGTTGATTTTATTGACTGCTAATCTGACAATAAAAACACATATATCCGAAGATTCTTCTTCACATCATATATAAAATAAATATTACATTATTTCTCTTTTACTGTACAATGTCCAAGGAATATTTTGTTGAGCCTCCCAAACTATGTAGCCTTTTTGTTCTAACTTTTCCAAACAAAAATAGGACAGACTACTATTTAATATTTCAAGACCCACAGTAAAGATATAACTGGATATGACTATAGTCATGTTGGTTACAACTACAATTTTGCCCATCAGGTGACATTGGCATTCATCACAAGCCTGACAGGACAAACCAAAGCTGTTAAATAGACAAGCAAGTTGTGCCAGCCACTGATGCCCAAAATGTGGTGTAACCAATATTGGACAATTAGCAATATTTACTGAGAAAGGTCAGATACATTCTGGTTGGCCTCAGGCTGCCTTCATTAGTTTAACATGTAAATAATATTTTTTCCACTTTCAGATTAGCAGATTCACCTTTTTTCCCTCACCCATGAGACACTTTTGTTGATAAGTTTCCAATAATTTGTATTTTGTGCAATCCTGGGACTGCCTGCTTCTTTCCCTGGTTTCACAGTACCTCTGTCTTTTGGCATCCGATTCTCATACAACTCAACTGCGTTTTTCTGAAATATCCACAAAGTAAATGTACAAATTACTCTATCAAATATTCTTTTCTACATACTCCATTGTGTCTATATAGGGTTGCTCAAAACACATCACAGGAAATCATAATTGAACAGAGGCTATCACTGAATTCCTTGCAGCTTAATGGCAGCACATGACCAAATATTGCACTTCAAGTATATTAGTTGGTGGGAAGATATGCTGTTTTGCTTTTAATACTTATAGGATGCTGACAGCTTTCAAGGCACAAACAAAAGAATAAAACAGACACAAAGAGTTATTGTAAAAGAGAGAAAGTTAACAGAAATAAAAAAGTACTTCTTTTATTTTCAGCCTTATTTTACTTTAGTTCTCCTCTATACGGTGACTAAAAGAAACATACTTTAGAACTTCTAACAGTATGATACCCCTGAGCTAACATCGTTTTTGTCTTCCAGATGCAGATTTCTTTGATTACTGGCATAAGAAATCCTACCAGCATCAAAAATTTAGCTGTGGCAGTAGGACTGACAGTTGCGACTGAAAAAGTAGAGTGGTAAAGACTACATATGAGCAATAAATAAAGTAGTATTCATGTGATTTACTTAAAACTTGCCATTTTAAGAAATGTAGCACAAGGTAAAAAATAATGAACATATGCTTAATATTTATAGCAGTTGGTTATCACTAACACCATTTTATTGAGTATACAAAATGACTAAATAGGCTTAGACAAAGCAAAAGCATGTGGAGATATCAGCTAAGCCAAAGCATTCCAATCATGGAACTTCTATTAAAGCCCTGCTGAAACAAATCTGAATTTAATTTAAACTCCACAGGAAGGGGTGCTCTTTTCCCTTGAATTCTGCTTTTGCCTCAATACCAAGGAGTAGGCTTTTTATCAGCCACCTGTTCTTATCCAAAACTGTATAAACTGAAATGAATATTTGGTCACTTGATATTTACAGCTTTTAATAATTGAGGATCATGATCTATATATTCTACAGAGAAATCACATAGAAACAGTAGAAAACTTCCCAATATTCTAAATCAACTTCAGTGAGACAGGATGATTTATGAGTAAAAATCTTAATATTTTACTTGTTGGATAATGTAAGCAGAAGTGAAAGCCAGTGAAATTGATGTTACAAGTTCTGTGGTAAGTAATTTTGAATGAACGAATAAAATTTCCAGTGGAATATTTTTCCTCTAATTATTTTCCATAAAGCATAACGAAAATTATTTTAGAGGCCTATTGCAGATCATAGTTTCTCTCTATAAGTAAAACAAAACAAAACAAAGCAAAATAAAATGAATGTAAAGAATTACACAGCATTTTTTGAGCTAAGGTAGGCAAAAGATTACTGTGCTTGCATAGGCTTAATTAATATCACATTTAAAGGATTTTTTAAAAGAATACTTCTTGTTATATTCTGTATTTCTATACTTGATCTTAGCCAAAAGGCCGAATATTTCTGTATCCCGACTTTGAAAATCAGTTCTCATGATTAGGGGGTGGGGAAATGAGGCCAAATGTGTTGTGTTGGAAAAAACCCTGGGCGAAGAAGCCACTCTGTCATTTATGAGTTGTTCTTTTTCTGACTACACAGACTTCCTGTTTTAAATTTTTAAATTGGTATGCCATGAAAGATATGTTTTAGTGTGGATATCATATCTGAAAATATTATCTGAGTTGTATGTTTTCCAGAGAAATTTTGAAGTTGTTTTAGTAAATTTGTCTTGCATTTATTTGTATTTTAGAGTCATAGTTATTTTGTACTAGCAAATATTCAGTATATTTTTTGCAGCAAGTTAAATTTTATGTCCACTAAGGCCTTTGGGTGAATATAAATTTGAAGAAAAATAATCACAACCCTCAATAACGTTTCAATAAAGAATTAGAGATTTTAAGACTTGTTACTTAAGGACATAATCATGTTTTGATATCTTTTCAAATAGACTAAAGATTCAGGGTTTGGAATATTTATAAATAGATTATTTGGGCTATAGTAATCATACCAGTTTTAGGGAACCATTAGTTGACAATCAAAAATTCAGCTTTAGGTGAAAAATGATGATTACACAAGTTAGAATAAGTGTGTTCCATCATCAAATTTCAAAATGTCTAAGTTATAAAATGGGGTGGCCACAAGGCCTATATTTAATCTATTATATCATGATTCTCATAAGGATCATAAATATGGGAATGAAAAAAAGTTAAACTATCACTAAAAATATTCTGGAGGTAATATGAAAGAATTTTGAGGTACCAAAAAATTCAGAAAAGAACTGGATAGACAAAAGACTAAGTTGATATTTAGAATTGCTCTGTTTGAGTTTATTCATTGCTAATTCATCGACATGCTAATTTTTAAGTATATTTTTAATCTCACTTCATAAAATTTTCAATGGCAAAATTACAACTATAAAGAAGAAAATGCCATATCCTTTTACATTACTTCCTGAGTAGATAGCCTTTGATAGACTTCATTTTTATGACCAGACTAAAGCCCCACAACTGGGCTGCGGATATAGTTCAGCAGCACAAGTGCCTGCCTGGCAAGGTCCTGAGTGTGAGTCCCGGTACCAAAAAAATAAATAAATAAATAAAATAAAATGAATTTCTAAACCCCACAACTAAGCCTTGATTTAATTTTTCTGGCATGCACCTAAATAGTAATTTTAAAATATCTTTCAGTTTGCACAATGCAATTTAAAGTTAAGAATCACTGTAACTCATAGTCATTTCTTTATCTATTAAATAAATAATGGAGACTGTTGTAATACAATCTTAAGAAGGAAACGTCCTAATTTTCTTACTCAAGCATAACTGAACCCACCCTCATGACCAAAAATATTAATGTTGCAAAGGCTAAAATGTCCTTTGATTCACATTTTTAATAAGCAAAACTAAAGATTGTCTTAAATAGCATTTATGGAAAACTTGTGATAAGTCAGGGGCTGTTCTGTGCACTTTGCATACATCGACAGATTTAAAATGCACAATAAATTTTTGGAGATATTTATTATGTTAATAAAAAATGGAGAGGGTTCTGTGCACTTTGTTCAAAGTCATATATGCATTACCTGCCAGATTCAGAATATCTATACAGTTTTTCAGCTCCAGGACCCACACTTAGCATCACAGAGTTTTTAATACTCATGAGTGTCCTGACTCCCTTCACATTTTTCTTTTCATGGTAAGATGGTGTTGCTTCTTAAGGCGAATATTCCAGAGATTATATAAATATTTGGATAGAAAGGAGTATGTTACAGAAAAAGTGAATGAAGCATGGGCATAAAATAGTAATATAGATAGTAATAGTTTGCCTTCATAAGTAATATAAAATATTCCTAAAAGAGTGACTTACTTTATAAGTAATAAATTCATTAAAATTTGAAAAATGCAGACTTTTTATCATATGGCAAAATTAAAATATATTTTACTAATAAATTTATGAGTTATTTTTGTATTAACTTTAAAATTGATGAGAATCCAATTGGAAACAAACAGAATTTCTGCAAAATTATTTTGACAGGATCAGCAGCAACTGAAAATGTGTGTGCAATTATGTGAAGAGACATTGATTCACTTATTTGTGAAAATCAAGAAAATTGTGCACCACTTGCCCAATAAAATATAATTATAAAAAAATACACACACACATATATATATATATAATTGTAGTCTTAATATCCCAAAGATAACAAGATTATGCTGCTTTTTAATGTGTTGTAATGTATGACTCATATATATGTCATATGCAGACATTTTTATAAAATGAACAATTGACCAGTTGTTTGGAGGTTTTATAGAAAGAATTACACACAAGTGGCAAGTGATATAATATGTAATAGATGCTAAGTCTGCAAATCTAGTACCAAAAGCTAGGTTGTTGAACAACAGAAATTTCCAAGGGTAGAAAATCAAGATCAGGACTGATTTCTTCACCTTGCTTTGTATAGTTGAGAAAAGGATTGTGAAAGTTTTTCAACATAAAAGAAGAAATGGGAAATGAAGAGGTAGATATGTTTAACCTCACTTTTCAACATTGCAAATGACTGATTTCACTAAAATTAACACAGACCAGGTTTCTGACACCCAAGGGATATGCCTCAAAGTAGACATTAAATTTAGATATAAACAAATAAAGGTACATATACTCAAATGTATGTGTTCAGTTGTATAAACTCACATATTTTCATTATGTTAATATATATTTAGATATATGTATGTATTTATATATGTAAATATATATTTAGATATATGTGAGTATATATTTATATGTTTAGATATATATGCATATATGTGTCTATAATATCATAGTAATGGATTGCTGTCATCCTTAAGCTACCTATGTGTTATTATCCTTAAGCTATCTTGCCAGTTTTGGGCCAGCAAACCCTGATTAGAGATGCAATGGCAAGCAGAAATGCCAAAGCAACACCTAGGATTTGGAAGCAGATTTATTTCATGTCAGATGGGCACTGACAAGGAATCAATTGTCCCAGAAAATGTCATACCCCGAAGGCTCAGGCAGGGAAGTTTTTATGGGGTTGGTTGCAAAGGGGAAGTACAGAGGTAGAGTACATGACTGTCTTTGATTGGTTCCTATAATATGCATCATAGTGACCAGCTATGCACCACAGTGACCAGCCATTTCTAGCAGACAGAAGTAACAGGAACTTGTAACAGGAACTGTTACCTGGGCAACTAACAGACTGGCTGGAGGGAATTTTCTGCTACAGAAAGATAAATGAAGACAGGAGAGACAGAGAATATCTGTGTGGGGAAGTCAGGGGACTCAACTGGAATGAAGCCTGAATTGACTTACCCTCCCAGTTTTATTGAGAAACAACAAACGCATTGAGTTCTGCTGAACATGGGTGCATATTTTAGATTAGAAAGGTGTGGTGATAATTATGTGGAGTTGTTAACTTTATCGAATTGTTCCCAGGATGTTCCTGCTTGTTTCACCCCCAAGGCTCGTCTCTGGCTGAGCTGGCACAACATCCTGTCTTCAAGATGTCCAGCTCCTCTGGACCGGCAGTCTTCTGTGCCCTCAGTCAGCTTGAGCAGATGTTAACCCATGGGGTGCCACGAAGAACTATCTATATGTTAGATCTACATGCAAACGTCCATAAATTCATAAATTACTCATTGTGCTCTATTGATTCTGAGATCTAAAATTTCTGTCAATGATACAGACATGATTTAGTCGTTAACCAAAAATTTCTTTTTTTGATAGGAAATTTGACAAATTGCCAGGTATTTTCATGGCCTATTGGTCAGATGTTATTTCTTTCCATGTTCAGAATTTGTTATGTCTTTTAATTTTATAATGGTATGTACGTCTGTATAGACCATAATTTATTTAATATACTTTGAAATGGTTGTCATTTCCATTCAGATAGACTTTATTTTTGATTATGAAGTTAAAGCTGTTAAAAGTATTATTACTGACTTTTTACCTTAGGCATAAGAAATAAAGCACTATCTTCTGACTAACTTTTTATAAATAAAGCATAAGATTAGAAAATAAGTTCTTTTATTTTCCACATAAAGATTTCCTACAGTATAATCTACTGTTTTTATATGCTTATTTTTAATATTTGCAATTACTTTCTTCTTTATTATTTTTTCCAAAATTTTAGTTGATCTGTATTTAATCCTGTTGATTTACTTAGCAACAATTACATCATCTGTCTGATATATAGCTTTTATTACTGATCACCAATACATTTTGTATTATGCAAGGAAAGTTGAGATCTGTATTTATGGTTTTCTTTTTCTTTAAAAATGAAGATAATATGCTTTTATTTCTGTTTCCATTTTTTCCTTCAAATTACTTAAATCTTGAAAGCAATAGCATATTTTTATTAAGATTTTTACTTACTAGATTGCTAATAAGTATATTTTTATTCCAAAAATATTACCTAAAATTTGGTTAACATTTTATACATGGGTCAAATTTCCCTTCATTTTAAAGGACTAACTTTAGTATTTGAAAGAATTTATAATTTATTGATGGAATTTAAGATATTCCTAATCTGTGTGTGTGTGTGTGTGTGTGTGTGTTGGTACCGGGAGTGAAACTCACAACCTTACACTTGTGGGCAGGCATTGTGCCACTGAGCTATATCCCTGGCCCCCCCAATCTTTTTTGATTATCTTCTTCATTGTATTTTTTGTTTTTTTGTTTTAGCTACACAAGTAACACATGAAGATAATCTTTCTATAAAAGTAAAGTGAATTCCCTCTCCTTGATCAACCTCAATTTTCAAACCATACTAATTCAGAGAAGATTAATATTGTTTTATTTGTGAGGATTTGAGGCATCATGATCATTTTGTATATATTCGAAGTCATACATGTGTGTTTGTGCACATATATGCACATAATCATACACGTAGTTTTTCCCATAAGAAGAAGAAAACAACATCAAATATTCAACTTCATTTTGTCAATTAATATATCTTTAAAATTTGTTATATCTGTTCATAGAACTTTTGCATCTTATAAAATATTGATTTTCTTTTCTAGTATGGATTTAAAATACCAATTCCATGTTGAAAATATTAAGATTATCTCCTATTTGTTTTCATTGTATGAGCAATCCTTGCAAGAATATTCTTCTACTAGGTTTGTTTTTCATCTTTATATAGATGTTAAATTCACCAGTACTGCATTATCCTGACAGCTCCCGTAGTGACTAATAGACAGTGTGACTGAGTTTAAATAACCAAATGTTTGGAATGGTTATATATATATTTTGAAACAGTGTCTCACTATGTAGTCCAGGCTGGCCTTGAACTCATTATGTAGCCCAGGCTGGCTTCAAACTTGCAGCAATCCTGTCTCAGCCTCCAGAGTGCTGGGATTATAGGTGTGTGCCACCACACCTGGCTGGAATAGACATATTAACAAAAAGTTAGCATTTATTTTAATATGGCATATATTTTATGTAAATTATCAGCAAATAGTAAATAAAAACACCTATAGTGTTGCAGCAATTCTAATGGAATATATTCTTGGATGGTCAAATGATGAAAGTGATTTTCTATTTGACAACAAAATGATGTAAAAGGATGATGTATAATCATTTAAAATTGTGCTTGTGGTGCTGAAGCGGAGTGTTTTTTTTAAACCACAGAAAAATAATTATTTTGAGACATGTCATGTAAGAACCAGATTTAACCTTTAAAAATAATGGTTATTTTCAGTGTTTTCTGAAGATAAGCAGAAATGGATATAGAAACCTATTTTTACGACAAAAATTATTTAAATATTGCTTTAATGGAAGATAGAATGTCTGTTTTTAAAAGATAGTTATAATGCAGATTTGAATAGAGGAGGGGTTAAAATAAGTATTTATATTTGATGTTTTCTATGAGGCTTTCCCAGAACTTTTAGATCTTTCCCTAAAATAATGTGGTTTGAGCATTTTAACAGAAAAAGAAAAAAATAAATTAGTTGTAAGCTACTCTTTGTCCTCAAATGACACAGCTGATCTTAGGGTGAGATCCACACCCCTGGTTTCCAGGCAGTGGATTTCTGCCCCAGACTCCAACATGCTGAGGGGATAGTAAAGTGTATAGATGGGCCAGCTTTTTGAGATGAAAAACTGAATGATAAATCCAATATTGGAGGGTATTCTCATGTGATTTTCTTCCTTACAAAGTAAATTTACTTTGTTAGCTCCATCCTTTTCTCATTCTTTTTTGCCTGAATGCTGCCCTTTTCTGGTTTATAGTTCATTGTGTTTAAGGATTTCCTTTCTTAGCAGCTGTGTGCATATTTTAGTGGACTGGAAGCAAGGGGTACCAGATTTACTTCGTAGGATCTGTTGTGAGGTATAGTGCCATTTATCCATTACAATTTTCTGAAGTTTCCAAGAAGTTATTGCTCAAGGTTGAATTCAAAAAGTCTCTTTGTCAGCAGTATTAGAATAGTCAGTCAAACCCAATCATTTTAAATATCTAACTTTAGGGTATAATTAGTATGCTTTTAAGTACTATATTGTAGTCTGGATAAGAGCAAAATAACTTTTACAGTGACATCAATGCCAAGCCAGAGAATAAATCACTTTGAAGTAATAATTCTCTCATATTTTGCATGGATTCATTCAGATATTTCGTTATTCTTTTGAGGTTGTCATAACACAGTACCATAAACTGGATGGTTCAAAGCATAGACATTTTTTTTCTCATAGTTCTTGAGACTGGAAGTCCAAATTTTTTTTTTAATGTGGGTACCAGGAATCGAACTCAAGACCTCATGCTTGCCAGGCAGGCACTTATGCCTCTGAGCTATCTCACCGGCCCATGGAAGTCCAAAATTAAGGTGTTAGCAGGTTTGGTTTCTGATGAAGTTTTTCCCTTTGGCATGCAGTCCAGTGCCTTCTGCCTGTTTCCTCTCATGCAGCCTTTTCTCCAGGCACTTAGAAAGAGATTTCTGGTATCTCTTCCTCTTTGAGGAAGGCACAAGGCCAATAGATTTAAGAATCCACACTTATGACTTCATTTAACATTAATTTGTTCATTAAAATACCTAATTTAAGCGACAATCACATTGGAGGTTAGGGCTTCTTCAAATGAAGTATTGGGGAACACAATTCAGTCTCTAACATAATTTTAAGTATATACTATAATACATAAAAATATTTTACACTTGATAGATCATGGCCAACTACTCAGGATGGATGGTGGAGAATGACCATAGCAGTGCATAAGGGCCTTGATAAGTCTTTATAAAATGATTTTAATTCTAGCTATAATTAGTTTATTGACTATTTTGGCCTCATTAAGCCATAGACTAAATCTATCTAGTATCATAAAATTTCTTTTTATTAGTATATATGTGTCATACATAATAATTATCTACTGTCATGAATCTATGAACCACATTAAATCCTCAACAATAATATTTACTTGCACAAATTTACAACTTATCAAATTAAATGCACAAAAACCTCTGTATAGCACAATAGCAATGACTGTAATGTTTCTTGGTTAGATGCTGCTATAATGTACAGGTAATAGCAATAATCATCAAAAACTATTATACTCAGCAAAAAATTAACTACATCAATGTACTCTAAATGAAATGCATATCCTAAGAAAGTGCTAATTTGCTTTCATCAGTTGAATATCTAACTTTCTAATTAAAATATAACATTTTTCTATTATTGATACAACTTACACATTACTTTTGTAGTATGGGTTTTATAATCTTCCTTTCCATGGGATTAATGTGGTAACCTCATCAAATTTAATGTATTTTCTATTTAAGTTTTTAATAAAATAAGCCAATGTTTATTCACAAGGTTAAGAAAAGTCTCATGTTTAAGACAACACAAAATATTTATGTAAATGCTTAAATATATTTTGATGTTTTAAACTTAGTGATGTTGTAGCTGAGACTCTAACATTCTATCTCCACTAATTACATTTCTCATAAATCTTACTTTGTATCCCTTCCTTATTCAGACAACTGTGATAATAGCACAAATTCTATCTTTATAGCAATAACAGTGAACCTTCAAGTTCTTAACGGTTATGTTTATGAAAGTTTCTTTCTGAAAAATAATTCCTCATTGAAATGAAATTTTAACCTCTGCTTTACTTAAACTATAAGCCAATGAAGAGAAAAAAAAAAAGCTAAATACTAGGTGTCAAAGAGAATAGAGCCACTGACACAGACCGCCAAACTTGGGACCTACTGGGTAAAAGCAATGTCTCTAGAAGTGAGCCACCTGGATTTTAACTTTTGGTCCTGTATTTATTAGTTACATATCTTGGGATGAATATGTATTCTCTGTTATACAATAAATTTAGGTGTGAAGAGAAGACCCTTGAGGTTATTATTGTAGGGTATGTCAGCTCTCTTGTGACCATGATTAACACTGAATACATGAAGATGAAACTGCACTTGACTGGGACAGAATCTCCCCCTCCTATTTCACTGACCAAAACTAAATCTCTGTTCTCCCCCAAAATGAATGTAAATAACATGTATTGCAAATGTACACTAATTTAAAACAAGACACAACATTGAGTTTCTAAGTCTCATGATTACCCCTACCAGCAAGAGGGGTGCATTTTAACCATCTAACCATGCACTGAACAGTTGCCATTTGCTGGACACCGTGTTTGGCATTTGGAAAAGCAATTTCTCTTATACCATACAGCTCCCATCCAAGGAATCCACCAATATCCTCCTTAACACCTGCTGTAACACTGTCAAATGAATCACTGAAAGACTGAATATTTTCATCATTTTGGAGTCTTAAACTTGGTCTACTATTTTCACCTACAAATTTCCCTCTCAAACTTTGTCAAATTATGTGCCTTTTCATTCAGTTTAAAATACATGCTATTTGTGTGACGAGAACAAAACTTTGGGAAACTGAAACATAAAGACAAAATGGTCAGCTAGCACAACTGTCTAACCACTCCCCGTTCTGCTTTTGTAACAGCCTACACGTTCTTTCCTAAAACCCCTATATAGAGAAACAACAAGAGAGGCTTGGGGTTCAGACTTTGGGGCACCTAGCTCCTCTGAGTCCACTGGCGTATAAACCGGTTCCCTCCACCTCTCTGAGGGGTGCTCAGTCCTTCAGTGGTGACAGGTTGACAGCAATACCTGGTTACCTGCCCAGGAAGCTGACCATGCTGGCCCCTTGCACCACCAGGCTCAGAGTCAGGGGAGCAGCTGCCAAAGGCCCCTCCCTGGGAGAATGAACCTTGCTCCTTCTGTGGGACCTCCTTGACTGGCAAAGGATGGCCGACAGGTGCTTCAGCCCCCTCCTGACTGGACTTGGTAAAGAGGTGGACTGGTCCCTGTTGGATCTTCTGGTTAAGGTAAGGCCTAGGGCTCGTCCCAGGTCAGATCTGTCCATGGACAGAAGGGGAGTCTGGTCACCTCCAGGTCTCAAACTAGAGACCCCAGTCAGGGATCTTCCATAAGGGGGGAAGAATGTTTTAACCTCTGAATGGTTGAGTGTGGACATATTTGTGGCTCCACAGAGCAAGCTAGAATCCGAATGGGCCCTAATCTGCATTTTCATGGTGATGTAATACAGCATAATGATAATTAATCTCCCATCATAGGGGATTGCCCAGGCCTGGGTTTATATGGGTACACCAAGACATGTCCCTCAAGGACACTGTCAGGAAGGGATCCGAGTGCTCTCCCTTGGGGGACTCCCACCCCTCATTGATGGTGACACCGTACACAGGGCAGGAAATTTTTAATATGAGGCCTACACAGAGCAAAACAACTATCTAGACTGCCTGGTAAAAAGATTCAGGAAGGAATTAGGTGGCAAATATTGTGTTAAGTTAAAGCCTGCCAAACTGTGGACCTTTTGTAAGGTAGACTGGCCTCATGTCAAGGTTGGGTGGCCTCCTGAACAGACCCTGAGTGTCCATACATTTGGAGCAGTTTGGAGAGTAGTCACAAGAAGTCCAGACCAACCTGACCAGTTCCTGTATATTGACTCTTGGCTGGAGATCGCACAAACCCACCTGGCCTGGGTTCAATTCTGCATGAATAAAAAGGGACATAGAAGGGTCTTCTTTGCCCAGTATCATTGGCCCTTTCCACAGTCCTAGTTATCAGGGACCCCTGCAGTGAGTCCCCAGTCTCCTGCCCAGAGTTGCAGTGCACAGCGAGAAAGAAAAAGAGCAAGAGACAGGAATTGCAAGGAAATAAGGCTCTGGGGTGATCAGTGTTCTCTGGGAACAAGACCAATAATTTCCAGCATTCCACTGTTTTATTAACCAATGCAGAGAGAGGGGTACCATGCTTTTCCTGGAACAGCATAGAAGTAGTGGTGGAATGGGCAATTTTAACATCATAAAAGAAACAACTTAAGATCCATCCCCACACCTAGGTGCTAGTCTCCCTGTAGCACTCTTAGCAGACCTCATCCTGCCCCACGAGTGCCACAGCCTCATTGACCATCAAGATCTCAGCGGCGGCTGAGAGGAAGTGGGCTTTCTGCATTCCAAAACCGGCCCATAAGGTGGGGCAAGGAGGACCTAGGACAGACCCTATGTCGATTTGTAGTTTGTGGTCCCCAACAGCCCAGGGCCCAGACCATACCTCTAAGGGTCAAAAGAAGCCAATTCTCCAGGGCTCTTCCAATGAAGAATTTCAGCCTCTGCCATATTTTACTGCACTGCCATCCATGCCTCCACCACCAACCCTCCCAGAAGACCTCCCCCTTCAGATCCTCTGCATCAGCCAGACCTCCCTGATCCCACCACTGCCGCAGCCACTGCCTGGGATGACTGCTGCCAGTTGCCCCTCACCCTATTCAACACTGAGGAAAGGCACAGTCTTCTAACTGAGGCAAGGAAAATGCTCCAGACTCAGGATCCCGTTAGGATATTGGACACAGAGGCTTGGGCAAGAGGGATGGCCCCCGACAACAAGCCAGAATAGGACTATGATTCAGAAGGGGAAAAACTGCCATCCTACCACACTGGGAGGCAATCCTCAGGGGAACCCAGGAAGGGGCCAATAAGCCCACCAACATGTCAAAGGTCATCTTAGTAGCACAGAAATTGAAGGAAATAAGATGGTGGATTGGTCAGCTAAAGAGGTAGCACATGAAAACAAACCAGCCCCAAACCAAAAGACTCCCAAAATATTGATGGCCCCTGCCAAACCTAGGGAACCAATGTATTCTCCAGAGGAAGACCAATGGGCCCAGAAGGAAGAGACCTATAAGACTCCAGGGGGCTGGTGGGGCCTACCTGACCAGAGACCCTTTGTACCCCAGAAGATGGCCTTTTATTTAGTCCAACAATAGCATAAACTGACCCATCTTGGAAATACAGTTTTGGAGAGCTTGTTGAGGCAATATTTCTACATCCCCCAGCTGTCATCTCTCTGTGCCACCATAAGTGACCGATGCCAAGCCTGTGCCCAAAACAACCCCCTCCAATGGCCAAGACCAGCTCTAAGGATACAACACACTGGGACCTTCCCCTTGGAAGACTTGGAAGCAGACTTCACAGAGAAAAAGTCATACTGCAGCTACAAATACCTGCTGGTCCTCATCTGTACATACTCAGGCTGGGTAGAAGCCCTACCCACATGGACCAAAAAAAGCCCTAGAAGTAGCCAACATCTTACTGGAAGAAATCATTCTCTGGTATGGGCTGCCTCTCAGTGTCGGGAGTGACAGTGGACTGGCCTTCGTGGCAGAAATAACACAATGTCTTGTGGAGCTGCTGAAGATCACAGGGAATCTCCACACTGCCTACAGACCTGAGAGTTCAGGGAAAGTATAGAGCGTGAATTGCACCCTAAAAACCACTCTAGCCAAGTTCTGTCAGGAAACACACCTACTTTGGGCTGATATGCTTTCTCTGGCTCTTTTACAGGCCTTAACCTTCTTCTTGTGGGTAGGGTGTTTAACTGGTATCATCTGCTTCTGCCCAGCCATCTACTGATCCCCGGTCTCCCCCAGACTGTTTCCACTTACAGGCAAGGCCATTCTGCTACTCCTCCTATGAAATCCTGTTTGGAAGACCCCTCCCATAATTAGAGCCTTCAAAGGCAATGTCAGGCAGCTAGGAGAATCAAATCTGACTGCTGAACTATAGGCGCTAAAAAAAGTGTTCTCTTACATCACTAAGGTTGTCCCTTAGAGAATCCCAATCTCTTCAGGCAGCCCTGCACAGCCATCCCTGCCAGGGGATTCAGTCTGGGCCAGAGACTGGAAAAAGGAACCCTTTCAGCCTGTGTGGACAGGACCTCACACTTTTGTCCTTGTCGCCCTGACTGCTGTTAAAGGTACAACTATCATCCCTTGGGTACACCATTCAAGGCTAAAAAGGCTTATCCTGAAGACTCCTCAGCCACCTGTATCACTCATCCCAACTGGCAAGGCCCCCTGAAAACTCAACTCCGGCAGAGACGGTTTGAACAGAACACAGCCCCGGGGACACTGCCAAGAAACAGCAGCCCTGCTCTAGTCACACTGGAGGCTGACTGGTCTACACACGGCAGAAGCCTGAGGATGCTGTTCAGGGGAGGCTGTCCCCAGCAAAGGGTGATAGTAATGAATTGTCACCCCTGGTTCTTAGCAACTCTTGTGTTTGTAACCTTGTTTTTTGCTATAGCCCTAGCTGAGGTCACCTCAGCCAATTGGACATGAGGGAAAAGATATCTGCTGGCCTTAACCTTCTTCTTGTGGGTAGGGTGTTTAACTGGTATCATCTGCTTCTGCTCAGCCATCTACTGATCCCCGGTCTCCCCCAGACTGCTTCTATTTAAAGGTTTTAGCCCTGCTGGCCACAGCATGTGACCCCAGCTGTCAGTCTTCAGGCCTTGGATTTGCTAGACTGTAATGACATCCCAGTCTGCACCTGTCCCATGTCCCAAAGCCTGTAATCACCCAGTGACCATGGGTAGAAGCCACATTACTGGGTTTAGCTCCTATACATACAGGCTGGCCAGTTGCTACCACAAGGCCATCCCGTGCCAGTATATTGGTAGCCATGGTCCCAAGAGAACACTCTTCTTGTATGGCCAAATCATAGGCTTAAGGTCGACCTGTTACAACCAAAATGGAAAAATCACGTGTTGGACCTACATGACCCATGCAGGCTTGTCCATCTGGGGGGGGGAGGGTACAAGACAGGGCACACACATATGCACATCCCCAGAAAAGCAAGTGGAGGGTTTGGAAACAGGTGATAAACTTGGGCCGAGAGCAACAACCTACCTCTAACAGCTGATTCAGTTTATCAGCCTGGCCCCTCAAATTTATGGCTCCTAAATGACACCTTTAGTCTGCTTCACAGTGTAGGACCCCAGCTCTATTGACTACGCCTGCCCCTCCACATAAGGGCCCGTATGGGAATCCCAGTTCCAGCCAATTAGAGCCTCCTGAGAAACCCCTCAGAACTAAATGTAGTGCATTGATAGGGTCAAGGGCCATTGGGACCCTCCTTGACAGTTCAAGGGCCAATGTGAGGTGCCTTCATAGTCCCCAGATTGGTCCAAAGAATGGTTCCTTAGGATCAATATCCTATTCAATCTGCTCCCACAATCAAATGCTGCCAAATAAGAGATCCAATACCGCTCCCTCTCTCCGTGATCTGCTTATGTAAAGACACAGCTTATCACTATCTGCAGGTAAACTGGATGGGCATATATGTCCAGGTTTTCTTCACTCCTAAAATATCCATCTATAGAGACCATCAGATGGAGGTGGCCCTGCACCCTGGCAGCAACTCACTCAGGAAAAAAGCTTCCGTTTTAATTGGCCCAGGAATAGCTGCTAGATTTGGGGCCAGTTTAGGAGGAATCAGGGCATAGCTATACTATTGGTGGTCCTGGGTAATGAATGATAACCTGGAATGGGTGGCTGACTGACTATTCTCCCTCCAAAGCCAGATTAATTCATTGGCAGGTGTAACCCTACAAAACAGGCATGCCCTAGACCTCTCACCACAGAGAAGAGTGATACATGCATCTTCCTAGGAGAAGAATGCTGCTATTATGTAAACCAGTCAGGGGTGGTCACCCAAAGTTCAGGGTATTGAGAGACAGGATCCGGTACAGAAGGGAAGAACTAGGAGAAGGCTGGAATTGCATCCCATGTCAATGGGCATCGTCGCTCCTGCCCCTAACGGGGCCACTGCTGACCATCCTGTTACCTGTGACAATAGGGCCATGTCTCCTGAGCACCCTAATAAGATTCATAGAGATCACAGTCACTAGGAAGGCCACTGCCTGGATCATGGCATGCCACCTGTATAGCCCGCTGGGAGATGGCGACGCCCTATAGGACTGTATGGGGCATCAAAGGGGGGGAAATGATGAGGTGAACAAAACTTTGGGAAAATGAAACATAAGGACAAAATGGCCAGCTAGCACAAAACAACTGTCTAACTACTCCCCATTCTGCTCTTGTAACTCAGCCTATGTGTTCCTGCCTAAAACCCCTATATAAAGAAACAACAAGAGAGGCTTGGGGCTCAGACTTTGGGGCACCTAGATTCTCTGAGTCCACTGGTGTAATAAACTGGTTCCCTCCACCTCTCTGAGTGGCCCTCAATTCTTCCATGGTGATGTGTTCACTGCAACATGGCCCTTTAGCTACATTGTATGCTACAAACTAGAGAAAACATTTTCATTTATAGCCCTTAACTAGTGCCTTTTAATTTAGCCCTGCTTAGTTACAATGTTTGAATGACAATATGCTTAATATAAGGTTAAAAAATGGGAGAAAAAGGAATAAGAAAGAGAGGGAAGGAGAGACTAGATTGGGAAAGAAAAAAGTCAACTGATTCAACTAGAAATTTGTCTAATTTTTAGGACAAGGCTTGAATAAAGCTTTAAGCAAAGAAATCCATTAAATGTAGTCTAAATTCCTTTAATAAATGATTTAAATATAAAGAAAAAGTGCAGAGAACATAAAATGGTTATGATATTCAGAATTTAGTGGTTACAGGCTGATTTATCCTTAGAAATTAAGGTTCAGTTTTCTTCTATCTTCCATTCATAGTAAAATTTATTTTTATGATATTTAATAATTTCAATTATCATTAATACCTTGACAAACAAATTTTAAGTAATTAAGCCTAGCTGAAAATATGTATTTTAAAATTAATATAAATTCCAACTTCTAGAAAGAGAAAAGAAATTCAGAAACTTTTACTGCTAAAGCAAAAATGGTCATTACTAAGATATAAGTTTGAAATAAAAAAGATAATTAATGTAACATATATACATATATATGTATGTTTATTGTCCATTGTTTAATACTGTTCATGACATTGTATAAAGTAAAATTTTATATCCAAATATGAGCACTAGTATTGCTAAATATTTAGAATCTGCTATGAATTGTACATTGCAGTTGCTGTTGCTCTACACATTTCTGAAAATAATATGATATGATGGAAAAAGGGGAGAACATATAATGAGATCTGGTTTCACTTTTCACTTTTTCATCTGCTAACTGACTGCATGGAACAAATTTAATAATTCAATGTATTCAGTTGAATCTTTTGCTGTATCAAATTATTTCACAGTAAAAGTCTCCCAACATTTTAGTTCAAGCTACTGAAACAAAGTATCTTAGAGTGGGGGGCCTTAGAAAAAGCACAAATTTCTCAGTCTGGAGTTAGGAAGTCTGAAATGAAGTTTCAGCATGGTTAAGGTTTTTTAGTCTGTCTTCTCAATTAGAGATTACTGTTTTCTCATTGCGTCTGGTCATGGCAGAAAGAGAGCTCTCCGGGGTTTCTCTTGTAATGGTAGTGAGCCTATTTATGGAGGCTTTACCTTCATTACCTAAATAATGATATAGGAGAAAGAAACTCCCAACCTGATGTTCAGTAAAATCAAACAGTTCCTGTTCTCTAAAATGAAAGAATAAATTCTAGGAACAGAGGTTAAGAGCTGACTATATTTATTGAGGAAAGAAAGCTATATTTATTGGGGAAAGAAAGCTTCTAAGAGAGACAGAGGGGTCCTGAGTGGGTTGCCAAGGACCCCGCTTTTCAAGGGAATTTTTTAGAGCAAAACTATGAGGTGAGGTAGGCCCAAGGTGGGAAAAACTATAATTAATTAATCAGATTACAAGTATAATCATTTAAATAACATTGACCCAATGGGAAATCACAAGGTGGTGTGAGGTGGGATAAAACTATGGTGAACCAATAAGATTAAGAGTATAATTGCTTAGGTAATATTGATTAAATGGGGATCAAATAGGGAGGCAAGTCATATAACAAGCATAAAAGGAACAGAACAGATGCTTTCTGGGAAGGGTGGATCAGTGGCTCTTCCTGGCCCCCCATACCCAAGGTGACAGATACCTATTTGGGATATCAATGACTGCTGTTCAGCCTTAGGGGAAGCATGTGGGGGTAACTGTAGCAGAAGATGCCCCCCCCAACCAGTCAGTATTCTTCAGTTTGTTAGTTGCCCAGGTGATAGTTCCAGTTCCAGTTCCTGTCACTTTTGTTTCTTAGAAATGGCTGGTCACTGTGATGCATAGCTGATCACTATGATGCTTATTGTAAGAACCAATCAAAGACAACCAAGTACTCTGCCTTTGTACTTCTCCTTGCGGACTCCATAAAAGCCTCTCTCCCTGAGTCTTTGGGGCCTGATATTTTGGGAATGATCCTGATCAGTGCCAGTTGACATAAATAAATCTGCCTCTAAATCTGGGTGTGCTTTCAGTGTTTCTGTTTGCATTTGTATAGTCATTTCATCTTTTGTCTTGAGGTCTGGTCAATGAATGCACCTCCCCCACAGTTACAATGTATTATCTTCTGCACTGACTCTTGAGGGACTATCCCTGTCTGACTGTCTATAATATTTGTAACTAATTTAGCTGTCCATAATATTACCAAATTACCTGGGTCCTGATACTATCATATTAGGGTTAAGAATTCAACATAGCAATTTTCAGGGGATATACATAATTATGGATTAAATCAAGAATTACTCCCAAAACTCACACGTGCTCAGAGGCAAGGTGTTTGGAAAGTGTGAATCATGGGGGCGCTGTAGCTGAATGTGATATTCGAAAGTGAGGGATGGTTGGAAGAGGCAGATCACAGGGGTGACCAGAAGTGTATATCTTCCTCTCTGGCTCCTCACTTCTCTCTTTGCTTCCTGGCTACCATAACATGAGCTGGTTTCCTCCCCTGGATCCTTCTCTGCTGTTTCAGCCTTGAGCTGGTCTTCCATGGACTGAAAATGTGAACTGAAATAAACCTCTCCTTTAAGTTGCAGGCATCAGGTGTTGTGTCTCAGCAAGGAGAAAGTGATTCTATCCATTACACAAGACAAAGGATAAGCGATACTAGATACTATATTCCTGTCACTCAACTAAAATTTTCTTCTTGTTCCCACCAGATCATATGATCCTAGAACACTGATGTCTCTAAATATCTACAATTTATTCACCCCTCATTTCTTTAGCTATTACCAAAGAAGAAAAAAAAGGAAAATAATATTAGTTGGTGTAAGACTGTATATATAACATTATAATAAAAGCTATAGATGTGATAACACATCTAAACTACTCAACAAAGCTAAGCTGAGCTTTGAATTGGTTGAAATCGGAAAAGTTTAGTTAAATTTTCCAATCTAATTAGCCAAAGAGTAGTCAAAGTAAGATTCACTTCAAGTATTTGATTTGAGCTACTTTCTCCAGGAAGAAAGATGTGTGCAGTTATCTTAGAGTAAAATGATATGGTGTAGCGACCTTTAATAGGAATCTAGAATGAAGTTTTCTCCAAAGCATAATATTATTTTACCCTCAAAATACTAGTAAGTAATATTTTGATAATTTTGAAGGTAGTAAAAGGCATTTAACACTTCTTGATAAATCTTATTAATTTGGAGGAAAATAGAGTATTCTTACTATAAAGAAATATGCCAATTCTTCATGTACAATGTATTTTCCCATTGTTATTGAAATAACTCATTAAAACCATGTCAAGAATGTACTGCATCTTGAAAAGCCATGTGAATTATATTCATCAAATATATTCTATCAAGACATGTTTATTGTATTGAAATAATTTTCAAAATGTTCCCAGAAAGAAATGTACTACTCAATACATTAAGGAAACTTTGTTGTCTTCAACCATTTTAACTTAATTTTAACTTCATGACTTGTAAGTAATCATTTATATTGAATTTTTGCTCACATGAAATAGTTGTTTTTTATCATAACAAATACAAGGGAGAAAAATGAAAATACAGAAATTACATAATATGCAATTTTAATGGGCCATATACTTAAACACAAAAACTAAAACTGTATAACTTCTAGGAAAAAAGATAAGAGAACATCATTGCAACTGTAAATTAGGCAACAACAATTAAATAGAGACCAAAAAAAAAAAAAAAAGAAACTGGACAATACCAACTACAATAAAAGCATAAACATCATAAAAAGTTAAAACTTTCACCCATGAAATTTATTAGGAAGCAAATGTAGAGAGAAATAGACTCAAAAATTTTGCACTACACATACCTGAAACAAGAACTTACTAACACGTTCTATGTAAAGTCCTATGGAATAGACTGTATTGCATTTATTGTTCCACGTAGAAATGATATACTGTTAAAAACAGAACTCATTTTGTCCTGAAGGGAAATTTTATAATGTACTAATATACCCACATTTTAAGATAACTAATAACATATTGTTATTGTCATGTTGTTAACTATATTAAATAAGAAAAGTTCCAATGGAATTCTGTTTCAGGAAAATTTGGAATACAAAGTAAGTATCTCAAGTCCCCCAAATTAGAAAACTAAATATTGGCTAATTTTAAGCATTTGAAATAATTTATTCAGACATTTGAGTTAAATTTTACTTTTCATAATTATAGAAACTTATTTAGGAAGTATAGAATAAGGAAGGGTTGAGGGAGAGACAGAATGTGTTCATTAATTTCCAATGACTTCTCACTATTTGCAGGTGATAGTTAATTGAAGTGTTTCCAGTGGTGTCTAAGGAAATAACATGTGTATCTTTTTTTGACAAAAGGTTATAAATGAAATCTACTGCTTTATCTAGATTGCTGGATGTTGATCATTCCAAACACGTGCTCCTTGCCTTTTCACCTCAGCTGCGAAGAGTACGCTATAGTGACATTTAGTTTAAATCCAAGACAACATTTAAAAAAAAATCAAATTCTACTTTTATACTAAACATCTCAAGTTAATTTTTGAACATGTAGAAGTTCTATCAAGACCCATATAAACAGGGTATTATCCATACGAGACCTAGACACTCACATATGTGTTCTACTAAGTTTATCAAGGTTCTGGTAAATGTTTCACCTGATTCAAACATCATGCAATGTGTGTGTGCATGAAACATTATATGGTAGATATTCAGTTTGTAGGACAACAAACTTAACCTAATTTCAGAGTTAGCTCAATTGGTTTACATTAATTTGTCAGTGAAGCTAAGAAAAATTTAGAAGAAAAATCTGAAGAAGACTTTTAGTATGAGATACAAGTCTCATGGTATAAGGTAGGTGAGACAACCTGACTAATTTGTATTTAATTTTATCTTTTTACATCTACACTGGACAGCAAAAGGTTATATGTTGAGCTGAGAACCATATATATATATTTCTATATATATTTAATAAACCAAAAAGAAGTTTAACAAACCAAAAAGAAGCCACCAGGCTGTAATGGTGGGAAATTTAATAATAACAGTTTGCCAGGTTCTTGCTCTAGCCTGTAGAAAGCTCTGCTCTTAGACAATGACTGAGTGGGCACTGCCTTTCATTGCTTCTGTGACTCTTTTAAACGTGTATGGAATTTACCTCTCTGTTATTCTAAATGCTTTTCATTTCTTCCTGTTTAGGTTGATGCACTAAAGTGCATCATGGTCTTTCTCTTAGGTTTTGAAACTGTGAATTTGGAGACACAAGCTAAAAATCAGTCTTGATGGTACACACGCTGTTGAGTAGACATATGCACATGACTTCTTTTTTCTCCAAGTACAGTGTTTTATAGTTGTAGAAACAGATCCCTTGAACATCTCCCTGTCCATTTCACAATTTTAACATCACAGTGCAATATTTTTAAAATTAAAAAAAAAATTAGTAGTATGTGTTTGCAGTATATAATGATTACATTCATCCCGGGGAGTTGGTACAAGTACATAACACATAAGTCTTTTTGCTTTTGTGTCCCCTTCCCATTGCTACTCTCCTTCCATGCAGCACTCTTAGTTATTTCCTAGACCTAATGAAGTATGTGTCTTTTACCCCTTGAATGATATAAAATTTAATAATCACAAAAGCAAAATAATGTAAGGCTTTTCAAAATATATATATTCATTTTCTATTTCTATCTAACAAATTAAGCAACTTATAAAACTTCCAGTTGTTACCTCAAAGTTCTGTAGGACAGATGTACAGGTATGCTTGGCTATTTCTTTGCTCAGGAACTCATAAGACCTAAACCACAAGTTGGTTTTTGGCAAAAAGGAGGAATTCACATTAAACTCAACCATATTATTAGCAAAATACAATTTTACCAGGTATAAGAAAGGCAAATTTTTTTCTTTTTTTTTTTGTGGGTACCGGGGGGTCGACCTCAGGACCTCGCACGCCAGCAGGCGCCCGTGTTGCTGAGCGATATCACCGGCCCTTTTTTCGTATGTGGGTTCCGGGAGTTGAACTTGGGCCCTTGCACTTGCCAGGCAGGCGCTTACGCCGCTGAGCCATCTCACCGGCCCAAGAAAGGCAAATTTTTACCTCTTCCTGCATAGGGAATTAAACTGATGCAAGACAGAAAAAGAAAAAAAGCACAAAAATTACATACTTTATATGACACAATATATTTCATCAAAAAGTGAATACCTGAATTAGGTAACCAAACCTAAATGATTTTATGTTAGTTGAACAAAGGGAAGCAATTGTGAAAAAGTAAGTAGATTATGTGGTGAGGCCAAAGGAAGATAAGCATTATTTTATCAAGTTCTCTTTGTGCTGAATTTTGTTGCATATGACTCTCTATTGAAGAATGTTTCCTTTCTTCTCGTAGAAAGCAGATGTCTTTTTATGGAGTTTTTATTTTCTTTTTCATTTTCTCTTTTTAGTATTTAGTGAGAAATTGATTTTTATTTAAAAAATTATTTTAACTGACATATTAAAGTATAAAAGTATACATATAATACCATATAATGTTTCACGCACATACACATTGCATGATGTTTAAGTCAGGTGAAACATTTATTTCCTCAAATATCTATCACTTTTTTATGGTGAAAAGTTTCAAGATCCTTCCTTTTAAAAATATAGAGCTCAGGGCCGGTGAGATGGCTCAGCGGCATAAGTGCCTGCCTGGCAAGCGTGAGGGCCCGAGTTCGACTCCCGGAACCCACATACAAAAAAGGGCCGGTGATATCGCTCAGCAGCATGGGCACCTGTTGGCGTGTGAGGTCCTGAGGTCGACCCCTGGTACCCACCAAGAAAAAATACACATATATATATATATATATACTTATATATATATACAGGTCATTGTAATTACCTCTAATCACCCTGCTAAGTGATAATATCTCTTTTATTCTAGGAATAAAATGGGAGATTTGCATAACCTTCTTGCATTTGATTTTAGCTTAAAGTCATCCATATTTTGAGCGTCATGTACGTTCTGCCACCCTTCACAGTTGTGAGTCCAAAGACTCTGTTGCCTTTCTTTTTAAATTTATTTTTATTAGTACATTCTCGTAGTACCTAATGTTTACAACCATTGTGTGGAGCAAATATATGTATACAGCACATCTTAATTCCTTTACCCATCCTCATTTCCTCCCCCCACTTTCCCTGTATCTCTTGATCCCTTTCCCATTTAAGAAAGATCTATTTCCATACTTCTGATTATCTAGTTTTTATTTTGCTCTTTATTTGTAATTCGGGTTTCTCATATAAGAGAAACCTTATTGTATTTGAGCTTGTGCGTTTGATTTATTTCACTTAACATTATGATCTCAGGGTGCCTTCATTTTTCTTGCAAATGACACAAATTTATCTTTCTTTATGGCAGAGTAGTACTCCATTGTGCAAACACCACATTTTATTTATCTATTCATCTGTTGATGGGCATATATGCTGCTTCCAATATTTAGCTATCATGAATTGTGTTGCTGTAAACATAGGTATGCATGTATCTCTGTAATACGGTGGCTTTAACAGTTTCTTGGAGATACCTAAAAGGGGAATAGCTACATCAAATGGAATTTTCGGCTTTAGTTTTTTGAGGACTCTCCATACTAATATCCCTAGTGACTGTACTAGTTTACCGTCCCACCAATAATGCCTTTCTGACTATCAAAGGCCTTTCATTGTTCCTAGAGGCTGCTTATTACCTCCTCAAATTGCCTTCTCCAGGCTCAAATCAGGAGGAGTGCTTCAAGTCTGCCTCATAATTGCTGAGTTTTTGTCTTAAACTAGAGAAAACTCAGCTTTAAAATGACTCATGATTAAATTATTCTCATCTGGAAATAATACCCTAATTTGCTATGTAATATAATATAATCTTATAATATTATCTCATATTCACATCTTCTGAAAAATAGGGAAGGAAGTTATTGGGGCATCACTGCAAAATTTAGTTGAACATAATAAAAAATCAAATATTTACTAATTTAAAAAAATCTCAGATTCCAAACAAAGAATTTGATGTTAACTTCATAGAACTCATTTTAAAACCTCATTCCTTTAGATAAATTTAATGTGCCAAGAAATTTTAAATGATTAAATTAAATTAAAATCAAGTGACATCTGTTTTATTTGCTAAAATTAAAATCTATAGCATTCCATCTACCTTATAAAAAGACTGGATGACATAATCATAAAATGAAAGATCTAAAATGTTCTGTTGCAATTAAAATTAAATAGAAATTAAGATTTCTATGTCTGTATTGTCATAGAGTAATATACGTCTGGTATGTAATATTCATCTCTCAAATACATTTTAAAAAGTAAAATTTAAAATAATTTGTTTTAGCAACAAGGGAATGACAGTAGAGAATTAAAATGGTGAAATGTATTATTAGGAAGGCATTTCTTTATATGAAGTGATTATCCTGAGAATTTATTATTTTGAGAAAATATAATGAGAAAAATCAAGCCACTCATGCTTAAAATTTTAAATTGCTAAGAATTTTTCATATGATTAATTCTTAGTTCAACTCTAAGATAGGAAATATTACTTTTTCAAAACATCACTTTGAAGATTTATTTCTATGTGCATATGAATACTACACTACTGCACTAATGCTCTAGGTCATTTGAGAAATTTCAATTGGATATCATCCTTTTGCTTTTCTTTGCATTGATTTTATGACATTCATACAGGTTCCAGGTTTATATTCTCAAAGTACTTTTGTAAAATAACTAAAAAATATTTTATAAGGAAGCTGGGTATTATAGTACATGCCTGTAATGTCAGCACTCTGAGAGGCTGAGGCAGCAGGATCACAAGTTTGAATGCAGTGTGTACAACACAGTGACTTGAAACCCTCTCTCAAAATTAAAAATAATGGTTTGGGAATACAGCTTAGTGCAAAAGCCCTAGGTGCAGTCTCAGTACCAAACACAAACATAAACCAAATTATGTGGAATTTTTACTATCTTAAAATACACAATATCATCAGATTTGTATTGTCAAATATACTTTAATGATTTAAAATCCTTGGGTAAATCTTCACGTTTAGCCTCTGTCATGCATTATGATATTATTATTATTTTTTTAATGTTGCAGTCCTGGGGATTGAACTAAGGGCCTTCACACCAAACTACATTCCCAACTCTTGATTTCTTTTTTTATTTTAAGACAAGGTATTGCTCAGATGCTAAGTTGCCTGGGCTGGGCTCAAGCTTTTGACCACACACTATATCCGCCATGTGTCCCTAGCCTGCTTCTGCTATCTCTCTTTAAGGGTGCTGCTAGAATATACTGCTACATCATCCCAGGGTGCATAAGATTCAACTTTGAGGCAAATAAGATCGAAGGGGAAATCATCCCTGGGGAAGTGGTTCACTAGGACCATAAGAGAGTCTCAAATATAGCAAATAGCATCAAAAAGGATAAAATGCTGAGGAATAAACTTCACAAAGGAAGTATGCAAAAGGCTTGTACACTGAAAATGGCAACAACTGATAAAAGAAAATAAAAAAGACTCCAATGAAAGATTCTGTGCTCATGGGTTGAAAGACTTAATATTGTTAAAATGTTCATGCTTCCCTCAAGCAATCTACAGATTTTGGAATTTCTATCAAAAGCCCAATAGCATTTTTCTTGTAGATATTAGAAAAAACAGTTCTAAATTTTATAGGGAATCATAAGTGACATCAAATAGTCAAAAGAATCTTAAAACTGCAAGCATCAGAACTCCTGATTTTAAAATATATTACATACAAATAACAATGTTTTAGGTAATCAACCTTGAAAGCATTTATTAAGAAACAATAATAAACTACAAAGCAATAAAATAAATAATGATAAAATTGAATGCATATCTGGAGTATTTTTAAGTTTCTGGCTGGATTACCAGGTAGAAACTACTCTTACTAGGTAGATTCTCAGATGTAACCAACTTGTCAACAAAAATCTGGGTCCAGTAGAGACACTGACATATAGTCCATCTCTCTAAGCACACTCTGCACCTCCCCACTGAGGCCAAGCTAATATTTGACTTCGGTGTTGATCTAGTGACCAGAGTAGAAGATAGGGAAATCCTGAAGAAGTCAACCATTGCCTGATAAGGCACTGAAAACAAGCAAAGGAAACAGAGTTTCTAATTGAAGAGCATATGGGTGAATCCTGGATGCTGAAATGTGTTAAAACAATTCCACTCTTCAAGATTCCAATGTGCAGCTACCTAGGTACATCATTTGATACAGGAAATTTTCTCAAACTGATAATTTAATGTTCTGTGAAATTTTGCCAAACTTACAATTTGGTCTCATGCCTCCTTTCAAGATCATTTTTCTGACTGGTAGCAAAAATTGAGATCTCACATGTAATTTAAGGCATTCTGATTCTTATACTCCTTTAAATCCATAATAAGTAGATTTTAGCCTATTATTTTCTGTCTTTAGCTGGTAGTGAAAGACATCTTTTTCCTCATAACTCTTACTTGTTAGAAATGTTGCAAACAAATATATATCTAATAATCACATGACTAACTTATTGTACATATAACCAACATTCCCTCATTTATAAAATATTAATGTATAGAGGATGAAATTCTTATTGCCACTTGCATTAAAATGGTATCCTATTCTTAAAGTCTATATTCTGATTCTCTCCTGGTAGTAACTCTTAATTCAGGGTTTCTAGAAGGAGATTTTTAAGTATTCTTGAGGAAGCATTCTTGGTAGAGCACTGTAAGAGGGTAAAGAAACCATCATAGGAAAGTGGGAGAAACTAAGTGAAACACTATATAAGATGAATTGAAATAATAATATTGGTGAAAATTGAAGAAGTTCTAAAAACACACTGACATGTTAACAAACATACCAGGTTATATTTTTTTATTTTGTTTTCCCCCAATATTGATCTAAACCTGAGGTATCTTCCTCCTTTTTAATTACAAATATTATTATACACTATTTCAATTAATTATGAATTGTCCTGATATTCTACTTGATAGGTAGTTTAGACCACTAGTTCAAGAATTTTTTTTTTCATTTGTCTAGCTTTCACTTCCCTAAAAACATTGTAGATCAATTCTTTAACATCTATGTTTTTAAAAAGGTTTTTTGGTATACACTGTAAATAAAAAAGTGTTCATATTGATTAATATTTATAATATAATTTTAAAAGAATACTTGATTTTGAAAATCAACTTAAATTTATATTCAACTTTTAATTTAAAAAATTAAAAATATATCTTTCAATTTAAATAGAAACTGAAACTACCCTCATATGAAATATTTATGGATAAAGTAATGTTATATGTAGAATTTATTATAAAGCAAATCAGGAGGTAAGTGAGCAGGTATACAATTGAAGCTGTTGTCATTGATGAATAAAGGGGAGCTCATAGCACTATTCATTCAAATTCTATGTATATTTAAATTTTCCAAAATAAAGAATATGATAATCACAGTCATACTAGATAAAATTGTTTATGGAGAAATACTTCAGACTTTTTTTCAAAGTACAGTAGTTTTGTCTTTTATAATGTTTTATTAAAGGGAAATTTGCTGAAATTTATACTAAATAAAAGTTAGAAGTAACTTTTTGCTTCCTGGAATAGATTTTATATTTTAATGCATATTGATTTGCGTCAGTGTTCTTTATGAATATATTTCTCTTATTCTTTCAGCTAAGTTCAAATTATGGTACAAGGACGCAGAATCAGCTATTAAGAAAAATAATGTATCTGTCTGGTACAAAGGAAGTTAATTATATATTCTTGGGTAGACCCAACTCAGAATATTTGGCAACTACTTATAGAGAAATAGATATACAAGTAAATAGGCAAACTGAATTAGTCTTTCATTTTTCAAGTTACTTTATTTCTCACCCATTAAATCACAGCTTTATAGTACTCATGTATATGGGAGATAAAATTTTACATTTAATATTTTTGTTTCTGTAGCTAAACCTGAGAATTAATTTGGCATAAGATATTTTAATCAGGTGAAAAAGATAGAAAATTATTTAATCTAAATTTTACATTATAATGAACTCTTAAAATGAAATGATAATCAAAAAAAATTAGCAAAACTTTTAATGATTGTTATGGTTTAGATCTATAATATCCCTCCAAATTCTCATGACTCAGATGTGAGTTTTTCATAACATGCTTGGGTGTGCTGTATTCATCAGTGGATAAATCCGAGTGTGCTTTTTGGATTTGGAGTCCATTTGGAGCAAGTAAGTCACTGGGAGTGTGACTTTGGAGGGCAGATATTGCTCTGGTTCTTTCATCTGTCTGCTTCTGGCTGGGATGAGGAGACAAACTCCTCTGCCACGTCCCTTTGCAGTGCCATCTCTGTCTTGGAGCCAGCTGACCAAGGAGACACAGAGAATCCTTCAACCTGCTGCTTTTCAAATGCTTTTATCTCAGTATAGTCAAAGTGCTACAGTGCTTCGTTATTGGGATAGATTACTCTGACCATCTTCACATGTATTTGAAGGATTTTTTTTTTTTTTTTGTGGGTACCGGGGGGACGACCTCAGGACCTCACGCGCCAACAGGCACCCGTGCCGCTGAGTGATATCACCGGCCCCTTTTTCGTATGTGGGTTCCGGGAGTCGAACTCCGGCCTTCGCGCTTGCAAGGCAGGCGCTTACGCCGCTGAGCCATCTCACCGGCCCCTATTTGAAGGATTTTGAAAGCCACTTACATGGGTAATTTCCATTTATTTTGGCTGTTTAATTAAAATATGTGATAAATTATATCTTGCCTCTATTAAATAAGTTTTACAGATATTTTCTAACTTACTAGATATAAGTTTCTTGTAAGGCTTAATGCCATATTTTCTGATGGCATTTATGAGAGGATGATTTAAGTTACTGTACTTTTGGAAGTAAATTTCACCTACATTTAATCTTTTTACAAATATATCAGATGAATATTTTCTTACTGCACAATAAGCTGGTTACATTTAATAAATTAGAATTCAATTATTTTAGCAAATTTAATGATCAATGTCAATGTATCACTATTTCTGTTTTTGTGTGTGTGTGTGTGGGTACCGGGGATCGACCTCAGGACCTCGCACACCAGCAGGTGCCCGTGTCACTTAGCGATGTCACCATCCCTTTTTCCATATGTGGGTTCTGGGAGTCGAACTCGGGCCATCGCGCCTGCCATGCAGGCGCTTATGCCGCTGAGCCATCTCACTGGCCCCCACCATTTCTTGAACACAGTTCAAATTGTATGTTTTTTTTCTTTCTTTTTATTTGTCTTTTTGAGACAGGGTTTCATTATGCAGTTCAGGCTGGCCTTGATTTCACTTTGTAGCCCAGGCTGGTCTCAAACTCACAGCGATGCTCCTGGTTCAACCTCCCAAGTGCTGGGATTACAGGCATGTGCCAACATGCCCAGCTCAAATTGTATGTTAATGGTGGATTTTGGGTTCATTTTATATGCATAAAAATCATATAACTGGGAGAATTTAGTTTTGAAAAACCCTACAAAGTATAATTTAAAAAATTTTTTGTTTGTTAGATTGATCATTAGGTTGCAGGTATCATACATAGATGAAGAAAGAATACATAGAAAACAGAAGTGAATAGAATGTAAGTATGAAGAAAAGGGCAAAGTTTCCTGGGGAAAGTAACAAAATGTAGAGCATAAGTCTACTCATATTCTTTTACTGAAAAAACTATCCTTCATTAGATGTGATATATCTCAAAATTACAGTTCCTTAAAGGGATAATTTCAGTTGTATTTCTCTGTATCCATACATTAATGAATGTATTCTTTATGTAGTAGTTACTGAAAAATTTATGAGGTTTTTAACTTCCTTGGTTAGATTAACTCCTAGGTACGTAATTTTTTTGAAGCTACCATGTATGGGTTTTTTCTTAATTTATTTCTTGGTAGGTTCTTTGTTGGTGTATAGGAATAGTATTATTTGTGTGTTGATTTTATAACCAGCCACATTATTGAATTTGTTTATTATTTCTAAGAGTTTTCTTGCCAAATGATAATAAATGTAAGAAGTGATTATCATAACAATAATATGAAAGTAAATGTAAACTGACCTCTTAACCTTAATTTCAAGAGACATGTGATATATAATTATTTTATATTAAAGCCTTATTTTCACGAGGTATGCTATAATTCATATGAAACAGCTAAGGTTTCACTAATTTGATATAAAATAATCAATTCAAACTTCCACTCCACACAAAGTAAATAGTGCACCCTTTAAAATCTTAAAATCTATTGCTGTGTGTGTCTTTTCCTCACTCTGTCTCTGTCTCTCTCTCCTCTCTTTCTCTTCAATTATTTTAAGGTTTTTTTTCCAGATATTATATAGTCAGACTCAGTTCCAAATTAATTTCATATTAAAAGACTGATGTAAAAAATTTTTAATTAAACCACCCTAATCAAAAGACCCAATCCAAACATGGCCAACTAAAATGAACATTCACTTTTCTGAAAAAGAAGTACTGATGGCCAAAAAATATACAAAAGCATGAAATGAAATGAAATGAAAATTAAAACAACCCTGAGATTTCATCTCAGAATGAAAATTAAAACAAAACTGAGATTTCATCTTGCTCCAGAAAAAATGACTGTCTTCAAGAAATCAAATAATAACAAATGCTGGAGAGGCTGTTGGTGGGAGTATAAATTCATATGATTCCTACAAAAATCAGTATGGAGATTCCTCAAAAGACTAAAAATGGAAATTCCACTTAACTCAGCTATTTGGACTATAGGTAAGGTATCATCCTGAAAGTGTTACAGACATCAAATTACAGTGATACATGCACACCCACGCTTATAGGAGCACAATTCACAATAGTTACATTTTGGAAGTGGCCTATATGTCACTCCATAGAAGAATAGATAAAGTAAAAATGACACTCATGCACAAAGAAGTACTACTCTGCCATAAAGGATAAACTTCAGTTATTTGTAAGAAAATGGATGGAACTTTAAACCATATTGTTAAGTGAAAGAAGTCAGACACAAGTTTAAATATTGCATGGTTTCTCTTATATGAAAAATCCAAAATATAAATAAAGAGCTAAATAAAAGCAGGTAATTGGAAATAGCAAGATAGATTTAATATAGTGGAAGGGAAACAAGAGATGGAGGAGGGGGTGATCTGTCATTGATGGAGGAAAGGTGTTGAAGTTTCCCATGATTACCGTATTGGGTCTGATCTCTGTTTAGATCCAGAAATGACAGTTTTATAAAATTGGGTGCTCTTTATAAAATTAGGTACATATATACTTAAATTTCTTTTTTTTTTTTTTGAACTCATCCTTTGAGCTTTACCTCACATGTTTCTTTGTCTCTGTTTAGAACTTTTGTCTTTAAGTCTATTTTGCCTGATATAAGAGTAGTTATGCTTGCTATCTTTTGAACTTTTACACATGTAATATATTTTCAAACCTATCACTTTTAGTGTGATTGTGACTTTAGTAATCAAGTGAGTTTTATAGTCAATATAATATTGGTTCTTGTTTTTTAATCCATCCAGCCACTTTATTGAGAAGTAAGGACTTACTCTTGTTTTTCTGTTAGCTTTCTATTTTGAATAATCTCTTTTTAGTTCTTTATTTGTTCATTTTTGTGGGTGGGTGGTTTACTGTATTGAAAAGATTCCTATTTGTCTTTTGAGATCAAACAGGCTTAAAACACATTACATTTCATTCACCAGTGGCAGCATGCACATTATTTTCATTAGTGTATGGGGCAGTCTCTAAAATAGGGCTGTGTATTAAGATACAAAACAAGAGTTAACAAATTAAAAAAATAATTAAATTATAATGCCTTTCTTTTGTATCCACAGTGGAATAAAACTAGAAATAAATAATAAATTACACTTCAGAAATTTTATGAAGTCTTAACCACACGCTAGTGAACATTGAGTCATTTTGGAAATAAAAAAAAAGGTAAATTTAAAATTTTCTTCAATCAATTGAAAATGGTGACACATAATACCAAATCTAATGAGATACAGCAAAAAACATACTAAGAGGAATATCTATGTCAAAATGGAAAGACTTCAAATAAGCAACCTAACTATGCATCTCAAACCCAAAATGAGAAGATGAAAAGGCAGGGAAAGAGGATGATATGTTTGTCCAGTGGTTGATATTTATCAAAATTGGGAGATTGGGCAATGTGCAAATGGGAAAAATTTTATTATTCTACTAATTTTTGCTTATTTTTGGAAATTTTCATAATGAAATGTTTGAATCAGGGGCAGGTGAGATGGCTCAACGGCTTAAGCGCCTGCCCGGCAAGCGCAAGGGCACGAGTTTGACTCCCGGAACCCACATACTAAAAAGGGGCCGGTGATATCGCTCAGTGGCATGGGCGCCTGCTGGCGCGTGAGGTCCTGAGGTCGACCCCCTGGTACCCACAAAAAAAATGTTTGAATCAAAAAACAATCAGTTCATTTTAAACTAATTTCAAACTGGCCATATTAAGCATTAATACACTCCAAATTAATGGGTAACTTCCTTAACTTGAAAAATTCACTTTCAGTCATTAGTTAACTCCCTAAATGTAGAAGTTTGTGTGAAATTAGTAAAAATACCAAGCATATGGGAGTAGCTTGGTGACTCCTTAGATATTACAGCATCATAGATGATTCAATTTTTCATACTGACAATCCAGAGAGATTTTAATATTTCCCCAAGGAAACTCTAAAATACACTAAGGAGTAGGAAATTTGGTGAAGCTTTAAGTCTGTAATTCATTCTTTAACTCATTAGCATACCATCTTTGTGGGCTGGATTTGTGATAGCCTACAGTAGAGAGAGTTCAAAATGACATTTCTGTGCTTAAGGGTTATTGAAGAATATACCAAAAAAATGAAAGAATTGAAAATTGTATGTTATTGATTGCTAACTGTATTGAAAAAATACAAAATCATGACTGTTACTTAGGCAAAAAAATGCTGAGGTTTATCTTGTGTTTGTGCATTCTCATTTAAATTTCATGTGTGCTGATTTATTCAAACCATTTTATTCATCAATGGAGATGATTTTTCCTATTATTTGATTAATGTCCAATAATATACCACTCACTTTTCACATGTATTGTCTAGTCTTGCCTTCCAGTAAATAATCCCAGTTGGTAATATTGTGCAATTCCATAAACTTTTAATTTCCTTAATTTGCCATCATTTTGTTGAAGTTTTTGCAACAACATCCATAAGGGATTTAGTTTGTGGCATTCTTATGTCTTTGTCTTTGATATCAAGGTGACTTAAAAAGTGTTGCCTTTTCTTCAATGTTTATAAAAATATGTGAAGTATTTGTTTTTAAATGTTTGATGCAATTCTGCAGTTGAACCATTATTTTTATGGCTTTCCTTTTCTAGAAGATTTTTGATGATTTTGTTTCCAAACTTATTGTAGGTCTATTCAGAGTTTGTGTATCTTCACAATTTAATCTTGGTGGTTTTGTATTTCTAGGAATTCTTCAATTTCATTTAGGTTATACAAGTTTTTAGCAGATAATTTTTGTAGTATTCCCTTAAATTCCTTTCATTCATGTAGAGTAGTAGTAATGTTTCCTATTTAATTTCTAATTAAAAATATTTTGATTTATTTTTCTTAGACTGTATATAGCTAAAGATGAGTAAATTTTATTAAATTTTTAAAAACAAATCTTTTGTTTCATTGTTTTTCTATATTGTTCTATTTTCTGTTTCATTTATTTCTTCTCTAATGTTTATTTACAGTATTCATTTCCTTGTTTCTGCTTGCTTTAGGTGTGTTTTGTTGTTCTTTTCCTTGTTCCTTAAGCTGTAAAGTTGGGTTGTTCATTTGGTATCTTTCTTGTATGTTTAAATGTTTCTATAACTATAAATATCTCTCCTAACATGATTTTCATTGTATTTGATGAGTTTTGGAAAGTTTTGGTTTTATTTCCCTTCATGGTTTTATTTTCTACTTCCTGGGGTGATTTCTTCTTTTTCATTGATTGAATAAATACTTGTTGGCAAATTCCCACAATTTTGTGAATGTTCTAGAATTTGTGTGTGTGTGTGTGTTAGTGTACATGTGTGGATAGCTTATGTGTATGTATGTGTGTGGTGCTGGAGATGGAACACAGGATTTTCACCCTGAGCTATATCCCAGCCCTTTTTATTTAGAGACAGGGTCTTGCTTAAGTCGTTAAGTTGCTCAGGCCGGACTGAAACTTGTGACCCTTTTTTATCAGCCTCCCATAATGTGGGATTCCAAGTGTGTGTGTGTTCCACTATTCTAGTTTTAAAACTGGGATTCTAGTTTTATTTTTGTTGCTGATTTCTAATTTTATCACGTTGTGGACAAAAAGGATATTTCATATGCTGTCAATCTTTTAAAATCTATTCAGATTGAGTTTGTGTCCACATGCAAAATATTCCATAAAATGTCCTTCTGAGAAAATATTGGGCTAAAATTGTCATGTAGATCACTTTATGTATCTGTTAGATACAGCTCTTTTATTGTGTTAACTTTTATATTTTCTTACTTATTTGCTGTGTAGTTGCTATGTTCATGATTGAGAGTAGGACATTGATGTTTCTAAGAATTAATGTAGAAGTACCTTTCTTCATTTAGTTCTAGCAATTGTTGCTTCATCTACATTTGTGTTCTGTTATTACATGGGTAAATATTTATAATTATTATACTCTCATGCTATATTGAATTTCTCCTGAACATTGAAGAACAATTTTGTTGGGTGTAGCATTTCTGGTTTACTTTTTTCTTTTAGTAGTTTGAATATATATTGATTCACTGATTTCTGGCCTCCAAATTTTTGATGATAAATCTGTTCATAATCCTAAATTATAATTAAGTTTGTAAGTCAGAAAAAAATCATTTTTACGTGTCAAAACACTTCGCATTTGCTGTTTTGAAAAAATTTTTCTCTCTTTCAAATTATGTTGTGATTTTGGATGTTTATATTAATCTATTTCATCAAATTTGTGAAGTTTTAACTATGATATTTTTCAAAGATTCTTTGCATTTATATTTAAAATAGAATGTCCGGGGCCGGTGAGATGGCTCAGTGGCCTAAGCGCCTGCCCGGCAAGCGCGAGGGCCTGAGTTTGACTCCCGGAACCCACATACGAAAAAGGGGCCCGTGATATCGCTCAGCAGCATGGGCGCCTGCTGGTGCGTGAGGTCCTGAGGTCGACCCCCCGGTACCCACAAAAAAAAAAAGACTGTTATAAGTTTACAGGCAGGGGTTTTGGAAGGTGATTGGGTCATAGAGCCATTATACTCGTTTATAGATTAATCTGCTAATGACTTCAGCATTCAAGTGTGCTGATAAGAGGTGGGGCCTGTTAACAGGTGGGTTATGGGGTTGTGACTTGAAAAGCTATGTCTCCCCACATCTTATCTTTTGTCTCTAATTCTTGGCTGCCATGACATGAGCAGCTTCCCTCTGCCAGACTTCTCCACATTTCCTTCCAACTTGGAAACCAGCCAAATTTGAACTGAATCCTCTAAAACCTGTAAGCCAAAATAAACCTTCTTTAAGTTGTGTGTGTTGAGTTTTGTGTACCAGCTACAAGAAAGTGACTATCACACTCTGTACTATATTTATAAGTTTTTTTCATTCTGTTTTCCACATTCACTGTTTCCCTTTGCCTTACATTCCAGCTCAGAATTCTGTTTTCTTCCTGCTTAATCTGCCTCAGAATCTGTCTAGTGAATTTTTCAGTTCAGTTATCATGATTTTCAGTTCCATTTCCTTGCAGTATTTTTTCCCCGCTTTGGTACCCTTTTCTTTATTGTTATTAGCATTTTATTTCATACATTATTTTATTGATTTTCTTCACATCTTCCTTTTCTTCTTTTTTGAACAATTTTAGAAATGTTTAATTCTGCCAGCAGATATTTCATGAACAGGTGCTATTGTTTCATTTTTTTTTTTTCCTTTGAATGTGTGCCTTTTTTCAATTTTTATTTTATGGCCTTTTTACTTTTTATTGAAAACTGAAAAATTCAATTTGATAATTGACAACTGGAAACAAGATTTACCCCTTTCCTCAAGGTTTGCTGCTTTTTTAAAAAAAATAGTTTCTGTTCATTGCTTTCACTTGTTTCATTGTTATAGGTTTTGTTCATTTCAAGAACCACACTGAAATGTAATTTTAAGATCTTCTCAGTTGTACCGAGCTTGTGCCTTTCATGAGCATTCATCATTATTTTCTAATTTTCTCATATATGTAGTAGCTTTTTTAATATCCCATTTTTTAATAGCTGCTGTCAAAAGTAGAGAAAGAAAATTTAAGGATGTGGCAAAAGGGAATAAGCTCTTTAAATCCCTTAGAAGCCACTTCCGTTAGAGCTGGAAAGGTTTACATGATTGATGAAGGAACAGCAACAATGATAGGCTACCCATTGATTTGTATCTTTGTTATTAGAAAAAGCAACTGGTGACTAAAGTACAGTTCCCTAACACTTGATAGACAGGGCCACTTTGCCCACTTGGATTCTGCATGCTTTTAACTCCAGAAACACCTGTATAGTTCTGCCACAGGGTAAGGATTGGAGAATGGAGAGCTGCTACTGTGCTAATAGCCAAATTTACTCTACTTAACTGCAGTTTAGTTTCAAGCCTTCCTCTGTGTATTTTCAAACCTTCTGCACTCAAAGAGCAACTCCATCTATATCAGGAAAAGATAATTGTCATTTATGCATGGATTCTCAAAGAAATTTATTTTTTATTTGTGAAGTCCAATAAATTTGCTATCCTAGGTCTTAGATACTGATAATTCTGGGTTGATAATACTTGGTACAATGTATCCTCACCTAATAATATGTTTTAAAAAAAGGTTCTTTTGATATAGGTCTATTAATTTGTTCTATATGATTTTCATTTTGATTTATTTTACAGGAAGAGGGATTTATTTATTTATTTATTTATTTATTTATTTATTTATTTATTGTGGGTACCAGGGGTAAACCTCAGGACCTCGTGCCCCAGCAGGTGCCCATGCTGCTGAGCGATATCACTGGCCCTTTTTTCGTATGTGGGTTCCCGGAGTCAAACTCGGGCCCTCGCGCTTGCCAGGCAGGCATTTATGATGCTGAACCATCTCACCAGCCCAGGAAGAGGGTTTTAGAGGGGACTCCTATTAAATATATATTGGATAAACTTACCTATTTTCTACTTCTATCATTTCCCTTTGAAATCTTTTCATGTCTTTCTCTATATCTATATATTTATTATTTTCTTTATTCTCTATTTTCTATTAAAGTCTATATTTTCTCTTTTTAATTATTTTACTTTTGCTCTGCTTTATATTCAAGAAGAAATTTCAGATACTCCAAACTGTGCCACAGCCAGTGTTTTTCTTGGAATTGGACATTTGCTGGATGTATTATGGAACCCTTCTATTTTTACAAATGAATCTTATTCGAGAACATGCAGGATAGTTTCTTTTCCTCACTTTTTGGGCATAGGACTCATTTTTAATGAACTTCTGTTAATTTTTCAATTCTAAAAAAAACTGAAAATGAATGTACCTAATGCTTATTTCTAATCCCCATATTTGCAACAGCAAAGGAATCACTCAAATAATGTGACCAGGTATCAAGTCTTTAGAATTTTCATTTTCTCATTTAGTGAACCACATATTAACCCCAAATAACATTTTCTAATTTAACTAGAAATTCTTTCTTCTTGTTTCATTTTCTATTCATTCTGCTTATTCATTCTCTTCTTCCACTTTCAGGTGAATAAACTCTAGCTGATTTAAACTGTCATGTACCAATATAATACTTTGCCTTCCCTAACATAGATTTATTAAAGGTGACCAAGTCCACTTAATTTCACTACCTTAATGAGCACATTCTCAATATTCCAACCTTTAGCATGTTTCTATTTTATTTTTTTAAATTGGAAGAGAACCACATATAAAATCCTCAGTTTAAGTTTACTTGGACTAGTAAGACATTTGAAAATTTCTTTGATTAATTTTATGAAGAATGGAAATATAATTTTGCCATGAATTATGATTCAACAAGAATCAACCTCTTTCTTACAGCCCCACAAAACTGACAACATGCCAGATACATATTTAGATAATTTGAAACAGGTGCAAAAGTGTGTGTATAATAAATCTATTCTATGAAGACGATGTGGATCATTTGGGCCAGATGTCAAGAATAGAGCAGCCAACTTCAACTAAGAATACACGTTTGGAGTTGATATTTGTTTGAACAGGTGCAAGATATCTACAAGTATAGAATATGTCCATATATTGAGTGGAATAAACTGATCCAGTTGGAATCAGTACTGATTTGTAACAGATGAAAATCCATCAAACACCTGTAACATTTTCAAAACAGAAAATATCTTAGTGATGTTAACTAGGTTGCCAGATAATTACAGAAAAAACATTATGAGACAACTAAAATTTAATTTTAATTTCACTGCAATGTATCACCACCCTGAATTAATTCCTCCAGAGGTATGGGTTACATGAACTTGCCATCAGCAAAGTGACTTCTCCACAGGACTTGCTGGAGAGGAGCATTTAATGCAAATTAAAACTTCAAATTTATGGGCAATACTATAAATTGCTCCAGTAAATACAACTGAGTTGGCAGATTTGACCAAATTCTTACAGAAATTGCTATTCAATTCAATGTTAGAACTGGTTTATCTGGTAATGTACTTGTTCATAGAAAGATATACATTGGAGATTATATTTTTATAAATATAGCTGTTTCTAGTCAAATTATTTGTCAATACAACTTTTTAAAAAATCTAAAACAAACAACAATAAGAACACACACATATAAAGGTACCAGTCAAAATATCCAGTTCTTTTGTTTGTTTGTTTTAAAATATCCTGTTCTAAAAATTGAACAAATACATTTATGGTTGGAAATATTCTGAAATACTTTCAAGTATGTAAATCGATATTTATTTTGAATATAGAAATAAGTGCATTGTATTTAGTCTCACAATATGTCTTAGTATTATAACCATGTGACATCTACAAAATAAAAGCTGTAAGCAAGAACTAAGAACTCTTAATTCCCTTATCTACTTAAAAACATGAGAATCAGTGTTTCTTCTCCAAGATTGCATAACAAATATATATGGAAATATTTTTGAAATTATATTGAATTTTTTTTCAAAGCATTTAAATTTTGCATAACAGCAGCAAAGTACATGTTTTGGAATATGTATTCTAAAATTAAAACTGAGACCATAACTTTTTCAGAGCTATTCAAATCTTTATAGGAATAATTTATTATCAACTAGGCACAAGTGTGCCCATGCCAAAATTGAACAAAATGAATAAATACCTATGAATTTATGGTTCATGGAAGATTCTGGCTGTTGTGTAAGATGTTATTTTTGTAGCATATGTAGTCTCTAAAACTCTTGCTGAAACAAACAAGTAACAAGGTCAATGAATTGATGTTCTTAAAACTCCTGCAAATATTAAAGAGAATGTCAACTAAAAGTTTTGTATTTTCAGAGAATTTCTGCTGTTATGTTTTTATGATAATCATTTTATAAGTTAGAAAATGAAGATTGGAAACTTCACATGAATTCAGCCATACAAATTTAATGTAGCACTAGCATATGTGGACAAAAACACAATTCATTGTTATTACCAGGCCTAGAATCAAACATAAGTACAAGAATACAAATACACAAATTAATAGCTATTTATAAAGCGTTATTTTTTTCAGATGTAAAATGACCCCTTAAACCTCATGTATTTAGAAGATGATAGAGTTATAGGGTGTTACAGCTCGCTTGCTGTTATCAGGTGGTATCTGTTTAGAAGAGATGCATCGCTGCAAAATTGGAAGAAAATGCTCATTTGGGAAGGGGAACTAGGGAGGGAGGAGGGGGAAAGGAAGAAAGGAATGGAAAAGAGAAAAAGAGAAAAGAGGGAGAAATGGAAACAAAGCTTTTATAAATGAGGAGGGGAAGAGGGATTGAAAGAAGGATAAGAGAATGGGAAAAAAGAGGAATTGAGATAAGTCATCTACAGGTGCAAAGTCCCTATGATGAAAGTGATCATTGAGTATATTTAAAATGTACCAATAAACTTAATTAATAAAAAAAGAAGAGATAGATCATTGGGTGTGTGACCTAGAAGGGTGTATTTCGTTTATCGGCTCTTCCTTTTTGCTCTCTGAATTTTGTCAACCATGAGGTGAGAAGCTTTTCTCCACTGGTTCCTTCTGGCCTTGGATCCAGCCTACTATAGACTAAAGCATGAACCAAAGTAAAGCTCTCCTCCTTTGAATTGCTGGTGCCAGGTATTGTGGCTCAGTGATTAGAAAATGACTAGGAAAATAAACTGAAAAATTATTACAATTTTAATATTTTACAAATAATTTGAGGTCATTTATTGCCTATTCCTTGCTATAGAAAGTGGAATCACTTGCTGGACTTTGTGGCTGAATGGAGGAGAATAAAAAAGGAAACACCTTGCACTGTATACATGTACTCACTCCCCAAGATGATTGTGAACTTCATATACTGCAATTGTGTACTAGTAAAAAATAAATCTAAAAAATAAATAAATAGGGCCTCTATAAGTGGAGAAATATAAATACTTTTCTTTTTAAAATTTATTTTCATATAGTGTGAAAATGAGCTTTTCTGAAGATAAAATAAAAAATTCTGTTACAAATACACTGAAAAGTCTTTGAGATCCGTGCCTGTACTTTAAATCCTCATTTCTTTGTATTCAGCTGTCTGTCATCAAACTGTTACCTTGTTACATTCCAAAAATCATTTAACCATTGTACTGATTTTTTTTACTTTAACTGATTTTTAAATGCAAATTATCATATAAACTTCAACTTTAAATCTCAGAAATTTCTGAGTATAACTACTAGGATTAAGAATATGACACAACTCCCACGCAAGAAGGTCATAGTGTCTAACACCTGTTAGACATTTGGAAATAAATTTATTATGAAGCACGTGACATGCAAATCCATTTCAGGCTAAGATACTTTTCTGCATTCAGAAGCAATGTTCATTGTGGTGTTCACCCTCCCTTGATCATAGATTCCAGAAAGTGGTTCCTTGCTTTTTTCCTCAAGGATTAGTCACAATTGTCACCAGTAAAGTGATGTCATTATAATTGAGAGTGATTGGTTTAACAGAGGAAGGTATACTTTCCCAACCACAGGAACATGAAATAAACTCTTTTGTGAGTCAAAAAATAATGTTTACTCACTTAGAAAAGTAAGACTTGGAAACAATTCCCTGTCACATTTGCAGCATCACATGACCCAAACTGACCTGAAATTTTGCAAAAGTCATTGTGGGGAGGGTATGGGGAGAAACCACTCACATCTGTGGTACTGATTGAAGTAAGAGGCAAAATGCACCTGAGTGCTTAATGATCCTGTCAGCAAATCAATGGCTCTCAAGTTCTGAACTTGGATTTCTTTATAGCCTGAAGAATTTTTGAGGATTCCAAAGAGATACTGTTTTTTGGACTATTGAAATATTTCTGTATTGAAACTTAAAAGTGAGGAATTCCAAAAACACTTATCAAATAACTTAAAATGAAAATAATATACACTTTACAAGTTCCCAATAACAACATATTCATGAATAAAATATATATTTTACAAAATAAAGCAATTGTGTGAAAGTCACTATTTGCTGTACAATTTTTCAAACCTCTTCTATGTTTACTTTATATCAGAAGTTTGGATTATCATATCATTTCGTGTATTCAATCCAGCTGCAATATCACACATAAATGTAGTCCCTGCAAAAATCATTGTATACTCATGATAGAGAGAAAGTGAAACAGACAAATGATATCTACTTTTTTTATGAAATAATTTCTAGCACATAAATGCCTGGATGTTTTTCTCTAAAATTCCCAAATTCCCAAGTATCTCTGGTCCACCTTATGAGAGCGACTTTATGAAAGTAGTCTTAATTATGTACTCTGGAATTCTAACCCTGTGAAAAAATACAACTTTTCATGTTTAAGGCATTTTTATGTGATCATTTTGCTGTTCGTAGCTGAAATTATTTTATGTAAAACAACACCCAAAATTATACTCAATCATGAGTCACAGACACTTTATAGCCTCAAATGATAGTTACTAAGATTGGAAATTATTTTTCTATGTGTTTATATTAACTGAATATGCATATATGTAACTATGTGTGTATTTCCAACAGGCTCTAAAAATTACTGAAACTTCAGCCAGGGAAGAAAACTTCATTAAAAGGAAAATATAAAATAATTTGATTTTATTACTAATATGTGTATCATTAGATGTTTTACTAAACCATTAACAATAAATATTAACTAAAATGCCTATTAGTGAAAAAAAGGAAACATTAAATTTTTACATTTAGGTGACAGATGTCTTAAATCTGAATATATCACTGGCATGTATACTTACACATATATGCATATTATTTAATAAGTTTTAAAATATATATTCTAAGTATTACATAATAAAAATGATTATTACTCTATGTATTCCTTATATAATATATTCAAATTGTTGGAGGAAAATAAAATTGTGCAACTAGAGATAAGTTTGGTCTCAACAAATCTCTAGTAAAAACAACTTATAAAATTTTCTAATCATTTTAAATAGTGCAAAAGTAGCAGGAATTAGGAATTTTATGTACAAAAATAATTCACTCAAAAGAAAAGTTCTGGTCATTTTGTTTTTGTTTCCTTTTTTGATTTGTTTTTTTTGAAACATGTTCTTGCTAAATGGTTCAGGCTGGCCTTGAACTGACCACATATGACAGGCTGGAGTCTAACTTGCAGGCATCCTTCAGGGTTGCCCCCTAAGAGCTAAAATTACAGGTGTATGTCACTATGCCTGGCTGCTTCTGGTCTTTAATTTTGTTTTGCCTATTTGAAAATGCTGTGAAAATACTAAGACGAGATGACAGCTATCATAGGAAAACTTAATAGAATGAAAAAGATGGTATTATTTCTGTACTTTTTAGATGATGAGGTTTCCTAGCCATAGAATCAGAACATTTTACATTTTAATTCTAAATTTAATAGTCTAAATCCCACAAGTGAGTTTTAGAAACAAAGTTTATTAATGATTGAACAGTGAATTAAAAGTTTGCATATTACATATTTACAGACTTTTTAGTCAGCTTTCCCATCACCAAGACACAATGTACTACACCTACAGTTTAAAGGAGGAGAAGTTGGGTTCGACTTATGTTTTCCAGAGATTCATCCTATGGTTGGATCTTATGGCTGGCTTGTTCTAAGGTGGAAACATCAGCAAGAAAGGATGTGGCAAAGCAAAGATTCTTAAATTCATGGCAGCCAGGAAAGGAGCAGGAATACAGTGCAGAAAGAAAGGGCCTGGACCATGTATAGTAGCCATGGTTATGCTTCATGATCCACCCTGGGAAACAGAGAAGTGTACTTTCCCAGTATCCTAGGTGATTCCCATGCCAACCAAGTTCACACAAGTTTAACTGCAATCATAATCTGAGCCTGATGAAATTTATTTTATTAGAACACATAACTAGGCAAGAACCAACACCTTAATGTTGACAATCTGTGATACTGTAAGGAGAATTATAATATAATTTGAAGACTAAAAATTTCTTGCCATAAAAAGTACTGTTAAAAATAAGTTTTTGCATATGAGACAAATATACATTTGATTGACAATTATAATGTATTAAAAGATCATCATTTGTTTAGAAAAAGTAGGTAACTTAGAAACAAAAGATTTTAAATAATACTGTGAAAGTTCATTTTCTGGAAATAAAATAAATGTATTATAGCAAACCAAATTTATATAAAAATGGCCTTTGAAAATGTTTATGATGTATATATGCCACCACTTATTACAAATTTACAATAAATCAATTCTGAATTATGTAAAAATTTATAGTCTTGTTTTTCTTGAATTGACTGATATGCAGTAAATGTAAACAAATAAAAACTGCTAGAACCTATGAATGTCAATTTATCTTGAACACTTGCAAGTCCTCAAATAATAAAAATAATTAACATTGACCAAACTAATGTTTACTGGATATCAGATACATTAAGAATATTTTAAAATTTATTATAGTTCCTGATTTAATTTTTAAATTACAGATAGAGGAAAAATTTTAGAGAAATTTTTATTTAAATAGTAATACATATTGAAGTTTTATAACACTTTGAAACTTGAGTTTTTAATTACTTTTTAAATATTTTTTAAGTTTATTTGTACAACTGAGATATACATAATGATCACCTTCATCCAGGGAATTTGTACCTGTATATTATATATCTTGATTCCTCTCTTTTTCTCCATTCCCCTCCCCTCCCTTCAATCCTGCTTCCCCTCCTCATTTACAAATCTCTGTTTCCATTTTACCCTTCTATTCTCATTATTTTCTTTCCCCTTTCTTCCTTTCCCCCTCTCTCCTCCCTAGTTCCTCTTTCTTTTTTGACAATGTCCTCCTATTTCACAATATCTATTGTTCATTTTGGTCCTTATTTATACTTTCAGTTTCTCACACCAGAAAGACAATGTGATATTTACATATCAGATTTATTTCACTTATGGTCTCAAGATGCATCCATTTAACAAGAAATGTCTCAAGTTTATCCTTCTTTATGACTGAGTAGTATTCCCTTTAAAAAAACACATTTTTTACCCATTCATTAGTAGAACTACTTCTTTTTAAAAGTAACAACCCTGCATGTTTAAAACAACAGAACTGCTATATGAGTTGCCAAGTAGTTTTGTCATTGCCATTGAAAATAACATCCTGTTGCCAGGTTGTTTTGGCCAAGTAGCATGATACTTTCCTGGAATGCTCTCAGAGGGGTATAGGTTATTCATCCCAACTAAAAACAAATGATCTCTTTAGCTTCATATGTCTTCCCCCAAAATCTATAACTCCAGCCTAGTCTAAATTTTTGATGAAAGAACATCAGAATGACCTTATAATGGATAGATGTCCTATAAGACATATTACCAATATCTTCAAAAGTGCAAGGTTGTGAAAAACAAGGAAAGATTGAGAAACTGTCACAGATTAAAAGACCCTATATAGATGTGATAACTAAGTGCCACCTGAGGTCCTGAACTGTATGCATTATCAAAAAAGAACATTATTGTATGCTCTGGTTTGGAACTGGAATGTCTCCCATAGACCCTGTCTTAAAGACTCAGTACCCAGCCAGTGACTATATTGGGATATAGTAGAATTTAAGAGGTAGGGCCTAGAGGGAGGACTTCAGGTTTTGGGGGACATGCCCTCAAAGTGAATACAGGATCCCAGCCTCTTCTTGTTCTTCTCTTTTGTTTCCTGGTCATAAATGGAGTATTTTGGCTCTTCTGTTGGCTCCTCCCCCCATGATGTACTACTGTCTTACTATGGGCTGTCAAACAGTGGGGCCAAGAGACAATGCCCCAACTCACAAAAAACTGTGAGCCAAAATACACCTTCTGCATTTATAAGCTGATAATCTCAGGTATTTGATATAGTGACAGAAATCTAACACAATGAAAACTTGGTGGAATCGGTAGGTTTCAAAAGTTTTGTATTTTTTGTTAATATCTTAATTTTGATGAATGTAGCATGATTATTGTTAGGAAAGGCTGAGTTTAAGAAGGACAGGTGCTTGTTGACATTTTTGCAACATTTCTATAAGTCAAAAATTATTTTAAACAAAAGGCAGGTTGAAATATAGTAAAATTTGCCAGTGTTGTGACTTTCCCTAAGAGTTCAGGCAATCTCTGGATGTTCCAGAGATGGAGAGATAAAGGACAAAGTAGATAACCTTTGGTGCATGCCTTTCACAGCCCCCCCAAAAAACTCAATTTTCTTAGCAAATAGTTATTTTATTTATATAATTAAAATTGTATTATATGAAGCATGATCAAAGAAAACAGTGAATACTGCTGCTGAGTGTCTTCCAGCAAAAAGGCTGGGATCTTCATTATGGGATGTGGAGTAATGAAATTTATAGTATTAAAAGTTTCAACTTGTTCAGTGTAGTCAGCCAGTCACAGTTGTGGACTGTATTTGAGGTGATATTACATTGAGTGTGCTGTGAATCATGCATCACAAACAAGGCATTAACATGAAATTTTGTTTCAAACTACAAAAGTGTGCTAAAGAAATACAACATGTTAAAATCGGTTTATGGTGATGTTGCAGTCACCAGAAAGATGGTTCAATAGTGGTTTGAGAGAGATTTCATCACGGTTGGAACTCAATTAAAGAATATCCAATAGAGACCTGGACATTCTTTAACATCAAAAACCCAAAAGAATATTGAAAGAGTAATTGAAATAATTCCAACAAACAGGTCACTGACTACTAGGGAAATTTGGGAGGTTCTGACCATAGCTCAGGTAATACCACTGTCATCATGCTTCCATTCAAAGCATTTTACCATCAGATTTGAACTTGAGAGAATTGAATGCAAAATTTGTTCCACAAGTTTTGACAGCCAAACAAAAGCAACAGTGCTTGTCAATTTCATAGGAGTTGTGCAACTGTTCTGCTTGATTCCAGCTTTTTAAGAAATGAGATCATGGTAGATGAAACTTGATTCTATGATTACAATCCTAAGACTAGGCTCAGAGTTCTCAGGGAAAATTGTGAACTCCTCATCCAAAAAATAAAATAGCATTCCAATCAAGATTCAACAGGACCAGTGAGATGGCTCAGCGGCGTAAGCGCCTGCCTGGCAAGCACCAGGGCCTGAGTTTGACTCCCGGATCCCACATACGTAAAAAGGGCCGGTGATACTGCTCAGTGGCACAAGCGCCTGCTGGCATGCAAGGTCCTGAGGTCGACCCCCGGTACCCACAAAAAAAAAAAAAAAGATTCAACAACAGGGTGCTATTGTTTGTGACTTTCGACCTTGATGAAGTTGTACAAGCTATGTTTGTACCTATGAACACTAATGTGAATTCAGAATATAATAAGGACTTATTAGAGCATTTAAGAAACAACGTGTGTGGAAATGGGCAACCAGCTTCATCCTCCTTCATGACAACAGTCTGTATCATATATTGCTCCAGGTATGGCAATTTCTGTCTAAAATATATTAGGGTGTTTCCTCATTCACCTTATTAACTGGCATCCTGGACTTCTGGCTCTTTTCCAAATTCAAAATGAAAGGTAAAATTTTTTTTTTTTTTTGTGGGTACCGGGGGGTCGACCTCAGGACCTTGCGCGCCAACAGGCACCCATGCCGCTGAGTGATATCACCGGCCCCTTTTTCGTATGTGGGATCCGGGATTCGAACTCGGGCCCTCACGCTTGCAAGGCAGGCGCTTATGCCGCTGAGCCATCTCACCGGCCCTGAAAGGTAAAATTTCGACCCAATTCAGGATATTGAGGCAACCAAGGCAGCTCAACTAAACACACTCAACTAAACTCACTCCAGAATTGCTTCAGAAAGTGGCAAGAATAATGGGACAAGTGTGTTAGAAGCAGAGTGGAACATTTTCTGGGAGATTAATGAGAATGTGTCTTTTTCTGTACATTTTAAAAATTTAAATGTTTTGCATATTTTTAGATCATACCTCACAAGTCTTCTCTTAGTTTAACATTCATATTTTGACAAGGTTTTTGAAGATCAGATATTTGTTCAGTACGAATAAAATACTGAGGAACAAGATAGTTAAGTTCTCTTATAAAACTCAGTCTAGTGAAGGCAAATGATGTAAATAGAAAAATTACTAATGAAATGAAAGAATTCCAAGAAATTTCAGTGAGAAAGTAAACAGATTCTTCAAAGCAATACAACAACAACAAAAAAACAGGAGCAATAAACTTTGACAATGCTGACTTATAAGCCACATAAACTTGTGCTTAAAAAACTATGTAGTAAGAGATTTGTGATATATGTAAGAGAACATATAATGAGAGAATGTTTTTACTTGATAATGTATCATAAGCATAAAGTAATATTTAGTTGGCTTCTAATATATCCAAAGAATTAAAGGAGCATATTAAAATGAGGAATTTTGAGTCTGTAAAGTGTTTAAATATAATATAGAGAAATCTAAAGAAAGTGTTGAAGGGTACGAGTCCTCTGAAAATGTGGTACAAAATTTTACACAGCTGCTTGTCAATAAATAGTGAACACATAAGTGACAAAGCATAGAACTATAAATCTGAGATATACAGAAGCTCTATCAGGATAATGGTAAATTGAGTAATAGTTTCAAAAGATTAAGTTAGTGTGGCTTCAAAACACAAAGGAGACAGAAAGTCAAATTAGGATGCAACAACACAGATGCTTATGAATTAATTACATGTGTAGCACTTCTCAAAGTGCATTACCATGTTTCTGATACAGACATGTATTATGTTATACATATGTATATAATATGCTTAACCCTCTCTGACTTATAAATAGATAATAAAATAGATAATAATTACTACTATTGTTTTCCTAATATGAAAAGTAAGTCCTATCATGGTTAAGGACTTTTCCCAGTATCAATGTTTTTTGAGTATAGAAGAGAGAATTAAACCTAGGAGATACAGAGCTTACATTCTTATGTGAGCTTCTCTGTAATGCAAAACTATGTTTGAACAAGGAAAGTAACAGTGGACATGAAGATTGGATTAATAACCGCTATTAATAGAATCAATATATTGTGGAAATGTTGTGAAGAATACTGTTGAAGAACTAAAGGATCAATTGATGACACCAGTATTTGAGGACTACGGAAAAATGAGGCTTAATGGCATCAGAGCAAAGAGATGATTCTATTTTGCAGGGATAAAGTACAATGATATTATCACAGTTAAGAATGAACCACGATTTAAGTCTTGTTAATGAGTGTGCCTTAGATCTCTGTCAGTGAAGGGATGAGCACTAACTTATTGTCAGACATCAATTTGTGAGTTTCGCAATTTCATATTCCATTTGTAAGATTCACATATTCTGGAAGAAAAAACTAAAAAAGTATTTCAAATCCATGATTTACCAAACTAATTAGAAGTAATTTAATCTTATTTTCTTTCAAACTGAAAAAATCTTCATGAGAGCTGATAAAGCTGTAATAAAGTCCTTGTGGTGTTTTAATTTCCTAAGGTTTTTGTCCAGTATCTTAAAATATTCTTATTTCATAGTCTTTTTTTTTTTTTTTGTGGGTACCAGGGGTCGACCTCAGGACCTGGCACACCAGCAGGCGCCCATGCCGCTGAGTGATATCACCGGCCCCTTTTTCATATGTGGGTTCCGGGAATCGAACTGGGGCCCTCATGCTTGCCAGGCAGGTGCTTAAGCCGCTGAGCCATCTCACCGGCCCTTATTTCATAGTCTTAATGAAAGCAGTAATTTAATAAGGAAAAAAATAAAATCAGTTCTCATTTTTATCCACACACTTTTATTCCTTTCATTTTCTAGAGAAATACTTATATCAGCATATTGAGAAGGAGGTTCTGGACCACCTAGTTCATTAGGAGCATTGTCATTCTTCAGGAAAGATATCCTCATTGATTCATAGATACTTCATAATTTAAAATACATTTTAGAGTCTTTTTTATGACAAAAATTTATTTTTAAACATAAAATACAAATATATCCAACATAAGGCTACTTTAAATTAATAATCCTTTTTAATATGTCTCCCACCTGAAGGAACTATACCTAAACACAAATTGATATATTCAAAACTAACTCAATTTACACAGTTCTCATTGCAGATCTTTTAAAGTCAGTGTTATAATGAGGTTTCAAATTTGTTATTAGATAATTTACATCTAAGAGTCTTGTGTTTTTGAATTCCTTAAAAATCACTAATTTGTAGTATTAAATGCATTTGTGTCATGTAAAGAAATACCACAAATTTACTCATTTAATTTTTACAAAATATAGGCAACTATAATTTGGTCCCTTTGTGAAGTAAAGAAATATCTGTGGCATGAAGAAAACCAAGGCATTCCCATAATTTTGTTCCCAAATTTTAAAAATATATGACTATTTTCTTTGTTGTATTCTGGTTAATGGTGGCCACATTATTGTCTCTGACCTGAAATGCAATAGGATTTTGGGAAAGTTGTTTCTGCAATGTTTGGAATTTCTTATTCTTGCTTCAGTTCTGTGTTCATGATCTCCTGCTGTATCCATGAGCAATTTTTGGGGCTTGTTTGTTTTGAGGAAAGGTTTGCTATGTAACCCAGGCTGGCCTCAAACCCAGCAATCCTCCTGCCTCAGTCTTCTATGTCTTGGGACTACAGATGTGCACCACCATGCCCAGGTTGTCTCCATTGTCCATTCTGAGAAGATGAGTTAATATTGGTATCTTAATATTTTTCACTGCCTAGAGTTGCAGCACCAAAATAAATATGCTATTCCCCTGCTAGTAGACCTTTGTGCCTGAGGTAGATTGGTCTCAAGATTACTAATATGACAATTTTGTTATTGCCATTCCACTAACATGTGGCTAATTCTTGAAATGTGTTTTCTATATTTAATGGGCTTATCTTTAATCTAAATTTTACAGTAATCTGAACATTTAACTTTAAAGGCTTTTTCAAACTTGGATTGAAACTGTAAAAAAATAATTTTAAGAATATTTAACTAACCTTATAGTAACTCTAAACCACCACAATTTCTAGTTTTGTTTTGTTTTTAATGTGAAACTTTTTCTAATGTATTCTTAGAACACTTAGATTTATAGGGCTGATCAAAACAATATATACTTGTGTGATATTTAAAGAAGAAAAAACTATGCTCCTTTCAGGCTCCTGACATCAGGCTCAAATATGTAAGGAAAGATTGCTTGAAACTACTTGTCCATGATAGTGTAGCAGAGAATGAATACCTTAATAGAACTATACAGGGCAATGGTCAAAATGTCTTAGACTAGATTAGGAATGCTGAATTGTAAATGTAAGGATGTCAGGTCTGAATATTAAAAGGACGAATAGATAAATAGATAGATAAATTTGATTTTTCTGAAAGTATTTTGATTAATTGAAGCATGAACATCTGCTAGAGAATTGTTATGGATTAATTCTCATATCCCTTTTCAATGTAAGATACTATTGACTAAAAAGAAAATTACTAAAACTTCAAATGGAAAAAAGATTAGAGAGATTCACTAAAGGCCAAAACATTCATCTGAATTATTCAGGATTTTACAAGACTATAATAGTACACCATTTTCTCAGCACAGCCAATCACTGAGAAATTAAAATGTTCTTTGGCTCCATTAGGTTCTTTGTAAAACTTCTGCAAATAGAATATTGGTGCAATGTTTATCATTATGAACAACTACTAAAATCCCATTTCTAAAATATTGTTTAAATGTATGTATCATATTTTAAATAAAGTGGTATAAATGCATACATTTAGGTAAACCATTTTCATAATTTGAACAAGTCGAATAACAAGACCTTTCTCTTTCTCTTTCTCTCTCTGTCTCTCTCTCACACATAGATATCAGTTTTTTAAAACTGATCTTAATCTTAATGGACCCAAAAGAATATTTACTGTTAGAAGTGACTGACCTTATTCCTTCAAAGAAATTAAATGAATGAATCCTGAAAGAAAATTTGAATAAAAAGTTTTGAATTTTATTTTTTTCTCAATATTGCCTACTATGATTGTATTAATGATATTTTAAAAAGTGTGTAAGTAGTACTGTACTGTACTGTTTCTCCATATATCAGAGAATATATAAAATTAAAAAGAAAAAAACTCAATCATATACTTACATATTACTTAGATAAATATATCATTATAATTATAGCAAATATTTGTGCAGTTATTTCATTTTCAGTATTTTCTTATACTCCCACTAATTTTACCTAATATATTATCAATGTCACTTTTATACTGGATAATATTAACATGTAGTGTTTATGATTTGCATCTTCCAATGCTTACCTAACCTCAGTTGGGACACACTATAATAATAAAAGATTAAGCACGGTGATATATTTTATCATACTTATAACTCTTTCACAAATATACTCTCTGCATTTAGAAATGCTGGTTATCTTCTCATTGTTTTAGAAAAGTGACCTCATGTTAAATAGAATGTTGAGTAGCTTTGTTTCCACCTTCCAATACATTATAGAAATTTGTAATCAAACTAGATTTAGTTCAAAGAACTACTGTATAATATTTCATGATTTCAAAATACTTATTCAACCCTTCTATTACTTTCTTATTGAAGGGTTTTTACTTTCTTTGTATTTCTGTCTTTTTACTTTTTTGTAATCACTAATAAAAATTATGCTTCAGAAGATACTTTAAAAAATAAATTGTTGAGTATAGAGCCTTTCAATAGGATATTCTTTAGTATGAATTCTCTGGAGTTGAATTGTTGAGAGAATGAGTACATTTTTAATTCAATAGTTTTAAAATTTTCCTTTTATTTCAAAAAATGGAATTTAAGCAGTGTGATTGTTCAGCCAGTGGGCACATTTGAAATGAATAGTTGTAAATTATTATTATTATTTTTTTATGTGGGTACTGGGAGTGGACCTCAGGACCTCATGCTTGCCAGCAAGTGCTTATGCCACTGAGCGATATCACCGGCCCTTTTTTTCCTTTATGTGGGTTCTGGGAGTCAAACTCTGGACCTCATGCTTGCCAGGCAGGAGCTTGTGCTGGTGAGATAGTTCACCAATAGTTCTAAATTATGTTTTTACATTTATAGTATAAAGTCCCAAGAATGGGATTGCTGAAGAAATGTGTACCTTCTTTATGCAATAGTTTCCAATAATGTAATAAGAATATCTTACATTTGGGGAAGATTTTCTCTTACTTTTGTATTTTTTATTTTTCAGATGAAGGAATATTTACAAGATGGCTTATATGGGCACACTTTCATAAACAGAGCAGATCTAGGTTTCATACACGAATGCATACAATATACATTAGATATAAGAAAATAAGGGCCAATGAGATAGCTCAAGGGCTGGTGAGATAGCTCAGCAGCATAAGCACCTGCCTGGCAAGCGCGAGGTCCTGAGTTCGACTCCCGATACCCACATAAAGGAAAAAAGGGGCCGGTGATATTGCTCAGTGGCATGGACACCTGGTGGCATGCGGGGTCCTGAGTTCGATCCCTGGTACCCACAAAAAAAAAAAAAAAAGAAAATATATCTCTGTAGGAGCTATTGGTAAGTATTCACCAGAATCTGTTTCTTTTTTCTGGCCACACACCAACATTATTTCCTTGCATTTTTGGATATTACTGGTAGCCATGTGACAAAATTGTTGATAGCAGAATGACAGTAGAAAAAGTGGGAATAGAGACTTCCAAGTTCACCCCACAGAAGCTTCTCATATGTGCTTCGTAATCTGTCCATCTGCTGCTGACTGGGTGAAGGCTCTCATGGTGAACATGGAAGCCCCATTTTGAGGAGTGGCGAAGCTCTGTGAAATTAAATTAACTTAAATTAAATTAAATTCAGTTAAGTGATTTGGGGAAGAAAAGTCTCCATGCTGACTAAGGAAATTAATGTTAGAATACTTTGTAAGAAAACAAATACATTATGTTTGAACCAAATACATTTAGGAATTTGTTACACAGATAACAGCAGCCTAATAATACTTGCACTCTAAGACTTAAGTAGAGGAAGAGCATTTTGAAGACAGGTACCCTGTTTTTAATACCTTACTTAGTGTATATAAATATCTAAAAGAATGAAAACATTTTTAACAATGATGATTTAATAGTGATTTTAGAAATCAAATAAAACAAGATAGTGAAGAAAAAAAAAAACTGTGATACAGCCTTGCAAGGTAGAGACTTAGTAATGATTTCCAGTTTGAGGACAATAATAAAGAACCATGTACTCATTTCAATTATTTTAGCCTGTATTTTAGGATTTTATAAAAGACTCCCACATGATCTGTTTTTTGAGAAATTGCCTTATGGGGACTGGCAATTCCATAGTACTCTTCATAAGGTAAGATCAGGATTAAAATGCTACCATATTAATCCTGGTGATGCTCCTTAGCAGGAGGAAAAGTAATATTCCATAAGACAGAGAGGAAGATTTAATTTCCATTCATAAAATAGAAATAGATTACATCAATTTCTTTCCTTGTTTTTATATTTTCTTCATTTATTGTGTTATAAAGTGAAATTACATTTTACTCCAAAGATTTGTTCAAAGAAAAATATTCCTTCTTTCTTTTCTTCTTTCTTTAATAATGTCATCTAAAACACATGAAACAGATGTAAACAAAGTGGGAGACCTAGTGAGGCTTGAGGACCATTCGAAAAAGGGAATCAAATAGGGTGGCAGCTGTAAGTGTGAGGATATTCTTTATATGTAGGAGAATGAGAAAATAAGTAAACATACTGACAATATTGTTAGACAAACTCTCAATATTAGAGAAGTATTACAGATAGAAAAAGGAGAAAACTTAAAATGAATATCACAGTTCTGACTCTGAATTGGAATTATTAGTGTGAATTATACATATATATATATATATATATGTAAATATTTATATAACCACATACTTTCATAGCACATATATCTATACATCTTACATATATATGGCACATATATGTGTATGCACATGCTCCATTCATAATTATGTACTTTTATGTTTGTCTGTATATATGTATGTAGTTATGTGTGTAGTTACATAAACATGCAACACATGCACATATGCAGACTTGTGCCTTTACTTTGTCCATAAAGTATCGACACATATATACATTTAAAACCAAAACATGATACCACTTTTGGGTAATGGAAAAGCAGCAACCCATTACTCGTGTGTGCTGCTAGTGAGAATGTAAGTTCATATAATTTCTTTGGGAAAGTGTTGGTGATATAGCTAAACATGAACATACACACACCCTATGTCCCAGCAATCCATTACTAGGTACGTGGCTAATAGCAGGAATTGAAATGTATTATGTACATGTATCAATTCCTTACAGTTAATGTCATCATTATACTGCAAACATACTAAAAAAAGTAAAAACAAAACAAAACTTAAGGTTAAAATCATTAGTCTACTCAGAATATGAGCAAATTATTTAGTGTTTTGATAATATTTAGAATACAGATTTTAAAAATTACTTTTATTTTTAATCAGTTCCATAAAAGGGTATGTCTGAGAAATTATTTTCAAACTATATAAACATTAAAAATATTTGTTCTAGTTTTTCATGGTTGTCATTTTTTCTAAAATTAATTGTGATGACAAGATTATGTGGTTATGCAATTTTTAACAACTGGACTGTACACTTTGAGTGAATTTTATAATGTGGGGATTATATCTCAATTAAGTTTTTTAAATAAAAAAATTAAACAATAAAACTTTTAATGGCAAATCTAGGAAAACCTCTTAGTGACCTTGGGATAAGATAAGATCACTTTTTAAAAGGGCACTAAATTTATTTCCAGTAATGAAATAAAAGAACTTTATTAAAACTTTATTAAAATTACTTTATATTTAACAAAAGATACCATTAAGAGAGTACAATAACAAATAAGAAAAAGAAAATGTTAAATAAAGAGATATCTGTCAAAGGACTCCTCCTTAGCATATAATCACCTGCAAATCAATAGAAACACAGACAACTCAGTAGAAAAAATAGAAATTAGTTTAATAAATGCTTCATTAAAGAAGATAATATGCAAATGGCCAATAAACATACAAAATTTTCTTAATTTCACTGTTTGTCAGAGAAGTACCAATTAAAACAAAACATGATACCACTTTTGGGTAATGGAAAAGCAGCAACCACAACTTGTGTGTGCTGCTAGTGAGAATGTAAGTTCATATAAATTCTTTGGGAAAGTGTTGGTGATATAGCTAAACATGAACATATGCGCACTGTACGTCCTAGCAATCCATTACTAGGCACGTGCGCAATAGAAGTGCCTTTGCTTATTCACCAAGTGACATGTATTAAAATATTTATAGCAGCGCAATTTTTAGAAACCACGAACTGTGAATTAACCGTGTGCTATGATTATGGGAATGGATAAATTCTGGTAAAGTTGAAGAGTACACAGTATTTTCATAAATGTTACATAACTTTGTGTGATAATAGGGTTGAATCTTTGTTTTTATGCTGTTGGGGATTGAACCCAAGTCCTCAAACATATTAGATAAGCATTGAACCACTGAGGTATATCACTAGCCCTAGGGAAGAGTTTCATAAACAAAATTGAAAGAAATAGCTCTTCAAAACTGTCACAAAACTATTTTAAAGTCAGCATACTATAGAGTTACATACACCCATGTTTGTTATAAACCAATTCATAATAGTTAAGGTGTAGAATCAGCCTAGGTGCCTATCAACAAATAAATAGATAAGAAAATGTGGAATATAGACACAATGGAGTGCTATGTAGCCATAAGGAAAAACAAAATTATATCATTTGTAGAAAAATAAATGTAGATAATGATTTTCTTGAGTGCTCACTGCAGATATCTTCATTTTTGATAAATACATTGGGCTATGCATTTATGCAAGTCCACTTATATGTTTGTAGATATATCTCAGTGACGCAACATTTTAATAAGTGTTAATGGATGAGAATTTTTATACTAAAAGTGTCTAATATAAATAAGCACAAATGCATGAATTCTATTAATTTGATTTAGAAGACTAAATATAATTCTTTAAATAACATATTTGATGGTCCTATTTAGACAATATAGTATAAAAATAATTTGAGTAAGAATTTAAATAACTTTATCAAATGTTTATTGAGAGACTAATTTCTGTAGTTGTCACGAGGTTAACATATGAAAAGAAACTATTTTCTCACAATAATTTGCACCTCAAAAGTGTAAACATTCCTACCATAAAAATGTTTTCTTATAGTTTTGTAAAATCCAGTTGGTATATGTCCTTGTACGTATATTTAATTTTTAAATATGGATGGTCTGAAAGCTAATAAGAAATGTCATTTACTTTTTAGAAATTAAAATTGCCACCTATTAACAAACAGTGCAATAGAGTGCTTTGCAAAGTGAATATATTTATGCTTCATGTGTTGTTTTTAAAATATTCTACTTATAGTAAGTAAATCTTTAATCACCTGTTTCTCTTTTTGGAATATTTGATAGCATTTCACCCCATGAAGAAGTCAATTCCTATCACTTTGGGAAGGGAGTTAATGGTGAATGTCAACTTGAATAGATTGAGATGCCTGGCAGATTAGTAAAGAACACTTCTGGAGTGTCAGGAGCTTATTGGTATATTGATGAGTAAACTGAGGGGAAAAACCTGCCCTGATGTGGGTGTCACAATCCAGTAGGCTTGCAGCCAGACTGAAGGAAAAGGAAGAAGGAAGAATTAGACCTGTTTATTGAAAAGTTCCATGCCGCTGTAGCAGGTGCATCTTTGCTATTGCCATTGCATGTAGATATGAGACTCCAGCTTCTTCAACCCTTCAGCACAGAGTCACACCAGGTCCTTCAGTCTCAGACTGGTTTTGCATTCTTGATCCCTCTTTTTCTGTAACTTTGAGTTTCTTGGATTGAACAGTTAATGGATCGCCTGGTTCTGCTGCATGCAGATAGTCACTTTAGACTACACTGCCTCTAATCTTGTGAGACTATATAATAAATCCCTTTACATAATTTTGTATCTATCTGTCTATCATATCATCTATCTCTCATCTATCTATATCATCTCTCATCTGTCTATCATCATCATCTATATTCTACCTATTCTGTTAGTCTAAGAAACTTAAGGAATACAGGAGGTAAGGTGAAGAAGCCTTTTGAATTTCACAGTATGAAAAAGTAATCAAGCTCCCTGATGCCTTGTTAGATAACAAAGTTTATAAAAATGATAACTGTCATTAATTGCAAATCACCTGAATATACATTACAAGGGTGCCAAGGAACTTAAATATTAGGCATTTTAAATAATTTAAACAATATTTTTTTCCCCTGGGAATTTAGGGTACATACTGAGTCAACATCTGACATTCAAAGAGTGGAATTGCCTAACAATCAGTCTCATATGAAAGGTACATAGTTCTGTCCTCCACCTGGATCACATCAAGGAAGATAGAATGGCATTGGAATCCCACTGTAGCTGGCAATGCTATGGGAGATAAGTACTAATCAACTGCTTATTCCGATGGCTGAATATAAGAGTAGCCATGGGTTGACTGAAACTCTTACATTTCACTGCTATTGGCTGGGATTGAATGGAAATTTTTTAGAATGTGTAGATTATTTGGAAGTAGACTGCATAGTGTAGAAGCTGAAAATGTGGAGTGAATGAGATGACAAAAAGTCCAATATTTGACTTTCTGCTATTTTAGCCAGTGGCTCCTTGGATTGAATTTTGTTTGAGAAAGAAAAAATGGGGATTAACTCCGATCACATCAGAATGTTGTAGGTCATTTCTTACCACTTACCAGTTACCATACCTGTAGTAGTAAAGGTAGAACAACAAAAAGAGATACAAAGAAATGAAAAAAAGGAGAAGAAAGAAAATTGAGATTGAAGAAATCTTGATAATAAGTACAGGAGTATAATTGAGTTTGAAATTAAGTGAGACAAAAAGTATAGAATGATTATGAGAAAAATTTCAATAAGGAAATCATATGGAAATCAAACACAAAGACTCAGTTAATGTGTATTTTCTTTGTGCTAAGCTGTAAGTATGGCAAACAGCTTGGAATAGACAAAAATACAAAAAAAATGATGGCAAATAAATATAACTATATTCAATGATAGGATTATTTATTAATAATCTTATTGTTACCAGCTGTACCTAATAATTTTTTCTAGTTTGTTGATTCTTTTATTTTGCAGATCCTCAAAACAGTTGTTCTAATTAGCAATAATTCAAAACATCACTATATTTGTTACATGTTATGCACTCCACTAAGCTATATGAATTCACTAAAAATGCAATTCTAAGAAAATGAATGCTGGATTTTGAGATTCCTAGATTTTATTCTTAAATTTGGAGTGATTTCCTCTGTCTTTTCTGTCTCTTGATACATAGAAGATGCATATATATACATGTATGCATATATATTTATTATATTGTACAATTGTCAGAAACATACAGTTCAGTGATAAAATCTGGTCTTGCTCTAGTTTCTGTATGGCTTAGAAGCTAAGAATGACTTTTATATTTTTAAATGGTTGAAAAGAATTTAAAATATCATTTTGCAATATGTGAAAATTATGTGACACCTAAATTTCAGTGCCTCTATTTGTTCAGGTATTTCTATGGTCCTTTCATGTTACAACAACATCCCTAAGTATCTGCAAAAGCATATTTATGGGTTATAAATCCTAAATTATTTACTATGTGTCTCTTTATAAATATTGCTTGCTAAATGCTAATACAATAGCACATGGGTGTATATCCCATAATCATAGTGTACCACATCAGCCAAGAGTAGGGCCTCTGAACCACAACCTAGAAAAGATGTCAAAGAAACATCTAGTAGTGATTTTTAAATGACATACAAAACAACGAATTCTGATGTGGGAAGAACATATTAGAAATTTTAGAAGCACTTAAAATTTTATTAAAGTAAACAGATATTATAACATAAATTGTTTACAAATAAATATATAGCCAGGCATGGTGGCGCATGCCTGTAATCCCAGCACTTGGGAGGCTGAGGCAGGAAGATCACTGTGAATTCAAGGCCAGCCTAGGGTACAAAGTGAGTTCAAGCCCAGCCTGAACTGCACAGCAAAACTTTGTCTCAAAAAGACAAAATCATAAAAAATTAAAAAATTTAAGACAACTAACAAATGTATAATTTTATTAAAAATATATAGTTCTACCTGTAGTTATAAATCTATTAACATATAAATACATCCAATACACAGTAGAACGGACAGTGGTAAGATTGGATGATCTTCTAAACTGATGTTCAAGTGAAAAAAGTTGTCAATGTAATTAGAATGTACATGTAAGTATATAATTTTTCATATATAATGTATATCAAAGGAGTTATACTCTAACATCCTAAAATAAGACTGAGTACACTGGAGAGGGAAGCAAAAAAGTAAATAATCATACATGTATTTATAAAAGTTTTATACATGAAATAAAAATGACTCCTATGTGCTTACATATGCTATTGCTCTAAACAAATATCTCTATTTTAATATCTTTTTAAAATTTAAAACCTTGATGTAGATATGGAGAGGTGTAAATACCTGGGTAGATGCCTCTTTCTTATGTGAAAGTAATGTGTATTTATGGAATATTGAAATTTATCTTACAATTAAGAAATTGGAGTTCACATTTCATAGAAATTTACATATTTATAAGAAAATAGAACATTATGACTTGTCAAAAGTAATTCTAAAGTACTTGAGTGATCTTTTTAAGCTATTTGGAGTCTCCAGAAATAGTGAAAACAGGTAGCAGGGTATCTTTTCATGTAATAATAGAGAATGTTTTCATTTTAGAATTTAAAATATTACCACAGAAATGACTAACTACCTCTTCTACATGATAATAAGTAGGCAATACCAAATCACAATTCAGTTAACCTCCAAAATGTCTTATGATTACTTCATGGTTTGTCACCTTATTCACATTCACACTTTGTCATTTCGCTCCTTAGACATTCAATTTCCTTTTGTTTTACTCTGTTAGCCATATCATCTTCTAAATTAGTAATGTAATTGAATAGGATAATAAAAAGACCGTTTTGTCTTCATAAATGAAATTTTATAAATTGTGTTTTTAGTTAGTTCTTTCTAAATTATAAGTTTTATGGAAAACAGCAAGCCATCATGCAGTCACAGTTTATCACTGTATTTTTGAGCCTCTTCCTGTTGTACAGTAATATGCTTGAGGAGTTATAGTAAATACACACAGACTGAAGTAAACACTTAGTCTACTTCCATCAATGAGTGATTGGCAAAAAGGTTCCAGTTAACTGAGGACATATTAAAACCACACTGAAGCCTGAGGGAGGGTGAATACTAGGTCTCTTGGACTATGATCCCCAAAGTAGATCCTGGGAAAAAGGTTTGCAGGCAGAGAGCTTATTTGAGAACTAACATCAGAGAGTAATAAGGACAGACAGGAGAATCAATAAGGAAGAAAGTACACATTTCTCCATGATGATCACTACTATAAGGTCCTGGGGCTCCATACCAAACTGCCCACCCGGTGTAGAAGAAGGAGCAGTGTTTTTCCTTCCATCTCCCATTGGTCAAGGTTGTCCAGAAGGGCATTAGCAGCACCCACTTTTGGACTGCAGGTGCCAGGAGTACTCGATGTGTTTCCAAGCTTCTTAGGTACAGTCAGGAGAAGGCTGTGACAGGAAGTGATAGGTGCAACGTGAGTTGTTACACTTGCATAAATCTGTTTGAAAAGTCTGGAGCTCCTCACTCCAGTGGCCTTTATCAAGGGGATTGGATGTTTCTTGCATCTTCAACCTGGCCCCTTTAATGACAACCATAAGGCATTTACGATGTTGAAAACTTCTTATGTTGTTGAAACCTTTACCAAATTTCTGTACTCTAATGAAGAGGTAATGAATAAGTGCTCTAAAAATCACATAATTATAATTTAGGATTATTCCTGCAAGACTACTGTTTATTCAGATCCTGCAAACATTAGTTCATTTCAGTTGCTGACCTCTTGTCATCATATTTATCTATCTAGTTTTACATGCTTTGTATTTCTTAACTTAGCTTTACTTCTTCATTTTGATGCTGATTTGGAAACCTTTGGTATCTTTCAGTTTCATGAGTGTTATGTCAGTCCCTGATGTATACGAGTGAACCAGAGAGTGAGACAGACAAGATAAATCAAGACACAGATATAGAGACAGAAACTGAAAGATTCAACTGTGACCAAACCAAAAAAAGTTTGAGAGAAAAGTCTTCCTGAATGAGGGGAGTTGAGACATCCTCCAGGACATCTGTAATACACTCAGGTTAAAGGTAGTATGGAATCCAGATAAACTACAGAGGAGACCAAATAGTTGAGTCAGTTCCAAGCTATTACAACCTTGGAATGTCAATTTATATTAAAATAAGCTTGAATAAGTTTTTTTTTTTTTTGTGGAGAACTTATTAGCCACATAGTTAAATGTGTGTGGTTTAAATAGGGAATAGACACTAGAGATTTAATGTGTGTTTGGTCTGCTAACCTTTTTAACTTGATATTTAATGAACATAAGAGAGTGTTACTATTGCTTCCACTTTTTCATGATTTATTTTAAGAAATTGTGATCTGTGAGCTTTAATTACAATATCTATTAGTTAGGTGAGTTACTAGATTTTTTTCACATTTACGATTTAAAGGTATGTTAAAAGCCCTCCCATTGCTGTGCGGTTCATAGGTGCTATTAATTCCTTCAAAGCTGGTGAATCCAGGCACTTCTGTAATCTGAAAGTCTACATCTTGAGCTGCTGAATTCAAAAGGCCATTTCTTAAATTTACTTTTCCATTATTCAAAAACTTTTGGTTAATAATTCCTTTTATTTATTAGTCATTGCTTCTTGCCTTAGTTCATAAAATAAAGATATATTTATGACTGTACATACAATTTTATATAAAGCATGATGTTTCCAGGAAAAATTTGCTTATTCAAAATTTTCAAACACTAAATTGAGAGTATGTAATAAAAATGTATTCAATACATTAGGAGATATTACTAAAAAAGTAAAGAGGCCTAAGCCAGGAGTGAGTATTAGAGTTCAAATTCACCTACATAGATGGATACCTTGAACATAGCACATATTTTCTGCATTTAATTTCCTTTGTCATAAAATTACACAAGGTAGATGCTTTCTAAAGATTTACATAATTCAAGAATATTTTATTCATATATTGTGAGCTTGTGATTATCTATAATTGAAATTATTTATCTACTCTTTGCTATCCATGTGAAAGTAATAACTAGCAGTGAATTCACTGTTCTTATCATTAACAAAATGCCTATATATACTTATATTTATATATATATTCATTCTCTTTAACTTTCTATATCTATCTAAAGCATAATATTTCAACTGATCTTATTCTAATACTCAGTTATAATTATTCAGTTCTTGCAAAACTGTAATTCTTGGAAGGGGAAATGATTAAGCAAGCAATGGTGGTGTAATCCAAACTCAAGGAATTCTTATTCAGCATTTCCTGTATTAATTGCAGTCACCCAGAAATTCCTTTAACACTTGCAGTCATAAAATGTTATTTCTTGTAAGAATCAACTTCACTAACATGCAGGACAGCCTATTGAATTCTTCAATAGATTCATTCGATTAAATCAAAAATATTTATTGCAAACTAAGTAGTATTCTATGCATTTGTAATATCTTGCCTTACATTGAACTGAATATGGTATGTGCTTCAGTGTATTTCTTTCCAATTGGATTATATGATTAATGAATAAAATTTATATGCCTTCAGACTGTGGGTATTTCTTCAAATAAATTGGAATTATGATCTACACTTCTTTGTTAGAGTCTTCATTGTTAATTGTCATTCAGAGAAGTAATTTGATTCTTTCTAACTCTCTAGTGGCATATTCAGCATAGAGTAAAAAATGACAAGAATATAGATATATTCTCTGTACAGTTGTCTTTTCCTGCAATTTCTCAGTTTAGCTTTGACAGGTAATGTAAATTTGCCCTATTCTATGGGTAGTTAGACGACATTTGCTTCATAAATTGTCAGCATGTTCTCTCTTCAAAGTTGTAAGGATGACCTTAAACAAAGACAAATGTCTTGTTAGAATACTAAATTTTTTTTCTAAAAAGCTTTAGCCTTCAAACAGAATATCAAGATCTTTTCTTAAGAGCACATCCAGAACTTTAAAACTCAAAAAATTTAAGAATAGATCTAAATTAGTGATTTCCTAAGGTTATTTATATATTCTAAATTTCTCACATAATAATTAATATTGATTATATTAGGTACAACTATCAAACCACAGGGAGTCTTATGTAATGTAAATACTTGTTTCTCTATTTAGTTGAAACTTTTTTTTTTTGGCACCAGGAATCGAACTCAGGACCTCACTCTTGCCAGGCAGGCACTCTGCCACTGAGCTATATCCCTGGCTTCTATTTAAATTTTATTACTTCCCTCCACTTTAAATTATTCTGGGGCACATCATCATTTGAAACTTCCCAGGACTTTTCAATATTGTTCTCCTTTACACAGCTGGCCTCAAATTCATCTCTACTCAAATTCATTTCTACTCAATTTCTGATTTTAAAAAGTATAGCATTATTTTTACATAATACAAAATATTATTCTGAAAGTCTATTGAATGTGTGCAGTTTATTAGTTGACACTGCAGATAGTACTCTTAGTTCCTTTATACAACATTCAAAAGAACAATGTATCAACCAGCATCTAAACAAGAAAGCTAATAGAATGACAGAGTTGCATCGCTGTTTCCCTTTACTCAACCCATTTTAAAGGGAAGGATGAAAAATTTTGCAACACTTTCAAATTATATTACAGATGAAGGGAGATACATATTCTCAAAAAATAAATCCATGATGTTGTTCACAAATTACTTCAACTAATACCTAGTGTTGCAATGTATAATAAACCAGGCATATAGAACTGGAAAAAATACTACTATTTTTTCTTCCTTGAGACAGGGTCTTGCTGTGTAGTTCAGACCGGCCTTGAGCTAAATGGCAGTGATCCTCCTACTTCATCCTCCTGAGTGCTGAAATTATAGGCATGTGCCACCACACACATCAAAAATACCACTTCGAAGAGAATTTAATTTAGTATAAGCACCAGTCGATATAGTTATTTTCCATAAAGTAAATTACTACTTTCTACCTTTTTAAATTGGTAGTATGTATAGTATTCAAGGACACAGGAAACCAAATAGAAGGCCTGGGGATGATAGATATCTTCAATACACTGTCAACATAAAACCAATCATGATAATCTTTATAATACATATTCTTTTAAATTAACAACACACACACACATGTACAACTTTTTATCTTTCTGACTCTAGTTTGGGAGTTACTTTTAGTATGGAGTGATGTATTTTGCTTGCCTTTTCCTTGTAAGATTGATGTATCATCAATTGTCACCAACAAAGTAATTCAAAACACTTTAAGGTTTTTGATAACTTTGTTGCTGCATATAATTTATTACAGTAACGATGCAAAAATTCAAGGCCAGCAATATAGTCATTAGACCAACAAAGTAGTTGAGAAAATCTGAACGTGGGAGGATAGATTGTTTTCAATAGTTAAATAAAATTTTCAAAAATTAATTATGATTTGGATAGAAAACTGGTGGTATGAGCACAACAATTTGATGGAGACAGGATATTTTAACAGAAAAATTAGATATCACAGTATTTTTTCCATATTACATGGTAGATGTATTTAATGTGTGGAATTCAATAAAATTGAACAATTATTTTTGATACATCCAATTTAGTTATATTTTATAGATTAGTTCTTTTCTATGTAAAAGGAAAATTGAAAAAGTTGTAGTAGAAAAGGAATTTTGCTTGATATGCAAAAAAAAAAAGAATGATTGGGGTTCTAGGACTGTTTTCACAAAAATAATCAAGTGTCCTGGGCCAGGGATATAGCTCAGCAGCACAGTGTCTGCCTGGCAAGTGCAAGGTCATGAGTTCAATTCCCGGTCCCAAAAAAAAAAAAAAAAAAAAAAAAATCAAGTGTCCTGACATATGGTATAGAGGAAGCATCAGGAATCTATGATTTGCCAACTGTTTGATAAATGTAGTTTTATTGCAACACAGCCATGCTCATGTATTTACATACTCTCTGTAGCTGTATTTTCATTCCAAGGCAAAGCTGTGACAGAAGTCATGTGGTTTGATCAGAAAAGCCTAAAATATTAACTACCTGATCCTTTCAGTAGGAACAAGGAAATATTGTATTGATGAAACCAATGGACCGAACTCTTCAGTAAGAGAAGGAAGAAAAAGAATAGAATGAAGACAAGAAAACAAAGAGAACTTGAAGTAGCAGGTAAAATACATGTAGAAAACATGCACTCAAATATGACCCTTGTGGTGAAGACAGCAGAGTCAAAGAAGTCAAAGAAGTCAAAGAAATACGAGATTTTTGACCCAGCATCTAAATAAGTGTTATACGGTAAGGCTACTCGACACTGACCTGGTTTCAGAGGAAAAAGTTGAAAGCATTTTCTATGGTTTGCTTAGTCCTTTACTGCAATGAACCTCAGACGTATAAAAACAAATGCCAAGAATCAACAGCAATATATTACCTAAGAGATGTTAGGGTACGATTACCTGTGAAGCTTGCACTTAGGGCTCATCATCCCACTCGCTGCAGGAGTACTATGTAGAGAAACGACACCCAACAGAAATGTTAAGCGCAACATTGTTCTTGCATGAAGAACTGCAACTCTTTCAAGGAATGGGAAGCAATTCATATTTTAATTGTTATCCCACGTGTGTAAAGTATATGACTATTGACCAGAACGTAATATATGCTACTGGACGATGCCTGCAGAGAATTTATCATTTGAGGGAAGTCAAGGGAGTGCTGTGGCATCAGTTTTCTGATCAGCAGCTTGCACTCAGAAAAGTGTATCAGTGCACATTCTAGTGTACATGAGATGGCCTTTGTGGAGGACACGGCAAAGGTGTCAGTGGGACGAAGCAGTGGGTCATTGCCAGCAGCACAACGCCATGTGACCAAAGAGTCCTTTAAGAGTTTTCAGATAACCTGGTTGGATCTTTTTTTTTTTGTGGGTACCGGGGGTCGACCTCAGGACCTCGCGCGCCAGCAGGCACCCGTGCACTGAGGGATATCACCGGCCCTTTTTTCGTATGTGGGTACCGGGAGTCAAACTCAGGACCTCGTGCTTGCCAGGCAGGCCTTTATACTGCTGAGCTATCTCACCAGCCTCAACCTGGTTGGATCTTGAGGTCTTCTCCCTCATTTCCCCGATGCTTCTTTAAATCTGTTTATATTACTCAGGTATTTTTGCTTCTTTTTTTTTTTTTAATTTTATTTCCTTTTGCTATGGAGTGTAATTTTCAGATGAAGAAACAGTGACTTCAGCTCTCTGTTTTGGGAAAAGGAAGAGACAAGGAGAGGAAGGACAAAGTAATACTGTGGTCACAGTATAGAGTTAGAAATATTTCAAGAGTCGACAAGCAACTCTGAGAGATATATAGCATATTTTTACGCAGAATATCAAGAGAATACACTAAGACCTGTGGAAAAGAAAGAAATAAATCGATAAGCATTGACCTTAACACCTCTGACCAGTTTTGTATTCCCAGCTCAGAAACTGTAATGTAAATAAGGTACTAATACGTATTAATTTTGTCAAAAGTAAGCTAGGTACAGTGAATAAGATATGTTTTGATATAGAGTCTCTGGAAAAATCCTATCAAATGTAAGGACTGCACGTAACATTCTCAACAGTAGTCATATGTATTGATTTGGCTATAGACATTATCCCTGTAGTTTAGTCTCACCCTAAATGAGAGAAAGAGAGACAATAAAATAGTATTAATGTTAGTGGAGATAGAAAGTATGCATTTTGTTTGGTTCTTACACTGGAAAGTAAATTCTTTCAATCCTCTAGTAGTTACGATCTCAGATTTCATAGGGTACAAATATTATCCAGTCCTAATTACGCTTTCATTTTAGCAGTGAACCTGGGAGCAGAGACACTCAACCTGTGCTTCACAGTAGTATGTTAGTAGCTTCAAACAATATGTCCAGTTTTCTAAAGAGCCTTAGAGAAAACTAGGTAGAACGACTGTAAAAATGTAGTGTTTTATTTGTATCTGAAACAATAACAGCAAAGATATGGGCTCTGCAGACCAATATTTTGTTTTATGTTAAAAAACAAGAATAATCATCAATAAGTTAGGTATTGGCTATCATACAAAATGTGATGCTTTACATGTTAGATATAATATGGCATCACATAAATTTATAACTCATATTTTTATAGACATAAATTAAGAATAAATTATCGGTATATTATGATATAGCAAAAGCTATTATCTGTGTTTTAGAAATTTCTTTTTCTCTCTGATTCTGAGCATACCAAAATACTTCTGTACTACATTTAAATTCACTTTTAAATATACTCCTAAACTAATTGAAATTCTTTATTTCTAGAATATTATAATACTACATTTTCATATTGCCTAAGTATTTAAATATATATTCAGTTTTTCATAATTAGTCCATAAAATGTAAGTGAACTTTTTCTTGATTACAACTAGGAAAAATTACAACTAGTTGAGAAATGATTCTGAAGTCAATGTTCTGAAGTTAGGTCATCTTGCCTTCCCCTGGCAAATTCAGAGAAAAAAAATTGCTCACATATGCAAACTTTAAATTAAAAAAATTATTTTAAGAGCTAAGAATTAATGAATTGTTGAATGATATGCACAGATATTACCTTCATGATGAAATAAAAATTCTACACTCAGAATTATCTTTTGAATGTCCTTTGGAATTTGATCAATGCTAGCTTATATATCACTAGCACATTTATTGCATTATGAAATTATATTTTTTATGTTTATGTCAGCTGATTGAGGTATTGAAATCAAGCACTGTGTCTTTTTCATCTTTTCAGAGTGTCTAGAATAATCAAAGGTATATAATGCAAATTTTTGAATTTAGTTCAGTTGAGTGACATCAACAGAATCACAACCAGGCAAAATTTCAAACTCTATTAATTTACAACTGTTGCCATAGAGTTTAAATATTTCTAAATTTATATTTTGGCTTAATTTATATTTTTCAATGAATAAAAATGATTGCTGTTGTATTTAAAACATTGTCCATCAGTTTAACCCCTCAATTACTTAAAATGTCTTTGTCTTAGTTACTTTTCTCATTGCTGAGACAAATACCCAACACCCAAAGTTAAAGGGGGAAAGGTTTATTTAGGTTACAGTTTGTAGAGGTTTCAGTCCATAATTGGCTGACTCCAAGGTAAGTTAGCACATGACGGAGGGGCAAATATTCATGGCAGTGGAAGACAGCAAAAGCAACAAGAGAGATAAGCTTCTTTCTGCCCCTTTTATATTGTATCCAGTCTACCAGGATTAGGGTGTTGCCAATCCAATCAGAGGACTGATCCAGCAATCACCCACCCTTAATTCAAGCACACTTAATCCCAGCATTGCACTATGAATCAATCACATGCTCTAGATTCAGCCACCTACAAAAAAAACCCTATGACCACATGAGGCTGTGGGGGAACATCTAGACACAAATGATAACAGTCTTCCTTGGTTATATTGCAATAAGTGTTATGTTGATAAAAGTTTAAACACTTAAAATGATCTCTGAAGTAAACAAGCAATTCCTACAGAAAATATTTGGATATTTGGAGGTAAGAAGTTTGTTTCTTTAGAGCTTTAAACCTCTTTCCTTGAGTAATGATCACAAGCTTTTGTCAGATACTATTTATATACTTCAGTGTTTTTGATTCTAATCTAGTGATGGAAATGTATCTTAGAAAACCTAACATTGCAGATTATGCTTAGAAAATGTTAGCATTTCAAAATGCTGTTAAATGACAATCATCTGAAATGAAAGCTTTAGGATATGGTTAAATCATATTGGATGTTTGATAATTTTTGGTTGGAGGTTGGAAAACCATGCTAGCTATTTTTCATAGTACTTAAAATCATAGGTTTTAGAGTGCGTATCACACCACATCACTGTTTAAAAGCAATTCCCACCATTTCATACTTTGTAAATTTACAAGTAGTTAACTTTATCTTGAAGCCACAGTTTCTTACCACTTAATGCTGAGAAATAATAATCTCTTGGCTGGGTGTGGAGGCACATGCCTGTAATCCCAGCACTTAGGAGGCTGAGGAAGGAGGATTGCTATGAGTTTGTGGCTGGCCTGGGCTACAAAGTGAATTCAAGGCAGCCTGAACTGCATAGTGAAACCCTGTCTCAAAAAGACAAACACCCACCCAAAAAAACTATTTCTAGAAATAATAATCTCACAAGATTGTTATAAATCTTAAATGAAATAATATTTTAAATGGAGTCACACATAGTATATAGCATAGTATATTTTTTAAATGGCAGCTATTTTTGTAATTACTGTGTGTTTGTTCTGTGGTCGTGCTTCTTCATGTAAAATGTCAAAGTTTCTATCTCTAGTTAGAAAAATAAAAACATACTCATTGATACAATAAAAAGGTTAAATGAGGAAAATAATTTCAAAGTCATATTTCACATAAATTAATATAGATATAGAGAAAGACTAGGAAAAATCAAGGTAAACTTGATATTTTTTTCACTGGGTGCACTCCAAATAAAGTAGACTTAATAAAATTAATCAGTTAAAATTTTTGAAAGGCTAAATATTTTTTAAATAGATAAAGAAGTAAGCTAAGTGAATGAAGATGTTTCCACAATCCCTCTAAGAAAAAAAACAAAAGAAGCAGTGATATCTGGATATAAGTGCTTAGAAAAGGGGCCACTATATGTGCCCAGATGTTATAAAGCATTACTCTGCTGATCCCTAAGGCAACACGACATGGCAATAATTCTGGGGCTGCCTTTGGAAGTTGATACTAGAGCTGTATCTGTCTTCAGCAGGTAGGACTTTGTCTAGGAGAAGAGAGGTGTAAGTAGCAGCACATGTCTGCTTGACCCTTTGTTTCAATTTTCCTCAGTGCCCTAATTGGTCAGAACCTAATAAGAAACAAACTAAGATGTTGGGAAAATGTAGTTTTCGCATTCTCATTTCAAGCCCAAAACTGATTTAAAAAAGAGTGATATGGAGCAGAAATAAAGAAATAAGAAACTGACAAACAGCTTCTCATGATTATTATTTAAAAAGAAAAATCAGTAAGTAAGCTTTAACTTAAGAAAAGAAAATGAAAAAATGAAAACTAAAATTTTATATTTATAATCATACACCCATTGGAATAGAGAGTAAGAGCTGGAGAAATTCAGGTATCCCTATTTTTTAAGAAACTAATTTCACTGACACAGGGGAAAATTAAATTAGCTAATTATGTAGAAAGTAAAAAGGAAATCAAGGCATCAAATTGCCTTACTCAAGAAAACTAGGGAAATGGGAGAGGCAAACAAGAATTATCCTGAGAAAGGAAATTAGGGCAAGTCGCAAAGGGAAAATATAAAGAAATAGCACAAGTGCATAGGGAAGCCATTGGAAAACAGGCAGATACACGAGTGGCCGTGTAATGAGAGTCCCATTAGCAGCTATGAAAAAAATTTCACTCAATTATGTGAGTTGTAGTGATTGCCCTGAAAGAACCTTTCCTCTCACCAGAGAGATTTGTATTCCAGGCACAAATTTACCTGAAGGTTGTTATCGTTTTTTCATGAGATGATAGCTATTTTATTTTAATTTTGTGTGAAATGTAATAAGGTTTGGTTTCTATTGTAAGAATGAAATGTAGAGTCAAGAAAACATCCCAAAACTCTCAAGCCAAAACTTTGGGCAGTGTTCGTAATTAGCACTTCCTGGGTCAGGCTGTGCTTCCCAGGACTCATGCATAATCAGCAGGTTTCACTGCAGAGTAATTAGCTGTTAACTTTGAGTGACTAGGAGGACAGCAGAAGTCAGTTAGGATTATTGAAATCTGAAATCAGAAAAACAATAATTTTGGAAAATATAAAGTTGTCATTTTAATCTGCAGAAAGTTCCCCCAAATGGTAAGAAACCAGAGAAGAGATAGTATTTTGTAAAGATAAGCATTTGAGAATAGTGTTTTACTTTAATAAAATTCTTAATTTTTAATAAAATAGCAAATCAACAAGAGTAGCTGTATTAGGAGATAATCATGAGTTCATGATTTAATCCATACCACTGGGGTTCAAATCTTAGTGTTGCCCTACTTGTATGAACTTCACTGCTTAACATCCCTGTCCATCAGTTTTTTTAACTTCAAGTCAAGACTAATCAGCTTAGATTAGTCTCATATTGTGATCAGGATCCTGTTTTTCTTAAGTAATGTCTTAATTTGGCCATAACAGATCTCCTTTTGGGAAACTTTTAACCTCTAGACTGTGGTTACTCTCACAGTAAATACATATCCTCTCTTTTCTGTGCTTGTTCACTGCAGGAGAGGAGAACTTTTTTATATAGGACAAATAAGTTATTTTTCACTGAACAGTTTGCTGTTCTACTCATCTTTTAATTGTACTTCCACTGAACATCACGTGATCTTAACTAATAGCCACCCGATTTTACTCTCCTTTTTGTTACACTTTCTCCCCACTCTGTAATTCTCAAACTTCTCACTCATGATATGAACTAGTACATTTCTATCCTTCTGTGCATCATGTCAGTTCATTTCCAAAAAAATTTTAGCAATTGCCTTCCTCTTGTTAGGAGCTCTGTGAACTAACTACCGCTAATTATGTGGTTCCAATGCCAGAGGATTGCAGGAGTGCACAGACCAGCGCTAAAATCTCATCTTAGCACTTGTGTTCACAATCACGTCTGATTCTATTTGCCCCAGGAAGGTTAAATTTCTGGGAATCAGACAGAGCTTTGAACTCTGTCCCAGAGAATATCCCCAAATTGAGGTGAAGCGATAAAACCTTTCACGAGAGCTTTTCTTTTAATTACAGGTCTGCGACTACCCTGAAAGAGCAGTGCAGTTTTCCTCTGCTGAGGGACTTTTGAAAGAAATCTGGTAGTCGAAGGCCATCTTCATCTTTACTACAAGCAGCTGAAATGGTGGATTAGGGCCCTGTCTCACGGGGTCTACTCCATGTAGTAATAAGAAAGTTCTTTGGATTTAACCTTATATAATTGCCCCACTGGGACTTTATTAAGATTATAAAATTCATTCAAGCTTTTTACACTTTGAAAATGAAAAGATAAAGGCATCATTGACTGAGACTGAGATACCGAAGGAAGAGAAATGAGAGAAAATTTGAGTTGAGATCTCATACTCTCAAGTTCCATTATTTGCATTGTTGCCAATTTTAAACTAGTTGTAATCTATAGAAACCGCTCTCCTCACAGAAATGCTTAACTATTTACAAATTTTATTGATATAATAGACCATATAAGGCAATGTGAAATTGTTTTCATATATAATATATATTATGTATGTGTATATATATATGTATGTATAATGCTGTTTTGAGTATGGAAATAACATGTGAAATGTAACAACCTTTCGTAGATACAAAAATTGAGAAATTTCTATGACATGAGTAATAGATTCAAAATGCCTAAATTAAAAAAATATATATATATACACATACAGAATTCTCTTAGTTTCATATTAGTGTATATAAGAACAATGACTAAAAGTATGAAAGGTCAAAAACATAAAACCCAAGCAAGCAGTTCATGCCATTTTCTCTATGAATATTGGTAAGTTAGTAGGCACATTGTCTCATGGCTTTTGGATCACCTTTTGGTTTACAGTGACCTTCTGATCCACTAAACGGCCCTGAGAGATGCTGACCTCACCAGTGCTAGTTAAGCAGGATATTTTCACATTTTAAGAATTCAAATAGGCTACTATAAAAATAAGTTATTCTAGACCAGTGTGTTCCTATTTAGATGACACTTTAAAATTACAGCATTTGTTAAGAATATATGTGCAATTTACTCAATGCTATGATGCATATGGGACATTTAAGTTCTTATTGGACACATCTAGTCTTTCTAGATGTTTAACGTTCACAAATGTAAAAAGTCAAGGGCTAATGTAATGTGCTTTATATACTTTTTTGTGGCTTCACAGGGATGGTTGCATTTGGGGAATGGAACTGTCCAACTTGAGGTCATGGAGAGTATGCTGACTATTCAAGGGGTGCAGGAGGGAAAGTACGCAGACAGGGAAGTTGAGTTCAGATTGTCTTGCCATTGTTCTGTATGTACATTTAATATTAAATGTATCCTTTAATATTGCTGGGTATTAAAAGGTAAGTCCTGATGCCCAGATTATGTTAGAAGCAGCAAAATAATCCCTATATATAAATGTTCTTTTGTTAGTTTTTGGGAAGAACTGTCTTCTGGAAGTGAGCTTTGTTAGAATCACCTCTTGGAAATAAATGTGGTCCTGAGCTTAGATAATGAAGAGGTGAAGAGGGAAAAGGGCGGGTGAGGGACGTAAGGGCTCTTTGCTAGTTTCTTGGCATCTGGAAGATGACTTTAACCACATCATTATAACCATAGGCCTGTATGTGCATTTTTGACATAAAGTACTTGGGCTTGTAGTGCACAAAGTTCATACTCTGTTGCACAGCATCTAAGCTTTGTGGATGTCCAGAAGTGACAATGTATGAAGAAACTACAGGTAGTGAGTTAGACAGCATTTAGTTATCTTTTTGCTATAATTGATAGAAAAGTGCATCTTGTACTTGGAATTGTTAGAACACCTCTAGGCAGCGTGTTTCAGGATTTGTCATTAGGCTGGCAGCAGAGAGGCAGAAATAAGCACATGAGGGGAGATGTGTGTGAAATGTTCAGATTTACATGTTGGTGAGAGGCATCATGTGTGTGCATCTTTTAGACTTACTACAGGAATAAGTTAGTGATTCAGTGGGAGCATACCTTCTTGCTAATACCTTAATAATAGAGATCTGATAACTGTCAGAAACATGCTTAGTGTACTCTGTGGCTTTATGTCTCATTTTAAATTGGGCATTAAGGAAAGGCAGTATTGTAATTGTGACTCTGCCAATACTTCTACCTAGAAGCCTGTTGCCGTTTTTAACTTCAGTGAATAACTTGTTCTCAAGAAATGCAGAACTGTAATTTTTTTCTAACAGATTGAGTTGGTGTAGTATATTCTTGGTTATCAGAAATACTCTTGTAGCTTTGGTATTTTGAATTAGGCAATATTCATGATGTGTGGAAAAGTATGATACTCACTGTACAATCTCAGTCACACAAAACAACGCATTGCGTATGCATGCATGGGACCTAGAAGGACACATCCAACTAAGATGCTTATGACTATGAATGACTTTGTGCTTTGCTTCTTGTGTTTTTGCTTCCTATAATGCACATATAAAGATTATTTATAACTCAAAAAATAAATGAGTTAAAAGAAAATCTTCTGGCCGAGGATGTAGCTCCATGGTAGAACTCTTGCTTAACGTGCACATGGCTCTGTGTTTGACACCAACTGCAAAAACAAAACAAAAATAAATGAAAAACATCTGGTTTTCCAAGTTATGAAAATGAATTGTTTTGGGAGGAAACTATTGTGTTAGAAATTATGATATAGCTGCCTAGTCAAAATGTATCATATAAAATATGGATATTTAATTGATACTTTTAGTTGCTTTAAGGGTTATTTTTAAAAGATTTTAAGGGCTGGTGAGATGACTCAGTGGCATAAGCACCTGCCTAGCAAGCGCAAGGTCCTGAGTTCAACTACCGGTACCCACATATGAAAAAAAGGCTGGTGATATCGCTCAGCGGCACAGGCACCTGCTGGCACACGAGATCCTGAGGTTGACCCCTGGTACCCACAAAAAAAATAAAATAAAATAAAATAAAAGATTTAAAAATATTTACATTGGAATCTATCTAGAAAAAAGATCTCATTTCATATGTGGTCTTACATTTCTAGATAGTCGGTAATTATATTACTAACAATTATCCTGTTTGTCTATTGGCAGAAGAAAATTTAATTAACATGGCCTTTAGAAGTAAAAAAAAAAATTAAAAAGGCTTTAAACTGTATAAAGTTAATAGTGAATTTAAATTTTTAATTTTAAATCTGAAAAGCCAAACTCATGCTTACACTTAGATTTTATGTATGAAAGGTGATAAACTTCATTTTCAAGCAAAATTAATATTACTTACACTGAATTATTAAAAATGATTTCATGGATCATTATAGAATAATTTCAAGATTTAAAATTTTTTAAAACCTCAAATTGCATAATATAAAACCAAATATTGCAGAATCCAGACAAAAGATTGTTAACTATGTATTAGACCATTCCAAACTAAAGTTTACATGATATTCTGTGGAAAATAAATCAATAAACCATGTAAAAAATTAGCATAAAGTCATAGATCAACATGATGAATATTTATATGAGAAAGAGCTTATTGTCTGCTAGTAATGACTGATCCATTCAATCATACCAAAGACAGTGTCTAGGTTTTTAGGTTGTAGAGGTTATTAATTCACAGAACGTAGAAACATTTTATGCTATCATCATGCACATCATGAGAGATACATTGTGTCTCATCATTAATAATTGAAAATATTTTAATTTCTCAGGCATTTCTATTCAGCCTCAAATAACTGGCTTTTTATGTACTATCTACTAGAAAAACACATGATTAGCAGCTCTCTAATTGCACATTCTAGTAGAAGATTGTCCAATAACAATGTTATTTAATAGGGAACAACTAGGTGACCATTGGTGCCTTCTGTATTTGTCCCTGAGGCATACAAGTATAATCTAAATCGCCATGCTTGATATTGACTTATATAGAACGTAAAAACAAAAATACTGTTTATTCTCTTGTTTAAATCCACCCTCACTAAATTTTACTCAGTTTTAATTCATATGCCTTTATTTGCAAGACAGCCCTATTAGCTTTTTGGTGTGAGATTATATACACATATATTTAGACATCACTAGCATGAGAAGAGGGAACATTGTTCACAGATTGATTTCTCATCTCTCTCTTTTCTTCTCTCTCACACACAAACACACACCTTGAGCAAAGTAACAACAATGATCTAGGTTTAAACTGCTAGCATCCCTGCAATCATGTTTGTCAGCACTATGTTAATTGAAAAGTGGGGGAAAGTGGGACTTCTGTAGTGAGCTGAGACCCGAGACCTGAAGTGATCTCAGACAGGTGGAGTAAGTAACTACCTTCTGTCACATCTTCTTCAAACAAAACAATTCACACTTTAGATCCACAGGATTAGAAATAGTTGAAAATTATACAGTCAGTTGACATAAGATAAAAAGTTATTTATGCCAATGAGCCAAAACAACCAACAACAGAGCTAGTTCCTCCACACAAACTGCATATTTTGAATTTCAAATTTATAAAGTATTTACTTAAATAAGTGCTAATTTATCTAAATGATAAGTATATGTTTTTAGGAATTCACAGATAGCATTAAGTATGTAGCTATGAGAAATTTTAAAAATTTTTGTAATTTTAAAAATGTATGCATTATCAAATAAATAATTTTGAAGAGAAAAATAGTAAAGCAGAAGATAAAGAGAAGAGTATGTAAGAGATAAGTTAGAAATATTAAAAGTAATATTAAAATGAATAATGAACATAAGTCCTCAAAAGGGAATAGAGGCAGGAACAGTGTTACACATCTGTAATACCAGCTACTTGGGAGGCTGAGGCAAGAGGATCTCAAGCTCAAGGCTAGCCTGGGCAACTTAGTAAGATACTGTTTCAAAACAAATAAAAATTTTAAAAAGAGCTGGGTAAGTAGCACAGTGCTAGAGCACTCCTAAACTTGTTCCCTAGTACCACAGATGTAGAAAAGAGTTTCAGAGAGAGCAGGGAAAGACAGAGAGAGAGAGAAAGAGAGGGAGAGAGAGGGAGAGAGAGGGAGAGAGAGGGAGAGAGAGGGAGAGAGAGGGAGAGAGGGAGAGAGAGATTGAGAATACAAAAAAATGGAGAATTTTTTCAAAGAAATAATTAAAAAAAGGATATAGTTCAATATTAGATCATATGCTTTGCACACATGAGGTCCTATTTTTTATTTTCAGCACTGTTGAATAGAAGGAAGGAATGAAGGACAGAAGGAAAGGAAGAAAGAAGGAAGGAAGGAGAAGAATGAAAGAATAGGGATTTTGTAAAAATTGTTTAATATATGAATCCATACATGAAGGATTCACCCTCTATAAAAATAATATGAGGCATGATCTGAGTCTATGGTGAATTATAAAATAAAACATTTTACTACAGTAAAAGATCTATTTCCATTAAGCCCCCTCATAATCTTGCCAGCTATTTTGATCATATTTTTGCCATTTTTCTTGCCACTTTTCTCAGAGTTCTCTTTCCTGGGTGTCTTTATTAGCTGTGATAAAAAATACAGTGAATGCTGCTGCTGAGTGTTATCCAGTGAAAAAGGAGGCTGACGCAAACACTACTGGGTGTTCTCAGCCACCTTGCTCCCCAGATCTGACACAGCCCAACTCTGGCTCTTCTCCAAAGTGAAAATGATGACAAAAGGTAAACTATTTGGGACGTTGAGGTAGCCACAACAGTGCGACTAATGACATTCACAAAAGAGGACTTCCTAATTTGCTTCACAAAGTAGGGAGAATGCTGGGATAAATTCGCTGGGGGTGAAGGGGAATATTTTGACAAAGATGAGTAGCAATGTTTTTTACTATAATAAAATTTTTAATATCAAACCACCATATTTTTCGATCATACCACATATATAGTCACACTATGAAATGTCAAAAACAAATTACTGTACCTCTATTAAAAACAGCAAGAGAGAAAGTGGAGATTAACCACAAAGAAATAACAGAATTAAAGCAGACTTTTGATTGCCACAGTGAGTGAGGAGATAAAAGTGCTAATCTTTCACTATGAAAAAATATTGCTCTACATGAAATGTACTGGTTTGAATCCAGCTAGAGGTTTCACATGGAAAAAGTATGTCAAGTTTATAAAATACAAATATATGCCAATCATACTATAAAATTTTTTTATTTATGTGTATATATGAATATAAATTTAAGTAAGCTTCTTCAGTATCTACTGGGAGATTAGTTCTTAGACTCTGCACAGATAACAAATCTACATACACTCAATCATCTGCAGTCCAGGATTGGTAGTGGGAAAAAGCTACTATTAAAGACTGATATTTGAGTATATTGGGTATGTAGTTTGTCAGATAAGATACATTTATTCTGTCGTAAAGACACATTAATGTTCATATATCTACAAACAGTTTGATTTAAGGAGATCATAAATATGTCATAAATATCTGGAAGAAAACACCAGCTCCTGTTTCAGTCACTGTCTTGTGTTAATACCAATGGATTCATGACAAAAGAAAAAGCAGAACATTATTTGCAGTATTAAGTAGTAGAAGCACATATTATTACACATCAATGGTTTTGTTTGTAGCATCATTTATTTTCAGCAGTGACACTCAATGCAGTGCATGTAGACTCTATTTTACTGCTGCATGGGGTAGGCATTTCTCTTACATGTTTACTATAATGATAAAGGCAAAGTCAGTTGCAAGGAAAATCATAAAGCTATAATCTATCTACAAGTAAATTAAAAATGTATTTGTATGAAATGTAAACTAAAAGATTTACCTCATAACTGATAAATAAACTGAACTACACTGAAATTACAGAGAAAAAGACAATGAAATTTAAAAATAAGGTGAGATTTCATTGCTAATGAAGATAGGGCCTAACTTTTGTCATAGAGTTTATTTATAGTTATTAAAAATTTAAAAAACAGATTGCCTACATGTACATTTGATTAAAATTGCTGTTGTGCCTACCTTTTGGAGAGCTAAGAAATGTAACTGCTCATATTTGACCCTGAAGTAGTCTTTTTCCTTAAACAGACACCAGAGTTGTCTTTAGAAATATGTATCCTGCTCCATGGGTTCATATTATTGATTGGAACATCAGCATCTTTACAAAGATCTGTGAAAATTGAACACTGGAGTCCAGGAATGATAGAGGGAATCACCACTAATGATACTTCCTAAATTCAGTGTTCTTATTGGTATTACCAAGTGTCATAGGCTAAGATAGAACACTTAATCATGAGAAATATGTAGCACACAACTTCTGCAATGGACTGGAGGGATGAATTGTCAATCCAAAGGTATTAACTTCAGAGTTATTTGGCAGTAGCTAATCGTTACGTTTCTGGAGAATAATTGGGCAGCTTTCCAAGTATTAGGTATATTTGATAAGAATATGAATTGAGTCAAAATGAAATTCATTGCTTTTCATCAGCAGCATATTTTGTCCAACACACAGGCTGATAGTTCCTTGATTGAAGAAATAGCAAGATCCAATTAGAAATGACTGTAACATTGTCACAAATATTTACTGTAGGATTACTATGCAACAGAAAATGAAAAAGTTCAGGGTGAAGGAGACAACACTTAGCTCCAGCAAAGTGAAGTTTTGTGCAGATCAGAAGACAAAAACAATTTTGATTTTAATCTATTTAAATAAGACCTGTGTTTATCCTTTATCATCCTGAATGACTAACTAAAATAGTAATATGTGAAAAGTGCCAGAATCTCTACATTAATTAGTTAATATTTGACATAAGAACTACAATGGAAGAAAGGATCAACTAAAAGAGTTGTTTCCACTTACCAGATGAGCAAAGCAAAATTTTGTATCAAATAACAGTTGAAATTGCTGAGGTAAGTCCCACCATCAAAAATATTTAAAGTACAGTAGTGATTTCTATCACATATCCATTTCACTCACTTGATCTTTCTAGAAGGTATATGGATACTGGAGAATAATTGTGAATTATTGGATAAATAATCGGACAATAACTCCAGCTTTATTCCTTGTTCCAGACATGGAATTATTCCCAGAACAAATCAATACAGTTCCATCCACCTGATGTGCAACTACTGAACTGACAGAGACATTTTTTATACCATTTTGCACAATTTACAAGAAGCCACTCACTTTTATCTAGCAGAAGGAACAGTGTACATTCTCTGTCTTGCCTCAGATTCATGTTAATTTTTTAAATTCCTACCATCAAACAGATTTAGAGATTTTCATTACTTTGACATACCACAGAATAATGTGCAAATCAATTATGTTAAAAGTTAATTCAAATTCATGAAGTTTCATAAGATGTTGTCTTGGTTACTTTTCTCTCCTTGCTCAGACAAAATACCCGATGCAGAAAATTAAGGTAGGAAGGTTTAATTAGCTCACAGTATGAGGAGGTTTCTGTCCATAATCAGCTGGCTCCAAAGCAGGGTGGCATGGCAGAAGGGTGACAGTTCATGGCAGCAGAAGATACAAAAACAAGAAGAGCAAAAGGGGAGGAGAGAGAGAGAACAAGCCTCTTTCCTTCCCTTATATTGTATGCAGGCCATCCGCCCCAGGGTGTATGTAGCACTCACACCCTTAATCCCAGCATTGGACGATGAATCAATCACAAACTCTAGAAGCCCACCTCATGACTACAGAGGCTTTGGGGGGGACATCTAGACAACAACCATAACAGATGTGTTGGTCAGAGGATTAAAAGATTTGACCACACCACCACCACCAGATTGAGTCATTCACCAACTTACTTAAATATTTAAGCGTTCAATAGTATGAACTATTTGGGGATATGCACTACAGAGTGAAAAATAAGTTTTTGAATGAAGTCTACAACTCTGTCTTTCCTACCAATATAAAGGCACATAAAATCTCACTTAATGGGTCTATTTGGATTTTAGAGGCATCATATGTTACATTTGATTGTGCTACTCTGATCTATTAATTGAGTAGCAATAAAAGACTACCAGCAAGATTACCGCTGGAGATTGGAAAGCTTGACAAATTCTGTTCAATAAAAAACAACTGTCAAGTTTGACAAACTTGTCAAAACAACAATTTGAAAACTTTGAATATTGATGAAAGGCATACAGTGAATCAAGAGATCTGTACTCTAGAACAGTGAGCACTGGTGGTGGCATATTAACCCAGAACTGATCCACGTCTACTCTTGCCTTTCACTCTTGGCAAAGAAATTCTACACAGGAGCATAGGACAGTGCAGACCTCAGAGAATGACCCTTTTTTTCCATGCTGAAACAGACTGACTTTCTTTGGAGCAAATCATGTACAGCCCATGGACAGAGGCATTGAAGAAAATAACAGTAATTTAAGCTACTGAAGTGAATGAAAATTTGACTCTAGCCCATCATGACACAGTCAGTGGCCAGCAAGAAAATTTCAAAGGAACTTGAAATTAAAGAGAGACCCAGGGCATCATGTAAACAAAGTATTGCTAAAATCCAGGCTAGTTGCACAGGATGTGAGCATGTACAAAGTTCATATTCACTAGAGATGGCCTTAATGACCCAGTCATCCCTGGCTAGATGTAATGCTTTGTCTACACAAAAAGGAAACAAAGAGAGACCTGTAAACTGTCTGAACATTGAACCATTCCCCAACAAATATGAAGAAACTCATTATGTAAGAGTGAAAATGTGTAACTTTATAAAGTCTGAACCATACTGGAATATCATTATGGTGTAATGACACAAAAATAACTGCTAAAATAGCAGGCTTAAAAATAAATCCAAATACTTAAAAAATATCTCAGCAGAAGCAAAACAGGTTGAAGACTGCAAAAGGAACTGACTCCACAGTTACACTCCAGGCAAGTCACTACACAAAGAAAAACAAACAAAAATAGCAACCATCTATAAGTATATGGAAATAAGGGATGAAATACAAGAGTATCATAAAGTATTATCTAAAAAGCAGAGTTTTAAATTAAAAAAAATTAAGCATGCAAACAACAAAACATGATTCGTATACCAACAATTTGACAGCAAATAGTAACTATTTTTAACGGAAAAAAATTTCCAAGAATTGTTATGAATATGCTGAAAAACTAAGAGAAGCTAGGTTAGGAACTAAAGGAAAGAGAGAACAGTAACTCATTCAATTTAAAACTTCAATAAAGAGAAAATATAAGACAGATCAAAATAGAAATTCTGTAAGAAGAGTTCAAAAACTGAAATACGATGTTCAATTAATATGCCTAAATGGTAGATTTGAACTGCCAAGAATCAATAAACTTGAAATTACACCAATAAAGATTGCAAAAGCTATAGAACTGAAGTAAATTGAGCATAGAAGCAAGGATCTCTGGACTATTACCATGGAATTCTGTGAACACTTTCTTGAGTTTTCCAGAATGGGGGAAGGGAGACTGAAAGATGTAGAAATACATATTTGCAGAAATTATGGATAAAAACTTTTAAAATTTGATAAAATCTTTCAGGTATAAGTTCAAGAAACTCTAGTACAATAAACAAAAAGATAGTCACACCTAGCCAGATCACTGTTAAACAAAGAAAAGAAGTATTTGAAAGTAGCAATAGAAAAATAGCTCATCACACACAGGAGAACTTGCAGTGGTTTAAATGTACCCGGCAAGGTTCATACTTTGGAAACTCTGCCCCCAGTGCAGCAGTATAGAATGGTGGAACCTTGCAGAGATGTTCAAACTTGAGGGCTCAATATTCACAAATGCTTTAATGTTATTATCACAGCAGAGCACATTTACTGTGAGAGTGGGTGCATTATAAGAGGGGAAGTTCAGGCCCCTTTCTATTTCTCTCACCCATGTGGTGCCTCCTTACATTCTGATGCAGTAAGAAGAATCTCACCAGATGTGGCCCCTTTTCCTTGTACTTCTCAGACTTCAGAATTGTCATAACCTCTCAAGCATGTCTTACTATCTTAAAGAAACATAAAATGGACTAAGAGAGGGCTGTAAGATGACAAACAAATGGTTTAATAGAAATAATGGAAAACAGAGGGCAGTGGGATGATATATCTACATGCAAAAGAAAAAAGATAGTAATTTTATATTCAACATAATTATCATTCAAAAATGAGAGCCAAGGTGGGTGTGCTGGCACATACCTGTAATCGCAATACTCTAGGAGGCTGAGGAAGGATAATCACATGTTCCAGGTCAGCCTGGGCAACTTTACAATATTCTGTCTCTAATAATAGAAAAGGACTTGGGCTGTAGCTCAGTATGAAGGACTTGTGTTCGATATCCAGTACCAAAAACACATATTCATACACACACACATACACACAAAAAAAAATCATTCTCAGATAAACAAATACTTTTATTTTTGAAAATTTGTTGTTAGCAGATTTATCTTGCATAAAGTATTGAATAAAGTTAGTTATTCAGGATAAAAATAAGTGATGCTATAAAGTAACAAAATTATATGATAGAAAGAACACTGGTATTTGTAACAAGGTAGGTAATTAAAAGGACAAGACAAGTTAATATATTTCTGTTCCTAAGCAATTTTAAGACAATTATGTAAAAATAATTACAAAACTACTGTTGAGGCCAAGCATGGTGGTGCATGCCTGTAATCCCAACACTTGGGAGGCTGAGGTAGGAGGATTGCCATGTGTTTGAGGCCAACATGGTCTACATAATGAGTTCAAACCTAGCCTGAACTACATAGCGAGATGCATTCTCAGAACACATACACACACACACACACACACACACAACAACAACAACAAAGCTACTGTTGAACTTGCAATCACCTAAGTGTGTAATATGCAACCTATATATAAGGTTTATTACATATAAAGAATAAAGAGTATAAATATATATTATGTATACATATACAAATATATAGTATGTATAAAATATACGTGACAATAACACAAAGAATTGTATATGATCCTCTTGTCTGTTTTTGTGCAAGAACCATGCTGTTTTCTATCACTGTAGCTTTGGAATACAAATTCGAGTTTGGGATTGTGATGTCCCCACTTTGCTCTTCTTATCCAGTATTACTTTTGATGTTTTAGGTTTCTTCTGGGTTTATATGGGTTTTAGAATTGTTTTCCCCAGTATTGTAAAGAATGCTGTTGGTATTTTTTGTGTGTGTGTGTGGGTACCAGGGGTCGACCTCAGGACCTCACGTGCCAGTGGGTGCCCATGCCGCTGAGCGATATCACCGGCCCTTTTTTGTATATGGGTTCTGGGAGTCAAACTTGGGCCCTCACGCTTGCCAGGCAGGCACTTACACCGCTGAGCCATCTCACCGGCCCTGCTGTGGGTATTTTGATTAGGATTGTGTTAAATCTGTGTACTGATTTTGAAAGTATGGTCATTTTGACTATATTGGTTCTGCCTCTCCAGGAACAAGAGATACTTTTTGATTTTATGATATATTCTTTGATTTCATTTTTCACAGTATGGTAGACATTCAGTGGAACAGAATAGACAATGCAGAAACAATGCCAAGAAAATGCAACTATTTGATATTTGACAAAGGGGCCAAAAACATACACTGGAAGAAAAATGGCCTCTTTAATCACTGAGAATGTTGGCAAAACTGGCATCCACATGCAGAAGATGGAATCTAGACCCATGTTTCTCATCATATACTAAACTAAAATTGAAATGGGTTGAAGAACTAAGTGTTAGATCAGAAACACTTAACCTGCTGGAAGATAAAATAGGTAAAACTCTCAAAGTCATAGGCATAGGCAAAGACATTCTGGACAGAACCCAATTTGCACAGGAAATTCTACTGAGAATCAATAAATGGGATCATATCAAATTAAAAAGCTTTTGCACAGCAAAAGAACCAAACAACAGAGCAAAAAAAACAACATACAGAATAGGAAAAAAATTGCCAGCTATTTCTTAGAAAACAGACTAATTTCTAGAATATATAAAGAACTCAGAAAAATTAGACCCCCCCCAAAGAAAAGACCCAATAAAAAATGACCAAGTGAATTTAATAGGCACTTCATAGAAGAGTACAGGTTGATAATAAATACAGGAGAAAATGCTCAACATCACTAGCCATTAGAGAAATGCAAATGAAAACAATGTTGAGATTCCAGAAAGAATGTTAACGTTAAGTAACCAAATCATAACAAAACACCAGTGAGGTTGCTGTTGAGGGTGAGGGAGAAGGAACCCTTCTACATTGTTGGTGTAAACGAAGAGAGTGTAAACTCATAGAGCCACTATGGACAGCATATAGAGATTCCTCGAAACAAACAACTAAAACTAGAAATTCCATTTGACACACCTGATCCTCTTCTAGATATCTGCAGAAAAGAGTTAAAGATATCTTATTACAGTGATACATGCATATCCATGTTTATAGCAGCACAGTTCATATAGCTAATTTTTGGAAGCAGCTTATATGTCCATTAACAGATGAATAGGCAAAGAAAAGATGGCATTTACACACAAAAGAGTATTACTCTGCCATAAAGAAAGATAAACTTGAGTCATTTGTAGGAAAATTGATGCATCTGGAGACCAAACTTCTAATTGACATAAGTCAGACACACAAACTTAAATTATAAAGAACAAAATAAAAAATAGATAATAGGAATTAGGGAGATAGATCTTTCTCAAATGAGAAGTGGGACCAAGAGATAAGGAGGGGGAGGGAAGGGAGGAAAAGAGTATGAAAAAAGGCATTAAGTTATGTTATTCACATATAACAACTCCACACAAGGAATGTAAACACTATGCAATGATACAAACATGTACCAATAAAAGAATAATATTAAAACAGCAAAGAACAAGAGGTATGTATGGAATGGATGCTATTATCAATCTGAAGTTATTCTGATACTATGTATATTGTAAAACCTGGAGCATGTACCAGGAAAGTAACTCAATATATACTTGAAAATGGACAAAATATTATACAAGTCAATATGTTTCTAAAGTCAGTTAATTCCTGTAAGAATGATTTTTCAGAATTGGGAATGATGACTCAGAGATCCTCTATAGTTTTAAATTTTAATAGAAGTTATTTTTGTTTTAAAATTGCTTTCCCTTTTATGTTGCAACCAGTTATATGCAAAATAAATCTTTTTTTCTCACTTTTCATTTGTAATATGCATGATCTCATACATAAGAATATCCTATCTTACATGCATAAAATGTTTGTTCAAAGTTACTTTAATTTCCACTTTTGACTACTAATTATTTTGAAAATCTTTTCATATGCTCATTGACCATTTGGAGTGGTTCCTCTGTGAATTGCCTCTTCATATTATTTAAAGACTCTCCTATTGTGTTTTATGTCCATCAGTTATTAAATTATTTTTCTTGTGTGCTTTTCAATGTTTCACTTGATATTTATGCTAAAAATTCTAGTCTTGACAGTAATTACTTCTTCAATTCATTTGCCGAATTGTCCATTTGGGAAATCATATTTTCGAGTGTTCTAGCTCTAAAATAACTACATTCCATGGGTGTAGGCTGTATTTGAGTCTACTAACTTGCATTTTTCTGTTACTGTAGTTGCTACCCATCATCCCCAAACAGCTCTGTTCTCCTTAGTCTGCAACTGTCCTTTTGTCTTGATACTCAGAATCCTTAATTTTGTTGCTGTTATTATAACTTTTAATTGTTTGAGTTTCAGGTCTCATTAATGTAGCACCAACTAACTTAGAGTAGATGGCACAGAAAGCATTTTCCACTCCAAGGATGAAGTGCAACATTATGCAGGCTGTTTTCCCACCTAGGCACGATGAGAACTCTACACCAGCGTCTCCTCACTTGTAAGACCTCACAGTAGGGAAGAGCCCAACCTACTTTTTTTCACATTCTAATTGTTGTCACTGTGTTGAGATTTTATACACAAATCACAAAGGATCTGGAGAAGCAAGTGATTACTAGAATAGAATACATCCTAACATTCACTCTAAACCATTAGTCAAACTTATGATATTACAGGACTTCCATGGAGCTTTAGATATAAAGGGAACTTTTAAATTTCAGAATGAATAGGAGGAAGCCAAATTCAGTTTGCCGTCATTCCAGACTTCTATGGCAGTGTTTTCTTTCTGTAATTAAATAGCTACAAATTTAGATGAGCTTATAGTTAGTTATATGAATTTAAATGACTGAGTATAATACCAGTCATCTATAAGATATATTTAAAACAAAATGCTTATAGCAATAGTATAATAAAATAAATGAACATAATGTCCAAATGAGAAGTTAGATTGTTAAAATTACAGTGCTTAGAAAAATTTCATAAAATTTATAATTCTTCAGATATGCTTTATATATTTATATTTTCTATCCTAAAATCAGGAGGATCACTCTTTTCTGCATGGGAGTCAATGCTTCCTCCACAAAATTAAAAACCAGAACTAGATTTTCCTATTAAAAAAATTTCAACACATTTTAATTTTTCCAGGAAAAACATTACAATCCCTTGGACATTCACCAAATAATTGCACATAGAGTTTGGAAAAACCTAAGACTATATGGTCAGATGGTGACAAAACATCTGAAATTCTCTCCTACCTAAGTGTCCAAAGGTGTACTGTCTTCTCAGTATCACAGGATTTCTCTACTTATTCAACAAACGATTCTCCAAAGAGCCCAAAACTGGATTTTCCTGTGAAAGGATGTCCATGACTTGATGGTTAAAGAAAGGCATGAAAATGTTTCCTGTTGCTGGATGTTAAACACTCCCTTTATGTTGTTCCTTAAGATATTTTATTAAATGTGAGTGCTCCATTTAAGTCAATTGGTGTCATATTTGGAACAAAAACAAAAGTTATGTGGAAATAGCAATCACCACAAATAGAAAGTATTGGACATGGCTTAACATAGACATTGTATTTGTCTTTCTCATCAGTCATACATTTACTTGAAAGTCAGAAATACTCTGATGCTTCAATAAAATACAATACAGTCAAAATTGCAAAATAAAAAAGTTTTGCCTTCTTAAAAACTTTATTCTTTGATATGATGCTAGCTTCTCCCAGAGTCACTTACATATGTTCAGTGCAAATGGTGTAAGTGTCTAGATTTTCAGTGTGGATACAAGACCAGTAGCATCATTGTCAGCTGTTTGGAAAACAGAAACTCAGATTTTACTGTAGACCTATTTAATCAAGATCACATTTTAGCAAATCCAAAATTGATTCAAACATACACTATCACTTGAGGAGCACCAATTTAGGACCACGGGTGTGTCTACCTTTGTTGAACCCAAAGCATCATTAATAACTTATTTTAGTCCCAAAGCATATTTTTCAATGTTAATTGACAACTAGAAAATATAATTAGTAAAAATTATGTGTCTGACTGTTTATGATCATTGTATTTTCTCTCTGTATTAAACTATTATTAAGTGTGGAACTGAAGAATAGACTGACTTACTCACAAAACACTAACTTTATAGGGCTTGAAATTTAAGAGAGTGTTCTAGTCGATAGAATCTTTTTGTTCTCTGTGTAGTAAAAGAGCTTCCCAACTGTATCCACACAGTGATTTACTACTTTACTATAGACTCTTCACTTTGCATTTTAATTAGTTTTGGGTTTATCTCCAACATGAATAGAAGACTGTCATAGTTACGTTGCATTTTTAGAAAAATATCCCTCATTATTTGTACATTTGTCTCACAAATAGATCCCATGTGTGTGTCCAAGTGTTCATGTAATGCAGATAATTCTTATTAGCTTAAATAATATGTTCACTGATTTAACTTCACTGTTACACTAGCTATTACAATAAAACTTCTCTCTCTCTCTCTCTGGTTTTTCATTATTGGAGAATTAAGCAGATGGACTTCACATTGAGCGGCATCCTTAGCCCTCTTTATTTATTTATATTTTCTATTTTGAGACAGAGTGGCTAAATTGCCCTTAAACTTGCAATTCTCCTGCTTCAGCTTCCAAAATTGTTGGGATTACAAGTGTGAGCCACAGTACCCAGACTGTAATCAATCTTAATGCTAAGGATCTCTGTACCCAAAGTTTGATCTCAGGAAACACAGCTATGACTGAGAAAGAGTTTTCCCTAAGTCCTTTATGCTCACTGTGTTATAATATCTGTTTCATCTGCTTCAGCTAACCTGCCTAATGCTAATTCCTCCTTCATATTTCTTTTTAATTGAATTTTCCTTTCTTCCTTTCCTTTCCTTCTTTTCCTTTTCTTTTCATTATTTTCTTTCTTTTTACATTTCTGGATTCCTGATCTGTGTCGTACACAGAGATTTCCCTGGTAACATACACAGTGATGACCAGACTATTCCAGAACCCTCAATTTGAGCACTGTTGTGACATTTCTATGAATAAAAATCTTGCTGTCTGCCAGAGTGAGAGAATTGGGGGAAAAAAAGAAAGAAAACTAGTGTTCTCCCCTTGCTATGTCATAGAATCCCTTTAGACCCTTCAAGTGGCAAAATATCTACAAAGTATTTATTTTGTTAATCTTTTATGTACTTCCTTTTAATTCACTAGAGTGAGTCAGTTTTGCCAAACTTCAGTCTCTTTTCTTTCTTTGATTAGATTTCTTCCACTGAAATCAGCTTGGACATCAGGGCACAATACAGGTCATTTCAATTCATATTTTTGGAACACAAAAATTGAGATTTAGCTAATGAATGAATAAATGAATCCCACATATATGAACAAAATTGAAATTTCAGGTTATTTTCCTCCTACGTTAAAGGGTATTTTATTCATTATCTTGAAGAATATTTTTCTGGAAGCATGTGGACAAGTTTTAGGTGCTAGGCATGAGGATTTTCCTTCACACATAACTATGTACATAGCAGATAAAATTTATTTTTAGCATTGTTTAAATGTGCAGGGAAATCCTCCTGAAGGAGATAATTTCTGGAGAATTAAAATATGATAATAATTTTTCATAAAGAAAGGAAAAGGAGGGGGCTGGTGAGATAGCTCAGTGGCATAAGCACCTGCATGGCAAGCATGAGGTCCTGAGTTCAACTCCCGGTACCCACAAAAAAAAAAAAAAGGAAAAGGAGTTACATTTAGAAGGCATTAAAGTGTTACAGCAGGAAAATGAGGTGATGTGGTATTAAATAAAAGGTGGAAAAAGTGAGTCTGATGAAGCAACACAAGGCCTTGTTTGTGAATTTACATTTTCCTGTTTTAGCCATTCCAGAATATGGCACTGAGACAGTTACACCAGAATATACTTGGAAACATTTACCATCCCAGGAAGAGATAAGTCTCACTTCCACACTTTACCATCAATAGCTTCAATTTTGCAACATACAAAAAAAACAAAACAAAAAAAGTAAAAACCCTAGAATGATGCTTTGCACAACTAGGTTTGTGTATGAGCCCCATGTGAAAGGGTGCAGTTTTAGAGGTTTTAAAGAGATCAGTGATTTATCTGGTGATCTTTAAGACTGGACACATTAATAAAAACATGAAAGATTGAAGGTAATGAAGGGAGAGGATATTATATTTAAATTTTTCATATCATTTATTTATTTTATCCAAATGAACATGTTCTACCTGTATATAAAGACTTTTATCTATGTTTTCCATTAATTTCTCTGTCTATACTATTTAGTGAAATATATACCTCATAATAAATCTTTAACTGATATTTATGGAATTAAATGTGCCTGTTACTTACCAAATAGATGAAATACTAATTTTAAATGTAATTTAGTAAAATGTCAAACAACTGTGATTGTAAGATGCTAGGAAACAGTCACTGAAAATTCTAATTATTTTATTTTATTTAAAATGTTGTAGTTAAGTTTGAATCTGTGGCTCACTCATAATGTTGCTCAAAAATGTTTATTGGGTAAAAAATTGATCAAAAATTATTCTCAGCAGCAGAGAAAATGATAAGAATAATTCATTTTTAAAATGTGTCATTATTCTTAAAATAAAAGCAGAAATTTCTGAGTTGAGATGCAAAAATTTATAATACATTTAGGATACTTTCCAAAAGATTGATAATAAAATAGATGTCCCAAATGATTGAGTTGATTGTATATATATCTTTGAAGTCATGAATCAAATCTCACAAAGAATATTTATAAGTATATTTAAAGGGAAGTGAATGTCATTGGTTAGACCTGAACATGAATGAGTGTTTTGATTGGTGAACTGAGAGATAGCCTTGAGGTTTTCACTATACAAGTAGGGAAGAATGTGAAATATACCACCAAATCGAAAACTGGTGTGTTCTTAGATGTTCATTGCCCTTTGTAATAGTCATTTTAAACCTTCCATTATATTTATAAAATCTGGTGAAATTTATCAATAAAAATCCAATGGAGTGTTTCTCTAAAATAATTTAAAAATCTGTTTTATTAAAATTACATTAAAATTTTAAGTTTTATATACTAAATATATATATTTTTTGTTTCTGTATTACTCATGTGTAATGAATAAGTGATAAAACACACTGATCATTGTATATGGATTGCAACATTTGACAAGTGCAGAGATTTGCACTGTAATTGATCACCTGAGATGAAACACCTTCATCACCATTAAATATCTCAGTGGACCCCTTGCAGTCAATCAATTTTGTTTCTGGTCCCAGATAATCAGAATCTATTTCTCTCAGTACAGATTAGATTTTCCTGTTTTAGAATTTCCTATAGTGAAAGATACTCCCTTTCATGCCTTGATTCTTTTGCTCAGCGTGGTAATTTAGAGACACATCCATTTTTTCCATGCATTAGTTTGTTTTTGTCTGATGAATATATTTACATTACATGGATAAAGTGTAATACGTTTACATATCCATCAATTGACAAACATTTATTTCTAATTTCTGCTCATTATGAATAAAATGTTATAGATATTTGTGTACACAGGTTTTCTGTGGAGTTCTGGACTTGTGTTGCATTTATCTTAATTTTTTTTAAAGAGAAGAAAAAACAAAACAAAATAAATTTAAAAATAACAAAATTTCGAAACAACATAATAGAAGAGTAACAATGGTTAATACATTACATATTGTTGTCTTTAAGTTAGTTATTCAGGGTAAAAGATATCAGCATTCAATTGTCCAAACATTACTGGCACAAACCTTACTCTTCAATGAACTAAGTAAAATTAGTAGTGTATCTATCTTAACCATCTTATATATAAACACAATTTTTTTTCTTTTCCCTTCTTTCTTTTCCCCATTTCCCCCATCCCAGTCTCTCTTTCCTTTTGACGAGTTTCTTTTTGATTCACCATATCTATTGTACATTTTAGATCTTATTTACTCTTTCAGTTTCTCATACAAGGGAGACAATATGATGCTTACACATGTGCATCCGGTTTATTTCACTTATGAGTATTATCTCGAGTTGCGTCCATTTACATATAAAAGTTTCCAGTTTATCCTTCTTTATGGCCGAATAGTACTCCATTGTATAAAAATACCACTTTTTTTTATCCATTCCTCAGTTGATGGTCATTTGGGTTATTTCCACTATCTAGCTATTACAAATTGTGCTGCTATAAACATGGGTGCACATACATCGCTGTGGTACGATGTTTTTAATTCTTCTGGGAAGATACCCAGAAGGGGAATAGCTGGGTCAAATGGGACCTCCAACCCTAGTTTTTTGAGGAATCTCCACACTGATTTCCACAGTGGCTGTACCAGTCGACACTCCCACCAACAGTGAAGAAGGGATCCTTTTTCCCCACAGCCCCTCCAGCATTTGTTATTAGTTGATTTGTTGATATAGCCATTCTTTCTGTGGTGAGATGGTATCTCAGTGTTGTTTTAATTTGCATCTCTCACATGACTAGTGATGTTACACAATTTTTGTATATTTATTTGTCATTTGTATTTCTTCATCTGAGAAATGTGTATTCATCTCAGATGCCCATTTTTGGATTGGGTCTTCAAATGGGGAGGTCTGATTTTTTTGAGCTCTTTGTATGTTCTTGACAGTAATCCTTTGTCTGTAGAACAGCTGGAAAACTTTTTTTCCCAAGTTGTGGGTTGTCTCTTCACTCTGTTGGTGGTTTCTCTTGTTGTGCAAAAGTTTTTAATAAGATGAGATCTCAATTATTGATTCTTTGTGATAGTTCCTGTGCGGTTCAGGTTTTATTCATAAAGTTTTGCCTACAACAATGTCTTCAAGGGTCTTACCTATCCTACCTTCCAGCAGATTTAATGTTTCTGTTTTAATATTTATATCTCTGATACATTTTGAATTTAGTTTATTGCATGGTGAAAGATATGGGTCTAGTTTTAATCTTTGGCATGTGCAGAGGCAGTTTTTACAGCATCATTCATTAAAGAGGCTATCTTTCTTCCAGTGAATGTGTTTGACACCTTTGTCAAAGATAAGGTGGCTTAGTATGTCTGGGGTTGTTTCAGCATCTTCTAATCTGTTCCATTGATCTTCAGGTATGTTTTTTTTTGCCAGTACCACACTGTTTTTATCACAGTAGCTTTATAGTATAATTTCAAGTCGGGGATTGTGATGCCCCCTGCCTTGCCTTTGTTGCCCAGAATTGCCTTTGCTATTCTAGGTCTCTTCTGATTCCAAATGAATTTTAGGGTTGTTTTCTCTAATTCTGTGAGGTATGCTGTTGGAATTTTGATTGGAATCGCATTAAATCTGTATAACAATTTTGGAAGTATGGCCATTTTCACTATATTGGTTCTTCCTATCCAGGAGCAAGGGATATGTTTCCATTTTCTGATATCCTCTTCAATCTCCTTTTTCAGAGTACTCTAGTTTTTAGTGTATAGGTCTTTTACATCCTTTGTGAGGTTGATTCCTAGGTATTTCATTTTTTTGGATATTATTGTGAAAGGTATTGCTTCCCTAATCTCTCTTTCAGTAAGTTTGTCATTTGTGTACAGAAAGGCTATTGACTTTTGAGTATTGACTTTGTATGCAGCTACACTACTGATTTTGCTTATTAAATCTAGCAGTTTTTTAGTGGAGTTTTTGGAGTGTTCTGTGTAGAGTATCATGTCATCTGCAAATAATGATAATTTAACTTCTTCCTTTCCAATCATTATTCCTTTTATTTCTTTCTCTTGTCTAATTTCTCTGGCTAAAGTTTCCAGGACAATGTTGAATAAGAGTGGACACAGTGGACATCCTTGTCTTGTTCCTGATTTTAGAGAGAAATCTTTCAGTTTTTGTCCATTTAGTATAATATTGGCTGTTGGTTTGTCATAGATAGCTTTTATCAGATTGAGATAAAGACCATCTATTCCAATTTTCTGTAGGGTTTTTATCATGAATAGGTGCTGGACTTTGCCAAAAGCTTTTTCTGCATCTATTGAGATGATCATATGATTTTTGTCTTTGGTTCAGTTAATATGGTGTATTACATTTATTGATTTACATATATCAAACCATCCCTGCATCCCTGGGATGAATCCAACTTGGTCATGGTGTATAATCTTCTTGATGATTTGCTGCATTCTGTTTGCCAATATCTTATTGAGGATTTTTGCATCTATGTTCATTAGGGCGATTGGTCTATAGTTCTCTTTCTTAGTTGGGTCCTTCTCTGGTTTTGGTATCAGGGTAATGCTTGCTTCCAGGAATGAATTTGGGAGTATTGTTTCCCCTTCACTTTCATTAAAAAGTTTGAGAAGTAGTGGTGTTAGGTCTTCTCTAAATTTCTTGTAGAATTTGGCAGTGAATCCATCAGGGCCTGGGCTTTTCTTTGTTGGGAGGTTTTTAATTACATCTTTGATTTCATTGGTTGATATTGGCTTATTTAGGATTTTTAAATCTTCTTGATTCAGCTTTGGTAATTCATATGTATCTAGGAATTTGTCCATTTCTTCTGTATTTTCCATCTTAGTAGAATATATATTTTCAAAATAGGTATAGATGTTCTTCTGGATTTCTGCAGGATCCTTCGTGATATCACCCTTTTCATTTTCAATTGCCTGGATTTGAGTCTTTTCTTTTCTTTTTTTAATAAGGTTGGATAAGTGTTTGTCAATCTTATTTATTCTTTCAAAGAGCCAACTCTTTGATTCATTGATGCTTTGTATTGTTTTTTTAGTCTCCAATATGTTGATTTCTGCTCTGACATTTATAATTTCTTCCCTTGTGTGAGCTTTTGGCTTAGCCTGCTCTTCTTTTTCTAGAAGTTCGAGGTTCACCATTAAGTTGTTTATTTGTGCTTGGTCTTTTTTTCTGATATAGGTATTTAATGCTATAAATTTCCCTCTTAGGACTGCTTTCATTGTATCCCATAAGTTCTGGTATGTTGTACTGTCATTATCATTCAGTTGTAGAAAGTGTCTAATGTCTTCTTTAATTTCATCTGTGACCCATTGGTTGTTCAGGAGGATGCTGTTTAATTTCCATGTGTTTAGGCAGTTTTTGTGATTTCTTTTGCCATGGATTTCTAATTTCATTGCAGTATGGTCTGATAATATGCATGGGATTATTTCAATTTCTTTGCATTTACTTAAGCATGTTTTATGAGCTAGTATGTGGTCTATTTTGGAGAACATCTCATGTGTAGCTGAGAAGAATGTGTATTCTGATGTTGTGGGGTGGAGCACTCTGTAGACATCTACTAAGTCCATTTGTTCCAAAGTTTGGTTCAGTTCTAATATTCCATTATTGATTTTTTTGTCTAATTGATCTGTCTTTTTGTGACAGTGGAGTATTGAGATCCCCCAATATAATTGTATTAGTGCTGATTTGATTTTTCATGCCCTTTAATACTTGTTTTATATAGTTGGGTGCACTGCTATTTGATGCATATATATTTATGATCATTATCTCTTCCTCTTGGATTGTTCCCTTTACAAGGATGTAATGATCGTCTATCTCTCTGAATCATTCTTGGCTTGAAATTCACTTTGTCTGCAAAAAGAATAGCTACCCCTGTTTTTTTCTGGGTTTCTGTCACATGAAGTATTATTTTCCATCCTTTAACTTTCGGTCTATGAATTTCTTTCTGAATTAAATGTGTTTCTTGTATACAGCATATTGTTGGATCTTGCTTCTTGATCCATTTTGCCAGTCTGTGCCTTTTGATTGGTGAATTGAGACCATTAACATTTATGGCTAAAACTGATATATATTGACTTATACTTGTCATGTTATTTTACTGTTGTTGTTTTCCCCTCTTATTTTTTCCCCCTCTCCCTCTGTTTAATTATCTGCCCTGCCTGGTGGATTCCTTCTGTTGGGGTTCCTGGAGTTGTAGTCCTTGTTATCTCTTCCTAGAATGTCCTTAAGAACATTTTGGAGTGCTGGTTTGGTGGTCATAAATTTTCTCAGATGTTCTTTGTCATGAAAGTATTTTATTTCTCCATCAATTTTGAAAGATAGTTTTGCGGGGTACATCAATCTGGGTTGAAAGTTATTTTCCTTTAGAGCTTGAAATACATCATTCCAAGCACTTCTTGACTTGAGGGTTTGTGCTGAAATGTCAGCTGTGATTCTGATGGGCTTTCCTTTATAGGTGATTTGTTTCTTGTCCCTAACAGCTTTTAAGATTCTGCTCTTCTGTTGAATTTCTGGGATCTTGACTATGATATGTCTGGCTGAAGATTTTCTTTAATCATGGCTAGTTGGAGTTCTATAAGCCTCATTTATATGAAGATCAAATTCTTTTTCTCTACCAGGGAAATTCTCCATGATGATGTCTGTGAACAGGGTCCTGATGTCCTTTATGCTATCTCCTGCTTTTTCATTTATTCCAATTATTCTTAAGTTATTTATCTTTGAGTCATCTAGCAGCTACTGGATTGATTTTTCATGGTCCCTTGCTATTTTTAAGAATTCTTTCCTTTCATGATCACTAATCACAAGCCTGTCTTCTATATCTGAGATCCTGTCCTCACATTGGCTTAATCTGCTCCAAATACTTTCAATGGAATTTTTGTTCTCCTGGATATCTGCTTGAATCTGCCTTATGGATTCCATTTCTTTCTCATGCTGAGCATTCATGATTTCTATAATTTTCTTAAGCTCATCTATTTTTTTGTCTGTTTCAGCTATAGTGTCCTTAAGCATGGTCTTCATTGTGGACATTATCTCTGCAGTTATCTGTGAAATTATTTCTGATTTAATTTTTTCCAGAGCCTCATTCAGTTGCTTTGTTGTTACCACTTCAGACATGCCAGGTGGGTGGCTTTTGGATTATCCCACCTCATTGCCCCCTAGGTTTGCATTTGGTGAATTGGATGTGTGGGGTTGCATCTTGCTTAACTGTCATCTCATTTTCCTGTCTTTCCTTCATTTAATTCCTGGTGTGATGTTTGTAAATTACCTATGGTAAGTTCCTTTATTGCTAGTGTTTAAGATCCTTAGAAGATAACTACTTCTCTGCAGTATATTCCAAGTGTAGCTTATTTTTGGGTTTTGAGCTTGCTGCCAGATCCACCTCTTCAATTTGTTGGGTATGAGAAGTTGCTACCTGTTTGGCCCAGTCCTTGGTTCTTTGGTACTGTGCCACTGTATTTTCTGTGACCCTTAGTCAATCTCAGTCATGGAATATCAGGAAGGAAAGCTGTTTAGAACAATTGTTTCACTTTTGGCTATAATGGTACCTAAAGCATCAAACACAGCCTAGAAAATGACAGACTGAGATAACCAGTTATTTGCCACTTTTAACTGTATAAAGTAGAGTTGCGGTTATATAACAAAATCTAAAACACACCAGAAAAATTATATGCAGTATACAAGTCCTTAATATGTCAAATTTTCCCTCAGGAATTTAAATTTAAAATGAGTTAAGGAGAAAATAGAGTATTGGGGGAAGAGAAAAGAATTAGATGTAAGTTTGGAGGACCAAGAAGGATCCTGCTAACTTTGGGAAGCTGGTGCAGAGGACTGGTGGGAAAAAGAGAAGGAAGGGATAAAAGGAAGAACAAATCAGAACCACAATCACAAAAAGGTTAGAGGCTCTGTTTACACTCACATAAAACCAGATAGAATAATGAAGGAAAGAGCAAACAGACAAACAGAAACAAAAATGAAGACAAACAGAAACAAAAATGAAGACAAAAACAACAAAACAAACAAACAAAACAAAAATAAAACCCCACAAAAAAAAAAAAAAAAAAAAAACAAGAAAAAACCCCTTCACCAGAACAAAAAACAAATGAGAGAAAAAAAAAGAAAAAAAAAAAAAAGAAAAAGAATCAGTTCCAGGTGTTGACTCTGCTGTAGACAGGCACTGTATGATGACAGAGTCCTGTTCCATGCAGGTGTGTCCCAACAAGCTAGGAGCAGGCCTTTGGTGGGGCAGTGAGCAGTAGCCTGTACACTCAGGTGGAGACCAGTCTCATTTGCCTGCCACCATCAGCGCACTTTCCGTGGGCCTGAGAGCCCAGGTGCCGTGCTGAGTCCCAAGCGCTGTTTTGGTGCTGCACTGAGTTCCGAGTGCTGTGTTTTCATACCACGCTGAGTTTTGCTGTACCCCCCCCACAATGGCACCCAGCCTATCACTCTCTGGTGCGGGACAGCTGCGCCTCAGAGGCACTCACCACTGGGCAGCGCAGTCTTTTGCTGCTCCCCTGCACTGCCACTGTCTTGTGATCCTCCGTGGGGGGCCCCCCAGGGGGGGCGCTAGCTGTCACTGTTTGTCTGCAGATTTGAGCTTCTGTTGTACCGTGGTTCCTTGCACAGGGAGAAGGCCCTGTGGTCTCTTCCTTCTTTGTTGAAAGTATCCTTCACTTGCTCCCTGAGTCCCCAACTGCGTTTCAGAACTTTCCTGGGTCCACTGGAGGCACCTCCCTCCCTCCTGCGCTCTCCCAGTCACTGTATTCCAGTGGCCCAGTGGCAACTTTTAGAGAGTTTCACTGCCTGCTTCTTACACATCCACCATCTTTTCTCCCTCATCTTAATTTTTTATGAGAGTAAAAGCTGTGCGTATGTTTAGCTTTCTAAAAACAAACAAAATATTTCCCGAGTACATGATTTTTACATGCCTTGCAACTGTATATGAGAATTTTATTTGCTTAAAATTCTTTTTTTTTTGTGGGTACCGGGGGGTCGACCTCAGGACCTCACGCACCAACAGGCACCTGTGCCTCTGAGCGATATCACCGGCCCCTTTTCCTTATGTGGGATCCGGGAGTCAAACTCGGGCCCTTGCACTTGCAAGGCAGGCGCTTATGCCGCTGAGCCATCTCACCGGCCCAAAATTCTTTTTTTTTTTTTGTGGGTACTGGGGGTCGACCTCAGGACCTCACGTGCCAGCAGGTGCCCATGCCACTGAGTGGTATTATCGGGCCTTTTATTTTGTATGTGGGTTCCGGGAGTTGAACTCGGGCCTTCGCACTTGACAGGCAGGTGCTTATAATGCTGAGCCATCTCACCAGCCCCTTAAAATTATTTCTAATATTTGATATTAAAATTTTTTTAATTCTAAGTGTCCTGTGAAATTTTATTTGTATCAAATCATGTTTAAAATCTGTATTATTAGGTGGCTAATGATGATCATTTTTATTTGGCTATTGATTTTTTTATGTCTTCTATGAATTAATCACTCAGAACCTTTACCCATTTTTCTTAAATTTTAGTACCTTACTCATTTTCTTTCCCAGAAAAAAAAATTGTCTCAATTTCTCGGTTTCCATAAAATAATCTTGAGATTTAGATCAGCATGCCATTCATGGAACATTTATTCAAAATTTTTTGCTTTGAATAAGTAATTTTAAAATATGTATTTTGAAGTATTTCAAATGCAGGCTCTGTTCAAGTACTGTTGATAATCCTTATAAAAACCAGATAAGTTATTTTATTTCTTGAGTGCTATATTCTAGTAAACAAATGTGAGGATAGAAGCATATACACAAACATACATCCATAGTGATAATAATGCAGAAGAAGTAGCATAATCATGGACTTAATGGAAATATGTTTTCATCAATTCTTCAAGTTTTAAAGGTAGAAACCTGACTAACATCAAGGATTATATTTTCTAAAAGTAAGAAAAAAAAGTAAAAAAAATAAAATCTCTAGAGAAAGGGCACAATAAATGAAAAGACCCTGAGGTGGGTGCACATATGCTATGATTACTGCATGTTAGAAGAGCAGTATAGGTAAATAGGTGTTCACAAATGGAAAAAAGGAAGGAATGACATAAGAAACAAATATAGATAAAATTAAATTTAAAACAACTCTGGCTGTTTTGTGGAGTGCACATGGATGGACTCAAGTCAGATTAGTTGAGTCTATTCCAATTACCAGAGATCCCTGCTTAAGGTGGTAGTAAACCTTTAGATGCTGCATACTATTAGATTACAGAAGATATAGAATTCTGTGATACCCAGATATGAAACGTGAGATAGTGAAAAAAAGCATTTTTTGAAACCAGTAGAATGCACAACACTAAAACTCAATCTGAAAGTAAGTTTTGGCTTTAAGTGATAATATATATCAATGTACCACTCTGATGTTGAATGTTGATATTCTGAGACAGTGTGTAAGTGTAGGGATACAGTGTGAAGGGGAACACTCTCATTTTTGCATTAAATTTCTATGAATTAATTTCCATTAATAATGTCTATGAATAAATGTTCATAAATAAAAGAAGTTAAAAATAAGCTAGGCAACATTTGTCTCAAGCAACTGTAAACTGGAGATGTCATTGATGAAGGAGAGTTTCTGAGAGGAAGACTTTGGCACTAGATTGAGAACTATCAGTTTCATTTTTGGAACTAAGTGTTATGTGAGGTATCCAAATGCAAGCACTGAAGTAGAAATACAGGTAGAATTCAGAGTTCATTATAAGATGCCTGAATAGAAGCACTCAGCACTGATCTACCTGCCACCAAATAGGAAAGAAAGAAAAACCAGTCAAGGGAGCAGCTGTTCAATTCCATATTCAGATGAGTGACCATGGCACAACAGTGGTATCAATAGCAGAAAAAATGAAAACGTAGACCTAGGACAACAGCATAGTAAGAAAAATAAAATATCTTATCACTTGCCACCCATCTTGGGGAATATGGCCTCTGGTCTCTGTGGGTGTATAGGTGAATAAAAGAGTTCCAGAAAACTTTATCATTGCAGATGCTGGAGACATTAGCTTTTGGAGTGCTTTGTGGCCCTTGTGGGCAATGAGACCTGAAATCTGCACAGTAGTTTGTCTTTGCGAACAGAACAAACTTCATTTCCCAGTGACCCCTTAGGATGCTGTAACTAGGAGCCATGTTGGTAAAGGAATTATTGTTTAAATTTAGACTGCTCTGGTTGTCAGTTACCAGTCCTTACCCCTATCCCTGGGATCCCATAGATATTATGCTGTCCTGCCTCAGTCCATAGCTACTTCACAAGACAGAGTTGGCCCAATGGGGTAACTTTCACCCAAACCCACTAAGAACAGGAAGTACACTGAGGGGGACAGGTTTCACAATGCAGAAATGACCAGAGAGTGTCATCTTCAGAACTAGTGAGTCAGGGCACCTGCCCTCTGAGATCAGAGGTATAGTCATTCATCGGTGTTTGTGTCAGGATTGAAGGCAGTTGTGTGTGCAGTTACCACCATTTCTATTTCAGAGCAGAGAAAAGATATTGAGATTCCACCACTTCCACATCTGTAGAGATGTGCTGCCTACAGCTACAAAAAGCACTGACTCAGAAGATCTGGAGGTAAATTTTGGCTGGCACTATCATATTCTACCCATAGTTAGAATGGTTATTACAAAAAAAAAATAACAAAGTTGATGAGCATATAGAGAAAAAAGAACCCTTATACATTGTTAGTAGGAATGTAAAATAGTACAACCACAATGGAAAATAGTATGGTTTTTCCTTAGAAAACTAAAAATGAGGCTACCATATAATCCAACTATTATACTCCTGGGAGTATACAGTAAGGAAATGAAGTTAGCATACAAAAGGGATATCTACATAACCATGTTTACCATATTTGCTGTGGCACTATTTACATTAACTAAAATTGAATCAGAGTAGGCACTCAAGAGTAGATGAATGGATAAAGTAAATGTGGTATATACATACAATGAAACAGTATTCAGCCAAAAAGAAGAATGAAATCCCATCATTTGTACTCAAATTAATAGAGCTGGTGGATAGCCTGTTAAACAAATAAGCCTGACACAGAAAGACAATTCTCACCTGTTCTCTCTTATATAGAGAACTAAATTATAAAAGAAAGTCAAGTGGAAAGTAAAAAAGAAATTGCTAAGGAACTGAAAGAGTGCTAGAGGAAGGGAGTAGAAATAGAAATAGAAGGGTGGTTGGAGATGATCAATGCATGATATATGCATACAAAAAATAGCAAATCTCATTAATTTGTAGAATTTAATGTGTCAGTTTTTTATTTAAAAGCAAAATTCATAAATGAGATAGGCTGGGAATAAAAAAAATTAAAAATGTAAGCATATGCATTGTTTTTTAATTCATGAAGCTATGATCACTGATAGTAGAAACAGAAATTCTAGTATTTTAAAGTGAGAAAGTTAAGGGAAAACTACTAAAAGTATAGAGAAGAATCTTCCAGTAAGGACAGAGGAGACCTAAAAATGGTGTCATAACAACAGATCATTAGGTCTCACATTGTTAAAGTCATAAGCATCAGATAGAGTGCATTTCATTCCAAAGTGGTTGTAGCAAAAGTTCTGATTCATCTGGATTTTAGGAAGAATGATACAGAGGCTTTTGGGTTTCCATAACCCAAAAGAGGTTAAATCTAATTATTTCAGCATATTCTCCAACCACACCTACACACAGACATACGCACACACACACACACAAATGAAAAACAATATAACCTAGAATCTGTAATTAATTATTGTCCTAAGTCATAAATAAAAATATACAATGCAATACATTTTAACTTAATGAGAAAATAAAGCTCTGAAAACAGGAAGACCACCTATCATCCACAGCACAGAATTTGGAGAAAACCAGACAGAAAAAAAGGGATCTTTACTAAGTAGAATTTAGGTTAATATAGATTGTGGATTTTTGCCCTCAGGGCTACAGATACATTTTTATTTCACTATTACAAAAGGTGTGTCACCTACTCAGGTTTGTTATGTTAATTACTCTGTATATGTATACAATTACTGATACTGGATGATGGAATATTTGTCATTTTATATGGTAACATTAAAATATTTTCAATCAAAACCTTCTTTATAGTCTCCCAAATTAATTGCTGAATTCTAAAAATTTTAAAACATTTTTGAGTATTAAATAAAGAAAATGGATACTTTAAAAATTCAGTTGTTTTAAGACAGTTTGGAAATCATGTTACATAACTGTTAAACACCTAGAAAACATTGCACAATTACAAATGTAATGTGAGAATTTGTTTCTAAGTAACATGTTAAGTAATGTAATAATTATTCTGAGGAAATTATATTTTTATTTCATTAGCCTGTTGAGACCTTGAGAATTCATTAGCACATAGTTTATACTTAATTTTCCTTCATGATTCAATTTAATAAAATTAGAGAATTTAAGAAACGAGAAATAGCAATAATATTTTTTAAATAACTAAAACCATATGTATGCACCCAATAGATAAAAAGTTAAAATAGATCCTTTGCCATAGAAAAAAGGGAACTAATTCTTCATATCATTTATTGAATTTATGTATTTATATTTGTTCACCAAAAGAAAATGTTCTTCATAAGAATAAATATTGGTTAAAAGATAAAAAATCAGACATATGTTGCCAGTGCAAAATATTCCAAACCAATAGCTAAGATTTCCCTGAGGTAGAGAGGAAAAGTAGTAAAATAAAACAAAATTCTGAATTTGTAATTAAAATTATATATTAGTGTACCATCTCTACCTATTGTTGGCAAATCTCTTGATCTATTTACAGAACTTATGTTTTATAATAATTAATTTAAACAATGTGTTTTACAGTGCTGTAAAAAGTATAAAATTCAATCTATACATATAGATCATACATAATATACATGATTTGCCTGCATAAAGTGAATAGGTATACAATAAGAACATCTAATACAAACTTGCAAACAATAATATTTATACACAAGTATTACTAAATATAAATTTTAATTTTTAGTTACATTTTAAATTCATAGTAGAAAATTATATGTAACATGTATAAATTTGCCATTAATACCAGGAATGCTATCGCTTGCTTTATTTATTTGTTTTAGAAAATGACAAGGAATTGAGCTTTAATAAAACCCAAAGATCTCAAGTAGAGGAAGTTGGTTACCTGGCAGCAAAGAAAGAATGTTATGAGAGGGCTCCTTCTGAGTTAGAGCTCAATTAATAAAGCTGACATATTTCAATATTTTAGGCATATTTCTCAAAAAATGGATGTTTATGAAAGAGTCTTAGAAATATATGGCACTGCAATACTGTCAAATAGAAAGAAGGAACTTGTGAGCAAACAAAATAACCCTATTCCAAAAACTTAGCACAAATTTATTGCTTTGGGTTTGTAAGGTGACAAAAAATTGTTAGCTATGGGAAAAAAAATTCACGTGAAAAAGCAGCAGATATCTTCAAGACCAATAGTTACTGCTTTTTAAGCCCATCACCATTTATATTACATGCCCTCTAACACTTCCTTATATTTTTCTTTTCCTAGACACAATCAAATCCCCTCCACATTCTCAGAAAACTTTTAAATTTCATTTGCCTGAGGATCAGTCTTGATTTGATTTCATGAGAACACTACAAATCAGCTCCCCAAATATACGAAATTATTTGTCTAACCATGTGTAACAACAACTCTTTTTCTTTGAGACCAAACTTTTTATTTATTTTATTCTTAGAAATGGAAGGCATAACATTTTATATTAAGGGGCTAATTCTCATTTTTTTATTAGTATAAGGTAGAATCTTAAGGATGAGAATGGAGATCAAGGGATGGGGAAGAAAGGGTGAGCTGAGTTAGAGACTGAAAATGATGACGATGTGTTATATAAATGTAACAATTTCCCAAAAGAAATAGCAATAGTCTGTATTATAACCATGCACTATGTATTAAAAAAAGAATAATAAAAATAACAAATGTAAAAGACAGACTATTTTTGTTTTATCTCGGTTCTATTTTCCTAGAAAAAGCTCTTAAAGAGGGTAAATATCATTCTGTGTCTGAACAGAGAGAGTTTTTTGCCTGAGGCAAGAACAAGCAATGAAAAGGTTGCAGAAAGGGTAGCTTCAAAACAAGTGATTTTTTTTTCACAGATTTCTGAAGAGACACTTTTACTTTCACCTGAGTGGGGAAAAAAAGAAGTTGCATGCATAGGTATGAACCTCAAAATACATGATTTATGAATTTTTCCTTATTTAACAATTCCAAATTTACTAGAAAAGAATTCCATTCCTTGGTGATTCATTAAGTATTTGAAATAGAAGTTCTCAAACTCTACTATCCATAAAAATAACCCAGGGACCTCATTTACAAATGCTGAGTGACTTCTTCCATCCTCAATTTCAGTAAGTCAAAAATGGAGACCCGTAGACAAACTCACTGATGTGGCTGAGCTGTGTAACCCGTATTGAAAACGTGACAGTGTTTAATGACAAACACGTGGAAAGCACCTAATTTGCCTACATTCTGAGAACCTGCACTTGAACATTTCTTGTGTGCAAGCATCATTAATAACAAACATGCTTTTGTTAGGTGTAATATCTCAGTGAAGCCTCATGACATCATTTGATAAAGACATTATTTATCTTTATCACCACTTTCATGTTGAGGAAAACAAAACAGACAATTGAAGTGATAAACTCATCAATATTCATTTAAAAATATCAACTAAACATCTCATACATGCCTCGTAGCTTTCTAGATGGTTGGAAAACTAAAGTAAGAAAAATGAAGTCCTATTTTTAGGTAATGAAAAGATGTAATATACAGGGAAAATAAATATGAAATATAAATGCAAGAATAAATCTGATGATTAGATAAGGCTTAAATGAAAACCATCTTTCGATTGTGAGTGAAATAACAAGAAGGAGCCCAGGCATAAAAATAGGGGCAACCAATCATTTGAAATAAAGGAAGCAGCAAGTGTAAAAGCCTCAAAGCATTTGTGTTAAGAGGTACAGTTGTAACTTTGAACTAGATGTTTTTAATAGCTGAGTACTTTTGTTCTTTGCTCAAACAGCCATGTACAGCTGGAGGAGTGGGTATATCTTGAGTTTAAAACAGAACAGCATGCTCATACTAATTTTCTTTTTTTTTTTTTGTGGGTACCGGGGGGTCGACCTCAGGACCTCGCGCGCCAGCAGGCGCCCGTGTCACTGAGCGATATCACCGGCCCCTTTTTCGTATGTGGGATCCAGGAGTCGAACTCGGGCCCTCGCGCTTGCCGGGCAGGCGCTTAAGCCACTGAGCCATCTCACCGGCCCTCATACTAATTTTCATGTAAGAGAAATATACTGTATTTTCTGTTTGCAGCTGAAGACTGCATTTTAGTTAGGTGAGAATGAGTCTCTGTATTAGTTCTAAACCATAGCCAGATCAAAGGCATATGAACTCACTCATTTGTATAATACTTTGAGTCAAAGAAGTAATGGATAAAGAGAAAGATGTTCCTCCAGCAATGGAGGGGTTGAGCTGTTTCAGAATCTAAGAAGTTCTGGAAGAACAAGTTTGTCTGATAAACATTAGGGGAAAAAAATTAGCAACTAGAATTTTGAACTCAGTGGTGCAGACAAGTGCTCATCACAGCTTCCTGAGATTTTGGAAGTGTTTATATATAAAGAATATTTTTGAAAGAAAGGATTATTCTAACGAGTTAAAATGTGATGGATGCTCAATTGTGTGACAAAGAGTGGTTTATTCACAGTCTTTCAAATATAGAAACTAGCTAATAATTGCATACTATTCACAGTAAATACTCTTCTGGAAATTTTTTTAATTCCATCTTTTAGGTAGGATCAAAGTCATCTTATGTGGTTAAAGTCATTTATAGAGGAAAACATATCAATTGCTACAATAGAAAATTAAAAAGAAAACACAAAATAAAATCGGACCTTTGTAGATTATTAGTATTCCCACTTAAAGACTTAAGCAAATATAAACTGCCATGCAATGTTAATAGGTTATGATTTCTTCACAAGTGGTATACTTTTAATTAATTCACAGTTTTTGACTGAATTTAAATAACTTAATCTTCTCATTAAAAATGTAAAACTATGACCATAATTTTTTTTTCAAAGCGAAAAGGAATCTGGGTCTTGAGAAGACTACAAGATGACTATCCTGTTTAAGAATAAAGAAGTAGGCACAGCATGAAAGCCAAAGGCTGTGAAGTATTTCAATTTCTAGCAGCACACATTTTTACAAGATTCCCGACATCTAAACTGATGTCATTTTAACCTTTACCTGCAGGCTCAAATCTTAATCTGATTACTAGCTAGGGATGAGATATATCATAGCATTTCAAGGCTTGGCCTAAGATTTGCCCCACTGCCCAGAAGGAGCGGTTTCATTCTTTTTTTCCTGTTTCTTTACAACTGAATCACTGACTTGTATTTTTATCGATTTCAATGAAAGATTTCTCTATCCAGGTATTTGCTTCTTTTCTGTCCCTACCTTAATTCAGGCGTGTACTGAGCCTCATTGGGGTCACCAAGGAAATCTCCCTTTATATTTTTTGCCACATCTACAGATCACTTGTTGTCATGCAAGTTTCTCCATCTATCTGCCAGCCTGCTGAACTTTTGCCCATTTTCAGATTACCTGACACAGAAGCAAGGTTCCACTTCTAGGCTGCTTTTTTCTTATGTATCAATATGCTTAATATAATAATTGTAAGATTGATAAAATTAACTTCTGAGGCATACAATCCAAGCCTATTAAACTGAAAACCAATTCAATCTCACAGAAATCAATATTTCGAATAACCTCCCCTCCTGGTGATTATATTGCAAAGACCAGAAAGCCTGTGTATATATTTTAGAACCTTTACAGAAGCTTAAAATTCTATTTCTGGAACCCACCCCAGATATATTTAATCAGAATCTTGTGAGGAGTAAGCACAACCCTGACTGATATGTCTCAGCTTGCTAGGTGATTGTAATGTGTAATCTGTGTAATCATTGTGAAGTCTGTATTATAATCAACCTGATGGAACTCATGCTTCCAAGATAACTTCAGTCATCCAGTGTAGAAACTTTTAGATATTCTACATACTGACCGTATTGGTTATGGTTCTCAACAGGAAGAGAATCAGTAGAATATATGTATGATAGTGTTGCAGAATCAGAGGATCAGAGGTGGGACAGTCCACAATATCTGGCTACACACTGGAGAGCAGAGGATCCAGCAGCTGCTCAGTCTAAGAATCTGGAAGATTCAGAATGACTCAGACCAAGGAGGTATCCCCAGTTAGAGGCTGAAGGCCTAATGAGTTGCTGGTGGGAGTCCAAATTGAACAGCTGAAGATGCTGGAATCTGATATTCACAGGCAATGGTAACAGCAAAAACACTTTTTTTTTTTTACTACATCTATGGATCACCCTCTTGCTGACATGCAAGTTTCTCTATCTACCTATCAGCATGTTGAACTTTTGCCTGTTTTTGTAATATCTGACGCAGAAGCAAACTTCCACTCAAGCAAAATGAAGCTCTTGCAAAAGCAGGCCAACTTCCTCCTTCTTCCTGTTTTTGTTCCACAGAGGGTGCAAGACTACTGAATGTTGCCAACACAACCAAGGTGTCTCTTAACACCCCTGTTTGCTGACTTACATGACAATCGTATCCAGATACAGCTCCAGAGAGACACACCCAGAAGTGTGCTCTACTGTTTGTTAAGGCATCTCTCAATCCGATGAAAGGGACAATGAAGATTAACCATCAAAATGTGTATAGTCCAATTCATTCTGTTTCATGTCTATTGTTTACATATATTTCAGTCATTGACTCATTACATATTTTTAGTGCTGAAAAGCAGCAGGTATAATCCTAGGCTTTACTGCCTGCTCAATTTTGATTGAATTATATAAAGTCTGGGATTTGATTGTTCCAGCAAGGGCAAAAATTCATCTGCACAATTTCTAGTGGGACTTTATAAAATACTAAATTCTTGAAATCTTATGTCACAGGTTAGATTTCATGTGTGACAAGAAAATCATGGTTTAATAACTTAAGCAGAAACAAACATTTTGCCATAATATTAATTATATTAAGACTAAAGATGGACAAGTGCACTTTTTGAAAAAAATATAAACAGTGACCGAGAAAGACAGAGAGAAAGAGAGAAGGGAGGGAGGGGGGAGAGGGAGAGAGAAAACAAATTGTTCCTTCATAATAGTGCACCTGTAACTGGTATTTTTCAGAAAATGATTGACCCAAGGGAAATTCCTTAGGTTTAATATGCATAAATCCTTCCTACTGGATCTTTTCTTGTGCAGAGGGCATTAACAAAGTGTAGAAACATTTTGACTTGCCACAACTTGGGGGAAGATGCCACTAGGATCTTGTAGGTAGAGAGCCAAGGGATGCTGCTAAATATCCTACAATGCAAAAAATAGGCTTCAACAAGAAAAAAATAATCCTGGCTAGAATACCAATAGTTATTGAATCGAACAACCCTAATATATACAATAATTGTAAATTAGAAAAAAATGAGACCTGAAGCTGAAGAATAAATTTTTAAGACACTGGAATCAGAGGGTCAGAAATCTGAGATTAAGCAAAAGCTTTGATAATTTTATAATCTAGTCTGATTGGCCCAAGGTAAAACACAAAGGAAGAAGCAGAACAAATGTAATATAAGTAGGAAATAGTCTAAGTAGAAGCTTGACAGAAAAAGCTAATGTTAAAAGCAAGGTGTACTGTCCAGTTGAACTTCATGCAATAATGGAAGAATTCTAAGTTTGCACTGTTCAATACAGTAACTACTAGAAACTATGGTTAATCATAACTTGACATGAACTTACAGAACTAGTAGAAGTGAAGAACTGAATTTTTAATTTTATATGATTTTAATTAAAATAGCTACATGTGATTTAAGAATCACCAATTAGATCCATCCATGTGAAGCTTAAATGTAGTACTCCATTAGGTTTTCCAAAAGAGAGGCATGTCATGTAGGCTTTAGCTCTGGTGAATAGATTGTAGGTTCAACAGTACTGGTGATTCTTTGACATATTTGGAGATAAGCAGATATTTCCTTGGTAGCTCATTTATGGATTGTGGCTTTGCAACCATTCTTAGAAGCTCAACCTAGAATCCTATTTTTTCTTCTGTCCAAAGACTCTTTGAGTTATTTAATATTCTATGACAAAAATTTCTAAAAAAGTTTTGGCTCATAATAACTTTTGCATCTCAGTATGTTTTTTACATTTTAAAGAATTTAAGTTATAAAATTCATGTGTATTACTGTATTCTGGATATCATAACAAAATAACATAAACCATACAGCTTATAAAACAGTATACATTTTATTTTCAAATTTCTGAAGGGTAGAAAGTCCAAGGTACAATTGCCAGAACATTCATTTTATGGAAAGGACTGAACTGCTTTTCATAGATGGTGATATTTCTCCTGTGTTCTCATACGGTGGGAGACACAAAGTTGCTGTCTGCGGAGATTTTTATAAGAGTACTAATTTCATTCATGACTTAATAATCTCCCAAAAATCCTGTATCTTAGGATAGAACTTTAGTATATCGATTTGGAATGTTTCTATAGTGTAATATAGTATAATAGACAATACATATATTTTTCTTTCAATTATATAGGTTAAAATAACTTAATAATAGCATATTCCACAACTGACACATATCACTTGTTTATATCAAAATTTTAACCTAATACTTAGCACTATATTTAATCATATTCTGTTTGGGAATCATGTGCTGTGGTAAATTATTTCCTCTTCAAGCAAGTGTAGAATCATTTTTTCATCATTTTCAATATTTCTACAAGATTTTTGGCATAAATTATTGCTTTTCAACCTAGTTAGAATATACTCTATATTTGCAACTGAATTTAGGCTGATACTGAGTGAATTTATCATATTTTTTAATGCCTGCAAGACTGTCATTTTCCCATAAAACACATAGGTGGGCAGAACCAGAATTATAAGGCAAACAACAATCCTCCAGATATAACAGCTAGCAGAACAATTATGTTATATATTCAACTCCTTGGAAGGAAAGTGAGACCCCGAATATCATTAGTGGAGTCAGAATAATGCCCCTAACACAGTAGTTCCACAAGTTTTGAAGGTGCAATCTAATTTTAAAACTTGGCTCTTTACAATATTCTACCCCTCCTATTAACTATTAGAGGATAATGACCTAGATTCTTTTTAATTTAATACCTATTAACATGTGAATATACTCCCCTGCCTCTTGCAATAAGGAGATCACATTTAAACTACATGATAGTTCTTGAGTCCTGCTCATGTGCAATTCTGAGGAAAAGGGGTGTTGGACATTTTTATAACTGCCATAAAATGAATTCTGTAGTTTGAAGTGCATAATTCTGACTCCACCTTGCATATTTATACAGGAAACTATAAATATCAGATTTCTAGATTCTTCTAAGGATATCGTTGGGCAAAAATTTCCACTTGTTTGAAAACTAATAAAAATAAGTAATCTAAAGAATAAAAAACTACCCATTTTTTTCATTTTCTATATTTTATTTCCAGATTCATATTTTTTATAATCTTAAGTCCAATTTGTATTCCATGTGTTCAATATTATTCCTGAAACAAGTGCTTGCAATGTTATTTATAATTGATCTATCTTCATCTGTGCCATTAAAAGCATGCTGCAGTTGTCAAATGTTCTTACTTTCATGTACAATTACTAAAATGATTCTCTAAAATTCATGTGCAAGGAAAACATAACAAGAACTCACTTTAATTAATTGTACAAATGTCTAACCAAAATATAGTATTGAAAATTTTTTTATATGGCAGTGAAATGAATCCTCATTTACAGGAATTTCACAATTGAAAAACGCCTATTTACTAAAATTTATTTTAATCTTCAAATCCATGCTTATGTCACATTTATGACAAGGGCAGAAAGGTAAAAATTATTCATCTACTTTTAAATTTACATTGAATAAGGTATAATTTGACCTTTTTATGTCAGCTCTCAGACCACAGTGCCTTTCTTGTGTTATATTTACTACCATGTTCCTTTTTCTGTTTCTTTTTTTTTTTTTGTGGGTACTGGGGGGTCGACCTCAGGACCTCACGCGCCAACAGGCACCCGTGCCGCTGAGCGATATCACCGGCCCCTTTTTCGTATGTGGGTTCTGGGAGTCGAACTCGGACCCTCGCGCTTGCAAGGCAGGCGCTTACGCCGCTGAGCCATCTCACTGGCCCTCTGTTTCTTTTCTTATTCTTCCTTTGCTTTTGTTTTTTTTTGTTAGTGTTTTTTATTAAGAATGGTTTCCCAGCACAGGTGATGCTGAAGGTCTCTAGTTTTCCTAAAGTGCAAGAAGGCTGGGCTGGTGAGATGGCTCAGTGGCATAAGCGCCTGCCTGGCAAGCACAAGGGCCCAAGTTCGACTCCCGGAACCCACATACGAAAAAAGGGCCAGTGATATCACTCAGCAGCAGGGGTGCCTGCTGGTGCACGAGGTCCTGAGGTCGACCCCCAGTACCCGCAAAAAAAAATAAAATAAATAAAAATAAAAAGAAGGCTGTATTGTGTCTTACTGGGAATACTTAACTCAGGTATGCATAATAGTGCTGTTGGCAATGAGTTCAATGTTGAGGAGTCAATAATATAGATATAAAAATGTATCATTAGGAGGAACCACATGAAACAATGTTATGCTTTGATCACTAGTGAAAATGTTTTGATTCGAGGCTCACAATAATGTGAGCCTATCTTTTAGGAGGAATGGTTCAGTATTCACAAATACAGGGTTCATGATGACTTTCAAAAATATAATACTGCAAATAATGAGAATCAGCTATGCCATAAATTAGTTTCTTCACTTAAAACAGAAATGTTGCAGCTTAAACTTAAGACTTCAATGATCAATCTTTTCTGTATGAAACCAAACTTCATCCACTTGTCACTAAATTGTAGAAATTTTCAAACATTCATTTATCTTTTAAATAAGAAACACCATTGTCGAAAATCTGGATAAACACAACTGTACAGCTCTCAATTTACAAAATCAAATATTTGCATAGTAAATTTGTCTTGCCTTCTCACAGATGTGATATAAAATTTAAGAAGATGCCACATAAAAATTTGCTGAATTCTAATACATTCTGATACACATGAAGTCACAAAAAATGAAAGATTGAGTTAACATATTTGATTATATAAAAATTGTTTAAATTATTTTGGAACTATTTAAATTGTAAAAGCTTCATAAGAATTTTCTGATATGACTTTAATACATATTTTATGTTACCATTTATAAACAATTTAAATTTTTATGTTTTTTTTGGTTTTGCTTTAAAGTTTTTGGGATAGCATCTAGCTATGTAGTTCAGGCTGGGCTTGAACTCACTTTATAGCCCTGGTTGGCCTTGAACTGAGTGATCCTCCTCTCAGCCCCCCAAGTGCTAGGATTACAGGTGTGTCCCACTACACCTAGCTAATTTTATATATTTTTCAGTTTTTAGAAAGTATTTATGGTTGCATAAATACTTTATGCAAAGCAAAATCAATGTTTAGCATTCTAGTTGTTGGAGATACATATACAATTATATTCCTCAGAGTTCTCTACAGAAACAGAACCAATAAATTACTATTATAAACTATGCATGCGCACACACACGCATGCACACACATGCATAAAGATATTTTTATAAGGAATTTACTGTGAATTCTCTTCACAGAATTAGAAAAAAAAACCTTAGATTTTATGGAACTACAAAAAAGTCTGACATGCCAAAGCCATCTTGAGCAAAAACAATAAAGTGGAGACATAGCACTACCTGTCTTCAATATATGCTACAAAGTGGTAATCATCAAAATAACATAATATTGGCATAAAGACATTTTTAAATAAAAGATCCCTAAAGCAGAACATATTCCCACAAAAACAAAAAAGCAATTAGTCAAACTAAATATCAGATCAATAGCAAAGAAAACAATCAACAGAATGCACAGACAACTAATTAGAGAAAACACTTTTGAACCACATACCTGACAAAAGATTAATATCTAGAATATGTAAGTCTAAAAAAAGAAAAAGACTAAAAATAAGCATAAATCTAAATAGACATTTTTCAAAAGCAGACAGGCAGTGGAAAACAAGTACACAAAAAATGCTAACCATCACTAATCATCAAGAAAATGCAAATCAAATCCACAATGATATCACCTCAACCCAGCAAGTATGGCTATTAACAAAAAGACAAAAGATGAAAACTGCTGGCAAAAATTTGGAAAAAAAGATACCTTTGCACAAGTGGAAATTTCACTTGTTATTGTCATTGTAGTAAGCATTCTCAAAGTTCCTTTGAAAATCAAAATTAAAACTACCATTTGGTTTAGCAATCCCACTCTCTGGTACATGTCTAATAAAAGTGAAATCAATGAGTCAAAGAGAAATCAGTATTCCTATGCTCATTGCAACACTATAATGGCCAAGATACAGAAACAACCTAAGTATGCGACAACCAATGAATGCATAATGAAAATGTGGTACTTGATACGCAAAGCAATACTAGTCAGCCATAAAGAGTAATGAAATCGTATCATACGGAACAAGAAGAATAATGTTAAGTGAAAGAAACCAGCCAAAGAAAGTCAAGTTCCACATGATCTCACTCATGTTTAGAATCTAAAAATGATGAGAGCGGAACGATGGTCATTAGAGGAGGTGAAAGGAGAGAGAAGGAGAAGGATTGATGAATGGGTACTAAATTATGGTTAAATAGGAGTCAGCAGTTCTGCTGTGTTATCACACAATGGGAAGATTATAGATAATAATGTATTATTGTACATTTTAAAAAGTAGAAGGAAGGATTCTATAAGATTTTATGATAAAGAAGCAATAAATGTCGGAGAAGACAAATATCTTTAATCTAATTTAATACTACATAATATATACATGTGTTAGAATATTACATGCTACCTCATTAATATGTACAACTTTTAAGGTTGTATGGATCAGTTAAAATAAATTTTAAAAAGAAGTAAATTTATAAGTGTTTTTTTTCTAACTGAATTACAAAGGCATTCAAGGTGCTACTTCTTTATGGAAGAGGAAACAGTCTCAGTGGATTTAAGTAATTTGCCTAAGATGATGAAGCTGGTTTAACAGGTAACTATAATGCCATGACAACACCAAAGAACTAGATGATACTGTCTTTTCATGCCACTGAACGAAGTTCTTACAAACACCTAAAGTCACTTTAACTTTATGCTAATGCCCCGAGATAGCCATTATAATGGCTATTTTTTAGATGGAACATTGCATTTCAAAATAACTATCCAAGTTTAGAAAACTGGAAATGTAAGTGAGCCAAAACTTGTTACAGTTTTTTGACTTCTTAATTGTTTCCAATTATAAAATAAAAGCATTGAAACATTTTTCGGTTAAGTCATTAACATACAGCTTACTTAAATGGTATATGCAATACACTTAAGAGTACTCATGTGGAATTAGAATTTCTAAAATATTTTACTTCTGCCTGCTTCTGAGTTACTGAGTAAATATATCATCAGGACCCTCTTGCTCTAATTATGTAACAGTGTGATTCATCACCACGAATACACTATCACACTGATAATTTATTACTCAATAAACTCAGAACAGCTGGCAAGAACACTTATTGAATTAGGAAGTGTATAAATTTAATATGTTTTATTATTCAATTTATTCAATTCAGTACAAGTGAAAACAACATATTTGTGAACCTCGAGAGAAAGTATAAATTTCCCAAATTAACTTTTCTACTATCATTTCCATAAAGAAATGTAAAACAAAATGATATTTATTTACAAGTTTTGTATTTTCTTGCTAGCTTTATATAAATTAGGAGAAAATCTCTATGCCATGTCCTATTTGAATATATCTACTATAAAGTATTTAATTCTTTTGGTATCCTGAAAAGTTTCTATTTCTATTCTATAACTAGAAGATAATAACAAAAGAGGTTTAAATGGTCTCTATAATCATTGATATTTTTATTACATGGACATATATTTCAACTTGTAGCTAAGGTTATGTCCTATAGAGTTTATTTCCCACATACAATTTTTAAGGCTGTAAGTAGCCCTTATGACTGCAAAAGTAAACATCAGGGGTGCTCCAATGATACACATATTTGTATAAAAACAGAATCATCTTTTTATTTTCCTGATTTCCAAATACATAATAACAGGCTCTGAAGTCCTAAAACAAGATTCTTCACCAGCACTCTGGCTTTATTTTTCTCTTACTGCAAATATGCTGAAGCAGACTTCTTTTTGGAGATAGTGATAAAATCCCGATTCACTTTCTGTGTTGACCCCATGGAGGGGAATAATCATATGGACTATTTATTTTTATCTTATTTATGGTTGTAGTCTCTCTTCCACACAAACTTAAAAACTCTTTTTGGCTCTTCCTTCTCCTTTGTGCCATCACCATCTCAACTGAAAATAAAACTTATATTGGAAATATACTTAAAACCTGATCTGTGTCACCAGGCCTGGTGGTGCATGTCTGTAATCCCAGCACTCAGGAGACTGAAGCAGGAGGAGTGAGGTGAGTTTGCCTGGGCTACATAAGTCAGTTCAAGGCCAGCTTGCATTGCATAATGAGACCCTGCCTCAAAAAAACAAAAATGAAAACAAACAAACAAACAAACAAAAAATGACAAAAATCTGATCTCTATCACCATATTTGTTGAGCCTTTCTTGAGTACTACCACCACCAAATATGAGTCATCTGCTGAATCACCAAAAGAGCTGGAGTTGAGGTAAATCTCAAGTGTCCTAGAACTATTTTCCTGAAAGCTTTCTTAGTCTTAGTTTCCTTAGATGACATACTGTCTACCAACTTCATGGGTTCTGTGGAGTTCATAGAGCAAACAGAAATATTATAAACATCTTTTTATGGGAAAATATCAAAGGACTCTAAGGGATAGCTTAGAAATGGAATGCGAGATGTTGGAAATAAAATTGGCTTTGATTCAAAACAGAGAATGACTTGAATATCAAATTTACAATGAATAAATAACTTTCCGAGGATCCCTCCAAATTAGAATCAATTATTTATTCTTCTCTTGAATAACCCACTTAAATTTATTAAACACATTTCTAGATTTGGGGCCACATGGGAAATTCCCTATCTATAGGGAATATAGTGGACTAATGGCTGTAGCTTGTTCACTCTGAAATTCATCACTGTCAGAGATGCCCAAGTCAGACTCATTCATTCCTAGAAAACATGGAATTCTCTGACTTTAATTCTTAGACCGTCAGTAGACCTACTTGAGCATTGCTTAGAATTGAGGCAGTCTCTCTCCTTCCTTTGGTATCAGTTTTGTTTACTGTCTCACAATTATGTCAACTTTTGTCCAGGTTATCTTCCCATTTCCTCTCACACATGGGCTTAGTCTGTTTAAACTGCCATAACATAAGCACTATAAACTATGTGGCTCATAAGTGATGAACCTTTATTTCGTACATTTCTGGAGGCTGAGAAGTCCAAGATCACACTACCAGCGAATCTGGTGTCTGGAAAGGAACTGTTTCTCATACATCAGAACTTCTTCCACATACTAATCAACTTTGCAGTCCTTGAGACACAGTACTCATCAGCCACAATTTAAAGGAGGAAATGTTTAAATTTCTCAAGGTTTCAATCCATGACTGGCTGGCTCCAAGGAAGAGATATCATGGCAGAGCTACTTAGTTCATGGTGGCTGGAAAGCACAGCAGGGGCAGAGTGCTAGATAGGAACAGGTAAGGGACATATACAGTATCCAAGGCCACAAGTTCATGACCCATGGAGACAAACCCAGAAGCTTGCTCTTTGAATCCACTAGGCATTTTGTTTCTTAATCCTATGAAGTTAATATATCATGATTAACGGTCACATGCTGCACCATCTCACAGTGGAAAGGGTAAACAAGACACTTTGGCCTCTTTTCTATGAACACTAATCCTATTCATGAGGGGCTGCCCTCATGCTCTAGTAATGTCCTAAAGGTTACCCTCTTCAGTAACATACTATTAGAAATTAGACTTCAACATATGAATTCAGAGGAACATAAACATTAAGGCCAGGACACATGGTGTCCTTAATGAAAAAAGTACACATTTATTCTTATCTAGGCCTCTGACTCTCAGAGGGCCCAGAGTATCACAAACTATAACTTGGAATATCCTAAATAGCACCCAGTTTGTCTTTGAAAATTATCAGTAGTAGCAAGATCACAGCCATTTCTATTATCATAATTGTTAATACAAATGATGTAACCTAATCCCAGATGTATAATAAAGCTTTGGGAATACCATTTTAAATAATTCAATTATCAAATATGATAAAAATCTACCATTTTGCATAAAAGTTAGCAGAATTTACAGATGCTAAATAAACAGACATATAAAATACAGATTATTGATGGCAAGTAAACAATTTAAGACCAGTCTGCCTGATCCAAAGATGTTACCTTCTGGACATCATCTGCAACCACAGTTACATGTTGCAATAATCCAACTCAAACCTTATTTCCAGCTTTGTCACCATCTCTACAGACCCCCTATTCCTTTTTATTATACTGTTTGTGTTCCTAGCATTGTTACATACTTTAGAAACATCAAAAAGCTCAGTATCAGTTCATTAAATATGTATTAGCTAACATAGATAATATACAAGCTGTAGATTATATACAAACTGATTTTCTAAAGCTTATAGTTTTTTTTACATTTTCTACTTTAAAAACACACCTCAAATGTTTATGACCTTTTTTTTGTTATATTAGTATATGACAAAATATTGCTCAATTTTTGTAGTAGAAAGAAGTTTATTGTAGGAACCACATTGAAATCCTGGAGTATATTTTTAACACAAAATTAAGTTATATGAATTAAAAATGTCATATTTTAGGAATGTGAGTCTTCTAGATTTCTGAGTCTCATTTTGTTTATTACTCTGAAAATTATTACTTGCCAAATTGCATCCCCACGGTGTGAGTGAATCAGAGAAGTACAAATGTATTCAAAGCTGTTGTATTTAGTGCTCGCTTTGGCAGCACATATACAAAGCTGTCATATTTATCAAGAGAAAACCTGGGACTTGAAATTGTTATTTAAATGACAGTTTGAATTTAGTTTTTATAATGCCAGAAATGTGCTATTAAGTACCAGGTTTAAGCAATAAAAAGGAAGGTTAATGGATATTTTCAGTTTAAAGAAGGTAAAACATGGCTTGTTAAACATAATGTATGTCTAAGCTGAAAATCTAAGCTTACAAACAGTTGTCAATGAAATAACCTGAAATCACTGTATTACATTTATATGATTATTTCTGCCTATTTTATTGAATATCAATTGTGTGCAGGACGCTATTATACTCGGCTTGCAAGAGGATTAGATTCAAATGTGGAATTTAAGACATATACAAGTAATTATATATAAATTTAAAGTCATAAACATAAGAAAAAAGATTCTGGTAAAAATAGAAGCTTGAATTGACACAACTACAAAAAATGTTTCTTTAAAAGTTAATGAAGGCCAGGCATAGTGGTGCACACTTGCAATCCCAGCACTCAGGAGGATGAGACAGAAGACTCATCATGAGTTTGAGGCCAGCCTAGGCTATGTAGTCAGTTCACAGCCAGCCTGAACTATATAGCAAGACCCTGTCTCAAAAAAAAAAAAAAAATTCCTGCATTTAAAAAATTCAAAAATAAATGAGCTAAATCTATCAAATGGAAGAAATTTAAATAGACATTATCATCAATCAGACTTCCTTAAGAAATGTATCTTATTGTTTTTTACTTGCTAAGTCTAACCTTTGTTCTGTGGCATATTCATTTACTTCTGCATTTATTTAAGTAATCATAGGATTCCAATAAGAATATTGGCACATAATGAGGTTAAGAATTACCTGAATGGTTATATGGACACCATTGGATACATCAAGATAACAATAATAAAATTATTTCAAAGTGCATCAAGATAACAATAATAAAATTATTTCAAAGTGTATTTTAGATAATACTAATAAAATTATTTCAAAGTGTATTTCCTATATAAATTATTTATGAGTCTTGTGCGTTTAAGCAAAGGTGGTACTTCCATAAAAAATTTAAAATGCCATACTACAAGCATGTACAGTATAATTAAAAACTGAAGAAAATGCCATTTTCTACAAAATTTACTTACTAATTTAATGTCTTAATCAAATAAAAGGAAATAGATTATAAAAAAAGATGAACTTTCTGAGATAGTAGCATTTATGCCTAAAAGCTACAAATTAATTAGAAAATATAATTGGCACTATAGCATTTAATAATTCCTAGAGATCAATGGTAATCAACTAAGAATGTGCTGAAAATTTTCAGACATACAATGGAAAAAAGACATTCTAGTAAATGAATGTAACAAAGAATGTGTGTAGCACATTAGTAAAGTCTTCTAAATATGATGAAGTGAAACACAAAAGTCTTGCAGAAATGCAGTCTCTGTTCCCAAAGATTTCTTTCATGTCTCTACAAACATCATAACTTTCCCCTTGGTTGAATTTGAGTCTCTCTCTCTCTCCCTCTCTCTCTCTCTGTCTTCCCCTCTCTCCCTCCCTCTCTCCCTGCCTCTCTCCCTCCCTCTTTCTTTCTAACTTATGCCACTTTTTACTTCCTTTCTTGGCCATATCTTCCCACTTGAAACAGATCCTCATCTTTTCTCTCAGCTCAATCATGAGACTGACCTGTCTGGATGCTTATGGAGTTGAGTAAACTGTGGTGTGACATCTAATCTATTAAAAATTGATTTGTGCAGTACTATAGTAAGAGTACTGAGGTAAAATATTTGGAAATCTGAACACCAAATTCCCTCCTTTCCTTAAATCCTCTCCACTTAATAATGTACTGCACATCTGCTGTCATCAACGAAGAGATTAGAGTTTATTTGCCACCTCCTAGGATCTGGGATGGCTAGAAGATTGTGTTTAGTGATAGAATGCTATGAAGAAACTTGAGAGCAAAATTCCATATACAGGCACAGCCATGCCAATTCTCCCATCTGTGTTTGAGCCGCTGCTGACAAACAGCTAAATGCAACTTCACGAGTGAGCACAGACAAGGTATAAAATTAAGGGCCGGTGAGATGGCTCAGCGGCATAAGCGCCTGCCTTGCAAGCGCGAGGGCCCGAGTTCGACTCCCGGATCCCACATACGAAAAAGGGGCCGGTGATATCGCTCAGAGGCACGGGCTCCTGCTGGTGCGCGAGGTCCTGAGGTCGACCCCCCCGGTACCCACAAAAAAAAAAAAAAAAAAAAAAAAAAATTATGAAGAGCAATATACAATTGTTATTTAACATCACCAAGTTTGAGCGTGTCATGCTGCTCCACAGCAGTTCAACCAGAATAAAAGTCAGTGAGACAAAAGATACTAGAATAAGAGAAGCAATAGTGCAAAAATCCAGAGGTTTGAACAACTCAAGTCATAAGTTAGGAGATAAAAGAATCTTGAGGCTGAATACATAGAGAACTTCTATTTCTTAGTCAGAGATATATGTCTGTAAGTGGAAAGATTTCTGTTCTTTCAGTGGCACATGTGGGCTTTCTTTAAATCCTAAAAACTGTACTAGGAGGAGTTACACAGATGTTGCATCTGTAGCCAGAATGAATGGAATTCACAGGTCTCAGAATCCCATCTGCTAACATATCTATTAGACCCATTAGAAATATAGGGCAGGATACAACACAAGTCCTAAGGTATGATTTAGCTCAAAGGACAAAGTTTGCTAGGTTGATGCTTAGAGTTCTCCCAAGATTTTCAGAGTCACAGATAATTCAGAAAAAAGACATATTTGAGAAGCTAGCCCTGAATTGATATAAATTTCACATAATTTCTTGGTAAATGTTCAATTAATCTGTAAGGAGAAGTTAAATGAAAAGGGAATAGAAGTACAAGTTTGGGAGGCGAGAATGGATCAAGAATCAAAGTACCCAGGCAGAGTCCAGAAATATGCTAGATTCTAGTTTTAGGTTATACCTCTAAGTGCTTTGTAAGCTCCTTCAGGTTAGGAAATTAGTCATTTTTACTATTGTATATATTCAGGAACTTTTTAATGAGGTTTTTCCATAAATTATCTGTTTTTGGTAAAACATTTGAAATCAATATTATCATACCTCTTTAAAGCTGAAAATTAAGCTCAAAGAAATAAAAATCATCATAGGACTGGCAAAGCACAAATATAGGAGAAAGATCCTGGGCTTGAGCTACCTTGTCATAGCTTAGATGCAAACATTGGAGTTCTTGGCACCAGGTCAATAAATTTCTCTCATTTTTACTTTCAAATATTTGTGCTTAACCATTATCTGAAAATATTAAGTGAAAAGGTCTACATATGTTTTTTAAATTTATGTTTTAAAATGTGTATTAGGCTGAGTAGAGTGATAAAATCTTCTCCTATCTCACTCCATTTTGTTGGACAGGTAAACCATCCCTTTGTCTGGGGTAGCCATGGTGTATCCAGTACCCACCTATTAGTCATTTAGCAGCAGTCTTGGTCATCAGATGGACTGCCATGATACTGTAGTGCTCATTCTCAATGAACTGTAATTTACTTAATATTAGCTCAAAATCTTAAAAAGGGAGATAAAAATCCATTTTCTCAAAATACCTTTGCTCATATGTCAAAACCATTACTGATATGGCTATTGAATCATTTCAGAGACTTGGCAATACTGGAATATTCTATAATGTTTTAATAGTGTATTCTAGGCAACCTTCTATATATAAATTATTGCTCAAAGTCAAAACTCATTTATAAATATAAATCTAATATCTATTAGTCTATTTGGAGTTGATAGTGAGACTCTCTCATATATCTTTGTTTGGAAGTCAAAATTTAATATGCAGTAGAAAACAAAATATGAATGTATTGTTTGAACATTATGAAATTTAACAATATCTACTGAAATTTGATTTCAAAAGTAGAACTTCAAAGGTAAAAGTTATACATTTAATTTCAAGTAGAGCTGTCCAAGGAATTTCATTTTATTTTTATTTATTTTTTTGTGGGTACCAGGGGTTGACCTCAGGACCTCATGCGCCAGCAGGCACCCATGCCGCTGAGCGATATCATCAGCTCTTTTTTCATATGTGGGTTCAGGGAGTCAAACTCGGGCCCTCACACTTGTCAGGCAGATGCTTACGCCGCTGAGCCATCTCACCAGCCCTGTCCAAGCAATTTTAGTTGTGACCTGAATTCCTTCCCTATTTACATATAAACTCAAAATCAACATGCCATTTGAATCAGAACATAATGAAGTACTGCTACAAAATGAGAATTTTATATACTCCCTGGTAAGCACTACAAGTCACTGTCTTGGTTATGTTCTCATTGCTAGGACAAAATACCTGATGCCCACAAACTAAAGCAGGAAGTGTTTATTTTGGTTCACAGTTTGTAAAAGTTTCAGTCCATAGTCAGCCTGCTTAAAGGCAGGGGGCTCATGGCAGAGAAGGAGCATCCCAGAGGATAAACAGTCCATGGCAAGGCAAGAAGAAGGCAGCAACAGCCACAAGCCCATGGTCTTTGTGCCCCTTTATATTCCACCCAGGCTATAAGCCTATTGATTGATGCCACCCACACCCAGAACTATATGAATCCAAATAGGGAATTGACTCAGATATCATACCCTTAATCTATATCCACACACTCTTAATCCATTTTCGCACCTTAGATCCAGCCACCTTTGAAAAGCCCAACCCATGAACTCATGAGACTTTGGAGGAACATCTATGTACAAGTTATCACAGCCAATCACTGTGCATGTAGTATCATTAATCTGTAGCATAGCTTCAATTTTCAATTGTTACTTCAGATATTCCCAGAAGAATTAATAATTTCAGACTATTTCAATAATTCACTCAATAATAACAATGAAAATAAGCCAACTCTAGGGTATCCTCTTCTCTTCTTGATTAATATAATACTCATCACTCCATCAAGATAAAACTACCAAAACCAAATTGATTTTGTTACTTAGACTCCTGTCACGCCAGCCATAAAGAAAATGCAACAAGAGTGATTATCTAGAAAATGGAGAGTTAAAACATGAAGTGATAATCATACTTATAGGATTATGTTATGGTTCTCAGTGACAATTGCAATGGAAAAATGAAGCATGAAGGTGGACTGAAAGTGTCAGTGATATCACTATCAAGAAAAGTCTCTTTGTAGGATAGTAGTCCAAAACTGACAGGCAAAATTCAAATTGTAGACGTGCTTTCTAGGTTGGGTATTTTTAGGAAGTTAGAACTGTACAGTCATAGTATTAAAGATAGAGCCAATTATTCAGAATGAGTTAAAGCCTTTTATTATAAATTTATTTAAAACTGCATTAAGTATTTACTGATTTTTCAATGTGTGCACATCATTCAGAAGTATAAAAATAGTATAATTTTTGTCTAAAAATGGACAGTTTTAAGTTGATATAACCTATATTTGTAACTGAATAAATGACCTTCATAACATTTTAATTTGAATACCAGACAGGATAATTCAGTGGCCAAACATATCAATATAGGTACTTACTATTTCTTGCAATATATTCTCTACTAAATGACATCTCAATATTTTTGTTTTCAAAACTTTGAGAACCAGGTTCCTATACATCACCATTAAACTACTCACTAAATATTAACTTCACCTATTTGTCTATAAGTTTTCTTCTCTGTCAGTAGCAGAGAAACAAAATCTGTTGATATGTTATAAATTATGAAATCAAACTAATAGTATATGCTGCTTTGACACCCAGTACAATCAGGAGAGCCTCATTTTGTTGCCCACCCACTCTGCTCCTGTGGATAAAGTGTCCTAGCACTGTATCGGATCAACTAAATGAAGAGCTTGGTTCAATATTTCTAAATACTAGGCTTTGGTTTCTTAACAGCCCACTTAATAATTCAAATGAGCAATTCCTTACTCTGTGGGAATGGGGGCACCTCACACAATTGATACTACACAGCTTGCCTCTCACCTTGCTCTTGAGTGAAATCTTTTCTCCCAAGGCTGTGATTATTTAGCATATATTGTAATTAATTTCATCTGCCAAGTGTGGTCTGTCTTTTGTTCCATCATCTGTATAATTATAAGGTAAAAATCACTCCTACACCAACTGACTGAAGAGGAAGTGGTTAAAATACTAACAGTATCTCAAAAAAATAAATATTTAAAACACAGTAGAGTGAAAAATTGCAAATCATTGCTGTAAGTACATAAAGAATACATAAATGAAAGAAAACACATCCCTGTTGAAGAATTGGAAAGCATAACTGTTAGGATATCTATCTACACAAAGACATCTAGAGATGCAATGTATTCTCTATCAAAATTCTAATGTCATTTTTGCAGAAATAAAAGACAATCCTAAAAGTAATACGGATTTTCAAGTGACTTGTAGTTGTCAAGACAATCTTGAAAAAGAAGTGCGAAGCAGGTGACTCATACTTCCTGGTTTCAGAGGAGGCAAAGACAATTCAATGTGTAAGAGACAAATATTTCAACAAATACTGATAGAGAACGTGGATCTCCAAATGGACAAGAATGAAGTTAAATCTTTGCCTAACATGATACGAGTATCTAACACAGACATTAACTCAAAATAGATCAAAGATCTGAGTATAAAAACTACACTTACAAAACTTTAAGGTAACATAGGGCCAAAATCTCATGACATTGGAATTGTCTATGATTTCTTAGATGTGACACCAAAGGCATATATAACAACAAAATATAGGCAAATTGGACTTTAGAAAAATATTAAACATTAGTGCAAAAAAAACATAGCCAATAGAATAAAAATCACCAGCAGAATGTGTTAAACATTAAAAATTGTGTATGTGGTGAAGAATTAATAGCCAAGATATGTAGACAGTGCCTGAAGCCAAAGAACAAAAAATGATATTTGATTAAAGAATAAGCTAAGGACATGAATAGACACATTTTTCCAAAGAAGGTATAAAAGTGGCCAAGAAGCACTTGATAGTATGCTACATGCCACTAAAAATTGAGGGAATGTAAATTAAAACTATCATGACCTCACACTCATCAATCTGTGCACTATCTAAAAACAAGAAGTAACAAGTAATAGCCAAGATATGGAGAAACTGGAAATCTTGTCCATGTGTACTGTTGGTGAGAATGTACACTAGTCACTGAAGAACAGCGTTGCACTTCTTCACAACTTTAAAAACAGAATTGCCGGGGCCGGTGAGACGGCTCAGCGGCTTAAGCGCCTGCCTTGCAAGCGCGAAGGCCCGAGTTCGACTCCCGGAACCCACATACGAAAAAGGGGCCGGTGATATCGCTCAGCGGCACGGGTGCCTATTGGCGCGTGAGGTCCTGAGGTCGTTCCCCCGGTACCCACAAAAAAAAAAAAAAAAAAAAAAAAAAAAAAACAGAATTGCCACACTATGCTGCAACCTCATATCTGAGTGTAATATCCAAATGAATTGAAAGCAGTGCCTTGAAGAGACATTTTTGTGCCTGTTTTCATAGCCGCATTATAACAGATAATACATGCAGACAATCCAAGGATGTAGTGACAGATGAATGGTGAAGCAAAATGTGATTCACACCTACGATAGGATAATATTGAGCCTTAAAAATAAGGACATTGTACTAAGTGAAATAAGTCACTCAGAAAAAGACCGAAACTGTCTGGTTCCACTTAAAAGTAGTACAAAAATAGCCAATATCATAAAGAAATAAAAGGGCCAGGGCTTGGAGGCAGGGAGAATGGAGAATTATTTTTAATGTTTTGATTTTATAAGATGTAAAGGACTGATAGAGATGTATATTGGTAATGGTAGGATATCACTATAAAATGTATTTAACGCTGATGAATAGCTAAAATAATAGTAAATAAATTATAAAATAATAAATGTTACAAAATTATTTGGGAGATTTTATCATTTCAAGCAAGTTGACAAGTAGTTTTGCCATGAATGTTTCAATATTTCTACACAGGTTTAAACATCTAAGCGCTTTCAATATTTTCAAGCACTCACTTTACTATATCTGGACTTTTAAAGCATTCATTTTACTTTTCTTAGAAACATCAATGATGTTTTTAATATGAATTACTTACATTTGGGATTAGTTTTCATCATGATTGCTCTTGACATAATGAAGTATAATACAATTGCATATCATTTAAAGTGTAGATGGGCAAGACAAGAAAATAATAGTGGTGTTCTTGCATCTTTCTTTCACTCATATGGCAATAAAACTGTTTTAGAATCCATCTATTACTACTCCCAACCTAGAGTATCAGGGAAATTAAACTTTGGCATTTTAAAGTGACTGTCAAATAAAGCCTACCCTAATTTATTTGCCTCTGTAGCCATACCTTTGTATCAATTTGGCTAACCACCCAACACATATCAGGTTTAACATTTTGTAAAAATAAATTTTCTTTTAAAAGGTTTCCGTGTTTGTGAGTTCATTTCTTATATCAATTTTAATAAATTTTTCAAGCATTGCCTTCTAAAAGTATTATTTCAATTTGTTTTTATGACTTTTAAAGAAAATAAAGCAAGAAAAATATTCATTATATGCAATACACAATTTTATTCTATTGTACATTGAAATTCAACTTATTTTATAATCATATCTCCTCCTTAATAAACATATTGTCTTTCTTTAATGCTAACCATTTTATACTTTTGCTTCAATTAATTACTAGGCTACATGTGGGACTAGGAAAAGGGAACATATTAACTCTTGGTGTATTTGCATCCCTAATGAGTAGAATACATTTTAAAATGTACATGAATGCACAGATTTAATTTCATTTATTCTAAAATATTCATTATTCTTTCACACAATTAATTTAGAAGAGATTAAATCAGAACTGACTGTAGTTTCCATTTATGCAATAGATATTATGCTTTAGATCTGTAACTGTGTTGTATTAATTAATAAATTAAATAGATTAATTCACACAAAATCAAGAGAGCTGAGCATATATTCTCAATTGATAAATTTTAGATTCTGTATTAGTAGGTGTAGGACATTTTATTTTATCAACACAAAAAATGTGACTTTGGTTTCGTTTTCCTTACTTTACAAAACATAAACACACAGATGGTAAGTAACATTTTCCAAACTGATCCAATGATAAATTAGTATCAATATTAAACTCAAGCATACAGGTTTTCTAATGGTTTCATTGATCCTTCTGTGCCATCATGAGTGTACCAATAGAATTTCCTGGTATTATCATGTAGAACATCATCTGTTTGGGAAATCAGATGGGTATTGCTCTGAATGTACAATATATAGAATGAAAGTCCTAGAGAAAAAAATTACTTTCAGACTCAAGAGAAATAAATATCATTTGTAACCTTATTTTGTCATGTAAGGTCCCAAGAGACATTTCAATTACTGGACACGACAAATATTTCTCCAGTGCTCATTTTCTTTCTTTTTCCTTGAAGAGATGTCCTCTTCAAGGATCAATAATTGACCTTTTAAAGAGCTCTCCCACTCAGTTCAACACGTCATTATTCCAAAATCACAGTAAATAGTCTATAATGAATAATCAGATCAAGTTTGTTAATTAAAGTGTCTTCCTGGAACTTAAAACCAGGGCTTAATGTTTCTACTCAATCTCTGATATTTAAGAACAACAAAAAAAATTCTTATAGAAGGAAGTGTGGGCAAGGTGTATAGAAAGATAGTCAACTGAAACAAAAAAATGAAACAGATAAAATGAAATTAGCGCAAAACTCTAGAAGAAAAGAAATATTGAATGGTAAAGGAGACAAGATAATGAGAGTCACAGAAAGATAGAGAAAACATTATTTACAGTGAAAATAAAGACAATCTAATCTACTTGGTTCCTTATAAATCGCTTCCTCATAGACTGTTAGTTCATGGGTTCCGCTTTCCCAAAAGTCTTATTGTGATAGGGCATTAAGCCTCAGGAGATACATCTATATCATCCCAAAGAATCTCCTTTTGACTTTAAATTAGCTTGCTTTGTCATCTGTCTTGGAGCCAAAGGAGCTCCACATGAAAAAACAAAAATATAGTACAAATTGAATTTGGCTTTGCAAAAGTCAGAAAATGAATGGGTTTTACAGTTTTTGAAATACTGTCTTTATTTACACTTGCAAATATATGTAGTACATTTTACAACAAATCATACGTAGTATATTCTGTTCAATGTTCTTGTCTAATTATCTGTGTAGACACAGCTTACTCCCGTGAAATCTGGTAATTATAACACCTTAATACAAAATACAAAATAAATTATAAAAAGTGATTTCCAAAATAATTGTTAAAATGCTCATGCATATTTATTACTGCAAGTTCTCCAAAGATTATTATTTTTACATTTTTGCTCCCACTTCTAGGAAACTGAAAACTGAAAGATGAAAAAAGAAAAGCAGTAAGTATGCCAAATGTGTGCTGGTGGTATGAACAGTCTCTTTTTTCCTAATACTTCATTTTCAATCTATTTCTAAAGAAGCAATCAAGTGACACATACAATATTCCAATACATTTTTTACACACTGAAATGTTGGCTTTTTTGGCAGTCAATTGTGTCAAATTATCATGAGTATCCAGATTTTTAAAAACATCACCGACATGATTTTCAGGATGTAGTCCTCTCAAAGATATTGTGTTAGTTTAATAGTATGAAATAGGTTGGTATAGCACACTTGGAAATTTTTTTTTTTATGTGCGGGTACAGGGAGTCGAACTCAGGACCTCACGCTTACCAGGCAGGTGCTTATGCCGCTGAGCTATATCATTGGCCCCAGAAAGCTTTCTTTAATACCTCTTCAAATACTTCCCCAAAGTGATTGATAGGCAACACAATTTTTTCCATTTTCCCAGAATAGTTCATACCTAGTTTTGACATACCAGATAATATATTACCATAATCTTTATATTTACCTATTCATGTAAGATGCCTAGTAGGTCTTAGAATATATGGGTTATTTTGTGCCCAGTCATAATCTTGTGCAGAGCCTATTTGTGTTCCATTTGTCATGTGGGTTAAAAGTCAAATATTTTACTCACTTGATATTACTTTTTAAATGCAAATTTCTTTTTGTTGAGAGTCTTAGAGCTTTCTCCTGTCTCATCAATGGGTCTTTCTCCATTTTCAAGGAAGCTCAAAGAGATGTTTGTTTTTCTTTCTCTCATTTTGGCTAGGGTTAGCTTTTTGTACTTACCAAAACTGGGACCAAGACAAGTGGCTTGTATAGAAAGAGGTGAGGATGGAAGCAGAATGTAAATAATGGGCAGGCCACATGTAGACTTAAATAGGTGTCAAAGCCTGCCGGTAGATGCAGATGTACAATTCAAGTACATCAATTACTCACTATAAAACCTGCTACCAGATGTAACTTAATTGATACTTACCACTAACTGATAGGGTTTCCATATGAGTCCACAAGCAATTGACTTATTATGGTCTCTGTGCAATCAAACCTGCATGCGAATGTTCATCTGTATTTGCAGCCACTCCCCTGCATTAGCATCGCCACCTCAGCTCCAACTCTGATCATCAGATGATACGTTCACCATAGGGTTCTGCTTCCTTCAGAATCTAATACTGTTGCTGCTCTGACAGGAAGTGGTGGTCAGGAGGTAATTCAAGCAATGGGAGTGGCTCTGAATAGAGATGAATCTTTACTTATTCTCAATCTGCTCAATTTCTACTGTGAAGCCTGGTTTTTTTGACAAGTCAAGTGCTGATACCGGTCTGTGGTGTAGGAGTTGCAGACCCTTTTAGTAGAGCGTCCCTCAATTTGGGTTATTATTATTAGACTGGAATTACAAACTCTGGGGAAGAATGCCTTTCTCATATATCAGGAGCACATAATATCAGTATGTCTTGTTACTGGGGATGAAAGTTTGGATGATTTGGTAAGTGGCTGGCCTGTCAGCTTTCTCCAGTGTAAAATTAACAGTAGTCTCATGCTATACTCTATTAATTAGAAACAAGTCACTGTGCCAGCATATGCTCAAGGGAGTGGTAATTAAACTCTACTTTCTGGAAGAAACACCGATGATTTTATGGATATATGCTTAATCTATTGTTGCAATTAATTAAAGTTGGAGATGCATTGAAGCTCTAGAAATGCCTTGGTTTTCCTTCAACTTTTGTATTTTAATTTTAGCATTCACAAATAAATCTGTAGAAATTTTACTGTCTCACACGGTTTAATTTCTACTTACTTCATTTATTCTACATTTATTAATTAAAAATTTTAAAGCATTTGTTCAATATTTCAATTTTTAAAATTTATAATGTTGATGCTGATATTTGTGTGTTATTTTTGGTTTATAAGCCAACAATATCTATATCTATCTCTATATATATTTAGGCCTCCTCCTTTGTGTTGGCTCCTATGTCTTTAAAATATTATCATTTTATTTAATGTTAACTTTTTGTACTTATATATTGATACAAAGTGCTCCAGACATCTGTTATATTTCCTTTGCTACAGTCCTAGAATCAGGACTTGCTTTCTTTTTTTAAGAATGTTATTAGAAACAAAGATCTTAGTAATAGATGTGACCAAACGTACTGAGGTATCAATAATATCATATGTATCATATATATGTTTGTCTAGATCTATCTATCTATATGTATGTATGTATTTAAATACACATATATCTCTCTGTCTCTCTGTCTCTCTGTCTCCCTCTCTTTCTCTCTTTCTCTGTATATATATATATATATATATATATATATATATATTCCTAAATCCTACAAGTTAAATGGCAAGTCACCATGCCCAAGGGAATATGAGAGATGACTGGGCATGCATATATATGTTCCTAAATGTTAAATAGCATTTATATATTACTTATATAGTTAATGTGTAATACATATGTCTATATATTTGTTAATATATTAAATATGAGTTCCGCTAATATCTCAGGCTCTGTGTGCTAATGTTCTAATGTGCTAATGTACTCCAGTAACGAAGGGTTCATTCTCCCTTTCCTGCTTTGACTAATATAACTTCTATTTGACAGTAAGAAACTTGAACCTTATGTCTGCAATATATGTACTTACTTATTCAACTCTAGCTACATAAGAAGTAGATCCAAAATTTCTAATCTGTACCACTTTAAGACATTTATCAAAGGTAGTGCAATACTTATACACATTTTTAAACATTTTTTTCTTTCAGTATTACTATAGTTAGAATGAGTGTGCTTCCTCCAGAGGTCCATGAATTAAAGGCTTCATTCCCAGGCAGACAATATTTGGAGATGGTGGAGCTTTTGGGTTAGGGGCCATACGGGGAGATCCTTGAGTCAAAGGGACCAAGACCCTGAAAGGAATTGTGGAACCCTATCCTCTAAATCTTTCTTCGCTTTCTGACTCATGATGTGAGTGGTTTGTTCTGACACACTCTTGACATTGCTCTCCACCACTGTTACTAGAGATGCAAGCCAAGGAACAGTTTAATCATAGAAAGAAAACTCCAGAACCTTTAGCCACCTAAACCTTTTTCTCTTTATAATTAATTATCTCAGGTGTATTATTACAATTACATGAAGCTGAATAACATTTATCTAGTCAAAACTGTTTCTTAAGTTACTTAGATCTTCTTCCTTTTCTCTACCCTCTTTGATAATGTTAACTAAGACCTTTATAATCTAGTTTGATGAATTTACTACAATTTTTATTTTATACTGGTTCCTTCCATGTCTTTATTGACTTTGTTTTTTTTCTTTTTGAGAGAATGTCTTGCTCTGTAGTCCAGGCTGGCCTCGAACTCATGATAATCCTCCTGCTTCAGTCTCCCAAGTGCTAGGATTACAGGTGTGTGCCACCACATCCAGCACTTTTAAAAAATATTTGCATACATTAAAATTTATTTTTGTGAGTTACACTTCTATGCTTTCTACAAATGAAGACATATGTCCTTCAAAGGAAAATATCCACCACAACTGTATCATATAGAATTGAACGATCTAACTAAAATTTTCTTTGTATAGTCTCATTATTGTTGATTCCTATCTGTTTCTCCAATCCCTCACAACCATTGATATATTTTTATTGGAACAGTTTTGATTTTTCCAGAAAGGAAAATAAATGGAATAAAACAACATGTAGCCATCCAAATATGAGTTCTCACCTTTTGAAAATTGCATTTAATATTCTTTCCTGCTATCATACGAATCAATGATTGGTTCCTATACATTTCTGTGTTATTGTCCATTGTTAAAATTATATTCATAACGGTTTGTAGTTCTAGTTTGCGAATAGCATTGATCATGATTGAATGTCAAATGTTTTTTCTGCATCTTAAGATGACCATTTGTTTTATTTACTTTGTAAATATGGTGAATTATATTTGTTGATTTTGATGTGAAATAACTGAATTTTTAGGATAAACACCACTTTGTTTAGATCTAGAATTTTATACATATATGGGTATATGTATGCTGAATTTATTTTGCTAATATCTTCCTAAGAATTTTTGTATATATTCATGAGGGATATTAATTTGCAGTATTATTTTTCCTGTAATGTCTTTGTCTGACTTTGATATAAGGGAAATGCTGACCTCATAAGCAAGTTATGAAATACTCTCTACTATTCTACTTTCTGGAAGTAGTTCTACAGTTGGTATTATTTAAATGTTTGATAAAATAATGTCATATTGGCTTGGAGGTCTTTAAGGATATATTTAATTACTTTAGTAGACAGGGTTATCTATGTAATCTATTGCTTCTTTGCTTGTATATTTCAGGGAATTTCTTTCATCTAAATTTTCAGATATATGGGCATAGAGTTGTTTAGAGTACTTGCCTTTTTAAAATATCTGTGATGCTCACACTTGCATTCTTGTCGATTGTGACAATCTCTGTTTTGTTTAGTGTATTGGTGTTCTCTGATCCAAATTGGTACAAATATGGAAGCTTGAAGCATCACACATTTATTATCTCACAGTTACTATTTGTCATGACATTGATATGGCTAAGCTGAGGCTTTTGATTGGTATTTCACAAGACTGTACTCAGGGTACTACTGGCTTTAATTTTCTTCTGCATACCTAATTGAGAAAGAATCCACTTCTAAACTCACTTAGCTTATAAGCAAAACTCATTGTCTCATAGATGTAGGTCTGGGGACCCTGCTTCCTTGCTCACTATCAGGTGAGGTAGTACTCACCTGCCAAAAACTATTTGCTCTTACCAGAGGCTGCCCATAGTATTCTGTCACATGGACTTCTTCAAAAGGGCCACACACCGTATCATGCCAGCAAGTTAAGTCTCCTGCAAGCAAGACAGAGATTTATGTAACACTATGCAAGCATCAGACTGATATCTGATCACTTTTGCCATATTGTATCAATTAGAATAGCATTAGAGATTTCACCCAAGCTCAAAGGAGAAGCAATATGAAAATGGATGAACATTAAGAGTCAGGGACTTTAAAGTTCACGTGAAGATTTTTCTGCAACCAGCAGTCTGGTTGGTAGTTTGTCTGTGTTAGATATCTCAGAGAACCAATTGTTGGTTTCACTGATTTATTTTTATTTTTATTCTTCTCAATTGTATTTATGTTATTTTTTATTATTTTCTTCTTTATTATTTATATTGACTTGCTTTTACTTTGCAAATTTGGGTCATACCTGATTCTCACAGCTGGAAGGAATGGCACAGTCTCCATGGGGCTGTTTGTTCCTTGGGTCCCCTCCCTAGGTTGGTAACAATGCAGACAGGAACTCTGGTCTCTCCCTCCACATTACAGGTCATTGCCTGAAGGAAAGACCTGGTAACTCTGTCTATGAGTTCTGGCCTGGGTAGAGGAGACTTCAGTTACTGCACAGTGCTGGGGCTCATCAAGGTGAGCCTGCCACTGAGCTTCACAACAAAGTTGTGTGTTAGCTTTCATGCCCTGCTCCCTAGCAGGGGATATCTGCCTCCATCCTCAGCTGCCCTGACGGGGGACAGGTAATGGAGGCAATCCTGAGGCTATCAGGCTAATGTGATTCCAAAATTCCATCCACAGGGACTAGCAAGGGTGCAGGAGCTGTGGAACTTTATCGAGCACTGGGTTTCACTGTGGTGGTTCTAGTATTAGATTTCAAGAGTAAGGATTTATACTTAACCTCTCCTCCCTCTCCCAAGTGGGAGATATTTCTCTCCATTCTACTTAAAGGTGAAGAGGGTGACACTGGCTACTCTTCCCTTCATGCTTATTTGATGTATCTTCTTTGGGTGTTACACTAAAATAAAGGATCATGGCTCTCCCCTCTTTTTGGCAGTACTTTCGAATGTAGTTTGGGTCCTGAACAGCTGGTCAAATCGATGTGCCTCTAGGAAGATATAACTGTGGAAGCTTCCTCAGCTCCATCATGTTTCATTTTCTCTACTCAAAATTTTTCTTTATTTATATTAACACATTGACGTTAATTCGTAGATATATTTTGAAAACTTAAAATGCCTGTTTCAATTTTTTAAGACTTACTTTGAGATTTGCTACTGCATTTCAATATCTAAATATTTGAGGATTTTCCTGGTATCTTTATATTGTTAATGTTTAAGTCTATTTTGGCATGAGAATATACTTTGTATGATTTCCGATATATTAACTTTGTGAAAGATTGTTTTATGATCCAGAATATGGTCTTTATTAGTGAATGCCATATGGGTTCTTGAGAAAAATTTGCATCATTACTATTACTTGAGTGTTATATAAATGTCAGTTTGATCAGCTTGATTGATATTAAAAGAGAGGCCATCTTTGTAGTAGGTAGTTGTTTTTCTTTGTACATTTTTTATCAATTAATGGGAGAAAAATATCAAAGTCTCCAAATATAATTGTGAATCTATTTTTCTATAAAATTTATCAGTTACTGTCTTATGTATTGTGAAGTTCTGGAGATATTTTAAAGTCTATTATCATACATTTATAAATTAATTAAATTTCTAGCTATCTGAAATTATTTGAATTTTTATTTTTTCCCTTAAATGAACAACAAACACAAACTTCAAAATATTTTTCATAGAACTGAACTTATGTTTCTCCATTTTGCCTCAATTTCATTAATTAAAAACTGTTGGGAAATTAATGGAAAGCTAAGAATGAGCCAAGCAACCACTGACCCCTTGGATCTTGTGCGGTGGGAAGAGCTCTATCTTGGTGTGCTTCTGCCAATCCTAACTGTCCTCACAGTTGGCAACCTCAGGTGAGGCCACTTTGTGAAAGTGATGGGAGGACTCAGTGTCCTGAACATAGACTGGAACAGAGTCATGTATAAAACTATAGAATTACCAAAAACACTTTTTCTGCCCAAGTTGCATTATTTCTTCTTATTAAATGATTAAGTCTGTAATCTCTTATTACACATTCCTCAACAAGTTCTTTTATTTTCATATATCTCTCTATCTGTCTGTCTACCTATCATCTATCATCAATCTATGTATTTTGTAGCATTGGGGATGGAACACAGAGCCACTGCACTGATTTGCAGGCCTAGCCCTTATTTACTTACTTACTTACTTACTTACTTATATCTTGAGACAGGATCTTCCTAAGTCATTAAGTTGTCCAGGCTGGGCTTGAACTTGTGATCCTCCTGCTTCAGCCTCTCAAAGCCCAGGGATTACAGGCACGGGTAATCGTGCCCTGCATTCAACTGCTTTTAAATACTCCATCATAGAATTATCCTCATTCCTGATGATTATCAATCTACAGTTAACCCTGTTATTTAATCTTGCCCTAAAACCATTCAATACAAGACCAAGTCATAAAATAAGCTCTTTCTAACACATTCCTTTTCGGACATCTCATTGTAAAAAGCACCAGTTCCCAAAGGGCACCATCTCCTTACTATTGCAAGCATTAGAATGACTAATTTTGATAGCAATTTCTTCTTTATGTGACTTAATAGTTGGATATTAACAAACACAACAAAAAGTAGTACAAAAGTTTGGCTCTGGAACTGTTGTATGATAAACATTTGTACTCTCTATAAATGAGTTTCCAGTTGGAACAGTTTAGTTGAGGCAAGCAGTTATTTTTTTTATTCAACTTTGTGTTTCTGTTGTAAAACAATGTACTTAAAAATGATAGGGTGCCGGTGATATGGCTCAGCGGCATAAGCACCTGCCTGGCAAGCGTGAGGTCCTGAGTTCGATGCCCGGTACCCACATAGGGAAAAAAAAAATGATAGGTACTCAATGAATATTGTTGAATGAATAGATCAAGTGCTGTGATTTAAATATTAATGATTTAGAGGTTATAAAATTATATAATAATGACACTATATAGAAAAAAGTGTGCAAAAGTAAGATGGCAAAAATAGTAAACTCATAATGTAAAATGAAATCTTTAAAGTGACTGTGAAGATATGTTCCTATGAATATCTCTCCAAGAGCACACAACTGAACTTTTATCTCCTATTTCTTGTTAGATGACATATTGGAAGAATAATGCCTTATTGTATTAGATGATCTCTGATGAGCTATTTTTCCATTCACCTTTGCACATCACAGTCCTTCTCCAAATTAGGCTGCTAGTATTTTCCTATCATCTATAGACAGTGCTTGGTTTCCATTGAGGCCACTCACAATCTTATTCTCAATGTATGTTATAAGGCAATTTCTGCTAACTGATATTTATGTTTAGTATAATTTTCTCAATTCAGCATGGCATTCCAGTTGTTAGATTAAACAACCTTAAGCCCCTGGGATACCATTTAGTACACTACAGCAGACTTTTTCTATTAAACTAATAATGCAATAAATGCCACACAGATGACCCGAGAGAATAAATGTGTCTCCTTGAGATAGGACTTCTCTCACAGTGAGAGACTTGGACAGTATGAAAAAAGATGGCTCATTAATGCTCAACTGTCTACTACAGAATCAATAACCTAATAAGCCAGAAGATCTCTTTATGTAGTAAGAATAAATTATTAATATTCATTTTAAACATTGATAAGATACAGCTAGTCAGCTAGTTAAAACACCATTTCCACTTTAAAATGACACAAAAGAAAGTAAATTTCCAGTGCAGCCCTGTCAGTTGATTAATTTAAGGATTGATTTACCAACATTATAGTTAATTAAAGTCCCATTTGGTAGTAATGACAAGGAGCTCTCTTTGTAAACATCAACTTGTTATTATAACGCCCATTTTCTCTTCAAACTATCTCTGCGTAAAATGCAGATACGTTTCTCTGACTTTAAAAATTGCACCCATATACATATCTTTAAAATTTGTAGTTAAATTATGTAGAAGTGAAGAATTAAGTATTTCTAGGTGAAGTTGGAAGTCTTTAATTTCTCAACTATGAAGTAAGGTAGACTAATGAACTCATAGTATACTATTCACAAGGTCCTATATGAAGTAACTGCACATTTAAATTTCATACTGAAATAATTGTAGACTAACAGAAATTTACAAAATTACTACAATGTTATGTATTCTCTTCATCAAGCTCTCTGAAAGGTGATGTTTAACTGCAGTACATTAACAAAGCCAGGAAATTGAGATTGGCATTTTAGTCATTAGCTACACTAATGACTTTTATGTGTTCATTAATTTTAAAAACTTGAGTGTATTTATGTATTCATTTGGCATTAGTTTCTTGTATGCATATGCATTGAAAAAATTTTATTCAGTTTTATTCCATATGAAGTTTTATGCAGTTTCACAACATCTTTTGAGACAGAAATATAGAATGATGTGATATTAGAACTGTATGCTGAATTGTATCTAAAAATAGATATAAAAAATAAAGTTTTGCATTGTAGAAAATTGATAAAATGTGTTCATGTAACATCACATTAAAATATGGACTACTGCTGGGATGTAGCTCAGTGGCACAAGTGCCCCCATGGCAAGCACAAGGTCCTGAGTTCAATTCCTTGTGTCAAAAAAATAAAATAAAATAAAATAAGGACTAGCTTAGCAGCAATCTATTAGAGTCAGAATATACTGAAGAAATGTATTTGAACTCTTTAAACGTGGTAAAAATATTAAATTTTATAGCAAAATAAATATACTGTACAAATCAGGAAAGAGATTTGCAAGCATAGATCACATAAGTTTAAAATACAAAATCAGTAGTGATAATTTTATAAATGCATATATGTAGTATGCATATATATAGTAATGCATATTTAATTTCTTACAGAAGAAATTAGTATGTGTCTTAAGCAAAAAATAATAAAAAAGAGCATTTAGTTTATCTATATACTGGTTTTAGAAAGAAAAGACATGGAGTATTCAAAAATCAGGTGAGAAAGAACAACCAAACTAATGACAGAGAAAGGGAGAGAGAGAGAAGGGGAGAGTGAGGGATAGAGACAGGGACAGAAAGATGGCTTATATGGTGAGACTAGATATAGTGTTTTAATGTTGACCAAAAACAAAAACAACCAACAAAAAGATAAAGTTTGGAAACTGAACCAAAAAGAAAACTATTTTTATGAGCGAAACTAAGAAAAAAAAAAAGACATTTTTAAGAGATAAATGATTTGCATACTAAACTATTGAAGAACAATGGAAATAACAACAATGCGAAACAGTTATGACTTACTTTTCTAAAATTTCACCTTTGCCATTCCTATGGAAAGAGGTTGTTAGGTTTGAAAGTAAAAATCTCATAAGTGAGGTAAAAAAGTGAATCAAAATGTTGAGAATGTATGTTAGGTGAATTTGTGTATTATAAGCAGATATTGTTTTAAAGTTGATAAAAGAAAAATTTTCCTTTCCCTTTTTCCCCCATTATCCATACCTGATCTTAACAAAGGATTCTTGGCTGGAATAATTAAGTAACATAAGCTAACGAATAAAAGGTACAGCTCCTAGCTATGATAGAACAATACAATATCTATTTAGAAGGATCATTGAAATAATATCTTAAAAAGAAGTCACATACACACATACACACACATACACACAACATACCACAGACACACAAAGTCATATAATCAGCCACCATAAGTCAGGGCACAAAAGTTTAGACAAGTTAGTACAGTGAAAAGAAAAAGATTTCTAGAAAAGTTATCAGATGTATTATTTTTTACTAGCTTTCTTAGTTTTCATCACAAGTACACTGAGTTACTTATGTTGTTCAATATTCTCTACCTTCTATTAAAATTTTAAAAGTAGAGTTTATATGTACAGGGATGAAGAGTATCAAGCACTAAAAATGAAATCTTTTCTTTAACTCTAGTAAGATTGCTGCCATTGACTTTAGAGAAAAATAAATTTTTTTTACATTGTGAGGATATACTTAATGAAACATACACATGACTGCATCTCACTGGTGGGACTGTTAAGAACAGGAGGGTACTAATTGTGTCAAAAGTATATCTTCTAGAAGGAATCCACAATCTATCTAAAAGTTCACGAGACACATACTCTTGTCTTGTAAAGCAGCTGCTGTTGTCTTGGTCAGTTTTGATAGAAATTAGAAACTGTGCTAATTTTATTTTGCTTCATGACAAGTGACCACAATCTTACCTTAAAATGGATTATTTCCCAGTTTCTTGATGGAGAAAGTTGAGTGTGGGTTAGTTGACTTACCTGCTGTGTCTCACCAGTCTGAAGTCAAAGTGGCAGCCAGGGCTGCAGTTTCATCTGAGGGCCTGGGTCGACTTCCAAGCTCACTGGCTGCATTCATTTCCTCCTTCTGATTGAGTGAATAAAGTCCCCATTTTCCTATAGCTGTCAACTAGGAGTCACTATCAACTACTAAAGGTCCCTCACTTCTTTCCCATGTGACTACTCATCGCCAAATGAGTCAGTATGTAGGATAAAAAGTACACAAACAATTAGCAATTTGGGCACTAAAACTGATTAGTAAATTATGAGCAAATAAAATTGTAAACAGGGATATTGTAATAAACATATCAAAATGTTATTAGAGTTTATTAAAATATTTAGAATTTTTCATTTTGAGCAATATTACAACACAAAACAGTAACATCAATCTTCAAACCAAAATTAGATTTGAAAGCTACTACATTAAAAAAATCTTATGAAATTTGGATGATCCTATTAATAACAGATATTTTAAAATTATTTTCCCTTGTAACTGAAGATGCAGTGAGCAAATACGTAGTCCTATTGACTTACAAACAGATGATGAAGTCAATTTTTATTTCTCATAGGACTACCACAAGTTACAGAAAATATCAGAAAATGCATCAAAATGTGATTGCATAAATTTATGTTCAAAATTAAATTCAGATAATCTTAAGCAGATAATTAGGAAGGATTACTTTTAGGAAATTGTTTCATGAGAATTATCAGCTTTAGTTTTATTGAAGATGTATTTCTTTTTTTTTTTTTTTTTTTTTTTGGTGGGTACCGGGGGTCGACCTCAGGACCTCGCGCGCCAGCAGGCGCCCGTGCCGCTGAGCGATATCACCGGCCCTTTTTTCGTATGTGGGGTCCGGGAGTCGAACTCAGGCCCTCGCGCTTGCCAGGCAGGCGCTTAAGCCACTGAGCCATCTCACCGGCCCATTCTAAATAATTTATTAAAAATATTTCCTAACATCCTCCATGCCTTTAAAATACTAACAGCTTCAATGAAAGTTGTATCAGCAGATCATTCCAAAATCATCCAAGTTTACTTGTTATACTATATTTACCTAGAATTATGATTCTACTTTTGCTTACATCAATTGAAAATGCAGTTAATAAAAAAATAAATTTTAATAAAACAAATTAATTTGCATAAAAATGAGTAAAATTTCTCTGATCAGATATCAATTTAAGAATGTTGTATTAAGGTATTAAATAAAATTATGACACAAAAATATTTGTATATGTTATTTTATGTACTTATAATGTCAATTACCAATCATATTATATAAAATTACTTTTTACCTGTTCTGGGAAGAGTGAAGTTGCCTGCTTTATAAGTAACTACTCCTATATATGGCTTACAATCCTTTATTATTATTATTCTTTATCGCAATGCTCAAATTGTTCAAAATTTGGTCAGTAGGACCTCTTCAAGAAGACTTCTGTATCTTCTGACATATCTACAATGAGTCAGAAAAACAGATTAAAACAAAACAAAAAAAAAGTAAAAAGAAAAACAAATCTTACTCTAGGGCTTGTAGTTGATCAGGGAGGAAACCAAAATAGGAGTGACTGCTTATAGGTATGAGGTTTCTATTTTTTTTTTTTGTGGGTACCGGGTGTCGACCTCAGGACCTCGCGCACCAGCAGGCGCCCGTGCTGCTGAGCGATATCACCAGCCCTTTTTTCCTATGTGGGTTCCAGGAGTCAAACTTGGGCCCTCACGCTTGCCAGGCAGGCGCTAGACCTCTGAGCCATCTTACCGGCCTGAGGTTTCTTTTGAAAAAGAAAATATTGAGGGTAAGAAAAATATTCTATGAATACATAATTGCAAGAATTGCTGTGATGATAAAACTTGGTTGAGTCAAATTGATTGCCTTTAACATCCACACAGGGGATTGGTGCAACACACTTGTATGTGCCTGCGTGGGGGATGGTGGAATGGCCTTGGAGTCTATGTTTTGTATTTTGCCCCTTTCTCTTGGGCACTGTTACCCAGCCATACTTCTTGGCCATCATGAACTAAGCATTTGTATTCCTCCATGCTCTTCTTCCAAGATGTTCCTGCCTTGGAACCCGCCAATGATGAAGTGAAACCTCTGAGAGCAATTAAACTTCTCCTTTAAATTGTGAGTTTTGGGTAGTTTGTCTCAATGATGGCAAAGCTAACACAAAAAACTGGTATTGAGTAAGTGGAGTCCTTAGTATGTCTCTACTTTATCATGTAGATTAGAAGCCTTTGGAACTGGTTTGTGGAGGAGTTTTGAAAGGTTTGGAGATGAGGGATAGAAAAACTGCAGAATGCTGTAAACAAATACTGATAGGTGATTCCAGTCAGATCTCAGAAGACCAGAATGCTGACAAGAATGCAGACAGATAGTCCATGCTCAGGAGGTTTCAGCTGAGAAATAGGAATCCATTGACAGTTGTACTACAACCTATATGGCTTACACTATGGCAGAAAATTTGTATACATTTTGCCTATATTCTAAGAGTTCCCAGAAGACCAAGACTAAGGCCAATGAAGTAATTAATCTGTTTGAGGAAATTTCAGGATGGGTCAACATTCAGGCTATGATGTGGGTACTACTCACTAGTTTTAGCCAAATTTATAGTGATGATCAGGGGAAAAAGCAGAGATAAAAGTGTTTGAAAAACTTACATTTTGGCTCAGAAAGAACCATGTATTAATTTGAGGCCAAAGAGGGTGTGACTGCTAAAGAGATTCTTGCTATTAAAAATAAACCAAATACTTTGTGCAAGAATATGAGGAAGAAATCTTTCAGAAATCAGTGAAACCCCACTGGTTTCAAGGGTTCATAATTGTAAATCTTTCATTTGAGAAGGGAGTCCTTGGGATCCCTGCTCAAGAAAGGTCTCCATGGGAACTGGTTGCCTGGGATTCATTTCACTCTGCTTAGGAATCTGTTTACTCAGAGGTTGCAGCACATGTGATCCAAGGGAGACTGGCTACTTCTGTTGACAGCAGAGCTTGGCATTGTCCATGTGATGCTGGTTTTACAAGGATCCAAAGTGCAAGAGTTGTGGGTTCAAGGGGACTTCCACCCAGATTTCAAAGGAAGGTTTAGGAGGCCAGGCAAAGAGTCCCTGAGAGGGTAGTGAGTGGAGCTGTAGGAATAAATCTTAAAGTGCAGTGGAGACCCCAGGAAATAAGAGATCCCAGGAACATGGACCATCTGCTAAGGAAAACTGCAAGCTATGAGTGAAATAAGCCCAAGAAGGAGGTTGTGCAGACTGAAATAGACAAGGATATAGGAATGAGGCAGGCTGTATGTTAATTAACCATATAATACAAAATACAATTAAATTATGAGTTTATGATGGTTGGTTGAATACTCTTCTAAATACAATTTGAATATAATAAAAATAATACATGTAAAAAACTAATTCAAGAATGTGAATTGGAAATTGTGGCTTTAAATGATTGAGTCTACATTGATAATAAATAATAACATGCTGTTTAATTACTTGGGGAAAAGTATAGCAATTTAAAAGATATTTCATGACACTAATAATTATAAAAGAACAAATATATTTTAGGACAATTTAATTTAGTCATTTATTTAGCAAATGAAAATAGATGATGTTTATATGTATAATAGGTATAAATCATACAGCTGTAGTTATAGCTGTAGTTGTAACTGCAGTTGTAGATGAAAATGTACATATAGTGGGCTTTAGGACTTTTTTCAAGAGCTACCTAGGAAATATCCAAATAATTTTTGACAAGATTTATTTAAAATTAATTAAAATACATATACACAGGCTGGTGAGATGGCTCAGTGGCATAAGCGCCTGCCCAGCAAGCGCGAGGAACCGAGTTTGACTCCCGGAACCCACATATGAAAAAGGGGCCGGTGATATCGCTCAGCGGCACAGGCACCTGCTGGTGCGTGAGGTCCTGAGGTCGACCCCTGGTACCCACAAAAAAAAAATACATATACACAAAGAATATGAATATTGGAAATTCGATGACAGGAAAACATATACACAGATTAATTTTGCCTGTTTTTAAAAACTCATAAATGAAATAATTCAATATAGGATTCTTGCGTTATGTATTTACTTACATTTATCATTAAATATTTAACAAGACATAGTATTTCATAAAATTATTTTTTATGTTTTCATTGATAGAACTAGAAATACAAAGTGTATTTATGTGGATTTTTGTAATATGATTTTGCAAAATCTATGTATGGATCCTAGCCAATGGTTTTTTTTGTAAATTACTCAAAATATTTATAATTAAAATATTTTCTGTGAATAAATGCATTTACTTATTCTTTCCACTCTTTATGCATTATTTCATATGCTTCTCTTACTGTACTGCCATGAAAATGCTAGCAAAATGCTCAATACAATGATGAAAAAAGAAATCCTTGCCTTGCTCCAAATTCCAGAAAAAAGTACTCAGATTTTCATTACTTGCATCATGCTGAGTAAATTTGTTTTACAAGTCCCCGTTACTAATTTGTAGAAATTATGTGCTCTTCCTGATTTTTAGAAAGTTTTGTAATGAAGCCATGGTGGATTTTGCCAAATGAGTTTTCTGCAACCATTAAAATGATTGTATAATTTTCTTTATTATTTATTAGCATAATAAAATATACTAATTCATTGGTAAATATCGAAAAACTTCTGCTTTTTTGAAGAATACTCAATTTGTCTACCTGCCTTATTCTTTGTTGTTGGTGTATTTGTTTTCTAAACTCATGTCTCCAAAAATATTTCAATGTCTGCAAATTATGCAATAGTTTAAAAAAAGAAATGAATAACATTAGAAAAGAAAATGTCTTATATAAGTGTATGTCCCACAAATACAAAAACAGTGACCACGTAGCCATAATAGCAGAGAAAACATTATGAAACTGTATTTGAAGAGGATTTAAATATCTTTAGCCATTTTAGCAATAGAAAACCAAGAACAGGCTCCTGGTCACAAAGGAAAAAATGACAATGAAAATCAACATATTTACCCGAAGAAGAAAATTTATGTAGTAGGATAATAGAATTGGCAGAAACGTTAATTAATAGACGGAATTTAAATTTTGTGAAATAACATATTAGAAAATGTACGCTCATTCTTTATAATTTTGGTAATGTTTAATTTGTTATATATGATATTTAGGTGAAAAAATGAAAGTTATAAGAATATTAATTTGGCAATGAGTAGCAGATATTAGATGAAAATAAGATTACCAAGGGAAACTACCTCTTGAAGGCTAGTGCAGTATCACCAGAAAGTTTTGGAAAGAAAGTAATGCATGCAAGATGTTGTAGCCAAAATCAACAAAAGGTGTTCACTCTTAATATGCAAAATGAGGGAGAGGGAGGTTACTCTGAAACTGATATACAAGGGAAACTGTAAAACAAGTATTTTAAAAGAAAGAGAAATGGGTTGTTAATCAGGGGAAATAAAGAACATAAAGTGTTAGGTTGAGCTTAAAATGAAGATATGTCATCAGAAATAATTATCTACTAGTGTTATTGAAAAGGATATTAGAATAAGGATCATGCATAAAGATTAAATGTCTTCTTGTGGAAAAAAGGCTGAAGAATTTTCAAATATATTGAAAATCATAACAGTGCTCAAATTTCAATTGCTGTGATAAACTTGATTTCTTAGAAATTAGCTTCCTAAAAATTGAGTTTGAAAAATATTATTTATGAATAAATACCCTAAGGTTGTTTTAAACTCTGTTTGCAGGGACATTTTGATGATATGGGAAAATATAGGTAATAGTTTTCCTTTTTTTTTTTTTTTTGAGGGTAGTGGGGGTCGAACTCAGAACCTCGCACGCCAGCAGGCACCCATGCTGCTGAGCGATATCACCGGCCCTTTTTTCATATGTGGGTACCTGGAGTCAAATTCAGGACCTCGCTCTTGCTAGGCAGGTGCTTATGCCGCTAAGCTATCTCACTGGCCCAAGGTAATAGTTTTTAAACTTTAGGATATATTTAAGGTCTACTTTTCTAATATAACTCCATCTATTTTACCACTCAAGTTATCACGAGGGTCAAAAACATTTGAAAAAAGAGAACTTCGAGCATATATTTTTCACATTTATTCTTCATGGCATTTAGCCATATATTCTACTGCATATAAAAATACTCAAATATTTTTGTATGATAGTTTAATGAGACTAAAACAAAGAGAACATAGCTATAACATAATAGAGAAGATACAGTGCACCAGGATGACTGCATGACAGAACAGGTGGAAATGATCACTAGTTCAAACCTTGCACACTAAGACACTTAATAAAAAAATAAAAAACAAAAAATAAAAATTATGAATTTACTAAGTGATTATGGGAATTACTATGACATTGTGTACAGAATAATTTCTACATAGGTTACAAAATACAGAAAAATATAATTATGCAACATTACAAAGTAAAATCATCCTTAGTCAAAAAGATATGTTAAATTTTTAAAATATGCCAAAAATCGGGAAAAAATATTTGTATTTCAGAAAACAAAATAATATTTCTATTGAGATATAAATAATGACAAATCAAACAATTTGAATTGAAAGTCTGCCTATTATCACATAATTCACAGAAAAATAAAAAGTGATCCATAAAGCTGTGAAAAAAATGTGTAGTTGCACTAATAATCAGACATAGACATCAAACTTTTTTGTGTTTTGATATTTCTGATATGCTAGCAAAAATTAGCATATGAGGGCTCTGTTTCCTAGGATGTGGGGCAAATGGTAGAGTTTGTGTCTTTCTGGTAGAAGTGTGAATTGTTATAACTTTGGAAATCAATGTCCTGTTTATGTTTTTATTGTAGAGTTATTCTAGCACATGAAAAGTATTTATACAGTTGGGGTTATTGTTTTAATATATATAAGATAACGAATAGAAAAAACTTATTTGGGGAATAAATTGTATTTTAGTCAAATAATGGAATTGTTTTCATAGACATGTAAATACACATACATAGATGTGAATGTAACTAAAAGTATGTAATTCAGGAAGAAATTCAGTTTTCAAAACTTTTTTATGGTATGAAAACATGAAATTAAAATACAAGATAATATAATATATTATGAATGAACAAATATGGGCCAATTTTTTTTATAGTCCTGGGGGTCATTGAAATCAGGTACATTCTCCAGTCTTTTTAAATAAAACATTTTAGTTTGAAATAAGATATTGCAATGTTCCCCAGGATGACCTCAAATTTAGTATTCTGCCTCAGTGTTCCAAGTAGATAGGATTATAGGCATGGGCCACTATTCCTGACTAGGGCAAATATTTTAAAATACGTAGGACTAAAGCAGGCAAAGTTCAAACTTCAGGAGAGTAGGAAAGGAAGAAAAGAAGATGAGGATAGGTCTTTGATAATACATGTAATTCTTATTTCTTAAGAAGAAAAATAAGACAGAGAGCTAAGCTTATGTATATATATAGCTTGTTTCATCTCAATAGTGAATACTTAATCAGCCATTGTGTTTATTCTTCTGGATTAAAATATTTTAAAGTTTAAGCTGATTATTTCTACATAAATACTAAAGATGAATGGAACATGATTTTTTTGTTTGTTTGTCTGTTTTCCTAACCTAAGTTAACCTTGATTTAAATATCTCCCTAAAACGTTTTGTCTCTCCTTTGGGGACTTTCAAAAAGCCTAAATTCCTGGTGAATCCAAAGTTTGACTAGAGATTTCAGTAAGCAAAACAAGAGAGACTTCCCTGATTAAAACTAATAAAGTCTCTGAAGAGCAACTACATATCAAATCTCTTTTTGATTTGTCTTTGGCCCAATTAAAATAGGCTGTATTAAAATTTAAGTATAGCTTCTTAGTCATCTACATACCATTAAATTTGCAGGAATAATGAAGCCAAGCAATTTTATTCCTCTTTAATAATGCATTACTATATTTGCTCTTAAGGTAAGGTTAGCATTTATTTATTGATCATGATGCATTATCTACACAGAGGAAACTACTAAGCAGTTTTCATCTCCTGTGATATTTCTAAATAATTCAGAAAGTAATTTTTGTTTTCTTTTTCTCATAGAAGTTTGTTTCTTTTAAATGTACAAAATTTAAATGACCCATGCCTTAGTTTGTTTCTATACTGCTCAGATTGCAAAAAGTAGCCAGATAGAATTTGCAGACATAAGTGTCCCCTACAGTTCCATCTTGTTATGGTTTCATCTTGTTCTGCATTCGTACATTTCCTCACCAAATATTTAGGAACAATACACAATACAAAAAAAAAGAATCTACATTTTCAAATTACCTCTCCACCGAAACACTACAGTCTCCCCCATACTATTCATAGCCAGAGTTTTCTAAATATTTCTGTCTTTTACTTCCTACAAATTCTTAAAAATTGGAACCCCACCTTCTGTCTCCATTAAATTCATTATAAGAGATTTTGATAAATCAATACAGTAGTCATTTCTTGATATATTATTTGACCCCTTAGTGGAGGATGATAGTATGTATCATCCTCTTTTCTCCATGGAAATCATATATGAGGGTAAATGTTTTCCCCAAAGACAAGCACAAAGTGTATATTGAGATGAAAAAAATATCTGATTCATGAACAATTGAAAGAACATTAAATTTTCTTCTCCATTAATTCTATGCTTCACAATTTATACTATATAAATTACCTTTACTATTGAGTTTGGCTTCCTTGTAACAATTTTGTGGATCTACTTTCTTTCCATTTTAATTTACATGCTGGCTTTGCTTTGTTCACCAGAATTTATATCATTGATTTTCCCATTAACTAAAATATGGTTTTTGACAGCCCACTTAACATCTCAAAGCCTCAGTTTCTCCAAATATAATATGACAGTGCTAAGTAAAACTAATATTTAATATGTTGATGGGAGTATTAGACTAGTTAATATCTGTGAAGTAGTCCCAATGCATAGGACACAGATGAAAAAACTGCCGAACAGGAAATAGAGATTCCAGAACTAGACCAATGCATATATTATCAACTATTACTAAGGCAATAGTGAAGTCAAGAGTTGAAGTCTATTCAATAAATGCCTTAGATGTTGGAGAATTATTCCTAACACCAGAAACATAAAGCAATTTCAACATATTATAATAATTCTACATGTGAAAGGAAAACAATTCTTTTTTTGTGTGTGTGGGTACCAGGGGTCGAACTCAGGACCTCGTGCCTGCAAGCAGGCACTTGTGCCACTGAGCGATATCACCAGCCCTTTTTTCCTTTGTATGTGGGTACTTTGAGTCGAACTCAGGACCTCGTGTTTGCCAGGCAGGCGCTTATGCCACTGAGCCATTTCACTCGCCCCAATAATTCTTTTTAAAACAACAAACAATGTGACTTTGGAATATGCAGAGACCCCCAGCATACCCACATAAGTACAAGCAAAAAACAAGACAAATTAGGTGCGCTAAGAATTACAAATTAGAATAATGGAATGTAGCCAGTAAGAGAGTGCACATAGGGTGGGCGAAGACACTTATGATACATATATAAAACAAGGAAACCTGACATTATTTATAACAGATTCGTAAGTCAGAAGACTCCATAGAAAAATATATGAACAAAATATTCGAACATTAACTTTACAAAGTTGATATATAAATACTGTATTTTCGGGTGAAACTAATTCACGTGTTGCCTAGTAGTAGTTTATCTTGATGACCATGCAGATGGGTTAAAGATGAGACTACAAAAAGGATTTGTGGAGCATAGAAATATTCTTTTTATCTAGGTCTTATTACTTGAGTGTTATCAGTTTCTAAAATTATTATGTTGTAAATTAATATGACCATGTGCCAGTTGATATAGGTATATGGCTATTGGCACATACTAGACATCACATGAATGTCAGATGTTGTTATTATTTAATCCATGGTCTTGTTTTCTTATGTCCTTCTATGAACAAGACAGACTGTTTTTCTGTTTGCTCTAGAAAGTATTTTTAAAAGTTTTCTTTTCTCTCCAATTCTTTTTCAGAGTAAAACTCTTCTGTTCCTTATGGTGTAGAATTTTTATAGACCTCATGTTGATTTTTTTTCCTGTTTGTTATCCTTGAACAAAGGAACATCTGCTCTACTGGGGCACTTGCAAACGGCAGGGTGTACTGACTGCACTTGACCCGCACTTACTGCCCACATGAATGCTTGTAGACTCTCCCACATGGATGTAAAAGAGAGAAGAGGCTGACACAGCTCCTGGTTTAATTTTTGGAGTCTAACAGAGATTCATGTAGTGCCTTTCTATCAAATTGAAGGATGACTTCCCTTGTTGCATTACCCCATTCTCTTCAACACAAGAAAAATAATCTACATCCCATTTCAAAGTCTCTCCATTGTGTGTCCCTCAGGGGCAAGTTGAAGTGATCATTTAAAACACAGCTTCAAAAGTATATTGCATAGATGAATGTTCTGCATAGTATTTGATTTGAAAACAAATTAAAATGTTTAAGGCCTAAAATGGTTTCAAAAGAAACAATTCCTATATAATATGAATCCCTTTGACAAGTTATAGGACTTGAAAATCTACAACTTCTGACCTCACCTCTAAACATACCCATGCATGAAATGCTTAAACAGCAATTTAGAGTCATTTCAAAGGCTACCATTTTGTAGAATGAGGATGTTTCTGTCATTAGATCTTTTTCATCTCTGGACACTCAGAAAGCAATAGCCCTGGTCTTGGAAAGGGAAGTAATGACACTGTCACAGCAGAAGCAATGACCGGGCATCTCCGAGTCAATGGGTCATGTCACTGTGCCAGTGTCTGGCCTGCTTTTTGGTTCGTGCCGATGCCTATCTTCTGCAGTATGGAGAAGAGGTAGCAAGACAAAGATGAGGGGAGAGCAGGAGGAGAGGAAAAAGAACAAAGAAAGCTGTAGTAATTGTTATTCAAAATGGTTAACGTGAATGATTGTGTATCTAGCAGTAGACTGAGTACCTTACATACATTATCTCAATTATTTTTATAAAACTTAATCAAGCTAGGCATTCTAATTTTAATTTCACATAAAATTAACCAAAATATTAAGTGAAATACACAGATACTGTAATGGGAAGTACAGTGATAGATATTTTTCAAATGAGAAGGGGTTCAAGAGATGGAGAGAGGGGAGAGGAAGGAAAGGGAAAGGGGATGAAAAAGAATTGAGATCTATGATGTAAGAGTACCAACTCCCTACAAGGAATGTGATCATTATGTACTACAAAAATGGACGCATAAAAAATAAAAACTGTAAAAAGGAAGCTGAGAATTTAAACTTGTCAGTCATGCAAAACCATGAAAAAAGATAGTACAGTAGTTACAGTTCAAATCCGGGAAGTTTCATCCAAATGTTTATCTTTTTATATCCCTTAAATAAAATGTATGTATAGTGTGCTAGTCTCATGGTAGTCTGTTCAAATAAAATACTATTAGAATTAATAACATCATAATTTAAAGTTACTAGAACAGTGTAAATATTATCAAAAATTAATATATGGTGTAAATGATATATATAGATACCAGTATTGCTAAAGTAATAGTAACATTTTACTTATATTGATCTCCTTGAGAGGAATTTGAAAACAAATGTACAAATTAAATATATTACTCTTCCATAGACATTCCACATGTCGTGCATACATAAACAATGTTTTAAATGTAGAAAAAAATAATGTGATGTGTAATAGAATAGATGTGCAATTTTATTCATAACACCCAGGCAAATATTTAACCCATAAGATTATTTCATAAAAACTTTTAAAACATATGTGTCATTTCTGTAACTTAGACTTTACAGAATACCTCTACATGTTGAAGTAAACGATCTTCAGAGAAACCCCGTGAGATATATTCAGAAATTTCTCCAACTTTGATTTCCTTTTTGTTTTGAAATTCTTCCCTACACAAATGTACTTCTCTCAATCTGCTTTTTGTCCTTTGGAAAATGCACCTATGGAATGAGAACAATTGTGCTAAAAGGCACTTAAAAATAAAAGCAAATTTAACATAGTTATTTTTTTCTTCTTAAACAGCTATACCTATAAAGTGGGCTGAGTCCTTAAATATAATCTGATCCTGTACTGTGCATATCACATTCCATTTCAAATCTGTTTCTGTGTTTTCTAATTGCACAATGCAGCACTTTCTGGGACATTGCAGTATGAATATTCTGGTTCAATAATAACTAGATAGCTATCCTTGTAGTCACCGTTGCATACTATGTTTTTAAACCTATCATTCAGTTGTCTGGTCTATTTTGTATCTGTGAAAGCTCTGCTATCTGTCTGTCGAAGCCACTCAATTGTTACAAATATTCATTTAGAGAAGGCTTATGTTAGATGGTGCCTGATTAAAATGTTCTTTGTTCATCTTAGGAACATCTTTTCAAACACCCCAGAAAAGTAATTGTAAATCTCATGAATCTTCAATACCACAATGGCCAGTGGATCTGGCCTTGAATCTGAAATCCTTTCATAATCTACTCCAACCAGTTTCCTATCTCATTTCTACTCACTATGCACTTTCTCCTTTGATTAAACCTAATTTCATTTACTATACTTGTCACACTACTTTCTAGATCTAAGATTTTGAATAAATCTCATCTGTCCACCCAGAGAAACCTTCTTCCAGAATCACACGTTTTCATAAGCTAATTACATTTTAAACAGATAGTTCAATTGGCAGTTATTCTAACGTCACATTTCCCTCTTCTAAATGTCTGGAGTGCTTTAATAAACATTTCAAAATGACAATTAAAACATGGCATAATAGTTGTTTAGATATATATCTTGCTCCAAAAAGAGGATCAGCATCTAATAAAATTGTGTGTCATCCCCATCTCCTATTAAAACACTGCATATTATTATCATATATTAATATCTTCTCACAGAGTCACTCTTTGGTACATTATTCAAAAATATACCGTGGCATTTTATAGACCTACTATTGAATTCCAGTCTATATTTGAACTATATAGACATGAATTATATGCTAACCTTCTTTGATTCTACTTCCAAATCAAAAATATATAAATGATGATTTGGAGAAATATGTTAAATAATGTATCTGTCACATCTAGCATGAAATAAATACTTATAACTCTTCTAAATTCAAATAATATAGATTTTAAGATACTAAGATATAATGGACTAAGATTCTTTCCATTTCTTTTTATTAAGTGGCTAAACACAGTATATAAATTATACTTTTAGGGACTATATAATTAGAGATTATTGTTACTAATTATTAATTTGTCTCTAACTTCTGCTCATACTCTAGAATTTATCTCTTTTAGTTCCAGAAGGAAACAAAGGCTCTAAACTTTTTCTGTGCCCAATCTAACCAAAAAGTTCAAGAGTAATTGAGAAAATATAGGTCTATGACATTTTTTCTTCAATAAAAAAGCAAGCTCAGCTTTAAAAAACAAAACAAACAAACAAAAAACACCCTCCCATTTTCAAAGAGGGAAACAACATGAAGATCTCCTGCAAAAGTTTTACTTGTATTTATAAAATTTTGCATAAAGTTTTAGAGGGGTTAAGACAATGGGTTTTCTCCTAAGAATATTATGTTATGAAAGAGACTGTGTGCGTATAATAGCTATAAATTCCCTCCAAGTAGCATTACAAAACACTGAACAATTTGCTGTGCATTAGAATTTACTAATCAATAATGAGAGACAATCAACTCAGGATGTCCAGTCTGCAATTTTGAATTCTGGGCATCAAAACTCCTTTCTCTTTCTTAGCCAGTGCTTCCTGTTTCTTCCTCCAGCCTTGTAAAGCTAGAAGGCTGTGTGAGCTCTGAGACACCAAGAATGAATTCTGGCAGAGCTATAGCAGCATCCATCTCAATTTCGGTTTGGCACTTCTCTAAGTTTCAGCATCTTCTGCAATTCCAAGCCTCGCAGTTCTGGAACCTCTATGGAATGTGGATTGCTGGTTGTTCTTTCACATTTGAGTGGTTATTGTGGCCAAACATTATCTGAGAAACCATTTCTCAACTAAGCATTATGTTAAGGATATCTTCATGCACTACAAGCCTTCAAAATGTGGCTTTGCAATGCTTTAAGGTAATCAAGAATGAGCAAATGAATCCCTCTCTGTAAGTCTATAAAAACACTGGTTAGTGAAGATTACAAGCTTACTGGAAAAGGGTTTTGACAGGAAACTGTTTAGTATGGTGGTAACCTCCAGTTTAAAATCATAATATTTCAGCCAGATTTGCATTGATTTCTGCCTTAGATGAAAACTTTTTCAATACAAAATTTTTACTGTCGATTTAAAAATACTATGAGTTAATGAAACCTGTAATTATTGCCCATACTACTGATAATTAAAATAAATTCTGGAATATAAACCTTTATTATTCTTTGCATTTGGTTAGTGAGTAAGCCTGAGTTATGTTCTTTTTATTTATTACCTGGATTGCTGTAACTACTCTATTTTATCTCCCTGTCTCTAGTTTTATGCATCCTACACACATTGTATACTTCTATTCTTTTTTTTTTTTTTTGTGGGTACCGGGGGGTCGACCTCAGGGCCTCGCGTGCCAGCAGGCGCCCGTGCTGCTGAGCGATATCACTGGCCCCTTTTTCGTATGTGGGTTCCGGGAGTTGAACTCGGGCCCTCGCGCTTGCCGGGCAGGCGCTTAAGCCACTGAGCCATCTCACCGGCCCTATACTTCTATTCTTAAAAGGCAAATCACTTCAGGAATTCCTTATTTGAATCATATAATGGCTACTTACTGTTATTAGGATGAATTCTGAAGTTTTGACCAGACACTTCATGAGTTGATACTTACTACATCCACCCTCAGTACAGGCCTAATCTATCAAATTACTCTCATTTTGCAGAATGCACAATCCCTGTCATGAATTGAATTTTGTGATTGTTAGTCACTTAGGATGCCCTTTCTTTTATACCTGAGTACCATTATCATAACTCTCATATTTCTCACATTACCTCTAAGAAGGATTCATTGACACTCCCAGTCAGTCAATATGTAAGTACTGTACAATTGTTACAAATATGGGAAGTAATATGCACGTTTTCATGACTTCATTTTAGCATTTCTTATGTGCTTTATATTGGTTTTAGTTTAATCTTTTGCTTCTTCCTCTTCAAATCTATTGAAATCATAATGAGGAAATTTGTTTTTTCTTTCAACTTTAAATATTTGTATATCAGTTGGGCAAATATTTTAAAGATCTACTAGTTGGATACAGAAAGAAGTCAGAAGGTATCAACGTAATTATATTGTCACCATCAAATATTACCATGCAGTCATAAAACTACCAGTTTATCTGAAATTTGTCCTGTCACTAGATAAATTTTTTTGGAGTAGATAGTATTCAACTTAGAAAGAGTTAGATGTAACATTGCTCTAATCAATACAAGCAAATTCACTCTCACATTAATGCTATTAAAAGGAAATATTTTTCCTACTTTGTAGATGAAGTATAGAGGGGGGATTTGCCAAATAGTACCATAAAATGAGTGAAGGTGAAGTTAAAATGAAAAAGTAGGTAGTCTCTTTACCATTATGCAATCTTGATATTTAAAATTATTTCTTTTTATGGTAAGAACATTTTTAGCATGTGTTCTGAAAAATTTGTTGCACACATTCTACTAATATTAGTAATAAATGTGTTATTAAAAGGGGTTTAAAAGCCTAAATTGTTCTACAATCATTCTAAAAGAAAATGAGTATAAAAGAAAAGGTGCTTGTTAATTCCTAGACCTACATGTTTAGAAATAGCCAACTGATTATATACAGTAATTTAGATGTGAGGATTTTGTAATAAACTATTTCTGTTTTCTTCTGTCAAAATTAAGTGCTGATCACCAACAAGAGTTCAGCAGAGTTACAAAAATAGAGTATAGCAATTAATAATCAGCGCTATTCTAGAGTGAGCCGTGAGAACAGAAGAGGACTTCAAGATGTGTACATTTCCTTCTGAATATAACATGTCATCAGCTTGCCATATTTCAGTACTTGCTTAAAACATCTTCCTGACAGAATAGTCCCTGGGTTTAAATGAGCAAGTGCTGCCAACAAATGGCCAGTACAAGACCCCAAAGGAAACTGCTGAACTCCCCAACGCTATTCTGTATTAATATGCAAAATCGGTTCCTGAAGCGATTTTCACTGTCAGATTCTGATGCTTACCAATTAAAAACTTGCACTGATGAAAAATTGTTCCTTGCAAAGCCATTTGAGACCTACAGAACTCATCAGCAAATTATCTGATATTATACAAGGTGAAACTTGGCAAGACAGTACACAGAGTTAGTGAGGGATACATCTATGTATGGAGCTCGATTTTCACATCAGCACTACTTATAAAATTGGAAATAAAAGAAGGAATTAATAAAAAGAGGAAAGCAGGGATTAACTTCAAATTTTCCATTAACTTTAAAATCTCAGTTTAGCAAACTGGCCTGCCTGGACATTTTGTATTCTCTTCGCAATTTGATCACTTCAAAGTGCTGATAGCTAGACTTCTTTAAATTCTTTTAGACATGAGTATCTGACACTTAAAGTTAGCTGGTAGTTGAGAGCATCAATCATGTACAATGAAAGTTTCTTTTACTTTTTAATTTCTGTAAGAGTTTCTTATTTAGTGTCAAATTAACAAGGTGGTTCTCACAGACTCCAAGTAGCGAGTTACTCTGAAATATGGATCCAATCACAGAACTTGCCCCATCACAGCCCCGTTATTTCTTATATTATTACTTCACCTGACATGTGTGACTTTACGGTTTATTTGGGCTCACTGTTTCAGAGGTCTTAGCCCATGCATAATCCACTGACTTCAAGGTGAAAAAAAGAGAGGTGAAAGGAACTGGAGGAAGAAAACTGCTAATGGCATGGTAGCCAGAAAGAAAAGCAAGAATACACAGGAGCCAGGAGAGGGATCTGCCCTTCCAGGCCAGGCCCCCACTGCCTTCCTCTTCATACCAGGCCTTACCTTTGCAGCACTCTTAGCTCTGAAGGCATCAGTGGAGCTCCCTACATGCTTCAATCACTTTCCAAAAGCCCCACCTCTGAGTGCATGAGCATTTTGAGGGAGATTTTAGAACTAAACCATAACAGTTCTTCCAATCATAAAGTACAGGGGAATGTTGTGGACTACTCATGCTTAGTGATAATGCAGTGGCAGTTCTTCCAATGGTAGGGATGCACATGCATAACCTAGAAAAATAGAACTTTAAAAGCCAAAGGATTTATTCTCCAGTTTCATTAAAATTCTTGTATTGGGATCCCTGCTTCTTGGACTCAAATTCAAATTTGTATTCCTTGCCATGACTACCTTGAAGCTTCAGAAATTATTTTAATATATACAGTGAATAATCTTATTTTGTTTCTAGTAGATGTGAACATTACCTGTGTAATGTTACACATTACCTGTGCAGTGTGTGCTTATATAAGTATTTTCATTCACTTAATATTTTAAATTTCAGCAAGTAAGCAGAGAATAGGAGAGGAGCTGGATTGACGCTCATTGCTACTGTGTACAGTTTCCTTTGATTAATTTTCTTTTTTTTTATGTGGATACAGGGAGTTGAACTCAGGACCTCACACTTGACATCAGGTTCTTGTGCTACTGAGTAATGTCACCAGCCCCTTTTTTTCCTTTATGTGGGTACCGGGAGTCGAACTCAGGACCTCACGCTTGCCAGGCAAGCAATTATGCCGCTGAGCCATCTCAGGGGCCCCTTGATTAGTTTTCAAAATGAGAGTGACATAATGTTCCTCAGTAATCAGTGGTATCATTAATAACTTCCCTGTTAATTTTCCTTGTGATAATGTCTCAATGTCAAGAAAAACATTGCTTAGAAAAATATTGTATTAAGGCAGACTTAGCTAAGGTTATGAAAAAGAGAAAAGGAGATATAATTCAAAAAGTGTTTAAAAATAATGTTTACATACTGAATAACGAGTTCTTGTGTTATAGAATTCTGGAAATAAATGCCTAAATGTAGAAAGAATTTCTATATGTGTACATCTTGAGATGTCTTACCATTTTTCTTTTTCATTGTTTATTTATTGAAAACAAACATAATTTAAATAAACACATAAAAGGACAGTGTGATGCTATCTCAGGTACTTACTGCGTTGGGGCAAATTATTCAATTATATTTAAGAAAGCATTCTGTGCTATCGATGTAGCCCACTGTAGAGCACTTGCTTTGTGGATGTGAGTCCTTGCTTCCAATACCAACCAGAGCAGAAAGTAGCAGCAACAGCAAAGTTATTGATGAAGAGACTCCACATTGTCAGTTATCTTTTTCCGTATTTTTTTGAAACTGAAATACAATCAAGCTTCTTAGAACTGATCATTATGAAAGATATGATTAAGTTATCTCCTCTGAGGAGATTTTCACTAAGGACTTCCTTGATCCAAAAACTTTCATCTGGAATTTCAGTTGCTGAAACATCTATACTGCTAACAGAAATTCACAATGTAGCTTTCTATTAGAAAACACATCCCTCCTTAGGGAAGGTGTGCTGAACATAGAAAAGGAAATATGATAATAACGTTTTGATTGAGGTGAGGCCATTTCAGTGCACAATCATTCTGGAGTCAGAGATCTAGATTCCCTACTAATTCTGCATTGAAAATGTGTTTATTTAGGAAACTTGACTAACCTCAGACTCTCAGTTTTCTTTTTCTTAAAGGATGATAGTTTCAACTGCTTGGCAGTGTTGGTATTAGAATTAAAACACAATGTTTCTTGCCTGCATTAAGCATCCAAAAATGGTTGTTATTAATATAATTATCACTTCTAATATCTATTCCTCTGCTTGTGTCCATGGTTCCTGAGGGTATAGCACATGCCTTGTTCTTTCTTATATTTTCAAAATCTAACACAATGCCTGGAACCAAGTTGGCACTGCATAATTATTTGCTGCTTTTAATAGAACTGCCTTAGACAAAACCAGGATTTCACGTCAGTGGAGTGGGAGTAACAGACCAGATGTGGTAGGTTTATGAGGTTAGGAAATTTGGGGGAATACCAGCCATGCAAAAATCAGAAGGTAAGTACAGGAAATTTGTATAGACGCATGAGGCATGCTATGGAGAGGGTAGCAGTCACAGAAAATGGAAAGTAATGAACTTACATAAATTATGGAAACCAGATAAGGGGCATTAGGTAAGTGCATTTTAACATTAGAATAGCTGGAGTTCTAATGGCTGTCATCTTGTGACATATAGGCCAATAGTGATACCCAAAGGAAATTATTTTTTGGAAGTTTTTCTAACATTCCCAGTAAAATACAGGACATACAGTTGAAAGTGAATTCCAGATAAGGAATGAAATAATGACAAATTATGTCCCATGTGACACTCTTTATAATTCTCGCAACAATCCCACGAAGCATGTGTAAATACAATCTTTTAAAAGGAGAATTTAAGATTCTGAAGATATTTCTGCATATTATTTGGGGAACTGTTAAACTAAAGAAAATTTATTTGCTCCTTGTCTAAAATTTGAATTTAACTTGTGTCTTATTTTATTTGTTAATCAGTTACCTTTAAGTTAGTGGGCGAAGGTTAAGAAATTAGGGTAACGCAGTACACACACAGAGCAAAACACTAGGTTACTGCACAGTAAATGAAAGACAAATAAGTGACAGGACAGAGGCTCATGTACTGGAATACAAGCTTAGCCACCAAACCAGCTGACTGCAGAATAAGTTTAAGAAGAGGTTCTCAGGTTTCCAGTAATTTAGTAAGCCTGAATCTGATACAAGGCACTTCCAATTTCAAAAATCCAGGATCTCCTCTTTCTTTCTAAGTAGGAACTGAGTGTCAGTCTGGACAAACCTGAAAATGTGGATTTGAAAAGGAACAGCGTTAGAAATCTAAGCAGTCTTTTTTAAAAAATATTTTCTTGTTTCATCTTGTGCTTAATTGTAAATTGCTTCAAATCTCTTTTGCACATATAATCATAACAGAATGAATAACCAAATATTGTACAGCTGAAGGCAACTATTGGAAAACTACAAAAAGGAACACAGCCACAATTGAAGGAGCACCTAGCATTTCTCACTACCTCAATCCACAGCCCTGAAGTGATCAGCTCATTGTTTCCTTAAATTAACTCCTTAATGTACTTAGCAAATTAAATTTGCATTTCCTTTTGGAGTTTTTTTATTGGTTTCTGGAGGACAGGGGTTATAAAAAAATTTTGGAAGGTATTTTCAACTCGAGTTTTTAAACTTCATTTTAATAACATTTCTACTATCTCAAATGGTTGACAATAAGGGATAGTATGACTTGATTTCCACAACATTGTTTGATGGGGAATGGTTTTTATTTTAAGGGAAGAGTTAATTTTAAAAGAATATCATAAATTTTAAAGAATATCAGCACTTTTTTATGTTGTCAGGAAATTGTTATCTACTTCAGGACTACAGAGTTTCAGTGCTACAGGGTATGGGCTTGTAACAAATGCTACAATACACTTACATGGCATGTAGGTTAATCTTGGCTGAGTATAGTCAGTTAAAACTACCAAAACAAAGACATTATTTCAATAATTTTGATGTCTTCATAAAATGAAACATCTCTACATGTTTTCTACTGTGGTAAGTTGTGTACGGCATCTGACCCCTGTCCTTTGATAATTATACCATTGTATGGTGGCTTCTTAAGAATCTGGGTCAGTACCCCCAGCATCAAATGATGCTCTTATCTGTGTGCACGTGTGGGAGCAGGTCCATGAGGAGCCTTAAATGGCCAGGGTAGCCCCTGTTTTCAGGTTCATGGAGCTTTCATCATGTCTTCTGGTGAATGCATTCTCCTCTTCTATACCAAGAAATCTAAACCAGTAGAGTCTAAATGTTAGATGATGAAAAGTTAGTGATTTCCAAAGTGTATAATCTATTATAATTGTAAGAGTTGCCATTCCTGGATTATTAGTGTTTCCAGGCTCCATGTACTCTGACTACAGTAGAAATGGCAAAATACATTTTCAACTGTTTACTCTTCCTCTATAATACAAAGTTGGAATGGATGTCATGTTCCAGTACATTACATTTCATAAACATAAAACACATGATGAAATCATGTGACCTTAGTTTTATTGATAGTTTCTGTTAAAAATGAGATTTTCAAATGCAATTCTACCTTGACTGTTCCTAAGAAAGATAGTGCTGAGTGATATGACATCATAACCACAGGAAAGTACCCCTTCTCATAAAATTTTATCTCCCTAAATTTACCACTTTTGAGTTTCATACTGTTTATAATGGAATGGAAATTTCTTTAGCATAATCCATATATTTTTATATTCTTAATATAACCTGACTATATTCCTATAAAACCTGTTCTTAAGTCAGTACATGAAAAACAGCATTCACTCCCAGCAAAAAACCTGAGTCATTTTGATACATTCCTTTTTCACACCTCACTTTCTATTCAATCAAATCATCAAATTGTGTTACCCAAATGTTTCCTAAAGATCTACCCTGTCTATAGGCAGGATAGCTGCAAAAATTTCAAGTCTTATCTATGCTAGTTGTTACTTTAAATGCATAAAATTGATTCTCTATAAATTTTTAATTTTTACCATCAGTTGGTTCACTTTCAATACCATTGTAATAAACATTCTTCTCCCCTGCTGCTTACAATCTCTTATTATACTTCCTCCTGCACAACAGCCATCCCCTGCCACAGACACATACACAACTGGCTCACATCATCATTCAAACCTGACTTTTTTTTTTTTTTATATGCGGGTTCCGGGAGTCGAACTCAGGATCTCGCACTTGCCAGGCAGGTGCTAATGCTGCCGAGCTATATCACTAGCCCTCAAACCTTACTATTAAATGTAGCTTCCTCAAGGAACCTTTAGTGATTGCCTATGACTGAGACACATGTTGGCCTACTGGATCTCCTACTTACTTGTTCTTTGCATCATATTTTCTCATTGTAATAACTTCTTTACTCCACTATTTCTCGTAATACACTGAGGAGGTAAGCATTATGCATAGTAAAATGGTAAATTTGATTTTAATGCAAATTTTATGACACAAAATGCTTCACACACAGAAATATAATATTACTATTCATCACCACAAAGTGAGAATACACAACCACAATGTATGACACCATTTGTTTTCAAACCAACAATAATGTATCCAATATAATGTAATATTAATGGAATGTTCTAGGTATTTTTGAATGATTATTATGCTCCGATATGTGCATTTCTATTCTACCTTAAATTGCTTTTATTCAATCATGAAATCACTCACATCATTGATCAAAATAAAATGAATGCCAAGAAACCTCCATCTCATCAAAATCTTGCTCAATACATTGGCTCATTGAGGAAAATTCTAATTTGTTTCCTTTCCATCTACTGGTTTGGATTATAGGAAAAATTTTGGGGTAAGCAACTCAAAGATGTTAGAAAACTTAGACTGTTTATGTTACATTTAAATCAAAAGATGTGGGGCCAGTGAGATGGCTCAGTGGCGTAAGCACGTGCTTGGCAAGCACGAGGGCCCGAGTTCAACTCCCAGAACCCACATACGAAAAAAGGGCCGGTGATATTGCTCAGTGGCATGGGCACCTGCTGGTGCGTGAGGTCCTGAGGTTGACCCCTGGTACCCACAAAAAGAAAAAAGAAGAAGGTATAAATGGATATTTAAGTAGCCCTAACTTGATGGTACAGCAGGAATGCTTGGCAGGAGGCTTTGAGTAATCCACCCAAAGACCAAGACAGTCAACCACTAACACTTTGAGAGAAACTACCCAGAGAAAGGCATAAAGTCTAATTTTTCTTGTACTTTAATGCATCCTGGAGTTGACCTTTTCCCCCTGGAATATAACATTAATGCATCAGACTGAACCTTTTACTTCAAAGACAGATAGAATAAGAGTCATGGCCTTTAAAATGTCTGTTATAGTTCTCCATGAGGTAAAAACCATTTGAATTGGTTTATATTTCCACCTAAAGGTAGAAGGATTCCTTTTCCCTGGGCCTCACCAGCATTTGTTATCATTTGATTTTTTTGATGGTAGCCATTCTTTCTGGGGTGAGATGGAATCTTGGTGTTGTTTTAATTTGCATTTCTCTAATGGTCAGCAATACTGAGCATTTCTTTGTACACCTATTGGCCATTGTACTTTTTCGTCTGTGAAGGATCTATTCTTTTCACTTGCCTATTTTTTTTGATTAGCTTTTTTACTTTAGGGATCTATTTATTGAGTTCTTTATTCTAGGTATTAGTACTCTGTCTGAAGAAAACTATTTTTCTCATTCTGTAGTTTTTCTTTTCTCAGTATGGAAATTCCTCAAAAAACTAAATATAGAAATTCCATTTGACTTAGCTATTTACCTTCTAGGTATTTGCAAGAAAGAGCTGAAGACAACTTATTATAGTGGTATAGGCATACCCTTGCTTATAACAGCACAATTCATGATAGCTAAATCTTGGAGCAGCCTATATGTCTGTCAATAGAATGAATAAATAAAATTGGATACTTTTGCAGAATGGAGTACTATTCTGCCAGAAAGAAAGATAAACAGTTATTTAGAGGAAAATGGATGCACCTTGAGAGCATAATATTAAGTGAAATAAATTACACATGAAAGCTTAAATATCACATTGTTTCCCTTATATGAGACATTCAAATTATAAGAAAATTAAAGAGTAAAATAATAGATCCTATAAAACAGGGAGAGAGCTTCTGCACATGGGAAGAGGATCAAGAGATGGAGAGCAGGAGAGAGAATGCAAAAAGGAATTTAGATGTGTTATGTACATGAACCTACTCCACACTAGGAATGGAAACAATATATACTGCAAACATGTACTAATATGACATCATGTGAACTGACTGCATCAAATACACACAGTGTGCTCTTTAAAATATTGTATGTATGTAAATTATGAGAACTTTATTAACTGACTTACAATTGAAGTAAGAAAAGAGAACGTTGGTCTTATGCTCTGATAGTAATTGGATAAATTCTGATTTTGTATTTTACAAATTCTTAAGTTATATAATATTAGACTTTCAAATAAAAAACGTTATTGCTCCTTCATTCAAACTTGAAAATAGGATTTGTTAGATTTTAATGGATTTATTATTATATAAAATTCATAACTTTGAGTTTTAAACCATATTTTAGTCATTGTAAGATTCACATTTTATTATTGTTTAGTATAGTTTTATTCTTGCTAAAATATTTTTTGTTCCCTGAGGCTAGATATCTTTATTTATTTATTTATTTATTTATTATTATTATTTTTTTTTTTGCACTGGGAATTGAACTAAGAACCTCATGCTTGCCAGACAGGTGCCCTACCACTAAGCTAAATCCCTGGCTGGAGGGAAGATATCTTGATCTTTCAAATGTTTAAGCATCAGTATAGTTCTCTTGTTGTAATGTGACTATGAATTGTAATTATCAATTCGACTGGATAAAGAAATCCCCAGAAGATAAATATGTTTGTATGGCATTTCCAAAGATGATTGGCACGTAGGTCTACAAATAAGGGGTAGGACACACCCTCCTTGTGGCATTAACATCAAATAGGCTTACAGCCGGGAGAGAATTAAAGGGAAGGAAGGAGGAAGTCTGCCTGAATTTAGAAAGCTCCATTCATTTGAGATAGTGTGACTTTTGCTGCTGCCACTGCCTGTGGACATGGGACTCTTATCTCCTTTTGCATGTCAATCCAGACTCACATAAGCAAATCTCCAGGGTGCATCCAGGCCTTTGTATCTTTGATTCCTTTTGTTCTGTAGGTTCTAATTTCTTGGACTGAGCTGCTACTGGATCCTCTGACTCTAACGTACAGAGGCCACTATGGATTATTTTGTCTATCATCCTTTAGGTCTATCTAATAAATCTTCTTCCATAGTTCCATTGACACATATTTCCCATTGATTCTATTCCTTTTGAAGAGCCTACTAATAAAAAAATGCTAAGTTCCAATCTATAAAATCTTTGCTGAACCAATAAAAATAAGTTTGCTGCTGGGGCTGGTGAGATGGCTCAGTGGCGTAAGCGCCTGCCTGGCAAGCGCCAGGGCCCTAGTTTGACTCCTGGAACCCACATACGAAAAAAGGGCCGGTGACATCACTCAGCAGCCCAGGCGCCTGCTGGCACGTGAAGCCCTGAGGTCAACCCCTGGTACCCACAAATAAGTAAATAAATAAATAAGTTTGCTGAACTACAAAATCAATTATCATAAGTAGGACTGAAATATAAGCAAAATACACTTTCGAGTGTGTAATGTACAAATCTTAATATTTGATACACAAAATTGACTTCCAACATCAACTTTAATTAAGAGAGATTTTTTTTTAAACTTTAGTATGGGTAAGAATCTATGGAGGAAAAATGCAAACAGTTTTTTGATAGGGAGAATTTAATAGAGTATTTTAAAAGATTGACAACTCTAAAATGTCGAAGAAGTGTACATAAAGTAGAACAAAAAACATGAGTCGAATACATAACAGGTTACATTGATAAAAATGGTGTTTGTATTGAAAGTACATGGGCAATAATAAAATGTTAGCACAGTAACTGAAAGTCAAGGGAAATCCTGCTTATGCTTTCAAGCATTTTACATTAATTTTTTTTTCTGAATACACTGCTGTGCCATAATTATTTATTTTTCTCATATACTCTGACTTTATGATTGTGGTCTTGACAGAGGGATGAGCATAAAAACTGAATTTGCCATATTAAGCCCTATGAAAACTTGGACCATAACAAACCTCATATACAGTTCTGTCTCTAGTATCTTTGTTGGATGATTGTTGGTGTCCCGGATGACCTTGGTAACCAGGTTCTGAGATTAGATAATTGTCATCCAAGCCTTTGAATTTATTTGGTGAAGCCACTGATGTTACACTTCGCATGTTAGAATGATTACTTTGTTAGAATATGTAGCAAGAATTTAAAGGATAAAAGGCAAAAAATCCTTTTAGGAAACTTTTAAAATTGAATACAAAATTAATTAGGGAAATCAAACCAGGGAAATCATACTGAGAGAAAAAAAATGTGAATTCTGTATATAATTTATTACATCTAGTGTAATTGTTGTGGAATGCTACATTGAAACATATCTGAAGTCACATTGATGCTAAATGAATAAACAAACTTCATTTATTTAAGTTTGAAAGAATCTAAGTTTATTCCACAAAAGATACCAAATAATGTATGAGATTATTTTGAAATATTCAGAGCGTAAGTAGCCAAAAAGCATATGGAACTGAAGAGAAAGGAAGATATCATGATGAAAGAGGAAATATTGTTCAAAATTTAAATTTTAGCAGTTTTCTAAAGCAAAGTGATTTTCATAACTACTATTGAAGCAAACCTGGGATGCAACTCATCATCTATCTTGTTTGTCAGAAAACATAAGCAAAAATGTGCATTTATACATCATAGTCACACCTATTTCACGTCACTATATTTTTTTACCTTAAATCTCTTCCATTGTATTTTTAAAGTAAAATATTTAAACTGCAATATAACAAAATGCAAAGAAGTTTGCAAATCATAAATGACAACAGATATTTTTTACAAAATACATACAAAAATATAATATTTCAAAAATTATGTGACAAACTAGAAAATAAGATATATTAAGATTCCTCAGAATTATCAGTATTTTAGTGTTTTTACTGCCAGATTGAATGTCTTGGATAGTTTTGTTAAAAGAGTTAAGCCCATCTGATGGTATAAAGAAAGTGTGAGTAATTAGTGGAAGAGTACAATTTAACAATTAAAATAGATACTGCTAAATGTAAAAACAAATATATAATCATTATGCTTATTTTCTCTTCAATTTAATTTCATTTTTGTGGTTGTAAAAGGTATATTTTTTTTCATGTGAGGTAGAGTGTACCCTACTGAAAAATTAGAAATATTTGAAATTCATTTGAAAAGTTAAGAAAATGTTATGTATGACATTTATTGTTGAAATACTCAAGTTCCTGAAGTTGTAAAAAACACTTGTACTGTACTAACAGCATGAAACAATGCAAATATTTGCCTTGCTTCCCTATGATAGCAATCTTCTCAAAACTTGAAAAGCAGCTACTTTTATTTGATATCAATATTTGCGATTAATTGTTTACTTATATGCATATATATGAATCTTAGCATTGGTGATTAAAACATTTTTTGGAAATATTTAATTGCCTTCATTCTCATCGCATGTTATTAACCACAAGAGTGTATCCTTTCACAGTGTAATAGGATGTTCTGTTTTATATAGTACATACCTCAAAATTTTAACTTGACATAAATAAACATCACTATTAGGCATCACTTTGTAGTTAATAGCTCTATGTTTTAATACTCTTATTTTAAATAACTGAAGATATACATGCTAGAAATTGTCCTTGCCTTACATTTATCACAAATATTATTTTTAACTAAATATCAATTAATTTGAAAATTTCAAAAGTATAAACTCACTATAAAAAGTCTAAATAATTATCTCTGTAGAATATCTTTAAAGTTTTGATACTTATACATATTTCAACATATCTATCACATATTCAACAAATAAATAGTTTACAAATAAAAAATATTTTATTTAATCTTTAATACTATACTAAATATTTTCCCCTTAGATTTTTATAGCCCTATTAAATTCTTCTGGGGAAATACCCAGAAGGGGAATAGCTGGGTTGAATGGGACCTCTAATCTTAGTTTTTTGCAGAATCTCCAAACTGATCTCCTCAGTGCTTGTACCAATCTACACTCCCACTAATAGTGGAGAAGAGTCTCTTTTTCTCCACAGCCCTGCCAGCATTTGTTATTGGTTGATTTCTTGATGACAGCCATTCTTTCTGGGGTGAGATAGAATCTGTGTTGTTTTACTTTGCATTTCTCAAATGACCAATGCTGTTGAACATTTTTTCATATATTTATTTGCCATTTGTATTTCTTCATCTGAGAAGTGTGCATTCATCTCAGATGTCCATTTTTGGATTGGGTCTTTGAATTTGGGGAGTCTGAATTTTTCAATTCTTTATATGTTCTAGATAGACGTCCTTTGTATGAGGGACAGTTGGCTAAAGGTTTTTCCCACTCTGTGTGTTTTCTTTTCACTCTGTTGCTGATTACATCTGATATGCAAAATCTTTTTAATAAGAGATCCCAGTTGTTGATTTTTTGAAGTATTTCCTGTGCAGTTTGGATTTGGTTCATGAAGTCTCTGCCTACCCCTATGTCTTCAAGATTTCTACGTAGTTTCTCTTCTAGTAGTTTTAGTGTTTCTGTTTTAATATTTAGATTTTTGATCCATTTTGACTTTCATTTAGTGCATGGTGATAGACATAATTCTAATTTTATTCTTCAGCATGTGGAAAACCAGTTTTTCTAGCACCACTTATTAAGAAGGCTATAATCATCCAGGGAACAAGTTTGGCCCCTTTGTCAAAGATAAGGTGGCTAAGTGTGTTTGGAGTTGTGTCTGCATCTTTTAATTGGTTCCATTGATCCTCAGGTCTGTTTTTTTTTGCCATTACCATGCTGATTTGATCACAGTAGCTTCGTAGTATGATTTCAAGTCAGGGATTGTGATGCCTCCTGCCTTGCCTTTGTTACCCAAGATTGCCTTCACTGTTCTAGGTCTCTTCTGGTTCCAAATGAATTTTAGGAATGTTTCCTTTAGATCTGTGAGGTATGCTAATGTTATCTTGGTCGGGATTGCATTAAATCTGTATAATAGTTTTGGGAGTAGGGCCATTTACACAATATTGGTTCTTCCTATCCATGAGTAAGTGATATCTTTACATTTCCTGATATCTTCTTTGATCATTTTTTAGAGTACTATAATTTTCAATGCATAGATCTTTTACTTCCTTTGTTAGAATAATTCATAAGTATTTCATTTTTTTTGGATGTTATTGTGAAGGGTGTGTTTTCTCTAATTTCTCTCTCAGTGAGTTTGTTGTTTGTGTACAAGAATGCTATTGATTTTTTAGTGTTGACTTTGTATCCAGCTACACTACTGAGTTTATTTATTAATTCTAGATATCTTTTGGTGGAGTTTTTGGGGTCTTCTATGTACAGTATCATGCCATATGCAAATAATGATAAATTAACTCTTCCTTTCCTATCCTTACTCTTTTTATTTCTCTCTCATGTCTAATTGCTCTGGCTTATGTTTCCAGAACTATATTGAATAGGAGTGGTGATAGTGCATCTCCTTGTCTTGTTCTTCATTTTAGATTGAAAACTTTCAGTTTTTGTCCATTTGGTATGATGTTGGCTATTGGTTTGTCATAGATGGTTTTTATCAGATTGAAGTTAAGACCATCTATTCCAATTTTCTGTAAGGTTTTTATCATGAATGAGTGTTAGACTTTATCAAAAGCTTTTTCTGCATCTATTAAGAGGATCATGTGATTTTTATCTTTGGCTCTGTTGAATTGGCGTATTACTATAATTGATTTTCGTATGTTGAACTTATCCCGAATATCTGGGATGATTCCCAGTTGTTCATGGTGTATAATTTTCTTGATGATTTGCTGCATTCTGTTTGCTAGCATCTTATTGAGGATTTTTGCATCTATGTTCATTAGGGAGATTGGCCTGTGGTTCTCTGTTTTGGTTGGGTCTTTCTCTGGTTTTGGTATCAGGGTAATATTTGCCTCCAGGAATGAGTTGGAGAGAATTGCTTCCCTTTCAATTTCATTAGAGTGTGAGGAGTATTGGCATTAGCTCTTCTCTAAATTTCTTGTAGAATTCAGGCATGAATCCATCAGGACTTTGGCCTTTCTTTGTTGGTAAATTTTTAATTATGTTTTCAATTTCATTAACTGATATTGAGTTATTCAGAATTTTTATGTCTTCTTGATTCAGTTTTGGTAATTCATATGTTTCTGGGAATCTGTGCATGTCTTCTGTGTTTTCCATCCTATGCGAGTAAAGACTTTCAAAGTAGGTATTGATGGTCTTCTGAATTTCCACAGGATCTGCAGTGATTTCACCATTTTCTGTCTTTATTGCATGAATTTGAGGTTTTTCTTTCCTTTTTTTGATAAGGTTGGCTAGGTTGGCTTTATTTATTCTTTCAAAGAACTGATTCTTCAATTCATCCTTATATTGTTTTTTAGTCTCCGTTGCATTAATTTCTGCTCTGATCTTTATCATTTCCTCCCTTCTATGGGCTTTAGGCTTGACTTGCTTTTGTTTTTCTAGAAGCTTGAGGTGCAGCATTAGGTTTTTTATTTGCACTCATTCTGTTTTGCTTATGTGAGAATTCACCACTATATCTTTTCCTCTAAGGACTGCTTTCACTGCATCCAAAAGGTTCTGGTAAGTTGTATTAGCATTTTTGTTTGAGTGTAGATACTGTTTAATTTCTTATTTAATTTCATTTCTGACCCATTTGTTATTCAGGAGGGTGTTATTTAATTTCCATGAGTTTATGGAGTTTTTGCAGTTTCTTTTGTCATTAATTTCCAATTTCATTGCACTATGGTCAAATAATATGCATGGGATAATTTCAATTCCTTTGCATTTACTTAAGCATGTTCTATGGGCTAGTATATGGTCTATTTTAGAGAACGTCTCATGTGCAGCTGAGAAGAATGTATATTCTGATATTGTTTGGTGAAAAACTCTGTCAACACATACTAAGTCTATTTGTTCAAAGGTTTGGTTCAGTTCTGTTATTTCTTTGCTGATTTTTTGTCTAGTTGATCTATCTCTTTGTGACAATGGGGTATTAAGGTCCCCCATTACAATTGTGTTATTGCTTATTTGATTTTTCATGTCTATTAATATTTGTCTTATATAGTTGGGTGATCCTGTATTTGTTGCATATATATTTATGATTGTTATTTCTTCCTCTTGAATTTTTCCCCTCACAAGTATGTAGTAGCCTTCTTTGTCTCTTTTGATCATTCTTGGTTAGAATTTCATATTGTCTGCAAACAGAATAGCTACCCCTGCTTTTTTCTGGGTTCCTGTCACATGGGGTATTGTTTTCCATTCTTTGACTTTCAGTCTGAATTTCTTTTTGAGTGAAATGTGTTTCTTGTATGCAGCATATTGTTGGATTTTGTTTCTTGATCAATTCTGCCATTCTGTTTCTTTTGACTGGTGAATTGTGGCCATTTCCATTGGTGGTTATAACTGATACATATTGGCTTATCTTTATCATGTGATTTTCCTTCTGTTGGATCCCTACTTTTCCCCTCTGTTTAATTGCTTGCCCTGCTTGGTGATTTCTTTCTGTTTTTGTTCTTGAAATTGTGGTTATTTAAATATCTTGTCTAGAATATCTTTCAGTACCATTTATAGTGTTGGTTTTATGGTCATGAATTTCTTCAGTTCTTCTTTGTCATGGAAAAATCTTATTTCTCCATTAATTTTGAAAGATAGTTTTGCAGGGTACATCAATCTGAGTTGGAAGTTGTTTTCTTTCAGGACTTGAAATACTTCACTACAAGCTCTTCCTGATTTGAGGTTTTGTGTTGAGAAGTCTGCCATGATTCTTATGGGCTTTTCTTTATAGGTAATTTTTTTATTTTTTCTAACAGCTTTTAACATTCTGTTCTTGTGCTGAATTTCTGGGATTGTGATTATTATATGTATGGTTGTAGATTTGTTTTGGTTATAGCTAATTGGAGTTCCACATGCCTCACTTATCTCTATGTCAGATTCTTTTCCCATATTTGGGAAATTTTCTGCTATTCTGCAAATATTTTTTTAATGTCATTTGTGTTGACTACTGCTTTTTCATTGATACTATATATTCTTATATTATTTTTGTTTGCATTGTCTTGCAGTTGTTGAATTATTTCCTGTTCTTTTCTTATTTTCAAGAGATCTTTTTTTATGATCACTAGTCAAGGTCCTGTCTTCAAGGTCTGAAAGTCTGACTTCAATTTCATTCAAGTGGTTTTGCCAGCTTTTAATGATTTTTTTTATTTCCTGGATATCTCTTTGAATCTTTTTCATGTTTTCTATTTCTTTCCTGTATTGATCATTCATAGTTTCCATCCTCTTCCTATCATCATCTATTTTTTTATCTATCTCTATTCTAGGTTTGCTGAGCAATTCTTTTATAAATGTTTACATTTCTTTTTTTATCTGAGAGATTATTTCTGATCTGATTTCCTCTATAGCCTCATGGATTTGTTTCTTTACTTAGGTTGCTACCATTTCAGAAAAGTCAGTTGTGTGTCTTCCATTTTCCTCTATCTCATTGTCTTCTGGACTTGTTCTGGGTTGGGTGGAGGTCTGAGGTTGCATTTTCCTTCTGCATCTTGTCATTTTCTATTTCAAATGTTTTTATTTTGTTTTCTGTGTTCATCCATGTAGGTTTTTGTTGTAGGTAGCTATATCACTTGTATCAAGGCCTCTGTAAGTAAGGTTTGTTCTTTGGGGGTGTCTTCTGTGTGTAGGACATTCTTGGTTTGTGTCTGTGACAAGATCCTACCTTCCTAATTAATTAAGTGTGAGATATTGGTATCACTTTGGCTTAGTGTGGTAAGGTTGTTACCCCAGAACTTCCCAGTATAGTTACAGAAATGAGAACAACTGATTAAAACAGATATGATATCCTAGTAAAAGTAGTATAATTAGCAATAACAATAGCATCTAGCACAGTTTAGACACTGACGAACTGTGGTAACTGTTAATTTTGTACCTTTAACCATAGGAGCAAAATCTACAATTATTTTACAGAAAAAATTGTAAATTGGGAGCTTGTATGCAAAGTGTTTCCCTTTGGTAGAGTGGTTTTACCCTGTGGTGGGGAAATTTAAGAAAACAGTGGATAAAACAAAGATAACTGAAAAGAAAGTAGAAGACAGGCTGGAGGACAAAAGATGATCATGCAAACTTTGAGAAACTGGAGAAAAGGGCAGAAGAGAAAGAATGAAGGAGTAAGCAAGGGATTATCTGAACTTGGACTCTGAGTTTGGTGAATGAGATTATCTGTCCCTGGATTTCTCCCCAGCTGTTTAGAAAAGAAAAAAAAGGAAAACAAAAAAGAAAAAGACAAAAATATAAAAAGAGAGAGAAAGGGGGAAGCACCATCCACCTGCTTCTATTCTGTGCATCTTTGTTCCCAAGCACAACACTGGTTCACCTAATTTACCACCTATTGAGCATATTGTTACTGTTGCTTCTGACAATTTCATGCTGCTAGTCCTGCCTGTTCATCCTGTGTGCCCTGGTTGGGAGCCCCACTGTGTGGCTGACTTTCCCACTGGTCTCTGTGTCTTCCCGCACAGTTCACCTATATCCTAGCAGTGGAAAAAGAAGGGGCCCGTCTCTGTTTCTTCCCAAACTGTTCACCTGGATCCTGGCAGCCATGATGGGAGGGGTGGGGCTCTCTGTGCCTTCCTGTGCTACTCTTCACTTGGATCCCAGCAGCCACTGGGGTCTCTGTGCCTTCCCAGACTGCCTTTCACTTGGATCCGTAGCTGCATTGGGCGGAGTCAGTGTCTCCATGCCTTCCCACACTGCTGTTCCTTTATCTTTTATTATAAGATAAAAAATATATATATTGTTGCAGCCATCAACAGACAATTCTATGTTTTTTATTGTGGATACTGCGGGTCGAACTCAGGACCTCATTTGCCAGCAGGCCTCCTTGCCACTGAGTGATATCACTGGCCCTTTTTTCCTATGTGGGTACCGGAAGTCCAACTCAGGACCTCACGCTTGCCAGGCAGGTGCTTATGCCGCTGAGTGATCTCACCGACCCTCTATGTTTTTGATAAGGCAGAAAATATTTACTTATAAAGCTCCAATACTTCAAATATTTTTTATGGTTTCTTACCCTTAGGTTCACATGTTCCTCAAGAGCCCACAGTGATCATCAGAGTTGAGAGCACAAGAGATCTCTCTGCACTTTCTTTCTGCATTTATTTTTTTAAAAACTCTGTGGTATCTTAAACCTTAAGCGAAATTAATATATGTCACAATTTTTAAGTGTGGTAATAGAAATAGTGACAGCCTCCAAAAACTTGAAAGAAGAAGGACTTGTGTTTTTGACTGAAATCAGCTATGGAATAACATTCACTCAGTCTCGACTCTTGCTATGTAACCACAGTTAGAATTAATCCCTACAACCACGTGAATGAAATTTTTCTTTAAAGTAGTAGATTTAAGGCAAGCAGTAAACATCATATAATTTTCACAAACATTTTAGTAATTCTTTCTAAAACAAAAGTTAAATTTATCCACTGACAGATTGTTATTTAAGCACTATATTCTTATGGCAATAAACTTTCAGCCACTCTACACTTAGAAGTAATGTGCTTACAAGGAATCTGATAGTCCACATTATGAAAATACAAGGGAGCAATTTCTCTGGTCTTTACAATTGCACTGGCCTACCTGGATCATTTCTTTGTCCATTATCCTGTCTCAAGGGAATATATTAATGTCTTATTTGTTGCAGACAAGTTTTGTTCTAAATAAAATAATGAAGAATTTCTGTATTCCTCTTCTGGTTCATCCAACACTATGAAATTAATTTCTGAAGACTGAGATATATGTATAAATAATTTTTAGAAGATAACCAAATACTTAAAATGTTTTATACAAAGATATAAGCCTTATATAATCACAAAATTATTCTATTTTAAGTTTACATTTCACTCAAAAGCAATGTATTAGTTTTCTGTTTTTATAAAACAGCTGTATGGAAAATAATTCAAATGCTTTTGCTTAAATTATGAGAGTCAATATAATTGTCAGAATTATGCAATTATCCTCATAATTCAATTTTAGATCTTTGCATTAACACAAAAAACACTTCACATCTATTAACCATTCCAGGCCACCACTAATCTAATTTCTGTCTATAGATTTGCTAATTCTGGATATTTTAGATAAATGAAATCATATAATATGTGGTATTTTATGATTCTTTTTTTCACTTAATACAGTTTTTTAAAGAAAATCTTCTTTAGAGCTTATATTGCTTGAAATTCATTTTTCTAAAGTGTATGGTTTGGTGATTTTTAACACATTCACACAGTTGTGCAGCCATTATCACAAATTACCTTTAGAACACTTTAACCTCCTGAGAAGAAACATCACCCATTAAGTCACTGCCCTGTCTCCCCTGCTCCTGGCCTGGCAACAGCTACTCTACTTTCTATCTCTCTACATATGTCTGTTCTGGACATTTCATATTAGTGGAAAGAACATGTAATCTTTTGTGAGTACAGTTTGTTAAGGTGATATTTCAAATTCATCTATGTTATAGCATTCATTGGTACCTCATTACTTTTATTCCCATAGTAGGCATTTTTGTAATTATAGTTTTTTTTATCTGGCCATTTCTAATATTAATAATAATTGTGATCATCTTCTTATGTGCTTATTGGCCTTCTTTATACAGTTTTTTTTGTGTGTGTGGGTACTGCGGGGTTGACCTCAGGACATCATGCACCAGCAGGCGCCTGTGCCACCGAGTGATATCACTGGCCCCTTTTTCATACGTGGGTTCCGGAAGTCGAACTCGGGCCCTCACGCTTGCCAGGCAGGCGCTTAAGCCACTGAGCCATCTCACCGGCCTGTTTATACAGTTTTTGGAGAAATATCTTTCAAATATTTTGCCTATTCTATAATTGGGTTGTTTGTCTTTTTATTGTTGAATTATAGTAGTAATTTAAAAACTTGAATAAAAAACCATTATCAGATGTGTGATTTCAAAATAATTTTCTCCCATTTTATGTTTCCTTTACACTTGATTTTATTTGAAGGGGATAGGATTTTTTAACTTCAGAGAAACACAATATTTTTATTTTGAATATGCTTATATTTGATTCTAAATGTTTTATAGTTTTAGTTTTCCTTTAGGTCTTTTAATCACCTGAATTGATTTTGGATATGGTGTGGAATGAAATAGGAAGAAAATAATTGTGATTGTCCTCATAATTATCTTCATATTGCTGTGGTTAATGTATGTGTGTTTGCATTCCCATATTATGAGTTTTGAAACCCCTTTAATTTAGTTTAGTTTTGTTCATTAAGAGATTGTATTGTAGTTGCTATTGTGTATATACAATTTAAAAAAAAGAAAACAAAAAAAACTTCTCCCAAACCAGAAATTTCTCTACCAGGTTGTAGAGAATGCAAACCATTTTATTATTAAAATTTTGGCTAACATGTTAAACCAAAATATAATATGCATCACTAACAATCTTGTAAGAGATTGCTAAAACAGAGAAAAACTTGACCTTTCTGCTTAGCCAAAAGATAAGACTCGGGCCCGTGAGATGGCTCAGTGGCGTAAGCGCCTGCCCGGCAAGCGCAAGGGCCCGAGTTCGAATCCCAGATCCCACATACGAAAAAGGGGCCAGTGATATCGCTGAGCAGCACGGACGCCTGCTGGCACGCGAGGTCCTGAGGTCGACCCCCTGGTACCCACAAAAAAAAAAGATAAGTCTCATGATATACATGTTTTCAAAATGAATGACTAGCCCAAGAAACTGTACTTTACTGTACCATTCATGAATCATAATTTCCCCTAGATTCATGTGATATTGTGAGTGGTCATCTGTGTTTATTATTTGATATTGTCAAAAAATAAAAAGTCTTCTGTCTTTATAATAGGAAATACTTTTGCAACTTGCAACAAAGCGTCCTCCAAATTTAAGTTTCTACACTGCCACAGAAACTTGGACATAGGGGCTGCATTATCCTTGATGAACAACTTTCAAAGTTATGGCTACTGAGCTTTAAGAAGCTCTTCCAGAGTCATACATCTGATAAAGGCCTATTTGATTTTCAAAGCAATATAGATACGTATAGATGTACACATACATAAATAAAGGTTGAGGTATAGATGTTTCAGACCAGAAGAAATTACAAATTTAAATTTTCTAAAGAACAAACTAAAAGAAAATAAGGGAATCACCTAACTTCTTCTCAATAGGGACAACTAAGCTTCTTATTGTTACTTATTTGTGTCCTTACATTATATGCAAAAACAATTTTATTGAAATTTCCCATATGCATAATACATGCATATTTAGAAAATATGTATCATATGATTATTGACAATGTTATTCCTCTTTAAAAACAAAATCATTTATTTTTAAAATTCCTTCTCTTTTCTCCAAAAAGAGATTGACATTCACTTTCTTACCAAAATTTATTAGTCTTTCAAAATATGTATTAATTTCATACATTTTTGTGAAGTCACTAACCATTCTGGTAATCCTCAGAATTGGAATGGTATAAGATGTCTAAAAAGTATGAGAATTTTTAAAGCTTGGGCTCTTGTAAAACAAGTTATTTACCATTGAAGTAAAAATAATGACTCTTTAGATTTTTTTGTTGTATCAGATCAAATAAAAGTTTAGCTGTATTATGTGTTAAAGATGTTCCTCTTTAAAAGAAAATTCTAATAGGGTTTCCAAGAAGAAATATCATTTCTGGTGCATGGCAAAGATGGCACAAATGTGGAAACAGATTGTTGTGCCATATTTTTGAAGAGATACCAGTTTGTCTTCAGGAACTGACCTACAAGTGAGGAAAGAATTGGGTCATACTAAGATGAGTCTCTTTATCTGATTTAAAACTCCTTCTGGCTCCAGATAATACTGCAATTTTAATTCATCATAGAAACTCACACATATACTGTATACACCTACTACATTTGTTGTTTTATGTCTAATACAATCTGATCTTAGTTTTCTAGAAATATCCATTACTATAAGAGCAATGTTTTATTAATCATTCATTACTGCTAAAATCAGTGTTTTCAGTATGAATTATTATTTTCAGAATTATTTTGTCATTAATTGTAGAAAATGGAAGATAGAAATTACTATTCTGAGCCATTTTTCTATTTTCTGAAAAAAATCTACATTTTTAACAGTTTCTTTCCTTTCCTTTGACTTTTCTTTTTTTGAGGGAGAAGTACTAAGGACTGAACTTGAAATAAGGGCTTGACAAGTGCTAGGCATGTTCCCCACCAAATAACAATTTTAACAGCCCTATGTACTTATGTTCTTTTAAATTTTAAACTTTTTTTTGTTTCACAGTGATATCCTGTTATAAATTAACATGTTTATATGAACTTAAATGTTTAGAATAAGTCAAATCTTCTTTTCAGTTTAATATGCTTTATTTATCATTATACAATTTTTATCATGTGAATATTAAGTAAATTTCAATTTTAAAAAGTATCTTTAATTGTTGCAACTTTTAAATTTTTTTCCTTAAGGCAAATAATTAGTAAAACTAAATATATATTATCAATTTTTACTGATGCTTGAGTTCTAAAGATTATCCTAGTAGAATGGTTTCTATTCATGGAAAAACAGCCAGTTGGCCATTTGACATAGCATTTCTATGGGAATACACTACTCAGACAACAAAAGGGCCACTATGACTTTTTTTAAACTTCATGACACTCCTTGGTTCTATTAGAACATATAAAATCTGGTAACATAGAAAGATTCTGAAGTATATTTCAAGGTATTTATTATTTTGTTTGTTCTATACTTTCATTTATGTGAAATGTATTTCAACAAATACCCAAAATGATTTTTAAACAATAACAACAAAAAAACAACATTTTTATAAATGTTTGGTTAGCCTTCATATTCAGATTTATCCTCTAAATATATGGACAATAGTCTAAAAAGAATATAAGCACTAATCCATTTAAAAGGAAAACTGTAGATTCAACAGACAGTAATTACAAAAGAAAAATCTGGGACTTAAATTTTCTTCATTGTGAAAATTTTCATTCTTATGTGTAAATATAGCATTCTATTTTAAATTATGATTTTGATTCAGTAACAATAATAATTACCATGAAATATGTTTATCCATAATTCATCATTGGACTGTGTTCTCACAGAGAATTCAAAACAGAGTAGATTAGGGTTAATTCCTCATTGAGTAGTGTTTCAAGATTCTAATTAAAGTTCAGGGAGAGCAGCCAAAATGTCTAGCATGCCCTTTCAAAAGTAGATGCATATTGTTGCTGGTATAAGGGTTAGTAGGTTTCTAGATTTTTATAAGTAACTGAAAATAAAGATATTCATGCAGAAAGGCTAACATTATTATGTTTTTCTTGAACATTTCTATCTCACTAATACTGTTTTCTTATTTTTCCAATTTTCCTTTTCCAACAGAAAATTAAGTTCTTATTAATCCTCAGTACTAACAACAATGGCTAAATATGAAACCTAATGGTCAAGATGCTTAATCTTGAGCTTTATATAAGAGATTTTTTATTCCTTAAAATCCACATGTGAAAATATTGTGTTATGAATATTAGGCTAAGGAACTGGCAGAGCTAAACTATTAAGCTGATTTAACATTAATCTATTATTTATTTATTTATTTATTTATTTATTTTTTTTTTTTTTTGTGGGTACCAGGGGGACGACCTCAGGACCTCGCGCGCCAACAGGCGCCCGTGCCGCTGAGCGATATCACCGGCCCCTTTTTCGTATGTGGGTTCCGGGAGTCGAACTCGGGCCCTCGTGCTTGCAAGGCAGGCGCTTACGCCGCTGAGCCATCTCACCGGCCCTAATCTATTATTTAAATGTGTTCTTTTCTTATTTAATTAAAAGTAGAAAATCCACTATTTGAGAATGCCTAAAAACCTCAAACACATCCAAGAAGAAACATTTCTATTTTTGAAAGTCTAAAAGGTTTGTCAAAATGCATTTCAATCCTTTTGTCACATGAATAGACAACTTATGATTTCAGAAGCTAGTATACCTAATGCACTGATGGTTTAAAATGTATGTCCCAGTTGTATTTACTTTTACATAGTTTTTTTTGTAAGGAAGACTGCATAAATTATAAAACATGTAAGGTAGACATTTTATTTTCTGGAAGTAACAGCAAACAGAAACTATTCAGATTTTAGAGAAGAATGATGTGTAAATAGCCAAAGTAGTTCATACTGAACTGTTTTGTGTTTTGTTTTGTTTTGTTTTGTTTTCCTTTCTTTGATTATTCTTCTCTGGCTTCTACCCTGATTCTTGTTCATTCTGATTGCTAAGACCTTATTATCTTACCACACTACTCTCTGAAATCAAACATTCAGTACTTTAAATGTCACAATTCTTTGTGAATGATATCCAAAGAACTCAACTAATTCTTTACAGATACAGAACTCCCATTTATTCTTTACATTTACAGATATTTTAAAGGCTTTAGAAATAAATACCTGATTTCCTCTTGCTTCAAAGACATAAGCAAATTTTAGGAATACTTTTCAACAAACTGCCTTTCCTTCCAAAATTCCATGGTTCTGTAAACTGCACATTTTTTATGCTTTATATCCCTTTATAGAATAATTTTAATATTTTATCAAATCATACTGAATTCCTAGTGTACTTATCTATTTCTTTTGTTATCACCAATTATCTAAGTCCCCTGCATTCTACACTTTTCAAATTGCTCTTTTCAATATTACATTGTAGATTCTACACATATCATCTAAAAGAAATTGTAGAATAATCTTTTGAATAAGAAAAATAATATGAATAAAAATAAAATTATTTTACACACTTATATTTTAGAAACGGTAGTAAGCACTTAATATATATCATATTTGAGGCTAACATTTTGAAATAATTATAATTATTGCAGCTTATAGATGACTTTTTAAAAACTTAGGGAAGTGACCTACAATCCTTGAGTAGCAATATGACAGGATCCATTTAATCTTTCATATTTTACACAAAGTTCATTTTATTGCTAACTTCAGTAAGTTTAGTTTTTCCTTGCAAAGCATGATAATCAAAGGTAAATTTATGAAACTCAAGTATGTGTAACAAAAATATGTGACAAAAATTTTATTTAACTCATGAATTAAAAACAGATTCTATAATCTCTCATGACCAATTTAAAGAATATCTGAAAAAGTACAGTAGGTAGACAATCTAACTGAGACCCTAAAATATTATTTCTGAGATAGTTATGATACAATTTACTATCTGCAAAGCTGTATATCTTGAGGGTTATCTGTTCCACTGGAGATACATTATTTTTGTTTATTTTGTGCCAGTGTCTAGGAGTTAACAAACACTTTAAAATGTTTAATACTTTTAATTAGTAGTGAGTAAAGTTGTGAATTAAACAGATTCTGTAATCAACACAATACAACAGAAATATGATGTAATCTGCACATTTAATTTCCATGATTCCTGAACATATCGAAATAGGGATAAAATAAAATTTCATATTATATTGTCAATAAGCTCAGTATATTTAAAATATTGTCATCTAATAAATTTAAAGATTAAGAGAATTTTTTATTTTTTAAATATTAAGCCTTAGAAAGGGGTTGAATGTTTTGACTAGAACTTCTTTATAAATAATGTTTTAAGTGCATAATAGCCACAGGTAACTACTGATAGTACGTTGGACACTGTGAACATAGACAATATTGGGCTGGCCTCTGTGTTGTATGATATGCCTCTTTTCTTTTATGGCTACATTTAGAATTTTCAGATTTTTTTTCTGACAAGGGTAGCACTTTCTATAAGTTAGAAGAAAGTCATCTCTGTCTAGGTATTACTTATTCCTTAAAACTTAGATCAACCTACACCTTGTACATCACAGAAACCTTATGAATCACACTAAAACTTCCTCTTCACAGGAGTATTCCTTTATAGAACATAAACTTTGGTTGAATTCCAACTGCTCTGTAGTATCATTTCATTTCATCACTTCAACCATATCATGGGCTAGGTACACACTTATTTCTATATTATAGATAAGAAATGGAAGGCATAGAATTTTAAGAAACTCTGCCAAGTTCACCAAGGTAGCACATGGCAGAGTTAGGACTTCAAACAGAGCAAAGTGCCTCTGAGACTTTTCTCTGAATTTTTCTATTTCATTTTCATTCTTTAGTACACCCCTCCACCTAATATGAACAGATGATTTTACAGGTCTATAATGTATTTATAATGAACACTACTTACTTGAAAACTTTCTTTGACGTCATTATTTTGGCAGACCCATTTCTGACCCACACTTTTATTCTAAACTGCAAAAGGATGAGTTTTATAATTTGTTTGCTCCAGCAGCATGCGTTGTGTAGAAAATCCCCTGGACACGAAAGGTAATGCATGCCACCATAACTCCATACTCTCCTAAGAGCCACTTCTTCCATACAGTAAAATATCAAATAGTAACCTAACACCACGCTGAGCCGTGAATAGGGAAAATATACTTTGTTAGTAAAAATAATGAAATAAATAATTCAGTTGTTCTGCAATTTCTCCCGTAAAGAAAAATAAAGTATATTGGGACAACCAAAAGTAGTGGGAATATTTTTCTTCCTGTTCTGAGTCTTTTTTGAATTGTTATTGCATGGTGATCTAAAAATGGTTATCAAGTGTGACATATTAGACAACAGCAGTGAAAGAAATCAATGACTTTGTAGGTAAAGTGATTAAGCTTAAATATATCTTATGATTTACTCATTAACTATAAGCATTAACCCTACTTCTCTCAACTATCCAACTTACTTATTGACTAGGGAATCTTTATTATGACATTTTTATAATACCGATAAATGTACCCACAAAAGCAACTCTTTTCTTCCCAACATTTTCTGTTGGCTTCAAGTAATCAGTAGCAAAAGAAAAATTATTATATGCAAAGTTTTGGCAAATATATTTGAGCCAGATACTCTATACCCACAGAAGACATTTTGCTTAGTGTTGCTTGTAGATGAAATAACCAACACACCAAATAATTTGTTCTTTGTTGTAGCTAATACACATTAGATGGCCCAACTTTCAAGGTCAGTACTTCTGGAAATATTTACTCTCTGAGAAGCTGGATACATCTGTTCTCAGAAATTTTAAATTTATTTTATTCATAGGTATATATACACGTACATGATAGAGTAGTCAACAGTTTACCAGAAGAAAGCTGTTTTCAAAAAATAAATCATTGCAGTAAAGACATATTTTTGAATATTTGCAACTAAAAAATAGATTTTTTTAGTAATGAAAAGTAACATCTTGTTAAGAGCAGACTTTCTAATTACCTTTCTCTTTGAGATTAGACCATTTGTTAGGCAGAATGAGTATTTTTTTTCCAGACTACTACATTCCTGAGTTTGTAATTCTTTATCTGACTTTCAATATGTTAATTCTACATGTTATTTTAGTTTAAAAGAATAAAATCTAAAACACCACACATTTAAATAATAGTTTTTAAATACTATTCAAACAGAAGTACTGCCATAGCCAAGTCTTTTTACTTCCTCCATCTAAAGACTTCTATCATAGATATTGTATCTGAGTTATGGTTTTTGTTTAATGGTTGGTTTTTCTCCTAATCTTACAAATCTTAGATCACACATACTCTTGTTTCATTCTGAATAGTCACTTGATCATATTTTATTCAATATTATTTGAAATGTTTAAGGTCTAGAATAAAGCAAAGGAACTTAGGAAACCAAAATGAATTATACATAAAAAGTTGCTTATTGACTTGAGATTTTTATAAAAGTTTCCAATGTGACCTTCTCTATAGATATAAAACTAACTCTCACATATTTGAAATAGTTTTCATCTCAAGGGAACTGTGTCAAAGACTATGTACAAAATTCAGCACGGTTTTGAAAATCTTCCAAAGTTTCAAAGTTAAGAATTTATTTCATGGTATAATCCATTTTGTCATGTTTTTCAAGCAGATATGCAGATATATTTTAACATTGTATATAGTATAAATATTACACATTAGATTTTACCTTAATTGAAAATTCTTTATCAATTTTTTAGTTAAGAATATTTTACTTTTGCATTTTATGCAAAAATTGTGTTTTCCACTTTCCTTTTTCTAATAGGACAATAACCTCAATATTTATGACTTTCAATTTATATCATTGCTATTCCCCCGATTCTGCTTTTTCAAAGGAGTTGAGAATACATGATAATAAAGTGAAAATTTGCAGAACTTAATTCCCTTTTCTTTTATCAAGTTTGACTTTTGAAATATACTGTTTTTCAAATTATAGAAATATTTATAATTCCATGGATCTAAAAAGTGGTAGAATTATTTTGAAAATAGTTAATGTTTTAAAATTCTTCAATGTTACAAACATAATCATGAGAGTTATGAATATAAAAGCAAGGAATGTTTTTAGCAGATGGTTGGTACAGACTCTACTTTTTATTTAGAGTCATGTCTTCTGCTATAATTTATATCTGCATCTGTTGGGAACATCATTATTCAAGCCTTTGTTTTGCTTATAAGACAAACTCCTTGGTACTGAAGTGAGATGTATTGACATTTCAACATTTCATTTTTTTTTTTTTTTTTTTTTTTTTTTTTTTTTTTTTTTTTTTTTTTTTTGTGGGTACCGGGGGTCGACCTCAGGACCTCGCGCGCCAGCAGGCGCCCGTGCCGCTGAGCGATATCACCGGCCCCTTTTTCGTATGTGGGATCCGGGAGTCGAACTCGGGCCCTCGCGCTTGCAAGGCAGGCGCTTACACCACTGAGCCATCTCACCGGCCCTCAACATTTCATTTTAAAAATTAAACAAATAAATATATTCAGAGATCCTCATGCCTTTTTTGTAGTCTGAGATTATGTGTTAGAGAAGACTGTATCCAGTATTCATCTGAAAGAGCAATGAAATCCTAAAATGAGAAGTAGATGTGATGAGAAGTTCTATATTGCACTTAGGTGTGCTGTGCTTATGAAGTCCTGGTTACAACAGTTCCTTTCATATTGTTTGAAAAATCAAAGCAAAATAAAACAAAGGCACATATTATCTTCATTTCAGTGGTTAAAGAGCTCAAAATGTATGGTACAATGCTGAGTATACTTAGGGAACCAGCATGAAATAAATTCTGACTTGACAAAAAAATCCAAATGCATTAATACCTTAACTGAACAATTTAATATCATTTTATTGCAAAATTTTAAAATTCTGAATAAACATGTTGCTTTGAATTAAAAAAAAATGAAAAGTCAAACTTAGCTCAAACATTTAATTGCTTCATGATTTGGGGCAAGTCAAGAACATTTTCCACTTTATTTTACTCATAATAATAATGACAATAATAGTCCTCTATTAATTTTTAGTTTTATTTATTTATTTAAACTTTCCTGTTCAGCACTGGAGATTAAACCTAGGGCCTTCTTACTGAGCTGCATCTCCAGCCCTTTTTTTTTACTTTTTAGGTTTTTTTTTTTTTTATGTGGGTACCGGGAGTCAACCTCAAGACCTCATGCTTGCCAGGCAGGTGCTTATGCAACTGATCTATCTCACCAGCCCTACTTTTTAGTTTTGAGACAAGGTCTTGCTAGATCATTAAGTAGGCCAGACTTGGTTTGACATAGTGATCTTCCTGCCTCAGCCTCTCAGAGAGCTGGGAATACAGACATGCACCATCACATGTGCCTCCATTTGTTCTTAATGAATATAAATATACCTATCAAGCCAGATGTTCTGTGGGAAACCCATAGGCCCTGCAGATATTCTGGGTTAGTGTAATATTTATCAGCTAGATGATGGATGGACATCTGTATACTGTACAGAATATAAGGAAAGATTTATTTCCATTACACTTTTAGAATGTTAGTAAGCTAGAATCTCAATAGCAGCAACAACATTTTGGACCAGATGATTCTTTGTTGTAGTAGGCCATGCTGTCTATTGTATGATGTTTACTTAACAGCATTTGTGGTGTCTATACTCATGCAATATGAATCATACACCTCCCTCCTAGCCCTCCAGCAAAGACAACCAAAGATCTCCCTGGATGTTGCCAAACACCCCCTGTTAGGTGACATTACCTCCAGTAGAAAAAACAAACAAAAAACACAGCAGTAAACTGCAATTCTGAAGTGTGCAGGTATATAATAAATTTCAATGATGTACTATAAGATTCATACCATTTAAGAAATATATTAAGATACAATAACTTAACTGCATTTCTTTAGCCAAGATCAAAATTAGATTAAATAATAATTTAATTCACTATCAGGAAATAAAATTGAAACACTAAGTCAGAGGAAAAGAGACAAATTTTATAAAAGTGAATCACACTAAATTCACATTTATTCAAATTCTCATGGAAATTCTTCAAACCAGTATTCACCTGGAAGATGCTACATTTGCCTTTAAACCAGCTTGGTGAGAAAGATCCTGGCACTTTTTCACTTTCAATACCTGACAAATTTTCTAAGCCTGGAGTCTTAAAAATTTTGTTGCCTAGGACTGTGTACAAACAGACCCTTTTTTGAATATAAATTTTCAGGTGGCCACCTGGAGATTCTGATTCAATAGCTGTGAGGTAGGATTAAGAAATATGCACTTTCCAGGTACTGTAGAAACTTTTAATGTAGTGGATCTACCACACTCTTAGAAGCTCTGGAATTTCACATATTAACAGTACTGAAAATGGAACTTCCTGGAAACATTCCATCAGTACCACCCCAAAGCTGAAGATGAGCCTTTATTCAGTTTTGAAGTGGACATTGGTTGTTGTTTGAGTCACTATAAATTCTTTGTAGAAAATATGGCTTGACCATATGAAAAACTTTGTATGCTTACATTTTGTAATTATTTTGATTCAACATACTGGATTATAGTGCAGAAAATATCTTGATTTTCAATAAAAATGTGCATTCTAGAAGATATATAAAATATATATAATATATATATTTTTATTATATATGGAGAGAGATTTATAAAAGTCTAATTGTTTACTGTGTTTCCAACTCTGTCTTGTCTAAACTGATTTAAGTATATCTACCTCCCTCCCTCCCCCAATTCTGTCAGTTCTGTCTCTCTTGACAATTCGAGACTTTCCTTTTCGATATGTATGTATGTATATATGCATATATGTATGTATGTATGTATGTATGTATACATGCTATTTTGACTTTCCTTTTGAACTAGTTATAACAATTTCTTGATTCTCTCATATTTATGAATATAATGAATTCTTTAACATACATTCATTTTTATTGAGTCACAAATTTATTTTATTCAGAGATTCTCTTTTAACATTTTTTTTAATTTGCCTTTACATTTTGTGATATTATGACTTGCAGTGGCTTAACTTCAATATTTTGGAAATCTTCAGATGGAAAAGATATTTCACAAAGAATCATAGACCTAGATGAAAGAAACCTATTGGTAGTGGTAGTTATCAAATCATAATATGCAATTTTCAATCTGGCACATAAATGTTTAATGCTTTTTATTGAATTTCACCTGGCCACGTGTATCTTCTATTCCACTTGATAACTTGATATCACACACCAAATATAAAATATAATATTTTCATATTTTTGAGACATAGGTTCACAATCAACTGAAAAATTTTTTGCAAGAATTTAAACTTCCAGTTATTGTTTTACACATTAAATTTGAGATTCATATAAGTGACAGTTTTTTAGAAAGAAAATCAAATGACTATAGATCATTTGAAAATCAAATATAGTCAAATGTCTATTTTCATAAGATTTTTCAATAACATGATCACATACATTGACTATTTCCAATTTAGATAATTGCAGACAAATAGTTTGGCACAGCACTTGACTCAGGGTGTAGTTTCTAGGAAAGAGATGATCTGACAATAGTAACCCAAGGAGGAAAGCAAAAAAGTAGAAGACCAGACTTACATTTATTATTAGTGTGATAACTGTAGGAAAGAATGGAAGGAAATATGGAAAATATTGCACAGCAGATAGAGTTATGTATGTAACCAGTCCTAGCCTTGCTATCTCTTTCTTTTCTCATTTTTTCCTCAGTGGATGATCACAAAGCCTACAATTTGCTTTATAATGGGCAATTTCTTTGTAAGTACCCTACTGCTTGCTAATTTCTGAGATGCTGCTCCATTTCTCTTGCCTATGGTCTTAATTAGAAAGCTATTTATTTCAAATTCCGAGACATCAAAGTTGTAATGCTAATGATATTGATTCCTGTCAGAAAACAAAATTAAATATGTAGACAAGCGGATCTGTAGCATCTAACTTAGAAATGGACACCCAAGTACTATAGCATAGTGAGGAGGCTGTATGAATTAGTGATACTTTATGAGTTTACTAATAATCTACCATAGTAGCTATAAATTTGGGAATGTATTTTTCTACCTATCAATTACAAATTTGATGATGGTTTCCACTTGATATCCATTGGTAAAACATGGTTTAAATCTGTAAAAATTGTACCACATGAACGGTTAGAAAAAACATGTTTCTTTTTAATATACGGCGTAGGTGTTAAAGATTTGAGTGTATCTGATACTGCCAAATTATCTGTATTACATAAAAATCAATGGACTTAGTCTTATCTAAAATTACTATACTCAGATTTGTTAGAATTTTCTTGACAATAAAGAGAAAAGGAAAAATGATTTGAAGTATTAAGGTTGAATTTCATTTTAAGATTTTACATTTATACACCTAACACAAATATTTAATAATACAGTAATATTTATGATATGATAAAGTATAAAAGTAATACTTAGGATATCAACTATTATTTATGAGGAAAAAAGTTATAGAACTAACATAAGCAGCGTGGTTAATATCATTAATATTATTCGCAGTTAATATTGCTCACCTCATAGCATTTTATCATTATCCTAAAGAAAAAGTGCTTGATAGTTTCCATAAAACTGCAATCATTTTTGCATGCTAAAACTTAGTTATTAAGTGTTAACTTAGTTTGCTTTACTATAATTTGTCACAGTAAAACCAGGAAGAATGTTGGTATTCTGATAGGCTACATTAGTGATAAGCTGTAGCTCCCAAACATATGCCAGCACACACAAGAATATTCTTCTTCCTATATTGTAGACAATAATGAAGTTGTTTCTTTTGTTTCTGCTAATTGAAAAACCAACGAACCAACAAATAACAATAAAATGTAACTTTTGCTAAAATTGCCAAAACCATTTCTGTAGATAAAGGATTTAAGCTCTTTTGTTGATCTTCAATGCGAGTGAAGAGTTTTGGTTCTCATTAGTGATTAAATTATGAGATACTTCTACTAAATATTTCATATTATAATATTTTAAATGGAGCATATTAATGTAGTCCTTTAATATGAAACTTTTTCAAGAATGATGTTTATTCAGTGGTTGCATTTTTTTTTGTGGGTACCGGGGTGTCGACCTCAGGACCTCGCACACCAGCAGGCGCCTGTGCCGCTGAGCAATATCACTGGCCCTTTTCTCATATGTGGGTTCCAGGAGATGAACTCAGGCCCTTGTGCTTGCCAGGCAGGAGCTTATGCCGCTGAGCCATCTCACTGGCCCCAGCGGTTGCATTTTTAAGGTAGCAAAAAGATTTCTTTTTGTGTGGGTAACGGTGGTCAAACTCAGGACCTTGTGCACCAGCAGGCGCCTCTGCCTCTGAGTGATATCACCAACACTTTTATCATATGTGGGTACCGGGAATCGAACTCAGGACCTCATGCTTGCCAGGCAGGCGCTTATGTCACTGAGCTATCTCACCGGCCTGCAAAAAGATATTATTCCATTAATATTATTTTAATAACCTTAAAATGTTTGTGAAGTAATTATTAATAATAAGTAGAAGTAAATTGTGAGAGTGATTTGGACAATTTATTAGGCAGTTATGCTTTTGAAAGATCAAAATAAGAAACTGTGTAATAATTTATGAGAAATAAATTATAAACTATTGTAATTAATAATTACAATAAATTCAATGAATTTATACCAATAAATTAAAATTTATTTAAATAAATTATTGTAATAATTTATGAGAGATATGAAAGATTGAACTAAACAGATTTTTATGGCAGTAGAGAGTGGAGGATTTTGTATATAAAGATAAATCTCAATCACAAATACAAGGACAAAAAAACCTTTTGGATATAAGGTTGCATTTCACAAGGAAAATTATTAGTAAACATATAAGTAAATTTAAATATTTTATTTATTTTTTTTATATGCAGGTACCGGGAGTGGAACTCAGGACCTCAAACTTGCCAGGCAGGCACTTATGCCACTGAGCTATATAAAAAACCCAGTAAATTTAAATATTATGAACATTTCAAAAGAGAATGAAGTACTACTCTGACATAAAGAAAGATAAACTTAGGTCATTTGTAGGAAAATAAATGAAGCTAGAGACCATAATATCAAGAGAAAGAAATTAGACACACAAGCCCAAATATATCATGGTGTCTCTTATATGAGAAACCCTAATTATAAATAAAGAGCAAAATAAAAATAGGTAATAGGAAGTAGGGAGATAGATTTTTCTCTAATGAGAAGGGAATCAAGAGATGAAAGGGAGGGAGGAGAAAGGAAGGGGATAAGAAAAGGAATTAAAATGAGTTATGTACATGTACCAGCTCCACACAGGAATGTAAACATTAAGTACTGCAAACATGTACTACTGAGAAACATTTAAAAAACACAATACAAATTCCATATATTTGAAGAAATATTTTAAAATGCAGAAATATTTAAAAACCTAAAAATTCTTCTATTTTGAAAGATCAGCAGCTTACAGCTCATTAAGAAAATTTCCCAGGAGCAATTTAGGAACCATTTTTCTCCACTGAATTTTATATCCTCTAAAACTGTCTCTAAAAGCTTAGGTAAATATTTTGCAGCTGGTCAAAATTCAATTTGAATATTAAATTGCAGGTTTGACTCTCTTTTTTTTTGTGTGTGTGTACCAGGGGTCGACCTCAGGACCTCACGTGCCAGTAGGTGCCCGTGCCACCGAGCGATATCACTGGACCTTTTTTCGTATGTGGGTACCGGGAGTCGAACTCGGGCCCCCGCGCTTGCCAGGCAGGCTCTTACACTGCTGAGCCATCTCACCAGCCCAGGTTTGACTCTTGATGAAGAAAACTAAGTATGAGATGATTCACAGAATTTTATGTCCCATGAAAAATTAAGTAGTCCTAAGTTGCAGGCATAATTTGCCATGATTAGTTGAAAACAGGTCACTTTTATATTCATGGGTAAAAGTTAATGACCTCATTCAATTCAAAGGATCATAGAACCTTAAATGCCATTATCAATGTTATTAAACTATTCATTGGATATTTATACTGTGCTTTAGGAAGACATTGCATAGATTAGGAAACTGATGCTTAGAACATGAACTTTTTTCAAGGTCACATAACATACAAAAGAAAGAAGCATAATTTTGGTTTGCAAAGCATCCATTCATTCTACACAGAGTTATTACATCTCTTCTGTGTCTCAGGTGCTTTTTGTTCTAGAGGCAAACTGCTGAAAATGAGAAAGCTACTCCATTCAGCCTTCAAGCTAGTTCATTTCCTTATATAGGAAAAATTGTCATAAAAATGTACAGTCCAACCTACTTCTCATTTGTTTCAGTGAGTATGATATACCTATAATACGTGCATCCAGTCAGAGCAGCTGTGCTTGAGTTCTGTCTCACCTTATATCCACTTCAAATTTCTTCTGACCATGCAACAAACTGATAATGCAGGTTTCTGTATATCTTTAACATAATGTTAATTCATAGTGTACAATTTAGGATTCCAAAGAGATACATTTACCCTCTGCAAGCCTCTAGGACAACCCTGTACTGCCTGTGTAATGTGGAGAGAAATAAAGTTTATTTCTTGGCACAGCTGTCTTCAGGAAGGAAACTGATCGTTGCTGTCAGGATGTCCTTGTGGCAGCACTCATCAATTATTAAGACAGCTGAAATAAAGAGATCACCCAATCTGTGCTCAGTTAACTTTGCATGTATAGATAAGGTGCTGCATAGAACCCATTGATTAGTTTACAGCTGGTTTAATGAAAGCACAACATGTATAGTAACAGAGCTTTGTTTGATTAACATACCCCCAAAAAGACATACAGCTGGTTGAAAACCTTACAGTTTTGCCTAAAATCTCACTATTACATCTTGCAAATAAGACATACTGAAGAAAAATGAAAATGTGTATATAAAGGATTTAGGGACACTAGAGAAGTTGTAAGAAATACTTTACTCTTTTTTTTTAATCTTAACAATCAGTTTGAAGGTGTCATAGTAAGGAATATTAGTTATTATAATCTTAAAAGTATTTTTGAAAATGTGTGCATGAAAAGTGAATTAATTTCATTCTACTTCTAATTTGTGCTCACTCTTTATCTTACAACTTTGTAATTGTAAAGTTCACAGGGAACAGAACTGGCCAAGAAGTTAAAATGAAATAACACATATAAAACTTATAGGACTCTATTTTCCTTGAATTAGTCCACAAGATATAACAAAATTTTCAAAATTTTCTTTTATGTTCAATGTTGGCAATTTTTCTATCCAACTCTCCTCTAATATATGGAGTGTGATGGCTTTTCTGAATTTTTTGTCATTTTAATGTACCTTTGCAAATGAGAATGATCTTGAGAACTTAGAGGAGTGGACACCATCTCCTTTCCTGTGGCATGATTTTGAGGATAGGAAAAATATTGAGAGCTGTCACTATAAAAACCTTTGTTCCCCCAAGAGTCAGTAGTAGAAACTTTGATTTTACTAATTATTTTGTTGCACTATAATGACACAGAAGATAATTCAAAAGATCTTGAATCACAATGCTGACTCTCATATTTCCATTTTGGAAAGGACATATGAGAAGCAAATCAATATGATAAACTTGCAGAAATGAAGCATTTACTCAGCGCAAACTACAGATTCAAATTGCTTTGAGCACTGGCTATTGCAATTTAATGACGTCACATATTTTCTATTGATCTTAGTCTCAACAACATTGCCCAGGTCAGAGATATAAGAATTTTTCTTCATTACTATAACAAATAATTATTCCTAATTCATAAACACTTAGGAGAAAGTAAATCAAAAGCAACTACAAAAATATAATGGATATAAAGTCAAAGAAGATATTAATTAAATTTCAACATATGCTAAATCCATATATCTCTGCATATCTATAAATATACATTTAACTGTACCATATATAAAATGATATTTGTATATAAATCTCTACATGTAAGTTAACACATAAACACCCATGCTCAAGAATCCTCCCAAGGACTTTTCATATATTAATTCATTTAATCTTCACAATAAACCTATGCTTTAAATTGTAAATATTTAAAATATTCAGTTATATTTGTTTCATGGATAAGACCATTTAAACACAGAGGTTAAGTAATTTAGCACATGATATACAACTTATAAGTATCAATGTCGTGATTCAATTCAAATCTTATCAGTTTAGGTTCAGAGCATGTAACCATACATACAATAATTTTCTTCAGAATTAGTGATAAGTTCAGAGTTTAAGAGAAATAGCATGAGAAATTAAATCATTAGTCCCACATTTTGTTCCTTTTGGATAATTTAGTATGTCTCAGGTTTCTCATTAATAAGTTGGTGCAGGTATGATCCTCACTTTTGGGAATGATGGAATGATTAAATGTGCAAATATATGACAAGCTCTAAGTGACTTTGTTGGTGATAGTAAATACTTTTAAATGATAGTATGTTTATAGTTTTATAGTCAAAATTGACAAACACATCTTAGATGATTTGTATATGACAACCTTGAAACCATCTCATATAAATTTGCTAAAGTTTTATATAATAAGTAAAACACAACAAAGTGTCTATGTGCATCTCTCTGAAGACATTTGGTCCAACTTGAGCTTGAACTGTGCTTCTGCACATGAGCAGATTGCCCAGAATTCACATTATTCCTATACCACACAGATTGCAAATTCTGAGAACATTCAGACTCTCCTGGCTCCAATAAAAAATAAGCATTTCTTTGAATTCAATTATAATTAACTTTTGGTTCAGGTTTTTAAAAGAAATGTTTCATGTTCTGTACACAATCTGATACTGTATGTCCTGTTCTCTGCTGGACTAGATATCTGAATTGACTAAGCAATTAGGGAATCTGTATGGCACTGAGGTGTTGGCTAGAATGAAAACTAATCTTACAATAAGCCAGAATTTTATCCCTTGGCAAAGGAACACAGCTTTAATTATCAGAGAAAACTATTTCTAAGTGAATTGTTTATACAATGCCTTTTTTTCAGATAATTGGAAAGTGCCTTGAGCTTATTGAAATATGAGAAATTGTAGAATTTATAAAATGTGTTTGCAATAAAATGTGCTTGCAATAATAAAAGAGTAAACCAGTAAAAATTAGGACCTCACAGCTGCAAGTTATAATCAAGGGCAGGCAGTTTCAAGTAAGGTTAATTTTAAAATATCCTGCAGTTTCTGAGAAAGCAAGGGAAGTCGTCAAGTTGGGGGAGAACACTGGGAGCACAGTGGCAGTCTGGGGGAGACACTGCAGTGTAATGCCATGACAACGGAATTGGGCACCAACATTTCCAGAGCACGGTGGATCACAAATATCATGGAAAGTTAAGTGATGAAAGATTTATTCCTAAAATAAAGACTTAGAAGATGAGAACAGAGGATGAGAACAGATTCTATTTAAAATTAAAATTCTGGTTCAAGGAGACCAGCATTACAAAGTAATTGAAACATATGGGGCAAAATGAAGAGGACAAAACCCTTTCTTGTGGCCACCCTTAATTCATATTGCCTATAAGTGATATATCAGAAGTTAGTTGTCTAGGAAAAGTTACTTTAGTTAATTCTGTACTAATTTGTGGTTACTTTGTAATAAGTTATGTAGTTTCCTACATGTAATGTCATGACTGACCATAGTCATGGTATATTAATGTGACTGAGAATATTAATATTTAATATTTCACCTCTTTATAAATGTTTTAGTTTTTAATTAATGAGAAGATTATAAACAAGGAACATCTATATTTTACAGAGACACTGAATGACACCTTTCCTTAAAAATTATTCTACTTACATTATATTTCCAGATTCTGTAGATTTTTTTCTTTTCTATTAGTGCATGTTAACAGTATTCTTTGTGGGAAGTTAGTACATGTACATAGCACATTATAATTTTTTCATTGCCTTCACTTATCTTCCATCTCTTAGTCCCCATCCCATTTTCAAAAGATCAAACTCCCTATTTCCTACTACTGTATCTATCTGTTATTATATTTTTGATTCCTGATGTGAGACAACTGCTCCATTGCTCCCATTTGTCCTTCACCATATCCATACAGCTTTGTTTATTCTATCCTCTTTACTTGTGCACACCCTAGATTGCCTAGGAACAGTGCTGTCACTTATCATTGAGGTACGTTCAATCCGTGGTATACAATTGTTATAAGTGCCACTTTGATGCCCATACTCTGGCTGTATTCTCAGGTGTGACACTGTAGAGTAGAAAGAGCACAGGACTTGAAGCAAAATCTCTAGTTGTTCTAAGGTAAAGATTTATTTGGCAAGTAATTTATTTGGGCAAGTAATTTCACATAATTAGCCTGTGAGTCTTCCTTCTTGCATTTTCACAAGCACCAAATTCAAAAATGCTTTACTAGACAGTATATAGTACCAAGAATTTTCAGTATAAACAAGATTTCAGATTTTTTTCAACAAAATATTCTCTGAAGAAAAGTACCTATTATTGCTAGATTTCTGTTATAATTGAAGCAGCTTTATTTTGATACTAAAGCTTATCCAAATTATGAGCATTAAAATAAAATTCATTGATAGAATTCTATAACAGTGCAGCCCAAGTAACTGCTATGTATTAATACTGATAGTACAGTAATTCTGTCCAGCTGTTGATGATGAACTACTAATGACATTAATGATGTGGCTGGCAGATACTCTCATCATTTTATTCCTATCTATGTGCAAGTACTGTGGGCATATCTAATAATTAACTATTTATAATGTGATAAAACTTCTCAAGACTGCACTACATCAAACTTCACCCCACAAGTAACTGTAACATAGTAAATAAATGAACATGTGAAGTTTCAAAATGTTCTGATTTTCACTGCCTAGTTTATTATGCTTCTGAGTTTTGGAGCCATACAAAGTAGAACAAGATACACATTATTCACAAGGGAGTTTTCTCTCTGTCTACACCGAGCAAAAAACAAAACAAAACAAAACAACTGTTTTGAGTAGTTTACTGATAGTTTCACTAGGCAAAAGGATGAATTGCAAAATTAATCCACGAGGGAAACACACACTGAGTTAATACGTCATGTCGTAATCTATAGTTCAGGATTTAGAAGGATTTTTTCTACTGCTTTAAGAAGGTCATTATTTTAGTCCGTTTGTGTTACTGTACCAAAATGCCATACACTGTGCCACTTTTTAATGGTATTAAATTATTTTACATCTTTCTGGAGATTAGGAAGACCATCATAAAGATTCAGTGTGTGATGAGGGTCCTGCTCCCTCTTAAATAGCTGCCTTCTCACATGGCTAAATGGGCAAACAAGCTCTGTGGGATCTTTCTCATATTGGCACTAATCCTATTCATGATATCTCTGCCCTCGTGATTAAATCGTCTCACAAGAGCCCTATCTTTAGGGTACCTTGAGGGTTAGAATTTCAGCACCTAAATCTGTCAAGTAGATAGTATCCTGAACACTATAGTCATACTCAGTTTATGGTCATATTTTCAGTTTCATGTGATGCATTGATACGGCAATGTGTCTACAATTTGAGTTTTCTTCTCTTTTTAAATGTATGAAATAATTCTGTCTTAATAAAATATTTTAAGTGTTTTATTTTCACCTACTTATGCTTATGTTTCTTTTTGGATAATGCAGTAGGTTCTTACAACAGCATACATTTAATTTTCAAATCCTATTTCATTAGTAACTCATTGGAGATGATATAATACAAAGATTAAGGTTGTACTCTTTCTAAGCATGCATGATTTTCACTTAGTCTTCATGAAAAATATATAGAGGGAGTGAAAAAGCTCTGAGATTATCATTATGAAATATAGAAAGGAAATAAGTCCAAGCCCAAACTAAAAATGTCACTGATACAAAAAGCATAACAGTCTAAATAAGATATTTTCCCAGCTTAAGAAAAAAGGTTAATGACATTTTCCAATTCATTGCAGTAAAAAATATTACCCCATTCCTTTTCTTTTTGGAAAAAAAAGAATCTTTTCTGTATAATAGTACTCCCTGTGAAATTTGACAAACATACGATTTTTACATTTGTTTTTACCTTTATTGTATGAGTATGTTTGTATTATAAACATATTTAAAGTTATGTGTATATACATGTACATATATATGTACATATTTCTCTATATTGTTACTTTTGCTATGGTTTCACTAGATAGATACATCTGACATCAAGAATTTTATTATTTTCTTCACAGTATTTCTTCCTACGATAACTTTTCTGTGACCTTTAGTCAAAACTGTCAACTTGATTTGACTAAGAAATGACTAGCAGATTGGTAAAGCACAGTCCTGGGGGTGACTGTCCTTTTTGACATATACACGAACAAACTGAAGAGGGAAAGCCTTACCTAAAAGCTTTACCTAAAAGACTCGGTAGTTTTTGCAGTAGTGAAACTCAGTTTTTAAACTCAACTTATAGTAGTGGCATCTAGTTATTTACTATTGTTCTTTTTTTTAATTAGTACATGTTTGCAATACATAATTAACACATTCATCAGGGAGAATTTGTACATGGTTTTTTTTTGTTTTTTTTTTGTGGGTACCGGGGGCTCGACCTCAGGACCTCGCACACCAGCAGGTGCCTGTGCCGCTGAGCGATATCACCGGCCCCTTTTTTGTATGTGGGTTCCGGGAGTCGAACTTGGGCCCTCGTGCTTGCCGGGCAGGTGCTTAAGCCGCTGAGCCATCTCACCGGCCCATGTACATGGTTTTTAATAGTAGAATGTTATTCAGTTCTGAGTAAATAATCCAAAACAAAATGGAGATTAAAAATTCAGAATTCCTCAGGCTTTCATGTTTTCTTTTCTAGGTTGTGTGCGTGTGTGTATATGTGTGTGTGTGCACTTGATGTTTTCAATGAAAAAAGATAGGGAAAATATTTCATTTTTTGTACAAAAATAGTTGATATCCCTAGTCTTGGATTATGAGTCTCTTCCTTAATTCTAAAATTAGCCTAAGTTCTTACTAAGGTACACCCTTGTGCATTTTCTTCAGTTTTCACATGCAAAAAAAAAAAAGTATTTATATTGACAAACAATGTCACAGCTACAATAGAAGTAATAGTTCATCTGTTTATCCCATTCTAACTCAGGATTCTGGCAGAATAAATATGGGCTTTACCCACCTAAATTGCTAGCAGTTAGTCTCTTCCAGCCTCAAAATTTATACCTGTAAAATAGAATTTTTTTTAAAGTAAAGGATTTATTGTAATCTGCTTACAGTCCTTTGCAAAGACAGACATGTTTTTGCATAAAGATATAAATTGCTTCATTTTAAACTAATTTAGTGTTTAATTATATGAAGAAGTTTTGGTGAATTATGAATTGTACCAAACCAAGATTTTTAAGAGCAATATGGTACAAAAATAAGAGCAGACAAACAATTTGGACTGGGACAGGCATTCAACAGTGAATTTAGAATATGGCTTTGCTGTTTAATCAAGCAAAGTTACCTGGAGACACACAAAGCGCCAGTAACTTTGTTAATACAAAAAGCTGATGCAGACCGTCTCATCCCATACCTGCTAAAAGTTGAAATCCCGATTTCATAAAAAGTTGTCTGAGCTAAAGACTGCTTTTATAACCATTTCTTTTTCCAGAAACCCCCAGTCTGCATGCTGTGTATTTATCACCTTTAGAGTGTGGCCTTCATATTGCTGTGCATGTGAGTTGACTGAGTTTAAGGATCTGTCTAGAAATTAAATTAGAATTTTTAATAATTCTTTCATTTATTTTCTGTGAAGCCTAAATTTGAAAACATAATAAATGTAGTAAAATTTGAAAAATGCTTAAGATGTAACCTAGTATATACTCATTTTTCCTCCAAGTCCCTCAACTCAACATCTCATTTTCTTTTTCCTAGAACACAAAGAATATATTTGCTGTGGTTTGGATCTTGATTGTTCCCAAGTACCCATGAGGTAAAAGGCCTGGTACTCCTTGAGGTAAAAGGGTGGTGCTCCTTGGAAGTGGTGGAACCTTTGAGAGTGAGGCCTTGGCCTAGGTTCTAAGGTCATGGGGAACATGTCTCTGACAGGGATTGTGGGACTCCAACCACTTCCTCTTCTTTCGTTGCTCTCTAGCTCATGCTGTGAGCAGTTTTGCTCTCTCACATGCTCCTACCATGATGTGCTGCCTTGCCACAGGCCTGAAACAATGAGATCAATCATTCATGGACCACAACTGTCAAATCTGTGAGCCAATATAAACATTCTTCTCTTCATAAAAACAAAAACAAAAGCAAAAAAATACAAACAAACAAAAAAAAACAAATTGGAATTGAATAGGGCTAGTTGTTTGTTATTAAAATATGATGTACTTGTATGCCATCATTTTCAATAATTTATTAAGTTTTCATATTCATTTGATATTTTGTGTAATGAATTAAATGGATCTGCCTATACAGCTGAAAAAAAATGAAACCTCAAACATTTTGTCCATAGCACCATTAAAGTTTTCTCATTTATATGTTGGATAGACTCCATATCTGCGTGATATAATTCTTGTCTTAATTACAAAGCAACATGACCCAAGAGCCCATTTATTCAGTGACTATTATAAATTACTTATGAGTTTACAATGTGTGAATAAAAAGGTTTAGCCAAGCACATATGAAACATTGGAGTACTAAATTCTGTTACAATAGCATATCTTCTTTATTTTATATTAAGGTCAGATACAACTATAAGAAATATAGCAGAAATATTATTAATTAAGCATACAAAAGCTTTCTTCACAGGAATAACTTAAGTAATATATGTAGGTAGTTATGAAGTAGCATTCAATAATACATAAATGTCAATATTTGATATGAGATGACTCATTAAAATACATATTATAATTTAGTAATTCCCCTTTTACAATTATTTGGCCTTTTCCTCTCTCTATAAAAGAATATCGGGCCGGTGAGATGGCTCAGCGGCATAAGCGCCTGCCTTGCAAGCGCGAGGGCCCGAGTTCGACTCCCAGATCCCACATACGAAAAAGGGGCCGGTGATATCGCTCAGCGACACGGGTGCCTGTTGGCGCGCGAGGTCCTGAGGTCGACCCCCCGGTACCCACAAAAAAAAAAGAATATCAAGTTTACATATACTATAAATACAAATATAATGCATTGCATTTAAAAATATTTCACTGGCAGTATCCTATGTATTGGATACATTCTTAAGACCATAATAAAAAAAAGTTCAGTTATTTTTCTATTCATCAACTAATCAGTGGGCTTATTCCTGTTGTTAAGCAATTAATTACTTCCAGACATTCTAGTGGACAAGGTCTTCAGATTATGCATTTTTATGAACTGAAATACATGACAACTGTAAAGGAATCTTTACAATCCCTTCTTTATGACAGAGTGAAAAGAATGACTTTCATTTCTACCCAGCAAATAACTATGTAAGATGGTTTATATTGTTTTGTAAAAGGCCTATTATGAATTTGTTCAGTTAAGTACTTAACATTATGATTTGAATACAAAAATATTGTCAAACTACTGTAGGTTGTAAGCAAGTGAATCAGAATGAGACTAATTTAAATCAAGAAAGGAACCAGTATCTACAATGAAATTTCTTTTCTCTTTTGATAGTCCTTTTCCCAGCTTTGTGAATCTGTTATTTTAATTGATTAGTTAGTTATTTTGCTAAACTATTTTAATAATAAAAAATAAAATAGCATCAATGTAAAACAAAGCAGACTAGATTTGATTTCTTCCGTTTCTATTACTTGCAAGCTGTAAAGCTTTGAGAAATCAATTAATCTAGATTTCATATTCCGTAAAGGTGTAAAAGGACATTTTTAAAACTATATCAGTAGTTCAGAAAATACATGATTAATATAGATTAAAATAAAGAGAAAGCTAGTTACTTGTGTTATTTTTGAAAATAATTTGTCATCATTTATTTAAAATTTAGTCATTTTAGGGCACATTTTCCTTTAGAAAAACTGAGCAGTAAGACTTTCCATATATTATTTCTCCTCCCTCAGTACAACATTTTCTATTAACAGCTTGCTATCCTATGTTACATTTGTTTTAAGTAAAGAACCAGAGATGATACATTATTATTTACTACAATTCAAATTTTATATTAGACTTTACACTTTATGTTGTATCTTTGGTTTTTGAAAGTTTTAAAATGACAACTTTTGTCTGGACATATTCTTAATTCTTCAATCTTATCTAATATCCACTACATGCATACTTCAATTCATTTCTCCTCTAATATAGTAGGAAATATTCATAATTGGAAAGGCTCATAAATGAAAATGTCCATAATGACTAATGGAAAGATCTTTTTTTTTTTTTTTGTGGGTACCAGGGGTTGACCTCAGGACCTCAAGTGCCAGCAGGTGCCCATTCAGCTGAGCGATATCACCGGCCCCTTTTTCGTATGTGGGTTCCGGGAGTCGAACTCGGGCCCTCGCGCTTGCTAGGCAGGCGCTTAAGCCGCTGAGCCATCTCACCAGCCCCTAATGCAAAGATCTTGAGGAGTGTGTGCATGTGTATGTGTATGTGTTTTTGTATTCATGTTAAGTTATCTGGGTTAAAACTATGTATATATAAATTCATCATTTACCTTTTTCTCTCATTTATTATTTTTTAATTTTTATTTTAAGGAGAAAAAAATAGAACAAAATTTCAAAACAACATTATAGGGTAACAATGGTTAATGCATTGTATATTTTTATCTTTAAATTAGTTACTCAGAGTACAAGATATCGGCATTCAATTGTCTGAACAATATTTTCAGAAAACTTTCTTTTCAATGAACTAAGAGAAATTAGTAGTGTAACTATTATATATATATATAATATATATATAAATATATATATATAATATAATATTATTATATTTTATATAAATATATATAATATAATAAATATATATATATATTTGCTTTTCCCTTCCTTCTGTTCTCCATTCCCTCATCCCAGATTCTCTTTCCTTTTGAACAGTTTCTTCCCATTATAATTTATGTAAGTATGGTTTCTTCCATATGTTTACTCTCAAACAAATATGACATTTGCAAGAATATTTTTTAATTCCAACAAGTAGGTAAAGAACATATTGGGCTCATAAAACTGAAAACGATGACACATAGCAAATCTCATTGGACTATCCAATGCCCCATGCCTTTTCAGTCCAGGTGGTATAAATGTTCAGAACAAAAAAAACATAAAAAGAAAAATCAGAAGTATTTTTAAATTCAGTTATTTTTTTATGTCACCCTGGGACTTTCTAATGACTCGTGACATAGCTTAACATACTAAATATCATTATTATTGAATTGTTTGTGACTATTTAATCTGTTTGAAAGAAGAGTCAAATGAGACCATCAATACTTAAATGATTTCTACTTCACATGGTGATTTCAAAATGAATCTCAGCTTTCATTTGAGAGTTTGTATAAACAGTTGCCATCACAGACTAAATACAGCAATAGGGGAAACTTGCTGTTGCTTTTCAGAAGTAGCTGAAATTATTTGAAACAAGGAACTTACAGAAAACTAAGATAAGAAAAAAACTCAGATTTCAAAGGGTGGTGAACCTTTTGGATAATTTTGGTTTATAGAGGAGCATAAAGTACCTTGGTGGCTTAGCTTATGGTAATTAAGAGAAAGGAATATCAAGAAATGCTTTCTTTTCAGCACTACCCTGTAACTCTTTAGTTGTAACTTTATACTCTGCAGTATAAAGTACGGCAGTATCATTCCATAAATACCTACCAATGGCATTGTTACATTTTTAGTTTTTGAAGTAAAATTAACACATCACTTCTATTCTATGGCCCTTCAATAAATTTTTGTGTGATATGATATTAGAATCCACGTACTTCCAATTTATCTGGAGCTGCCTCCACTTGGTATCTGTGTTTTTCCTCTGTCAATGCCTAAACAAATTTGCTTTTATCTTTGCCAGTTATTAGTCTGTTCTCTCTCACTTTTAAGTCTTTTGTATTTTTTCCCTAAGTTGATTCTAAAGTTGAAAAAGAAACACAAAGCTACATGGATATCAATAATACATATGTGCAAACATTTTTATCTAGGCATATATAATTTACATATGTCCATATTAATATTTGTGTTTCTTATTTTCAAACTTTATTTTCTATTTCTCTCAAGTGAAAGAGAAAACATATATATATTTTTTGGTTGTCATAGAAATAAGGAGACTCAAGTATTATTTTTGTTTCAGTAGCAATCACATCTTATGACTCTAATCTTCAGTTCCATTCTATCTATAACATATAAGACAGACAAATTTTAGGCAAATAGTCTGGTTGTGCAATGCCTGCCTGGCAAACGTGAAGTCCTGCATTTGATTTCCAGTATCCACAATAGTCTACTAGTACTTTATATAAAGTATGAAAAGTAAAATCACTTTTGGCCTGATATAAATATTAATATCAAACTTGGTGAGTTTCAGAGACTTTGAAACACATTATATGTATTTTTAAATTGTTGACTTTTTGTATATATTAATGTACCATGGAATTTTAATGTAAATTTAGTTTCACACTAAGATGTTCAGCTTCAAATCAAATAGATTTAGCATAATTTGCACATCAGTTGTGGTTTGAGACATTTTTATTGTTATATAAATGAAAAAGAATTTTGTTATTAGAACTAATGTTCTAATCCTAATGGATGTTTAGATATAATAGAAGACATTTATAAAATGACTCCAAATCAAATTGCATAAAATACTCTGAATGTAGCTTTTGAGGTATATTTTAGTTGAGGTACATCTAATTTCATGTGCAATCTAAAATCATGTCCTAGAAAGCAGATCAATATTTTTTTAGTAACTTTCTCCCTTTACAGTAATGGTGACAGAAAATTAATTTAAGGCTAAATGATGAGATGACATTTAAGCTGGAAAACAATACATTATTGCCCAAATACATCAATGTAATTTGATCTTTGGAATTAGATAGAAGAGTACTGTATTTATAAAAAAAAATCTTTGTAAAGGATCTAGTGAACATAATGTTATTTTGGAAGCTGTATAGCAACAACACAGTATTTGAATTTTTTATGTCTTTTTACAAGAGCCCACATTTTTAAAGTACGATTATGTAACATCACCTGTAAAATTTATGATAACATATGCATATGGGTAGATTAATGTGTAATTATTCTTGAAAGGAAAAATTTGTAGGGAGATGTTGATATTGTATTTCTTAAATTCTTAAATTTGACATCATGTGTTTGTATCCTTTGAAAAGCTAACATCCAAAGTAATAAAAGGAGGACAAGGCAATCAGTTCTGAGGTTAGTAAGTATGTGGCTTCAAGGTCAAACAAAGCTTTAGATACTTAAGAATAAACCAATGCTGGAGACTCAGGCTTTTAAGATTCATTAATATTTAACTGTTATTATCCAAAACCTCCTGACAATATTCCTTTGCTACAAAGAACTGTACTTTAGTGACTCCATATAAAAATATCTTAGGAGACTTGATTGATTTAGGGTGACTTTGGTTTATTAAGGAAAAATAGTAATATAATATCTTTGTCAAGGTTTTTGTTTGAAATTATTTGATGACACAATTATATTAGGATTTTAACTGGAAGATATTCAATTAAGTGCATTAAGAGGACATAGTATACCATGAGAATTTTATATTTTTGTCACATGGCTCATCACCACATTATAAATTGGTATGGTAAATAATTTTAAAGCATATGTTTATACTATATGCCTGAAGCGAAGTTGGCTTGTGAGGTTAAGACCAAATAAAAGTAAGCATTAGAATATTTGTGTACTTTTTATGAATCACTGACTATCTGTTACCATGCTAGCATGCCATTAGGGAAATAAATGTTGGTTTAATCGGAAAGGACTGCTTATTTGGAAATCTTTGCTACACAAGAAAAGGTCATCAGAAACAAACCAATCTGGAGTCTACTAACCCTTCAGAGGCTACTCAAGTATTAAAATTCTGCAGATTAACCAGCCATCTTCTCACAATAACCAAACATTGGCATAAATAAAGTGTATGTGTCAATGAAAATCCAGTAGACTTATGCTAATTAGTTATTGCACAAATAATGCCTAACGATTGACTTCAAAATTATAGACTTACAAAATCACCTATGTGTTCTTTAGTATATTTAATTTCTACATGTTGTACTTTGTATATATACCTTAATTATTTATTATATAAACATATTACATATAAATTTAATATAATTAACGTGCTTTATATGATCCAACATATAATATTAATATACATATAAATATATTATGTAGTTTTATATAAAATTATACATTTTCAGTTATATTTTTAATTTTTATTCAAATAAAACTGTGCTTCATAACTAACTATAAAATAATGGTATCTATAAAATCACTGGTTATTCTTTTCACAACTTTCTTTTCACAGAGCTGTACTATTTAAAATATTCAAATATTATTTAGCTCTAGAAATTTTAATTTCACTTTAACATGGGTTATTTAAAATACGTACATATTTCTAAAAATTTCAGATATGTTACCATAAGAATTATAAGCAATGAACAGTATGAATTAAGCATATTAAACCCTACAGTTACAAAAATATGGACTGAAAAGGGTGATAATGGCAAGAGAATCAAAATATTTTATCAATTACCTTATTATGTTCTTGGGGAATATGTTTGGGGCAACGAACTCAACATTTTTCAGTTATTTTATTCTCCCTCTCTCTTTTATACTGAACATCATCTTTGGGAATATAAGCCCATTACAGTAAATAAAATCTGAGCTATGGTCAAATTTTTATTTTATTGATGGAAGTTCATTATATACTCTACTTCACACCCACATTAAAGGAAGACAGATTATTAGCAAAGAACTAAGAAGCTTTTTTCTCACTGCTAACATATATTTCATTCAGAATTTGAAAATTCCCTGTGATCTTTCTTTTCTCTGTATTTGAACTTTAAAAATAATTAGCTAAGACATTACTAAACCTATTTGGCCTAGAGAGGGATTCATTTCTCTTCTTCAGAGGATATCTACCTGAATTCTTAGTATATGATAGTAATTTAATGCATGTTTTAAGAAGGTAAGAATATATATATATGTATATATATGATATATGATAGATATATATCATATATATACATATATATATATCTATGTGTGTGTAAATAATCACAATGAATTTGAAACTGAATTAATTACATATCTACCATATGTCACTGTTTTTGAGTCTTCACTAAAATCATTAGTTGGTAGGACTTTCTGATTTATTCCAATAAATACAAGCTCTCTGTGTACCTAAGAAAATCTGAACTAACTAGAATTCACTTAAAATGATAAAAAGTAGGTTTTACTCAGAAACTATTACAATAGTGAAAAATATACCTCAGTGCAGGACTGAACTCAATTCTGTATACCAAAACAAGGGTGGGGGGTGCAAGGAACAGAATGGGGATGAGAGGAAGGAGGATCGTGGATGGACAATTAGTAAGAGAAACTTCAAAGTTAAAGGAGGATTTCTGGCTAAACTGGTAATGAACTTTTCACTGAAAGAAGGCCAGAGTGAGATCATATCACCCATTCAGTGGGGGAGGATGACAAATTTATTCAGGAAGGGAGCTGATCATGTATCTAGAGTGTGTCTATTCTAATAAACAAATTTAGCTAAATATAAGGCTATGCAAGGACAAACACAGAAGCCCAAAGGTGAAGATCTATTGAGAAGAGAATTCAGAGGATACTGATGAAAGTTCAGTCAAGAAGAAAATCTTTGTCAGATCCATGACACTTCATTACAACTATTTTCCTGATCACACTGACTGGTTACTATAGATAGTGGTTCTCGTTAAGGAGAGATATTAACTCTCCAATGGGATATTTAACAATATGTGAGGACATTTTTGGTCGTTATACCTAGGGAAATGTTACTGGTAGCATTTTGTAGAGACCAACTTTGTCACTAAATATTCTATGCTACACAGGATGGCTAATTACAACAAATAAATGTCTCTTTGAAAATGTTAATAGCGTGGAAGTTTAAAAAAGTAATTAACAATGGCTATGTCCACTTTCATGTTTTTATGTTTTCTGTGTATATTTTATATGAAGTACATTAGCCAAATTTAATACATCAATGATTGAAGAAACTCAACTGTCTACTACATGTAAAACATAGCTTCTAAATACTATAATGCATTTTGTTCACGATTAGTTATTTACCTATTTATTTACTCATTCTTTCATTATAGAAGTCTTCTTATAAAATCTTTTCCATAAAAGGAATATTTCATATATTTATTAGTCATGGATCATGTGTGCTATAAGAGAGAATTATGTGTGGTATAAGAGAGACTTTAGCATGGTTGATATTTGTTTTTTCATTTATTTGTTTGTTTTATGAGCCAGGGTCTCACTATATAGGATAGTCTGGCCTGGCCTCAAACTCCAGGTGATCCTGCTTCAGCCTCCTGAAAGCTAGGATTACAAGCATGTGCCAACATACCTGGTTAAAATTCATTTGTTTCACTTTTACTCTCCAGAAATAAGTGATCTAGTAAATAAAATGTCTTCACATCATTCACAGAACTATGTCCACATCTAAATCAGTTGTTCTCCACCTCTTCACTTCCAGCCAGCTGAATTCAGGGAGAGGTAGGCAACACACATGGATTTTCAGTCAGAAACATGAGCCACAAATATAATAGGCAGGATCCGGGGCCAGAAAGCTGTGAAATACTGTCTCTAGACTGAAGGCCATGTGCTAAGCTATAATTCAGGAATTTTACTCATAAAGGAAAGTAGACTGAATGTAGCTGAAAATTAGCAATCCTTAGGCTAGAAGTGTAGCTAAGTAGTAGACCACTTGCCCAGTATGTACAAGGCTGTGGGTTGAAAAAACAAAACAGCAACAAAAGTTATCTATTGATCTACCTATCTATCTATGTATCTATTTTCTCCATCAAAAAAGTAAGGCCAAGTTTGAAAAATACAGACAAAATAAGAAAAACACCTCAATTTCCATATAAGTACCACGTACTAACCCCCAACTGCACCACTGGAATCCCATAACTCAATTTCTAGAGGTTAGCTTTCAGTATTTTATTGTTCCTCTTATTTTAACAAAATACAATGGTACTTATTAAATAACTGCCATACACCAGTCATTGTTTATATTTTACCTTCTTAAGTGAATGTTTGTCAAAGAAATTAAAAGCCTTAATAATAAGATGTACTTCATTATGAAGTTATGATATCATTTTCTTTACTGTTAGTTATTTAAGATAGTTATATCAGGGCCGGTGAGATGGCTCAGCGGCGTAAGCGCCTGCCTTGCAAGAGCGAGGGCCCGAGTTCAACTCCCGGATCCCACATACGAAAAAGGGGCCAGTGATATCGCTCAGAGGCACAGGTGCCTGTTGGCGCACGAGGTCCTGAGGTCAACCCCCCGGTACCCACACACACAAAAAAGATAGTTATATCAATAAGTTCTTATGATTCATTCATAACAGATCATTAGTAAACATATTTTTAAGTAGATATATGCTCACCCCTATAATTATTCCTTAGTGGTGAATCTTAGAAATAAAATAGGTAAGTCAAATGTTTTGGGTATTTTACAAATTTTGGGGCATTTTGACAAATTACCTTTTAGAAAGCTTCTGCAAATTTACACACCACCAAAGATAGGAGAGGCTATTTGAACAGATTTTTGCCAACAATTTTGTAACATGGCTAAAACAAATACCTATTAATTTGGTGAAAATGTATTGATTTTTCTTCTTAAATTACACATTCAAATACTATAATTAATACATTAAGCATATTAATATACTTTGAACTTAATAACTTTACTTTAAATAATTCCTTTTCATTTTTCTAGGTAATATATTTTCTTGCCCTATAAGTAAAATTATTGCTTTTACTTAAAAATATTATAGTTTTCTTTAAGTCATTCAGTAGACTTCAAGATGAAGAATATCTTTAACCTACTTGCCACTTTTATATATTTTGTATCTTTTCATTTTTTCCTTTAATTCTCTAGCATTTTTAGTAAGGGAAAGAATATGATTGGTAGTGAGTTCTACCTTTATTATTCCTTCAATAGGATTTATATAGCCTGACTCATCCATCTAGAATGTCCAAATAAGCCAAGTAATAAGAGATGATTGAACAACAGTACAAAAATTGTGGTACGAAATCAAAGGAAGATGAAAGTAATATCAATTTGGGAACAAATAACTATAAATCATCATGGGTATGTTGGACTTCTGTTCATGAGATGTTAGGTGGAAGGAGTTTGAATGCAATAAGTTGGCTTCTTTTTTTTTAAACAAGGGAAGAATCTGATGGCCTGAAGTCATAACTACCAGTAACAACTTGTAGTTTTAATTAAAGTCATTTATGCACACTGTTAGTGGAAAATTGTTTCTCACTCCTATAAGATGAAATGATTTAATGCTTAGTGTGCCTACAGCAATACACCTTGTACAACATACTACTTATGACAATAGAATCATATGTTAAAAGTACAAGCAATTTTATAGATGACTATGAATATTATATACCACTCTCATTATAATATTGATGCTCATGAATCATTTTTGGTTGTTTAAAAAGTACTGTTTGGCTGTTTAAAAAGTAATGACTATATTGTAATCTGACAAAATGACACTTATGGAAAACTTAAGTGATACAAAATCTGACCTTGTGTATGGACAGTCTGAATTCAAAGTCATATTTGGACAAGTTACTTATCAGCAGTTTATGTAATTAATATTTAAATGAAAGTAATTAAAATTTTTGATAAAATACATTTTTATTTAGCCTATTTGAAAATACCACTCATTAAGTTCATATATTTCAGATCTTTACTTTTCATTAATACTTTTTGAAAGAGTTATTTTAGCTTCACAGTAAAATTGAGTGGAAAATATAAAGACATCCAATACACTTTGTGTTACCACATATGAAAATATCCTTCAAAATGTGGTGTACTGTTTGCAGTTGGTTAATTTTTATTTACACATTATCACTCTCTGTCCTTAGCTTACCATAGGGTTTGCTCTTGGTGTTACTATTTTATATACTTTGGCAAATATATAACATATATCCATGATTACAGTATCTAGCAGTGTGTTTTCACTCTCCAGGAATTCCCTATTCTTGCCATTTCCACTCTTCTCTCCCACTAGCACTAGCAACTGTTCCTCATGTAGTTCTCGCTGAAAACTCAACAATAAGAAAAAAAAGCAACCCGATTTAAAAATGGGACAAAGATCTTAATAGATATCTTACCAAAGAAGATACATATATGACAATGAAGTATATGAAAAGATAATTTTCATCATATGTTGTCTTCCAGGAAATATAATAATAAGAGACCACTAGACACTTATTAAAATAGCCAAACTCAAAAACAGTGATACCACCAAATACTGGTGAATATGTGAAGCAATAGGAAGTTTGATTTACTCCTGCTAAGAATGTAAAATGATACGGCCTCTTTGACAGATAGTCTGGCAGTTTCTTATAAAATAATAATGAAGGCAAGTGACCGCAGATTGAAAACTTCTGAAATGTGGAGGCAAAATAAGTCATTTGTCTTTTGTGTTGATTTTCTCATATATTTTATTCAAGTGACAGAATACTAACACACCCAATAATTGATACATTTTAATGTTTTTATTTTAATATATTTTGTTTAAGAAATATGACAAGACTATGAGATACATTGAGAATACACAAATGTTTCCTCATCAAAAAATCACTATTAAATAGTGTGGTAGATTGACAACTGGTGGTCACCTTGTAACACCCAGCTGAACTGAACCAGCATGGTGCTGGGTGTGTGAGGGCCCATTTGAGGATTGTTGCCAACAATATAAAAAGGAGAACTGCAAAGGAAAATATAGTGCTGTTGGTTTTCCTGGTGGAGCTTGTCACACTGGCTTTCCTGATATGAACTTGGCTGTTCTCATCAGAAGAGCTTGGGATGGCTGTGGTACTTTTCATGGGAAGAGCTGGTCCTTACTTTGAGCATCATTTCCTGGCTCCAGTGCAGATCCCTCAGCCTACTGGCACAGATCCTTCATCAAATTGGCACAGACTTTCTAGATTCCACTACTGATCATTGGGCCTTTCCAGTGCAGATCCATAAAACAGACTTGCATGAGACATTGTCATGGGCTTTTAGGTCTTCAGCTGGACTCATGTAGGGAATTGTCATGGGATTCAAGCCCACAGCTGTATTCTTTGGGTCTTTAGTGTGCACACAGATTTCCTGCACTCTCTTTGTTTGACACTTGGGTAACTACTATAAAATAATCCTATAAATTATGTGTCCTGTATTGTTTCCCTTGCAAACCCTTACTACAACAAATAGTTTTAGCATCCACTGATATTTTCCTAAATTTATTATTCTTCACACCATTGAAATTTCAAAAAAATATTCATTATTTATGCATTTATTAAATAATATCTAAATGAACTTCTGGATTAATACTGCAATGGATTATAAATCATTGCCATTGCTAACATGGTAAAGGCATTGGAAATTAGACTCAGATTTAAGTCATTACCAACTCCTCAGGGAAAAGATAGGACTGCAGCGATGTAATAAAAGTATGAAAGAATGACCTAGAAAACAAGATGAAGCTTGCAATCTAAAACTAATCACATAGACTTTGCTGAGATAGGAAGGGGGTCTTGGATGGGAGGAGGGAAGAGGGCTGGGAAGGGAAGGGCAATAAAAAAGACTGAGATGCAATATGTCTATGTACAAATTCCTCAAGCTAATTGTAATTATTATGCATTAGAAACATATACCAATAAAAATATATAAAACAATAAATAAATATAACTTACCATATAGCCTGCTAAATGAAAAACAAAAAATAATTACTAGAAGACCATATCAAGACCCAATTCTTATACAACCTAATATTCAAATTATCTAGGGTATTATTAAAAATTACACAACATGTACCCATTTAAATATGTGAACAGTGTACACTTTTCAGGATGAAAAAAGATCAACAGATGATAATTCTGAGGTTGTACATCTGTTGGAATTGTAAGAAGACTTTGAAGAAGACTTTGAAGTAGCTGTTATACCTAGACCCCATGAGGTAAAAGTAAACATATTGAAAAAATGGCAAGTTTTCAGCAAAGAAATATGAAGTACAAAAAATAATTAAATGGAAAATTTGCAACTAAATGATACAAGTTCTAAGATTAAAAGAAAGACATTAGTCAGGCTCAATAACACAAAGGAGATGACTGAGGAAAGGGGCATTGAATTTGAATGCAGCAACAGAAATGCTTAATTTATAAAACTTAAGAAAAATGAATAGAGTGCAGGGGACTTTGGAGCAATTATTAATAGGTTTATGCTATTGGAGTCTATAAGGAGAGGAGAAATAAATGGGAACAGAAAAATACTTGAAGAAATATTGCTTGAAACTTTCCAAATTGTTGAAACATTATTTACAGAACCAAGACTCTAAATGAACCCAAAACAGAATGAATTCAAGAAAATGACACCTGGATACATCATAAATGAACTGCTTATAGGGTACAAGAAATACTACCCCAGAGAAAAGAGCAAATGCTGGAAGATTACTCTCACCTTCTCCTCATCTTTGTTTCATGATGCTGGTCATAAAATATAGTAAGGTAATTTTCTTGCCCTTTCCCCCTCTTCTCCCCAAAGATCTTACTGTGACAGGTGTCCTGCCCTATACTCAGAAGGAATAAATGACACACAAGTTTGCAAAGAATCTTCAGAAACAGGACTTGCTAGGTTCTCCCTAGTTTATTACATCCTTTTAATCTTCTGATCATAGTTCTCCAAAACACCCATCAAACACACCACTTTCCTTGTTTCTTTGGGTCTTCCTTTCTGAACCCTTCTGTGTCACATAAAACATATTACTGAATTTGTATATTTTTCTCTTGTTAATTTGTCTTTTGCTATAGAGGTCTCAGACAAGAACTATTTTGATAGACCAGCAAAAGATTTTAGGTTTTCTCTTTTACACAGCTGAAAATTAAAGAGAAAGCAATAAAGTCCAGTAAGCAGCTAGAGTCTTACTATATATAGATGAGCTGGAAAGCAGAAAAAGGTCCTGGAAGTCCCCCTAAATAATACATGGTATATTTTATTGGTGAGACTATAAAATGTAAAAAGAACATTGGAGAATTCTGGCAGCGAAACCTGTATTTACCCTAAGGATTCAAAATACATTAAGTGAATGTGCACCCTGCCTAAAGATGGATGCAAACATCATGTACTACAAATATATACTAAAAAAATAAATTTTAAAAATAAAAATATTTGCTTGTGATTAACACCCAAGAAAAAAAGATGTATAAGTCTAGATACAGTGAAACCTGCCTATAAGCCCAAATACTCCAGAGCTAAAGTCAGAGAATCACAACTTTGTGGACAGCCTGGTTATCTTAGCTACAATCTGTTCCAAAATAAATGTTAAAAAAAAAAAAAAAGCTGGTGAGTATTCTGAAGTATTGCCATGAAACTCAAAGGAATTAAAAAGTCATTTTAGGGCCGGTGAGATGGCTCAGCGGTTTAAGCGCCTGCCTTGCAAGCGCGAGGGCCCGAGTTCGACTCCCGGATCCCACATACGAAAAAGGGGCCGGTGATATCGCTCAGCGGCACGGGCGCCTGCTGGCGCGCGAGGTCCTGAGGTCGACCCCCCGGTACCCACAAAAAAAAAAAAAAAAAAAAAAGTCATTTTAACTAATGGAATTTACTGTTATAATTGAAGTCAGAAAGATGGAAATACAGAAGTCATTTCATCTACAAGACATGCAGAGGCTGTTGTAGATAACTGTATGTGCCAAATTACATGTTAATTCAATTTTAAACAGACAACATTTCTTTTTTTTTTTTTGTGGGTACCGGGGGGTCGACCTCAGGACCTCGCGTGCCAGCAGGCACCCATGCCACTGAGCGATATCACCGGCCCCTTTTTCGTATGTGGGTTCCGGGAGTCGAACTTGGGCCCTCGCGCTTGCAAGGCAGGCGCTTACGCCACTGAGCCATCTCACCGGCCCAAGACAACATTTCTTGAAAAGATTTTTTTTGGAAATAGCCTCATCTATGTCTTATTTTCTAGCTTTGTACTTTAAAAGTTGAGATTTATCTCAGTATTTTCAATATACAACAAAATATGATTTACATTAAAATGTATAAAACATAGTTAACTTGTGATATATTGAATTGAGTGTCATTGAGCCTCCAGAGCATTTCTAAGCATATTTAAATCAGATTTAGTGAATGAACACTTGCTTCTCTCTCAAGTGTCTTCATTCACACATTTTTGATATTTTTGTTTAATGTGATGTTCAAAATGATCCATAAGAGTTTAAGTTATTAATGACATTAAAATATTTACATTTCAGCAAGCAATCTGTTATAAAAATGTATAGCAAGAAAGCTAATAACTTCTGCAGCCACCAGTCTTCACCCTCCCCTCTACCTTCATCTCAAATATAAAATTTTAGTTGGGCATGGTGGCATATACATACAATCCTGGCACTTGGGAGACTGAGGCAGGAAGACTGCACTTTTGAGTCCCACCTGGGCAAGCAAGACAAAATAATAAAAAAAGAAATAAAAGAAAACTAAAAAGAGCTGTACATCAGTGTGAAGGCCCTGGGTTCAAGCCCTAGTTCTACACTGTATCAGTAAGTGTTTACTAGATAAACAGGTATAACACAAGATATAAAAATATACAAGAACCTACAAGATTGTCTTACAATGACCACACACAGAGTTGGATGTAGACATGGGCAGAGATACTGCCTGGACACTGAAGACCAAAGGATTCAGCCCAAGGTATGGAACTCACTGCAGTGTCCTGGGTGACTCTGTATCAGGAGACCAATGGGTGTGCATTGGAAGGCTGATGAGTCTAAACTGGAAGCTGAAGAGTCTGTGCTGGAATCACACATCCAAGGTGAAGGGGAAGACTGCATCTCCTCCAAAGAAACAGAAGCAAATCTGTGATTCTTCATTTCCCCTTTATAGCATCCCGGTGACAAAGCTGCCCTAGTGTGGGTCTTCCACACTGTAGGATGTAGAATTGGTGACCCAATTTAGTTAAGCTTCTCTTACTCAAGTTGACTCGATCAACTATCACACACAAATGCACACACACACACAATTAACACTCTGTCATATCATTCTGTGTATACACAAATCCACATAAATATCTTTCTTTACATTTATCCTTTGTCAAACATAAGGTTTTTTCTTAAAATTAAATTGAATTTTCTACTTGGTGTATAAAATGAATAAAATGTACATACTGATAGGCCAACATGAGATGCCAGCAGTATAGCTAAGAGGAAAACTATGAGAACCATAGTAGAGTTACAGAAAGAAATCATTGTGAATTTTGTTAAAGTCCAGGAGAAATGAAATTCAAAGTGTAATTTTTAGGCCTCAGAACCAAATATTTGGTTTTCCATTATTTCTCATGGAAAAAGTATGTTCAGTCTGGAACTTTTTTTGTCCAAAAAAACATTTGGAATGGATTGACTTTGACAACAAAGACATCATTTTATCTCTAAATGTTTCTTTCTTGACTTATCTTTATTTGATAGTATTTTCTCACTTATGGAACATGGGTGCATTAACAGGCATATAGTTATTTGTACATGTTTTATTCATATATATATTTATAAATATAGGATACATATGTATGTGTTTACATGTAGTTATTTTATGTTTTCAAGCCTCATAACATCTATATTCTTGACTGTAATCAAAGTGATAAAAAGTTTATACTTAATTCATTTATTGTGTTCCATGATTATTTACATAAAGATTATTTTGCATGTATATTAATTTAAATTTTTATTTTTGAAATAACTTTCATTTGAAGTGAAACATATTTAATTACAAAATTATTACTTTTGCACTTTTGCTCCAATGAACTTTATCTTCTTACTATAAAAATTTTCATATATGGAAATCTAAAGTCTGATTTTACCAGGTTCATATCTCCTGTTTTATATTTCATGAATATCCATACAATAATTATTTATTTTTAAATTTAATTTAGAATTTTATAGACTTAACACATACCAAATATTTCTCTAGCTTCTGAACTTCAGTATTGCTTTCTAAAATGAAAAATTGGAACAAAAAATAACTTCAAATCTTTCACTTGCATATATCCTGACAACTATCAATATGAGGCTAAGGATCTTTGGCTTAAAAAGTCACATTGTATATCAATGAAGACATAATGCAGGGCCAGTGCTATAGCTCAGCGGCATAAGCACCTGCCTGGCAAGCATGAGGTCCCAAGTTTGAGTCCCGGTACCCACATATAAAAAAAATGAAAAAAGAAATAATGCAATTCATTATAAATGCAAACTCAGCCTACAAATAATTATATAATAGTTTTAGTATTTTTTCTCATAAATTATGTATGTGGAATTGAGTTGCTCTGTTGCTTGAAAATGAGGCTTGCTGGGTGAGTTGGCATACATGTATTATCCCAGTACACAGCAGTCTCCAGAAGGAGGATCACTGTGAGTTAGAGGCCAGCCTGGTTTAAACAGTGAATGAGTTCAGAGCTAGCCTGAACTACATACTGAGACCCTGTCTCAAAAAGAAAGAAGGAGGGGCTAGTGAGATGGCTTAGTGGCATAAGCACCTGCCTGGGAAGCATGAGGGCCTGAGTTCAACTCCCAGAACCCACATGTGAAAAAAGGGCTGGTAATATCATTCAGCAGCATGGGTGCCTGCTGGTTGGTGAGGTCCTGAGGTCGAACCCTGGTACCCACAAAAAAAAGAAAGGAAACAAACAAACAAACAAACGAACATTTAAAAAAGAGGACTCAAGATATATCAATATAGGTGCAAATTCGTATTGTGAATGTGATCATTATGTATACCTAAATTGTACCAATAAATTGAAATAAAATTTTTAAAAAATGAGGCTTGATAGTAAGAAACTCTCTTGGCATTTTCTCTAGGTTTTTTGTCTAGGTATAAAACTCCAGGTATAATTTTGGGATCCTAAAGTAAGTAATAGGACAGCAAAATACCAGTAATTTCTGTCCCTTTAATCAAGTTAAAAGCAGGGAAATGCTAAATACAGCTTACTTTCTTCCTCCATTCAGAAAGGTACTTAATAGCAACTTTTATGTGTGAAAGACAAAAAAAAGTAAACATTTCCATGTGGTAAGATGTTATGAAGATAAGTTTGTTTAATTATATAAAATTGATTTTCTCCTTCCCTTCCTATTTTTCCAGGTTCAAATTGCTCTTGCGGTTTAGCATTTTCTGTCATCTCCCTGTTTTCATAATTCATATTAACAGTGATGATAATAATGATGGTGATGGCTACTCTAGGTGCTTATTTTATAGCACAATGTGCTAAAGAACCTGGTTTATATATAATTTCAACCACACAAATTCTTATTTAGTAGATATTGTTGTAGTAAGCCAGTATTTCAAATTAGCTACTTGAAGCTCAGAAATGTTAAATTGTTTACCCAGTATTTACGGTGAATTATCAAAAGAAATATGATTCAACTAAAGGTTATTACCTACATTTTCAAAGACCAGTGTACTGATTTCACATTGGTAATTACACAAAGTGAATTTGAGAAAATCATAATAGTTGGCACCCCACCTTTAAAAATATATCACCCAACTCACAGAATAACTGTGTGAATCAACAGTCTCAATAGTGAGTTAATATATCTTCAAAGATAGTATTCTGAAAGTTTTATAGTTTTTCATTAATCAAGTGCATATAATTTTTTCATTTATATCACTTTCAACAACACAATTGTTAGATATTATTATATATGTGGTGCAGCAATTTTGACTGAATGCGTAATGCTGCAGAAACAATTCAGCTCTGCTGTTAGTATCCAGTGTTAAAGAAAAAGCCATACCCAATGTCAAATTGCCTTTTATCCTAGGAAATATAAACATTCTAGTGAAATAGAATATTCCACCACTAGCAATAAATTACCTGCCCGAATGGATGTTAAAAGCAGAATAACACTTATAATTTAGTTAGACAAAGAACTCCAAACATAACTACCCCATAGAAAACATGACCCATAGTTATAGTACTTCTAACACTGAGTTGATTACTCATTATTCTAGATGTTTCAATCCCAATTTTAACTTTTATCATTTTGATCACTCTTTTGCATTGTGAGAATTCTGAATTCAAATCTGTCTTTGCTTATATTTGTATTGATTAATCTCTCTGGAAATTTTGTAATAATTAGTCTAAGTGAATTTATCTTACACAATGTAATCTACATCGTATGGGAATGTAGGCTTTTGTTGTTACACTGCTATGATGGTATAAAAGAATGCTTCTTAAAGAAAGTATTACTGCATCTCAATTATTTCTTCGGGATGATCTCAAGTTTAGAATAATAATTGTTTGGGTATCATTCTGATAAGAAATTTCTGTTGCTTTTTGTACTATAAAAACAAAAAGAAACAGGTAAAATTAATCATTTTCTTCTCAAAGATAATTTTCTAGTAATAAAAGTATTTCAGGAAAGCAATGACCATATTACCTCTGACAGTGTTGTGAATCTTTTTTTTTGTGGGTACCGGGCATCGACCTCAGGACCTCGCGTGTCAGCAGGCGCCCATGCCTCTGAATGATATCACTGGCCCTTTTTTCGTATGTTGGTACAGGGAGTCAAACTCAGGACCTGGCACTTGCCAGGAAGATGCTTATGCTGCTGAGCCATCTCACCGGCAGTGTTGTGAATCTTAAGAAGTAGAGAATTACAGAAAATGTGCAACCTAAGTATATACACTTTTAAAGTAGCCATATAAAGTATAGATGGGGAAACATTTTCTGTCACTACAAGATAGTAAATATTTTGATATATGCAGGCAATATAGCTGTAATATAATTGCTCAACTCTGCCTATGTGGTACAAAATTAGCTCTGGTGAATTGGTATAATTTCATTCCAGTAAAACTTTTAAAAAATAGGCTGAAGGCTGGGTTTGGTCTAATGGTCATAGTTTACCATCCACATTTAGATCATCTAGATACCTGAATGTATACAGACACTTAGTCCAAAGTATTGACTCACCTTAGCATTACTACCTTTGAATGAATCATGACCATATTCACATTAATTGATACAATTAAAGTGAATTATCTATGTTTTTCTTAACTGCCTGAATTCATCCAAGTGCCTGTTTCTACCATTGGTTTCAAATTGCTTCAGTGGAAAATTATCATTGAAAGAGAAAGAGTAGCAACAAAGAAAGCTATAAATGTGTGCCTCTTCAAGGATACTGCACATGGTAGCCATGGTGCTCATAAGCATGTACATTGTATGTTCTTCTTTACTATTCTAAATAAATTTAAAAGAATTTCTATATTGTCTGATTCTTTTTCTTCTGAGTAAAATGGTGAGATTGAGATATCTGTTCATGAAATTTTGAAGTAGTTTTATAAAGATTCAGTGAGATAACTTCTAAAAGCTACAAGAACAGTCTCTGAAACAGAGCCTAAAATTTGTAAAAAATAAATTTTACTTTTCATCTATTTCCTACTTTTGTTATCTTAACCATTTGTTTTCTCCACAACTTAAAAGTTTTTTAAAATTAACAAAATTTTATAAATATATTGAGTACTTAATGTGCTAATATACATTATTTTATAATAAACTTCTATTAAGTGTCGTCACTTATTTTTTCATTAACATGCTTACTTAGATTGTTACTTAAATCGATGTTATTTTCCAACTAATTGTGTTCTCTGACACAATTCTGGAATGCTATTCTCCATTGGATTTTTAGTTGTCAGTTTATCATTAACTAATACATAAAAATGTATTTAATTTAAAATCAAAGAAAAAGTTGAAGAAGTTTAAAATTTCATCTTTTTACATCCCTAAACTTTTAAAAGAAAGTAGCATTCCAGAAATTTTTTTCTGTCAAGGCATCATATTCAAGTTAAAATTATAACTCAGTTTATTGTCTATAAGATGATATTGCCTGTACATAAGGCAACGATATGTTTTTCTCTTTTGAAAATGTGCCTCCTCCATTCAAATATCTAGAACAAAAAGCAATAATACACAAGAGATGTGGGCCAAAGTTCAATTTGTACATATATTAACATAGATATTACCTTTTTTACCTAACATTTGTGTAATTTGCTAATTTTTTTCTGATCTAAGACTAACATGGTATGTGAGTTTTTGGAATTAAAAGAGGTTAAACTGTGTATGAACTCTTGAGTCTCAGTCTTAATTTCTCATTTCAAACTTACTTCCTTTGAATATTTCATTTTAAAGGAAAGAAATTTATCACCAAGAAGACATTTTCAATCCCTTTAGCCTACACTATGACACATAACTGTATTAGTATTTGTCTCAGTTACTTTTCTCTTTGCAGAGACAAAGTACCTGAGACACCCAAAGTTAAAGGATGAAAGGTTTATTTAGCTCAGTCTGTAGACTTTTCACTCCATATTCAGCTGGGTCTAGGGCAAGCTGGAATAGCAGGGGGGCATCACAGAGAGGAAATAGTTCATGGCAAAGCATTCAGGAGGCAGTGAAACAGCAAGCAGCAGCAGCAGCAAGCCTGACTTCCCTCTCTCTCTTTATATTCCATTCAGGCTACACAGCTATTTATTGGTGCCACCCAAACCCAGGATGAGGCTACCATTATCCATACACAGAATGATGTTAAATCCATTTAGTTATCACACAGTCTTAATCACAGTATCATGCATTTTAATCTGGCCACTTCTGAAAAGCCCCACCTAGGAATGCATGCGGCTTTGGAGGAACATCTAGATACAAAATACAAGCAATGGTAATAATGTATAACTTTTTCTGAGAAATTGCTGCCTTTTATAATGAATAGCCAGTTGAAACTTCAGTGAACTTGCCTTCCTTGAGGCTTAATGGATGTAAGCAATTTTGTTAATAGAATCATCAAGTCCAGATTGCTAAGAAAAACATGAGAGAGAACTCAAGCCTGAAGTTGACTTCTCCAGAATAAACAAAAAGGTAAATTTTATCATATTTTCCAAAGTAATTAGCAAGGTTGGCAAACCTCATGAATTTGATTTAACCCAAACTATGCAGTAAATTCTATTCCAATGCACCTTATATTCTTTAGTGGAATGCTTTTATGCTCCAATGTGTAATAAAAAAGGGATGGACATAGGATGCTTTGTTAGAAATGTTCTCTATTGACTTCCAGAAGCAGTCAACAGAGTGAACAGATGTTATTTACTTTAAGACCAAATATTAGGGACTTTCCTTTTTAGTTCTAGTTTACCATAGAGAAAATTTGAAAACCTGTCTTTTCTAAATAAGAACAGAAGAAAAACTATCTCTCAGTAAATCATCAGTGGAAAATGAAAAATAGAACTTAAATTTTCATTCACGCTTCACCTGTGACTGTACAATTATTCCAATCTATAACTAGAGAATGAAATTAAGGTGAGAGCAGAGTACAGTGTTTATCGAACAAGTCAGTCGCAATATTCTAATGATTTGATTTCAAGTCTGTTTTATCCATACATATTCTCTCCATATCCTGTTTCAGCCAACTTCATCCTTTGTGCAAGATAAAGTGAAGGACACCAGACTAAGCAAAGAGTCTGTTGGGAAAAGAACTCAAAATCTAGAAGTAGAAAAATAAATTCATAAATCAAAGTAGTGCATTCAAATTTTATTAACGTTCACAGGTGAGGAATGGTAGGCCTATTTGGGAATTGGCATCCACTGCCCTTTGCCCTTTGCTTGTAAATACATTATAAAGGCAGTCAGTCACAGTACAAGTACATTGCCAAATTTTAAAAGATCAGATAATTATGTATGCATTATTGTGTGAACAATATTAAGCATGTCTTTCTCCTATGATTTAATTCATTTTTGGTAGTATGAAGGATCAAATATATAAAACGTTAGTTTTATTATAATTAAAATTACACTAAGAGTTTACATTTAAGTATAGATCTTTGTACTTTACATTGCTTATTATCCACTGTTATCTCTTTATTTACTTATAGTGCAGCGATGGATAGTTGGAAAGTGTTTTAGTCAAGATTTCTCTGTAATTGTGGTAAAGAATGTGTTAACCTATAAATAAATAGGTAGATGATTCACAAATATTTCATGGATGGTAAAATTAGCCAAGTAACAATTTCATTTGTGTTATGTTTGAAAATAAGAGTGTTTCTAGTGAAGACTATGTTTCAAATGTTGAAAATATTAGTATTACCATTTTAAACTTTTTTTTGTGGGTACCGGAGGTTAAACTCAGATCCTTGTGTGCCAGCAGGCGCCCGTGCCACTGAGCAATATCACCAGAACGTTTTTTATATGTGGGTACCAAAGGTCAAACTCAGGACCTCGTGTTTGCCAGGCAGGTGATTATGCCACTGAGTCATCTCACTGGCCCCATTTTAAACTTTTTGAAATAGAAAAATGAAGCAAAACCAAATCAACATACTAATATATGTTTTTAAATAATAAATTGCTGTTTTAGAAAGGTATACTTTCTATCAATAGTGATTATAATTTTTTTGTGTGTTTAGAAATGGGCATAACTAATAATTTAACATTTTAGTAATTTTCATGACAATTATTGGTGGTCAATGACTGTTATTAATCTGATTCTAGTTGTTAATTGTTTGTAATTTGTAAAAATATATATAATTAAGATGTCTAAAAAAAGCTAAATCTATGTTCTCTGATGAAAATAGAATGATAGACTCATAGAAGTAATGAAATACTTTTCCAAGTATTAATTATGCAAAGTTAATTCAAATATTATAAAGCATTTTAGTTGTCTTTTTATACTCAGAAAAAATATTTATTTCAAAAACACACAAAGCTAGGGCCGGTGAGATGGCTCAGCGGCATAAGCGCCTGCCTTGCAAGCGCGAGGGCCCGAGTTCGACTCCCGGATCCCACATACGAAAAAGGGGCCGGTGATATCGCTCAGCGGCACGGGTGCCTGTTGGCGCGCGAGGTCCTGAGGTCGACCCCCCGGTACCCACAAAAAAAAAAAAAAAAAAACACAAAGCTTAAAGAAACAGTCACATTAATCATATTATCCACATATTATATTTACTAATACATTTTAGTGTCTTTGTACAGTTTATGCTATGATTATACTTATGTAAATAAACACTTAGACCAAATGTGGATAATGAAATACCTAAGTTGTTGAAATACCTTTACTTACACATAAGTCAAATATTAACTTTTTCAAAATGAAATTTAATACTTTGTAATAAATTTGAAAAGGTTTGTAACAATAATCAAAATCTTCATTTATAGTTTTTATCACAAAAAAACCTACATTTATTCCTTATCACTTGTCACTTTTTAAACATTTCTTATTTTAATGTTAGTATGTTAAACACATATTTCCCAGTCAATGATTATATATATGTATATATATATGAATCTTTTCATGCTATCTAAATATGTTTTTATATTTTTTAATTTCTCTTTTGATATAAAAGATAGCTAAAAATAAGTAACTTTCTATTATGTCTTTTGTGTGTGGGTACCAGGGGTCAAACTCAGGACCTCACATGACATCAGGTGTCCACGCCACTGAATGATATCACTGGCCCTTTTATTTTTTCATATGTGGGTATGGGGATTTGAACTCAGGACCTTGTAATTGCCAGGCAGGCACTTATGCTGCTGAGCTATCTCACTAGCCCTCTATTATGTCTTTAATCACTTGGTCAAGTAATTTCCACACATGAATACATATACATTGAATTTCAAGGTCATAGGTGCTCATTTTCAAAACTTTGTAGATCGGTATGATTTTTCCAGGATATTTTTGTATAATCATATAATTCTCCCACCTTTTCAGAAATAAAAATATCTCTTCAATATATTCATATGTTTTGTGATTAATGCACTATGTTTTGTGAAATAGTCTTTCTCCCTCTCTCTGAATATATGTATATAGGAATGTAAACATTTCTTTGAACATTATATTAATTTTATTTGCATTTCCTCAGTTGTAAAATCCCAGGCACTGTAGTATTTTAACATTTTGCACATTTTTTACTGCATTATTCATCTATATATTCTTGATTTACAGACACACTTTTTAAGTGAAGATTTTAATTGGCCGGTGATATGGCTCAGCAGCGTAAGTGCCTGCCTGGCAAGTGTGAGTACCTGAGTTTGACTCCTGGAACCACCATACAAAAAAAGGGCTGGTGATATCGCAGGTACCACGGGCACCTGCTGGCATGCGAAGTCCTGAGGTCGACCCCCGGTACCCACAAAAAAAAAAAGAAAAATAATGAAGATTTTAAAACTGTGTCATACATTGCACCTGTCAAGTTGTAATTTTAGGGCATAATAATAAATTATATTTAGCAGTGAAATAACAGATAATGTTAGCATTTTGTGTTTACTATACAGTTTCTGAGGACACTGAATGTATAAATTGAATTAAATCTCACATCTTGATTATAATTTTAGAGAAATCACTTTTTTATACCAATTTTACAAATAAGAGATGTAGAGCACACAGAAATTCAGGAACTCCAATATGATAAATATAGGATCCAAGTGCAAAATCTTTGGCTTTGATTTGGGATAAATCCCATCATTATGAGTTCTTCATCTAACTATGTGCATTTTTGAATATTTTTAAATATACAAAATATCAGAAAGTCTGTTTATTTACATTAAAATATTTGTTATGGAATGAGTCCTGGTTAGTGGTAATTATTCTAAAATTTTAAGTATCTCTGGAAAGAAAAAAATGATTTTAATTTATTTCCACTTTTTGTGACTACCATAATACATTACAGCACATTTAATTAGTTAAAACAACATACAATAATTGACATATAGATCTGAAGTTTAAAAGTACAAAATTGGGGTCTGGTGAGATAGCACAGGGTCATAAATGCTTGCCTGGCAAGCACGAGGTCCTGAGTTCAACTCCAGGCACCCACATACAGAGAAAAAAATGGCCAGTAATGTCGCTCAGCAGCACAAGTGCCTGCTTGGCAAGCTCAAAGTCCTGACTTTGAACCTCAGTACCCACACACACAAAAAAGTCCAAAATATGTTTTAGAAGGATAAAATTATTGTGTCATTAAGGTTGCATTGAATTTGGAAGGACAGTTTGTCTTCTTGAATTTGTCCTTTCTAGAGACCTCCCACATTCCTTGTCAAATTGCTGCATTTCCCAGCTTTTAAAGCAAAAATGTTGAGCTGTGCTTTTCTGTCACATCTAGGGTTCATTTTCTTCTACCTTCCTGTTATACACAGTTGTGTTCACACTGAGGTTCCTAGTATAATCTTAGATAAGATTTTCATCTCATAATCATTTGATTAACAATTTAATTCCAACTTCAAACAAAATACCCTTCTACACTATCATCTAATGTATATGTATTTTTTGATGGTAAAGATGTAGAAACTTTTGAGAGTCCATTACACAAACTAGCAAAAAGGTAAGTATTTTACCAATATTTCTTTATGTAAAAAATTGGAGATTTTTGGAAATGACTTTCTATATGGATAAGAGAAGATAACACATGTGATAGTTCTTTCACAAACAAGTATAAAATAGTGAAAATTTACTGAATAAATCATAACTGTACAGTTGAGAATTGGTATAAGGTCATGTTTGATACTTAGATATTAATTGAAATATTACCTGTTTATTCACTATTTCTCAAATCACTACTTAAATGAAAACATTATGAATTTTGTCACATTTGTTATCCTTTGAATAAGGTGCCCCCAATGCCTTACAGAAAAGAAAACAAAAATAATATTGTAATCCAGAATCCTGTTTAGAAATCCTTGGCCAGTAAAAGAGGTACAAAAAATGAATGGGAGATTGACAGTGAAAAGATGAATACATTTAAAAAATAAACAGAAATACATTGGGAAAATGAGAAAAAGAATTAAATAATTTATATCCAGCTGTCATTTTCATCACCTAATTATTGCATCAGTATGCTGTACCATAAGTATCCAAAAATCATAAAATTTATACACACTGTGTGCACATAAATGTAATAGCTTCATCTCCAAGTATTTTTTTCCATGCTGGGGTTTAGATCTGTTAGCTATTTTAGAAGTTCAAAATAAATACTATAAAATATCTCTATTATTCTCCATTTCCTACTCTTATTGCCACTTGAAAAGAATGCTTAATATTTGGTTCTTAAATACATCGGTACTTATTACACCCATATCACTGCCAAAAGGTTTTCTAGAATCTTCTCAAACTGCAGTTTTCAAAGCTTTAGAGAATTTTCCCTGGAAAAAATTTGTTCCTTTCTATAAAACAGTGCTACAAATTGTTAAGTATTTTAGATTCTACATGGCAATGTTTTCTATATACAGAAACTCATATTCACAAAATCAAATTACATATTTCCATAAAAACACCCTCTACTTTTTATCTCTCATTATTTCAAATATTAGCACAAAACTCAGTCTAAGGTGCCACACTGGTAGGTATTACATTTGAAAAGATCTCAGTGTTCCCTTTCTAATCTATCCTAAATTCCTGGTGAATAAGTGTCACTCTATACTTGAACATTCATTAGTGGTGGTAGTGCTTGAGGAGGAGGTTTTGTATACGAGTTCAGAAAATAATGAACTTCCAGTCATATGTAACATTCTTTCTCCAATTTTGTATGTATATTTAAACAGAGGTAAAAGATAATCTAAACTTAGTACTAAATCTGGACATTTGCATTGAAGATCATATTTTATTTGTATTTTTTAGATTTATATAAATGCAGCAATTATATATTTCTTTTATAATCAGCAATAAAACAAGCAGTAACTGCAGTATAAGTAGTTTTGTTTAAACTCATATCATAGAGAGCAAATATTTGTAGAAATCAATTATAGTGGATGACACAGAAACTTGAAATTTGTCAGTTTATTTTTTGTTTGGTTTGGTTTTGTGGTGCTAGGGATTGAACACACAGCCTTCACATTTGGCTATGTCCTGTTCCACCATACATTTTGCATTTCACTTTAGAGACATTGTTTCTCTAAGCTGCTCAGTTTCTTAGGCTGGTCTCAAACTTGGACCCTTTTGCTTCAGTCTCCCAAAGTCACAGAGTGCTGGGCTTTATAGGCACACATAACTATTACCAGATAATTTGATAGTTTTTAAAAGCCAAAATAACAATTAATGTAATTATTTTAAGATAGAATGGAGAGCAGAGAGGGAGAAAGAAATGCAATGTGAGATAATATATGAGAGAACCTGGAATTATATTTTTTAAAAAATCATCATAGTACTACTATTTTATCTAGAGTGGATTGTAGACCATTAAGTGATGAAGAAAGTCTCTAACAATGGACCTGAATGGCAGCAAATTTTCTAATATATAGAATTTCAAAAATAAGCATGAGTTGTTAGAAGACACATCAGAACAGGAAGACAGTGACCTAGGAAATAATTTACATCTTAAAAAGTATACTTGAGGGCCGGTGAGATGGCTCAGTGGCTTAAGCGCCTGCCCGGCAAGCGCAAGGGCCTGAGTTCGACTCCCGGAACCCACATACGAAAAAGGGGCCGGTGATATCGCTCAGCGGCACAAGCGCCTGCTGGCGCGTGAGGTCCTGAGGTCGACCCCCCGGTACCCACAAAAAAAAAAGTGTACTTGAGACTTATTTGTCTATTTCAGTTATTTCTCAACAAGTTATTGCTTAGTATTTTGAGTTTGGAAGCATTACAATAACTACCTCTATATTAGATATCTGTAAAATGAAAATAATGACATTGTATCACAGTGTTTTTAAATGATTCAATAATATATTTCAGCGATGATTAATATCAATACAAGTTAAGCACTGAAAATATATTAGCTATTATTATTTGAGTTAGAGTGATCAAAATGCTGGTAGAGTTTCAAATAATTTACTGAATTGTAAACAATATAAAATAGATGCCAGCCCTTCCAATATACCACCAGATAAGCAACCAGTGCAAGAAACATCTGCTCTTATTCAATATAGTTCTCAAAACATTAGCCTGTGCAATTAGAAAAGAGAGAGAAAAAAAGGAATAAGGAGAGGAAAAAAAATTAAATTATCATTATTCATGGAGGACATGATACTCTATATAGATGACCCTGAAACTAACAAAAGACTCCTAGATTAATCACAAAATTCAGTAGCATAGTGGGATACAAAGTCATCACTCAAAAATCAATAGCATCCCTGTACACAAACAACAAACTGAGAAAGAAATTAGAGAAAGCCCACCCTTCACAATAGCATCCAAATAAATGAAATACTTAGGAATTAATCTAACAAAGGAAGTAAAAGATCTATACATTGAAAATTACAGTACTCTGAAAAAAGAGATTGAAGGGATATCAGAAAATGGAAAGATATCCCTTACTAATGGATAGGAAGAACCAACATTGTGAAAATGGCCCATTCCCAAAACTGTTATACAGATTTAAAGCAATCATGATCAAAATAAAATTAGTATACCTCATAGATCTAGAGAAAATATTCCTAAAATTCATTTGGAAACAGAAGAGACCTAGACTAGCAAAGGCAATCCTGGGCAACAAAGGCAAAGCAGGAGGCATCACAATCCCTGACTTGAAATTATACTACAAAGCTATTGTGATCAAATCAGCATGGTACCAGCAAAAAAAAAAAAAAAAACAGATCTGAGGATCAGTAGAACAGATTAGAAGATGAAGATACAACTCCAAACACACTCAGCCACCTTATTATGGACTAAGGGGCCAAACATGTTCACTGGAAGAAAAATAGCCTCTTTAATAAATGGTGCTGGAAAAACTGGTTTTCCACATGCCAAAGACTAAAACTAGAACTATGTCTATCACCATGCACTAAACAAAAGTCAAAATGGATTAAAGATCTAAATATTAAAACAGAAACAGTAAATCTACTGGAAGAGAAAGTAGGTAAAAATCTTGAAGACGTAGGGCTAGTCAGAGAGTTCATGAACAAAAACCAAACTGCACAGGAAATACTTCAATGACCGAGATCTTATCTTATTAAAAAAGTTTGCACATCAAAAGAAATCACCAACAGAATGAAAAGACAACACACAGAGTGGGAAAAAAATTTTAGCCAACTGTCCCTCAAAGGACTTCTATCTAGAACATATACAGAGTGAAAACATCAGACCCCCTCAATTCAAAGACCCAATCTAAAAATGGGCATCAGAGATAAATACACACTTCTCAGATGAAGAAATACAAATAGCAAATAAATATATGAAAAAATATTCAATATCATTGGTCATTCAAGAAATGAAAATTAAAACAACACTCATATTCCATCTCACCCCATAAAGAATGGCTATCATCAAGAAATCAACAGATAACAAATGCTGGCAGGGCTGTTGGAGAAAAAGGAACCCTTCTCCACTGTTGGGGCGTGTAGATGGGTGCAACCACTGTGGAAATCAGTGTGCAGATGGCTCCAACATCTAGGGTTAGATGTCCCTTTGACCCAGATATTCTCCTTTTTGGTATTTCCCAGAAGAATCAAAAACATCTCACCACAGCGATATGTTTGCACCCATCTTTATAGCAGCACAATTTGTAATATCTAAATATTGCAAATAACCCAAATGCCCATCAATTGAAGAATGGATAAAAAAGATCTGGTATTTTTATACAATGGAGCACTATTCTGCTATAAAGAAGTGTATACTTGAGACTTTTATAGATGAATGGATACAATTATAGACCATACTCATAAGTGAAATAAATCTGTCTTGCATGTGTAAACGTCGTACAGTCTCCTTACTGTAAGACACTGAAATAATAAATAAGATCCAAAATCTACAATAGATATCATGAATGAGAAAGAAAGGGATCAAAAGGAAAGAACAACTGGAATGGGGAAAGGAGAAAAAAAAGAAGGCAGAAGAAAATAGCTAAGATAGTTATACTGATAATTTATTTCGGTTCATTGAAAAGAAAGGTTTGTGCTTATATTGCTTGATAAATTTTGCAGGCCTATATCTTTTAATCTGAGCAACTACATGGAAGATAGCAATGTGCAATATAGAAACCATTGTTAATTTCCTATTATATTGTTATGAAATTCTGTATTATTGTTTTTATTTTATTATCTTAAAAAAATAAATAAAAAATAAAATAGATGTCAGCAAGAATTTTCAAAAAGTTGTTTTCAGAAAACTGTACAAATACATGCAAATATGTCTATTTTAATTGTTATATATGCTAGGATAATATATCTAAAGCTATTTATAATAAGCAAATTAATTGACATTTCAACATCTCATTTTAAATATGTGTCATTCTCATAATGAAAAAGTCATAATTTTTTTTTTTTTGTGGGTACCGGGGGTCGACCTCAGGACCTCACGCGCCAGCAGGCGCCCGTGCCGCTGAGCGATATCACCGGCCCCTTTTTCGTATGTGGGATCCGGGAGTTGAACTCGGGCCCTCGCGCTTGCAAGGCAGGTGCTTACGCCACTGAGCCATCTCACCGGCCCAAAAGTCATAATTTTAATGTAGATCTTAATGCTCAAAATTATAACTATGCATAATAAACACATTCTTAAAATCATAATATATCAGGAATCATAATTATCTGTTTCCAAGTTATGGCATAGTTACTTACTAGTTTTTAATATTTGTTTGGAAAATAAGCCATTCCCCTAGTGACATTACTGCTGAAGTCACCATACAAGTGCAAGAATTAGAATAGGCCACAGCACATTTAAAACTATGTAACCAAATGTTCTTTCTTGCTGTTTCCCTCAAGTAAGCATGAAAATGGAGAGAGGTGACATTTTTAACCCAGGAACACTTTCAACCACCTGTCACTTCTCTGGTAACAGCAGTAATAATTATTTCAATAGAACAGCTACTGCTTTCAGTGTTCATCTCTTCTACACACCACTTTTCATTTAATCCTCTCAGTATGTTGAGTTCAACTTGATCATCACTATTTTAATAATGAGGACCCTATCACTTATAAAAATTAAGCAACACACCCAAGGTCTCATAACAAGTAACTGGTAGAGACATAATTAAAATTTAAGTTTTTCTGTCAGTAAAGGTGTGCTCTTACCCACTGTGTTATGCTGCAGTAGCTGCAAAATGCGTTGAGTCCTGTGAACTATTACAATTTTACTTCCTTTCTTCTGTAGCCAAGATGAGAAAACAAAATAAGAATAGGCTCAATATAGGAAGTTTACTGCTCGTTACTCTCGTTACTCACAAGAAAATTTATTTGTGTTAAGAAAGATTTATGTTCATATCACATAGTGATATTGTTAATATATAAACAATCTAAAATTTTGATTAATGTGTTGTGCATATTTAATCCATCCAATGTAATTTTAATAGGCTATGGAAGGTAAGCATCAGACATGTAATATACAAAGACTACAATTAATGGAAAGTGGCATCATATTCCAAAGCTTACTAAAATTTTTACATGTATTTATTAAAACAAAGAAGCAAAAAAATTCAGTTGAATTATATATTTACAGTACACTGTTATCATCCATAAAGCACTGTGATTGGATTTACTTACAGATATTTTACAAATAAATTATTTTTGGAATGCAGTGACACAAACATGTAATACCAGCTACTCAGGCTACTCTGGAAAGGGGAGAGAAGTTTGATGCTTCCATCAGCAAATTAGTGAGAACCTCCTTAACAAAATAAGAAAGTGCTTGGTATATGGCTTAGTAGTTGAGCACTTGCCTAGCATGAACAAGGCCCTTTGTTTAGTCCCCTGTATTGAAAATATCCAAACAACAAACAAAAAAGCTACCTTTTTTTAAATGGATAGGCCTGAATATTATAAAAACAAACTATGAAGTAAGATTTTATAATGTCCTAAATTAATGATAATAACTATTACAAAATCAAATCTCATATTTTATCATTTTTTATATTTAAAAATATTTACATACGCAGGACAACTTACATAAATACAATACTTTTATAAACCAAGCAATATATGCATGATAAAATAATCTTTATTTCTAATCAATGTTTAAAATCTTTTCTTTATTTTTTAATTTTTTTTATTTTCAAGAGAAAAAATACCAGCAATGATACAGAATTTCAAAACAAGGTAAAAGTAAATCTACAATGGTCTATATATTGTGCAGGTACATTCACAGTAATAGTTCATTGAAAAGAATGCTTTGTGCTTTTATTGTTTGATCAATTTTATGTTATTCTTAAGCCATTTTTCTATCCATTTTCTTAAATTTATCTAGGTCATAGAAAAAAACACTTAACCTTTTAAAATCTATTTAATTATTTTTAAATCTTCAATAATAAAAGTATATAGGGCTATAAGATTATTCTCATTAAATGTAGGACAAAACAAATATCACCAATTTATTACATATAAACTGCTCTAAAGTCTACCATTTCTTTTTTGGTCTTTTCTGTATTCTTGAAGATTTATTATGAAATAAAACAAAAAGAATTGCAATTATATATTGTAACTTATTTTACTTTATTTTTATTTTAGACTATTTTTGTAATTAACCTCAAGAAAGTAACATAATTAAAGATATTAAAACAAAAACATCAGCTTAATTATACATATAATAGATTTCTTCAGATATATATTAGAAATATCATATAATTAAAGGTAAACAGAAGGAAATTAGGGCACTCTATTAACTATGAAATGACATACTTGGGGCTAGACATTATTACATTTTGTATTATAGATGTAAATTTAATTGTACTTAAGGTTTTAATTTTAACCTAATTTATGATTTCCCTTAGTATTTTCGTATGCCTGGTGGGGATTAAGGCTGAAATCAATTTATGTGAGTAAGTATACTTTTAAAAATATATTTCTCTTTTGAGTTAAGAATTACTAGTGGACAAAGAAACTATAATTATTTCATAATTTTACCAACAACATTGTATGTAATAAAAGTTACATAGTTACAAATCAAATGTTAATCCACTTTTGGTGGAACACATCTATAATCCAAGCTACAGACTGAGGAAATAGACTGAGAAAGGAAGATCGCAAGTCAGAGGCCAACCTGGATGACTGAGTGAAACTTTATCTCAAGCTAAAATTCATGAAAGTTGTGAGGATGTAGCCCAGATGTAGATGGCTTGCTCTAACATATGTGAGGTCTTGAGTTCAATCCCTATTAGCCCCAACACACACACACACACACACACACACACACACAAATTAAAATTGGATATTAAAATGTTAATCAATACTTAGAAACTAACCACTAATTATAGGCTGTACAATAGTATGAATGTGGTCATTCAATATAGTTTCAAGCTTCCAATGGCTTGGAGAAACTATTAAACTCAAAATTATGGTTTACCTTTCACATGCATTGTAATTCTTCTGAAGCGAGAGTATAAATGGTGAGGAAAATGACAAGCAAAGTAGGCACAACTAACTGTAACAATGAATATCATGGGAAAAGACATATATCTCCAAATCTGCAATGCAATTCACAACTGTCTTATACTGGAATATAATAGATCATTTGACATATAAATTAGAGATGCATTTGAAGAGACTGCTGCTGAGTTACATGATGAAATTTATAGCAAATTATGATGCAGCCAATCAGAAAAGTCTGTGTCCCGTGGAACTGGGATAGTAAATGGCATATACTTAACTGGAAATGAGAAACCATGTTGTAGTAATGTAATTACTTGATGGGACTTCTTAGAGTATGAAAGGAATTTATGGTGAAAGGAACATACAGCATTAGACAGAATAGGAAATATTTTCTTAAAGAGGTAACAGTTCAAAATTGTAGTTGACACATCCAATGGGGAAGACAAGAGAGCATTGTACTTGCTAGAAATATTTAGTTAAATTTTACTGAATTATTCTTTACAAAAAAGGAATCCTTAAATCTCAGTGGATTTATGGCTTTAAACATTAATTCTTTGTTCACAAAGAACATAGGCTGAACTTAGTGCTTTTACTTTATACTTTCTTTCATTTTGAGACCAAGATTGAAATAGCAATGACTTTTGAGACATGCCACTCTAGTGACAGATAGCAGATACATAAATGCCTGAGGTGGCACATGGAATCATCATAAAACTAATGGCCATGTCACAGCCAAAATCTGAATAAAAATCAAAGGCCAAGCCTACTAAAGTTGTAGGGCACTACAGACAAAATATGGCAAGAAAGGGGAGTATAATATTTCTACCCAAGTGGTCAGCCATCATCATGTAAAAGAATACCATTTAAATGTAGGAGTCTTTCTCTTCTGCCCTCCACATATCTCCTAAAAGATTTTTTAAATAACAGAATACATTGCTGAATTACTCAGATATTTTAAATTTAATAAGTATGAAGCTAACATTTTCAAAGGTGCTGACCACATTGTTTCATACTTAGCATGCATCTTTAACATAAAAGAAAGTTAAAACTCAACTGTGAATTACAGATTACAAACAAGAACAGGAAAACTTTTCAAAGGAAGACAAAACTACACAATAAATCAAAACTTAAAACTCCAGGGACAATCTAGCTCCAAAAGAATTGCATGAACTGGTGGTGGTGGATGTACACATATCATCCCAATACTTGGAAGTCAGAAGCAGAAGGATCTCAGGTCCTAGGTCAGCCTATGCAACAAAATAGGACCTTATCTAAAAATAGTCTCCTCAAACAACCAAACAAGAATTACAAAGAGGAAAAGTTCACTAAAAATTTATGAACATTTTCCAGACATTTTCTAAAGTGTCATGGATTCACAAAGCATATTATCACTGATCAAAGCCTAAAAAACTACTCTGCTATTTCTGAGTTTCCCAATGTCAAAGGGAAGAAATGCCAAAAAGCACTTTTATACAGTGTAGTAATATTATATGCAAGAAATAATGTTGACTTACCCGAAAGAACATGAGATGACTGCAACTCATATTATCAACTTTCAAAGTAATATTTTAAGGATATTTCAATCAGCAACTATAATGTGTTCTCTATAACAGAAAATATAAACAAAAATTGATGTTTGATGTTCAAAAGGCTGTTTTATTTTCATTTAAAAGAAATGTATTATTAATCACTTTATAACATGGACATTTCATGTATAATCTGTAATTATTTGTTTGTTGGCTTATTTATTTAATGTGCTTAAGCAAATAGTCATGCATTTATTTGCCAATGTGTTTTCTGTATGCCTGAGGGACACAGCTTTTTAATTGCATAAGGCTTCACTGACTGATCATTCTTCCATTCAGCCACCATCTTCTTTGTGATAGCTACAATAATGAGTTTTCTTAAAGTGGATTGGAAGTAAATACATGTATAGAATAATGTGAATGCAGAAGTATTCAAGGGTTGAATGATTTTCTTCCTAATCTGTTGTTCAAATAAATTATATAAAATATCAAAATATGTAAAGTTAAAAAATAATATAATGCAATCCCATAAATGCATCATATTCTGCAGATGTAAAAAGTTTTTAATATTTTCTCACATTTGCACTGTTAGTCAGCCATGCCCAGAGTCACATCTCTTTATTTTATTAATAATGTTCTTGGTGAATAACCTTGGGTAATTTTAATTTCATAGAGATAAATCTGAGTGTATACTTTAATGAAACATTCTTACCATCACTTTAATTTAAACATTATGCAGCTAATAAATTATATGGAATTTGTTAAAAATATTTACGAAAAATGTCAGTATGATATGACAGATAAAATCATGGTCTTGTAATACAATGATTAGGTTCACTAGGCTTCTTTGTTTATATTAATTACAAAATCTAAAGCTTCTTTAATGCTATGTAAAGGCTTTTTATATTTATAAACTATTCAAACTGTAATATACTAACTAAATATATTTCTATATTTGTAAGCTAATGATATTATGAGTAAATATGACTTAATACCCTCAGTGAAAGTCAAGAAAAAATCATGTTAAATAAAATCATCAGGTAAATATATCTGGTATGAGAATCAATATTTTTAACCAATAACCTACAACATTCAAATTAATTCCAGATTATTTCAACCTGAGAAGCGGCAGAGAAACTAACAAGTAATATATAAACGCCGGGTAAATCAAACCATAAAAATTCCACAGCGAATTAAAGTTTGGGATTTTTTAGTGGACCATTGTCAAATATTTATATTTTAATTATTCAAAAAGAAAAACACCTGAGCCAGGTGTGGTTTTGCAAGCCTATAATCCTGACACTCTAGGAAGCTGAGGCAGAATGATCACAATTTCGAGGTCAGGCTGGATAATTTAGCAACACCGCAAGACTCGGTCTCAAAAAAAAAAATAAAAAAGAATCAGTGATTTAGCTTAAAGTAAATGCCTTGGGTTCAATCCTCAGTAGGAAAAAAAATAACTGATGATATACTGTGATTTTTACATACCTACAATTATGCATCTTTTTATACAATGAATATCTGTCATTTTCATAAGGCAAACACAGTATCAATTTTAATTACATTAGCAATGAACTATTGGAATTCATGTTTTATTTCTTTATTGATTTATTCTCTTTGCTACTGTGTTTTTAAAATTCAAATTTTCATTTGACTTGCTTTGTATATCAAAATATTCAATTCAAAAATTATAAATTTTACATCTCTCTCTATACATATCTATATATTTAGAAGATATTATTTGGTTAAAGTCAATCTTGTAGAGGATATTATAACAGAGAGCAGTTCTATCATAAAACACTATTAATGAAAATGATGTATTTGATTAATTATTATCTCATCATAAGGAATATACATTGTAACTGAAAACATTTATCTACCATTTTATTGTCATTCTTCATTTTTATATTTTTATCTTTTATAAAATCATATTCTTTCATCAGGATTGTAATGTTACTTGTACCCTGGGGATCTTATTTCAAATAAATGGTTTCTGAGGATTACTTAATTTATGATGTTTATCTTTTTTATTTATTATTAGTTTTGCTGTTATTATTATGATTTTGATTTTATGAAACAGGATGTAGTTAGGGCTAGAATTATTTTTGTTTTTAAACAAGGCTACCCTTGAACTCAAACATAGCCCATGCTGTCCTCAAATGTGTGGCAATCTTCCAGTATCAGCTATCCAATGGCTGGGATTATAGATGTATTCCAACATGCCTGGTTCTCATTTTCTCTTTTTAAAATAGAATTTATTGTCGGTCATGTTGATTATAATAATTAATTGAGAAAGAAATTCACAATCCAATAATTTTACATATGTATGAGAGTTTAATTTACACAATGCCAATTATAAAAGGGATTTTTATCAATTTAACAATTCATTTAAGTGCACATATAACCCAATAGTACACATTTGTAAAATATTTCATAGCAGTTGACACGAACATACATCTATGATTTCAAAACTTTATACCATAAATCAACTTCAAAACATTTTCCTGAAAGAAAATTATATTACAGCAAAAACTATTTATTATCTGTACTCATAGTAAAGCTCAACCTTGAAGGGACTAGAAGAGCAGCAAGAATTCAAAATTAGGATTTTAAAATTTTTAAATTTTGTGTGAGAAAAGAGTAAAGTTCTAATCCCAAGGAGAGCACAGTGGCACATTAAAATTTCCTTTTTATAATTTTGTTTCTTAATTGTAGAGTGTCTTTAACAGTATTTTCTCTGAGTATGAAGCTTCTCACTTTATAAAAAGTTAAATACCACAAAGAAAATATTATTTCCTCTTATCATAGCTCCTCTTTACATAAATGAAATCACTGTGTATGGTGGCTCTATTCTTTATTCACAACTAGCACATTTTTTGGATGAAATGTTCTGCATCTTTTAGAACCATCACAAATATTTCATTTTTATTCTGAAGAAAATAATTTTTCAATGTTTTCTGAATCTCAAGAGGGCAAAAATGGAGAAAGCATTCTAGATAAATAAAATAGAAACATTTACATAGTGGTCATTTACATATAATGAAATATTTTTGAACAAAGATGTGGATGTGAATATTCCGTAAAATATATGCCAGTTACTACTCAGGTTTAGATGTCAAGATTGAATTTATTATTTATTACCAGATGAAATCATTTGCTATATTAAGGAAATATGTCAAATATATGAACTATGCAAAATATTTTTCAGCAAATTCAAATGTCAAATAGCTCTTCAAATACTATGCCCTTGAACATTATTTATCTGAAAACTGAGCCATTATGTTTATAAAAATGGTTGGAGGAAAGACATTTGGGGATAAGGCTTCCAAAACATTTTTTTGTTAAAAGAAGATTTTAGAGCTTAACAATAATAGCTATTGAGTTCTTAATATGTGCCAAGCACCTAACAGTGAACTTTAACTATATTTTTCATTTTTTCAATTTAAAAAAATATTTCATTCAATCACTTTGAGGAAACCTACAAGACAGGTAATATTATCCATATTTTTCACATGGACAAAAATTCTTGAAAAATTATGAATTTTGCCTAACATTACATAGCAGCAATTGTTGAAGGCAGGATCTTCCAAATTATGAACAGGAAAACTCATGTATGTATTCAACATTTTTGCATTATTATATGTTTAATTGCTATATCATCAGTTATCCAGAGAAATAGTACCAAAAGCAGACACACACACACACACAAATGCACACACAGATGCACATGCACCCACCCCAATTTCAATGGATTTACTGTTTCAAATGACATGCATCTCCTGCTCTGGAAAGCATATTTTTAATTTTTAAGTTATTTTTTTAAAACAACATCTCAATTGATATTTCATTGTACATAAATATACTTATATATATTCATTCAAATATTAATATACATATATAATAATCAATATACTTATATATTCCAATATAATATATATTCAAATATTGCAAGATAATGTTACCTTCAGGATCTTAGAAGTTTTAAAAATGTCATTTAATTTACCTTTATATTTTCTGAGGTAAAATGAATAGTGAATGTAATTAAAAGTGAGAAGAAAACAAAGACAATCCAAGATGGTTTGATAGACATAATCGATATTTGTTCCACACACACACACCAGAACAATGGATAAACAACTCCATTTTTTTTTTTTTTTTTGTGGGTACCGGGCGGTTGACCTCAGGACCTCATGCGCCAGCAGGCACCCGTGCTGCTGAGTGATATCACAGGCCCCTTTTTCGTATGTGGGTTCCGGGAGTCGAACTCGGGCCCTTGCGCTTGCCGGGCAGGCGCTTAAGCCGCTGAGCCATCTCACCGGCCCACAACTCCATTTTAATGACAGTGACAGAGGAAGAAGTCTAGAACTCAGTGAAGGAGAGACCAGAAACCTCCACGTACAGCATGGAGACTTAGGATGGCAAAATGGAGGAAATTTTCTCCAAAGAGTCTTCTATAGTTGAACTAACTCATGTAATAGTCACAACTCTATATTTACTACAGGTATTTTTATCGTTGTCATTTCCCAGATCAGGAAATTGAGCCCAGAGTGATAACTAACTTTCTAAAAATATACTGCTTGTAAGTAGCAGAGCCTGGATTCAAATAATGTAAAGTCCTTATACTTAACCACTGTGCTGCCTCTCTATCTATAGTCAATCTCTTTATAGTTTAGCTAATATTGTGAATGTCACCTTTTTTAGCATTTCCTAATTGACTTTTTGCAAATGCAGAAAAATTCAGTTGATTTTTAAATTTTTTTCAAATTTTTGAAGTGCTGTGTATTCAGCCCAGGGCCTAGTGAATAGCAAGCACATACTCTGAGCTACATCAGCAGCCTGGTTGGTTTTTTAAAGATAACATGGGTATCCTGTGATGTTACTGTTGTAGTCAGGGTTTACAAGGGAAAAGATTCAATGCTGGACACATAATTTATAGGATTATTTTATAATAATCACTAAAGAGTCAAATGCATAGAGTGAGGGTGGTCTGTCCACACACTAGAGACCTAAAGAATCCAACTGAGGGCCTGGATTCCATGGCAATGTCCTGCATGAGACCAGATGAAGACCTAGAGCCCATGACAATGTCCTCCACAAGTCCAAATAGAGGCCTAAGCCTGCAACAATGTCTCATGCAAGTCTATATCAAGGGTCTGCAGTTGGAAGGCACAAGGCTCAGTGGAGGAAGCTGGAAAGTCTGTGCCAGCAGGGTGAAGGATCTGTGCCAGCAGTTTGAGGGATCTTCACTGGAGCCAGGAAGCCACACTCAAGGTGAGGACCAGAATTAACACAAAGAAAACCATAGCCCTCATCAGCAACAACAAAAACCCAAGATCTGGATAAGAACAGCTGCATTCATATCAGGAAAAAAAGCACAACAAGTTTCTCCAGGATAAACAACAGCTCACCATCTTCCCCTCTAGGTCTCCTTTTATGCTTTTGGCAACAATCCTCAGGTGGGCCTTCCACACCCATACTGATTCTGTTCAGCTGGGTGTTACAATTTGACCATTAGTTATTCCACCACACCCACTATGAAAATTTCATCTTCTACATAGTGGGAACTCAAGACTGGGCTAAAGCATGAACACACTTGAATAAAGCAGGTGACTTTATAAAATAAAAGCCTTATGTAAAAGCAGTACTATAAAGGTGAGATTCTTATTATTCATGTGCATTTGAAAAGGTGTCTTGCAAAAAGCATGATTTGAGAAAAGCTTTTAATATGAATTTTAAGAATTTATGTATGCATATACATAAAATAATTTAACATTTTGAAAGAGAGCATAATGAATAAATAATAACATTATGGAAAAGAGAACAAGGATATGATAAAATATAAAGAATGTAATACATTACTGAGACTGTTACAAAATAAGACAAATTCACAAGGTAATAGAACAATATTTTAAGAAGCAAAAGATCAAAATTCTCCCAGACTGAGCAGAAATGTATTGATCCTATTATTACAATATCATCTGCTCTTTGGTTTCTTTTTCTTTTTATCTGGATCAGCAGGTTTCCTTATATCAAGACCCACAATGGCAACCCCAGGGCCCACTATTAGTCATTAAATTCAAATGTGGTCATGTCACAGTGGACTCATTTCTGAGCAGATAGATCTCCTCTACTTTAATATAGAGGTAATGAAATTCTCTTTTTTTAGTACTACAATATCTAACTAGATAGGCATTATGAAAATCACACTAAGTTCCCATAATGCATAAAGTCTGCTAACTTACTTTCAAAATAATTTGAAACTCCTGAAACCATGTTCTGGATAACTCTCTGAGAGAGAAAATAATTTTTCAGAGGTTCTCAGAATTACTGTATATTATGGTTTGTGTCTGGATGTCCCCCAAAATCCTCATGCAGTCTTGAGTAGTGGGCTTTTCAGAGGCAGCAAAATCTTGTGTTTGTGATGAGATCATTGTCTAGTGCTTAGATTGGATGTGTGAGTGCTACATCCACCCTAGGTCAGGTAGCCTGCATACTATATAAGGGAGGGAAAGAGGCCTGTTTCCTCCTTTTGGCTCTTGTTGCATTTGGTATCTTCTACCACCATGAACTATTTCTCATCAGCCATGCCACCCTGCCTTGGAAACAGCTGAGTATCAACTGAAACCTCCACAAACTGTGAGCTAAATAAACCTTTCCCTCATTGAGTGGTGGGTATTTTGTCTTAGCAACAAGAAAAGTAACTAAGACACCATAAGAAAGTTAATGAATATACTGAGTGAAAACATACAACCAAGAACTCTGAGATGCACATGTAGTAAAGTCAAAATTTTTATTCCTCCCTGTACACTTTATTGCTTCTGTAACTCCTGGAGATAGGGGACCTTCTCTAGGTTTGCATATCCTGCCAGAAGTACAAAACAGCACTAAGTGCTTTCCTCTTAGTGGTGACAACTATGATGCACACTAGAATTAGGGGGATTTACCCTAAGTACAATGAATCTTAAAAATTTTGTTGATAATTTTAGAGTATCTTTGTCTATTAAAACTTAACTCATCAGGAAATTATGGCCTTGGTGAAGACTCATTTAGAATTTTTTTCCTGATTTCTTCTGAACTCAAAAATTACTTGTTTATAGTGTTATCCTCTCTGGATTCTATTATTTGTTAGAGCACAGCTGCAATAAAGAAATCCATAACAAATGTCTTTCTCCTCTGAGGTAATGCATTGAGTCAATTTTATTTGAAATGCCCATAAGGAATGACTTTGTTTGACTCATTTTTAGGCCCTGTGGAAATATGGTGAGGCAAATCATTTAAACCAGTAATTCTTTTGAGCTTCCTGAAAACTATAACAAATACAGAGCTAACAATTTGTTTAAATGGGTTGTAAATACCATTATGTGGAATAAATTATTTTATGCCTGCCTGTGGCATTCAAAATAAAAGTGTTAAAAAAAAGTTACTTAAAAGGCATAAAATAACTACCAATGTTACCTTACATTTTCAAATGCTGAGAAGGGAAATGGTAAGAGAGTGTGCATCTTTTCAACTGAAATCACTTCAAGTTGTTCAGGATTGTCTGAAACCCTTGGACTTAAGCAATGCTCCCATCTCAACCTCCAAAGTGCTGAGATTATAAGTATGCATCACCTAACCTGATTCAAGTGTAATTATTTTCCAAAGTAATTTTTCCACATGACACTCACAAAAGTTATTGTAAAGTGAAAATTTATGTGACAGGATGTTTCTAAGAAGATTTGCTTGTAAAGCATGAGAAATTTAAAATATAATTACTACAAAATGCAAATGGCCTCAGAAAACAGTCTTCATTAAAAATTTTTTTCACAAAATAGTTTTTTCATTGTTGTTTTTTTTTGTGTGTAGGTTCTGTGGGTTGACCTCAGGACCTCGTGCACCATCAGGCGCCCTTGCCACTGAGTGATATTACTGGCCCTTTTTTTGTATGTGGGTACCGGGTGTCGAACTCACACCCTCGTGATTGCCAGGCAGGCGCTTATGCTGCTGAGCCATCTCACCAGCCCAAAATAGTGTTTTTTGAATGTTAAAATTTTACCTGATATATAAAATATAAAAACTGTATATATTAATAGAGTACCATGTAATTTTATATATACATATAAAATGCTTAATATTTAAATCAAGTTGAGTATGTTTATCTCATTTTTTATGATGAAAACTTAAAATTTTTTCTCCTAGCTTTGTGAAATGTACATTGCATAATTGTTTCCCATAGCCACCATCCTATGCACAGAATCCCAGAGTTTCTTCTTCCTATCAAATAACAAGGTAGTACATATTAATCAATATTTAATCATAACCCAAACCACTGTACCAGGCATCTTGTAGCTAACATTCTAATTTCAAATTCTCTAATTTCAACTTTTTTGGATCCAATATGTAAGTGACATGATGTGGTACTTTTGTTTCTCTGCCTGCCTTATTTTATGTCATATGATTCCCATTTCTATTTGTCACATATAGACACATTTAATTATTTATTGTGACTGAATACTGTATTTTTTATTGAATATATGTACCACAGTTTCTTTATCCATTTACAGACTTATTGATATGTTGTTTTCACTTCTTGGCTATTGTGGATAGTGCAGCAATGAATATGGGAGCACATATGTCTCTTTCAGTGAATGATTTTAGTTCGCTTGGGCATATACACAGGAATCATGCAGATGGATCATGCAGTAGTTTGACTTCTAATTATTTTGGGAGACTCTGTACTGTTTTCCAAATTGTCTGCATTGATTTACATCCTCATTGAGAGTATGCAATGATCTCCTCTTCTCTACATTCTCAACAGCACTAGTTATCTTCAGTCTTTTTGAAAAATGCTGTTGTTCTTGTGATGAGGTAATATCATATTGTGGTTTTGATTTATATTTCTCTGGTGATTAGTGATGTTGAATATTTTTTGTACTTCTTGGTCATTTTGTATCTTCTTTTGAGAAATGTCTATTTAGATCTATTACCCATTTTAAATCAGGTTATTTGAACTTTGTTATTGACTTTTTAATGGTCCTTGTATATTCTACATATAACACTTTTTATAAAATGTATAACAAATAGTTTCTTCCATTCAGTTTGTTGTTTTTATACTGTTTTCTTTGTTCTGAATCAGCTTTATAGCTTGATATATTCTCATTTGTCTACTTTTGTTTTTATTTTCTGCACCTTTATGGTTTTTATAAGAAAAAAGTCTTTGCAAAATCTATTATTAAGTATTTCTTTTATGTTTTCTTCTAGGATTTTCATTTTATTAGGCCTAACATTTAACTTTTTAATCCCTTTTGAAATGATCTTTAGCTGTTGGGAGTTACAGATCTAGCTTCATTCTTTGATATGTTTATATTAAATTTTTCCAATATTTATTGAAAATACTGTCCTTTGTCCAAAGCATTTCTTAGGATAATTGTTTAAAGTAACATCCCTCCTGAAGAATTAGTATACTCTATTTTGCAGGGCCCTGAGCTATGTGTCTGTTTTTATGCTAGTGCCATGATGTTTATAATACTATAACTTAAAAAGATGTTTTGAAATCATGTAGAATAATATCTTCTGGTTGCATGTTTTGTTCAAGATGGGTTTGACTATTTTGTGTTTAATTTTGAGATTGTTTGTTATGTAGTTCCTTTTAAAATTTTAGAATCATTACTTTTTTAATTCTGTCACAAATACCATTTTTATTTTGATAGAGACTACCTTGATTCTGTAATTCTCTAAGGGTAGTATGGATATTTTAACAATATTGTTTTTATCAATCCATTTTAATAATATTGATTACTCCAAAAGAAGATGGCTTTTCACTTCCTTTGTCATCTTCAATTTATTTCATGGTGTTATATATTTTTATTGTAGGAGTATTTGACCTCATTGTTTAAATTTATTCCCAAGTTTATTGTTATTCTTTTCATACTACTGCAAATGCTATTGCTTTCTTGAATTATATTTTGGATAATTCACAATTAATAGAACAATATTTATAATTTTTTAATGTTGAATTTGGATCCTCCAACTTTGCTGAATTCATTTAATAATGCTAATTTTTGGTGCAAAATTTGAAACCATTTTTGCATGCTATGTATCATGGTGAATGACATTTCTAATGTTTTTGGAATTGATTTATTTGAATTGTGTTATGGTTTGTGTCCAGATGCCTCCTGAAATCTTCTTGTGGTCATAGGTGGTGCTTTTTCAGATGTGGCTGAATCTAAACAGTGTGACTGATTCATGGTGCAATGCTAGGATTAAGGGTGGATGATTACTAAATCAGTCCACTGATTGGGTTGGCACCTAATCTCAGGAGAATGGATACAATATAAGGGACAGAAAGAGACTTGTCTAACACTTCTTGCTTTGATACCTTCTATACACCATGAACAGTTACCCCTCTTCCATGTGCCACCCAGACTTGGAGCCAGCTGATTATGGACTGAAAGCTGTATAGACTGAAGCTAAATAAACATTTCCTCACTTAAATTTGGGTGACAACTATTTTGTCTTAGCAGCAAGAGGAAGTAACAGAAAAATTGGTTTGAAGATTTTTTTATTTATATTTTCCTCAAGAATTTTGGAATTTTTATTTTTGTTGTCCTTATCTGATTTTAGGATGAGATTAATTCTGGTCACATGAATGTGCTTTGAACAAGTCCTTCCTCATTAAATTTTTGAAATAACTGTTTTTTAAGTGTCTTATAGAATTTAGTAGCAAAGCCATTCCATTGTTCCATGAATTACTTTAATGGAAGGTTTTTATTACTGATTGAAACTCATTACTTGTTATTTGTCTGTTCTGTTCTTTCATTCCATCATAATTTATTCTTTGTAAGTGTGGAATATGTCCACTTCTTCTAGGTTATTGTGTCTGTTGGGCTATAGTTATTTAAAATAATATATAGTCAACTTTCATATTTTTGTGGAATTACCCAAATGTTTTCATTTATGATGTTATTCAAGTACAGTATTTGCTCTCTTAGTTCATCTACCTAAGTGTACATCTATATTGTTTATAGTTTTGAAGAACCAGGTCTTTGTTTCATGGTTATTTTTATGGTTCTTTTAATTCCAATTTCATTTCTTTCTTCTCTGAATTTTGTTCCCTTCTACTAATATCTGGGTTTAGTCTTTGTTGCTCTTCTAGTTAATTAAAATGCAATTATAAGCTGTTTAAGAACTTTGCTTTTTTTTCTTTGTATTTATTTGATGTGGGAGTCCATTACCAGAAACTTCCTTCTTAGTACTAAATTTGCTCTATCCTATAGGTTTTGGTATGCTGTTTCCTTTTTCATTTGTTTTAAGATTTTCACATTTCTCTTTTTGTTTCTTACTTGATTGAAAGTACACAAGTAACTTATTTAACTTTTATTTATTTGTATAGTTTCTAAAGATTTTTATATTGATCTCTAACTACTGTTGTCAGAAAATGTCGCGCGCTTCTGCTCGTCCAGCGAGAAGAATCACACAACACGGGTCGGTGAAAGCTTGCTTTAATCGTTCACAGCTCCAGAGCCTCTACAAGCGTCCGCCCTGTGGCGGCTCCGTCCGTGCTCTGCTCCTAAAGGGCAGCTTTGCATGTTTTTATAAGGATAGAGGCGCCAATAGCAATACAGCAGGAAATGAAAGCTCAGAGGCTATACTCATCAGTCTCTAGGCAGACTCACACATTTACAGGGCGCGAGCAGCAATGACCGCAACCAGGAAGCAGGAACCAGGCGCCATCTTGCCCAGGTCAATGGGAGGGGTAATTTAGCGCAGGCTTTGAGTCAGAAATACAGGCCGCGCCCGAGGCCTAACTGTGATGTTGGCCCCCAACATTTCCCCCTTAAAAATCACATAATAAGGCAGACGTAGCCCGTCTCGAGTGAATGTATTGGCCTGCACCCCACTATTAGCCCGGTGGTCGTTTGCGCCGGCTACAGTCCAGCATCGACCATCCTGGGCCTCATCCTTTTTTGTGGGGCTAGGAAGTAACTGGATGGAACCTAGATGCATGCAGGCATGCATTAGGTGTTCCGCCATGAACCCCCCTGCGGAGCACCTCGTGACTTTCCTAGTCACACACTCGACGGTGGTCGCCACGCAATGGGATGGGGCCTGTCTTAGGTTGAGTCAAGGCTGGGGATCCTTGCTCTTACCCGTCTTTGGCTCACCCACCCAGCTAAAAGCGATGTTCTGCGACCCTGAGCAGGTAGGCAGCCACTGGCCTGGCTGTAGGGCCTCCATCCGCCAACTGCATGGCAGCCATTGCTGTCAAGCGCACCTGTTGTTGAGTCTGCATTAATCTATCCAGCAGGCACTTGATAACAACCAAGACAACAAGAATACCGACTCCGATTGCAACCCAAGTTGCCAGACTGGGCCAGCTAAACCAGGAGGTGACCTTTTCCCACAATTTTGTGATGACAGTTCCCAAACTGGACAGGTCAAAAGTAACAGGCTGTAGTTGTATCTTTTTTACATTATCTAAGCCAATAGAGACCTGCTCTGAGAGATTTTTGAATGAGGGCAAGTATGTATTTTTGAGCCAGTCAGACATCTTGGACAAGGTCCGTGACCTATTAGTCTTAAAGGGTCGGAGGTCTACACATCCTCTTAGGGGGTTGCAAGCTTGATATTGGCTGAAAACCTGGACCCCCCAATTAAGGTAATGGAGCTGGATCTCTCTACATACCATAAAATGCCCCCATACGTCCCCCGATGAACTGCAGTTTTTTATCTTGGTGACATTGGGTGGCCTTACGGGCCCGGTTGTCCATACCCCCCACCCCGAAGGAGAGTTTATCCTAGCGGTGCCATAGCACGAGTGTCAGGTTTGATTAACAAATTCTAAGAAAGGCAGAGAAGAGTTGTTAGGCTGACACTGTGCAGTAACGTTAGCATAAGAAAACACTAAGGTATCTGGAGTAACTGGGAAGCTGGTATTAAAGGCAATGGAAAGGGGCTAAACTGGGTGGATGGTGCCACAAAGCCCACAGGTACTCATCTGTGCCCTCACTCCGACTCTGGAGGGTCAGAGATGACAAGGTGCCGAGCAGGAGCCAGACAATCACCATCGGCGGCGGTGGAATACCCATCTTCCTTGGTGGTCTGGTCTTGGTGGGTTTTTGGTATATTTGCGGTCCTCGTCAGTCTTTCGGGGACCCACACCGGCTCCCGTCCAGGATCCTGTGGGAAGACACAAACCGCACCTCGGACCCAGCTGACCACCGGGTCCGGGCCCATCCACTGCCCCGTGATGACATCCTTCCAAGTGACCATCCCCTTATTTTGGGGGGAAGGATTGCAATGTTCCATCGCAGGGGAGCGGTTGTCCGAATTTAAGCTCAAAAAATTGATGGTAAATAGAGCAAGGGAGAGCTTCCTTTTTGATGAGAGGCCACGGCCTATCCCCTCCTTTTGTTTATTTAGAGTATCTTTAAGCGTTCGGTGTGTTCTTTCAATAACAGCCTGGCCCATTGGGTTGTATGGAATGCCATGTTTAAGGACTATTTCCATGGTTGCACAGAAGCTTTTGAAGGCCGCACCTGTATACGTGGGCCCATTATCTGTTTTTAGTATTTTAGGCTTTCCCCATGCAGCCCAAGCCGCAAGGCAGTGATTGATCATTCCACCGCCTATTACCTTCCCTGTTGTTGCGATCAGCTCGGTCCATGCAAAGGTCGGTATTCCATGCTTTCCAATCAATAAACTGCCCAGGGGAAAGACACGCCCTTGCAAGCTGTGTCCAGTCCCCAGGGGTCATAGGAGCAGTCACTATAGTCTCCAATACAGCGAGTGTGAAAGGGGCATTAGGGCCATAGGAAGAGACTGCTTCCTTTAGTTGCTTAATAAGCTTAAGGTCAAGGGGTTGATGGTATGGTTGCCCTCCCTGGCCGGCGAGGACCGGATAGATCCCGTATGGGCCCCAGTCAATGCCGGGGACATCTCTGGTCCCTGTTTTCTTTATGACCTCCCACGTGGGGCCGTAGAAGGTACAGCAAGCGGAGGGCAAAGGGCCATCTTGGAACGGGGGAGGCGGCTCCCAGGGCGGGGCACTGGGCATAGGTCCGCCCCCCCCGCCGCCCCCCCTGATGGGGGCCGGCCTATATTTAGCTCTTTAAAGTCACCACACAAATCCCGGAAAGGATTGGAAATCTGCCACGTAGCAGCCGTAGCGCCACGTCTCGGGGAGGGGAGGCTCTTCGTTGGCGCCGAGTCTTTATTGACAGCAGCCTGAGGCCCCCGCTCTAACCCTTCTGTCCCTTCCGCCTCTGAATCTGAAGAGGAAGAATCCGACCCCGCCCTAGAATTAGCCCTCGAGCTCTCCGAGCGAGCCCTCTCAAAAGCCTTGTCTAACCATCTCCCAGAGGGGGCGCACGGAGGGGTCAATGACTCCCTCTTCCTCAGCAAAGCTGATATCATGTCATGTATATTTTTAAAAAAATTTTGAACAGTTTTAGAACTCACCTTAATGCCTCGTGCTTTAACGAAACTGCTCCAGGGACACCGTCCCCGCCGTGAGCACGCCCGATATATGGGCAACCTCCGCCTCAGCAATTGAGAGCGGAATTTCCCTGAAAGTGCGTCCACCCAGGGCCAGGTTAAGCCTCCCGCTTACCTGAAGGTACGTACTGTCCTGTGACTCGATGCAGCTCCACCAGACCCCGCACGAAGGGTGATCAGTTCCCCGTACGGGCCACCAAATGTCGCGCGCTTCTGCTCGTCCAGCGAGAAGAATCACACAACACGGGTCGGTGAAAGCTTGCTTTAATTGTTCACAGCTCCAGAGCCTCTACAAGCATCCGCCCTGTGGCGGCTCCGTCCGTGCTCTGCTCCTAAAGGGCAGCTTTGCATGTTTTTATAAGGATAGAGGCGCCAATAGCAATACAGCAGGAAATGAAAGCTCATAGGCTATACTCATCAGTCTCTAGGCAGACTCACACATTTACAGGGCGCGAGCAGCAATGACCGCAACCAGGAAGCAGGAACCAGGCGCCATCTTGCCCAGGTCGATGGGAGGGGTAATTTAGCGCAGGCTTTGAGTCAGAAATACAGGCCGCGCCCGAGGCCTAACTGTGATGTTGGCCCCCAACATTTCCCCCTTAAAAATCACATAATAAGGCAGACGTAGCCCGTCTCGAGTGAATGTATTGGCCTGCACCCCACTATTAGCCCGGTGGTCGTTTGCGCCGGCTACAGTCCAGCATCGACCATCCTGGGCCTCATCCTTTTTTGTGGGGCTAGGAAGTAACTGGATGGAACCTAGATGCATGCAGGCATGCATTAGGTGTTCCGCCATGAACCCCCCTGCGGAGCACCTCGTGACTTTCCTAGTCACACACTCGACGGTGGTCGCCACGCAATGGGATGGGGCCTGTCTTAGGTTGAGTCAAGGCTGGGGATCCTTGCTCTTACCCGTCTTTGGCTCACCCACCCAGCTAAAAGCGATGTTCTGCGACCCTGAGCAGGTAGGCAGCCACTGGCCTGGCTGTAGGGCCTCCATCCGCCAACTGCATGGCAGCCATTGCTGTCAAGCGCACCTGTTGTTGAGTCTGCATTAATCTATCCAGCAGGCACTTGATAACAACCAAGACAACAAGAATACCGACTCCGATTGCAACCCAAGTTGCCAGACTGGGCCAGCTAAACCAGGAGGTGACCTTTTCCCACAATTTTGTGATGACAGTTCCCAAACTGGACAGGTCAAAAGTAACAGGCTGTAGTTGTATCTTTTTTACATTATCTAAGCCAATAGAGACCTGCTCTGAGAGATTTTTGAATGAGGGCAAGTATGTATTTTTGAGCCAGTCAGACATCTTGGACAAGGTCCGTGACCTATTAGTCTTAAAGGGTCGGAGGTCTACACATCCTCTTAGGGGGTTGCAAGCTTGATATTGGCTGAAAACCTGGACCCCCCAATTAAGGTAATGGAGCTGGATCTCTCTACATACCATAAAATGCCCCCATACGTCCCCCGATGAACTGCAGTTTTTTATCTTGGTGACATTGGGTGGCCTTACGGGCCCGGTTGTCCATACCCCCCACCCCGAAGGAGAGTTTATCCTAGCGGTGCCATAGCACGAGTGTCAGGTTTGATTAACAAATTCTAAGAAAGGCAGAGAAGAGTTGTTAGGCTGACACTGTGCAGTAACGTTAGCATAAGAAAACACTAAGGTATCTGGAGTAACTGGGAAGCTGGTATTAAAGGCAATGGAAAGGGGCTAAACTGGGTGGATGGTGCCACAAAGCCCACAGGTACTCATCTGTGCCCTCACTCCGACTCTGGAGGGTCAGAGATGACAAGGTGCCGAGCAGGAGCCAGACAATCACCATCGGCGGCGGTGGAATACCCATCTTCCTTGGTGGTCTGGTCTTGGTGGGTTTTTGGTATATTTGCGGTCCTCGTCAGTCTTTCGGGGACCCACACCGGCTCCCGTCCAGGATCCTGTGGGAAGACACAAACCGCACCTCGGACCCAGCTGACCACCGGGTCCGGGCCCATCCACTGCCCCGTGATGACATCCTTCCAAGTGACCATCCCCTTATTTTGGGGGGAAGGATTGCAATGTTCCATCGCAGGGGAGCGGTTGTCCGAATTTAAGCTCAAAAAATTGATGGTAAATAGAGCAAGGGAGAGCTTCCTTTTTGATGAGAGGCCACGGCCTATCCCCTCCTTTTGTTTATTTAGAGTATCTTTAAGCGTTCGGTGTGTTCTTTCAATAACAGCCTGGCCCATTGGGTTGTATGGAATGCCATGTTTAAGGACTATTTCCATGGTTGCACAGAAGCTTTTGAAGGCCGCACCTGTATACGTGGGCCCATTATCTGTTTTTAGTATTTTAGGCTTTCCCCATGCAGCCCAAGCCGCAAGGCAGTGATTGATCATTCCACCGCCTATTACCTTCCCTGTTGTTGCGATCAGCTCGGTCCATGCAAAGGTCGGTATTCCATGCTTTCCAATCAATAAACTGCCCAGGGGAAAGACACGCCCTTGCAAGCTGTGTCCAGTCCCCAGGGGTCATAGGAGCAGTCACTATAGTCTCCAATACAGCGAGTGTGAAAGGGGCATTAGGGCCATAGGAAGAGACTGCTTCCTTTAGTTGCTTAATAAGCTTAAGGTCAAGGGGTTGATGGTATGGTTGCCCTCCCTGGCCGGCGAGGACCGGATAGATCCCGTATGGGCCCCAGTCAATGCCGGGGACATCTCTGGTCCCTGTTTTCTTTATGACCTCCCACGTGGGGCCGTAGAAGGTACAGCAAGCGGAGGGCAAAGGGCCATCTTGGAACGGGGGAGGCGGCTCCCAGGGCGGGGCACTGGGCATAGGTCCGCCCCCCCCGCCGCCCCCCCTGATGGGGGCCGGCCTATATTTAGCTCTTTAAAGTCACCACACAAATCCCGGAAAGGATTGGAAATCTGCCACGTAGCAGCCGTAGCGCCACGTCTCGGGGAGGGGAGGCTCTTCGTTGGCGCCGAGTCTTTATTGACAGCAGCCTGAGGCCCCCGCTCTAACCCTTCTGTCCCTTCCGCCTCTGAATCTGAAGAGGAAGAATCCGACCCCGCCCTAGAATTAGCCCTCGAGCTCTCCGAGCGAGCCCTCTCAAAAGCCTTGTCTAACCATCTCCCAGAGGGGGCGCACGGAGGGGTCAATGACTCCCTCTTCCTCAGCAAAGCTGATATCATGTCATGTATATTTTTAAAAAAATTTTGAACAGTTTTAGAACTCACCTTAATGCCTCGTGCTTTAACGAAACTGCTCCAGGGACACCGTCCCCGCCGTGAGCACGCCCGATATATGGGCAACCTCCGCCTCAGCAATTGAGAGCGGAATTTCCCTGAAAGTGCGTCCACCCAGGGCCAGGTTAAGCCTCCCGCTTACCTGAAGGTACGTACTGTCCTGTGACTCGATGCAGCTCCACCAGACCCCGCACGAAGGGTGATCAGTTCCCCGTACGGGCCACCAAATGTCGCGCGCTTCTGCTCGTCCAGCGAGAAGAATCACACAACACGGGTCGGTGAAAGCTTGCTTTAATTGTTCACAGCTCCAGAGCCTCTACAAGCATCCGCCCTGTGGCGGCTCCGTCCGTGCTCTGCTCCTAAAGGGCAGCTTTGCATGTTTTTATAAGGATAGAGGCGCCAATAGCAATACAGCAGGAAATGAAAGCTCATAGGCTATACTCATCAGTCTCTAGGCAGACTCACACATTTACAGGGCGCGAGCAGCAATGACCGCAACCAGGAAGCAGGAACCAGGCGCCATCTTGCCCAGGTCGATGGGAGGGGTAATTTAGCGCAGGCTTTGAGTCAGAAATACAGGCCGCGCCCGAGGCCTAACTGTGATGTTGGCCCCCAACAAGAAAAGTTACTGGATATGTTTTTTTTTTTTCTAAAATTGAGAAATCTAACATGGCTGAAACAGGAAAAGTTACATTGGAGATACTGAGTGAAAAATCAAGTACAAACATAGGTAATTGGAAGAAAGATAAGGTCATACATCCTGATGCCAAAATCAATCTAAAATAAGACTTGTAGTTCAAACAAAACCTCAGCATTAGAGTTTATAAAAAGGTGAAGCATGGGGTTGCCTGTGGGACTTCCACCTGTGCACAGAGCAGGAACCATCATTCCAGGAAGTTCCTAATAATGTAATGGAACCCCAGTAACTTGGCAGAATCAAGCCACAGAACATAGACTTTGGGTATACAGCCCCTCACTTCTTTTGCACCTTGTTATGGCTTGTGTCTAGATGTCGCCACAAAGTCTCCTGCACTCATAGTTATGGCTTTTCCAGAGGTGGCTGGATCTAGAGTGTGTGGTTAATACATTGTCCAATGCTGGGATTAAGGGTGTGTGATTATTAGATCAGTCCATTGATTGGTGGGGCACTACACTAATCCAAGTAGTCTAGATAGAATATAAAAGGCGTAGCAAAATGTTGCTAAGGTCCCTAGTTTGCATGCTTTGCTACCTTCTGTCTGCCATGAACCATTTCTCCTCTGCAATCATTCTCTGCCATGCCATTTTACCTTGGAGCCAGCCAATGATGTACTGAAACTTCCACAAACTGTGAGCTAAATAAACCTTTTCTTCCTTAACTTGTGGGTTTTTTCATTGTTGAAACAATGAAAAAAGTAACTAAGATGCACTCCTCCAAACAGAGTGTGGCAACCTGGCAACCTATTTTCCTGGCACACACAGGGACCAGTGACCAGAAAGCTGCTCCCTCCCCAGTGGTCCAACAGTTCATTCTCAGACTGTGAGAGGACAAAAAGCAACCTCTGACTGAGTTGGAAATTATCCATATTGAACTCATGTGCCTTGGTCATGTATGACAGGGTCACATTGACAATGAGTGAACTCAGAGCCCTCCAGGGAGAAACACCAGTGAAGCAGAGCAACAATTGCTGTGTGCAATAGCACAGTGGTGAAGGTAGTGAGTTTGACCACAGCATTCCTTGTCATCCCTGCACCCAGAGGCATGAGAAAGGACAGAGATTTGCCAGTCAAGTGGAACAGAAGAGGTTATACAAGGGCCAGAAAGGGAAAACTAAATGCAGAACTCAAAGCAGCCTTGGGCTTTCTTTGTCTCAGGGATTCTAATGTTCAAAGCATACAGGAACTGGCCAAGTGACAGCTGAGGAGACATACAGGGTAAGGAGACTAAAGGACATCCAGAGGGTTACTGGCTGAAGACTCAGGCCACAGACACAACAGCCAAAGGTGAATATCAACGTGCAAGTATTTTGAAGTCATAAGAGGAGAGTTGTAACACAGATCTCAGCTCTGACTTAGACAGTACCACATACCTGTGAACACCAGAGGATAGCTGCATGCTTGTGATCAGAGAAATTTTGTTGTATTTTTTTCCTTTTTTCATTGTATGGGTTTGTATTTTTGTTCTTTATTTTGTATTGTTTATTTGTCATTTTTTCTCTTTCTCATGTCTTTTTTTGTTTTTTATTTTTATATGAGTGGACAGTGTCTCTAGTACTCTGACTCACATCAATCTTATTTTACTTTCTCCTTCAGGGTTTCTTTCCTGCCTTCTCAATTCACAGAGCTTAGGTGATCTTTCTTTGTCATTCAGCTTTGCTTATAATAATTTTTTCTTGATTTATTTCTCATTTTTCACCCTTATCCCTCTTTAATCCCCCCAAGGGTAAAATCATTCTATTAAAGGGAAATTCCCTGCAGAAAAGTTCATGGCTTGTATTAGGTTTTGGTATATAACTATAGATTTTGTTCCTATTACTAATGTTACCAAATTCATAGCACAGTTTGTCATTTTCTAGGCTGTGTTTGATGCTAGAATTATTGCTAATAATACTACTTTAACTAGGGTGTCATACCTGTTGAGAACAGTTGCTCTTCCATGTATGACAAAACTATGATAGTTAGGGATCATAATCATTACCATAGTTCAGTACCAGATGACTGGATGCTGGGCCAAATAGACAGCAATTTCTCATCCATAATAAATTGGGAAGGTAGGATCTTGGGAGAGACACAAAGGCCAACAGCCAGCTAACCTTAGAACATGTCTCTGAAGAATAGTCATTTCCTCGGGAGGTCTCAAATCTAGTCATAAAGATACTTACCATAAGAAATTTTTAGCATGAATACAGAAAAGAAATTTTTAAGAAATGACAAAATACAGAAGTAAGAAGCAGTGCCAGACTTCCAGCCCAACCAGGGCAAGTCCAGTGAAGAATGAGGTTGAGGATTTCTGAAGTTGTCTATCAGAAATTTCTGAAATTGAAGCAAAGTAACAAAACAGATGAATGAAGCCACAGAAAAATAAGAGTTAAAAATAATATTCATAATGAAGTACTTGGCTAGAGAAATAAAGTACATCTCAGGTAAAAAAAGCGATGATGATCAGAATGAGGGACTTGCCTACAGAAACTAGAGTACACAGACATTAAAAAAATAGAGAAGCTTAGGAACTGATGAAAACCATGAATGCCCAACATAGGAAAGAAATGGAATCCATGAAACAGATTCAAACAGATATCCAGGATATTAAAAATTCTACTGAAAGTATATAAAGGAGAATGAACAAATGTGATGATAAAATATCAGATCTAGAAGATGGAATTGAATTTAGCAATCATAAAAAGAAAGATTTCTTAAAAATAGCAAGGAACTATGAAAAAATCAATATAACAGCTTCATCGCATGATGCAAAAATAACAACATAGGATTGATCAGAGTCAATGAAAAAACAGGAGATAGTGCAAACAAATTTAAAAAAATACCTGTTCACAGAAGTAGTGACAGAAAACTTCCCAAGCATGGAAAAAGAATGTGACATACAGATAAGTGAGGCATATAGAGCTCCAATTAGACATGATTGAAAAACAAATCTACACCATGGCATATAATCTTCAAGCTTCTAGAAATTTAGAACAACAGAATATTAAAAGCTGTTAGAGAAGAAAAAAACAAATAACCTATTAAGTAATGACCACAGCTGATTTCTCAACACAGACTCCTAAATTAAGGAAAACTTGGAATGAATTATTTCAAGCTCTAAATGAAAACAACCTACAACACAGATTCATTTCCTGCAAAATTATCTTTCAAAATTGATGGATAAATAAGATACTTCCATGACAAAGCAAACATGAAGAAATTCATGACCAAAAAAACAGTTTTCCAAAATGTTCTGAAGGATATTCTAGAAAGAGATAATGAAAAATATAATTCCATGGACAACAATGGAAAGAATCCACAAGGCATGGCAAGCAATTAAACAGAGGAGAAATAAAGGTAACCAAAACCAGGAAAATAAAGTGACAAGGGTGTTATTACATGTCAGTTATACCTGTCAATGTAAATGGTCTCAATTCACCCATCAATAGAAATAGATTGGCAGAATGGATTAGAAAACAAGAAGCAACAATTTGTGGAAACAAGAAACACATTTAACTCAGAAAGAAACTGAAAAACCGAAAATCATAAATGGATAACCATACTTCATGCACCAGGAACCCAGAAAAAAGCAGGGGTAGCTATTCTATTTGCAGACAAAGTGAATTTCAAGCCGAGTGTTCACACCAAACAAAGAAGATCACTACACACTTGTTAAACATACACTACAAGATGAAGTGATAGTAATAATAAATATGTATACACCAAATACTAGTGCACTCAGTGACATAAAACAGATATTAAGAGACATGCAAAATCAAAGAAGCACTAGTACAATTGTAATGGAGAACCTCAATGCCACAGAGTTACAAGTAGACAAGTCAAATAGACAAAAATCAACAAGGAAATATCATAACTGAATTAAACCTGTGAAGAAGTGGGCTTAGTAGATGTATATAGTGTTCCATCCCATAATGTTAGAATACACATTCTTCTCAGCAGTGTATGAGATGTTCTCCAAAGTAGACCATATATTGGCTCATAGAACAACCTTAAGTAAATTCAAAGGAATTAAGATTATCCCATGCTTATTATCAGATCATAGAACAATGAAATTGGAAATCAATGGTAAAAAAATCACAAAAAAACTTCTAAATACACAAAAATTAAATAATACCCTCTAGAATAACAAATGGCTCAAAATGAAATAAAAGAAATCAGCAAGTTTCTAAAATTAAGTGGTAATACCAATACAACATAGTGGAATGTAAGGGATGAAATGAAAGCAGTCCTGCAAGGGGAATGCATAGCCATGGATTCCCACATCAGGAAAACAGAGTGATCATAAATAAGCAACCTAATGTTGAATCACATGTATCTTGAAAAAAGAGAACAAGGCAAGGTGAAAGCTATTATGAGTTAAAAAATTATAAAGACTACAACAGAAATTAATGCAATAGAGACTAAGTAAACAATATAAAGAATCAATGAATCAAAGACTTTGTTCTTTGAAAAATATTAAATAAAATTTACAAACTCTTATGCAAACTTATCAAAAAATAGTAAGGAAAGGACTCAAATCCATTCAATTAAGAATGAAAAGGGTGAAATTACAACAGTTCCTTCAGAAATCAAGATGATCATCAATACATACTTTGAGAAATTGTGTTCAAGTAAGATGGAGAACACAGAAGAAATGGACGGATTCCTAGAAGCGTAAGAATTACCAATGCTGAATCAAAAACCTGTAAGAATTCTAAATAACACAATATCAATTAAATTGAAATTACATTGAATTTGAATTTGAAATTTAATTTAATTTAATTTAATTTCAATGAAATTGAAAAAGTAATTAAAAACCTACCAGCAAATAAAAGCACAGGTCCTGATCGATCCATTGATAAATTCTAGCAGAAATTCAGAGATTTAATGCCACTACTCCTCAAAATCTTTAATGAAATTTGGGGGGAGCCAATACTCAAACTCATTCCTGGAAACAAGCATCAAACTGATACCCAAATCAGAGAAGGATCCCACCAAAAAAGAGAACAATGGGCCAATCTCCCCAATGAATATAGACACAAATATTTTCAATAAAATACTGGCAAACATAATGCAGCAAATCATCATTGATATTATAAACATTAAGGAAGTAGGATTCATTCCAGGGATGCAGGGATGTTTAGCCATACACAAATCAATAAATGTAATCAACCATATCAACAGAATGAATGACAAAAAACACATGAATATCTCAATAAATGCAGAAAAAGCATTTGACAATGTCCAAACCATTCATGATAAAAAACGTAAACACCCTACAGATAATTGTAATAGATAGTGTTTATCTCAATCTGATAAAAGCCATCTATGACAACAAATTTTATACTAAATATAAAATGTCAAAAACTGAAAACTTTCACTCAAAATTCAGGAACAAGATAAGGAAGTCCACTATCACCACACACATTTAATATAGTTCTGGAAACATTAGCCAGAGAAATTAGACAAAAGGATAAATAAATGAATAAAGATAGGAAAGGAAAAAGTTAAATTATCAGTATTAGCAGATGACCTGATATTTTACATAGAAGACCCCAAAACTCCACCAAAAAACTTCTAAATTTAATAATCAAATTCAGCAGCATAGCAGAATACAAAGTCAACACTCAAAAATCAATAACATTCCTATACACAAATAAAAATCTAACAGATAAAAATTAAGCAAACCGCACCTTTTATAATAGCATGAAAAAATGATATACTTAAGAATCAATATTACAAAAGAAGTAAAAGACTTTTGAAGTGAAAAATACAATACTGTGAAAAGAGATTAAATGGATATCAGAAAATGGAAAGATATTCCTTGATCTTGAGTAGTCAAGACCAATAATATTGAAAATGTGCATAATTCCAAAATTATTGCATAGATTTAATGCAATCCTAATAAAAATATCTCACAGAATTAAAGAAAACAATCCTAATATACACTTGGAACCAGAAGAGACCTGTAATAGCAAAAGCAATTCTGGGCAGCAAAGGCAAGGCAGAGAGCAAAACCATCCCTGACTTGAAATTGTAGGACAAAGCTAATATGACTAAAAACAGCAAGATACTAACAAAAATAATCCTGAGGGTCGATGAAGCAGATTAGAAGATACAGAAACAACTTGAAACACACTCTACCACCTATCCTTTGACAAAAGGGCCAAATACCTACACTGGAAGAAATATGGTCTCTTGAATAAATGGTGCTGAAATAACTGGCTTTTCACATGTTGAAGATTCAACCTCAACCTATGTCTCTCACAATGCACTAAACTAAAATGGAAAGGGATCAAAGATCTAAATATTAAAAAAAAAACTAAATCTATTGGAAGACAGAATAGGTAGAACTCTAGACAATATAAGTGTAGGTAAAGAACTTATGACCAAAATCCTGATCACACAGGAAATGATACAAAGAAACAACACATAGGATCTCATCTTAAAGAGTTTTTGCAAAGCAAGAGAAAAGACCAACAGAGTGAAAAGGCAATCCTCAAACTGCAGAAAATGCTTTTGCCAGCTGTTCCTCAGACAAAGGAATAACATCAAGATTATATAAAGAATTTGATAAAATTAGATCCCTGAAATTTAAAGACTCAGTCCAAAGATGGGAATCTGAAAAGAATAGACACTTCTCAGATGAAGAACTAGAAATGGCAGAAAAAAAAATATATAAAAAAGTTCAATATCACTGGTCATTTGAGAGGTGGAAGTTAAAACACCACTGAGATTTCATCTGAGTCCAGAAAGAATAGATATCATCAATATATCAACCAATTACAAATGCTGGTGGAGCTGTGGGGAAAAAGGAACCCTTCTCCAGTTGGTGGGAATGTAGAGTGGTGCAACTGCTTTGGAAATCAGAGTGGATATTCCTCAAAAATAAAACCAGAGGTTCCAATTGAGCCAGCTATTCCTTGGTATCTTTCTGAAAGAACTAAAAGCATCATATGAGAGTGATATATGCACACCCATATTTATAGCAGCACAGTATGTAATAGCTAAATCTTGCAATCAACCCAAGTATCCATCAACAGATACATGGATAAAGCAGATGTATTTTTACAACATGAAGTATTACTGTTATAAAGAAGGATAAACTTGAGGCATTTATATGTAAATGAATGCAGCTTGAGACTATAAAGTCAAATAAAACAGATACATGTTTAAATATTGCATTGTTTCTCTGATGTGAGAAACCAAAATTTTAATAACAACCAAAATATATACTAGGTATTGGGAAATGTGAAGAAACTGTTCAAATGGGTAGGGGAGCAAGGAAAGGGAGAAGGGGAAAGAAGGAAGAAAAAGAAAACAAAGAATAAAAGGAAAAATTGGAAACTAAGCTTTTGTAAATAAGGAGCAAAAGAGGAGTTTAAGGGAGGGAAGGGGATTGGGGAAAGAAAGAGGAATTAACAAAATATTATGTACAGGTTCAAATTCCTTATGATGAATGTGATTACTAGGTATATATAAAATGTAACAATAAATCTTTTGATAAAAATAGAAAAAAAAGTAAGAGTTATGTTTCTTAAAAAATAAAAGTAAGCCTGACACAAAATATATAAAAATATACAAAATAATGTTTTGAGCCTTCTGTCTTATCCCACAATCTATCTAAAAAGTTTCTGTGTTCGTATGAAAAAAGAAAAATTTTCATTTCACAGCTGTTGGATAGGATATTCTGCAGATGTCTGTTAAGTTTATTTCATCTAGATGCAATATAACGGTAATTTTTCTTTGTTGATTTTCTGTCTCTCTGCTGTGTGAATTGATGAAAATGTAATCCCAGTCATTATTGAGTTAATGTCCATTACTCTTTTTAAGTACAGTAATATTAGTTTTATATATTTTTTACTGTGATAGGGTGTGAATATTTATTTTGAAGTTCTGTTCTCTCTTAATTGACTTTTTATTATCATATACTAATCTTCCTTGTATTTTTTATTTACAGATTTTTGTTTAAAATCTTTTTTACCAGAAATTAGTATAGGTATTCTTGTTATATTTTGGCTTTTATTTGCAGTTATCTTATTTGATTATTATTCTTTCAGTTTATGTTTCACCTTAGAAATAAAGTGAGTTATTTCTGAGCAAAATATATCTGATTTTTTTCTATTTTTTGTGAATTCTAAAAATCTATATATTTTAATTAGATAACTTACTAATTTATACTCAAAGCAGATATTTATGTTAGAGCTTACTATAACCACCGTATAACTTGTTTTCTAGATTTGTTGTAATTCTTTTTTTCTCTGCTCTCTTAACATTTTCCACAGGGCTTAGGTTAATTATTCAAGCAAGGTACTTTAATTTTTTACATATTACTTTTGGTTTATCTAGCATAGATTTTTGATATTGGTGTTACCATGATACTTAGAAAAAAACCTTTTGTTTAAAGCAAGCTATTTTTAAAATGAATAACAGCATGACAAAAAAGATAAGAGTAAAAGAAAACAGCAAATGAACAACAACAACAAAAAAAAAAAAAACTCTCCAGGTAGATTCTAATCTTCCTCACATTTTGAGTTTTTCATATCCTCTTTACATCCTTCTATATTATTGGTCATATAATATTTGAATCTATTCATTTGTATTTGTATTGTTATTGTTTAGTAGCATAACAATAAATATTTGATAACTTTAGGCACTATACTTATAATGTGAGAAGACTGTGAATTTGTCTGTGTAATTACTTATACCAGTTAAGATTTTTACCTTCCTATATTTTGCTCTTAACATCTTTTAGTTTGAACAATTTCCTGTATTTCTTTCACAGAAAGTAAAGATTTTTTCAGCCTTTGTTTGTTTCAGTCTAGTAGATATTTTTACAGCCTTTGTTTACATGGCAAGTTTTTATCCCCCTTCATACCTAAAGGGTAAATTTTCTGTGTATAGCACTTTTATGTGACAGTTACATTCCTTCAGTACTGTGAAAATTTCCTCTCCTGGCTTCAAAGTCCACTGCTGAGAAGTCTGCTCTCAGGGAATTTGTGTCTCTGCATGATTTGTTTCTTTTCTCTTTCAGCTTTCTGAATCTTCTCTCTGTCTTTTCCCTGTGGAGTCTTGATTATAAAATGCCTCGGGGTAGGGTTGATACAGTTAATTTTAACTGGTAATCTTTGTCTTTTTGTACCTGGATATCTATATCCTTCTCTAGGTTTTGGGAAGTTTCTGTTATTAATTCTTTAAATTTATCTTTTAGCATTCTCAAGTCTTTCTTGAAACTCAACAACCCAAATATTTTCACCTTTAATAAAATTTCAAAGATCTTCTAAGTTATATTAATTCCTTGTAAGTATTTTCTTTTTTGCATCTAATTGTGCATTTTCATATAGTCTTCAAGCTCACTAGCTCTTTGTTCTGTTTGATCTCTTCTAATATTTTTGAGTAATATTAGTGTGTGTTTAATTTTGATGAATTTATTTTTGGCTCTAGAATGTATGATTAACATTTATTTGCTTATATTTTATTTTTCTTTAATTTTTATATATCCAAGCAAATATATTTTGATCATATACATTACCTCTAGTAAACGTCCTTATAATCTTGGCTTCTATTATATTTCTTTAGTCTAATAAAAGTATCCTTTTTATTTTTATGTCATCTTTTTTATTTTTCTATTTTTTATTTTTTACTTTTTATTATTATTATTTTTTTGTGGAGCTCAGGACCTTGTTTGCCAGCAGGCACACATGCCACTGAGCAATATCACCAGCCCTTTCTTTGTGAGTACTAGGAGTCAAATTCAGTGACCTCATGCTTGCCAGGCAGGCACTTATGCTCTGAGCTATCTCACCGACCACTTCATTTTTATATACAATGAAAAATTGCAATTCTAATTTTTCTGAGTTTGGATTATCTCACTTTACATGATGATCTCCAGTTCCATCCTTTTTTTTTTGGGGGGGGTCCATCCATTTTTTGCAATGACAAATTCATTCATCTTTATGGGTGTGTGTGTGTGTGCATATATTATACAACACGTATATATACCATATATATGTGATAATTTATATATCCATTCATCCATTGATGGCAACTAAGGCTATTTCCATGTCATGGTGATTGTGAATTGTGTCATGGTGTTTGTGTGTTGTGCCACAGTAAACATAGGTATACAGTGCACTAATCAGTTTCCAATTGCTGGGACACAATACCTGACACCCATAATTTAAATTAGGAAAGGCTTAGTTTGGTGCCTTTTGTCAGTGGGTTTACTCTTTGGTGAGAGAGAGACAGAGACAGAGACAAAGACAGAGGCAGAGGGACAGAGAGGCAGACAGACAAGGAGACAAAGAGACTGAGACAGACAGAGACAGAGAGTCAGAGAGAGACAGAGACAGAGAAGGAAAAAGAGAGACAGTGATGACAAGAGAAAATGGACACATTCATCCAAGTCATGGCTTCATTAATGTGTTTCTTCCAAACAGACCCCACATCTTGACAGATCATTCAGGTATAACCTCATCATTGGTTTAATCCATGAAGGATACAGCATCCCTATGATCAAATTTCCTTCCAAAAGCCCCTCTGAACATTTGAGACTCTGAGAGAGTATTTTAGGTCTAAAGCATAGATATTGGTATCCCTATGGTACAATGAATTTAATTCCTTCATGTATATATATTATTGCTTTGTGTAGATGAATAATATGACAGTTATGTTTTTATATTTTGAGGAAATTTCACACTGATTTTGGCAGAAACTGTTCTAACATAATTCCATGAGCATTCTTAAAGAGGTTTCTTTTTTCTCAGTCTCATAAACATTTATTTTTGTTATAGTTGTTTTTTCTTCTTTGTGTTCTTGATGATAGCCAGTCTGGCTCAGGTAAGATATAATCTCAATATATTTTCAATTTATACATTCCTGAAGACTAAAGATGTTGAACATTTTTTCCTATACTTATTGGCCATTTGTACTTCCTTTGAGAATTGTGTCTTCAGTTCATTTGCCGACTTATTAGTTGGATTATTTGGTATTTTTGTTAATAATTTTAATTCTTTATATATTCTAGATATTAATATTTAGAAGTGGTTGATAAGCATTTAATCCAATTAATAGGTTGTATCTTCATCCTATTGATGTTTCCTTTGCACTGCAGAAAATTTCAGTTTGATATCATCATATCTATTGATTCTTTCTGTTATTTTTGCTGCTATTGGAGTCCTATAAAGGAGTCCTTTACTTGTTCCTGTGACTCTAAATATTCCTCCTGTATTTTCTTTTAGCAGTTTCAAAGTTTCGAGGGGGAGTATTTTCACGGTATTAATAACAATGTGACTTTCACTGTAATGAATTCTTACAAATTTAAACACTCATTATATACATGGACTACACCTTATAGATCAGGATACTTTATTGCTTTTGTCACAAAAGATGTTTAATATTGTTAAAAAGTTTTTCAATGTCAACTGAGATGATTGTATGACTTTTTTCTCATTCTATTTATGTAGAGTAATACATTTGCCTATGCTGATTCACCTTCATTCCTGAATCCAAACCAACTTAGTTATATTGTCTGAATATTTTGATAGGTTGTTGAATGTCTCTTGCAAGCTTTTTATAAAGGAACTTTGCATCTATTTTCATCAAGCATATTTCTCTATAGTCAGGTATTTTGTGGTGTTCTTATCTAATTTTACTATCAGGTTGGTGTTTGTTTAATAGAACAAAATTACCAGAATTCCTTTTGTTTCTATTTAATGGGAAATTTTTTTTTATTTTAAAGAGAAAAAACAGGGGATGGTGAGATGGCTCAGCGGCTTAAGCGCCTGCCCGGCAAGCGCGAGGGCCCAAGTTCGACTCCCGGAACCCACATACGAAAAAAGGGGCCGGTGATATCGCTCAGCAGCACGGGCGCATGCTGGCGCGTGAGGTCCTGAGGTCGACCCCCCGGTACCCACAAAAAAAAATAAATAAAGAGAAAAAACAATAAAAACAATGATACAAAATTTCAAAACAAGATAGTAGGAATGTAACAATTTTTAGTACAATGCTTATTGTCATCTTCAAATTAGTTGTTCAGATTACAAGATATTGGAATGAAAAATTGATCAGTTGATATAAGCACTAACATTTCTTTTCAATGGAATTATAGAAACTAGTACTATAGCTATCTTAACTAATGCATATATATATAATATATAATATATATATATATATATTATATATATATAACTATTTATTTATTTACTTTTACTTTTCCCTTTCTTCTTTTCTCCTTTCCCCATCCCAATTTCTCTTTTGCTTTGAAGAGTTTCTTCCCATTTCCCTATATTTATTGTATATTTTGGATCTTATTTACTCTTTTGGCTTCTTACAATAGGGAGACAATATGATGTTTACACAAGTGAGACTGATTTATTTCACTCATGAGTATTGTCTCAAGTTTCATTTACCTATAAAAGCTTCAAGTTTATCCTTTTTATATCTGAGTAGTATTTCATTGTATAAAAATACCATATCTTTTTTATCCATTCCTCCATTGATGGGCATTTGTGTTGTTTTGTATATTTAGCTATTACAAATTGTGCTGCTATAAACATGGGTGCACATATATCACTGTGGTATGATGTTTTTAATTCTTTTGGGAAAATACTGTGAAAAGGAATAGCTGGTTGAATGGGACCTCTAATCCTAGATTTTTGAGGAATCTCCACACTGATTTCCTCAGTGGTTGCACCTGTCTACAATCCCTAACAGTGGAGAAGGTTTGCTTTTTTCCCCAAAACCCCATCAGCATTTGTTATTTGTTGATTTCTTGATGATAGCCATTCTTTCTGGGGTAAGATGGAATCTCAGTGTTGTTTTAATTTGCATCTCTTGAATGACCAATGATGCTGCACTTTTTTATATATTTATTTGTTATCTGTATTTCTTCATCCTTGGTGATCATTTTTGTATAATGGTCTGGTAAACTTCAGTAATTAAAACATCCAGTCCTGAGCTTTTCCTTGTTGGGATATGTTTTATTACTGCTTTATCTTAATTACTGCTGTTTATTTTCTTGTTTAGGTTTGTTATGTTATCTTGGTTTAATTGTGATAGGTTATATGTGTCTATAAATTTATGTGTTTTAGATTCTCCAATTTATTTATTAGTGTTTTATAAGTGTTTTCAAAATCACACTTGATGATCTAGGTTTCAATGGTTTCTGCTGTAACTTCTTTTTCTTTACCTCAATTTTGTGGATTTAGTTTATCTCTTTTTTTTATTTTGGGTAAGAATTTATGAATATTGTTTTATCTTTTCAAAGAACCTTATCTGTGTTTCATTGTCTAGTTCTGATTTTTATCATTTTTTCCTTTATGTCTAGTTTCTCACATACAAGAGTCAATTTATAAATCTTTCAAGATGAAATTTGACTGGGTCTCCAAAAGATTGTGATGATATAGGCATGCTGTCAATCAGACCATCAGCAGAAATATACAATGTGAGCAGACAGAGCACAGAGCTCTGAAGAAGAATTTAACATTTCTTTTCTCCATCTGATTGGCCCAAGTTATTTAAAGAGAGTAAATATTTTAGAAATGTAACTAGAGGTAAACCTAGAGGTTATGAAAGAAATACTCAGCTATATAAAAGACAGGCAGAACAAACATTCTGTTTATATATGGTATTTTGCATTGAGGGAAGAAAGGTAAATGTCAAAGAATAACTTAACTATCCACAAATATTGACTTACTCTAAATTGCCAATAGTTGTCAGATTAGAGTCTGTGTCTGATTATGAGCACAGGTACAAAATCATTAGTAGGATGTAAGATGTATAGAATAGGTTATGAGTAAAATTGATTTTAAACTGCAAGAAGTAGAATAAATTAAAAATCATATGTGGAATCCTTTTTGAGGATGATCATTAATTGCAAAAGTTTTGGTGGAGATACCCTAAGATTTAAACTTGTTCTTTTTCTTTTCAAATCTTTAGTGTAATCCAAAAATTTCAGTACATTTCAATGAAGATAAACATTTCTACCTAAACTTGATGATGTATAAGGAAAACATTATATTTTTCTAGATTTTTAAATCCTTGAGGGCATTTGTCAGAAATGTTGAATTGTTTCTGTTACTTTCTTGTTTATGTTGAATAGAAATTTAATACTTAAAACAAATTTCTTATCTTACAGTTCTGGAGGTCAGAATTCTTACATAGGTGTCAGTGGACCAAACCACAGATGTTTGCATATCTACATTCTTTCTGAATTCTTTTTCGAAAAAATAATATCCTTGACTTTTCAAGTTTTTAGAAATTACCTCCATTTCTTTGAACATGGCCACCTCTTTTATCTACAAAATGATCAATGAATAGTTGACTCTCATATCATGTCACTCTTACTCTGATACTGACTTTTTCACATTTAAATACTAATTGTGATTTTATTATGCCAATTTGAATAATACAGTAAACTCTGCTTATTTCAAGATTATCTGTTTAGCAAAATTAATTCCATTTGCAACCCTAATTGTTCCTTACCATGTAACAACATCTTCAAGTTTTCCTAAAATAAGTACATGGATATATTGAGGTTTCATTATTTTGCTTATCACAGTTGCAAAATAAACATGTTTACCAGATGTGTTTCCCTTTTTTGGTTCTGTTTTTCCTCATATTGTGACCTGTCTAATAACCTAACGATGTTTGGGCTGCCCATACTGAAAACTCTTCTTGTCTTGGAAGGAAAGAGCCTGAGTTTCTTTCTTAGCCGTTTTTTTTTTTTTTTTTTTTTTTTTTTTTTTGTGGGTACCGGGGGCTCGACCTCAGGACCTCACGCGCCAACAGGCACCCGTGCCGCTGAGCGATATCACCGGCCCCTTTTTCGTATGTGGGATCCGGGAGTCAAACTCCAGCCCTCACGCTTGCAAGGCAGGCGCTTACGCCGCTGAGCCATCTCACCGGCCCTCTTGGCAGTTTTTAACTAGGTGAATATCTTACAAAACATATTAATATCCTGCTGAGGGTTTGGGTATAATAATAATCATTCATTTTATAATTGCTTTGATTCATTTTAATTCATACAAAGAAGGCATGGTAGGAATGTGAATGTCGTATGAAGAAACAAGAGTCAAAATGATGTCAAGCAGTAAGGCTGGGCACAAGCAAGTAAATTTTAGAAAGCTCTGGCCAGACGCATAAGTTACTCTCTATATAAAAAGAGGTAGCGGGTGTGTTTAGTCTAACAGGCAACATCAGGAATTCCAAATGAAAGAAAGTTGGTGTCTCTAGTAACATTGAGTTAGAAGTGAAGTTCAAAAATAATAGAGGATTTAATAGCAGAAAAGTGGTTGAATCAAAGGTCATTTGCCTTAGCATGTTCTGTAGATAATAGCATTGTAGATTATAGTCTGATATGTGATAAGGAATATTTTGGAGGAAAGTTGCAAGTTACAAAATAACTAGGTTATTGACAGGCATCTAAAATAGGAACTGCAGGGCCGGTGAGATAGCTCAGTGGCATAAGTGCCTGGCTGGCAAGTGTGAGGTCCTGATTTTGACTCCTGGAACCCACATATAAAAAAAGGGCCAGTGATATCACTCAGTGGCATGAGCACCTGCTGGCGTGCGAGGTCCTGCAGTTGACCCCCGGTACCCACACAAAAAAAAACTGTAGTAGAGGAAATTTTATTTGCTAAAAATGAATAAAATTTGTAAAACATTCTGAAAAGAGCAAAAATGCAAGTATTAAACTGGAACTGTAGTTCAAATAATTTTATATCACACATTGACTGCTATAACGTGAGTGCTGGATAAAAATTATTTTACTTTTTGCTTATTAAGTCAAATTTGTTGCTGAGAGAGAAGTTAAACTGTAGTTGATTAAAGTAGGATGTGTGAAGAATTGAGAATGTTTAAAAGAGGAAATCTGAGAATAAGAGGCTGTAAATACCTTAAGGAATTATTTTATACTTAGCACAGCATAAGCATACTCATATTCCTTTTATTTGATATGTCTATGAGTTTTTTGACAAACTGTAACTTTCCCAGGAATAAGCAAGACTTTAAAAAAATCGTGTCTCTTTTAAGGGATTTAGGACACTATTTGTGAAACAGAAATTGTAAACTTGTCTTCAAATTGTGCACATGGGAATTATATCTGGCCTAATATTTGTTTGTTTTGTATTGTTTTGTTTTGTTTTGCCATATTAAGAGGCTTACAAAATATATTTTGGTCTAAAATTAGTCACTTTTAAATGTAACAGCTCTGGCACAAAAGGAAAAATTTTGACAAACTTGTAAAGGCATTGTTATGGTTTCTATCTAGATGTCCCCAGCAGCTTCCTGTGCTCTTAGATGGGGCTTTTGGAAGGTGATTCCATTATGCAGTCAGTACAAGTTACTTGCTATGAGAAGGTGGAGTCTGGTCAGATGAGGTAGGTCATGAGTGTGACAAAGAAAGGTGTAATCTCCCTTTCCAGCTCCTCTGTTGACTCTATGCTCCACTTCCACCATGCCCCTCAACCAGGCTGTCCTGCTGTCCAGCAAGCCAAATTCAGTGTGAAATGTGAGTGAAAATAACTCATTTCTCCTTAAGTTGCTAGTGTCAGGTATTGTGTCTCAGCAACAGAAAATTTATTAAGAGAGCATTATTTGAGGATCAAAAGAAACTTCAGCATTTGTTTACTCATAGTAATTAGATCACCCCTTACTTCAGCTATTTCTTTTTTTTTTTTGTGGGTACCGGGGGTTCAACCTCAGGACCTCGTACGCCAACAGGCACCCGTGCCACTGAGCGATATCACCGGCCCCTTTTTCGTATGTGGGATCCGGGAGTCGAACTCGGGCCCTCGCGCTTGCAAGGCAGGCGCTTACGCCGCTGAGCCATCGCACCGGCCCACTTCAGCTATTTCTAATGCTTATTCTAATTCAATTATATTCTTTACCATTAGAAAAGAAAACTTTAATCTTGACTTTAGAACCACTAATAATTTTTGTTCTTATTTGTGAGAATGTAGTGATGTTTCTAAATAAACAATTCCTTATATTTCCAGCAATTCATCTTTACTTTTTCTTAATTAATTAAATGAGATATACTTGTTCTACTGAACTTATCTCTTATAATCCAACTTGATACAAATTAAACATTCTAATTGCTCTCAATGTATCACTATCAATTTAAGTATTTCTTCTTTGGATTATTCTCTATAGCATTCTCAGTCTTTGTATCTATAGATGGCTCCAAGATAGATAGATAGGTAAAATGATTCACTCTTTCATTTATTATACACATATATCAGAATTTTCTAAATAAATGTTACATTCAATCCTCATTATATAGTAAGAAACAAAAAATGTTTTAGAGAGATAAAATTGCCAAGAGGCACAACCTGAAAGAAAGACAAAAAATGAACTCAGATGTCCTCATCCCTGCTCTCCAGGAATTTACAAGTTAATTAATAATGGAGAACACATAGATGTAAAATAATCATACATATAGCACATAATTAGATACAAATTTACTTTAAAATATAACACCTTTGCTTTAAAATATTTGATACAGTCATTTCCTACTGTAACATTATTCTTTTTAAGTTAATAAAATGATATTCACTTATAAATAGCAGAGATGTAATTTAAACTTTCTTCTATATTTTTTAAGCTCTAAGTTTCTCTTAATTAGCTGTGTATAAGGAAAACAGTTTAGTGGTTCAGAAAAGTAAGCTTATTTTTTTACAGATGTGGAAATGAAGACTTTGACAATGATGTACATCTTGACTAGGAAGCTTGAAAAAGTAGATGTAAACTACATACTAGGAATAAGAAAGATAAAAATTATAGGTACAGAAAAATATAAACAAATACACAGAGTTAGAAGTTAGCCCAGAACATTATTGGAAGACTAAGATGTAAGTGCAAAATTCTGATTGATTTTGTCCTATATTTGTTCATCACAAATTCACTGTTAAACCTTTATTCAAGCAGTCTATCTGGTCAGAAATTACTTTGAGAAGAGATAAGTTACTTTTACCTAGCCTATAGTTTCAGAAGCTAATGCCATAATGGTTTGCTTTCTTTCATTTATAAACAATACTGTGTCCTGAGCTAGAAATATTGGCTCTACACTTTATATAGGAATATATTAGATTTTTAAACTACATGTTGTTTTGTATGTCACACTCCAGCAGGCTCATTCCTGAAAAGATAAAGTTAGTCATGGGTAGAAGTACAAATGCCTGATGAATATACAAGGGTAAATGAGTGAAATATGTATTGTTAAAATGAAGGCTGAGCTGAAATTAGACTACCAAGGACACAGAAAATCCTCCTCGAAACACTGTGTGTAATATGGAACAACTTTTATTGTATAATCTAGATTTTCATTTGATTTAAAATGGTGCTCAGTAGGTAAAATACATTTTTTCACATATAACACTCAATTGTGAAACTGACCTTTTGTGTTAATGGTTTTAAGAAATACCCTAGAATTTTAACTGGCTACTGCTGCCCTAAAGAATATAAAATTTCCAAAGTGGATCTGTACATTAATCTTTCATTTTCATGTAACTGGATAAGAAATTTCTTTTTCATCCTAGTTTCAATTAGTAAATAAATCACTATAAAAATTGGAATGGTAGTTGTAGCTGTGGTATGCTAGGGCTGTGAACATCTAAAATATTGTGAAAGTATTATTCAAGATTCAAGAAAAAAATGACGTGCTTGCCCCCACATAGTACATATGGAAGAGCTTCTTTTAAAATTATTTATGGAATTAATAATTATTCTAATGTTGACATACTTAATTTTTTTCTTCAACGTTTGACCTTTTTTTGACACGGGGTCTTGCTATGTAGTGCAGACCATCCTTAAACATATTATGTAGCCCAGACAGAACTTGAACTTATGGTGATTCTCCTGCTTCCACCTCCCAAGTGCTGAGATTACAGGTGTGTGCCACCACACCTGGCTTTCAATATTTTAATTTATTCATTCAGTTTCTAACACAATAATCAGGCACAGAAAGCAATTTTTTATGTTCATATTTAAAAAACAATCAGTGGTATTATTGATAAGAGCAATTTAGACATTCAGAAATTTTAATCATCTGCTTTTAAAATTAGTAATATGGATTATAAATAATTTAAATTTGCAATTAAGTTAAAAGACATTTTTTAGTTGAACATTGAGAAAGGTAAAGGGAATATTAAGAAGAGATATCCTCAACAGATACTGAGAATTAGAATTACTTTTCATATAAACTGACTGATATAATTGCACATTGTTGTTCATTTTTAAAATTAAATTTATTCTCTAAATCAATACATAAGCTCCTAAAATTACACGTAGTTATGGGGTACCATATAAAGCTTCGATAAATATATATTTTGTGTTATGTTGAAATCAGTTTAGTCAGGTCAGAATATTGGATCAAAACATATAAATTTATATATTTAAATGGATGTTTTATACATACAGTGCCATTTTTTCTTTCAGAAAGTGTTAGCACATTATATATTTGCCTGAAGTCTAAGAGAACATGAAATAAATATTATGATGTTTCAAATCATTTTTTCTACATATTAAATAACAAATGGGTGCTGGGGATATAGCTCAGCAGCACAGTGCCTAACTGGCACGTGCAAGGTCATGAGTTTAATTTCTGATACCAAAAAAAAAAAAATAACAAATGGGTCCTTGTATTAACATGAATTTTACCTTGAGGGGTGCTAATAATTTCCTTGTCATTTGATTTATATCCATATTTTCATATGTTTGGACACACTGTTTATAAGGGGTACAGTACTTTTATATCAACATTGCTAACTTTTACAGAAAATAAAAAGATCAAGTTCACTCACTATTTTACATATTTTCAGTTTTCCTCATATTTGCATTTTATTAAGTATTTTAATATATAGTAGCAGTGTATTTTTCAAAAAAATATATATTTTTCTATATTTGCATTGTCTAAATATTTTAGAAATTATCTCATTACAGAAGTGTTCCATATTTAAAATTTGTCATTTTTTAATATTCTATATAGTTCATTAAGTTGTAGTCTAGTGTATAGAGCATAATATTAAGGATATTATATTTTATTCAAAATCAATTTTTCTGTGTAATTTTTTTCTTTTTGTTCTTTCTTTTTTTTTTTTTTTGTGGGTACCGGGGGGTCGACCTCAGGACCTCGCGCGCCAGCAGGAGCCCGTGCCGCTGAGCGATATCACCGGCCCCTTTTTCATATGTGGGTTCCGGGAGTCGAACTCGGGTCCTCGCGCTTGCCGGGCAGGCGCTTAAGCCGCTGAGCCATCTCACCGGCCCCTGTTCTTTCTTTTTTTAATCAGAAATTTCACATGTGCAATAGTAAATTTTGTGTCAATTTGAATAAGTAATGTGATGCCCAATTAAGGGTAAACATTATTTTCTGGATGTGTTTGTATAAGTACAGCTCATCCAAACTGAGCAGTCATCATCCCATTTGTTAAGGGCCCAAGTCAAATGAGATGCCAGAGGAAACTCACCCGCTGACTACTTCATGTGGAACATAAATCTTGTCTTTCCCTTCTATGTCTCTTTTCTGAGGCCTTTACACCTGAATCTACACCACTTGTTCTTTGACTCTCAGGCTTTAGAACTCTACCATGAATATAAAACATAAGTTATCTATCTGCAGACAGCAAGGGAGATTGTGGGGTACCTTAACCTCCATATAATCATCTGCATCGCTACACGAGCCACTTTATTTCAGTCTATCTTCTACTGGTTCTGTGTCTCTAGAAAACCTTTCTATTGCCCCAGAATACTGAAAATAAATATTAAAAATCACTTCTTTATTAAGATAAAAGTTACTTAGTGCATAATAGTGATAATTTATGGCATTTTCTCCATTTTTCTGATCTCATCTTCTTAGAACAATTTTATTACTTTCCATGATTTACAATAGTATATTTTACCTACATATAGTGACAATATATTTTTTCTGTCATTAGTAGTTTTGGTATTTTTATTCTATGCAATTTTGCTGTTTGTTAAGATAAGAGAAAATCCTCAAAACTCTCATTAAATTTGATCATAAAGTGGACTGGGGTTATACCTCAGCAGTACAGTGGCTGCCTTGCAAACATGAGGTCCAGAGTTTGATTCCTGGTACCTAGTATAAAAGATCATTAAGTATAGATTATTTTTGAACATGTAGATTCTTCCTAATTTCATTTTTCATTTATATGTATGCCACTGATATATTTACAATTTTAGTTTCCATTTTAATGTTATATAGTTATATATAATAGAGCTATAAAATGTCAGAAAATTCACCAACTTCCATGCACACACATACACAAACACACACATATACATGCAAAATATACATTATATACTTTAATGTTAAAGAATATTAACCCATGTGTGGATGATATACAAATAATATACATATAAATATATTAATACAATATGATGTAAGTATATGTGATAACATGTTCAGAAATGGTGTTAACAAATGAGGGCAGCATGCTAAATTCTGAAATCAGATTTTAAATTTAATGCTGTCTCTGCTATATCTTAATTTTTTAACATTAGGGAAATAATTGTATTTTAAACCTCAGGCTTTTTTCCACTTAAAAATATTTGGAGAAGAAAAGATATTCTTGAAAATAAGGTAAGTATGTACAATGCTTTCTTTGGTGTTATGCTTATGTGTTTCTTGGAAGTAATGGTAGTGGTGATGATGATGATGGTGATTAAGTTACCCTCGGAGAATGACTGAAATTTCACATAGCTGATAGTTAAAAAATGACAACTGACTTTTAATATAAGAAGAATTCATAAAGATGGACAAGGATGTCTTAGTTACTTTCTCACTGCTGGGACAAAATAGCCAACACTTACAAGATAAATGAGGAGAGGTGTATTTGTGTCACAGTTTATAGAGGTTTCAGACCATATTCATCTAATTCAAGGCAGGGTGCCATGGCAGAAGGGCATAGGAGAAGAGAAACTGTCATGCAATGGCAGGCAGGAAGCAAAGAGTGATAAAGTTATGAGGAGAAGGGATATATAGCCTTCAAGGTCATGCCCAGTTATCCACCTCTTCACTCCAGGCTTCACCTTCCAACATGACATTCAGCTATAAACCCATTGGTGCACTAATACAGTGATAATTATCAACATTCCCATGATCCAGTCATCCCCCAAAAGCCCCACCTATGAGCATATAAGGGTTTGAGGGGATATCTAGTTGTAAACCACAGCATTTCTTCCGCACCTCCACCAAAGACTCTTGCACATCCTTTCATGCAAATTGCACTTAGTCCATCTTTAAGAGTTATGAAATTCCTGACAGTTTCAGCATTGCTGAAAAGCCCAAGTCCAAAGTCTCCTCTGATATTTAAGACAAAGTCTTAATTTTGAGCCCTATAACAATGAAAAGCAAGTTAAACACTTTCAAAATACAATGCAAGGGTATAAACATTTCCATATCAAAAAGTAGAAATAGGGTAATAGTAAGGAACAGGACCAAATGAAGAACAAAATCTGGAAAGGAAAACATTAAATCCCATAGTTTCACATGCAGCACCCAAGCCCATCTGTGGCAAATGTGATCTCCAAAGGGCTTACATGGCCCAGCCTCCACAGTATCTCCAGTGGTGGTAGCCCTCACATCCTCTTTCAAGCCATTTTGCTCACTCTTCAAGTCTTAATGCACATGTTCCATATTCTTGGCTTTTCCAACATCTTGGGGCTTCTACTGGACTGACTTCAGCCTCACAGTTTTATGAACTGCCCTCTCAGGGCACACCGCCTGGCCTCTGGGCCTTCTCCTGAAATCTGACCCCACAACTCTTACATTAAGCAAGTACCTATAACCAGCACTGTGTGGATGATGCCAAGGTCTGCTGCTAGCTGGAGCAGTAGCTGAGCCCTTTAGCATCTTGCTGATATATGCAGAGCCCTCAGAAGGCACAGTAAACTAAAATCTTGGGAATCATTTCCCATTCCCTAAGCTGCTGGTATTCAGGAGTGTGATGCCTTGGGGCTGTCTTCTCAAAGCAAAGTCTTTCAGTTTTGCAATTTTGAGCCTGCAAAAGGTGGAGTATTTTTGGTTCTTATGATACACTCTGGCTATCTATTTTATTGCCCTTTTCCAAAGTTCTTCGCTTTTTAATGCTCTATCTTTGCAGTAAACAACTTTACAAGAACTTCCTTTCTGGCCAAACTCAAAACTTTTTAAATCATTCTGTTGGGCTCTTTCCTCTTGATTATAAAGATAGCCCCAGCTAAAGCCCCCAAATATAGCAATACCACTGCCTCAAATTTATACTACCTCAAAATTTCTTCCATCAGATTAATTAGTCCACTGCCCTTAATCTTGGTCTTTCAAAATCAGTCAGGAGATTAGGGCATGCTAAAGTTGGCTGTAGAAGTAGGCATGATCTGTTAATTGCAACATTTTGGGACACATATGCAGAACTGTTCTGAAAGCCCTGCACATGGACTTGTCAGAAGAACTGGAGCAGGTATTCAGTAAGATGGCCTAGACCTGACATCAGTCTCAGGCATGGGATCCAACCATTGGCTCTGTGAACCTATATGTAGATGTTCTCTAGGATTTTCTTGACATTTGTATGGCATAAAAGGACACAGACTTCGTGAAGAGCTCACTATCGTGGCTTTCCTCATGATAGCCCACTTGGTATTCTCCAGGGTGTACTTTTATCTTGCTTTTTCTTCTTTTATCATGCCCAAAGTTGCTCTGCAGAGCCAGTTTCTCCTTCACTCTCCACTTAAACTTTTTCAAATAAGCTTTGTCTCCATTTGTTACTTGTTTCATCCAATTCTTTGTTTGAGATGAGAAGAACCTGAAATCCAACTCCAGAAGGAGAGGTGAGCAACCCAATACCTGGTAATGTTTAGTGAGCCATTTTTAGAAAGACACTACCCAGTAACATTGATGTCCCAAGACAGTAACAAACTCTATAAAAATTTTATGCCAGAGCATAAGACACATGGCCTGGTGTCCAACTGCCAGTGTAGTCCTTGTTCCCAACTGAAATCTCCTGAGCCTGGTCTTTAACAGCTGCATTTTGATCAGCATTCTGGTGTTCTGGTCTCTGACCAGAGACTCCCATCAAGCTTGGTTTACAGCATTCTAGGGCTTCAGACACAAAGGCTTCTGCACCACATGGACAGGTAGTGTTACAACAATGACCCCACCATAATTAGTTACTTAATTAATTTCTCATGGCTGGGACAAAATATCCAATACCCACAAGTTAAAGGAGGAGAGGTTTATTTTGGCTCACAGTTTGTAGAGGCTTCAGTCCATACCCAGCTGATTCCATAGCAGAGGGACATGGCAGAGGAGAAAACAGTTCATGACAAGGCAGGCAGGAAGCGGAGAGGGATCAAGGGAGGAGGAGTGATCTATAAATTTCCAGGCCACTTCCACAGTTTTCTACCCCTTCCCTACATTGCACCAAGCTATATACTCATTAGTGAACTAATGCAGTGATACACATCACACATCCATGATCCAGTCACCTCCTAATAGCCCCATCTAGTGGCACTTGAGTCTTTGTAGGGACATCTAGCTATAACTATAACAAAGGAATCTTCTAAGTGTTAAAATAAAGGTGAGTTAAGTGCTGTAATTTTCTATAGAGTATATAAGTGGATGTAGGGGGGATCAGAAATAATAATTTGTTATTTGAACAAATGATAGCATACAAAGGACATGGACATTTAAGAATATTGTTTTCAAAATGCTACTATTATGGTGATATGCTACATGGATAAAGGAGAAGCAAGACTGCAGATTGGGAATTTCTTTGAAGTTTACAATTTTTTAGTGAATTGTAAAATGTTATTGGTGCCCTGAATGAAAATGTTGGCAATTGAAACTGATGAGACAGATGGAATTTGTATCATGTAAGATCTAGTCTCAGTTTTTAAGGTGGTAAAAGGTAGATTTAGATTTACTCCTGAGGATATTACTGTATGAGTAGGTAGAAATTGTTTTATTTAACCCACAAACAACAAATAAACAAAAGAGAGCATTATTTTAGATGGGAAGAAAAATTTCAGTTTCACACATGCTGGCCATTTAAATGATCTTTTTTTAAATATTATGGTGAAACTTATCTATTGAGTAGCCTAACTCTCCCTAAAGTAGCCACTGGGATTATAATAAAACCACAAGTATTAATATGTCTCAAGTAGAAAAGCAATGAAGAAAATTATTTATATAGAAAGACATTTTGTAAAGATGGCATTTAATTGGAAAGCTTAAAAAACAGACTATATTTTATTAGCAAGAGCTATTAACTCAGCAAGGGCAGTTTCAGTGGAGTTGTCAGAGATGAGGACAAATTCTAGTGTATGGAATAATCAATGTGAGATAATGATGAGGAAAGAAAATATAGAGTACTTTTTTGAAGGAGGTGGAAATTTGATGTCAAAAAGGAGAAAAAAGATCCTTTACAATATTGAAGAAACTTAAGCATGTTAAGTTGAGATGAATGTATCATATAGGGAGGAAAGAGAGAGATAGAGAGAGAAGCAATTGAGACTAAAAATACTACATAGTAGTTGTGATATTATGGAATAGAATGGGCATTTGTAGTTTTGTAACAGATGAGTTTTTTTTAAAATATAGGTTCATAAGCCACACAAAAGACTTGGAAATATGCACATCAATATTTAAATTCATTTGCTTCAGTGAACATAATTTTTATTCTCTGAAGACATGGGAGTGTGGGTTCTAGGTTATGAGTGAAAGAATTAGCATGCATAAAAAAAGAATATTTCTTTTTAGACAAGAATGAAGAAATTATTTTAGGTTCTGTATTCATGAAAAATATTTATTTATAAGTGCATAATATCTTTAAGAATTTATCCCTATTATTTTTATTCTAACTGATGCCCTTTAATATGAAACAGAAGAAAATTTTGTCATGTGGTAACACAGTTTGAATAAATTGCCAAAATAAGTAGATTTTTTTTTTTTTTTTACTTTTCTTTTTGCTGGTTCTAAGAATTAAAGCTAGGGCTTCACATATACTAAACACACAGTTTACAACTGAACAAAACCTATTTGAAACATATTTCAGTCAAGAAAAGATGCAATAAGAATTCAGATGGTGTTAGAAAAGACATATTTCAGGTAAATAAACCCTCATGCATTCTGTTTTTTCTTTCAGTCACATAGTATTTAGGATGTCATAGGGCCAAAGAAGGTGATTGCTATAATTTAGATCTGAGATGTTCCCCAAAGAGATCATGTGCTCAGAGATGGGGCTTTTGGAAGGTGATTGGATCATGGGGCCACTGTGATTACCAGTGGTTTTGACTGCTGACTTTGGTGGTTGAGTGTGCCATTGGGAGATAGGGGCTGGTTGGAAAAGGCAGGTTACTGTGGGTGTGACCTAGAAGTGCATAGCTCCCTCCTTGAGTCCTCCCTTGTTTCTCTTCTTCCTGGCTGTAAAGATATGAGAAGTTTTCCTCTGCCAGACCTTTCCATCATGCCTTCCCTGCATTGGACAAAGTCTGCTATGATTAAATTATGAGCCAAAATAAATCTTTCCTTCTTTACTTTGTGGTGTGGTGCATTGTGCTTCAGTAACAAGAATATGATTTAAATAATGGATATGTGTAGATAAATCTAGAAAATGGAATTTTTTGCATTGCATACTGGATATGATTACTTTAAAAGGAGGGAAAATCAGGCTGTAAATTTGATTACTTAATTTGATGGGCTAGCAAATTCAAATTTGATCAGAGTAAGTAAGACTGATCAGAATAGTAGAAATGGATTTAAGTGACTGAGGTCACAATTACATCAAAGTCTGTTGGTTTGTGAGAGAATATGCCTTGGAATAGTGCTGTGAAATACTGAATTTTACAGACTAAAGTTGCAGATGTGATCATCATAGGGAAACAATTTCTTTAGTTCATTTTAAACCATAGTTTAATCTCATGAATGTATAGATATTTGGTGTTGTTATTTTGAGAAAAACAAAATGTGATCTAAACTAATAGTAAAAATTGATATATCCTACATCACCAATTAATCAGAGTATTTTCTCAGATGCCATCTTCAGTTTGAGAAATCTTGAGTGGAATAGCAAATAAAGTCTTCATAATAAATACAAAATATAATAATAAAATAAGTAATAATTCTTAAATAAAGTTGGAATATCTCATAATATAAATTAACAAAACAGTGCTGGAGATATACAAAACAAATGTAAAGAATTTAACTATTTTTACAGTAAAATATAGAAAAATTTAACAACATAGGATAAATAGGGACTTTTAAAAACAACACAAATCTAAACACTAAATAAGAAAAACATGGAGAAAAATTGGTTAAGTTCACAATAAGAAAATTAGGAACTTCTCATAGTACAGTGGTTCCTTGGTACATGAACTTAATTTGTTTTATCATTTTAGGGAAGATGGCCATGTTTGTGTGGGAAAGATGGCCCAGGCTGAGTTTGTCAACCAATGTGGAGTTTGTGAACTGCAGCAGAATTTTGTCCAATGTTTTGAGAACTGAATTGTTTGTAAAGGGAAATGTTCATGAATCGAAGTATTACTGTATTTTACCCTCAAGACTTAGGCATGTAATAAATATTTCAGGCTCTTTTTCTATAATAAAAAATTAAGAACTTCTCTTAATGAAAAAAAATCATAGAAATTAAATGACAATTCACTTTTCCCCATATAGTCAGTGAACAGCTATTTGGTGCAAATAAAGTGCTCTAATGCTGTTCAGAATTTCAAGTGCAGAAGTATGCCTAAAAAGACTATTTATCTCTCTTTAGATTATTTTTATGTCTGCATTAGTAGTGCTACTGTTTTGAATAGCATGACAGATAAAAGAATAGAATATTTCAAGGTTTATGTATGTATAAAACCCATAGAGAAATCTTGTTAAAATGCCCTTTCAAAATGGCAAGGATTCTGTTTATAAGTTTTAGATTGTTCTTGAAGTATCTGAATTTTGATTATCAAGTGGAGGTTAAAAATAAAACAGTTGAAATTACAAATTCATTTTTCTTATCACTGCTAGTCAGGAAGTCTGACCTCTCCGAGTTTTCAAAGTCATTGATACACCTTTCACATACAGTAAGAATCAGCATATATCTACATTATTGAAATATATTTCTACATATATGTGCCAGAATATGTCAGCAGTGCCTCTGTTTTATTTATAGTCAGTGTTATGTTTATGTTTAGAGAGAGGTAGGGAAACGGGGAAGGGACACACAGGGAACACCTCACTTTGTTGGTTGGTTTAGTTTCACAAGCTGAGTAGTTGTACATAGGCTTAATTTGCCAATTTTAAAATAATCTATTCATATTTGACATGCCTTTGCATATAAAAATACAGTTACAGGAAAGCCACAGTCAATTCCCATAGTGATGAATAATGTAATTGGGGAACTGAGGAGGTAGGGTATAAGCAAATTTACTTAAAAGATATAAAGGTAAAAAAGTGAAAGATATAAAAGCAAGAAGTAAAGCTCCTGCTAGCCAGGAGGTGTTTATGAGTAGGATGTCCTTTGGGGCTTTTGCATAAGGGTTTTTAAGAGATTTAGAAAGAACCTTGGGATTATCTTAGCAATATAATCTTTACTCAAGGAGAATACATAATTTGGGGGTCCAAAGTATGCAGTGTTCATGGAGTGTCCATGTAGCACTCATCTGGCTTCAAGCCAATGACCTGCTTGATCATGCTCTTGGGAGCTCCAGACAGTGGAAGGACAACTGGCAGATGTTTTTCTAAGATCCTTGGAGTGTTATGACTCCATTTTGGGGTTCTTGAACCATTTTAGGGCTGCAGGCTTCACTGCCTAATAAATTCTGACTCCTGTCTCACTAATCTTCTTACAATACAGGCAAAAAATTAAAGAAAATCCAAATAAATACGTTCACTGATCTGTGTGTACCTCCTTAAAATGTAGATAGTCACAAGATATAAAAATTAAGATATCCACAAAATGTGAGCAAAAAGCAGATTTGGAAAACAAAATTTTAAAACTTATCATTATTAATAACAGATTAACTGTACAAATTAATGGGATTCATTGTGATATTTCCTTAAACCATGCACTTATGTCTATCCACTTTTTTTCTACCTTTGCCTCCCCTCCCTTAGCACTCTTCCTATTTCCTAGTATCTGTCTTCTGCTTTCAGGTCAACTTTACAAAAACAACTTTATCTAAATTTGTTGTTGCTTTTCTTTTTCTTTTTTTGAAATGAACTGAATCCTATTCTGGCTAATTAAACTGGAAACTACTCTTTGAAAGAACACTGGGCAATTCTCATAATTGCTGCATGAACTATGATACCAGGTTGTGTATCTATGAGCAACCTCTCAAATCCTACTGCAGAGTGGATTTGTTGATGAGAATCTTCAAGCTGCCAACCATGAAATATCAGATTGAACTGCCAATACAACCAACCCATATCACTGTGCTCCATCACCCCAGGAATTTTGCCTTTTATCATTGTTTCATTAGGAAAATTTTTATCTCCCCCCACTTATATGCACCCCAAGTCTTTTTTTTTACCATGTTTTCCCCTCAGTTGTGATAAAAAAGTCTCCATTCCCAGACAAATGTCCTCTTGGAGAACAAAATTGCTCCAATTACTGCTATAAATTGAGGCTACTGAACAGAGTTTCATCAACACAAACAGCAAGTACAGTCACAAAACCCTAGTGAATAGCACACCTAAGTCCCTCCTGAATGGCAGAGTGTTATAGCCACCTTTCTACATAAGGTACTTTCAAATGCAACATTGCTGATAAAAACTCCTGATGTTTTCATTTCACACTTGCCAGCTTCCCAGGTTAGTAACAGATGCCACTATATCTTGTTACTTCAGTCAACAACATGAGTTATCCTGAATTACATTTTTACTTTACCTCACAACTATAATCCATCAATAGTTCTTGTGAATAATTATAATAAAATGTGCCCTGAAGATATCCATCACTCTTTATCCCCAAACATTGCTTTTTTTCAAACTATTTCTTGCAGAACAAATAAGCTTCCTAAAATATCTATTTCCACTATTTCATTGTAATGTGTTTTTAGAAATAAGCCAGAGTAATTTTTGCAAACATAAATAAGATTATATATGCATGTATGCATATTCCAGTAGTTGTTCATTGTATTTAAAATAAATCCAAAACTACATGCTGACTAATACATTCATGCTAAATACTTATTAGTTCTCTGACCCTAACCCATTTCTTTTCCTTAGACTTGTCCAAAAAATTTTATCAAATCTTTGGATCAGCCCTGCTATTCTGTTGTACTCCAAGGGACACCAGTCATGCTGTCTACAATATACCTCTGAAACTTTTTGTCAGCTGCTCTTGACTCTTCCTAAGAGTTTTGTTAAAGCTGGCTTCTGATCAGATTTTAGCTTAAATAATAACATCTCAAAGAGATTTTCCATGTTCTTCCAAATATAAATATCAGCAAAATGAGCACCGTGCAAATGTATTTTAATTCTATGCATACCATATATTGTATGTATGTTTTATACATATAAATTTATAAATTGTTTGTTTGCTTATTATCTGTGTCTGTAATCTCCTTTAGAAAAAGAAACTGTTTAGAATTTTCCACACGAATCGTTAGAAAGATAGTGGCTAGCATATAGTGAGGCTTGATATTTGTTGAAAAGATGACCCCGAATTAAAATGTCATGAGGATCTGAGGATTCTTTTTATGATAACCACTTATCAAAAGACATTTTTATCTAAATCCCAAAAAGCAACAATAAGGCCCTTTGATTTTTACAATTGAAGGGAAAAAAATAACTAGCATATGATTTTTTAACATATGATTTTTATATTTAATTTGCAGAAAGAAGACACAAAAGCAAGCAAAATTAGTATTTCTCAACTATCATTTAATATTTTCCCCCAATTATGCAGGACATAATCTCCAAACACAGGGTAGAATTTTTATTTATTTTATTTATTTATTTATTTTGTGGGTACTGTGGGTTGACCTCAGGACCTCACGTACCAGCAGGTGCCTGTGTTGCTGAGTAATATCACTAGCTGTTTTTTATATGTGGGTACTGGGAGTCAAACTCAGGAGCTCGTGCTTACCAGGCAGGTACTTATGCCACTGAGCTATCTCACTTGCCCCACAGGGTAGACTTTTAATATGAATATATGTTCCCATATACATAGCGTTGCTATATCAATCACATTATTGCTTATTTTTCATAAGTTTTCTCCTGCAAACCAGTGAAAACTTAATTACGCATCATTGGTGGTGCTTGAGTAACACTGGTTGAAAAGAAAGATTAAACTGAGATTTGTTCATTTCATGAATCTCTCACAGAGCTGGAAGGGTAGTTTCATCCTGTCTGACTCAGAGCACTGGAGTCTTTGTACAAGCTTATTATATTTTCTATCTTTGAACTTTGTCCTTTTAATTCTGAAAATGTTCAGTTTATGAAATGCCCCATGTCTGCCCAGATCTAGTTACACTCTTTATAAACTGCCTTTCCCAACCTGATTTTAGGATAACTTAGCCAGTAATACTAGCTGCTAATAGCAGTTTTTCCCTAACCAGGATCCAGTACATGAAAGTAGAAATGCCTTTTGAGAAAGATGACTGTGAACACAGCTCTTGAAGGTAATTGGGAAATAATCTGATTTGAGAAAGAGGTAGATAGATATTCAGCAGGCAAACAGGAGGTAATGACATGTGCAAGACACAGAGGTGGAACTTAATGAGTCATATAGAGGAAACGATATATTTACTTGCCAAGGGGAAACAGGACATAGGTGACGTTTCTATCCTTTCCTCTTCTGATTTATAACTCTCTATTCAGAATATTTTTTTAATGGAAGGTAGGATAGACAAACATGTATCCACAGTTCTGATTGAGACAGAATACTCCAAAATCATTTTCAACATGCAGAAGTTTTCTTCATGATTTTACAAAGAATGCTGTTTCACATAATCTACATTTTACACATCCCTTAAAGAGGAGACAACCACTTTTTTCTGAGCTGACTGCAGCAAAAAGGTTTCTGTGTTCTCATTATACAGAGGGTTTAAATGATTCATCTCTAATTGTTTGGGTAGCATGCACACACATAAGCAGTAACAGGGCTCCTGCTCTCCAGGCAGAAGATGAAACAAGTGTGTTTGGATTATGATAGATATCACTGATAAATGTTACGTTGACTCTTGTTACGGTAGATGTCACTGTTTCCTTAGTCTCTTATATATTCAGGAATATTTTTCTTGGTTTTGCATCTGAACACAAATTTTACAGGACCTGGCAAACAAAAAATAGTGTTATATCTTTTCTTTTCAGAAATAATTTTTAAGAAAGAGTGTTTCTTTTCCTTAAAGATGCATTTTGTTATTTCAACTTCGAACACAATTTTTAAAAGGACAAATATTTCTCTTTCTCTGATATGTATTTATATTAGGACTGATTGTATGTATTGTTAGGATTACCCTTCTTCACTTTTCTGTGCCATTTTTAATGTTCAAGTTTCCTGAATGCGGTAACACTTAACTAAAGCTTACATTTTTTTTGGATTTCTTTATTAGGAATCACTTCTTGGCACAGGAGGGAACTTTTCTGTCAGTGTGTATATCTATCCATTTATTTCTTCTATGTAAAACTCAAGAATCTTACTATTCCATGGTGCCACCGAATTGTCTAATTCATATAAAAGTTTGCCATATTTATTTTAATTAAATTTTACTCTTTAGATAAATATATTAGTACCTAAAATAATTCTGTTTTCCAAATGAGTTTCTTTCACTCTCAGCACTTACTTTCACACATGGCACATACATTATTTTGCAGTGGCACACACCTGAAATCCCAGCACTCAGAGAGGCTGAGGCAGGAGCATCAGAAGTTTGAATTTAGCCTATGAAACTTGGTGAGTGATTCTCTCTCTCTCATCAAGAAATCAAATAGTAACAAATGCTGGCAAGTCTGCAGGGGAAAATGTACCCTTCTACATTTTTGGTGAGGAATGTAAACGATTACCACCACCATGGAAATCATCATGGATGTTCCTCAAAAGACTACAAATAGAAATTCCATTCCACCCAGCTATTTCCATGCTAGATATTTTCCCAAAAGAGTAAAAGACATCATATTACAGCTACACACACATACTTATGTTTATAAAAGCACAATTCACAAATGTTAAATCTTGGAAGCAGCCTATACATCCATTAACAGATGAATGGATAATAATGTGGTGTTTATACACAATAGAGTACTGCTCTAACATAAAGAAAGGTGCACTTGAGTCATTTGTGGGATGCACCTTGAGACCATAAGTCAAAGAAGTCAGATGCATAAGCTTAAATATCATGTTTTTTCCTGTATGAGAAGCCAGAAATTTAAATAAATTAAAGAGCAAAATAAAAGATAGATAATAGGAAATAGGGAGATAAAGATAGATATTTTGCAAATGGGAAGGAGATCAAGAGATGGAAGGAGCAGGAAGGGAGGGGCAGAAAGGGATCAGAAAATGTGTTAATATGTGTTATGTATACTTACCAACTCACCAGGAGGAATATAATCATTATATATGGCAAACATGTATTAATAAAAATAAAAATTAAGACAGAAAATGGCTCCTCCATTGTCTATATGAAAGTCCTCATGAAATTGCAGCAAACATTTAGGTTTTCATCAACCAACTTTAAAAGTCACAAAACTTTACCTTTGCCATTTCCCTAAATTCATTCCTGGGGTTTGAACACCAGACCTTGAGCATTCTAGGCAATGGTCTACCTCTGAGCTACACTCCAGGCCCAATTGCTGCCATATTCTATTTTCATTAGATGAGGGTCAATAAATTTGACCCACATTCAAAGAAAAGGGAATTAGGCTTCACCTTTTGAATGGAGGAGTGTTGAAAAAATTCTGCATATGTAATAAAAAATGAAACCATCATGTCTTGGAAGGAAGTGTCAGTGTCACGATTTAATGTCATGGACAATATTTCAGATTTTAGTATTAAGTTTTAAAGAAATATAGACTTAATATTAACAAGTATTTTATAATCTATTTTAAATATCCCTGTTAAGTAATTTCACATTATTACTTAAGATTTTACACTGACTTGGCCACAATTTTTTTCATCTAGTTGTAAATATCTGAAATTACCAGCTAATGAGAATATATTGCCCTATGTAAACTCATCTTTAAAAAAATGTTTCAAGCAATTCTATACATTATTAATTAACTTTTGACATGATAAGAGATGCAATTTGGGTTTTTTTGGGGGGAAACTCCATTTAATTAATTGCTTCCAGAAAATATTTTTCAATATTCATCATGATTATATGTCTATAAGTTTAAACACTGAAGTTTCTATAATTATCAGCAACATATTCTGGAAACCATTCTGTTCACCATTTTAATGATTCACATTTTGAGTAGTGGGGAAAGAACTCAAAAATTGCATGGTAAATATACAGTCTACCACTAATTAATATTCCCTGAGTCTCAACACATTTAAATACATTTTTTAGTTCCTAAAGTATAGGAGAATATTTAATATTTTGAGTCTTTCCTATTGTCATTTATTTTATTTATTTTTATATAAAACTTATTGGATCATAACCACAATATCTTTAAAAATTTCACACAACTTTTAATATAATAAAATATTAGACTAATCTCCTCCATATCTACCTCAAATTTTCTTTGAGTTTAAAATGATTGAATGGTATTTGATATTAATTTTGTTCATATTAATATTTCATAATCAGAAACACAAACTTTGCTGTTTTCTTACATTCTTGTTTTTACCTCCTATATTATTTGTAATTTGTGTAGGTTCATTTATAGTAACAGAACATAATTTTGTAATTTTAATTTCAGTTACCTTTCTACTTCAGGACTTTTGTGTCTTTGAAAAAATAAATTTCAATTTTTTATCAACTCATTGAGAATTGCATATGCTTGCTTGGCTACATTGCTCATAGTTTGGGTATGATTAATTTTCATATTCTATTTGAACATGCATTTAAAAATTGCACTTCTTATATAATGCTTTGGGGTTCAACTTGCTAATTTAACTGCACACAAAAATTATAGTTGTAATTATAAGGAGATACAATTATATGCCAATGTTATTTTAAAGAACAAGAAAGATGGTAAATTTAATGCTTCTAAAATTACCAATACTTCACTTATTTTATGGAATTTTATAGTAAGAACATATTATTTGCCTCTTATTGTGCAAAGTATGATGATATTTTAGATAAGATCCCTCCTTAAAGTAAATTTAAATAATATGCAACAATAGAAATATTAACACTAAATATACAAAGCTTCAACTAAAAGTTCCCTTTAAGATGACAAAGTCAGAACATTGAGAAGAAAAGCAAAGGCACTATCAGTTTAGAAGTCACAGGAGACAGTAAAATCTATTTTCAGGACTGCTGACTCAGACCTTTTTATTTAAATAAACAAGAAAAAATAAAAACAAAACCTAAGCAGGCTTATACTCCTTATACTGTCTATGGATAATTGATATAATAGAATTAGAAATAATGTATGTATTTCAAGAATTTATCTCTTACCCAAATGCAAATATCCCTAGAATAATTATATTAGTAAAAGGAAAATCTATAACATTATGAATTATGATTTAGTACACTGAATTGAGTTGCTAAATTACACTTATTTTTGTTCAGAATTTCAAGGATCCTGTCAATTAAGAGTCTCAAAGCAGAGAAAATTCAAGATATCTCGGGAACCCTACCTCCTCCTACCCTTCCAAGCCTTCATTTTCATGTCAGACCCACTCTCTCTTCTCAAAGTAGACATCTTCATTCTAAACCTCAGGAGCTTTTTAGCTTATATGATGTTATTAAGGGAACCATATCCAATGAGTCAGTAAACCTTGAGTTTGTCCATCTGTTGAAATATTTCATAGAAATAGATCATCCTCCTAGAGAATGAAACTTATGAATTTCCTAGACTATCATGTTAACTAGAAGACTGGTCTTGGTCAACTGCCTTCTTTAATTCACAGTGTTCCACTGTGAGAGTGAGAAAGGGATCATAAGTGAGTGTTTTTAGCTTATTTTCCTTTTCCAATTTTAGAACATGGAAAAGATAACAGTGAAAAAAGTTTGACAAGGAAGGAAAAGAAAATAAAATGGCTAGAAAAGAGAAACCACTTCAGGGAAATTTATCATGCACAACTTTCTCCAAAGCCTACTTATATTAGATATATCCAGTTGGCTATACTGTTAGAAAATAAAGGTGTATATTTGTAACATTTTGATATGCTCATTAGTTTTACATAAGTTTTCATTGAAATATCCTAAAATGCAATTTAACAGGAAAATGTTTTCTATACTTAAAAAGAATTAGATTTCAAAAAAAATGAAACAAACTTCTGTTTCGTGGACTCAATATAGTTCATGTCAGTTCATTTTATCTATTAAATTTCCATAGAAAGCAACATATTCAGTCTATCATTGTTGAAAAAATAGGAAAATTTCTTCAATATGTTAACTTTAACCCTTATGGAAAAATGCAAAGATACGTCATGAGATTTTTATTAAATACACCAATATGTAGGACAGAGTTCTTTATGATTGGATGAAGACAACTCCATCCTCATCTTTGGAGATGCCCAAAAGTCTGGTGTTGACTCTTGTTCAAGATAAAGTGATTTTTTGTAACTAGTTAAATAATAAATTGTTTATGATGCATTATTTGATGTACAAAATTCCCTAGTAACACCCAAAGCTAGTTGGTTTGTTTATGGCTTGTCTTTCATTTTTAATTGAAAAGTTTTCATTATAATTTTGATATATTACAAAATATTTTTAATTATGAGAAAGTTACCAAAAATTATGGAAATATCAGAAACCATATTTATTTTTAATGAAATGTTAGGCTTCAAAGAGAGTATATCCCTATATTTATTAAATGGCTATATTTAAAATCATATTTTTGAAAAATATGGAATGACATTGGGAAATTTCATGATAAGGAAGTAAATTAGAAAGTGTGACTGCTTTGCTCCATGACTAGATTTACATAAAAATACCAATGTCACTTTCTTTTGGTATCTGCATCAAACAACCAGGGAGAAAGTATGTTCTTGGGAGACTGGTATGACACTGCAGGCCTTGTGCTTGGTTGCCTCACAAAGCCCCAGTGCTTACCTGCTCTGTCTTCTTCCTTCTTTCCTATATTGCTTGCTTGCAAATTGAAGAATTATGTCTGTATGCTCACTGGAGCTTTATGAATCCTTTCAGGTATTTCAATCTGTGCAATCCTTGGATACAGTAACTGAATAAAAATTTTATCATTCATTTTAAAATGCTCACAAAATATTTCTTGTACCATCACACCAAAAATTAGCCATCAAACAAAAAGTCCCTTTGCACTGATAGACTTCATAGTAAGTGACCCCATTTTTAATTTTTTCATCTAATATAGAGGCATTTGCTGAATCTAAGATAGCTTATATTTTACATTCTTACACATATAAGAACACCATATTTGTAATTACTGTATGAGATTTAATACTTTTATATATTTTATTCTGTCTACTTGTTATGTTTAATTTTTCATTTAGTTTTAAGTACTTAGAAAAGAGATGTTTGAGAATTATAATATTAACAATGAATTATCAGTTTTTTTTGAAATTCTGGATATTGAATTTCTTAAACTATTTTTTATACTGCTCAACATTAGCACACTAGTATAACTAAAAGACTAAGAATACACATGCACTTTAGGAAAAGAAAATACTTTTGAATTTCTCAAGGTTTAGTATTTCTATTTTCCCAAGTAATTTATTATAGATTGTTTTATATATCCTTATTTTAATATTTTTAGGATACATGCAAGATAATTTCATACCAAATATATTTGATTCACACAAGATAAAATCCTGCAAGTAAAATCTAAATGTTGCTTCCATTTTATAATTAAGCTTGCCTTTCTAAAAGCTTCTATTTTATTCTGAGACCACAATTTATACTTTCTATTTTTTCTCCAGGGTAACTTGATTTATCTGTAAGTTTTACAAGCATCATGGACTCCTGGAATTTTGAAATGCCTTTTTCTCATTTTTTTTATGAATACTAATATTATCTAAAACATAAATTATAAAACCTATCCTATCAGTCTTCTCAAGTTCTAGTCTCTTCCCACTCTTTGAAACTGTATGTCTTTGTAGGGAAATGTATCATCAAATCCATATTTATTATTATCTCCTGTATTTATTAAAATAGGGTATCACATATACACAAAACACTTCTTCTAGTTTTCTGGGTCTACTGTATTATTATTTAACCTACCACCACACTCTCCATCGCTGTTAATTTTCCTCTATAGTTTCTAATTTTTAATTTCTATTCTAAATTTACTAACTCTACAGTTACCCTCAAAGATACTTCCTGCCTGGTTACTTGACTCAGAATGACATTCTATTTATGAGTACTTTCTTACATTTTTCTGATGTTTCTATGTTTCAAGTCAAGGCCTAAGGGACTTTCAAATAATAAAATGATGTCAACAAAACACACAAATAATTGTCAACTAGGTAATTCCTAAATGACTCGGTAAAAAGAGAGGTTACACTACAAAAATAAGGTGGCATTTATTATAATAATGAGTTATAGTCATTGACTCTGAATTTTCTGCCCACTTGGGATTTCTTTATCCAATCAAGCATTGGAGGAAATGGACATGTGCCAGAGTTTTTGCAAGTTTTCTCTACTTCTATATCACTGTATAAATAATTCACCTCAAATTGTAACAAGTTAAAAGATTTTACTATAACTTTCATTTTGTATGAGAAGAATTCAAACATTTATAAGTCAGTAGATTCTTCCAGTCCAGTAGAGGTGACCAAGATCTTTTAGTAGATTTCAGTTGGCAGCAGGTCTAGATGGTGCATAAGAATAAGTTTTGCTTACTTATCTGGCTGCTTGAAAGGGATGGTTGTGGAAATCTACTAGGCTGGGGCTGTTGCTCAGAGATTGTGTGCACATCCATCCTCCATTAGCACAACAGTATTAGTTTAGCAGTATTTTTATGCAGCATGTCAGCTTTATGAGGAGGATTTCTGTGTGCTTAAGGGTCAGGGCATCTCGTAAGGTAGGTGTGGAACTCAAAGTGGTCACTTTTGCCATATCCTATTTATCAAGCAAGTCAATGAAAACATTTCAGTCTAAAAAGAGGAATTAAATTCCATCATTTAATTAAAGGAGTGGAAATAATTTCAACTATCTTTAATATTTCACAGAGTAAATGCATGACTCTTTTTAGTCCATATATCTTGCTCTTGTCATAAACACATCAACAGCAATCCCTCCCACCTACTAGGCTTCTGAGTGTGTGTTCTGAGAGGTTCCCTGTAGCAACTGACCTGAGAATGTTACACAAATAGAAACTTCTATGTTGTAAGTCATGGTCTTGAAGAGTATTTGCTAACTGCAGCATGAGTAGCTCATCAGAACCTCTAGAGTGTTATTTTACTTTAAAGGGAAGATAGAGAGACAATGTGAAAAAGTCAGATTTTGAAGTTAGGCAGAAGTGAGCTAAATTGATTCTTTGCTAAATGACCTTGGATCAGCAAGCATGAAAATCAAAAAAGAAAAAAAAAGAGATTAACTTAGGAATGGGCTGTTTGAGCAAAGAGGGCCTAGAAGATATCAAATAATCCCTTGGACTAGAATAGAATTTTCTGAAGTTGATAATTATTAATAAAGCCCTGCAAAGCAAATTTAGGTCAAATTTTGTTGAACTTAAAATCACTGAACTGGGCTGGTGAGATGGCTGAGCAGCGTAAGCACCTGACAGGCAAGCGTGAGGTCCTGAGTTCAACTCCCAGTACCCATATAAAGGAAAAAAGGGCCAGTGATTTTGCTTAGTGGCACAAGTGCTTGCTGGCAAGTGCTAGGTCCTGAGGTTGACACCCAGTACCGACATAAAAAAAAAAAATCACTGAACTTCAGATCTAAGCAACAAACAATTCATGACTAGATTTCTCATCCTATGATAGTGAGAGTAGTATGGTATTTAACTTCCAGCTAGTATTTTACAAAATAAAACCAGATAAATAATGTAGTCGTGTGACCACTGCTTCATTAACAGAGAATAATGCTTACCTTCTCTCCTCCTGTTATATATTAAACAGACACTTCTTTACTAATTAGCATATTTTTCTACATTTCCTGTTTGTCTTTGGTGAATATTTACATATTTCTTAAAACCATGAATTTTGTAGACTTCATTCCAATCTTCTAGAAAGTTTGGTCTATATTAACCTCCAGGAAAAAATAATTTTTATAGAACATGTTATAGAAAGTTCTATATTGTTTTATCAGGTTCTTTTAGTCAGAACCAGATCTCTGGGAAACTGCAAATAAACTTTTGTTCTATGTAAAAATGGAAAATGTATGAGGTATAAAATCATGAAGATTTTGCTAAGATAGATATAAAGAAATATAGACTTTTATGACAAAAATACAATATTGTGGTTTCATTAAAATGGACTTTCAGAGTACACAGACACATATAAAGAAAACTTAGAATTAAGGTAATTTCTTGGTCTGAGGCTTGAATTATCTAGGTAATTGCTTCAATTTTCCATCTCACTACACATGCAAACACATACTGGACTTGCATATTCTTACATATTGGGAAAAAATCAGTATTTTTAATTCAGGGAGGATATATAAATTTAAAGGCTAAATCTTAATATTATTAATAGTATGAACAAACTTTAGCCTGCTTATCTCACTGGCTAGTTTTAGGGAAATAAAAAACTTCTATTCAAAGTCAGAATTTTCAATTCCAAGCAATATTTGCTCTTGAAAGACAAATGGGTGTAAACCAAGCAATTGAAATGGAAATGGAGCACTGCAATCTGCAGGGAGGTGAAGGGATGCTCATAGTTCATTAAATAATGTGAGTAGTAATGAGGTTTACACAAATCAAACAGTGTGTTAGGTAATTGTAATGTTGCTTTGTGGTGAACCACCTGTCAGGAAGCACTTCCAGCCGAAGGCTCAATCTGCTCTCCTGCCTCCAGACAATTTCTAATTAGTGTAAACTTCATCTGTGGCAGGCTACCAGAAAATAAAAAAGTTATTTGTACAACTCTTGCTTTTCTCTAGAATGAAGGAAAATAATTGCTTTATTTCAAGTACTTCCTTTAATTTTTCTAGAGGGTATTTGATATACAGACTCTAAGAAAGAAAATATATGCATATGCTCATACATTAGAAATGCAGACTTTCATCTAAAAGCAAGGATGTTTCAGAGGTGAACTGCAGTATTAAATCCTACCTTTTCCTTGAGCCAGAAGAAAAAAGAAGAAATATATGAAAAAGAGAGAGAATCAGCAAAGAAAATGCAAGGAAGAGTAAACAGGGTCCCAGTGAGGTACTGAAAAATAAGGAGAAGGAACAGAGAAGGAAGGAAGAAAGCAAAGAAAAAAGGGAGGAAGGAGGAAGAAAGGTAGGAAGGAAAGAAAGGAGGAAGGGAGGATGCAGAGAGGGAAGAAAAAATTAGAATTATGTTTATTGAGATGATTTCTAAAGTTTTGAAAATCATTCACCTCAGGGAGATATACTTGATACCTGCCATAGCAAAAAGTACATGTAAAATTTCTGTAAAGTGACATTTATATATTTCTGCAGAAAGAAAGTTAAATATGGGAGCATATTACCAACAAACAAGCAAAATTTTAACTGAGAATCTGTGAAAGTTACATGAATTTTTAAAAATCAACAAACTGGGGCCGGTGATATAGATCAGTGGCATAAGCACCTGCCTAGCAAGCACGAGGTCCTGTGTTTGACTCCCGGTACCCACATCTAAAAAAAATATATCAACAAACTGTAGATTTTATTTTTAAACCAGATATTCCTCATGAAGTTCTTTCCACCAAAACATTTGCAACAATAAGATCATAGATTTAAACTGTTAATTTTATACTTCCTGCAACCTATTTGACCTCATGACTTGAGCTTTATACAGGAAATGCAGTTTAGTAATTTCAGTCTTGGTCTTTGTGGTGAGACAGTTTGATTTCAAATCAAGGATCTAAACATTTATCAACCATGTTCCTTAGGCATGTTCATGGAACTTTCTAAAAATCAGTGTCCTAATTTGAAGAATATTAAAGGTGACAACCTTTAATATATACTTTGCATGAATTAATTAACCTGTCATCAGTAGCTACTATTCTCTTTTCCCACACCACAAATATTCATACATTTAGCGAAGTAATTTAGTCACATATTCTATGTCCTTTCCTTGGGATTTATGTTTTACTCCACCCACAAAAATTTAACTTTCACTAGAATTTAAAGACTTTCCTAACTGAACCAACATGTTTCTTTAGTTGTCTACAGCTGTAGGGCCTCAGTCTTTGGCTTTTTGAGCTGTTTACTGACCATAACTACATATACCAGCCACTTCCCCTACACTTCCAACCTTGTATTTGCTCTTTTTCCTCTCCTCCTAAATTTCTCTTCTTTCATTTTAAACAGCTAGTGCTCCAACCTACAGGATTTATCTCTTTCTCTTCTTGCTGACTTATTCAAAATAGAGTTTATCACTAGATGGATAAGGAATGTTCCACAGCACAAAAAAGAATGTCATTTGGACCTTCATAAGAATGGAAAGAAATGCTTTAAGAAATCTATCTTTAGAGTGAAGCATCAAAATAATAAAAGTAATAAAATTAAATATAATTTTGGCCTCCCAAATTAGCCTCCTAATAAAATCTCTACTGTATCTTATGCTAATAAAATACCACATTTATGGTATAACTTATGTTAAAAAATATTGTTTCTACTTCTTAAATATGAGTCGGTACCAAGTTCCACAAGTGAATAGAGACAATAGAAACATTTTCCAGTCATACATATAAACCAAGTAACTAAAGGTCTAGCATATGTATAGTACTTTTAATAGTCTGATGCTAATAGTAAAGAAAAATCAGAAGATTCAGTTTGCTACAAAGTACTGAAGATCCTCAGTTCTTTTCAGACATGAAGAGAAAGGATATTCAGTAATAAGAACATAGTTTTGAAGAATATCAAAACTATTATTTGAAGATAATGATCACTCTAGTTATAACTCAGCAGAGAGTGTATGCAGAAGACTAATATTTATTAAACCTCCACTCAACATGCTCTTTTAACATCTTCAGAAATTGATATTAGAATCATCCTTACTGAAAGAGCTAGTAAGTCAACATAAATAATATAGAACATTTCTAGTAATAAGTATAATTGGAAAAATTAAGAAACAAGTCTATCTTTACATCTGTTTTTCCAATAAATATTACTGGCCTTCACTTTAAAGTTCACTTGTGAAATATTGCTTTCTAATAAGGAGGAAGTAAGACCCTCTACTTAGATAAGAATTTTATGGAAAATGGGAAAGGTCAAGACTATTAGCAAATATATATGCATATGAAAGCATTCTTACAATTTTGCACTTATAAATAGACCTTGATTACTGAAAAATGGGTGATGAATATAGAAATTCATGTTAAATAAGGGCAACTGTACATTATCTTTGACATGAATAAATGCCTTTTGAGACTCCCTTCCTTGCAAAATAATATAACGATGAATTCATTTTATTATGTTGATTGACTGTGGAGAAAAATTATCTTTCATTGCATATCAAAATAAATTTAGGGCCAGTGAGGTAGCTCAGTGGCATAACTACCTGCCAGGCAAGTGTGAGGTCCTGAGTTTGACTCCAGGAACCCACATATGATAAAAGGACCAGTGATATCACTCAGTGGCATGGGTGCCTGCTGGCCCATGAGGCCCTGAGGTTGACCCCAGGTACCCACAAAAAAATTTAGAAAAACAAATAAATTAATAAATTTAGAAAATTTTGGATACTCTGTGCTGTGTTTGACTGTGATATGACAACTGGAAAATTTTTCCACTTAATCTTACAATGGGCATTTGAATAATGGTCAACTGGGAGAAAATATATATAGATAGAAATAACTATGTCAACTAGAATTAGGTGGACGTCAGTCAAATTAGTTGAGTGTTTAAGCATTATTTTTAAAAATTCCTTTAATTTCAGGGACTTCTGAACATTTCTAAATGTTTTTCAGAGACTGGATATCAGCCTCAACTTTGAGTTTTGTTTACATAATCTACACTGCACACAGGGCTACCAGTGCAACACCTGGTTATTTGATATGCAGATATACATCAGGAGTTCTAAAAAGACTTCTTGTCAAAAGTGGGGAAGAGACAGATGAGTAGAAATGACAAAAAAAGGAAAAAAAATACAGAAAATAAAATCACTCATTTTTCTGTGGGTACTACATGACCTTTGTTCTAATTATGGAAACACTCTTATCATTCCAGATTAAAAAAAATGATTGATGTCAAATTATTGATATGTTTAATTTAGCCTTTTATAATTATTATTTGGTTCGCTACACAATTGTGTTTCATTATCTTTGTCTATTTTTCAAGAAAAATTGAAATATAAGTAGGTCAATGTCATTTAGTTGTTCACGGGAATCTTGAGCTATATCAAGACTTGTGACTTTATGGATGATTGCAATGACAGGACTAATTTGGTGTGATACATATTTTTATTTAATTTTGGTTGTTTGCTTTTTTGTGATACTGAGGATTGATTCCTCAGATATACCACTGAGCCACATAACTAACCCTTTGCATGTATTTATTTTTTTGAGACCGTGTCTCTCTAAATTACCCAGGCTGTCCTTTAACTTCTAAGCTTGTTGCTTCAGCATTTGAGCAGCTGAGATTACAGGGATGCCCCACCGGATTGAACTTGTTTAATTCTTTATCAAGTGTTAGTTTCTCAGATTTATACTTTAAAATATTTAAGAAATCATTTCAACAATATTGTTAGATATATTAATTTTCACCTGACTATTGAAGCCATCAAATGCCATAGCCATAGAAAAACTTTGCTAAAGTTGTTTAGCAGCAAATTTAACAATAATTTCTCATCTCAGAAAATAACTGATAGCTAATTATGAGAAAATTAATTCATCATTTCCCTTCAAATATTTTAACTATAAAATTTGGGATTAAAATATTTTAAAAACAGTGATCATAACTTGTAGCATAATTTAGAGAACTTTATTTTAAAATTCATAGATGCTAAGATAATATCTATCTAAGATAGATTTTATTGTTCTTCTACTTGAAATCCATAAAAAGTAGGATTTGTCATTCGCAGTAAGAAATTTTTGTGATTCAGTGATATCATTCATGATTTGCCTGTATAAAGAAGCCAGTTATTAATTCAAAAATGTATTGTAGGCTACAAGGTTTATCTCAATCAAAAATGAAGAACAATGAAGAAAAACTACAGCCATATTTCTTAAAATTGAAGTTAAATCAATAAGTAAGAGGTGAAAGAGAAATTAAAAATCACCATGTGTACTCTACAGATACCTTATAATATTGCTAGTGTAAACTTATGACAGGAAAGGTTTGATTGATGTTTGATAGTGGCCAATGTAGGTCATTTTTTAATTGCCAGAATGAAAAGTTGTGTAGAAAACCTTATGGCAGAATGTATGGCAAGGCCCAAAGATATTTTCAAATCAAAACCCACAAGATAATCTGTTGAATTCATTCTACCTCACCAGACTCATACTAATGAAACATAATTAAGAACTTACAATTTAAACACAGAAAACATCAATTTCTTTTATGATTTTACACAGGAAAAGTGTCTTTAATATCTGTGTGTCCTTTCATAATACTGGAAGTATATGAGAAATAATACTGCATTTAACATACTATAAAAATAGAAAAACTAGATTTTAAATATAGATATTTTAAATATAATAACAATAGCATGTACATAGTTATATGAAATACACTATTTCACTAAAACAATTTTATCTGTACTTTTATAAAAAATACAAGGCTCTGAATATAAATTCATATAACAAGTGAATAGTACATTGAAATGCACAATAGCACAGTATTATGTCCCTTTTTTAATCAGTGAAAAATGTTAAGGAATGGACACACTTCTTTAGAAGTAGTGGAAAGCGACAGATAACAGAATAATGGAATGTAAATGAATCCCTAAGAAAAAAATGCAGTTGGATTGCATTTGTGATCCATTTCATAAATGTAAAGATGACAAGTTGAATCATAGAACCGTTATACACCATATCTTCTATTCAAGTTTAAATACTAGTGGAAGAGATACCAAGATCAAATCTAAGAAAATAATTTAATACAGATATATGTGTCCATTAAATATATTGCAAGGTACAATTAATAATTCAGAAAGGCCCTTATGGAATAGGAATAACAGCAAAGATTGTTGCCTGGGCATTGAAGTAGAACATCATACCAGAATGGCTCAAGCTGTGGCCAGATATAAAAACCTAGAGCCATCTTTCCTGCCTTGCATACTGGGCTCCCTTCTTTCCTGGCACTTCCTTTAACATTTTCCCTTTAGGAAAAATATTACAGCTCCTCATTGAGGTTTCATTTAATTGTACATAAATATGATTTTTGAGGCTGAAGCAAATCTGATTGGTTTTCAATGTGAAAAAAGAACGTAACAACTCTTTTTGGAGTTATTTCTAGACAGCACTTTTCTCTAATGCTAACATATCATAAATGTATATGATGACTAGTATTTAACATATTTTTTCATGTGGTAAATTTCTATGCACAGAACAACCCAAAGCAGAATATCACAGTCTGTATTCTAGGAGTTGTTATGGGTTAAGCACTGCAGTTGCAAATACTACCATGGAGTATTCTGTGAGTAAATGTCACAATTAAGGTATAAACTTGCCTATGAATTTAAAGTGACCCATATCCCCTTCTCTTGTGTGTACTGCTAGTTGCAATGCTTTCTCTGCCCAACTCTTCAATAATGCCTCCTGTGACCCTGGGTGAGAGGAAATCTCCTCTGACTCACTCCACTCTCTTGGCCCAGTATCGTAAGTCAAAACTACCACAATATTTTCCATTATGGGTTTGCATCGAATTTTCACTTTCAACCTAAAGAACCAGGGGTTATATCAGGCTGTTTACCCCAGCCCCTAGGGAGAACACAAAGTTAGGCTCCCAGTACCAGAGTGGCAGAATTTCTTCCATAGCTCAGTTGTACCAGGGCAGTGGAGTAAGTTGCTGAAAGACCTAGGAAAATACCTGAAGACAAGAGTATGAGATACAGAGTTTATTAAACTCACTAATAAGTATGAATGGAAAGAATAGAACAGATTGAGACTTACTAAAAAAGGATAAGGTCCAGTGGCAAATCTGCAGAGGCAACCACCAGGTCAGACAGCAGTGAGCCAGACAAGAGATCATCAGCAATTCTCAGGCCCAGTAGCAGCTGGCTCTACCGTAGCATTCCACACTCTTCCTTTTCATCCTCAATGCCCAGTGGTGGAAGTCTGGGATACAGCACTCCATAGTACTCCAGTCCACACCTGATTAGTGTGAGGGGAAGGGTTTTATAGATTAGGCTACACAGCAGTGACATTGTTAGCTTACTTTGCTCCATTGTATGACAAGCATTCCAAGGAACACCTGATTTAAAATATGGGCAAGAAAGCAGTTTCAGCAGATTACACAAGGTTTCATAGTTCCCAGTGTCATTCAGATAATAAATATCTCGACAGTTCAGTCCTTGTGCACTTATAATCTCCTTGACTTGACCAGAATGTGGGACCAAAAAAGGGGCATTTTGGGGACATGGTTTTTTTGCAGGGAGGTAAACAAAAAATGGACATAGGTCATCTACTAGTAATAAAAAAGATTCACCCACAATAAAGTGAATTCTTGATTGCAGGTGACAAAACTAGTCATTAGACCATATGATGGGTGAAATAAATATTCCCTGAAAGATATACTGTAAGTACCAAGGTCTTGTTCTTCTTAATTTCCTCTTAGGGTTGTGTTGATAGCTGCTGTGGTACAAGATGCCAGTTTTACAGGGGCTCTTAAACATTCAAAGCACCTTTTTTTTAAATTTCCTGAAACCATGCTCATACAGAGTAATTGAATTGCATTTTATGTAGAAGAGAAAACATAGTGGTAGCTATCAAATTTACTGTTATACCCAGAATAGATTTTTCTGCATTACTCCCTAAAATTTTGTGTACTCACATCATATTACTTATATATGTCATTAGTAAGATGTTTACTCATCATGATAACAAAAATACAGAATTTTTCAAAGACATTAAAAACCAAGAAAATTTTGAATTTAAATTTTAATTAGGGCAAAATAAGTTTTTTCTTTCCTCTACAAATTTAGCAAATATTCTGATGAATTCCAGACTCAAAAAAAATTTTTTTAATATGTGGGTACCTAGAGTTGAGCTCAGGACCTCGCACTTGCCAGTCAGGTGCTTATGCTTGTGAGCTATATCACTGGCCCTCCAAAAAAATTTGTGTTCCCAATTTTCTTTGGATTGCTTACTCTCAGACACATTCATGGTTCAAATTTCTCTAACTTTTACCTGAATCTTTGTGATTAATCCCATTTATATCTTTCTACCTACTTATTTTGTTTCTTCATTCAGACCAAACTTCAATGCTAGCAAAATTATTTTCTGAAAACAGGTTCTAATTATATAAAATCTTTGATCAATTCAGAATAAATTGCTCATTCTGTCATTACATTTTTGAAAGCATCACCCAGTTTTCAAACATAGTATTTGTGAATACTATATTTGACACAATATAGGCCATATATTTTTAAATGTTCTCAGGCATTTGTTGTTCATTCTGCATGATATATACAAATTACACTTTGATGTTTTCCCTATCTTAAATTTTAAAATTTTTCATTTATTTTCGATCTATTCTCATTAAAATTTTCCCAGTATCTTCTCTTCTTAAACCTACATAACAAAAGTTGTATAACTTTACATAACTATAGTTATTGGCACTGGATTTTGATATATGTTAAAATTCTACTATCTTATAAACTGCTGAAGTGCTCTATATTTTTCCACAGAATTCCACTTTTATCATGGATGGTGCTCATTAAATATCAACTTGATTAAGTAAACTATAAACTCATGTGTGTGTGATATCACACAGATTGGTAACACAAACTTTTATTCTTTCATCCTATGGAATGCTTTGCTAGAAAGAGTTCAACTGACTTTACTCACTATCCTAAGATTCTTGATTCTTAAATAAATCAACTTACATGTTTCATTTAAAAATTATTTTGTAAAGGATTTTACAATTATGAATAGGTACCACTTGGTTTTGTTTGTTTTTAATTCTCTGTTTTACAGTAATTTAAATACAGTCAATATAAATAGAAAGTTAAAATTACTGATAACAGAGACATGTGTCACTTTGATTTTCTCCTAAACCCCTTACAAACCTTCTTTGCAGATATAAATAAACTTGTTGATATTTTTAAATGCTAGCATATGTTAAACACAATTTATTCACATGCACATTGTATCACCAATCAATAAATTTATTTATTTTGTGGGGGCAGTAATTGAAGGCTGTGTATGTCCTGGGATGGATGTAGAGTTCATTATGTGAAATGAAGTTAGCCAAATACTGAATCACAAACAATGCATGATCTCATTCCTATGTGGAATCTAAAAAAACTTTATCTTTTTTTTTTTTATATGGGTACTGGGAGTTGACCTCAGGACCTCATGCTTGCCAGGCAGGTGCTCATGCTGCTGAGCTATCTCACTAGCCCCCAAAAACTTAATCTTATATAACTGGAAAATACAGGCCTGGGAGTGTAGGATTGAGTAAGTCATATAGAAAGGTTGATCAGTGAATACTGAGTTATAGGTAGATAGGAGCAAGAAGTTCAAGCCTGTTGTTGTACAGTGGGGTGACTGTAGATGTACTATATATTTATTTTACAATAAGGATTTTGGAAGTTTGCATCCTAAAGAAATCATAAGAAGTGGCTGGTGAGATGGCTCAGTGGCGTACGCGCCTGCCTGGCAAGCGCGAGGGCCCGAGTTCGACTCCCGGAACCCACATACAAAAAAGGGGCCGGTGATATCACTCAGTGAAACGGGCGCCTGCTGGCACGTGAGGTCCTGAGGTCGACCCCCGGTACCCACAAAAAAAAAAAAAAAAAAAAAAAAAGAAATCATAAGAATTTAAATATGTGTAAACTGCTTTAAACACTGTACAATGTATACAGGTATTGAGAAATTACCTAATACCCAACTAATACATAAAATATTTTGTTCTTATGTGTCAGTTAATTTTGATTAAATTCAATGAAAAAGCTATATATGTTTTGGATATTTTATACTATATGTGAATTTCCTATACTCCTATTGAAAGACATTCATGTTATAATATTTCTATTATTAAAAAACAATGCTGCAATAAAGCTTTTCTGTATGTTTCTTTATGTTCAGACTTGAATTTTTTATAGAATAAGAATGTATCAGACTTCATCAGGTTATCTTGTAATAAGAAAGAACTCTGTAACATTCTGTATAAACAATAAGGTTTACATCTATGTTTCAGTCATAGATGTAAAGCATGCAGTTCTTGGTCAGCATGGAGTTCTCCATATTTTCACAACTGTAGACTGACTTAGGTGTCACAGAAGCCTCCATGTGAAACAGTAACAAGCTAAGAAAGAGTGTCATGTATTACATGCAAGCTCTGAGAACTCCACTGTGAAGTGACACACATATTCAGTCATACCTAGCAGCAAAGGAGGTGATAAAGCACGATATTAATACTACATGTTTCTGGAGGAAAAGCTGTGAAGATTGTAAATAATGAATAACTACCTCAAGTATATTGATGCTGTAATTGTTGGGTCAAAGTACTTTCCATTTAAAAAATAAATAAGTCCCAAATATCTTCTATTACTTTATTTTTCTATGAGCATTATATGAAGGTATCAGTTTTTCTATATGCTAATTTACATTGAATATTATGTTACATTTTCTGTTGATTTCATATTGGATATGTTTTTGTATAAAATCAGGCAAATTTAACTATTTTATTTCATAAATGCTATTAAAATTAAAATATACTTTAATTCATCAAATTATAAACATAACAACTGTATAGGACATAAAATAAAACTTAATATTCTTTATATTTTACTAACTCATATTCTCTCTTCAACAACATTCTCAATTTTTAAAAAAAAATTAGTATTTCCATATTGACCACTATATCTTCAAATACAACATGTTTTTTTGTTATATATTAATTCCACATAGATTAATTTAAACTTCACTGAATTATTTTTCAGGAATTTGTAGATGGAATTGTCTGCTGAGGATCAATGTCCAAGGTTACTTTATTTGTACACTTGACACTTTATCTAGAACAACTCTGTTCAGTGAAGGCTGGCTGGAAGAACTCAATGGGAATATCTTTTGACTTTTATTTCCCATTATAATCAACTGAATTTTTCTGTTCACATCTATGTCAGACATAGTACTCTCTTGTTTCCAGGAGGTTAGTTCATATGTTTTTCCCAAAATTATTAATTAAATTAATATTAATTAATAAAACTAATTATTAATTAAAAGTAGCTAAATTTTTAAATAAAATGTCAGGATTGTAGAGAGAAAAAAAGCTAAAATTGACACTTCTCATAAAATCTAGACCTGGAGTTGAAATATTCCATTAGTCAAAATCGGGCACAGTCCCAGATAAAATTTGATAATATGAGCAAATGAATACCATATCTGAATGGAGCAAACTATGAATACATCATATCCATTTATTTTACTCAAACATAGTCCAACTACTGGTCATAGATTATTTATGTTCTTCTCATATGCAAAATATACTTACCATCTTCAAGACTCTCAAACTCTCGGGTTTGGCTCAAGCTTCAATTCCTGGGTTTTGTAATATAAATCATGCCGCATACATATGAGACTTCTGAGTTATGGCTCCATTTTATCTGAATATTTTTGTGCCTCACAGTCAGTACCCACTTTTTAAACAGACTTAAAAATATACCCAGTCAAAACAAAAGGTAAAAAAATGAGGCAATATATCAGTCACTGTTGATTTGAAGTTCTGCAAGACAGTCTGGCACATAGGTTCAAAATAGCAATTTATAATCCTTTTATCAGGAAAAAGAAAAGCCACATCCCAAATCTTGAGAGAGTACACTATGTATATCTGCTGAAGAATCATGATTTGTACACAAAAGTTCAAGATTCTAGAAATCTCATTTGTAGTTTAGAGGAGTTTACAAGTAAGCCCATCAGGTAGATATGGGCATATCCTTTGTAAATGGTCCTTCATTTATATGATTGATATAATCTTGACCATGAGGCCATGCTTTCCTTGCAGCACTTTGAAATATGTCTTTGCTGAGGATTTTATTTATGTTGACCACTGTTGCACTTAACAGAGATAATTTTGTTTCTCAAATCTCCAAAACATCATTACGTATATGCATTTTTCATTCAAAGTGCTTCTACCAGTAGGACTGCCATTCTTTTACTAATTGCCTCTCTTTGGTGTTCTACAGGCCTTCATCAATGGTCTTATCAGGAACCCCTGCAACTTACCACTAACCGGTCCTAAAGCCAATGTTACGTAAGGTTTTATTATAGTAGCAATGACTTTTGGTACAAATTTCTGCTATTGTTATTAGTTGCTACATCACAAATTACAACAGATTTGGGAGTTTAAGAAAGATTTCATTATCTTTCATAATGGCTTGTCTCTGTGCTATATGGTGACTTCCTAAGCTGCAGTATTGAAATTGCTTCCTCACACCTATGTCTCTCACCTAAGCAAGGATGGCTTTATGCCCTGGTGTTAGGATGTAATCATTCAAAAGGGGTAATGTTTGTGGATTCTTAGTTCTCTTTGTTAACTGATTTGTCTCTGTTTTATATCATCTCTGACTGCCTTCATTTCCACATGGTCTATGTAATTTTTAATGAAGTATAGCCTAGCATCTCATTTCTATCACAATTATGTTTTTCTCTATAACATTTAGACAATATCCATTGGCATTGTAATATGATGAAAGAGAAATCCTGCACACTTAAACTGATCCCTGATTTGATTACCCATTTTATTACATGCTTACTTCTTATTCATTGTAAATCTTCTTTTTTTACCCAGCTACACACTCTTCTAAAGTTATTATTTAAGTTATAGTCTCTTTTTTCCATTTCTTTAGATATTTCATTTCTTTTCAGTTTTTTTTGGGGGGGTGAGACTAAAACAATTTATGAATTAATTTTGACAGAAAATTGAGCTTTGAAATTATATTTCTTGGGTTCAGATCCCAGTTAAACTACTACTTGGCAGAGTAACATGAGAAAAATTATTTAATTTCTCTGGGGCATTAGTTTGTTTATACATTACTGAAGATTATACTAGTATTTCATAGAGAACTTTTGAGAACCAAGTGTGTCAATATCAGAAATGCTCTGAGGTGAGCACTTGTCATATAAGAAAAATAAAAGTGCTAGCATGTCAAAAATTGAAGAAATTTCAAGAACAGACACACAAAAGTAATGATTAAAATTTTAAAAACTACTGCAAATTTGGAGGAGATGTATTGTTGAACCTTTTGGAAAAGTCAAAGAAATGACTTAGCAAAGATGCTTTATCGTTTTGCACTATCACCATTAATTCTTTAGTGATTAATTTTGTGCCAGCAGAATATACAGGAAGCCAGATCTCTCTTTTCACTATTTTATGGCAAAGGGGAGAACAGTTGACATATCTGTGGCAAAATTGTCAATGAAAATTATTTTGTGTTACCATATGAGTATTAACTGCTTTTGACCTTTGTGTTTTCTTTTAGACTATTCCCTTAATCTTCTGTCTCCACATTAATGCCTTCATTTTTTCTCCCTTCTCACTCCCTCCCTCTCTTGATCCTCTTCACCCCTGGGAACAATCTCCCTATTTCCTATTTTCTATCTTTTATTTTGTTCTTTATTTGTACTCTGGGTTTATCCTATAACAGAAACAATGTGTTATTTCAGCATGTGTTATTTATTTCTATCAACATTATGGTCTCAAAGTGCATCCATTTGTCATCAAAAATCAAATAATTAATGCCTTCTTTTTGGTTATAAACACTAAGTTGTACCCTCTTTGTCTCTTTTCATTCCTAGGCAAACCATGTTCTATTTCTCATTGTCATGTAACTGAGACATAATATACTTTGACTATCCTTCTAACCTTGTGGCCATTATGATTATTGTGAACATTGGACTTATGGTGTTTAAATAACTCACCTCTTGGTCCACCATTCCTATCACTATTCAGATGTACAGTAAAACTTTTTACAGCAATATATCATATGAGAAAATTCAATTGCATAAGACAAATTTATACCACTTATATGAATTGTTCCTTTATTTGTTGATAAAAAATACCTGAAAAAAAATGCCTGAAGATATTTGTCTATGGTCATTGGCAAATGTTCTGCCATATTCATTAAATGACTTGATGCTTAAAGTGTATGTTTTAATAAAATTCAGACAAGTACATTTAGTTAAGAAGACAGTATAGGGCCGGTGAGATGGCTCAGTGGCGTAAGCGCCTGCCTTGCAAGCGCGAGGGCCTGAGTTCGACTCCCGGAACCCACATACGAAAAAGGGGCCGGTGATATCGCTCAGAGGCACGGGTGCCTGTTGGTGCACGAGGTCCTGAGGTCGAGCCCCCGGTACCCACAAAAAAAAAAAAAAAAAAAGAAGACAGTATAAACTAAGTATTGATATTTTATTTTAGAAGTTTTGCTAAAAGCTCCTCCACATCACATATTTTTCTTGTTTCCCAAAAGTAAGGATAAATAGAAAAGTTTGCAAAACAAGTACCCTTGAGGTCTTAGTACTGTCTAAAATTAATGAAGCATATAAACTATATATTATTTTATAATGAAATATTTTAAATATATATCATACCCAAATACAGAATCTTAGTGAAATGAACATATTTCTCACTTACTTGCATGTAAATATCATTTGTAGAGCCTTTCAGTATTTTGTACATGTTAATTTCTTTGTTGATATGTTTAGTCTTCTTAAAAAATTAAAGGATAAATTTTGACCCAAATGAAGTAATGTTATTAAAAATATGAAACAAATTTTTGAAGGAAAAAAGTTTCAGGAATATTTGGTTACAAAAGCATGAAAGAAGCTACACGTTCCTGTGATTTTAATTTCACATAAGTATAATATAGTCCCACTGGGGATATAGCTCAGTGGCATGGCACCTACCTGGCAAGCATGAGGTCATGAGTCCTATTCCTGGTACCAAAAAAAAAAAAATAAAAAAGGGTGTAATATAGTCCCTAATATCTAATGGGTTACTTGCACTCAGAAGATATGAGCAAAAATGTAGAAATTTTATTTCAAATGCACTTACTTTCATGGACTTTGAGAAATGTCTTACAATTGTTCTTCACAGTCGTATTTTGACTTACTAAAATAACATATGATAAGTATATTTGCTGTGTAACTATAGCTGCAGAAACAGATAAATCTGATGTTGAAATGCAGAATTACTCATTCCTCACATGTGACCATGTGGTATAATTAGCTTTTTTCATATCCTTTGTTTGCCAGAGTTAAAATAATTGTATCACCATTCACGACTCTTATATGATTGAGGTGATTAATGCAAAGCCCCTTTAGTGTAAGAACTGAAGTGAAAGTACTTTTGAAGAAAGTACTTCTTTTTTCTTTGTCTTTAATATAAGATGAACTTATTGTATAAGTAATTATATAGAAAAATTGCCCAAGAAATGATGTATTTGTGTTTCAAAATGTTAAAGGAAATCAATATTCGAAGCATAAACCTTTAAAATAGTATAAAGTGTAAATTTTTCTTGTTAGAAAGAGTGTTATTTTGTAGTTCTATGTTAGACCTTAGAAAATTCAAAATGAGGAACCTAAATGACTGAGGGCAGTCAAGTTATATTTAGCTCACTCAGTTGATTTCAAATGCACACTGATTGCAGGAACAACAAAAATAATTCCTGCAATTAAATGAGTTGCCTAACTTGATAAGTACCTGTATACATTTAGCTGGATTCCAGCTTCTAGATTTTAGAAACTTAACTTTATAGGAGAGTTTAAATATATATATTTGCAATCAACTTTTCTTCTAAATTCTGAAGAAGGAAGAAAATATATAATTTAATTTTTTCTGAAGTTCCAGAGCTTTTTCTAACATGTTTTGCATATTTTATATATATTACATATTCACAGTGCTATGGGATTGAAAATATGTTTTATCGATGCCCCCCAATTCCAATAATGATTTTTTTCTAATTAGTTTTTTCATGAGCAGAATCAGAGTGAGACAATGAGAATTTATTTTTTATCCATCAACTACACACACACACACACACACATACACACATATATAGGAGTGTGTGTGTATATGTGTGGACCTGTGTGGCTATTATCCTTTTTTAATTTCTTGTTGAAAAATACACCTTATACCTTTACATTTCTCTTTTATACAGTGTCCTGAAAAACTGAAATGGATGCACAATATGTTTATTATTGCCTAAAATAAATAAATTTGGGTGCCAAGTGACTATCATAATAAAATTCATCAAGAAAAAGTTTTTTGCACGCAAGTACCTCTCTTAATGTACCTTTAAATACAAAACAATCTTTTATGAATTTATGCTTACCACTATATATCTGAATCTACCATATTTCTTGTTTCATGGTACTCTTTTGTTCCTCCTTTTCCTTAAAATTTGAAATGTACTACCTCTGTACTTTCTTTGTCTACCTTTATACCTCTTTCAATACACTGCAGTTTTTTTATGGGTAATCAGTGTTGTTTGTATCTTTCTCTTGAAAATTTGTTTAGTCTTTTTAGCAGGAAGAAGCCTCTATCTTTGGAAATAATATAACAGAAAAGTTACAATATCTCTTTCATTGTTCTGACACATCTTACCTACTGCATCATAAATTAGAATGATCAAAATGGGATTCAACATTTGAAAAAGAATATGTCTTTAAGTATAAAGACACTTATTTCTAAAGATTAAGCAATATTTGTGCCTTATTTTCTTGTTTGTCATTGTTTTTATTTTTTTTTGAGACAGGGTTTTGATATGTAGTTCAGGCTGGCCTTGAGCTCATTATGGAGCCCAGGCAGACCTTAAACTTGTGCAATCCCCCTGCCTCAGGCTCCTGAGTGCTGGAATCACAGGTACGCAACAAACATGCCTGGCTGGTGCATGATTTTATGGGAAGTTTCAGATAGATCCAGAGTTCTAAGTGTGACATATCTGACCTCAGTTAATCATAATAAGTGGCTGGTTAAGTCCATAATTTTCTAACCATTCACACAGAAAAGTATATGACAAGATGTATATAGGACTATAAGGAAACACTGTGTGCATATTCTTAGCAGAGTTGCCTCTGCAGGTAAGTTAACCCCTTAGAAATGGCATTAAATTTAGCAGACAAACTGATAGAAATCTGATGCATGATAGATAAATAGGTGTATAATGAAAAGTAAGGTAAAGAAAAAAGAGGCAGGAAAGGAGGAGCAAGAATTAAAAAGGAGGCTTTCTTGACGTAGTGAGTTTCAAAAAAAAGAGTGCCTCAAACCAAATTAGAGTGCTTTACTTTTGCTACTATTTTAACCACTTTGCTCCCTATTACATTTACATATTCAGTCATTTATTGCTTTCAGTTTTGCACATTTTGTTATTCCTATTTTGTGCTATAGCTTTCATTTCCTTCTTAGTTCCTGTTGGCTATATAGTCTTGTCAACAACTTTATTCTCTGGACAAAGAATTGAATATGTCATGATTTACTGAAGTTCCAACTTCATCTTTAAATCATCTACAAATATACTTTTTCAAGCCAGTACTGTAACCCCCAAGTTTTCTCTAATTTCAAAGTATTTGTTTGTTTGAAGGGGACATAATAGTAATACTTATTCACAAAACATTTTAATAGGCAGTGTGACGATCTAACTAGGATGCCGAGTTAAACGCCTCTAATATATTATTGGCTTCATTTTACCCTTAGTTTCAAATTGGCTTTTTTTTTTCCTTTTTACTCAGAATTAGCCAATGGTGGCCACAAAATGGATGAATAAAATTAGTTGTAATATAATTATTTATATATCAGGATTTCTATTATATAAAAGTAAAATATCAATTAAGTAAAAAAGGGGAAAATTCCTTAAATTCTTGTACTTTTCCAATTGATTTTTAATGTCACAAAATTATTAAGTAGAAGAGTTGTCAATAGAAAACAGGCACTCTGATCTGAATTGAAATCTCTTTTCTATTTAACATGCTCCCTATTTAATTAAAAATTGAATGAGTATTTCTTTGTTTATTTTTAAAATAATTTTTTGAAACTTATAACACTTCAAATATAAAAATAATCTACATATAGGCAGTGATAATATGCTGTGATAATTCCTTTCATTCCATTGTACAGCTATATCTTTTAGTTCATTTTCAGCTACATTTTTATGAGATTGGAATTTTACCTTAGTCAGCTTGAGCTTCAGTAAAAGGATACACTAGGCCAGAGGGCTTAAGCAATATACATTCTTTCTCTTGTATTTGAGAAAATTAGAGAGTCCATGACTAAAGCACCATTAGATCTAGTGTGTGTTGAGAGAACTCTCCCTGGTTTGCAGATGGTCATCCAATCACTGTATCTTCACATGGTGGCAGAGGGAGAGAAATCTCTTTGTTTCTTCAGTATGTGTGTGTGTGTGTGTGTTTAATATTGGTGATCAAACCTACAAGTGTTCTACCACTGAACTATATTCCCAAACCCTTTTTAATTTATTTTAATTTTATTTTGAGACAGGGTCTTGTTAAGCTGCTCAGATGGAACTGGATCCTAATGTTCCTCCTACCTCAGCCTCTCTAAGTGCTGGGATTAGAGGGGTGGACCACCCCACTGGCTTTAGATAATTTTCAATGTAACTCCCTTTGTAAGGACATAAATACCATTCTTGAGCGCTTCACCCTAATGACCTAATTGTGTCCAAAAGATTACATCTAATACCATAATGTTTCAGATTTAAGCTTCAACAAATGTATTACTGGGAGGGAGAGTGGGGTATTAGAGAAGTAGGGTTGTTGGTGTAGCTGTATCTGATGGGGGATTTAGAAGCCTTTGGAACTAGTTTATGAGAGAAATTTCAAAAGGTTTCATGAGTTGAAGTGGATAAACACTAAAATTCTGTAAACAGAGATTGATGAGTGATTCTGGTTAGAGAGTTCAGGAGACCAAAATGCTGATAAGTATATAAATAGTAAAGCCAGGCTCAGGAGCTTTTATTTGGAAAGAAGGGTTCTACTGGTGGTTGGGCTAGAGGACATGTGCATAACCCACCTGCAAAAATGTCTTCATTTTGGCCAAGACTTTGGAATGTGAAAAAGACTGACTTTAAGAATGATGGACTAATTACTCTGGTGGAGAAAAAGCCCAACTTTCTGGCAGTGGCAAGCATGGTGTTGGCTGCTTTTAGTCAGATTTAGAGAAATAATGTGGAACAAAGATTGAATTTAAAAATTTCAAATACTTAAGTTTTGGCCCAGAATGAAACATGAGACCCTGCAGTCAGTGGAGGTGTGGAGGTTAAGGAGATTAACAGCATTAAAAAAAAATAAAAAGAAGAAGAAAAAGCAAGGACTTTATACAGGGACAAGAAGAAAGATGAAAGATGCCTTGATACAATTTTAGGAATCAGCAAGATCCAACCCAAGTGTAAAATGTCAGCCATTCATTTGAAGAGAGTGTTCCTGGCATCATGATAGAGAAGGGCCTCCTAGGGAATTGCATCCCTGTGATTCATTTCAGTGAATGTAAACATCCTGGTACTTGGAGAACTGTACAACCATGATCTCAGGGGAACTTGCCACTACTTCATCTGGCAGAAGACCATGTGATGATTATTTTACTAGCATTTACAATCAAGAGTTGTGGAGTCAGTGATGATTTCACTGAGATTTAAAAGGAAGGATTGGGAGGTCAGGCAAAGATGCCCTCAGAGGGAAATGCATACAGCTGTGGAAATAAAGCTCTAGGTGCAGTTGAGTCCTCCAGAATTTGGAAATTATAAGAATGTGGAACATCTGCCAAATATAACTGCAGGGCATGAGTGGAACCATCCCATGTGTAAGAACTTGTAAGCTACAACTGGCAGGGTACTTAGAGTAGGACCAGCCATGTCCTTTAGATCTCACATTTTACCACCATGCTCTCCAGCTACTATACATGGAGCTACAAGATTTAATGTATGCTCTACTCGTTTTCAGTCTTGCTTTGGTCTGATTCTATTCCATCCACCTATTTAACCCTTTAAGAATGGTAATATTTGTCATGTACCCTTATAGCTTGGTATTATATAACTTGTTTTTAATATTTACAGATGTTCAAATTAAGAGTTTGCCTGGAGTCGCAGGAAAGACTTTGACTTATACTTTTGGAAAATGCTAGAAATACTGTTACTTTGGGGAAGGGATTATTGTCTTTAAATTGTATGCAGGATAGTTGTATTATGTTAGGGGGAATTATGAACTGCTTGCAGTCTTTATTTGAAAATTAAATGTGGTTTAAGAAGGTGCCTTTGGGTGTGAATTTCACAAGGTGTAATTGTGACAATTAATCCTAATGTGCCAACTCATTTGATTAAGAAACACCTAGCAGATTAAGAATGCATGGACCTGGGTGAATCTGGGTTGGTCATAGAGACATGGCCTTGGCAACTATATATTTTACCTAGGCCAATCCTCTCTGGTGCTCTCCCTGAGCTCTGCTCCCTAGCTGCCATGATTTAAGAAGCTTTACTCCTCCATGCACTTCTGCGGTGACATTTCTGCTTTGCAAGGTGCTGACTAGGGAATGAATCCCCCAAAACCATGAGCTAAAATAAACTTTTTCCCCTCTAAGTTGTTGAGTGTACAATATTGTCTCCAACAATGGGGAAGCTGACTAGTAATAAAGGTAAATAATTTTAATCAATTCAGGATATTGAAGAAGCCAAAACTGTACAACTAAAGCCATGAAAGGGAACTTCCAGTAACTGCTTCAGAGAGGACTAAAAATTATGGGATGTTTTCAAAGGGAATAGGAGTATAGTGAGGATGATTGATAGCAATATGGATTTGTGTAACAATTTTTTTAAAGAAATAAACATTCAGATCATTTTATCATATACAGATTATCATGTTAAGCCTTTCAAGATCTTATTCCTGCTCATTTCTTCTCCATTCAATTTTTGACAACCATTCTTTTCCTGTGTTCCCTGATTATCATTCCCTATTAATTTCTCAGCATATTTAAACTTCTATGTTTGAATATTCTCTTTCCCACAAACGTACAAAATAATACCCTATTATAAATATTATTCAAATGGAACTTCAGTACTAATTAAAAGTATTTAAAGCAAAATTTCTCAATAGTATATTCTGAACTAAATATAACAATTTTCCTAGACTGAATTAAATACTGATCCTTTCTGGATAATAATACCCTATCCTTACATTTATCCTAGTGGTTACTATACTTTGTAAATATTGTGCATTTCTTACGTATTATTTAATTGGATTTCTTCAGTATCTAAAACTGTACTTCACAAAGGGAACATAAATATTCCATTTCTTTTTGCAAAATGAAGGGGTCAATGAATAATGTCTCATTGCCACTAACATAAAATATCTTAATCAGGTAACAGTACAATTTACTCTATTGTCAGAAAAAAAATTCTTAATATTGACTACTTTTACTTTAATTTTATTATGTTGTCGTGTTTTATAATTTAATGGATTATAGTTCTTTTTAATTTCATTGATACATTTCAGGTATACATAGTGATAAAATTCATCATAGGGAATTTGTTCCTGTACATGGCATATCTGGCATCTTTTTTCCCCACTGTTCTCCCCTCCCTTCAGCTGCTCTTCCCTTATTTATTTACAAAATATTTGTTTCCATTTTTTTCTTCTATTCTTTTTTCTTACCCATTCTTTCCCCCATTCTCCTCTCATTTAAATATTTCTTCCCATTTCCCAATATGTATTATACATTTTGTCTTTATTTATATTTTTATTTATTTTTATTTTATTTTATTTTGTCTTTATTTACACTTTCATTTTCTGACACCAAAGAAACCACGCGATATTTACACATGTGTGCCCAATTTATTTCACTTAATCTTATGGTCTCAAGGTGTATCCATTTAGCTAGAAATGTCGCAAACTTGTCCTTTATGACAGAGTAGTACTCCACTGTACTAAAAAAAAAAAAAAAAAAAAAAAAAACTCTACATTTTCTTTATCCATTCATTGGTTGATGGGGATTTGGGTTGTTTTCACGATTCAGCTATTACAAACTGTGCCACTATAAACATGGGTGTTCATATATTATTGTGGTATGATGCTTTTAATTCTCTGGGCAGGTACCAAGAAGGGGAATTGCTGGCTCAAATGGAACCTCTAGTTTTAGTTTTTTGAGGAATCTCCACACTGATTTCCACAGTGGTTGCACCAGTCTACACTCCCTCCAAAAATGGCAAAGTGTTCCTTTTTCCCCACAGCCCCACCAGTATTTGTTATTGCTTCATTTCTTGGTAATAGCCATTCTTTCTGAAGTGAGATTGAATCTCAGCATTGCTTTAACTTGCATCTCTCAAATGACTAGTGATGTTGAACATTTTTTGTATATTTATTTGCTGTTTTGACTTCTTCATCTGAGAAGCATGTATTCATTTCAGGTGCCCATTTTTGGACTGAGTCTTTAAATTTGCAGGGGTCTGATTATTTTGGGTTCTTTATATATTCTAGGTATTAGTCTTTTGTCTGAGGAACAGCTGGTAAAAATTTTTTCCCACACTGTGGGTTGTCCCTTCACTCTGTTGTTGGTTTTCCTGGATTATAGTTTTTTACTCTTGAAGAATAATTTTTTAGAAAATTTCATGTGTGTGTGTGTGTGTGTGTGTGTATGCATGTGCATTCTGGCTTGGATGCAGAATGTCCAGCAAAGGCATCATATACCAAGAGGAAGGGCTTTGTGAAGGTAATTGAATTATAGGGATGATATAGCTGACTTGTTATTAAAAGGTGGGTCTGGTTGGAAAAGGTAGGCACTGGATGTTTGACTCAGAAAGGTACATCTCCCTTTCTCTGCTCCTCAATTCTCTTTCTGCTTCCTGTCCACCAATGACTCTATCAGCTTCCTCCACCCAGGCCCTTTCACCATGCCTCCTAAGGCAGAAACTCGTAAGACTGAAACTGTGAGCTAAAATAAACCTCTTGTCCTTTAAGTTGTAGTTGTCAGTTATTTTGTCACAGGAATGAGACAAATGATTAAGAGAGTTAATAATTCTTATCAAAATCATTCTGTGAATTTCATTAAAATATTACCTTAGAAAGACATTTTATGAGCTTTTACAAATTATTTTTCTGTTGCTATGATGCTATACTTTAGCCCAGTCATGTTAGTGGATTAGTAAATGAGTACCATAATCACATATAAAGATACCTTGCAAGAAGGCTTCCTGGGAAAAATTATGCCTTGGTTTACAATAATATCTATATTTTATTTACTATTAGTTCAGTGTCTCTTATAGAAACACTAAGTAACTTTAGATTAGGCTGCCTAGTGTAAACCTATAAATTAGTGCTTAACCAGAGAAATACTCTTATACTTTTAGACTGTCATGGAGAAATATTCCTGGGAAGAGATCCAATAGGAAAATTTAATTGAAGTTATTATATAACAAAATCAATACCAGGAAGAATAAAGTAAACAACTGTGTTTTATTTTACTCTGAATACTAGAAAGGACTAATACATTGCTTTTCATTCACCGTACAAAAATAAAAAACATATTCCACATTCGTTTGAAGAGGTCAGGATTTTGCAAATATGTCAGAGTTTCCCCAAATTATATCAAAACACATGAAAAATTTATTGTGTAATTATGGAAGGTCTTGCCTTCTATGTAAATGTCACCTAAAAATTAAACACATTACTGCTTGGCATAGTCTCTGCATCACAGGAATCATGTAACATTCTGTCCTATATTTTTCATTGAAATTCCTAAATAAGGGTTATTCTTTATATAGCAAAGAATTACAGTTTTTGAAAAAAAAATATATATATATACTGCTAAACATGTATGAGATACAATGAAAGAAAAAAAATCATCTTCGAGATCAAATTTACTTAATCTTTGCATATGGGTATTTTAATATGTGGAAAATCTCAGTTCAAAATTGAGTTTCATTCCCAAGGAAAATATAAAAATAATTAAATATATTTTAACCATGTAAATAAAATACATATGCATGTCAAAACAATATTTTGCTTCTATTAGGTAAAATATGCTAACCAAATCAGCATATACTGTAGTTTTTCTAATATCTATCTATCCCCCAAATCAGTTCTGTGTTATTGCTTATATTGAGGGGATAAATATAAAACATTTAACTAAAATCATGTATAAAAATAATTTATTAGTAGTACAGAAATGTTATTGATTTACACAATAGCAAGATTCTATAAATAGATTATAGTAGTGAATAGTAGAATATAGTAGTATATTTTTATTTAATTGTATACATTTGTAGATTTACTTTTTTGTTTATTTACTAGGAAAAATTTTAACTGTATAGCCCAGGGTGGCCTCAAACTTTCTATGTATTCCAGGCTAACCCAGAAACTGCAGATCCTCCTGCATCATTTCCTGACTGCTGGGATTACAGGCATGTACCACAATGCCTGGTTTACATGGTATATTTTAATAGCATTACATGCATTCTAGAAAGGTCAAAAGATGCAAATAAATAAAGCCAGTAAGATATTGTATGACATACCATTTTTACAGCAATACTTAGTTTGATTGTTGTATCTTTTAGGTTATGAGCTATGAAACTAGAGAAAATGAATCTATAAATTAGAAACGTATTCTCTTGAACTTTTTATATTTAACATAGTTGATCATGACACTGGATATTCTAATAAATAAGTATGTATGCTGCATATATAATGATAGAAAATGATAGGAAAACATTTGTTATTGAATTGCAAATTATTGCCATTATAAGTAACCATGTCTAGATTATTACTAATTAAACCAGTTGAATACTCATGATAAATGTATTTGGTGCAATGCTTGCAGACCTTCAATATTAGAAATCTAGTTTACTCATATTTTAAACAGGCTTTATAAGTTTTTGTTTTTTCTTTATACAACATTTTTCTTTTTGGAACACCAGCCTTACCAAGCTGTTTAAAATCATGTATAGAATCTGAAACAACAAAATACAGAAATCTCTAACTAAATATACACAACAACTGATATTTCAGAAAAATCAGGGTATGAATTATGTCTATGTCATATTTCCAACAGTTTTTATTTAACTGGATTATTGGGGGAAAGTGCTGGAAATTAAACCCAAGGTCTCATATGACTAGGTACATGTTCTACCTTTGAGTTACACCCTCAGTACTTTTTCCTTAATTGTGGATTTAAAAAAAAAATGAATATATGGCATGTCGTAAAGTGCATTTGGAGCACAATAATTAATTAGCTTATTAATTAGTTTCTAGGAATTGTGCAAGGTATGTGCATGACAAATTAGTAAAATAAACTTCTAAATTAAAATTTTTGTTTTGCTGTCACATTACTTTGTCAGCAAGAATTTTCCTGAAATTTCTTAAATAAAGTTAGTTTCTTTTTTAATCAGAGATTTTTCCATGAATAATTTCAAAGTTACTACACTTTGAAAACACTAAAATTTTCTTCTGGGGAAGGACAGTGCTAAAATGAATTAAATTGACTGTATAGAAACTCAGAGAAATTAAGCATACATTTGGCAATTAAAAATACTGCTACTTATAAATGTAGGTCTTAGGTGGTTGTTTCAGAGGTCATTGCAAAGCCTTTTGTGCTCCTTTATTTTCAATAATATTTCCATTAGGCAGCACCAGCTTCAACTTCTGTGTGAGCTTTTATATTGCTGGTCTTAATCATCATTATTCACTTTAGTTATATCAATAAAATATCTTGCAAGCTCATAAAATATACATTTCTCAAAAGCAAATAGATTACATTATCTTCTTGTGGTTTTGTTTTCAAATTGTGGATAACCAGAGGCTCAGGAACTCATGGGATAATATCAATCTGATATACTTTAGACAGTGAGATGTTTTTAAAATGAGCAAATGTCAATGGATCACATTAAAAAGGTCAAAAGAAAGGGGAAGGTAGTAGTAATACTGATTAAATACACTAGAATACATTTCTAATACATATTTAAAATAAGATTTTCTTACATTGAATTAAATAGTAGAATAACAATTACTTTGCCTATAAAATTTTTATAATATGCATCCCAAAACATCTCCAAATATAATCCTTTTACAAGATAAGGGAGCTATTTGTGTTCCTTTAAAGCAATGAGGTAAAGATATTTATCTATTTTTACATTATAAAATGTGAACAATGGAACATTAAGCATGATTCCATAGGCGGGGCATTGTGAATGATAGGTAGCAATTTTGTAGCTGTACATTAGCTGTTATAAGACATTGAGGCAACATTTCCTGTGGTGGAAGAGAAGTCATTTACCAAATAGGCTGTTAACCAAATCAACAAATGTATGCTGTTTTCCCTTATCACTATTGGGACCAACCAACTGGGTCTCATTAAGTCATCTGGGTTTACCTCAAACTTGTGATCCTCTTGCCTCAACCTCCTGAATAGCTGGGACTATAGGTGTATGCTACTGCACCTGGGTTTGAAACTTATGCTCAGTATTGCATGTTATTTTTTTCTTAAGAACCTTCATCTTCATCACCTTAAAGTAACACTTCATTTCAGGTAAGGTATGTAAAAAAATCATATTTTAACCTTAATTAAGAATGATCAGATTTTTTTTAAAGTGTATATGTAGTATACACTTAAAGTGGCATTTTAAAAGCAATTGATAGAGTATGAAATTTTACAAATTAGAAAAAAATTAAGAGTACTTTTTCGAATAGTGACAAAATATAGTTAATGATATCTCATTATTTTTTCTCCACTATATAAAAAAATGAAATTCAATCTCAACATTTTCCCATAATCTGGAGACACAATATTTTATCATCATGCTAAATAAAAGGAAATTTGTGATTTTGCACTACTTTTTAACAGACTAAATTGAAATAATTAGCACATATTTCCCAATACATGAATCTGTTCTCTGTTATATCATTACCTCTGCCATAAACACGGAAGGCAGAAATAATCTTGAGTGGGATTTTTGCAAGTAATTACTTAAAAATATAGAAAGTACATTTTTGTGCAATAGTTCCATCTAATACTTTGAATTGTTGTCTGCCTTAATATTTCATTTCCATGTGAACAAATTTTGAGCACGTCATAATGCTACTCAGTTGTCAGAATGATGCAGTAGTCTATGCAGAATTCTCTTCCGTGGGAGCAAACAGTAGGATCACCTCACGTAACCCAGAATAACATTTTCTTCAAAATTGGCAGAATATATCTGTCATTTTCCAATGGTTTCCTACTGGTTGTAACTATTTTGAAGAATTTCAGTGGATCACTTCTCTTTCCCATATGTATGCCTGTGAATGTGTGTTTACTGCAGTGATACAACTCTAGATTTTTTTTATTTACATGATATAAATGTCCCTTGGTATGGCATTATTTTTCCGTGTGAAAATAATTGCAAGCCTGATTGATGATTTCAATGGCTGTAGAATCTTCTTCACATATATGGGTATAACGAATTAGGCATCAAAAACCTAGCTGTTAGTAACAATGAATAGCTAGTTACTAAATTTGTAATACTTTTCAGTGACAAGTGCTTAAATTGTTGCTTGAATCAGTTTTTTAAATGTAAAGATATTTCACAGTGTATGCTATTTAATTTTAATGCTTTTCAAAGTTTTTTTATTAATCAGTTATTAATTACTAATTTCATTAAAGAGGTTACACTTCATGAAGCCTTACTTTAATGACTATTCTTAATAGAGAAATATATAAAAAATTAAAATAAAAATTAAGATTCATAATCTTTTTCAGTATTTTGTGTGAGAATATTCTTTGTTAGTTGTACACACAGTTGTATTTCCTTTTGTAAATTGAGAAAGGCTCTTCCTTTGCTCCTGAGTCTGATCTTAAACTCCTGAGCTCCAGGGAGCCTCCCCAGGAGTGGCAGCTGCCGGTGCACACCTGACTTCCTGTCTACACATGTACTTGTATGCTTAATTCATACACTGCATTCCATTCTTAAACCACACAAGAATTCTTAAAATATGCTTTTTGTGTATCCCTTATGAATTTTGTTACATTAATTAGACTATTATGGTTTTCCATTGCACAGGGATATACATATTTTCTGATGAGAAATAAGGCATGCTTTTTTCATCTAGTTGTTGTTAATATTTTCCATCAATAGTTTAGAAAAATATAATGACTAGGTTTCTTGGTTCTTGGGATTCACATTTTCTAGTCTGAGTTTTTCAGGCATTTGCAACAGCCTGTCCATCTGTAAATTTAATTTGGAAACATTTTGGTCATTATTTATACTGAGATCTTTCTTTCACCACATTTCTTCAAAGAGTCAATTAAATGTACATTAGGCTGTTGGGAATTTTTTCATTTTTTAAATGATAGTGTTTTATTTAGAATATAAGCATTAATTATTTAATCTGAGATGATCAAAGAAGGTTCTATTGAAGATGTGGGATTCCAAGTGAGTTTTAACTATGAAGTAGAATTTATGTCAGTTGGCGACACTACTCTGCAGAGGCCCAAGCAGACAATGTCAAGCGTCACTTGATATACCCTCAATGCCAAGAGGGGGCAGATAAGTGCTAGAACTAGAGGTTCTGTAACACTATTATTGAAATTAATTGGTGACATACATAATTTTAGAATTTTTAATTTCTTTTGAAATAGAATCTATTCCATCAGGAAGCATGGTATCTTTGAAATTATTTAAGCTCCTTTCAGTTACATTTTTTTCTCAGCGTTCAAGTTCCTAAATTTTTATCTCATTTTTAACTTAAGTATAAATGATTGTCTTTCATTTTCCCACTTTATTTTGTGTTAATTTCCCTTCTAATAAACCATTTCTCATGCATATGATGTATTGTCATTTGGAAAATTGGAATCAGAACTGCTTTTCAAGAGTTCGAGAATTCTGTGAGATACACTCGCTCTTTATTTGAAAAGAAACTGCCCTCTGTAATTTGTTTCCATCTCTTATAGATTTGTTGGTAATTTTTATAAGTTATGATGAATCACTCATCTCTTCACTCAAATGAATGTTTGATCTCTTTGCACTTTCATTAGATTCTTTCTTCAGTATAAAGACATAAAAGTGTATTCTGGCTTTCAAAAATGACAGGAAATGCTCTACCCATCCTGCCAACTCTTTTTTAAATAGTTCTATTAACTTCTGCTTTGTCTATTTTTAAAATTCAAGATTTGACTTTTTTTCTCTCACGTCTTTTGCTAAGTTAGTTTACTTTTGAGGATTTCACTAGTAAATCTTTTCTCTGACAATAAACTGTGTGTCATAATTATAACGTTTCTCTTTCCCGTTGCATATGTTAAACTCATCCAGTTGTCACGAGCTTCTACCATTTTTCCTGCTCACTTTACTGTGTTCAATTTCTACTTCACTTATTCTTATTCCAAAGAGATGTGCCAAGTGTTGCTCCCATAATTCAGAATATACAAATATTACTTCTTTACGTTTGCTCATGTCTTTTACTAGACCTGGAATTTTCTCCCTCTCCTCTTCTAAACATATAAATTCTCTGTCATTCTGATTCAATTTCACATTCAAGAATGCTTCCATCCTCATGTATGTGTCTCAAACTCAAACACATGACATATGCTGCTGATTTTAATATGCTTGCTTTATATTTGTTCGAGTTATATTTTTGAGTATGTTTAAGGAATTTAAAGAAAGGGAGTTCCTCAAATGTATGTTCTACAGTCTGCCTAAAGTTTTTGAGAAAATAACATTTCAGGGACCGGTGAGATGGCTCAGCGGCATAAGAACCTGCCTGGCAAGCACGAGGGCCCGAGTTTGACTCCCAGAACCCACATACAAAAAAAGGGGCCGGTGATATCACTCAGCTGCACGGACACCTGCTGGCATGTGAGGTCCTGAGGTTGACCCCCGGTACCCACAGGAAAAAAAATAGAAAAGAAAATAACATTGTAACCTGTCTTTCATAATCCTTTTCCTGGTCTAGATATTATCAAACTTGTATTTTAATTACTAAAGGTATTCATGAAACCCTTCCTCCAGGTTTTCCTATTTTGACCCAAATCACACAGGATTATCAGTAGATTATTAAAATATTTATTAAAAATCATTTTGTCTAAGATATTGTTAGGTACTAAAGATAAAAAGGCAAATGAAATACAATCGCTATTTTACCAAAGGTACCTTGCTAGGATATTTATCAAACCCCTTTTACTAAGCTTTCTCATTCTTCAATGTTCACTTCAAATTACCAGCTTTTCATAATACCTTTTTTGATATTAGTAACTAAAATTAATTTGATTATGTCCTAATTTTTACACAAGTTTATTTCCTTTATGTAATGTCATAAAATAATTATTTTCAAAATTAAATGATATATCTGGGAATGTTTACTGTTGTCTATACAATGCTGCACAATACTCCTACTTTGAGAATGCCTCACATATAATAAAATTCTATTGAATATGGATTGGTCTTTTTTAGATATCTGGTAGATTATGACAGATGAATGTTCTTAAAATTAGTTTAGTATTATATATTGTTTAATATAATAGTTTTTGAGCATCTGAGTAATCATTTTTAAGTATGATAATACATTAATTCTTAAGATGTGTGTTTCAAAATTGCTATTTTCCTATACTTAAATACCAATTATAAAATTATCTTTTAAATATGCCAGTTACATCCATAACTTTCAGTTGATAAAAATGTTTATATATTATAATATAAAATTGAAATGTCAATATTTAAAGTAAATTAATACTGCTTACATCAAAGACTTAAAGCAATAATTTCACATGCTTAATAACTATTTGTTAAAAATCAAAATGTCAAGGTTTTTATCTTTCTATGATTTTTTATGCAATTTCAAATTTACTTCATACAAAATTTAGAAGCACTCATTCTTCCTGGTAGATATACTTGTATTTTACTGAACACTGACTCTCTAAAAGATTTTGCATTGATTTTTAAATGTTTTTTACACTCATAGAAGAGGACTAATGGCTATGGCCTTCTACTTTCACTTTTCTTTAACCTTATGTGTCACATTGTTCACTTAGATCTGAACTTGCTTCTTTTTAAAATATGTTCTTTTCTATTTTTTTTAATTAATTTTTTTTTTTTTTTTGTGGTTACCTGGGGTTGACCTCAGAACCTTGCACACCAGCAGGCACCCGTGCTGCTGAGCGATATCACTGGCCCATTTTTGTATGTGGGTTCCGGGAGTCAAACTCGGGCCCTCGTGCTTGCCAGGCAGGTGTTTATGCCACTGAGCCATCACACCGGCCCTGTTCTTTTTTAAAATACAAAATATAATTACCTGTTTTCTTCCTGTTTTCTCATTTCTCTTGATAATGTATTAACTTTAAATGTTATTCATATGGTGATTCCTGCACTAAAATCAGAAACAAAGCCTATCAAGATCTTAGGACTAAGTTTTAGACAGAAATGACAATGAGAAAAATTGGTTCACAATGAGATTTCAGTTGATCTTTGTTTTCAAATTGTAAAAGTTTCAATTTAAGATTATATATAGAATTTCTTAAAATATTTAAATGAAATTTCAAATGAAGATGTATCATCTGATAGATTTAAGTGCTCATATTTAATCCTTTTTAGAGCATTAGGGTTATTCTAAGCCTCTCTATGAATTTTTGGCTGCATCAATTTTTTTATCTTACCAAAAAAACTTCATAACAAAAAAGAATAACAATTGTTAAAACACTGGGTATCATTATCTTCAAAGCAGTTACTCAGAGTATAACACATAAATCAAAAAAATTCTTACTGAAGAGAAAAACATAACACAAAACATTCTAGTGAGCAAACATAAGCCAGTTCTATATCATACCTAGCACATGGAAAACAATGTATCATGATTCTCATGTTAATTTGTACTTGAAATATGCTACACTGACAATTTAATACATTGACAGCCAGAGTAGAAAAGGTCAATAGAAATACATATACTTTGTTTTGGGCATGACTTTGAGAATGATTCCAATTTATGGCAATTTTATTTTATTGAAGATGTTTGTCTTTCATAATTGTTTTGCCTATTTTTTCAGAGAACAAATTCCAAACAAAATGATTTGAAAGCAATGAAACACCATTCATGAAAGCATTAAAGCAGTGATTAAAATATATTTAAAATAACACATATTAACTGTTAATTTAGTTGTATATCAGAAATGGAAAATAAGAACATGGTATCCAATTAAAGAAGTCAACACAAAATTCTCAAGGTAATACTTCAAGTAAAATAATAGGAAGGGGGGCCAGTGAGATAGCTCAGTGGCATAAGCACCTGCCTGGAAAGCATGACATCCTGAGTTCGACTCCCAGTAATCACATATGGATAAAGGGCCAGTGATATTGCTCAGTGGCATGGGTGCCTGCTGGCACATGAGGCCCTGAGGTTGACCCCTGGTACCACAAAAAAATAATAATAATAGGAAGATATTCTTTTAATTCACAAATAAATTAATTTTCAGCTATTTTACTCTTTTGCTTTTATGTTTGTAAAAGAATAAAAAAAGACAAAGTTTAAAGTTGTTATGATCACACATCCTTGTAATTTCAGCCCCCTAGGAGACTGATGAAAAGAACCACATGTTTAGGGAATTTAACAACTTAGCAAGAACATGTTTCAAAATAAAAATTAAATATATAGGGCCGGTGAGATGGCTCAGCGGCTTAAGCACCTGCCTTGCAAGCGCGAGGGCCCGAGTTCAACTCCCGGAACCCACATACGAAAAAGGGGCCGGTGATATCGCTCAGCAGCACGGGTGCCTGTTGGCACGTGAGGTCCTGAGGTCGACCCCCCTGGTACCCACACAAAAAAATAAATATATAAATAAATACATTAAAAACAAAATTTTAAAGTTCTGGAAGTGTAGCTCAGTGTAAATGCCCTGGGTTTTATCCTCAGTATGAGAGATAAAAGAAAGGATGGAAAGAAGGAAAACAGGGAGGTAGGGAGGGAGAGGTAGACAGGGATAGAAGGAAAGAAAGATAGAGTTTGAAAAATGTACAGTGCAATGTCAAAGTTATTTTAGTTACACACTTACAAATTAAAATTACCTCTAATGCTGGTTTGATATGTAATAAAAGATATGCTTATTAATAAACCACAAAAATGGCTAGATAGTGGTTTATCAATTTTTATTTTAATATTTTACATTAAAACCATTTTTATATAATACAGTATATTAATTATTTTTCCCAGGAAATTTTATCAACTTGTATAAATTATATAGCATCCATTTTGGCTATATTGAATTAAATGTGTGTTTAATTTTAGAAAATTGGAAATGAAGATTCATTTGGCCAAGATTAAATCACCTCTTTTACCCTCTGTGAATCTTCTGGCTATATAAATGTGTCCATTCTGCTTTGCTTTGGATTTGTTAGTTTTGCTTGCCTACTTAATTTAAGGAAATACTAGCCTGGGGCTTGCATTGATTTAAAAAGCATGTTAGCCTTTCTTGACTATTTTTGTAAAATTATGCTTAAATATTTCTCATTTATTTTCATCTTGAAGGACTTTAATTTGAAAGCCCAGTGAAAATAATTTTAAAATTGGATATGGTGCTTTTCAGTAACAATTATGCTGCTATAATATGTTGAGGGAGGGGGCCGGTGAGATGGCTCAGCAGCATAAGTGCCTGCCTGGCAAGAGTGAGTCCCTGAGTTTAAATACTGGTACCCATGGGAAAAAAAATATGTTGAGGGAAAGTTAATTTGTATAAATAATGCATCTTTTATCATTTGTAACAAAAATAATGTATATAAAGTTCATACCCAGAAATACATTTTAATAATGTCTACTTGTGTAAATAAAACACTATAAACTAGTTCTGTAGTAAACTGTTTAAGAAGCACAATATAAAAAATATCTGAAAATCTCAAGAAATTAATAAAAATATACAGATATATGTTGTGCCTGAAAGTCACACATTTATAAATTAATAAACTATAATACCATGTTCATAAATTTTGTACCAAATAAGTCATTGTCTTTAAGGTATATATTAAAATAAGTTAATGAAATAAACTCAACTCATATAACTTCCAGAATTATTCAAAATAAACTGAAAAGACATGAAAGACTTCTGGTACTTCCCAGGCTATAGATAATGCATCATGATCAATAAAAAAGGCTGTCCTTAACATAAAACCAGATTTAAGAATATATTATTGAAGAGGCATAAAACTGTTCGGCTTCATCACTTATGTAAATGTGCACATTTGTTGAGATTTGCATTGTGATGGAAAATGTAATTATTTAACTCCAAAATTTTAGTCAATATAATTCTTGAAATAGTGTATGTAGAGAATGTTTACTACAAGAAATAGATTAATTTATTAATTATTATACTAAAATCACAGAGCTAGCAATTTTCTGCTCTGGTTTGTTATCTTCATCAAGATGATTCAGAAAATAAATGAGTAAGTAAATAAATAGAACATTTTTTTTCTATCTGTCTTAGTTATGTTGCTTTAACCATATACCATGAACCAGGTCGCTTAAACAACAGACATCTGTTTCTCAGTTCTGGAGGTTTAGGAATGTCAGATTCAGGTGTTACAGATTCAGCGTTAAGTGAGGGCCTATTTCCTGGTTCATTGCAGGAAATCTTTTCTCTCTTCTCATATGGTGGAGAAAGGAAACACCCCATCTTGGGATATCCTGCAGAGGCAATAAATCCCATCCATTAGTGCCCCAATTCATGACTTCTTCTAATTCTAGTCACCTCCCCTGAAACCCACCCTTCTAATACAATCATATTAAGGTTTCAACATATAAATTTTTGGACAACATGACAATTCAGTCCATAATATATATCAGATATTCATAATCATTGTAGTCAGAGTTTACAGGGAAAGGGTTTAATATAGGACACATAATTTATAGGATTATTTTATAATATTCACTCAAAGAGTCAAATGCAGAGGAGTGCAAGAGATCTGTGCACACACTAGAGACCCAAAGAATCCAGCTGAGTGTCTGGACCCCATGGCAATGTTCTGCAAGAGTCCAGCTGAGTACCTAGAGCCCATGACAATGTCTCATGCAATTCTGTATCAAGGATCTGCACTGGGAAGGCCCAAAGGCCAGTGGTGGAAGTGAGAAAGTCTGTGCCAATGGGATGAAGGATCTGTGCCATCAGGCTGAGGGATCTGCACAGGAGCCAGGAAGTGAGGTTCAAGGCAAGGACCAGAGCTCCAGACCACCGCCATCCTCAGCAACAGCAAGGACCCAAGATCCTCCAATGATGCAAACAGCTCAGTTCATATCAGGAAAACCAGTGTGAAAAACATCTCCAGGAGAATCAACAGCACAGCACCTTCCACTCCAGTTCTGCTTTTATGCTGTTGGCAACAATCCTCGGGTGGGCCTTCCACACCCAGCACCATGCTGATTCAGTTCAGCTGGGTGTTACAAGTTGACTATTAATCCACCACAATAATGGAATGTTCACTACATAATTTGACAATTTATATATGTTACTAGAACTAAATTGATTTAAGTAAAGGTACTCATTAAACTTCATTAAACTTTCTTTGCTGGTCTCCATATATAATATTCTGAGTGGAAATTTTACCCATGTTATCCATTTTAAAGAGCTGAAAAGTACTGAAATGATAAATTATGTACAATGCATATTTTGTATCACTCTGTATACTGAAAAATTATATTCAAATCAGTACATGAAAATAGGTTAATTTTAATTTTAAATTTTGTAAAAATATTCCTTTAATGTTTCAGCAGTTTCAAACATGTTATCAAAGTTTAATAATATAGTTTGGATATCCTCTGAGTGTTTTCCCCAAAGATTGTCTAGGAGCTAGGTCCTCAGTGTGGTGATGGTAAGAAAGGATGGAACATTTTTAAAATTATGTTTTATTAGTTTATGTTAATCTTACATGATGATGTGGTTGATTTTAAGAAATCGGTTCATGAATTTAAAACACCTTAATCAATTTCAATCCCTTTTTCTCCTGCTTGTCCCATTCCCTGTAATAAATTTTTAAGATGTGAGTCCTATTGGAACATGATTAGGCTATTAGGTGTGGTGCTCTTGGAAGGATATAATGTCGTGTTTGTTCTTGAGAACTTAGTTAGGTTCTTTGATAGCAGGTTATTTATAAGAGGAGCCTAGCTCCTGAATCCTTTCTGCTTTCTACTGCTCCCTCCTTTTTGAATTCTCCAACTTGTGGGGATATAGCCAGAGGCCTATCACTGAACCAAAACATGGAGCTACCAGATCTTGGACTTTCAGCCAACCAAATGATGAGCTAAACAAATATCCTTTCTTTATAAATTATAAAGTTTCTAATGTTTTGTTATAGCAACAGATAATAGTCTAGTACAAATATTTATTGAAACAATATGTTGCCATAAGAAATGAGCTAATTTTTAGTAAAATATCAAATTATGATCTACCAGTAACAAAATAGATATATCTTAGTTTTCCAAATTAGAATTAAAAAGAAGGCAAAAAAAACAAATATAGGCAACACATCATTGTTGGTTACACTATTGCAATCAGTCATTCCATACTCTTCATTTCCTGAACAATTTTAGTTCCTGATTTAATTTTCCTGTCTCCAGTCCTACTTCTATTATAACCATTAAAGTTTTGACTCCATGCTAATGTTATTCCAATAACCTAAGCTTTTCTCTCTTGCTTACTATAGTACGCCATCTTTCAGAACCTCATTTCCCCCTTTTCCAATCTTAGAGTCCAAGTTTTAGCATTTTAATCATTGTTTCACATGTATGCTTAGTCCCTTGCTCCCCTCACAATTTGCCTAGAAATATCCACATTTGTTTCAGTCAAACTTTCTAATTTCTTTGAAGTATTAACATATCAATTAATATGGTAAAAGAATAAAATACTCTATTCTCATTTTAAATATAAATGGAATTGTATTAACAATGCTGTACTTTTTATAAATCAAACTTCCATTTTTCATTCACTACCCCATGCCAACTCTAAATTTTAAATCTTTTATATACATGCAGAAATTCAAAAGTTTGTGAAAATTAAAGTATTTTATACCATATTTTTTATAAGACATGACCTAGCATAAACAATCTTGAAGAAAAATGTAACTGATATGGTTGAAAGCTATTTGAAGTTTTAAATTTAATTAGTGTGAATATTCTTTTACTTTCTCAGAGACCTGTTCTGTTTTGATTGCAATTTGTTATTTAAAACTTTACTGGGGCTTACTTAGTACATGAAGTATGTATTATAACTTTAGCTGAGTAATCTAAAAATATTCTCATTTTGTAACACAACTGGATGCAAAAGTCTTGGATAAGACCCTTGATTTATTTGACCAAGGGTATTCTGGGGCAATCATGGTGGTTTTGTTTCGAGATGGCTGCAGTAATTTGAAACTGAATCAAACAAGTTTTTTAATTTCTTCTTTGTTATTAAATTGTGACAATTTGTTTTTCATTTTTTTGTGATAATTGTTGTAGTCAGTTTGCTGTCACTATCACAAAATACCTGAGCTACACAACAGTGATAAAACATCATTTTGACTCATGGGTTCAGAGTGTTCAGTTCATGGTCACTTAGCTTTGGGACCATTGTGCCCCATGGTGGAGGAGGTCTCTTGACCTTGTGGTGAGTAGGAAGTAGGGGGAAGAGAGAAAGGGAAAGGGCCAATTTCCCAGTGTATCCTCCAAGAGTAGACTTCCAATGACCTAATGATTATAACTTTATTCTTTTTTGTTAATTTTTATATCTCCTAGCAAGAAGAGGCTGTTCATTTATTTGCCCATTTTTATGTATTGATTCAGTTTTCTTTTTACTGTAACACAGGACATTTTAAAAATATATATTTGAAAGTTAAGAGTTTTATATATATACTATATGTTTAGCAAATAATGTCTTCTAGTTGTGGTTTATTTTCACAAGCAGGAATTTTCAATTTTAAAGATAAATTTTTCTTTCTTCTTTTCTTTTACTTATTGTTTTTATTTGCTTTGTAATAGGGATTGAGCTCAGGACTTAGCACTAAGTTGTATGTCCAGGCTCTTTTCTATTTTTTTTTAAGCAGGGTCTTGCTCATCACTAAATTGACCAGACAGGCTTTAATTTGCAATCCTCATGCATTAGCTTCCTATGATTCTGGGCTTACAGGCATGCACCACCAAAACCAACATGATATCTTGTTAACTTACTCATTCAAGGATGTTGTTTTTAATAGCTTCCTAATAAATCTTTGCCTATTTCCAAGTCATAAGAATACTGGCATGAGTTTTGTGACCTTTAAAGTTTTGCCTTCTATTGTAAGTATATCATCAGTTAAAAATTAAGTTTTGTATATTGTGTGAGGTAGACTTTGATGTGCTTTATTCCTCACATGAATATATAATATTTTAAATACAATTTCTTGAAAGGCCTTACATTCTCTAACTGGCCTGTCCAAATATGTGTGGATTTATTTTTGGACTTTCTTCTATGTTTTTGATCTTTGGTACCTATGTTTCTGCTAACATAAGAATCTTGATTATTGGAGATTTACAGTAATATAAAATGTTTATACTAAATTTACTTCTTTTAGGTTTTTCATTCCAATTTAAATTCAAGATTTTACACAGCAAGAATTTTTACAAGAAATATTTTGGAATTATGATTTTGATTACTTTGAATCTGCAGATTAACCTTGGGGGAATCATTATCTTCAAATATTGATTATTCCAGTCTATGAACTTGCTATAACTTCCTAATTATTTAGAACTCTGTATTTCCATGAGGAATACATTGTAGCTTTCTTTGTACAAGTCTTTAATTTTCTTATGTTCCTACCTATTTTATGGTGTAATTCTATTATTGAATTTTTAAACTACATTTATTTTAAAATGATTTTAGCCCCTCAAGAAATTACAGAAATAGTGCAGTGTTCAGGTTTCTCCAATGATTACAAATTTTATTGTCACAGTAATATTGAAACCAAGAAAATGTTGATATAGACTACAGGACTTTTAAAAATTTATTGTTTTTCTCCTGCATTTGTGTTTATGTGTTATGTGTTTTTATGTGTGTAAGTTGTTTGTAATTTCATTCCATGTATTGATTTATACAATCAACACAAAATGAAGGTATTATTCTATTACCACAAAACTCCTTTGTAACATTCTTGTTCCATGCCAAAATTTAATCTGTTTAATAGTTTTATATTTTTGAAAATTATATAAGTTGAATTATACATAATATCATGTCTTTAAATTACTGCAGAATATGCTTGGAAATTGGTGGGAGTGGATGAAGATAAAGATGAAAAGACTTTAGCCACAAATTTTTAATTGTCACTGCCGGTTACAAATCCATTACAATTATCATATTTAGAATATATGTGATGCTTACAGTACTAATTTTAAAATGCTGTGAGAGAAGAGATAAAAATGTTTAATGTTGAAGATTTTCAGAATAGAAGAATGTTATTCAAATTTTAAAAATTCCTAAGAAAAAATAATTTACATGGTGAAAGTACAGAAGCAACACAAATTAAATAATCACAATTGAAACATAAAGGACACTATAATTATTAATACAGTTATTTTTAAATAAGACAAATGTAATTGTATGAAATAATTTTTAAGCACATGTATGAAAAATAGCTAAAATATATTAAATATGTTTAATTGTTGGTCTTGAAGAAACAAAAAATAATGTTATCAGTATATGTTCAATTAAAAATGTAATTGGACTTGTATTTATTCCTAACAATGGATTCACAATTTAGGAAATATGTGTGGAAATATTAGCAAATATGTTCCATTTTAAAAATAGACAAAGATTTTAAAATAACACTCCCTTTAAGGATAGCTTCTGGCTAACTGGGAAGGAATTTTATCTAAATGACTAAACCTACTGTTTGAATCTGGACTCACTGGAACTAAACAATGAGTAAGATTTTCCTGTAACATTATTTTTCTAGAAAAGGGCATTCTGATATAATGCTGCAATATTTCCATATAATGGAAATATTATATCTCTGCACTGCCAAATATGAACACTATATGCATGTGGTGATTAGGTATGTGAAATATTCTCTATGAATGAAGAAATGAAGTTTTATTATGTTTTATTTTCAACTATTTAAATGTAAACAGCCACACATGACTAGCTATTGTATTGTACTTTGCAGGACTAAAGGAATCCAAAAGTACCTTCCTTTATGATTAATCCATTTCAAGCACTCAGATTTTGGATTTGTTGAGACTAAGTTGATATTATTCTACTTCTAAATCCCTAAGAAATCTATATTGTTAAATCAATGGTGTTATTGAATAAATCTCTGTATTTTAACTTTCTGGTAGGCCCAAATGCAATTCTCTAGTTTCAATACCTATTCGTTGCCTAAGAACTATCTATGGCACGATTCATATAGCTGTGCACCTGTTACATACAGTCATGAGGAGGAAAAAAATAGCATCATCCACTTGATTCTTTTCTTGCTTCATAGGGAAAGAATGTCCATGCTTCTGAATAATCAGATAAAACTATACTCAGTTTAGCTTTTGACAATGACTCTATGCCACTCATGTGAAGCGCTTGACATTTGTGTAAATAAATTGACTGACATTTCTTGATATATTAGATCATTCTGAAACTAAACTGATCCAATTTGGGTGAAAGAAGACATTGAAATCATGGGAATTTAAAATAGTTTAAGCAAGGACAATTTACATTCTGCTACTATCTACATACTTAAATGCATACATTGCTTGGCCCTGAGAAGATAACATGAGGGTAATTACAATGCTTGGAAGAAAGTATGGTTGAGTTTCAACTTCCATTATACCTGCATCATCAGGTACAACCTAATTAAATGGATGGGGCTCACCCAATACCCTCAAAATAAGTAAGGAATTTAGAAGAGAAAAGAAAATAAAGTGCCAAAACTCGCCTTAAGGTACTTAAATATGCTACTGTTGAATCAACATTACACTTTCAGCTTGGTAAAGTGAAAATGAACAACACTGCAAAAAAAGTTATATTAGGTTTCCTCAAAGTTCTGAGGAAACAGAATTTCTAACTTATTTTACACAATAATCATTGCCTTAACAATATGTAGATCTGCTATTTTCATAAAAGGCTATTTAATTATTGAATTGTGCTGCAAATTAAGATGAAACATATATGAACATACTGAAAAAAGTTTAAAGAACTGGAAACACCTTATCATAGAAAACAAATAGAAAAAATATCATGAATAATATATTAGGTTTAATTATATACACCATTTAAAATTATCATTAGTAATTAAATTTTGTATGTATAAAAAATTCTCAAGCTAACACTAAACCTGTTGATTATTATCAGTTTTCAAAATGAAAAATGGAAATGAATTTAATTCTTCTCAAAGAATTTAAATAATTAAAAAATAATAAAACATCTTAAGCCAAGTGCATAAACTGTTCAGAATTAACATTGACCATATTTTCACTAAATTTTTATGAAACCAGATTAGCAGCCAATTAGCTTATAACATTTTTATATAGATATCAACCCCTAAAGTTACATACATGAACAAATAAATGTGTGAGAATATTTACATCTTTAGATTGCTCTGGGTGATAGTTTTAGAGGATAATTTTAGAGGGTATTTTATAAAATAGTAGGTTATCTTTTCAGATGTCACCAAGAATTCCAAAGGCTGTTACATAATTTTTATATTCATACTTTCATTTAATTATTCATTTGTTATTTATTTAGAACATTATCATTACATATGTTCTTGGTCAGATAAATGTACAGCATCTTGTAAAAATAATTGCTACTCTCTTTGCACTGTAGTGTAGCAAGACTTGGAAAGCATACTTAATGAAACTAGAATATTGTGCTAGATCTCCTGGAGCATAAGAGGAACATAGTTTCCACTTTCTTCTTTTAAAATATGCTAATTAAATTATACATATATATAATATATTTCTTGTTTTTAAAATGAATAAGGCATTTATAAGCATTCATGTTACATTTCAGTCTTTGTTCCAATATAAAACACAAAATCTTAAACAAAAATTGTATATAGATAGTATAAGGAACAGAATGAAAATTTGAAAATTACTTAATTTAATAATTCTACATTGTTTCTGTGAAAAAATTCATCTGTTGAATAAACCACAAGTTATGCTTTTGTAAAACACTCTCACAAACACTAGCTAATAGAGATTTTTCAATTTGAAAAAGAATATCTTAAATAGAGTATGATTCCTTAAGGATTTCCTCTTTTCCTATCTTTACTTTTCTTTTCAATAAATGTAGGAAAGCACTAGACACAGTAAATAATTATAAAAATAACTACCTGATGCAGAAATAACTGTTCATCTTCTGTCCTCCACTCGCCAGTGCACTGAGCTGTCAGATATAAGACACGAACATGATTCCTACAACCTGGAGAAGCAGATTGAATCATACAGCCAACTCAGCACCATGAATTGTTACCAACTGCTTACTACTACTTTGTGCTTTGCTATGGATATAAATTTGGTGAATTTTAGTGGATTTAATACAACTGTTAGTCACAGCTTTTGGTATTTGCTCCATTGTATTCTCATAGTTATCTGTGCTGAAGGAAATTTGAGATAAATAACTTTTTAAAAATAATAGTCTAAGCCATAAACATGCCCTTAACTGGGGTCAAACTCAATGGCTTAATCTCTCTGTCACTGAAATCAGAATTATTTATTTATTTATTTATTTTGGTACTGGGAACAGAACTCAGGACCTTCCACTTGCCAGGCAGGTGCTTGTGTCACAGAGCTATGTCCCTGGCCCTGAAATCAGAATTTAGCTTCAAATCTATATTCACTCTACCAAATTCATTCAACCAAATTTCTTAGACAAGTCCTGCATATTGTCATAGAAATTGAAGGCATATGAAAAATAATTGACCTCACACATATATCTTCTATTAATCTAGAGCTGGCCACCCAGAAATGGCAAGAAAAAAACAAAATGGTGACTCCTCTGTAGCTGCGGGAGTGTCATTTTCCAAAGAAGTGTTTTCCTTCTTCCTATCCCACTACTTTTGCTGTGTGTACTGCCAAAAAGGAAACAAAATGTTAAATCAAACCCAAAATGATTTCAGTATTTCCAAGCAACAGGATTGCATAGTGGTAAAAAAAAATTGAAACTGTTATTCTGATTTATGAATGGTACCTGCTTCCCTCAATTTGAAAATGTAATACATATCTAGTTAACACCCTGAGAAACAAGGAGAAAATCTGCAGTCATTTCTGGAGACCGATATTCAATAAAACAGTTTCTCTTGTTCTATCAATTGTAACATTTAAAAATATTATTAAATGTATAGATTCCTTCAAAAATACTTTTAAGATTATACTGGTGATTTTTGATATTCTAAATCCATCCTAATATATCTCTATATATAGATATATAGATATAGATATATAGATATATATTTGCCAGTTAAAAATACAAAATGTCTAAAATGTAAAGGGCCGGTGAGACGGCTCAGCGGCTTAAGCGCCTGCCTTGCAAGCGCGAAGGCCCGAGTTCGACTCCCGGAACCCACATACGAAAAAGGGGCCGGTGATATCGCTCAGCGGCACAGGTGCCTGCTGGCGCGCGAGGTCCTGAGGTCGTCCCCCCGGTACCCACAAAAAAAAAAAATAAATAAAATGTAAAAAAAATAAGTAAAATAAAATAAAATAATAAGTAATAAAAAAAGTAATGTTTGTCTTTCCATTACATTTCTTTCTTTATTGACCAGTGAGAGTGAGTCATTTTTTTTTTTTTTTTTTTGTGGGTACCGGGGGGACGACCTCAGGACCTCGCGCGCCAACAGGCACCCGTGCCGCTGAGCGATATCACCAGCCCCTTTTCCGTATGTGGGTTCCGGGAGTCGAACTCGGGCCTTCGCGCTTGCAAGGCAGGCGCTTACGCCGCTGAGCCATCTCACCGGCCCGAGAGAGTGAGTCATTTTGCAAGTAAACATTTGCATATTTCATAGTCATAAAATATTTTCCTATGATAAATAGTAAAAAATACATCTGAATCTAATTTTCTGTTCTGCTATTAATATATTGAATCACTCCTTTTCAAAGTATCATCACATGGTGAAAATTCAAGAAAGATTATTTGATATCAGGATCTTTTAATTTCAATTTCTAACAAAATATATAAAAGTGGTAATTTATAAAGGAAAGAAATTGACTTGGGCTGATGGTTCTAGAGTCTGGGAAGTACTGAAGCCAGGAGTTGGCATGTAATGAGGCTTCATTCTGCTTTATCTCATGACTGAAAAACAAAAGGGCAAGCAGGCACGTAGAAAGAGAAAGAACAGAAGGACCAGCCTTGATTTGCAACAGCCTGAGCTCATGGTAATTGATCTAATCCCACAATAATCTACCAGTTCAGTAAATAATAATAATAATAATAATAATAATGTTTCTTAATGGTCTGCTCACCTCTTTAAAAGCTTCACCTTCCAGTCTTGTAAAATTACAACCTGATTTGAACATGAACAAATCATATTCTAACCATAGTAGCATGTTAACAAATCCACATTTTCTTATCTTTGCCATTTAGATATTTTTCTGGAGACAAATGTTTGTAACATAACTCCATTTTTAACCCATACATATTTTGAATGTTCTATTATTCTGGTTGTCTTTATATCTGTACAGAGTAAGCTATAATCTAGAATATTTGCTTTCTGGTAGCTATTGTGTTGAAGGATTTAAAATAGGTTAGTACAATAAAAATAAATTTAAATTTCAAATTATTACTATTTTCCTGCTGCTGTGCTGATTTATAGTACTAAAAATGATATTTACTACTTACTGAATTTTATTTTTTCTCATAATGTTCTCATTAAATTAATTGTTATCTCCTCTCAGACCATATGTTAGTACTACCTCATACCTACTTTCTTATCTTATCATTAAGGAAGCTCATGAATCTACCTTGTATAAATCTCACTTCCTGTAATAATGATGTTCCATATTTCTATTTCTTCAGCTTATACAATATGATGCAAGTTGGCTAGAACATGGAACTACGTGGGTTTCAATGTGAGACTAGCACTTCTTATGGATGGCTTTTCATAGCTACTAAGACTTTTCTGAAATATTAATTAAGCAATGGTTAATCAAAGAAATGTTAATAAAATGCATTTATATTGATTTACACCAATGTAAGCCTATTTTGCACACTAATGTTCATTAATATAACAATGTTTTAAATTTTTGTAAATAATTTTACTAAATGTAAAAATTAATGAACAAATATTTTATGAATTATCTACCAAATTAATGAAAGTGCAAATCTGTTCAATCAGCACTTAAATATATAATATTGTGTACCTTTACAAATAAAATTCTTTCCTGATAATTAGCACTCCATCCAAGGTAGAAGCAGAAGTTGCTATTGTCACTATTAAAAAGTATGTACAACCATTATGTGTCAATCAAAAATAAAATAAAAATGCAACATACAACACTTCAGTGAATTTCTTCAAACTGAAAATATAAACTATAATCCAAAAAATTTGTCTTGAATCCTGAGCTACTTTCCTATTCAATATGTTCTCATTCTTGGTTCTATCAGATATCAGTCCTTTTAATGGCATAAGACTGGAGTGATAAAACCTGAATACCTCGAGGGATGATTTAAATCTACATTCTCACATAATCTTTACCAGACTTACACAAAACATCAGTGTATTCACAGATTTTTCAAACTAACATCTGAATCATCCTCCAGCATGGGGAAATTAAGAGAAAGTTATGGGGAGCATATTTTATTAGATCTGTCAGTAAGGTCTTTGCTGAATCTCATGCTTCTCAAAGAAATAAACTGGATAGGAAAAATATGTACACCTTACTATTACTATTCAACACCCTCTCAAAATGCAAAAGATAGTAGAGAACTGTCTATCAAAATATAAAAAGAGCTATGATTTAAGATAATTAAATTATGAACTATATTTATTTGTAATATCTTAGTTAATTCAACTATACTGCAATAACTTTTTCATGTTCTCTTAGTATCCAAAACTTTCACAATTTACACAGCTTTAGTTTAAAATATTTCCATGGTGATTTAAGTCTCTTATTAATATATTTGAGCTTAATATATTTGTTGGACCAATATATTGTCTTTGTAGATTTAGTTTTAAATTTCATATTTACCTATGTACACTGTAAACTAAGTGACATCATTTCTTCCTACTTTCAAAAATGACCTGTTCCCGGGATCTTGTGAGATACTGCTTTTTTCTCAGAGAAAAGCTACAGTTTCCCCAAAACTCGTTAGCTTTATTCCCTTAGTATCTTTATATTTATCTCCATGTCTCTTAGTACATCTTTAAGATATGCTTTTCATTTCAGGTAGAGTGGTAAATAAATTCAACATGTATTTCTAGTATATCTTCCATTCTGATACAGTTTGATTACTAGGGTAAGTTAACAAATATATCAAGGCGTTGCCATCATAAGATTTCTTTTTCTTTTTTTATTGTAAAGAGAAGAAAAAAACAAAATAAAACAAAAAAGAAAATTTCAAAACAACATAACAGGAGAGCAATGATCATTAATACATTATGTATTGTTATCTTCAAATTTGTTACTCAGGGTACAAGATATCATCATGCAATTTTCCAAACATTACTGGCATAAACCTTTCTCTTCAATGAACTAAGCAAAATTAGTAGTGTATCTATCTTAACCATCTTATGTATAAATACAGTTTTTTTTTCTTTTCCCTTCTTTCTTTTCCCCATTCCCCATCCCAGACTCTTTCCTTTTGACCAGTTTCTTTCCGATCCATCATATCTATTGTACATTTTGGATCTTATTTACTCTTTCAGTTTCTCATGCTAGGGAGACAATACAATGTTTGCACAAGTGCGTCCAGTTAATTTCACTTATGAGTATTTTCTCGAGTTGCATCCATTTACCTATAAAAGTCTCCAGTTTATCCTTCTTTATGGCTGAGTAGTACTCCATTGTATAAAAATACCACATCTTTTTTATCCATACCTTGTTTGATGAGCATTTGGGTTGCTTCCAAGATCTGGCTATTACAAATTGTGCTGCTATAAACATAGGTGCACATATATCACTATGGTACAATGTTTTTAATTCTTCTGGGAAGATACCCTGAAGGGGAATAGCTGGGTCCAGTGGGACCTCCAGTACTAGGTTTTTGAGGAATCTCCACACTGATTTCCACAGTGGCTGTACCAGTCGACACTCCCACCAACAGTGGAGAAGAGTTCCTTTTTCCCCACAGCCCCTCCAGCATTTGTTATTAGTTGATTTGTTGATAATAGCCATTCTTTCTGGTGTGAGATGGAATGTCAGTGTTGTTTTAATTTGCATCTCTTTCATGACCAGTGATGTTGTACATTTTTTGTATATTTATTTGCCATTTGTATTTCTTCATCTGAGAAATGTGTATTCATCTCAGATGCCCATTTTTGGATTGGGTCTTTAAACTTGGGAGGTCTGATTTTTTTGAATTCTTTATATGTTCTCGATAGTAATCCTTTGTCTGAGGCACAGCTGGCAAACACTTTTTCCCATGTTGTGGGTTGTCTCTTCATTCTGTGTCTGTGTGTGTATTCTGCTCCATGAAGTTATTCAAGGACAAAATTAATGTAGGCTCTGAAGTATTCAATATGTGGCTTCAAATGTAACAGTGAACGTTATGATTCTAGTTAACTAAAAGGTGAGGGGTTGAGGAAGAAGTAGGAGGTCTTAAATTCAAGTTTGAACATGGCACAATCACATAGTTCCTATTTTAATGGCTCTAATTCAGTCTCATGGCAACACCTAAATGCAAGTATGAAAAAAATAGTTAAGACATTTGTCATAGTGAAAGAGCAGAATTGTTTCAAAAGCCAGATAATGCCATCAAGGATAATCTCAACTTTTCTCCACCAACTGTTCATGTTATGCTTCACACTTAAAACCCATTCAGTCTCTCATAAAGTATGACAAGGTAAATTTCTATCCAGTTATGACATTAACCTCAAAGTCCAGGATGTCTGGTCTAGATGTACCTCCTGTCCTCCAGTCACTTGTAAGTGAATGATGGAAGCTATCACTCCCCCAAGAACACATGTACACACATACTTACACACACACACACACATTATAATATTGTGGACCACACTAATCTCTGAATTATATACGTCCCATTTGGAAAAACAGAATCAGTGTAGCAATGATTTCATAAAAATGATAATATTCTCTTGGCTTGGCATTATGAAGACTCCTTTATTGGTATTACATGTATTTCAGGAGGGAATTCACTTATTTTTCTCCTTCCATTTCTACTAATCCATTTTCTGGAAAGTTCATTCTTATCCATTATTCATCATGGCCACAATTAAACATGACTATGACAAGTATGTCTTCCATGAGATTTGCCCTATCAGTCTTGCTCTTCACTGTTATAAGTTTGTTGCAAAGGGTTGTTGCTTGGATCCCAAAGTCCAATGTTTTCTAAGTCAAGACTCATTACTCCCTATTATTATAATTTTTGGTAAACCTTTGACACAGTTATATTATTTATTTTCCTTGCCTGTAACTGGCTTTGTGTATTACATCAGTTTTTTATGTACCACTGCTTATTTATAAATATAAATGCTTATTTGATAAACAGTAAGTCCCTGGCTTATGAATGAGCTCTGTTCTAGGAGAACATTCTTAAATTGGGTTCACTTATAAGTTTGGCAAAATGCATCTTATACACTTTTGACACAAATACAGAATGTATATTGCTTTGCACTGCCTACCGGTTCCCTCCACATCCCTACTGCTTTTCCTCTTGCTTCTGGACATCCTGGGGTCTGAGTGAGCACTGTACTACTGTGTACTTTCACACTGTACAATGAGCACACAGCAGCACAACTGTGACAATGACCAGTAGACATGTGAGCTACTTCCCATTTGTTTGAATCTATGAATGTTCCTAATGCAAGGTCCGTTCACATCTGTGAAAGTTTGCAACTTGAATGTTTGTAAGTTGGGGACTTAATGTATAATGAATTCACACTTTTAGTCATAGACATAGACGAGTAATACTAGGTCAGTGGATTTCAAATTTTATCGTGTATCAGAAGTACCTGATGTCTTGTTAGAACATTACTGCCGGGATCCAACTCCAGTGGTTGTTCAGTTTTTCTAGGTTCAGTCTCAGGATTTGCATTTCTAGTAAGCATAAAATGACACTGATGTGATGAATGCAAGTGTTAAATATGTTTGAAAATGAACATTTTTAATTTCTGTGCTGTTAGAGCCTGTATCTAGATTCCCCCCTCATGCTTCATGTGCTCATCTATGGGGCTTTTTGGAGGAGGCTGAACTAGGTTTTGTAATGCTGGGATTAAGGATATGATGCTGGAATTAGAGTACTCCACTTTGGGCATGAGGGCTACTGCCAAAGGGTAGGTAGACTGGATGGAATATAAGGGAAATAAGTCTGCTGTTGCTTTCTGCTTTTGCTGCTTCCTGCCTTCCATGACATGAACTTTGTTTCTCCTCTATGATGTCCCTCTGCCATGCCACCCTGCCTTGCAGCCAGCTGACTATGAACTGAAACATCTACAAACTGTGAGCCAAAGTAAACCTTTCTTAATTTAGCTTTGGGTGTTGGGTATTTTGTTCCAGGAAAAAGAAAAGTAACTAAGATAGTGCATATGTAGAAAAAAAGAAAATATAATCATGCATGTAGTTTCCTGAATCTGCCTTCATATTCATGCAGTCCAACTTTTATACTACTTCTCAGTGCAGTCATTAATGAAAAATTTTCAGCACAATACCATTACTTATGTCATGAAGAACAATACAGAAGAGATTTATAAAATAATTATACTCCATCTTTAAATTCATAAACTGGATTTGCATTTAGGATATAGTAACTCCTTTGCCTTTAGGTATACCAATCTATTTCTCCAATTTCAGGAATATTTATTTGACATCCTGTCCTCTTTCTAAACAAACTCTTCCTAATTTAAAAGAATCCATGTTCCATTTTCTAATTTCAAGATCATTTTTGTGATTGTAAGACCCTATCAATTTTGTGATGAATCTCAAATACAGCATCTTTTTTTTGTGTGTGGGTACTGGCGGTGACCTCAGGCACCCATGCCGCTGAGTGGTATCACCGGCCTTTTTTTTCATATGTGGGCTCCAGGAGTCGCACTCGGCCCTCGTGCTTGCCAGGCAGGCATGTATGCCACTAAGCCATCTCACCAGCCCCTGAAACACAGCATCTTAAATTTTGAAAAATAAAAGAAATAATGGAATTATGAATGAAGTACCTGCTTTCAGGACATTTCTTGTAGCAGTAAACACAGCTCAAATGTTTTGGAAATATAATTCTTAAAATTGCTTTATTCTCTATTAATGTCTGAATTGTGTCACCCTGTAATTCATTTGTTGCATTTTATAGCTTGTACCTCGAAAGTTTCCCGAAGGCTCATGTGTTGAAGTCTTGGTCCTCAGCTAGTGGCACTGTCCTGGAGATGGTATAAACTTTAGGAGATGAGGCCTAGTTGAACAAAGTAGTTCATTGGTTCCATGCCTTTGAAAGCTATAATTTGTCTCTGGTTCTTCCTCTCTCTCTCTCTGTCTCTATCTCTCTCTCTCCCTCCCCCTCACCTTCTCAGTCAAAACTTGATGAACAGCTCTGCTCCATGATGCTCCACTGCTATAATTCACTGCCATATGATAGGATTAGAAAGGACAAAGTTAAGCTATCTGAAACACTTAAAATTCTGAGCCAAAATATATCTATTCTTCTTTAGGTTATTTTTCCCATGTATTTGGTCAAAACAGAAATTTGACTAACATGTAAATTAACCTGGTCTCTTCTATATGTGAGTAAGCAGTGAAAAGACATCCCCATGAATCTGAAAGCAGATCTTCATTGGACAGTAAATCCACCTATGACTTTATCTTGGATTTCACAGCCCATAGATCAGTAAGAAATAAATTTCTGCTGTTCAAAGTCTACTCAATTTTGTTTGTTATTTTTTCTTGTTGCTGACACAAAATATCCAACACCCAAATTTAAAGGAAAACAGGTTTATTTGGCTCACAGTATGTAGAGGTTTCAGTCTGTAGTCAGCTGGCTCCAAAGCAGGGCAGCATGACAAAGGGGCACCACAGAGGAAAAACAGCCCACAGTGTGGCAGGTAGAAGGCAGATGCCAGGGAACAGCAAGCTGTAGCCTGCCTTTCCCTTTTGCCCCTTCCAGGCTACCCTTCTTTTGTTTGGTGCTATTCCCAGTATGGGCCTTCCCATTATCCACACCGAGCACTATGCTAAAATGATCACTGGACTAATTTAGCAATCATGCACCCTTAATCCCAGCATTACACCCTTGATCCCAATATCTCACACCCCAGATCCAGCCATGTCTGAAAAGCCCCATCTATGATTGCATGAAAGTTTGAGGAGACATAAAGATACAAACCACAACAACAATATATGGAAGTTTGTTATAGCAGCCAAAATGGACTGAGAAACTTCCTCATATAACCATTTTAATGTTTCAACATCTGTGTTAGTGCATCTGAAACAATAAACTTGATGGGAAGTAACACCCATAGTTTTGTTTCTTTTTCATCTTAATTTAGATATTGACAAGGAAAGTAGAAAAAAGCACTCTTCTTATTTCTATGAAAAATCCCTACCAAAATCTCATAACAAAATAATTAGAGAATAACAATATTTAATACACTGTGTATCATAATTTTAGAAGGGCCAAAATGTTCCTTAGAGCACAATTCATAGACAAAACAACAATGACAACAAAAACAACAACAAAAACTATTAGGAAGAAGAAACAAATAGATAAAAGCACAAAACTTTCTTTTCAATGAAATGAAACAAATTAGTACACATGTTAGAATATTTTTGAAACAATGGAATAGTTAATTTGGGAAATTTGGTCTTCTCACTACTTCCTATGTATCTATCTTTGCTCTCTCTCTCTCTCTCTCTCTCTCTCTCTCTCTCTATATATATATATATATATATATATATATATAAAGCAGGAATGACACTCTTTAGAAATTTGCATACACCATTTCCATTTATATTCTCATATTGAGAACTAGTAAATTTAGATTATGTAGAGACACAGGTATGGGGTCTAACTGTGTACACTAGGAGAAAAAGACAACAAAAGTCCATAAACAATGACCAGCCCTTGCAAAGCAAAGCAAACTTGATGTCAAAAAATTTAGTTTCAAATCATTTACAAATGAATATAATTGTTTTCATGTAACTTTTATAGTTATAAGTATTGAAATGATCATATGTCTCAGAGCAATTTCTAAACCATAAGTCACCAATGAATATTAAACATTATTAAATAATGAGTGCATTGTATAGTACAATTTTTACATTGCTAAAATATATGCTCTCTAATATTTTATTCTTGTTTACATATAGCACATCTTTTGCAACATTGTAATAACAGCATTTATAAATGATCTTTGAAGTTTTTTACAAAATGTCTAATTTTTTCACATAAAATAATTAAAATTATTGGGCAACCCACTCAAGACTCCTTCTGTCTGTCTCTTGGACAGAAGCTTTCTTTCCCTCAATAAATATATTCTGATCTTAAAATATATTATTTATAAGGCATGGGACATGTATTAGTGCTGGTAATGGATGCTTTCAGGAATGGATGAAACTCATGATCCCCATTAGCAGAGAACATGTGTTTAAACAAAATGCTGTTAACATTTGCAAAGTTGTTTAAATTATTATATTTAAAATTGACTTTCACAAAGAACACAAAAATATTCAGTATATTTGTTTCACATATATTTGTATGTAAAAATTATGGAATTTAAATATAAAAATAGTATTTTCTTAAATATCAAAGCATTATTCTTCACAAAGTAGTTTTCATTTAAATATGCCACAGTTGTTTAAATTGAAGAAAACTCTTTAATATGGCAAAAAAGTGTAATTAATTTAACTTTAAGTGCTTTCTGGTAATTTTAAAAAATCACAGTGCAACACAGATGCAAATAAAGTTACAACTCCACTAGGTTTCTTTAGTAGATTAATATGATCTTTGGTTAAGAAATACCAAAATTCTCAAAGACTCTCAAATAAAGGCCTTGTATTTTATCTATCTCTGGCAAAGTTTGAAAAATAATTCCTTTGTTATTACCAATAACATATAAAATATTAAACAACCATATCTGTTTTTCAGTTAAGCAGAATATATGCTATACAACAATTTTGTAGTGTTTCCATGTCTACTGATTTCTGCTTGCAGAAAATTGGAGAGGAACATGTCTTTTTCAAATATAGCCAGCAAAAACACTTTCCTCAACTACATAAATGTTGAAGATTATCAGGGCATTCTTGGTAGTATACCCAATGCTATTTCTAAAACTCTGTATTACAAGTATACCTCAGATGTATAAATTCCAATTAATTTTGAATCCAGAATATTCATTTGGCAAAAACCATCTTGCTGCTGAATGTAAAATTTTGTGATATGAGACTTCCTTTACTATGAAAAGATAAAATGTGCAAAACTTGAAGCAGGAGTACTTCAACATCACTCTGAATTCCATTGTTCATTCACATACTTGACAGCTACTAATTCTGATCACATTGCTTGGCAAAACTTCAATCAGTGGGCCGGTGAGATGGCTCAGCGGCATAAGCGCCTGCCTTGCAAGCGCGAGGGCCCGAGTTCGACTCCCGGATCCCACATACGAAAAAGGGGCCGGTGATATCGCTCAGCGGCACAGGTGCCTGTTGGCGTGCGAGGTCCTGAGGTCGACCCCCCGGTACCCACAAAAAAAAAAAAAAACTTCAATCAGCAAGGCTTATATCTTAGCTAAGTAGTAAAAGCAAATAATTTGTTCAGTGTTTTTGTCAATCTTTTACACCCCTGAATTCTCAGGTAGAAAACAAGTAGTCACAATCATTTGCAAAAATTCTTTCCAATCCAACAATAAAACGTTAATATTGTTAATACTGTCAAGCACTAGAGATACTCAACATTTGTAGAAAATATGTACCTTCCTACTGAAAGTTTTCCAGGGAAAAATTTATTTGCTATTTTAAAGACAGAATATTCTTTTTCAAGTCAAATCAAAGTCTAGCTGCAATGTGAGAAATCAAAGGAGTTATCTAGTTGCTCAATAAACACAAATCTATTAGTTGTTGAAAACTACTTCAAACTATTAAAAATAACATCTATTTCAAAGACAAAGATAGCATTGATAGACATTTTTAAGGACTTACTTAAATATCATACCAAAAAAACCATGATATTAAAAAATGTGTTTCTCCAAATACAGTCAATTAATATTCTCTTTCACTTGGTAAAATAGAAAGTAATTTTTTTGGATACTTCTGTTCAAACCCTCTCTAATGGTGTCAAAATCAAAATCACTTTTTACTTTCTAGAATTTGACAATCAAGTCATGTATTCCTGATGTACTCTTATTATTAATGCTGTTTCAATAATGATAGTCATTAATTGGGCTTTTTTTCCCTCCTCTTGAAAAGTAATTTGCCACACAGGATGGCTGGACCTTTTCTGCCTCATTGGTGTCAGTTAGAGAAATAAAATTATCAGGAAACTATCATTTTTGTTTTGACATTTTTCTTCTAATGCTAGAGATTAAATTTTTTCTTCTTATTCCAAGAACCTTTCAGATACTTTATGCATAATAAAAATTAAGCACCTTATTTTTAATCAATGAAAGTTTGTTCTGATAATATACATGCCATGCTATCTTAAAATGATTTAAACTATAATTTTGAAATCAGGCATATATGTAGTTATTTTCATGCAGAAAATAATCAAAGGAGGGTTAAAAAATATTTTGTGACATCATGGTGAAATTAAAGTAATCTGAATAAAAATTTAATAACATATATTCTAGGAAATATCAAAATCTTAAACTGTCAGTGGCAATTTTTAGAGACATTAAAATATTCCTTTAAAACAGATAAAACTTGACAGTGGACATCTTATATACTTTTAAAGTATATATAGTTTTTTCTTTTTTCTTTTAATAAATAATTACTATTCCAAAATTTATAATTATCAAAATACAGATATTAGGATATTTGAGCCTTTTCAAAATGAAAATTATCCCACCACTTTTGAAAAAATGCTGCAATCAAATATTTGGTTGCTTTATCAGCTTTTACTTAAACATGTGGCCTCACTTCAATTGCTAATGTACTTTTGGAAGATATTAACAAATAATTTTCTTTAATAGTATGAGTATAGGAATTTTAATATTCTAAAATTATTTTAAGTATTTCCTTTACAGTTTCTTATTACATTTCCATTTAGAGAAAAATTATTTCTTTTATCCTGATGTATCCTCCATCTATTAAAGGAAGAATTGTATATAGGACTGCTAGTAATTAAATTTATTGTGCTTAGTTTTAGTTTATTTGATTAAATATCTATTTCAGAATCCCATGGTCAGAGACCATGTTCATTTTCCTTTATCTCTAGTAGTTGGAAACAACATAGTTATGAAATATATATTTACTGAGTTTTTTAATTATTAAAATTATTATGTTATTATTATTCTTTTGGTTTATAAGCTTCTATATGCATTATATTTTATAAAATGACAATAATTTCATAGGTAACTATATGGTTGCATTATAATGGGAAGAATATATGGTTTTGGAATTTAATAGATTGGGCCAAAATCTTACATGCTGCCTTAGTAATTCCTGTGGCTGTGAGAAATATTTTATCAGGAAAATTAATGAATCAAGACATCAGAGATGTATGTTAAAATTCCTCCACTTTCAAGCATGAATAGTAGTTTGGGGAATTTTTATAACTACTCAGTGTTTCACTTTCTCTCTTTACAAATGAAAAATATCATTCATCTTGTACTGATAATAATTTTTATAGATATGAATGAACTATCAAACACTTGGAACACTGAGCTCCGGGCTGATGGTTCTTCTACAGAAAGAGACATGAGTCACTTTCTGTACCTCCGTAAAAAATAGATTATGAAATATTTGTAATTTAGAAGATAAAGTTGAATTCTATAGAACTCCTAGAATTGAATTATATTTTACAGAATCTGAATATTTCCTCCTTTGCTTTTAAGGACATTTTCAGAAGTAAAAGATTTCAAAACTGATTGAAAGTTACTTTATGAATTAATGTAATGGGTGTTTCAGAATTTAACATGTAAGAAGTGAAGTGAGTACAGAGACAATACAGATCCCTGCTATTTCACGAATGTTTTGATAGGGTAGTGATATGAAAAGAAAAGTGACAGAGGAAACATAAACATACTATGATTAAATAGTGGTGAGCTATAAAATTAAGTGTAAAATATAAAAAATTAAGGAACAACATGGCACTGGATTATGCATACATGAGATTCATAGAATTTAATAGTGAAAATCATTCTGAAATAGAGATAAATGAATGATAGAAAGAATGAAATAAAGAACATTTCAAGCAAAGAGAACATCATGTGCAAAACCATTAAGTGATAAAAAGTTCAGGTTTCACATGTTAAGGGAATGAAAAAGTATTGATGTGCCTGTGTTTTACTAGTCCAAATAAGATTGGAGTAACAAAGTTAGATTGAAGAACTAGGGAAGACATTCCCTGTAGGTCTAAGAAAAGTTTTCTGGTTTTGCTTCACATGTAGTAGAATAATATTGAAAAATTTCAAGTGAGTAAAGCCATGAACTGATTTTTATTTGAATGTTTATTTTTTCAATTTTTTTATTAGTACATTTTTACAATACATAATACTTACATTTATTCTGGGGAGTTGGTACATGTTCATAACACATCTTTTTTTTTTTGTGGGTACCAGGGGGTCCACCTCAGGACCTCACTTGCCAACAGGCACCCGTGCCGCTGAGCGATATCACAGGCCCCTTTTTCATATGTGAGATCTGGCAGTCGAACTCGGGCCCTCACACTTGCAAGGCAGGTGCTTACACCGCTGAGCCATCTCACTGGCCCTTATAACACATCTTTTTTTCATCCATTCCCAATCTCTCCTCCTCTCAGTCCTCTTGCTTTTTGCAAAAGATCTATCTCTCTTTCCTTATTATCTTTTATTTTGCCCTTTATTTATATTTTGGGTTTCTCATATAAAAGAAACTTTACTATATTTAACCGTCTGTGTCTGATATGTTCACTTAATATTATGGTCTCAGGAGGGCAACAGAAAGAAAAAAGAAACTATTGAGAATGCTGCTTTGCTAGTCCAGCAATCAGTGACCAGGGCCTAGATCAAGATATTATAGTGTGGAGATAAAATGAGCAGGATTTGTCTGTGCAGCAAAAGAGACTAGGAGGCAAGAGGAATCAAAGATGATTCCTAGATTCTTTCATAAACTCGTGTATTTGGATGGTGATGACATTCACTTCATTCCTGGAGGCAAAAAGGAACTAAGGATATGAGGTGTACTTGGATAGGAAGAGGGCACATATTATATCTAATTCTAAGCAGAGATTTCAAACAAGAAGTTAGTATCTTCCTTTAAATATAAAGCTCAGAGCGACTAACATAATTATTAATTATTAATTTACTAGATGGTGCATTTATCACATTTATAATATATTTAAAGTTATTTTATATTTTAAAAAGTGAGATGTCTTAAAAAGAATGCCCATAATATTCTGGAATATAAATATTACTTATTTTAAATTTTTATATTGAGGAATTTTATGTAACATAATGGAAACCATGAAATTTCTGCTTAATATGCAAATTTGCTTCTAAACTGCTTGTGACTTTAATATTTCTGTATTTACACAATTTCTTAATTATGTGAATTGGGAGCCTTGTATACATGTATTGCAGTTTGTTTCCCTACCTGTTCTCACATCCTAATATTGCATGATTTTAGCTATGTATTAATCTATACATTCACATATATACTTACACTGTACTTTGATTATAATATATACAATCATATAAAATGCATAACTGGAAAATGTATAGAGTACTAATGTTTTCTAGTGCAGAATTTGGCATGCAGTGAATATTTCTGTGAACTTTACAAATAAGTGAAAGAATAAATACAAAAGGTTTTCTTTTTTTTTTTTTTTTTTTTTTTTTGGTGGGTACCGGGGGGTCGACCTCAGGACCTCGCGCGCCAGCAGGCGCCCGTGCCGCTGAGCGATATCACCGGCCCCTTTTTCGTATGTGGGATCCGGGAGTCGAACTCGGGCCCTTGCGCTTGCCGGGCAGGCGCTTAAGCCGCTGAGCCATCTCACCGGCCCAAAAGGTTTTCTATAGTAGTTATTTCCAAAGAAGATGAGAGAAGTCAAGTAAAGCTCCCCATGTTACACAAATCACAGAAATGGGAATATATCTCATGAATTTAATTCTACAGTCTATGCTGGTAACCATTTTACACTATAAATAACAAACTTTTAAAAATCAGATATAGCTACATATATATTGATTTCCAAATTTCTCTTATAGTTTTCCATATATGTGTGTGCATATCATCTTATATAATATGGATTAAAAAGACAAATTATTTGGAAAATATTGCTTCTACTGTATATTTCTAGCAAGGAATATAATAACTGAAAACTAAAATGTAAACCAGTTAATTCACTTTAAAAGCTTGATTTTCTTATGTATGAATTAAAGAGAAAAGTGTATTGTAATGATTGTGTCAACTTGAGAATTTAGAAGTTTCAAAAAGCGACTCAGCAGGGGCCAGGGTCCTCACTTGGTAAACATCCTCATCCTGTGCAAGAGGAGGGCAGGGAGATGGTGTGAGTGCTACACCTGCCCTGGGGCGGGAGTAGCCTGCTTACAATAAAAGTGCTGTTGCTGTCTTTTGCCACCTTAAGTGTTGCCCCTGTGCCATGCCACCTCACCTTGGAGCCTGCTGATTATCGACTGGAGCCTGCACAAACTGTGAGCTAAATAAACCTTTCCTCCCTTAATTTTGAATGTTGGGTATTTTGTCTCAGCAAGAAGAGAAAAGTAACTAATATATATATATATATATATATATATATATATATATATATATATATATACAACTAAATATATTTACTTGCATATATATATATATGCATATAATTTGGGTGGAAATGTAAGCCATATTTTAAATACACACATAATTACACAGATGTATTTACATACCTATGGATCTATATATTCATATGTACACAGTAAAATATATTCAAACACACTAGGATATATAGAAGACATGTCATGGGTGTGACATTTGAGTCAAATTTTATTGTAAATTGATTTTTAAATTTGTACTCCTTAGACTGAAATATTTTCTTCAAGAGAGTGAAAAGTATTTGAAATATACACAGGACCCAGTGCATCAGCTCTCTCCTTTCTGGGTAGTTTAAGAGGTCTACATTTAACTTTTTTCAGTTTTTTTTTTTTGTCTCTAATACAAAAAATTATAATACACATATATGAAAGCTATGGGAAAGTGATTCATAACATTGGTCTTGGTCATGTGTTTTTTATATGCCTCAAAAAGCACAAGCAAAGAAAGCAAAAATAAAGATCTATATTAAATAAATGGAAAATAATACAGAATTCCTCAAAAAGTTGTTTGTAACTGCAATACGAGCTAACAATCTCATTTCTGAATATATCTCCAATGAAATAAGTTCACTGTCTCTAAGTTATATTTGCACTCTTCATAATATTTGTACCATTATTCACTATCTAGAAACAGGTTTAGTAATCACTAATGGATGAACAAATTACATGTTTATATTTTTATGTGTGTCTGTGCTTTATCCTAAATAATACATATTTGTACATGTATATGTGTGTACACTGCCCTAAATAATATCAGTCAGAAAGAGAGAGACTGGATGATCATATTTATATGTGACATATAAAAATTTTACCTCTGTTTGGTTTGGTGATGCATACCTCTAATCCCAGCACATGGGAGGCTCAAGCAGGGGGAATTAAGAGTTCAAGGTCAGACTGGGACACAGAATGAGATTTTGTCTAAAAACAAAACAACAATAATAAAATACATATAATAGTAGTAGAGTCAAGGGAAGTTGGGTGAGAGAAATGGGAAGATGTTGACCAAAAGATACATACATTCAGTCACAAGATGAATAAGTTTAGAAGATCTAATGAACAGCTTCCTGACAATAGTTAATGACAATGTATTTTATACTTGCCATTTGCTAGGACATTAGATTTTAGATATTCTCATCAAAACCAAGTAACAAGTAAAGTGAGAGATATGCTAGTTACCTTCATTTTGTTAACCATTCCACAATGAAATCATGTATCAAACATGAAGTTGTATATGTTGAATACATATAATTTTTGTCAATTATATCTTTAAGATGTAAGACTCAATTTCTTAATTATGAACTATGAATACAAATAAAGAACAATAAACTTGTAATGGAAAATATGAATAAAAAGTAAAACACGGGCCGTGAGATAGCTCAGCGGCATAAGCGCCTGCCTGGCAAGCACAAGGTCCTGAGTTCGACTCCCGGTACCCACATACAAAAAAAGGGCCGGTGATATCATTCAGCAGCAAGGGCACCTGCCGGCACATGAAGTCTTGAGTTCGACCCCCCGATACTCACAAAAAAAAAAAAAAAAAAGAAAAGAAGAGAAAAGAAAAACAGTAGCATTGGAATAAGCACATTTCAGATGACGGTGCTGTATGAGCCACCAATTAATAAATCCTCTGGCAAAATTATTCACACAAAAGCTTTATAAGTGCAGAAATGTAAGGTCTGTTCATGATTTTTAAAAATATTTTTATATTTAATAGTGCTATATTTCACTAAATGAAATTTATCCTGGGAAATGTGGATTACATTTTTATTATGACTACAGTATATCATCAGTACTTTGTTTAGCAAAGATATTTTATTTATAATATATCAATCCTTCAGCTATATTAAACTTATTTTTTCATAGTTACTTTTACTCACAGTCCTTAAAACTGTTTCATCAAATGTATTTTTTTGTCATTAACCTCTATTTACTTGTAAAATACGTGATACAAATTTATATTCTGGAATGTTAGACCACTATTAAAGTGGAAGTTACCTGTGTTAGACTGATCAAGTAGTGAAAAAGATATGTCATGCTCTCTCAAGTACCCAGGGGGGAAAATATCCCTACAATTTAATGGCACAGATAAGGTTTTTTTTTTTTTTTTTGTGGGTACCGGGGGTCGACCTCAGGACCTCGCGCGCCAGCAGGCGCCCATGCCGCTGAGCGATATCACCGGCCCCTTTTTCGTATGTGGGATCCGGGAGTCAAACTCGGGCCCTCGTGCTTGCCGGGCAGGCGCTTAAGCCGCTGAGCCATCTCACCGGCCCACAGATAAGGTTTAAGAGCTTGTCTTTTCAGTTTTTTATAGACCCCTATTAAAGCATGTAAGAGATAAGAGTCAGGTGGGTTATCATCCTTGTTAATTGCACTCATTGCTCCTTTTATAAAGGTTCCTTTACAATGAACTCCATGCATTTATCTCCTAATTTATAGTTGTCAAACTGCAGGAAAAATTTACTATATACTGTTGTGCAAAAAACCACAAAAATAACTTTTAAACCTTTCTTAAATTATATATGACTTCAGTACTCAAATAAGAGAAGAGATGCTAACATTTTATAAGACCTACTTTATTAGAGACAATCAATGAGGAATTTCACAATCCACCTAGTAGCCCAGTAAAGTGGGTTTTTTGGGACAATTTAAATAAATGAAATTTGAGAACTTCTCAAAATCTTACAAATAACACCAGAACTTAATCCCTACTTTCAAAACTATGCATTGATATTGGAATCATGCTTCTATGACAATTCATTAAACATTTCAAACAGTTGAAAATCAATAATAAATTATCCATGTTAAAATATAACTTTTATTAATCTATTTGAATTATAACCCCTCAATTTCTTCTGGTACCAAATAGTCTACTGGCCTGTTAGTAACAAATTTTGGATTCCTGTTGTTAGAACTCTGAGAATCCAAGGTAAGACAACACATTGAGATGCTTTATTTAAAAATAACTGGTTATTATCAGTCTTCAAAAAGAGAGAAAGATGAAGCCTAGGTCTATTAATTACGATTAATGAATAAAAATACCTATATCCTCAAAAATTATGAGAATCGATATTAATTTCAAAATTTCCACAGTTTAAACTCTTTAGTTATTTTCATTATAAGTGTGCTGCAGTTGCTACAGGACCATAGGAAATGGCAGCAAAAATAGATGATAAATCAATAAAACCCTTCTAATAAACAACACCAACTTTAACAGCTGAAGAAATTAAAATCAAGAACTGTTATGTGGTCTGACAAGATGCAACAGTAGGAAGTCCCCGATCTTGTCCTTCACAGCAACTCTCACTTAACAACTATATACTGACAGAACAACTTTATTGGTTCTCCAGAGAACATTTCTGAAGCTTCAGTACCCCAGAAGAACACAAAGCTGAGAAAAGCTGCATTAAAAGTGGTCAGTGCAATAAGTTTTCTATAAATATATCAGTTCCTCAACCAAGGGTTCAGAAATTTCTCCTTTGATGGGTGAAAAGAGACCCAGTCACATGCCCAGTGAACTTTTCAAGCTCTACCTTAGAAACTGACTACTATTTCCCTCATTTCTCACTGAGAGCACTGATGAAAGTGAAATAGGTTGTAGGTCTTAGGGCTGCTGAGAGCAACAGAAAGAAAAAGGTGCCTTTGAGTGGCCATCATGGCTTTGTGCAATTGGGAGAGATGCACAACATAAGACCTCTCTCCTGGAAACAAAGACAGCTGCTAAGCATGCCTCTAAAATCCTTGAAATCCTTCTGCTTCTGAGTGTGTTCTGAGGGAGATTTCACTTTGGGGGGGTAGGAGAAAGTTAAACATATGCCTTTAGAATCTTTTTTTTTTTTTAATTCGGGGGCTTCCAAAGGAACGGGATTGATCTGGTCTGATTCAGGGCACTAAAAGGAGCCATCTGGTGGTTACAAATAAACCAAAAATAGTCTGATTGTTGCTGTTCCAGAGTGTTTTCATAGCCTCAGTCACTCGTGGGAAAAATAAACTAAACTTCTGAGAAATTGTGCCCAGTAAAATCCTTTTAATTAGGACTTTATATGTACCCAGACAAAACACATATGAGTAAAAGATTTGAGAGGTCTCAGAATCTGTAGTTAGGTTAACTAGTGATGGTCTCTTTTACGAAGTTAGTCCATGAAGACTAAAACAGGTTCTTTATTTCAATACTTCAATATTTTAAAAAATGTTTCAAAGAAGATAAAGAAATAAACAAACATGATCCAGGCATAAGAACAAAATTAATCTTCAACAACTGACCCTTATGAAGTATGTTATCTAGTCAATGTAAGAGTTTAAGTGTCATAAAGACACTTAACAAGCTCAAAAAAGAACTATGAAAAAATATGCATTTTTTCAAAGAGATAGAAATAGGAAATATAAACAATAGCCAAAAACATACTGAGTTTGAAGAACAGCATAACTACACCTTTTGAGGATGAAGAACATCACAACCAAACCAAAAATAAAATTCACTAGAAAAATACAACCAGAGACTTAATCAAATAGAATAATTGGTCCATTCAAAAGAGTACATTTGAAATTATCATTTGAAAGAGTAAAAAGAAAAAAAAATGAAAATAGTAAAAACATCTCAAGGGATAGATAAACCATCATCAACCAATCTATGTATGTATGATGGAAGTTATAGCAGGACAAGAAATAGGAAATAGAGCACAAAGCCCATTTAAAGAACTAGTTAATGCAAAACTCCCAAATAAGGAAGGCACAATAGATATATAACTTTAATAAGACCAAAAGACCACCCATAGGGTGAGTCAAAAAATTATCAAAACCCAAAATATAAAATAAAAGAGAGATTGTAGTAAACAGGGACCTTTTCTAGAAAGGCATCAAATCAGGGGACAACAGTTGGGAGGCTTAGAGGGGGAGTAAAATGTCTGAAAATTGTCAGGAAAATTACATATACAGTCAGTTATAGGTAGATGATAGACAGACAGACAGACAGACAGACAGACAGACAGATAGATAGATAGATAGATAGATAGATGATATCAATTTCCACTAAATGGATGTGTGAATATAACAATTATGTTTTGAAAACATACACAGAAAACAAAAAAATTAGCAATGTTAAAGAGAATTTTCAGAGCAGAGAAAAGTGACTCAGTTTACAGTGGAGTACTTCCAAGAATATCAGACTTCTCGGAAGAAAACTTGCAGGCTATGGTGGTATGATATAATCAGCACGGAAAGAAAGAACATGTTAAATAAGAATAGGTATTCAGCAATGTTGTTTTGCAAAAATGAAGGCAAGATAAACAATTTAGACAAGCAAAAGTTATGGGCATCTATCACTTGTAGACCTTCTTTATAAGGAATTATCAAATGATACTTCAAGTTGAAATGAAAAGACAAAAACATGAAACAACATCATGAAAAAGTGAGAAGTAGAAGATTCACAGGTAAAGGTAGCTATATTGAAAAATACAGAATTTGACTAAAGTTTGTACATATCTCTTTGAGTTCTGTTATAGATTAGAAATAAAACTACAAAAATCTTGCTATAAAGTGCACTAATTGACACAACATAACAGATATTTTTGTAAAATAAATAATGTAAAGTACCTCATAGCTTTGCTGTTGAAATTCACCAAATATTTAAAGAATAGTAGACATTCTCAATGTCTTCCAAAAATTTGAAAGAGTAATTTTCACTCGTGTTATGATTCTTACACTACCCTCATATTAAAACCAGACAAAAATATTGTTTGAAAAAGATTACAAGCTAATATTGCTATTGAACATAGGTCCAAATTACTCAAACAAATATTATAAAAAATAGCATATAAACTTAATTATTTGCCATGAATAAGTGGGATTAATTGCAGGGATAAAAAGATGGGTCAGCATGTTCAAATATGTAGTTGCAGTATTCCAAGTTAACAGAATGAAGGAGAGAAACAATATAATCATTTTGGTAGTTGCAAAAGAAGCATTGGAAAAACATCTGCATTTCTTCCAGCTATTATGGAAAACAGCATGTAACCTCCTCAAAATACTAAATAGAAACACCATGTGATTCTTCAATCCCACTACACTAGTGGGTGTGTATCCAAAGGAAGCAAGTTAATATTTTGAAGAGACATCTGCACTCTCATATTCACTGCAGCTTTATGCAAAATAGCCAACATGTAGAATCAACTCAAGTTCCCAAAATCAAATGAATGGATGAGGAATATGTGGTACATGTGCATAATAGAATATTCAACCACTTTTTCTAAAAGGAAATTTTGTTATTTGTGACAATATGGATAAACCTGGAAGACACTATGTTAAATTAAATGTCAGACACAGAAAGAAAAATACAATATGAATTCACAGATATTTGGAGAAAATATTAGTTAAATTCATAGAAATAGATAGTATTTGGTGGTTATTAGTGGCTTGTGTTTGGCATAACTTGAGGATGTGTTGGTCAGAGAATAAAAAATTTCAGTTATACAGGGGAAATTAGTTCAAGAAATATATACAAATCTTGAACAGTGCTAACAATAGCGTTTAAGTGATCTCACCATAAAAATGATTAATATATGAAATAATTCATGTTAATTAGTAATAAGTTAGCCATTCCACAATGCTCATATATTTCAAATTACTATGATGTCAGTAATAAATATATGTAGTTTTTATATGTCAATATAAAAATAAATGCTCAACAATAAACTGCAACATGAGAGACATATATAACCTATATGGGAGGTAATAAAAGTGAAGAATTTTTATAAATGATTGAAATTTAGTTTTTATCATCTTAAAATAGATTGTTATAGTTAAAATATATTTCATGTACACTTCATGGTAACAACAAAGAAGTTATGTATAGAAGATATATAAAATAAAATAAAAATAAAAAGTAATCTAGGCATATAAGTACAAAAATGATTGAAAAATTTAAAAAGACATCAGTAATGGAAAAGAGGGGAAAAAACAACTCTAAGAAGGAAAACAATTAACAAAATGGCAATAATAAGAGTTTATTCATCAAGAATTAATTTAAAGATATTAATCTTGGTTGTCGTGTAGTTCAGTGGTGGAGCATAAGCTTAACATGTGTGAGGCTTTCAGTTCAATGCCAAGCACCCAAAAAAGACAAATAAATAAATAAAATTTTAAAAACAGATAAAACTTTACAATAAAATTCTGTCCATTAAGATGAATAGACTAAAGAAAATAAATAGATCTAACTGCATGCTACGTACTATTGGAGACCCTTTCCATGGTGCCAGTTATCAGGGACCCCTGAAATGAATCCCCAGTCTCCTGCCTGGAGTTATGGTGTACAGTGGGAAGAAAGAGCAAGAGACAAGATAAGGGTTCAGTAGTGACCTGGGATGATGAGTTGTTCTCAGGGAACAAAAGGGCATGTGCCACCCAGATCCTTGGTATTTATTCATTGAGGAAAATGCTGAGGGGATTGCAGCTGGATGTGCTAGACAAGTGCTGAGGCTGGCAAGGCTTTAAATCCAAAACTATAATAAAAGACAAAATGTAGTATTATGTAAAATGGTCAATTCACAAGAAAGATACAATTTTTATAAGTATATATTTAATTAATAGAGTCAATTTGAAATATATTAGAAAGACATCAAAAATAAAATATATTTTTTATTTAGTAGGCAACTCACAGGGACTATTATTTCCTAATTCATAGACTTTAGCTAAACAAAAAATATATTTTTAGTTAAATATAAGAACACTATTAAACAAATATCTAAGTAAATGTTAGATTTTATTTAGGTAATACTAAGGTAACACTAGGAGGATTTATTTCAAAGTAGTTAACAATGCTTTTGTATTGCTGTATTTCAGGACATGCATTAATATGTCAAATTTTACTACTGAGAAAGTTCCTGTATGATGCTTCCTATGTTTAATATCTTAGGATCTTGTGAGGAAATTGGGTTTGAAGTGATTGTAAAGGTGGATGCAATCATGTACATGTTTTTAGAAATAAACAAATTTGAGCTTTTCTAAGAAATAAAAAATTGTGTTTAAAAGATTTACTTCAATCTAAATGACAACATAAAATATATTTTCTTAATTAGTTTACTTTGCATTTTATAAAATTATATTTATTTATTTATTTATTTATTTATTTATTGCTACGAGGGATTTAAACCCAGGGCCTTCACACTGAGCTACATACTCACCTCTAAAAAATGTTTTTCTTTGATACACATTCTTGCTAAGTTCCTAAATCACCCAGATTAGGCTAGAAATTGCTATTCTCCTGTTTCAGCCTCAGTGTGTGTTGAAATAAGAAGCATACACCACTGCACCTGGCTAAAGATCACTTTTTAAATAGATGTCTAATAATTTCAATGTTTAATGGATCTCAATAAAAATGCCTTCCTATTCAACAATTTTACCTTAGAGCTACATGACAAACACAGAAACAAAATCCATTAGCAACCCAATTTCAGATATAAATATTGCAATAAATAATTGGGATTATGTCTTTAAGAGATAAAAAAAACACCTTGAACTCTGTTGTTTTTACAAAAGGAAAACTTTGGGGAAAGCAACAGCCACTATTCTAAAATTTTATTTACAAGTGAGCTTAAGCAATGTAAGAGTAAACCAAAAATGCTCCACTGCCTTAAAGAGCAAGAAGCAGCAGGACTATTGATGTTTTTACCCTGAATTTTAGGATTTATTTTATGGTATAAAAATGGAAGCAGTGAATGGAAAAACTGATCCAAAGTAAAGGAGATAACTAGTAGAATAAAGAACATGAAAAGACTATGAAAGCCTGAATTACATTCTGAGTCAGAAAATGATCCTAGTTCCTGGCTAGGTTATTTTACACTTTTATAAACAGTACTGTATGCATAGAAGGAAGCCATTGGTGTGCTGAATTAATGCATGGCCACTATCTAAGAGTGCTGGGAGGACTTATCCCTAATCTGTCAATTTCATCCCCTAGAGCAGAACAGCAAACACAAGTTCAGACTTCCAATGCAGCTTGAAAATTGTCAGATGCTCATTCTGAATCAATTACCTGGTGTTGGGATTTGGGCAAATTCTAGAATAGGAAGAAATTGAAAGAAGTAGAAAAAAATTAAGGTGATGTCTTGGTAAAGATAAACTGAAGAATGATATTTTATAATTTTTCTATATATATTATCCTTTGCTAGTTCTTGGGTAAGTGGACCTCCATTTCTTTGTACATTATTATGCTAAATGTGCCTGGTAGAATTTATAATGGTCACACCAGAATATTTTTATTTTATTTTTGGTCTTTATTTGTTTCATAATTTTGCATAAATGATTTAACATACTCAATGAGGGGTTAGTTAAAACTTTGGAATGAGTCAATAATGTGTATCAAAATATTTACAGTCATTAATATATGAGAAATGTAAGTAGAATCCTATTTACATATAATCCTTAAAGAAATTATCTGCCAACACATATAAATATCATTTGGGAACTTATATTGAGAATTGAATTAAATAAAACATTCCAAGACATATACATATAGCATTATTTTTGGTCTCGAAAATATTAAATTTAAACTAAATTACATTGAAATCCTTGAGCTATACTTCACAAGAAAATTGTTAAGAAAATGATGATTGAGACATATCTCAACCTGTGTAAGGAATATACAAATTGTTTTCATGTGTACTTGTTCTTGATTCAAAAAATGAGATGTGTAAAGGATATTCAAGCATGACCAGTGGACAGAAACAGTGCTAAAGAATGAAAATGAAAAGCAACTTTATGTTGTTTTTCTAAGAGCCTTTTCTTTTACAGAGCCTTCGCAGATTATCCAATAAAAAAGTGATACTCTACAGTGCTGAGTTGCCATGGTTTTTGGCTTCAGGTATTCAATAATTACATAAGATATTCAACACTTTATGACAAAATTGGCTTTGTGTTAAATTATTCTGCCTACCTAATGTAATTGTTTGACCCCATTTAATTTAGGCTGGACTAAGCTGTGATATTTGGGAGATTAAGTGTATTAAATGCATATGTAACTTGAGAATATTTTCACTTTATAGTTGTTTCATCAGGACATAACCCTGCATTAATCAAAGAGCATCTGTGCATGTGAAGAGAGAAGAAAGGAGGGAGGGAAGAGAGAGAGAGAGAGAGAGACAAATGTCTTTCACTCAACAGATTGTTAGCACCTCAATACCTAACATGTTCTTAAATATGATTATTTTAGAAAATATATATTAACACAACCAGAGTTTAACTACCAAAAATAAAACTTTTAAAAACTCTTAAAATTTTATTTGGAATTCTTAGTTAAAATATTTCTTTTAAAGGAGCATGAGGTATGTTGTTAAGCTTTTTGGGAAGTGATGCAGTAGTTAATGGTTTCTTTAATTATTTTTTAAGAGAAAGCAAAATTCCCCTTGCAATATATCTGAACTAAAGAGAAGCTGTGGTCTAGTTATCTTCTTGACAGGTCCCAGGGTACATCCTTGGGTTTATATGGGAACTCCAACCATCTCAACTTCAAAAGAAATAAAAATCTCAGGTGGAGAATGAAGCCTTCACAAGTGGAAGGAAAGTGAATGTGCATTATTGGTAATCCACAGCAGAGGAAAGAGTGAAAATAGATGAGAGAATATTTTACTCAAAATTGCTTTAAAATTTAACTTGTCAATAACTTGTGCCATGAAAGTGATGAATCAAAAGAGAAGATAAAATTAACATTTGTGTGTTTAGAGGCCAAATTTTGTATTTCCAAACTGACTTGATAATATGGACTTACCATAATTATTAAAATAAGTTAATTAAAGATTGACAGTGGTGCCTGGCATGGTCATACATGCCTGTAATCCCAGAACTAAGAGGGCTGAGGCAGGAGGGTCACTGTGAGTTTGAGGGCAGCCTAGGCTACATAGTGAGTTCAAGACTGTTCTGAATATCAGTTTGAAGTTTAATTAATTTCAAAGCAATGATATAGTTTGAATTAATTGCATTTAAATCATCTTACTAAGACAGTTGCTGCCTTTGGTAGACTCAATGTTTATCCACATTCTGAGAAATGGAGATTACCTAAAATATCAATAGTAGATGTTATGAAGGGGATGTTCACCCAATATTAAAATAATACTAGCACTAGAAATAGCAAATGTAGCTTTCTCAAAATTCTTCATTTCTCAATTGAACTATATTTTTGTGGTTACTCAATTATTTCTGACTTTATATAAAAATATTGTTTAGGGAGTAATTATATAATACCTACTTAAATATGAAAGGCTAGAGTAGATTACATGTCAAGAAATGATAAGTCACCTACTGATAGATAATATTAATTAACTACTTCTTAGTATGGTTATTAACTAAGCATGTATATGTATTTTCAAATGCTAAGTGCTATGACTTTGCTTTTCCTGCAAAAATAAATTACACATGACATTAAATATGGAGATGTCAAAAGATCCCATTATTTATGGATAATTAGCAAATTGTAGTGTATTTTTTGTTTGCATAGTAATAATACTCATTTTATAATTTATCAGAAAATTAGCCTCCAAAGTATACTACAGTATGCTTTTAATGGAACTCTTATCCGAACATCGGCTTTTTTAAGAAATAATTTTTGTGCTGTTGCTGGTCAACACATTTCATTCCAGTGGTTTCTTATAGCTGTCTCATTAAAATACAGCATTTCAAATGCATTACATTTCAGTGGTCAGTTATTGATTTCCTTTTTTATAGAAACCACTCAGCCTCAACAGAAAGCCTAATCAGGATCAATTATCTTCTATAATATGTGATGAAATATTCCTAAATTTATGCTTGTCTTCTGAAAGTAAACTGATTGCTTCTCGGCCTTTTGGCTAAGATAAAGTGAAAGTACACCGAACCTTTTAACAGATCAAAACAAAATCATATTTTTCTGTTTTAAAAAATATATTCTTCCTAATACAAAGCACTGTTATTTATACTAATAGTTCAGGTATCTCCATTATAAAATTGGTACCCCTATGGTCATTTATACTACTGTGTATGGAAGATACTCAGACAGCTTCACACATGCATATATAAACTGCGTTATTCCAAAGAGTAATGTATTATTTTACATGTATACTTTTTATTCTCATAAAATTCTATATTTGACATTTTTAGGTGATAATAGTGCTATATGATTTGTATATAGTTAAGATAACATAATAAAAAGAAATAAAAATGCAAAAAATAATGATCTCCTCTTCACCTCCTATCTGACCCCAGACACACACCACCATCTCACCAGATTAGCATACCCAATGTTGACACCTATGAATATATTTCTTCATCTTGCCATACTCATATATCCTACATGTACATTAATGAAAAGAATTGGTAGGGATTGTTTTCAGAGGAAAATAATCATGCTATATTTCTTTTTTGCAAATTGCTCTTTTCAGGTTGAAAATCTAACAAGAAAATCCATGTAAGATAAGTCATAAATTTTTACACTTTTTATTACAGAAAATTACAACCATACAAAATATACAAACTTGTACACCAAATGAAGCCATGAAACAGCTTAAAAATAATAAAATGAAAGGAAATATTTTTATATATTCTCAGTAGTTGCCAGAAAGATTTTATATCAGAATCTCAAAGAGTTACTTGTATTCCCATGTTCACTGAAACATAGCCAACATATTGAAACAATCCAAATTTCCACTGATGGACAAATGGATAAAGAAAAAGTAGTATGTACAAACAATGGAATATTTTTCAGGTTTAAAAAAGAAAGAAATCCTGCCATTTACTGTAATGTGAATAACAGTACTATATTGCACACTTAAACAATTACTAAGAGGATATGTATCTTTTTTTGAAGTAGACCATTCTTTCTCCTCAAATCAGTGCTTCACAACATTTTCAATGTATGAGATTTATTTAAAATAATAAAAATATTTGCAGACACCTTATGTATGCTTTTAATAACACCTAAGGCTATACACAACAAAAATTTGTTATGCATTAATTAGCACATGTAGGTTATTTTGTATTTTATTATTCTACTATATGTACATATATTAAAAATAACATCATATAAGTTAATTAATTTTTCCCTTCAGTTTACAAACAAAACTTCCAATTTTTACGTAATATAGTATCCAGTTGGGAGCAAGTACTATAACTATGGACAATATCAGCTTTTCTTTTCAATTGCAATTAAATAAAATATTGTACCATGATTTTTATAGGCTGGTAAACATTTTAACCTTTTAATAAATACTTAATATTTCATTTTTCTTGTAAGGTTTTGAATTGTTTAGTAGACATGTGTCTTGGTTACTTTTCTCTCATTGCCGAGACAAAATACCCAACACCCAAAATTAAGGAAGGAAAGGTTTATTTAACTTAAAGTTTGTGGAGGTTTCAGTTCATACTTGGCTGGCTCCAAGGCAGAGTGGCACATGGCAGAGGGCAGCAGTTCATGGCAGTGGAAAACAGCAAAACAACAAGCAGCAGAAAGGGAGGAGCAGGAGAGAGCAAGCCTCTTTCCCTCCCTTATAATGTATGCAGGCTCCCTGCCACAGGGTGGGTGTAGCACTCACACCCATAATCCCAGCACTGGACCATGAATCACTCATAGACTCTAGAAGCCCACCTCCATGACTGCATGAGGCTTTGAGGGGACATCTAGACACAAACCATAACAACATGTGTTCATTCAAAAGATGCTGATTAAGCTCCTACTATATGAAGGACATTATTATAAGTGCTGAAAATATAGGGTGAATGAACACACAGAATTTCTTGCACTCAGAGAACTTACATTCTAATCATAGAGAAACATTATTCAGACATAAACACTATAAAAAGTATACACTTAGCAACAGGATAACTGAATGATGAAAGGAAATATAATTTCTCCTTAGGATAACCAAGAAAACCTTATAGAAGTTACTATTATCTAAATATCTAAAAGAAATTGACACATAAGTGATATTGCTGTTAGGGAGAGGAATTATCAAAGTGCCAGAGACAGAATGTTCTGAAATGCTCAGAAAACTTGTCCCATATCGCTGTTTTTAGATGAAGAAAAGGAGAGGGAGTAATGGTACAGACATCTGAGTGGAAAGATCAAGGTAAAACAGCTGGAGCTCTACCAGCTGGAGCTGAGGAAGAACATTGTGTACACATTTTTTACATGTGGAATTAAGATGCTTTTTAAAATTTTATGTAGAGAGCTGGGTGTGGTGGTGCACAGCTGTAATCTCAGCACTGGGGAGGCTGAGGCAGGAGGATTGCCACAAATCTGAGGACAGCCTGGGCTACATAATGAGTTCAAAGCCAGCCTGAACTACATAGTAAGGCCCTGTCTCAAATATAGATATAGATGTAGATAGAGAGATGAGAGACAGAGAGAGAGAGAGAGAGATAGACTGAGATAGAGATAGAGATGATAGAGATAGAAATAGAGATAATTATCTCAACAGAGAGTTAACAGTCTAGCATTTAAGAAAGCATACCTGGAATTGAAAGACAAATTGGGGGTTATTTACATATAAATGTAATTAAATCTGTAAGCCTCCATGAGCTCACCTACAGAAGAAGATAAAGACCTAGAGGGGCTCAAAAGGATAGGTGAAGTGTCCTGCAAGTATTTAAAGTTTGGAAAGTAAGAGGATGTCAAGCCAGTGTTTATAGTTTTGAAGAGAGAAGAGTAAACAAAAAAATAGAAAATTTGAAGAGAGAAGAGTAAAGAGAAAAATAGAAAAGAAAGTTTGTGATGGACAGAGACATTGATGAGTTTGTATTCTATAAATGGAATTAAATATTGAACGAGATTAAGGACAATGAAAGGGGAGCATAAAATCAACAAGTTCCCTCTTTGGATAAAGGAATTGTTGAGGTACAAAATTGAGATCAGGAAAATTATATACAGAATTACTGTTTAAAGTTGAGATTAAGAAAGATTTGTAGCTAAAGTTTAAGACTAAGTAAACATTGTAATGACAGAATAAGGTGATTTATTGATAACATACATAATATCTTTTGAGAAGTGGTTATGCAAATAAGAGATAATAAAAATAAAATGATTTCATACATTAACATGGAGACTATTAACTACCACAATAAGAATGATATTAGAAAGAGACATACACTGTTCTATAAAGCCATATTTCCAAATATAAGACCCAGAAAGGGATTAATAAAATAATTACCTACATCTAACACTCATCTGCTTTTGACAAAGGGGCCAAAAATATGTTGGAGGAAAAAATAGAAACTTTACAAATTGTATTGGGGAAACTGTGTATACACATGCAGAAGACTGAAACTAGAGCTCTGTCTCTCATCCAGTACTGAAATCAACTCAGAATGGATCATGGACCTTGATACAAAAATAGAAGTTTTGGGCCAGTGAGATGGCTCAGCGGCATAAGCACCTGCCTGCCAAGTGTGAGGTCCTGAGTTTGACTCCCGGTACCCACATAAAGGCAAAAAAGGGGGCCAGTGAGATGGTTCAGCAGTGTAAGTGCCTGCATGGCAAGCGTGAGGTCCTGAGTTCAACTCCCGGAACCCACATATGAAAAAAAGACTGGTGATATCGCTCAGTGGCACAAGTGCTTGCTGGCAAGCACTAGGTCCTGAGTTTGACCCCTGGTGCACATACACACACACAAAAAAAAAAAAAAAAATAGAAGATTTGAAACCATGGGAATATAACATAAGGGAAACACTTGAAGCCATAGGCACAGACAAAGAATTCCTAAGAATTCCAATAACAAAGAGAATAACATCAAAAATCAAATCAAATTAAAAAGCATTTGTAGCACAGAGGAAACAATAGAGTAAAAAGAGTGTGAAAAAATTCTTCTAACGCCTCTGTTATATCTACAATATATAATGAACAAAAAATAATTATGCCCCAAAATTACCCAATAAAATAATAGGCAAGGAAACAAAGTAGACACTTCTCTAAAAAAAAGTACAAAAGGCCAGTGTTATGGTTTATATCTAAAGCCTCATGAGTTTATTGGTGAGGCTTTGAAGAGGTGATTGGATCATGGGGGAGTATGAAACCTATCCTGAGTTAAAATTCCTTAATGATTTAATAGCTAAATGTGTTGGGAGGAGGTATCTCGTTGGAGGAGGCAGGTCCCTGAAGGTGTGGCCTGGAAGAGTGTTGTCCTATCCCTCTCCTCCCTTCACCTTCCTTCTGCTTCCCCACTGCCATGCCATGATCTTCTTCTCCTTGATATGCCCTGCTAGCAGGCACTCACCCAGTCAACTATGGACTGAAACCTCTACAAACTCTTAACATCTCCTCCTTAAATTGCAGGTATTGTGTGTTTTTTCCCCAGCAACAAGGAGAGTAACTAAGACAGCCAGTGACTACATGAAAAAATGTTCACCATCTTTAGCCATCAGGGAAATACAAATCAAAGGAGTACTGAGATTTCATCTTACCTGAGTTAGCAAGTCTACTATTAAGAACACAAAATTCAACAAATGCTGGGGAGGATGTGGTGAAAAAGGAATACTTCTCCATTACTTCTGGGAATGTCAGCTAATACAACCACTTATGGAAATCAGTTAGGAGATTCCTCAGAAAACTAAAAATAGAAATTTTATTTGATGCAGTTACACTTCTGGGTATATTCCTGAAAAAAATTAAGACATCATACTACGGTAATACACTCATATCCATGTTTATGGCAGTGCAATTCACAACTGTTAAGCTCTGGATGCAGCATGGATGCCATTCAACAGATGAATAGATAAAGAAAATGTGGCATATATCTACAATAGGGTATTTTACCCATAAAGAGGAATGCAATTATATCATTTTCAGTAAAATGAATGGAACTTCAAACTACAATACTAATAAAATAAGTGAGTCACAGAAAACTAAATATACCATAATTTCTCTTAAATGAGAAACTTAAAATATAAATTAATGAATAAATAAAATAAAGGAGAAACAGTAGGAAATGAGAAGGCAGACTTTTAAATATAAGGATAAGGACCATGGAGGAGGGGTAATGAGGAGATAAAAGGATCAAATATGAGCAAGATATGTTATAGAAATTCACCAGTTTTCCAAAATAAATATTACTCTGCTGTACTGCAAACATACAGTTATACAAGAAAAATAAATAAATAAATAAATAAATATGTATTTTTGTGGATTTTTCCTTAGAAATTCTGAATATTTTAGCAATAATTTTGTGGTAAGATTCTGAAAATTGCACTTTAAAAGATGGCTTAGGGCTGTGCTATTGCCCTGCCAAAAAAAAAAACAAAAAAAAAATTCTAAACATTGTTAAAGATATAAAACCAACCCTGAAATACTCTATAATTTATGAGGTGTGATTTCTTTATTTGCAGTGCAAATCACTAGAAAAATACTAGTTTTTGTTTTATCAGTGCTCTATCCAGTACATTCCCAAAAATTAACCTCAATTTTATAGATTATTTTTATAAAAATTATTGTTAACATTTAGATATACATAATGATCATATTCATCACAAGGTATTTGTACCTGTACATGATATATCTTGATTCCTCTTTTTTTCCTATTCCCCTCCCCTCCCTTCAACCCCTCTTCCTCTCCTTATTTATGAAGTTTTGTTTCCATTTTATCTTTCTTTTCTTACTTTTTCCTTTTCTCTTCCTTCCCTTCCCCATCCTCCCTCCCTACTTCCCCTTTCCTCTTAAACAATTTGTTCCTATTTCACAGCATCTATTATACATCTTGGTCCTTGTTTATACTTTCAGTTTCTCAGACCAGAGAGACAATGTGTTATTTAAACATGTGTGACTGATTCATTTCACTTATGAGTATGGTTTGCAAAAGAAAACTTGTATGCAGAATTGAGATGACTAAGTAATATTGTACTTTCATATGATTAACGTAGATTGAATAATACTTATAAATACAGTTATAATAATCTTTCTCTTAAAATATTTAATTTCTATGCTCTGATCCTTTATAACATTTAAAATGTATTATAACAATTTCCAAACTTTTCCATTTGTGTTTCTCAAACCTACCAATATTACATTGTTTAAATTATTTTACCATTTATATTATCTACATTTTCTCCCATTTTAAGTCATATTATAAAATCAATAGTAACCCAGTAATTCAAAATTTTCATCTACTTCATTTTTCATTTTACATCATTTGTTAAAAATATTACAAGGCTGGTGAGATGGCTCAGTGGAGTAAGCGCCTGCCTGGCAAGTGCGAGTTCCTGAGTTTGACTCCCGATACCCACATAAAGGAAAAAAAGGGGCCAGTGATATTGCTCAGTGGCACAAGTGCCTGCTGGCAAGCGTGAGGTCCTGAGGTAGACACCCAGTACCCACATAAAAAAAAAAAATATATATATATATATATATATATATATATATATATATATATATATTACAGAATGTCAGCTATCATTGAAGGCACTAAGGAAAACTTCCTAAAATGATACTTGAACATGAGTTCTTCCTGAGAAGCTTGTAGTTTAAATGCATTAAAGGTATGGGAATAAACCACTGCAGTGATGTGATTTCTCTAACAAAGGCAAGCAAGGCCAAGGCCAGATGAGGAAACTTCTAACCTGTATGATGATGGCTTGGAGGACCCAGTGACTAATTTCAAATATTGTAATTAAGGAGAAATTTGCTTCCTGTGTAAAGATTGTGACCATACACCAGAGGAGCAAAGGACACTATTACATGGAAATGTGAAAAAGCAATAAAACTCATCTCTTTTCTATAAATTGCAACTATTAGCATATGTTGTGAATTAAATGGCCTCAGAGAGAAATGTAAAAAGCTAGTACAAAGTTAGAAAATGTATAGTCATGGAACATGAAGGGCTTTTGGAAGAAAATTAGATTTGCCTTCAAGTTTATAAAGTAGTAAATATGTTTAATTAGGAAAGGCATGTGATTTGAATTTTATTGATATGGGCTAAGTAAACTTTTAGTATCTATAAAGGATAATATTAGACTTTATGCACAAAAAGAGTAGTCTACTCAGTATTATTATGTTCATTTTTAAGATAAAATAGCCCATATTTTCATGAATAGTAGCTTAAAGTAATAATAATATTTTTAGGGTTTTCTGTGCTCCATTTCCCAATCAAAAATTTATTGCAAAGATCATAAATTTCACCAAAGCGCATCAGATTGGCACAGATAAATGCAAAAAATGTGAGAAGGATGTTTGAAAATTGATGAGAGAATTTAATAAAAAAATCAAATTTTAATTTCCATTTATATCCAGAAATCAGAAGCCAGTATTTTTGGCCCTTGATTGTGAGTACATTGGTTATTTTGATTTTTCAAATCTTAGTTCAATTATAGTGTTCATATTTATTAAATGGTATATATATATAGTATTAATAAACCTCAAATTTTTTTGCATGTTCACTATTAGTGTGAAGTCAAAAATTATTTTCAAATTTACAATGCAAAAATATTAATTCATATCATTAATGTATAAATAGCTATTCAAATAACTCTTTACTTATATAATAAATAAACCTAAAATATGAAATGATGTTTGAATATTCCTATTAAGCTAAATTTCCTATGGAAACTTACGGCATATTTAGTGTTTATAAAAATAAAAATTCATCCACAATCTCACTAATACAGTACTATTAGGGGCCTGCAATATGAGAAAAAAAAAAAAAACGAATTTAAGGAATAGGTACTTGAAGGAATCTGACAACCCCCATCCTTGTCTGAGCAGAAATGTCTTTAAATGCCTTCCCCTTGCTATCATTTTACACCTGCTGCCAATATATAGTCACGGGTCAGTAAGGCCCAGTAAGCACAGCTACACCCTGTAATTCCCAATCATCGTTCACCCCGCTCATGATAAACAAAATTCAACCTGTCCCTGGTGGATAGCCATGCTTCCTTTGTACTGAACTCTTCCCCTGAGAGTCCCATTTTGATTTTTCCTTCCACAGCCCCCCTTTATATGCTCATGACCCTATTACGACCTTACAGACTGTACAAGCATTAGCTGGTCTGGTCTGTAGTGCCAGAGTGGTCGCTCTCACGTTCTGACATAAACCTATCCTGTTGAGCTTCTACATCTGTTCCTTTTCCTATTTCCTAACAGTACTCAATGACAATCAGTAATCTGACTAAGACAAACAAAACTTTGAATATTAATCTTTTGTAGGGACAGGAGGATCATAGGCAAGAAAAAGGATAAAATAGGATCGCATTAAGCTTTATTAAAGAAATTAATAGGAAATCTCACCAAAGGCAGGTTTTACCTCTCCAGTTAGACTCTAGCAATTAGAAAGACAGAGGGAAATAAAGAGAGAGAAACCAGACCTGGGAAGGCACCAGGTAAAACAATTAACATAAGAATTCAGCAGGAAGAATCAACAGGCAAAATAGGGAAGAAACCTTAGAAGCTTTTAGCTTTGCCTCTTGGTGATAACCACCATCTTGCCCACCAGGTGACTCTGCCTTGCATTCCAAACCCTACCCCATAAAGGCTTGTAGACAGTCAGCTGAGCATCTGGTGCCAGCCACTGATGCCTGGACTGTTTCTTAAATGACCTCTGATGTGTTAATGGTCTTTAACAATGCCCATGTATATACCTTTGTCTAATTTAGTATATAAGCCCCTCCTCTTGTCTCAGAGTATAGGAAAACTGTGTTGCTCTTGGCTGTGATTGGCTTCTATCCCTTCTGTCCATTAAGTTCTTAATAAATTGCATTCTTTAAAAAAAAAAAAAAAACAGGGAGGTAGACAGGAACATGAAAGACCAGTATAACCAGCACCTCCACAGCCCAATAAAATACAAAAGGGACAAGGGGCAGCCACCTAAAAACTATTTAATATATAAAAGACACACAGCCCTATACATATGTTCTTATATGTATATTCTCACTTTAGCATCACTATACCACTGTACCAGATACTCACATGTGCCCTTAATTTCTAACTCTAAGCTGCCATTCTATGAGGCTCACCCCTCCCCATACTTATTCATCACAAAAGGGCAGGAAGGAATCAAATAGTCAGAAAGAATGTAGACAGAGGTTCCCAAGTTAGGATCAAAGACAGCCAGAGACCCAGTCAGATGGAGACAACTTCCAGGTGCCCACATAGACTGTGGGAGAAATCACTATTCCTAGACAAGAAGGAGCTAGGGACAAAAACCCATGGATATTCACCTCTAATGCCCCCTACTCTTCCGGAGTAGCTATCTTCTTTTTTCTCCACTTTTCCAAATAAACCACCTTCCTTTAGTTTTAAACTCTCCCTCTTTAATTTCTTACTGATGCTAGGAGTTTACAATCCCATAGTGGCATGTTCCAGCAGAGTAATGGCATGGTGTTGGGTACACCTTTCCCCCAGACAGGAGATTTTCTATGAAAGGAAGCATGCAAAACAATTTAATTTAGCTTTTTAAGTCTAATACATTTTCACAGCCCATTGGTATATATATGTCTTATAACCATTTCAGGTTATAAGAAACAGAGATATTATTAGTTTATTAGTTTGTTGTTAGTATTACCCAGAAAATAAGAAGAAATGATCTCATGATTCAGACTATCAGAGCGCATAGGGCAACCTAAGATTGTACATGTATCTCCAATAATATAGCTAAACCTCTGCTTTACTCAGCTCCTACTATATGTTCCTACTATTAAAACACAATTTTTGCTGTACTCAGGACTGAACCCAGGAGATCTGTGCCCCATTTGCCTACCTTTTGCAGGAAAATGGTCTTGTTCATTTGCCCAGGCTGACCTTGAACTTGCCATCTTCCTGTCTTGGCCTTCTCATTAGTTGAAATTATAGAAGTGCCGCATTACACTCAACTGAAAATATTTTTTGTGATGCTTTGGTTTCTGCTCACAAAGTATTTTCTACTAATGCTTTCTTTTAATGTTTCCCAATTTTTTTTGTTTTGTTTTTGATTTGTTTTGAGATAGAGTCTTGCCATGTACTCAGGCTGGCCTTGAATTCACTATGTAGCCCAGTCTGGCCTCAAACTTGCGGAAATCCTCCTGCCTTATTCTACAGAGTGCTAGGTTTACAGGCATGTGACACCATGCCCAGCTATGTTTTCCAGTTTTGAAGTCACTGTCATTCTGTGTCTTTTATGCAGATTTGAGTGACTGACTCATTCAATAAAAGGTAACCATAATGGCAAGGTCTCTAACATGCCTTACAACCACGTTACGTATAAGTAATTCACTTTGCTTTTCCATTATTGATTCCTATTATAATCAGCTATGACTCATTCAATCAGTCATTGTGAAACAAAAACAAATAAATAGGCTTAAAATATTCTTTTCAGAAATGGACTACCAGAAATGTTAGTTATTTAAAATTAATCTTCTATCTCACTATTTGGGTTCAGTGTTTTTCAAGGACTAAGTGTGTAGAATTTGCTCATTTATTTCCACAAATTACTTAGGTTTGTATTTTTATTCTCATAAATACAAAATCTAAATGTATTATTAGGGCCAATGAGATAGCTCAGTCCCATAAGTGCCTGCCTGACAAGTGTGAGGTCCTGAGTTTGACTCCTGGTACCCACATAAGAAAAAAGGGCCAGTGATATCACTCAGCAGCATGGGCACCTGTTGGCACACAAGGTCCTGAGTTCAACCCCTGGTACACACACACACACACACACAAAAAGTATTATTCAAAGCATGACTTCAGTCACATATAGCAATTAGGCTATATATATTTTTTTATATGCGGGTACCAGGAGTCAAACTCAGGACCTTGTGCTTGCCAGGCAGGCGCTTATGCCACTGAGCTATATCACTGTCCTGGCTATATACATATATATATTTTTTTTTGGTGGGTACCGGGGGTCGACCTCAGGACCTCATGCGCCAGCAGGTGCCCGTGCTGCTGAGCGATATCGCCAGTCCTTTTCTTGTATGTGGGTACTGGGAGTCGAACTCAGGACCTCATGCTTGCCAGGCAGGCACTTATGCCGCTGAGCCATCTCACCAGCCCTGGCAATATTTTTTTAACCATTAAATTCATGCTAAATAATCCAGGTGATTTGCACAAAACAAATAATAAATTTACCTTTAATTGAGGGTACTTGCCCATCTTCTGGTGACTACCACAATTTCTAACTTTACTTTTTGCAATAATTTGGGACACGTCCTGAGTTCTTTTCATTTTTATTTTATTTATATTTTTGTTCTTTTTTTTTGAGCATCGTGATATTATTTTTGGTGTCTCAAGGGAGATCTCCCTTCAAATATAGTGTTTTGGTCCTTTCTACTTCAATAAAAAAGGAATACTTATTTTTAGCTATGAATAAAAAGATAAATAATAAATTAGTATTCACATTGGACAATAATAATTTTCTACATTCTTGATTGTTAAATGTATCAAGACTACTTTTAAAGATAATTATATTGTGATAGGTTCAATTTCTTCACAGTTAACATTTCTACCAGTTATTGATTACAATGATTAACTTATAGATCATACACTAAATTCTAGTCAATTAATTGTGGGACTTGAAGAACTCAAAGATTTTGACCATTGTTATGAGACCATATATATACATTGGCATCATAGGTGGTACCTTCAACCAGGAGGAACATAATATTTGGTTGTTACTGTGATAAGAGTCACCACTGATAAGCCCTACCTATATCAATTAGTTCATCACGAGGTACAAAATTTTATAATAATTCCCATGTTCATAGTCTGGTGGACTAACTGGAATACTTCAATAAGAAGAAAAGAGTCTTGTATACAATTAGATTACTCTGTCAAATATTTCATTAAGAGAGACTGGATTATTTTCTTATCACTTTTGAAAATAGTAAATTATAGCCTTAGCACTCATCAACAGTGATTAACTAGATATTTCTGTGTGTTTGTGTCTTGGAGGTGAATATGAACACTTCAAATAATTTTACACTGACTCCAAGTATAAATTGTTCTATTGCTGATATGCTTTCTAAATACCTCTGTAGAAATTAACTGTTTTAATTATAATTATTTAAATAACCATTTAATATATTTATATTTCTTACTGTTAAATCTGGAACAGTAATTAACATACATGACAATTTTTGTCAAGAAATAATGGTCCTTCTTCTACCAACACAAAATGTGAGCTTGGTCCCTAAGATGTGATAAATAAAGGAAGAGCACTGAGAACAGGTTGAGTACAGAATACCTTAGCTCCTAAAATTATCAAAATTCATGTATAGGGAAATTTGATTTTGTTCTACAGACACCCCATACAGAAAGAATAAGTATGCTTCAGTTCACTCAATAATAAAAATTTTTATTTTTTAGTTCACTCAGTAATAAAATTTTTTTATTAATGAATTTCAACATTTTATTTTCATAATCTTAAGTATTTGAACAGATATTACCTTAAACTGTCTTTGAAACTTTATGATTTACTCTACTTTTTTCATTGTATTACTATTTTATCATATTTATCATATTAAATACTTTTTCTGAGGCAGGAGATTCAGCACAAGTTCGAGGCCAGCCTGGCCCACATAGTGAGTTCAAAGCTAGCCTGAACTACATAGCAAGACCTTGTCTCATAAAATGAAAAAGAAAATACTTTGTATGAATTCCTTTTTTTAAACAGACACACTCTTTGAAGGTATAATTATTCCTTTTTCTTCCTCTGCTTTTCAAAATATCAAATGCAGTTTTTTCTCTGAGAATTTTTTTATTATAACTTTTAACACAGTTTTTGAAATATTTTTTATTTGGTAAATTCACATTTTCTGGTAAAATTACATTTTAGTAATTTTCAAAATTATTACTTTCAGAAAATACATTGAGCTTATCTTCTGTCTTAGTATGCAGAGAAATACGTTACTTAAAATGTGTAAATGAAATTTATGAAGAACATTTTGTCTGTACTATAAACAAATCTTTATAGAAGTATAACGATGCAGTTATGGAAATCAATATAAGCATGCATCCAAAAGACTAAAATTGCCAACTAATGAATGGGAATATTATTTCTAATTTGAATTCCATAAATTAAAAATAACTTCAGAATTTTTGAAAAGAAAATGATGTGAAAATCTTGCATTTTGAAAAATCTTATTTGCAAGAACTTGATTAATTTAAAATAAGTATATATTTTCTGTTTTTTTTTTTTTTCTTGTCTATTTGCATTTCTGGTAATCTTGACTGCCAAACATTTTGTATTAAAAATTTTCTATTACTATTTGATGCTATCTTTCTCCGGGAAGAGTTAATCTTCGTTTTCTGATAGATTGTTGTCTGGGTGGATGTTCTTCACATTATTCAGACACTCACCTGACTTGTGGATAGGTTGTTAGTTTTGTAAACCTTGATTAACTTTTGCTTCATTCTATGACGTGTCTGCATTTCATTCCATGATATTCTGCTTTTTTCCCATAGCATTTATTAAACAAACATCCTTGGAAATTAGTGTTTCTCTCCAGGGTAAGTAGCAAAATGTTGCTGTTGTTGTTGTTTTGCTGTTCAGGGTAATGGTGACAATATTTCCCTCAAAACTAGCAGAATTTTAAGTTCAAAATTTATCCCTTGTGACACACATTCACTATGTTGGCAGCATCCTCCTATACCATATTATACATTGTATAATACTTTGAAACTTGCAGGCAATGAGAACAAATGCTAATGTCTGTCTGCTGGGCTGTATGTATTAAAGTCCTTTGCCTCTGATTCTAGTGTCTCATATGTTCTGCCAGTAGTTGTAAAACTGCAACAGGAAAATTTGTCAGGTAAAATCTCATCATACTTCACATCATTTGACATTTGTAAATTAAGTATTCACGGGTGCTAGTTGGGAGTTTGACATAGATAATAAAGTATCTCTTCTTTGACAAGTCTTGAACTCTACTTTTTATCTTCTCAGCAATGTGAGACTGCAGAAAATTCTGATGTGCTTTTCATTGACATTCTATTTAGTTTCTTAACCTGTGGCCCTGGGCACATTAAATAGTCAATAAATCTTTGAGAGAGAAATCTTCTGAGGAATGTTTTTCTCTTACCTCTGAATCTCCTCCCATAAAATCCTGTTATCTAGAAATTTCTAAAATTCAATATTTTACTTTAGCACTGTGAATTTTCCTTAAATTGAGCTGGTTTCTGTCTCTTAAATGTAACCTTCAGGTTAGATTTTCAGTATAAGCCTGAGCCAAAATTAAGCAAAATACCTGAGGAAAAAACCAGCTTACAGAATTTTGTTTCACATCTGCTTTGTTCACTCCAGGCAGAGGAGGTTGGAAAAGAGCTGAAACAGGTACTCTGCAGGATTAGGGAAAAAAATAACTAAACAGACAATGGATTATCAAGTCCTGATTACCTAACTTTCCGATTCTTTGAAAAGTGTTTCTTTTTTTTTCATTTTCTCTTCTTCTCCTCCTTCCTTTTCTCAATCCTTATCCTGTCTCTTCCTGTCTCTGTCTCTGCCTTTGTCTTTGTCTCTGTTTCTTTCTCTGTCTCTGTCTCTCTCTGTCTCTCACTCTTCTCCTTTCATTCACGCCTATTGCTCTCTCCCTACCACCCTCTCTTCCTCCCACTTTTATTCTTCTACTATAAGCAGGTAAGTGAGATGGAAATTAATAGGCAGTTAGTCAGAGATGGGCCCCCAAAAGAGGCAGTGCAAAATACAAGAATACAAAAAAGCTGTGGCTGGAGGTGCATCTGTTGAATGCCAGGACTCAAAATAAAGATTCGATGACTTGGCCTACATGCCTCCCTGAGGGATAAAAAAATAACTTGAGATTGTACTATGACTGGTATGACCTAGTCCAGTAAAGCTCAGATAGACATCAGTCACCTAGGTGGGTGACCAGAGCATCCAGACCCATCCCTTCCCAAAAATGCCTTAGTTCTTTCCATGTACCCTTGCTAGATGATTCATTTCCCTATTGGAGGTCAATATTAACTAAGCAACTATACTTGGAATCCTAAAGTTTATTTGTAGTTTGACCCAATTCCTGCTAACAAAAGGCCTGTGTAGCAACCCATTTTTGAGACCCCCACCTGTCTCTCAGGAGCTATTTCTCAATAAATATTTCTTACTCGTAACCTCCATTGTTCTTTGAATTTATTCTTTGATTTTGAGGGACATATACTTGGCGTATCTGATATCTAGCAGGTCTGGAGTTATACGTCTTCTATATCACTTCCATTTCTTGACCGTAAGATGTTCTGCCACACACTACTCTACTCCAGTCAGTTGTCTAGTAGTAAAATATTTTCATTACATGTTATGTATATTGTAATAAAATACAATCTTAAATATGTATTCAAGGTATTCTAGTGAATATAAAATACCTTTTGAGGTATATGAATTAGTCTCTGAGAAGTTAATTTGCTCTCTATTGGTACTGTAGGTAAAATTAAATATTAAAAGAATGTCTTCATTGTATAAATACTTTTTACTAAACAGACAATATTTTATAGGCTATATAATAATAAAAATAAGAAGCCTTATAAATTTTGGCTCAATAAATCAAACCCATTTCTAATCACAAAAATTTGGTCTTACCAATTGAAGCCAATTAATCATTTTAACTATAAGATTCATATTTTACATATGAGCACAATGGATTACTACTCAGCCATAAAGAAAGATGAATTGGGATCATTTGTAGGAAAATAAGTCCATCATGGCAAGTGAAAAAAATCAGACATGGAAGGTTAAATTTTGCATGGATTCTCCTATAGGAGTACCCAAAATATAAATAATTAAAATAACAGAGTAAAAGAAAGCTAGTAGGAAACAGAGACATTGACTTGGTAGAGATGGGAAGAGGATCTGAGCTTGGGAAGACATGGGAGAGAGCTGAGGGGAAGGAGAAATCAAAAGGATCAAGATGAGATATGTGTGTACCAATTTTCTATGATGAATATATTCATTATGTATCACAAATACATACTAATACATTTTTTAAAACTATTCAAATTTGAGAATCACTTTAACAGCTAGTTAAATTCAAGCATTCCTGCTTCCTTATGCTCTGGAGAATTGAGTGGTCTCCCCCCATTGAACTAAACTCCACCTTCAATTCTTGCTGTCACCACTGATCTTTGAGGCACAGAATTATCATAGCTCAGTGCCTCCCTTGTCCATCTATTTTACATCCTTAAATCAAGAGTTCCCTTATCTTGTGTTACTGCAACTTCCTAGAAAACAGTTTGCTCTGAATTCTGAACAGTATTTTGTACCCCACTTGAGTATGCATGATTATTTTTATCTTATTCCTGATTTATAAGAGCAGAGGGAACTTTGCGAGTTGTGAGATGAGTTTGGTTCTCTGATTCCTTCTCTCTGGTACTCTAATAACATGGTATCCTATTTGGTATGGGTAAACCAGGAACTTCCTCTGCCAGATGCTCAAATCAGTAATGGTGAACAAATCCCTACGGTTCTCATATTTTCAGAAGTACCCAGAAATATGTGTTGCTTTTCTTGGCTTGTTTTCTGAAAGAGGCTTGGAAGCAGGGATGTATGCATGTTCTCATTTCCCAGATACATAAAATCATAAAATATATTCTTTCTCATCACTTATAGATAGAAAATTTGTTTTTGTCACTATATTCTTTTTTAATTTAATTTAATTTTACTTTATTTTATGTTACATGATATAAAGTTTATGCTACCGTACCTCCAAGCTGTAATCTGGATTTATATGATTAAGTTTAAATTTCAGTTGCTTTTTCTCTCTCATGGTGTTTTGCTATGGCAATAAAAGTGCTTCGGATTTCAATCTGTACTCTGTGATATGAGTTTTTAAATATTCCTGTATTTAACCAACTGCTTTCTTTTGGAATGTACCTGTCCTTTATAAAAGTATTACTTGCTGGTCTCTCTTATAGTGAACAGTTTTGCAACAAACTTATGTTTTGTAAAAGCCCAGAAGACACATATATCTTGTTTGCCCAAATACCACTGATCAAAGGAATAATAAAAAGACTTACTAGGAAAAATGGCAGTAGTGCTTTGCACATGACAGCTGATGTTAGGCAAGATGACAAAAGAGCTGGATTTACTAAAATCATTAGAAGCAGTGAGGTCATAATTATCATAACCAAATAGAGAGGTAAGTTGTTTGAACCATAGTGAGCTATACGGTTGATTAATAAGGCATGATGTTCTTATGGAAAAAGAGAAAGGCAAGTGACAGAATTATGGGAACAAGGTGGAAAAGGAAGCACCACGAAATCTACCTAAAACCTAAACAGCTACTACACAGGCACAATCTGACTAATGTAACTACTTTGGAATTTTAGAGTCTATTGAAGTTTTGGAACACCTGGAAAAGAAGGTCTTAAATGTACCGTTGTGCTTAATTTTGACCAATCTCATGCTGACCTCATGGGTCCCATTGCAAGTAGCTGTACACATGTTCTTGGAGGAGTTAAACACAGGTTACAAGGGCAGGCATGGGCAATAAGAATGTTGTCCACAAAACTCCAGGAATTTTTGCAGATTTCCTGCATGCTATTTTGCAGATTTTCTGACGTGCTATTTGCAGATTTCCAAATGACCAAGGTAAATTCCCAAAATTTCTTTGTGGAAATCCTAAACTCCAATATGATGACAGTATAAGATGGAGCCTTCCTGGAGATGTATTCCTACTGGATAGGATTAGCACCTTTGAAGAAGACACCCAGGAGAGATCATATCACCAGTTCTACTATGTCAGGATATAGCAGGGAAGCGCTGTGTGCAAAGGACTAGGCCCTCGCCAAATAACAAATCTCCTGGTGTCAGGATCTTTAACATCTCTGTTTCCTGAGCTGTGAGAAATAAATTTCTGTTGCTTAGAAGTTACTTAAAATATATTTTTGTCATATCATCATAGACTATGAAAATTCATACCAAAGTGTATAACAAATATCTAGAAATATGGAAGTAACTTAGCAGCTGAGTAATGAAATTGTTGGAAACTCGAAGGAGTTTTAAGACACATTGAAGAAAAAGTATTTCTTAGCCTATTAAGAGTTGGAGTCAAACTGGGCATGGTGGTACATGCAATCCCAGCACTCTGAAGGCTGAAGCAGGAGGATCACCACAGGATCGCTGCAAACTCGAGGCCAGCCTGGGCTACATAGGCAGTTCAAGGCCTGCCTGAACTACATAGAGAGACCCTGTCTCAAACCACCCCCCCAAAAAGTTGGAGTCAGCGGTCAGGGCCCCACTGTTCTCCCAACTATGAAAGCTTCTGAGGTGCATTTTCCCAGGAAAGGTATGGTGTGAAGATGCCCCAACCTCTAAAGAGCAAAGATTTGTCAGGATCTGAACAGTTTGATGCTATATATATAAGCAACTAGTAGGCGAGAATGACAGAGCATCAAGTCAAATATTTTTCTTGACCATTAAGATTAAATGCTATTTGTTTTCTTGGATTTTGGATCAACTCAAAGCCATTTACTCATTTCTTGTTTGTATTTCTCTGTTTTTGAATGACAGTGTCATCCTTTGCCTGTCTTATAATTGTATGATGAAAAAATATTGCATGTTTAATTTCACAGGTTGCCAATTTGAAAGATTTTTTTTCTCAGAATGTCATCTAATAAAAATAATATTTAGATGAGACTGTGCACTTCAGAAATTTTGAGTTGATATTGGAATAAGTATTTTGGGGCTTCAGAGAGTTAATCAATATATTTTGTGTGTGAAGAGGATACAAATTTTGGGAGGCCAAGGGTAAAATGCTATAGTCTGAATTTTTGTGTTCCTCCAAATTCGTATGCTAAATTATTAACCCTCAAGTTAATGATGTTTGGAGGTAGTCATTTGGGAGGTCATTTAGTCAAGAGGGCAGAGACTTCTTGAAGACCATAACTGTCCTTTCAAAAGAGGTCCAACAAAGACTCCTCCCCTTTTTGCCATATAAAAATACAATGAGGAGGCACAACTGTATTAGTCATTTTCCTGTTGCTAGGACAAAATACCTTACACTCATAACTAAAAGGAAGAAAGATTTATTTATGATCCACAGTTGGTTGTCTCCACGAATGGCATGGTGGAGGAAGGTTGTTCAACCATGGAAGCCAGGAAGCAGAGAGAGAATGGAGGAGCTAGAGGACAAGAATACACTGGGTCATGTCCTCAGTGACTCATCATATACAGCCAAACCCCACCTCCCAACAGTACATTCAGCTATGAACTCATTAATCAATTTATTGATCAGTATATGATCTAATCACATTCCAAAAGCCCCATTTCTGAACAAATGAGACTTTAGGAGGAGATTTTAGGTCTAAACCATTACATTTTGCCACAGGCCTCCAAAAGTCTATCTTATAAAAAGTGCATGTAGGGCCAGTGTGATGACTCAGCGGCATAAGTGCCTGCCTGGCAAGCACGAGGGACCGAGTTCAACTCCTGGAACCCACATACAAAAAAAGGGCCAGTTATATCGCTAGTGGCACAGGTGCCTGCTGGCACGTGAGGTCCTGAGGTCAACCCCTGGTACCCACAAAAAAAAGTGCATGCAGCACATTTCTAAGTGTCTCCAAGGTTTTAGATTTCCAATATTGCTAAAATGTCCATGTCCAAAGTCTCCTATGAGACACAAGACAAACTATTACCCATAAGCCATTGTAAAAATCTAAAAGGAAAGTTAAATACATCCAAAATACAGTGGCACAGGATAGACATTTCCATTCTACAAGGGAGGAATAGGGAAGTAGAAATTAGTTGGTCCAAAGCAAGACTAAAACCCTAGGGGCAAACACTAAATCTTGTCCATTTATAACAACCCCATTCTGCTTACCAAATTTTTGTATTGTCAGTTTCCTGTACCTGATAAAATATATCTGACACCTATAACATAATGGAGTGTGGAGGCCACCTGGATAACTCTCCTTGAAAGAAGAGCAATTATCTCCATTTTGGCTGAACCTGGCCCTATTTCCATGTATTGATATGTACAGAGCTGGCTGGGACTTTTCCTTATCCCTTCAATTGGCTTCAAGTAACGCAAAATAGTCTAGCCAAAGTGCTGATGTGGGGCTGGTGAGATGGCTCAGTGGCATAAGCACCTGCCTGGCAAGCATGAGGTCCTGAGTTCAACCCCCCATACCCACATTAAATAAACAAACAAAAATAGAAAAAGCACTGATGTGTAGTCTTTAAAGCATGGCAACAGGTCACCGTTACTCCACCCCTGTAGCTCCCAGGAAATATGTGTGAGCCAGGTGGGCAGGAAGGAGAGCCATGTTCCATGCTGTTGGCTGGGATCCTGGGATCAAGCCTTGAGATAAGAATCTATGCCTTCCTAGGGCATAAAAGATTACACATCAGAGCTGAAGCACCAACCTGAAAACCTTAGATACTATCCTGAATTAGGTTATGCAGATTACTCTTTCTGCATATCCTTCCCTCAGAAGATGATTTCAGGCCACCTACTTAGCCCAGCTCATGTACTTCCCACCACTCTTATAGTCACTCATACCTGAGTCACTCTCCTTGTTGAGAATTAAAAAAAACAAAACAAAACTGGACTTGGCCTTGGGTCAGGGCCTTTGTTCCAGTTACCACCACCCTGGCTGGACTTAGGACCCCCTTGACTCCCCAAAACTACAAATATGCCTTAGTGTCTTTATTTTCACCATGGGTTGTACTGGAAGGGGTAGATTGGAATTAATTTGCTAGAATTCCAATCACTTTCCTTTGGGATTACAAATATAAACTTCCTGGACCATGACAAGGACTGGGAGGGCTCTCAGTAATAGAGGAGAGGTTTATTTTTGTTCATAGATTCATAGAATTCAATCTGTGGTCACCTGGCTCCAAATGAGAAACAGTTTGATGGAAAGACATGATGGAAGAAATCTATTCCATCATTTTTAGCTGGAAAGCAAAGAGAGACGTGAAGAGCTAGGGACAAGAATAAATCCTTCCTGATCATACTCCCAGTGAACCACTTCCTTCAACCAGTTCCATCCTCCAAACAGCAAATTCAGCTATGAACTCATTAATGGATTAATCCACTGGAAAGTTTAGCACCCCCATCTAATCATCTATCAAAGGCTCCTCTGAACACATTAGACATTTGGGGGACATTTTAGTTCTAAATCATAAAAGCCGTATACAAAGAAGCTGTTCCTTACCATACACTAAATCTGAAAGTGTCATGATTTTGGCCTTTCCAGCTTCCAGATCTGTGATTAATAAAATTTTGTTGTTTATAAATCACCAGTTTCATGACATATTTTATAGCAAATCAAATGTTATAATACAGAAACTAATGTCAAATTCTCTCCTCCTACTTCCTGAAAACTTAAAATTTGATCTTTTTTTCTTTTATTTTTCTCTTGTTATTATTTTGAGAACTAGAAATTAATGACTAGAATGTTACAGCAACTACATGAATTGGGGAAATGAGAAAGTCAATGGGAATGTCCATGAAAAGACACAGGCTCAGAAAAGACATGAAAAGACTTTAAATTTACATCTCAGGATGAATTAGTATATAGTCTGCCAATGAGTAAAAGAATATCTGAGAAAGAGTGAAAAATCTGAGTTACCAAAGTAAGGTAGAATAGTCATATTTTCAGTTTTACTTTTTTTTGTGTGTGTGTGTGGGTACCGGGGGGTCGACCTCAGGACCTCGCGCGCCAGCAGGCGCCCGTGCCGCTGAGCGATATCACCGGCCCCTTTTTCGTATGTGGGTTCCGGGAGTCGAACTCGGGCCCTCGCACTGGCAGGGCAGGCGCTTAAGCCACTGAGCCATCTCACCGGCCCTTCAGTTTTACTTTTAAAAAATCAGTATACTTACAAAATATATGAAAGTAAGGCAATTCAAAAGAAAGACAATGAAATTATTAGAATTGTCTCCAAAATAGCATCTAGCAGAAGGTAGAACTGCTAGACAATGATTTTAAAACAACTCTTTTTTTTCCATGGTAGGGATTGACCTGAGGCCTTTTGTATGGTGGAGAAGCATGTTACGGCTGAGCTACAAAAAGGGATATAGAATAAATTGTAGAGCTGAAGGTAAAGATGAAATTTTATAAGAAGTCACCACTAAGATTGAAAGACAGATTTAATCAGAAAGAAGAAACAATCATCAAACTTGATAATAAAAAAATTGAAATTATGAAGTTTGGGAAATAGAAAAACATTGAAGATAAAAGAAACAGAACATAAGGAATCTTGGTTACCACCAAGAGGAACAACACATACACTGTGTAAGGTCAATAAAAATAAGCATTGGGAAATTTGATAGATTATTTGAACAAAAAAGAAATTTATTGATAATTTTTGATAAAAGACAGGACTATAAAAACCTAAGTGTTAACACAATCTAAATAGGATGAATCAAACCGACTCACTTTGAGACACAGTATATTAAATTCCTGAATGACAGAGACAATTTTGTAGACAGTGAGAAACAAGTGAGCTGTCATATACATAGTCACAACAAAAATATTTTCAGTGGATTTCTCATGGGAAACTTTGGAGTGCTGGAGGGAGTAGATTGATATATTCAGCCGTGAATAAGAAAAACATAAACTGCCAATGCAAAATTCTATATCCAACAAAACTGTCTTCATGGACCCTAACATAAAAACTGAGGAAGTTTGCTACCACTAGATATGCCCTGCAGCCCATGTCTATGGGTAGCCCATAAAGGAACTCCTGCAAAACAAAAGGGTACTAGACAATAATATGAATCCATATAAAAGAATAAAGTTTCCCTACAGAAGACTATAGGGACACAGTTTTAAAAGCTAACATTATTGTAACAGTGGTTTAGAACACTACATTTTGTTTTACATAAGCTAAATACATTTAAAAAATAATTAGCTTATAGTTTTACACAAAGTATACAGAGGGAACTTTATGGCATCAATTTCTTAAAAGTCATAAAAATTCAAATTGTGGTATTATAACTCTAGAAGTTTACATGTAATCCCCATTGTAATCACAAAGAAAATAGCAATGGAATTTAAACAAAAGAAAATGTGAAAAAGATTTAAAACATTTTACTTCAAAAGTCAATTATAGGGCCGGTGAGATGGCTCAGCGGCATACACGCTTGCCTGGCAAGCACGAGGGCCTGAGTTCGACTCCCGGATCCCACATACAAAAATGGGGCCAGTGATATCGCTCAGTAGCACGGGCACCTGCTGGCACGCGAGGTCCTGAAGTCGACCCCCGGTACCCACAAATAAAATAAAAAATCAAAATATAAAAAAGTCATTATAGGAGAAGTCTATAATACAGGAAACAAAGTGTCAGAAACCTATGTTAGTAAAAAGTAAGCAAAAAAATGACCGACATCCCACCTTATCAGTAATTATTTTGAATGTAAGTAGGTGACTTTTATGGATTAAATCTAAAATGTCCCACAAAAGCCTTCTGAGTTCAGAGGTTGGGCTTTTCAAAAGTGACTGGATTATGGGGAATGAATCCACTGATTAGTTCATAGTTGAATATACTGTTAGTCTGTAAGGCCTGGTTTTAGAAGATTTGAGTAACTGAGGACATGACCTAGAAGGTATATTCTTATACTGGCTCCTCCCTTCTCTCTCTGCTTCTTGACTGCCATGGATTTAGCATGTTTTCTCCACCTCACTTTTGGCCATTCCATTTCTGACTTGGAACCAAGTAACCATGAACTGAGCCTTCTGAAACCCTAAGCAAGATAAACCTTGTTTTTTTTTTGTGTTTGTGTGTGTGGGTACTGGGGGTCGAACTCAGGACCTCGTGCACCAGCAGATGCCACTGAGTGATATCTCTGGCCCTCATGCTTGCAGGCAGGTGCTTATGCCACTGAGCCGTCTCACTCAGGGGGAGCTGGCCCCCAAAAAACTTGTTTTTAATTTGCAAGTGTTAAATATTTTGTCCTTGCAGCAGGAAAGTGACTAACACATCTATAAGAGAGGAAGGGGAAGGGAAAGAAAATGGGATGGGAAAAAAATAATTAAAAGGGGAAAATGACAAAAATAGAGTTATTACAAGTGGGAAGGGTACCAAGATTTGGAAGAAGCAGGGAAACGGGAGAAATAAAGGATGAGAAAAGAAAGAAGAATTAAGATCTATTATGTACATGTACCAATGTACCAATCCCATAATAAATGTAATGATTATGTAATGCAAATGTGTGGGACTAAAAATAAAGACATTAGAAATATAAATCAGGAAACATGATCCAACTATGTGTTATGTACAAGAAAATCACTTTAGATACCTAGATAAATAATTTGAAAACTGAAAGAATCAAAAATGATATTATATGAAAATAATAAGCAATAGAGAACAGCAGTACATACATTAGTATCAGAAAAAATAGACTCTAACTAAAAAAACCCTACAAGAGGTATGAAGAACGCTATTGCTGGGTGTAGTGGTGCACACCTATAAATCCGAATACTCTAGAGGCTGGGCAAGGAGGACTACATGTTTGAGTACAGTCTGGACAACACAGGAAGACCCTGTTTCAAAAAAAAAAAATTAAAAAGCCAAGGTATGTAGACTGTGTTAAATGTCAGACCCCACCAAAGAATAAATAAGAAAAACTGCATTATAGGATGAAGATAAAACAATTATAAATGTTTACACATCCAACAACAGTATCCAAGTATATAAAGTAAAATCGACAGAACTTGAGGGAGAGATAGTTGTACAAAAGTAGGTGAAGAGGGGCCGGTGAGATGGCTCAGTGGCATAAGCGCCTGCCTTGCAAGTGCGAAGGCCCGAGTTCGACTCCCGGAACCCACATACGAAAAAGGGGCCGGTGATATTGCTCAGCGGCATGGGTGCCTGTTGGCACGCGAGGTCCTGAGGTCGACCCCCTGATACCCACAAAAAAAAAAAAAAAAAGTAGGTGAAGCGGTCAATACCTCACAGTCTAGAATGAATGGACAGTCAAACAGAAGCTAGGGAAAGAAATAGAGGATTTTACAGCTCAAAGTTTGGGTTATTCTGGGTCAAACTGCCTTTGAGCTGTGAAGATTTGATGTCAGACATGTTATGTGCTGCCACAATATAGTGAGAGTGTAGTAATGGGATGTACATTCTCATTCTGAAAAAAAAAAAAAGAAGTAGGAATAAAGGAATGGCAAATTTCAAGTAGCTTAAAAAAATTGACATGGAAAACAGTGTTAAAGTTGGGCCAGTGAGATAGCTCAATGACATAAGCATCTGCCTGGCAAGTGTAGGGTTCTGAGTTCAACTCCCAGTACCCACATAAAAAAAAAAAGTTTAATGGTAAAGAATAATTTTTCTTTTACTTCATCTTCTGCCTCTCTGGAATATCTATATCTATAATCTTGTTTCTAGGCTGTCTGGGGTACAGGCTTTGGACCAGACCCCATGGCTTTCGGTTACTCTACCATTGAGGTAGTTCTGTGCACGGAGACCACCACTACATGGCCTTTGTTCCTGGTTTGCCACTCAAGAGCTCTCCGCTGCTGGAATTACATAGCAGTAGCTTTCCTACGCTGAGAGTGTCAGGGCCACGTCTACCCCCAGAGTTGGTATACATACTGCCCCAGTGAGGGCGCTCTCTGACAGCTACAAACTGGCTGGAAGCTGTTCATTACGGGCTTGCAATGGCAGTGACAACGTTGTTGTTTGAATTTTCATGAGGGACATTATATTGGATAACATGTCCTTGCTTCAGCATACCAAGGTAAATTTTACGCACATCCTTGATGTTATCACCTGAACACATTTTCTCATTCCTTTCAATATAAATAAGTCAATAATTTTCAAAATATTCAAATTTAGTGATATATTTCATTAATAATTCCTCCCTTAAGTCTTTCTTATATTTTATCCTAATCACTCAAAAGGATTCATGCCACTCCTTCAAAATTTTGCTTAGACAGAACTTCAACTATATGTACAATTTCTTCATTCACAAATACTACTTTCCATAAAACAAGACTTTGTCTTAATTCACTCGTTTATTGACATATCATGTATATAAAGAATTGCCTTTTTTCCTCTTTCCAATATTATATGCCTCATTAAATGTCTGAGAACTCATCAGAATGGCCTTTACCATACATATTTTTGCAAGTGTTCTCTAAAACAGTGTGGTTCTTTCTACAATATTCTTCTTTTCCTTGAGGGCCCTCGCTAAGAACTGTCCTGAATGGACAATTTACATGAATGTAAACTTTTTCTAGCATGCACCTCAAAATTCTTCCAGGCTCCACTCTTTATCTAGTTCCAAACAGGCTTCCACATTAGTTATTTACACAGAAAAGTTCCATTTCTTGATACTGTTTCTTAGTATCACAGTTCTAGATGCTGAGGAGTTCATGACTCAGGCACCACTACCTCTACTGTGTAGCAGACCTGTTTCCCTTCAATGATTACATGTTTTACAGCGTCACCACGTGGTGGAAGAGGAGAATTATAATCACCTCACCTCATTATAAAGCACCGATCACATTTATTTTTTTTTTATTTTTATTTTTTGTGGGTACCGGGGGGTCGACCTCAGGACCTCGCGCGCCAACAGGCACCTGTGCCGCTGAGCGATATCACCGGCCCCTTTTTCGTATGTGGGATCCGGGAGTCGAACTCGGGCCCTCGCGCTTGCAAGGCAGGCGCTTACACCGCTGAGCCATCTCACCGGCCCCCCGATCACATTTATGAGGGTCTCAGCATCTAAACACTTGCCTAAGTTCCCAGCTCCTTATACTTTCCTCTTGGGGATAACAAAGGAAATAATAGTAAAACGATTTTTGCTATAATTGCAAATTTGATAGCGATTCTAATTATCATATGAATAATAAATCAAACAGCTCAATTCATTTCATTGACTCAGTTGAAGTGTCCTTTATTTACATCCTAGTTTAGTCGTGTCCTTCCTCAGAAGTCTATTTTCTTTACTCCAGGTTTGATTTATAGTTATAAATATAATGTACTTAAGGCAAAGTTTTCTGATTTTAATTCCCACTCTTCTAATCTTCTCATTCTTCTATTTCTAATATCCCATATTCTTGGATTACATTTCCTTTCCATTCAAGCCTGGTTAATCAAAGTTCTTAGATTTCATTTCTTTTAAAAACACCATGTAATCCATAATAAAATTGCTACACTAGTCAGTGGTTCTCATTTTAAATACTAGATATTAACAGCCTATGACTTATACCCCCCAAAAGAATTTCTTGAATGATCTGTAAGCATTTCACAAACTCAGCACTAGAGTAAGAGAATTTGTTTTTGTAGTTACACACTCATGGCTTCTGACAATATTATCCCATAAACATGTTCCGTGGAAGAATCCTTTTACAGCAAGGATGACTACACGATAAACAGATCTGCACTGTAAACAGAGCTTCTATTATATCTTAGATATAATTAATGGGATCTATGACTTTATGTGCTATAATTAGATTTTATCAGTACTACTGCCACCAGTAAAGTTTTTCTGTTGTTTCATAGTATATTTTGGTGCTAAAATGAAATGAAATTGAAGTTTATTTGTTATAAACAAGAAACTTTACAATATTAAGGAATAGCAATTTTCAGTTTACATAGTGGATGCAGTTTTTCATATCTCATCAAAACTCCTAAACTGTTTACCCACTAGAATAGGTCCCCAAAGGACATATATCAATTTCAAATTACAAATAAAAATGACATTGTTTTGCTTTCCCAATTTAAGCATTTTGCTCTTGGGTTTGTAAATTCTAAAGGTGCAAATACACCAAATATAAAGAGAGTCAGCAATTGTTAATTTGAAAGTTGACAATTTTGATGAAATATTAGGTATATTTTCCTCTTTAATTTTCAGCAGTAAATTTAGATCACATTTTTAAAGCAAGTGTGTATATCTTTAATAATGAATTTTCTAGTGTTGCTCCTTCCAAGAACTTGAATATTCTGTAAAACCACATTTCACTTAAAAATCTTGTTAACCAAATTTTTAATTAGAATAGATTAAGATAAAAATAATATCAACCAATTACTCCAATTACTTAACAAACCATGTTTCCTTTTCTTTCTGTTACAGATACAAATCACAGTATGTTGGAGTGAACAACAGAGGTTCTACTACAAAAATTACTAAGGAGTCCACACAAATGTAGACTTCACTCTTCTGCACCTGTGCCCTTTGGAACACAAATCGTGCTCAGTTACTAAAGCAGGTGAGGAAAAAACTGAAGAGTAATGCTGACATTCTTCCATTGATTCATAGACTTTGATCACAAGTCACCACCTTGTAGGAGGTAGTTTAGCTTTAGTAATTTAACTCATGATTAGATAGCTAGCAAGGGATGCCATGTTGGTGGTCAGCTTCACTGGCAGGAGTAATATAAGAATACGTAGCAGGACTTTGACTCAGAAAGGAGTACCTCAGGTGGCATGGAATGCAATCCCTCCTTATAACCAGGGCTGAGTTTCCAAGAACTTAAAAATTCAGAGTAAGCAGTATTCTTTTAAATTCAATTTCCTTTAAACTTTGAACACTGAATATTTTAGATAGCCTGAGTCCCAATTGGCCATTTTAAACCCATAGAGCAACCTGTGATATGTAATCAATGGATAACTGACCAAAATACAACATTCTCCTTATCCATATAGAACCCCAGAAAAAGAAATCATGTGGAACCCCACTTTCAAGGACCCCTCCTAACTACCACTGTGACATTTCTTTCTCCTTATAGTTCTAATAGTTCTATAGTTCTATAGTTCTCTTCCCATTTAATTACCACCTTTCTGTCCATGCTTTCATTCTTTGATTTCATGACATAACAGATTTGATACACAGTGTTAGCTGTTTCAACATCACGTCATCCAAACTACAGGAGAATCAGAAAATGTAGGCCAAGGGAAAGAATCTTTACAAAGCATCAATGTATTTATCACAAAGTTTATTCTTCTAGACAAAGAAAAGTGTCTCTCAAAATTTAGGTGCTGACAAAATTTCCCATCTCAATGGTCCTTCAGGAAAAACCCATTCAAGGGTGAATACATAGCAGTTTGCTGTCTCAGAGTCAGCATATCTTGTAGAACTATCTCTGAAAAGGGTCAGTGTTTTTCTGCAGAGAAAAATGCCCACAACAAATTTCTTCTGGAAAGTGGCACTACTGGCAATTTGGAAACACAGGGAATCTGAACCACCTGCTTATAAACATATTTGTACTATCATGTCACCTAGAGGGGATACCTTCATATTCCAAAGAACTTTGTTTCCCTTGGAGACTTCTCTAAGCTGTCTGTTCTCTGAGTTACACTGAAAAAACTTTTCTATCCTCTGGCATAGATGAATCTTAAAAAAGAATCTTAGTATCTGTTATTTAGAGCTTCAGGTCTTAATAGCCTCTGGGTCCTTTAAATTCCGCCATTTTCACTGAAATCTGGTAGAAGTTTTTGATTGGAATATATCTTCTCACTCTCATTGTATAGCTAACAAGCAAAGAAAATCTTTATTTGGGAAGACTGGTTCTTATTACTAGCAGCATTTCTCAAAGTCTTAGTGAAAAGGACATTTCCAGGACATCAGGAAGAATAATTAAAGAATGTATATTTAGATCCCACATGAAATATCCAAACCAACATATCTACCTAACTCTTTGAATTCCTACCTCAGTGTTACTTCAAAGAATAGGAGGTGTCTTAGAGAACAATGTGGATTTTTGAATAAGAACAAGGGACCTGCAGCTCAAGTCTCAGCTGTGCCATCATGTGTGTGTTTGTGTGTGTGTGTGTGTGTGTGTGTGTGTGTGAGAGAGAGAGAGTTTTCTACTCTTACTTTCCCAAATTGTGAAATAAAGGATAATAGTACTACTTACCTAATATACTTGTTATGATGAATAAATTATTCACATAAACACTAAAAAAGACTTGAATATACAAAAAAATCAATAAAAGTAAATAATAAAGATTATCTAAAATTTATTTACCATACACATTTTGAGATATAGCTCAGTGATTACAGTGGTTGACGAGCATGCAGAAGGCTTTGTTCAACTTATAGCACTGTGAATAGAAAAATAAAAAAGGTAAAATCTATTGATCATGAGGTGCAAAAAATGTAGAAAGACTTCAGATTGTGTAAATCGTTGCAAACCATCAAACATGGAACAGATAATCTCACCTCTACCCTGCTAAAATTTTGGGTTGAAACGTCAAGACTGATGATGACACAGGGCTTCCTAGAGGCTACTGCATACATAGTGAGACTTTGGGAGTAAAGCAGAGAATGTACCCAGGCAAGTTGGCAAATGGCTAGCAGAGAGGGACCTGGCCTAGGATTTTATGGTGATTAGGAGATAAGGGTGCATGACAAGGTAATCATATGGTTAAATTTTGCTTTTTGAAATTCCTACCAGTGTCAAAGGTGGAAATATGTAGGATTTCATATGATGTATGGACAAAGCCTGAAATTGGGATGGATAGGGCTTAAAAACTGTAACAGTGAAATACAAAAAATGAAGTCAGGCTAGGTGCTGTGGCTCATGCCAGTTTCTTGGGAGGCTGAGGAAGGAGGAAGTCCAGCCTGGGCATCTTAATGGGTTTCCATCTCAAAATAAACAATAAATAGACCTGTGGACAATCCCTAGTGGCAGAATAGATAAATAAATAAATAAAATCTGAATTCAAGACTTTGCATAAACACAACATTAATAAATTTATATTGCATGCAATTTCATTATTATATTAATAAATGTAACATAATATTACATTATGGTACTTACAGCTTATATGTAAATATATATTACCCACAGGATATTACTCCAAAGATAATATCAATAAACCCTATGTCACATTTATTATGTACTCACTTTGTTTCAGACACTGTGCTCTTAAGAAATTCAACAGATATTTATAACAGAGAAGCCAAGTTTCAGAGAAACGAAGCCATTTGTCTGATATTAATAATTCCTAAAAATATTCAATGACTGGAAAAGTATGGAACAAGATAATCAGATTCAAAAGGCTATAAACATTATGATAAATTGCTTTTCTGGTAAAGATACTCCATTATGAAATTGTAATACAGTAAAAAGAATATTTTACCTAAAACAGAAAAAAATGATTAAATTTAATAAAACAACAATAATAACTCATATTTAAATTTGGATTAAAATATTTATGAACTAAATAAAATTAGTGCTCTCTTGGACATATTAGAGAATTTAGATTTAAATTCTTAGCTGTTGAGTTATGAATGGATCTTATCCTAGAGAAAAACTGATGCATAAGTGATGCAAACATTCAACAAAAAATCACCTTGATTAATTCTTTGAAGTTTAAATATTCCTCCTTAAATCATTTCAACAGCATATCAATTCTCTAACAGATTATTACTTCTCAAACCTTTAGTATAAGTATCACAGACTTATTTAAGATTATTGTATCTTTTTCTTGAACAGAAGTTACTTTTTTGCCAAGATTCAGTTGACTGCATTCTGTGTAGGTAAGGTGTCTAAAGTAATATTCTTCAAATATAAAACTATTCAAATGTATCTTATTTAAAATTAAATGTTCTTTTATTACAGGAAAAAGTCATATCCCCCAAGTTGTCAAAATTCCTCTTCTAAAATTGGTTAAAATATAATAGTGGCAATGACATGTAACTGATAATGATGAAATTGCATGAAAGAGGTCTCTGAATCCAGCCATTGCACAGTGAAATCCATCACAGCTGATATGATTGCAGGACAAATATCTAAAGAAATTTCACACCATGATGCATAGTTTCTTACCAAGTTTACAAATTGCTTATAAGACAGTATAATAGAGAAGGAAATATGAGCAGATAAATCACTTATAATGACAGAGAAAGTGTTTTAGTCACTGCTAAACAATATACATGATTATTGTTTAAATCTGAAAAATAGAAAGTAACTTCAATTTTGTGGTCAACTTATGGCATGGGTGATTCTGAATAATATACTTTTTTAACATAAATGTTGTTTATAATTTTTTGTATTTAAGAATTGCAAATACAATCCTTTAAGGATTTGTAATTTCTTTTATGCAGATTATAATTTAAGCATTGTAATTAAAAAAATCTAAAATTGTATTGCCATCTCCTTATGAATACATGAACTTAAATTATTATTATTCAATCTGTTTCAAATTTTATTTAACATTTTAAACAAAGGAGAAAACACTACTTTACAATGTAACATTTTTATGTGTATTATACTAATGAATTATGTTTCATATGCATGTAGCAAGCTGTATATACTCTCAAAATACTGTTTTATATAGAATGTAAAAAATGGATACTATGATCCTACTTCATAGAAAGTTCAGAATGCATGGACAATGAAAAATTACTATTTTTATTGCAGTTCAGCTGGATTCCTTTTTTTGTTTGTTTTTTTTGGTGGGTACCAGGGGTCAAACTCAGGACCTCGTGCTGGCCAGGCAGGTGCTTATGCTGCTGAGCCATCTCACCGGCCCTCAACTGGATTCTTGATATAATTTTTAAAACATTAAACAAAGACTTATATACTTTTAATGTCTGCATATCCGAGATTTCATAATATTTAATAAGCGAATTTTTTTAGACTGGATCTTACTATGTAGTTCAGGCTGGCCTGCACTCACTATGTAGCTCAGGCTAGCCTTGAAATTGTAGAGATCCTCCTGCCTCTACCTCCTCCGGAGTGCTGAGATTGCAGACATGCGCCACCATGCCTGGCTGTAGTTGATAAACTCTTAACTAATGATAATTTCAGTAAATATCTTGTGAATAAAGACTCCAAAATAATAATAAAATACTAAGTTAGCATGAATGCCTCAGGATAATTCATTATCTGTTTTAATAATGTAAATAAATAGTAAGATAAATTGTGTGTCAAACAAAAGTTTCTACTAAAAAAATTATTTCTTACAAAGAAATTGAGATGTATTTCATTTACTTATTTTTTTTTGGACAGGGTCTCACTGTGTAGTTCAGGCTGCCTTTGAGTTCACTGTGTAGCACAGGCTGGCTTTGAATTTGTGGCAATCCTCCTTCTTCAACCTCCTGAGTGCTGGGATTACAGGTGTGCACCACCACACCCAGCCTTTAATTTACTTTTGATACTAATAATATTAAGTTTACTAGAAGAGATAGTCACAAGATTACAATGTTAAAAATATTTATTAATTTAATCTAGAGAATTTTATAGATTTTACATGAAGTATTTGACTCAGAATATTTGACATAATAGTCTTTGGATTAAACCATAAATTCAAATATATCAAGGGGTTTAAAAGATAAAAAAATTCCTTAAATTGCTTCTTATTTTTCCAGAAAGTTATCTTCAATATCTTTGGTAAATAAATAACATTTACACACAAGATCATCATAAGTTTTTACCCAAGTAAAATGTATAGAAGTGCAGCAACTATTCAAATTCTAAAATCCAGCTTCTGCATACAAAAAAAAATCACACTGATTAATTATTTCAAGCTTAACTATTCCTCCTTAAATCATTTCATTTTTATACTAAGCAAAGCAGGAACTCGTGTATTTGTGCAAATTAACTTCAAGAACACAGCATGGCTTGTAAGTAATCAATTACATCTACATCGTAATGTAAGAGTGCACATCAGTGATCGCACTACTTTAGTCATTGTCCTTAGGTCATGTGAAAAGACTGTACATGTACAGGTGATATAAATTAAACTATTCTGCCTCAGATAAGAAGAAAGATTTAGGATACAACTGAAGCAACTCAGTTTGTAGAGATTTTTGGCAGAAACAATGAACACTAATGTAATTCAAGACATAAGATCTCTGGGGCTTACCTCTTCCCTTTACATAGTAGAGATCTGTTACAGAAACCTTGTCTGACTTGGAGGAATAACAAGAAAGAGACAAAACCATCTGTTCCTATCATACTTACAAAATAAAAACCATCCAATTTTCAAATATTAATTTTTATAAATCCAGCTAAAATGTTAAAACAGGAAAGTTAAACCTTTGCTTGAAAAGATCACAAAACAATTTAACTTAAATAATGCCATAATTAAGAAAACAAAATAATGATAGGTACAAGTATGGAAATCTAAGTAGCTTCTACAGTGAAATTAAGAAGTTTCAGAGAAAATCCACTGCTTAGCAATCATTGTGAGCTATAAACTAACATGTACATTACCCAGCAAATTGTATCGCCAATTACTGATTTGACTTACAATCATAAGAATGTTTGCCAATTACAAATCTATAGGTTTACTTTTTGGTAGTAGTTGAAGCTTTCGAATAGGATTTTTTTGGAGAATCTCTGCACCAAGCCCTTTTCCTTTCTGATTGTTTCCTAAGCAGCCCATTTTTCATCCCAGTAGAAAAAAGAATACTGCTATTTGCAACTGATCTTAATAAATCATGATTGGTCGGATGGGGTCATCCAAAGGTGCCTTCTCATCCTTAAGGAAGATTTAGAAGTTAACTCAATGTTTGGTTTTGAAATTGTATTCTTTGACTTTTCACATGATGAGGACTTCTGTTCCTTAGGACTTGATTTCGTAAATGAAATGTAGGACTCTTGATGTACTTTCTATTAGAGAAAAGAGCACTGTCACAACTCATTGCCTTAACCCAAAGGAGAAGCAGAATCACCAAGATAATGTCAACTTCTGCCTTATAGGTTGTCTGCTATACTCCAACAAAGAATTAATTCTTCTAACAGACTGATGACAGGAGTACACTGAAACTTAAGGGGTGATTTTGCTTTTGTTGTATTTGATTCATTTAATGAAAGTGTGCTAAACCATTGTGTGTGATCTGAAACTTTTCTGTGGTCTGTCATGTGTGCAATTTCAGAAACCACTTTATTGCATGCTTCTACCAGTGATTGCTGTTTAGCAATTCTCATAGGGCTAGGTCTTGACAGGTTTGCTATATTGCATGTACTCTGCTAAGAGGAAGAGGATTTAGCCTTCTCCCTAGGAGGTACACATTTCACTAAGTTTTCTTCAAAGCTATTCTCATTTTCCTTTGACGAAGGATTGAGTTTATCCCTTAAGGACTGTTGTTACTTAATTTGTTTATAAACAGGGAATTCTTGCAGGTCTAAATTATCTTTGTAAATGTGAATGAATGTCTTTTTCATGTTCCACTTTCACCTGAGTTGAGTAAAATTTTATAGTTGTTTCTCAACAAGTATTTTGAGTTTGATATAGTGAGGAGTCTTTTTTTTTTTGTGGGTACTGGGGGGTCGACCTCAGGACCTCGCGTGCCAGCAGGCACCCGTGCCGCTGAGCGATATCACCAGCCCTTTTTTCATATGTGGGTTCCAGGAGTCGAACTCGGGCTCTCGCGCTTGCCGGGCAGGTGCTTAAGCTGCTGAGCCATCTCACCGGCCCCTAGTGAGGAGTCTTTTTCTGAAAATCAATTTTCATCTTTAACAACATAGTTTTTACAATTTACCTTTGGTTCTCTCACAGTCACATCATTAGCTACAAATGTTCCCTGAGATACATGCTACATAAGGTGTTTTCTTTATTTTTTCTTTTCCCACTTTAGTTATCTCTGACTGCCTATAAATTATCAATGCATGAAGATTATTTCCCAACTCAGCAAATCCTTTCTGAATCTTCCCCAATGTCCCTGAGGTCATTACTTTCTTCCCTACTAAGGGAGCTTCCCATTACTTTGCTATTAGTTTTGCTGTGGAAAGTGGAAAGGGTGAGTGATACATAGTGTCACTTTTCAACTGTAATTTCAGGTTCCAAAAAAGTTTTTTTTTTTTTTTTGTGTGTGTGTGTGTGTACCAGGGGTCGACCTCAGGACCTCGTGCTCCAGCAGGCTCCCGTGCCGCTGAGCAATATCACCGGCCCTTTTTTCATATGTGGGTTCCGGGAGTCGAACTCAGGCCCTCGCGCTTGCCAGGCAGGCACTTATGCCGTTGAGCCATCTCACCGGCCCTCCAAAAAAGTTTTGCACCTCAAGATTTCCCCTTATTGGAGCAGCTTTGTTTTAATGAAAAAAAAAATTTTTTAAACTTGAAGTGCTAAATCCTATCCAAGGCATTTGGTAATTTGTTTCTTCTTGTTACTCTGCAATTAGTAAGTTTTCCTCAGACTTAATTGATCTTTATTGAAACTCTCTTTGGTAATCTTTCATCAACATCTGGACCTAAAAGCAGGACTGTTTTTACAGATTCGATCCTATTTTTAAACTTTCTTGATTTACAAGTTGCCGATCAACGTCTTCATACGTTTCACACCAGAACATCCATTTGCATCTCTGTTTTTCCCCAGACTAAATTTTCAAAGTAAGAAATCTAACCTTTTTTTACAACTGATGTTAGGGGACTAGCAGCCTACTTTTCCTGATTCCACCCTGCCAGCTTTTTTCCTTCAATACTTTCATTTGCTTTTAACGTACCTTCACTGATCAAATGACTTCTACTGATGGCTTCAGGAGAAAATAAAATAACCCTTCTGGGCTTGTATCCCAGTGAACTGACCCTGGTGTACTACTGCTTTTGAAGAGATTACTTGCAAACAGCTCAAAGAAAAATCGTGCTTGATGGACTTCCTTTTCTTACTTGAGAGATCATGAGAACAATCTACTGGCAGTTTATGTTTAGTATTTGATGTAAGACTCACTGGGGATACAGACAGCTGGGCAGTTCCATTGAGGGGTTTCATGTTCACTTTCTTCAAAGCCTTCCAATGATGGACATGCACAGAGACTATCAATACACAACATAGCTGGAATCTTTCCAGCATAAAATCTGGTACACACCCAACACCTGAGGCATAATCTATGAGTCTGTACTACTCAGCCTATAATGATAGCTTTTATTCTATGTTAGCAAACACCTTTTCATGTCCTTCACTTGTCTGAAGATTTTGGCAAGTTTGCTCCTATCTACCTTATTCTCTCTAGACCTAAGAGAAACATTCTTGAGAAAGTTAGAGAAACATCTTAATATATCAAATGTATAATCAGCTAAAAGGCAGGAAAGTAACAATGTAGCCGTATTCACCTCCTCTGATCTTAACTGTTGAGCTTTGAAAAATACTTCACGAAAATCAGTTCACAGAATGGGCACGGGCAATTATCTGAAGGACTGCTTACAAAGTCCTGCAATATCACAAGGAAATGCAAAAGACAGGACACCTTCACCATGATCCAGCTTAGTACCTTTAGTACCAGTTTAGTATCCATCTTTAGTACCTTTAGATGAAAAACAGATCCTGATTTCCTAAACCGTCCTTCCATATGAATATGCTCTTCTAAAGATTGCAAGCATCCACAAGAAAGTTTTTAATGCGTCCTTAATCTGGTACAATGGAATGGAGCGATGCATTAAAAGGTATTATCCCCTATTTCCGTGGCTGCTGTTTCTTTCCTGCGATCATATTGCCCAAGGCCACCCCGACCTTAGTTCCATAGACAGCCTAAAGCTGCTGCAACAATGCCAATGTGACCAGTCTCGTTATACCCTCACCAGCTCAAGATCTCGAGTCTTGCTCATCACCAAGTCTTCCAACTTCCAAACACCCTCAGGTTAGGGCTCCACTCCTCTGCCTTCCAACCAGGTCTGGTGCCCTTCTCGGCTGTGCCCTTTCACAGACCTTCTTCTCTTGACGCTTTGACCCAGCCACACCTCACTCTTAGACTTATATCAACTTCCTTTCTGCTCACCCTAATCCTTTCAGAAACTTGCAAAAGATCTCCCTTTTTACTCCCTGATACTTTTGGGTCCTTACACCAAGTCTGTTGCCAGCTGCTCAGCCCTTCTGGCCACTTCCAAAGATACCCTTTCCTTTAAACCTCACTTTGCCTTCTCCAGCTCTCTGACCATCCTCCTTTTGCCCCTCCAACTCCTGCAGGTGCAGCTGGGCCTATGTCCCTCAACCCTCGCGCTCCCCGTCTCAGCCCGGCCACAGGACCAGCGCGATGCCCAGTGCTCCCCCAGGCTCCGCTGTCCCTCTTCACCCAGCGCCTGAGCGCTCCTAATGCTTCCACCACACCTCCTCCGCAGACACTGCCTACCGTGGCTGTCCCTTCAGTTACTTCTTGAGGAGAAGAGATGACATTAACCTAAACAATGAAATAGTATCATTAGGCACGGAGCAATGAGCCAAATTTAGTTTGTAAGGCATCTATTTTCATTTCAATTTAAATAGTTTTGATTTTTAGTTGAAGTGGTAAGAATGAGAAAAGCAGAAGGTTGAAGCGATAAGAGTTCTAGTTCTTTCACTACAGTAACTATATTTGACACAGGAAGTCGACTTAGATTTTCAAAACCTCATGTCCTTAATCTTTTCATTCAGTTTATTAAAACACACAACATCTGAGCCCTTAGGGATTTAAGTTTTGTAATTTGTCATACCAGTCATTTTATAGGCATGCTTAAGGTTACTTTCCTAGAAACTTAAAATTACAGACTAACTTGATTTGTATTTAATATTTATTTATTTAAAACATTAAATTTCTGAAAAAAAGGAGATCTACTAAAATTTTTTGTTTTAGTATAACAATTATACTTCAGAAACCATATTTTAATTGTTCTTTAAGATATATATTTAATATACATACCTTCAGGAAGAAGCCACACATTTATACTTGGAACTGTGAATACATGTTATCTGACAAATGTAAATTAAGAATGGAGATGGAAAGCTGGGCATCATACATGCCTGTAATCACAGCACTTTGGAGGCTGAGACAGAGGAATCGCTATGAGTTCAAGGCCAGCCTGCGCTATATAGTGAGCTCAAGGCCAGCCTGAACTACATAGCAAGGCCCTGTCTTGAAAACAAAACAAAACAAAACAAAACAAAACAAAACAACTAAAGAATAGAGATGGAATGGAGTTAGTGTTATTAATTATGTGACATTAAAATAGTTACCTGATCCTGAGCTATCTTGATGGTGTATGAAATTGAAGTTCTTTGTATACTCTGAGTATGTGTGCTATAGTCTCTCCAGAAGAAACATGCAAAATAATGCAAATTTCACATAGAAAAGGTACAGCAAAATTGTCATCCAACTGCTTTGGTGATGCAAAGAAATGAAAAATAGACATTTTGAATATGTAGATTTAAGAATCTGTGCTAAGCTTGAATATATCATAATTGCTAAGATTTCATACAGATAGGGAACAAATGTATATGTAAAAAGATAGATTTTTTAAAAAGTCTATTTCTTTAGGGAGAATCACACTACTCCACAGAGTTGAAAATTACTTAGATATCTAGGATGCCCTCCTACTATGTTCTTTCAATTTTTTTCTAAATTAATAACTGGTAGGTGCCTTTAAAGCACCTATTAAAAATTCATCACCTTCAGGAAGTTCTGTTAGAATATTTTGTGGGCAAACATTGACATATCCAGACATCATCCAATCTACTAATAGAATGTCCGTAGTGATCTAAGAACCCCATCCTGGACTACCTAACATAGTATTTATTAGTAGCGATTCCTTAACTACTAATCTGTTGGATGCAAGAACAAATTATTGATAGAAGAGCTCGTTCAGGAACAGATTACCAAAGATTCACATGTTGAATGTGTTACTCAATGTATGATAATCTGAAATACTTTATTGATGCAGCTACAAGTGTCAATATCACCATGTAGTAGAACACACACTTTGGGTCTAGCCATTAAACACTCAAGTTGTAGAAGATAAGGGAGATATCAAAAATTATAAAATTATATTAGTGACCAAGATATCTCTCTCTCTCACTGTTGCTCTTTTGCTCTCACTCTTTTCCTTTCTGCTATGACAAATTAACATCTTCTAGTTATTGGGCCTGGACATGGTGGTGCACACCTGTAATTCCAGTACTTGGGAGGCTGAGGCAAGAGGATCGCTGTGAGTTCAAGGCCTGCCTGGGCTACAAAATGAATGGCATAGTGAAACCCTGTCTCAAAAGGACCAAAAACAAAAATAAAAACAAAGCAACAAAAAAATTAGTTATTGGGAACTCTGCACTTCATATCTCATTCCAAGAATTGAATGGACTCTGATCTTAGCACCAGCTGATCATCATTGGCTTGTCACGCTAAGACCATGGCAATTATCTATGAACTGCCACCTTAGCAAATTTCATTAACAATAAATCTCTTCTCATTGGTTTATTTGTTGTTTTGTTTTTCCTTCTTTGGTGATGCAAAAAATGAACAATAGACGTTTCGAATATGTAGAATTAAGAATGTGTGCTAAGTTTACAAATATCATAATTGCTATAATTTCATACAGATAGGGAACAAATGTATATGTAAAAAGATAGAATTTTTAAAAAATCCATTTCCTTAGGTACTGGGAGTCCAATGTCAGGTCTTACCCACACTAGGCAAGCACTCCATTATTGAGCTATGCATCTATGTATCATTCTCTATTAGTGTTTTGCCAAGCAGAAAAACACTAATAGAGAATGATACATAGATCTTAAGTATAATTTGTGTAAATTTAATAACATATCCCTGTATCCAACATCCTAACACCAAAATATGCTTTGCTTTCATATATGAATTTTACATTTTACTTTAAATATAATATATTACATTTAAGATTGTAGCCAATCTTTAAACTTTGTGTGTGGTATGAGGGTGGCATCATTTTTGTTGTTGTTGTTGTAGTTTTTGCTATTCTAGATTAATTTTTTGAACCTGTTTCCATTCCATTCAGAGATTGTTGAAAATAAATTGATCAAATGCATGAGTTTTTTTCCTATACTCTCCAGCCTGTTCCATTGATCTTTTATTGTTGTTGTTATTCCATAAGCCATTTTAAAAAATTTGATGGAAAAAAGGTAAAACAGAATTTCATAAAACGATAATAGAAGAAAAACAAGAGTTAATACATTGCATATTGTCATCTTCAAATTAGTTACTCAGAGTACAAGATATGGTCATAAACAATTCTCCAATTGATATTAGCACAAACCTTGCTTTTCAATAAACTAAGAGACACTAATAGTATCGCTAATTTTCATTTTTTTCCCTTCTCCTTTCTTGCCTTTACCCTTTCCCCCAACGTAGTTAGTTCCTTTTTCCTTTTAAACAATTTCTTCCCATTTCACAATATCCATTCTGCATTTTAGACCTTATTTACTCTTTCAATTTGTCACACCAGGGAGACTATACAATGTTTACACATGTGAGTCTGACTTATTTCACTTATGAGTATGGTCTCAAGTTGCATCCATTTACCTATAAAAGTCTCAAGTTTATCCTTCTTTATGGCTGAGTAGTATTCCAGTGTATAAAAATGCCACATCTTTTTTATCCATTCCTTGTTTGATGGGCATTTGTGTTGTTTTCAAGGTTTAGCTGTAACAAACTGTGCTGCTATAAACATGGGTGCACATATATCGCTGTGGTATGATGTCTTTAATTCTTCTGGAAGATACCCAGAAGGGGAACAGCTGGGTGTATATCACCATGCACTAAACTAAAGTCAAAATGAATCAAAGATCTAAATATTAAAACAGAAACTCTAGATCTACTGGAAGTGAAAGCAGGTAGAAATCTTGAAGACATAGGCATAGGCAGAGTTCATAAAAAAAAAAAAAAACAGATAGCATGTAAAATACTTCAAAGAATCAACAACTGGGATCTCATCTTATTAAAAAGCTTTTTCACATCAAAAGAAATCACCAACAGAGTGAAAAGATAAACCACAGCGTGGGAAAAAATTATAGCCTGTTGTCCCTCAGACAAAGGACTTATATCTAGAACACATAAAGAATTGAAAAAACTCAGACTCCCAAATTCAAAGACCCAATCCAAAAATGGGCATCTGAGATGAATACACACTTCTCAGATGAAGAAATACAAATGGCAAATGCATATATTAAAAAATGTTCAACATCATTGGCCATTTGAGAGATGCAACTTAAAACAACACTGAGATTCCATTTCACTCCAGAAAGAATGGCTATCATCAAGAAATCAACCAATAACGAATGCTGGAGGGGCTGTGGGGAAAAAGAAACCCTTCTCCACTGTTGGTGGGAGTGCAGACTGGTGCAATCACTGTGGAAATCATGTTGTTTTTCAGTAGGACAAAATCATACAATTTTCATGAATGAGACTTTATAGAAAGGTAAAATTAATGAATCTTTCATCTTTATTCTTTTTTATACTTTTGACTTCTTATTCAATGAAAAAGGACAATTATCCCTTGCCAATTACAGAAATAAGTGCAAAATAATTGAAGAATTAAATATATTACCTGAAATTATGAGACTATTAGAGAAAAATATAGATCAAATGCTTTGTGACATTTAGTGGGAAAGGATTTTGGCGAAAAACCTCAAAAGCATAAGAAACAAAAACAAAATTAAATAAAGTGGATTACATAAACTAAAAAGCTTTTGAACAGCAAAGGAAACAACCAAATAAACAGGCTAATGAGTGGAAATAAATATGTGAAAAGTATAATTTTTACAAGGTGTCATAGGGTTTACAAGGGAAAAGGTTTAATACAGGAAACATAATTTATAGGATTATATTATAATATTCACTGAAAGAGTCCAATGCAGAAGAATGCAGATTTGTCTACATACTAGAGACACAAAGAATCCAGCTGAGGGCCTGGAACCCATGGCAATGTCCTGAATGAGTTGAGCTGAAGCCCTAGAGCCCATGGCAATGTCCTCCATGAGTCCAGCTGGAGGCCTAGGGCCCACAACAATCTCATGCAAGTCTGTATCAAGAGTCTGCACTGGGGGGGCCGGTGAGATGGCTCAGTGACATAAGTGCCTGCCTGGCAAGCACGAGGTCTGGAGTTCAACTCCCGGAACCGACATAAAGGAAAAAAAGGGCCGGTGATATCGCTCAGCAACGCAAGCGCTTGCTGGCAAGTGTGAGGTCCTGAGGTTGACTCCCAGTACCCACACACACAAAAAAAAAAAAAATAAAAAAAGTAAAAGAATCTGCACTGGGAAGGCCCAAATGTCAGTGGTAGAAGCTAGTAAGTCTGCACCACTGGGATGAAGGATTTGTGCCAGCAGGCTGAGGGATCTGCACTGGAACCAGGAAGTGATATTCAAGGTAAGGACCAGACTCCCCTGAAGAGAACCAACCACAGCCATCCCCAGGGACAGCAAGGATCCGAGTGCCTCTGACAATGAGAACAGCCAAACTCATACCAGGAAAGCCAGCATCACAAGCTTCTCCAGGAGATTCAACAGCACACCATCTCCCTTCCAGTTTTCTTTATATGCTGTTGGCAACAATCCTCAGATGCGCCTTCCATACTGAGCACCATGCTGATTCAGTTCAACTGGGTATTACAAGTCAACCATTAGTTAATCCACCAAACAAGGCATTGATATCTTCAATATATAAGCAACTACGAAGTCTCAATAACTCTGTTTCATTCTTTCTCTTCTTTAAAAACACATATAGTATACCACTTAATATATTTCCACAAATTGATCGATGCTAACAGTGTAACACTATTGTTGATATAATGAAGTCTAAATTATAATCTGCATCTTGAAATCTATTCCTCTGGACATTTCTTGGCTTCTTTTGCTCATAGGTTAATGGACAGTTTCAGGAGATTTTATTTTTGTCCTCTTTTTCCTTATTAACTTGCCAGCCCTCTCGGGGAAGACAAGGAAATGTTTTTGAAGGTGAGGTCCCAAGGTTAAAGAACGCACATGTGCAAGACATCAGCAACAACAGCAGGCAGCATGGAGCAGAGCAGAGCACAAGAGTGCAAGAGCCAGAGCTGCCTGAATCTTTATTGTATAATTTGTATACAGGTTGTTATCGCATATTTACATTCTTACATAGTGCTGTAACCAACATGTGCATGTTTACCTGTGCTAGGTCATGATTACATCACTGTATCCTACTGTGCACCTGCACTAGACAAGCAGGGTCACATCCGCAGGTGTCCTGAGACACCCCTGAGCTTTGAAGCAGTCTGAGTAATTCCCTACACTCTTTTATCTTTTATTGTCTCAAAAAGCCCTGGCACTGCCTAAACTCACAGCTCTTGCTAATTGAAAGGAAATAAACTGCTGGCTAAAATTGTATAGAGATCATACTTAGGGCTGAGAGGGTTTACCTAAAAGGAAGAGGATTGCATCCTTTGAGAGAACTGGTCTTCTGTAGAGTTTCATAGAATTATCTGGCAGCCTGTTGCTTTAGACAATCTACTCTGGTGGAACACTATGCTTGTGGGTTAGATCATGTTTCCACCACACTGCATGATGCAACAATATGGCTTCAACCCAAACTAAGCAAAACTTTTAAATCATACCAGCAGAGAAGTCGGTATTTCCCAGTTCTGAATGCTGAGTTAGGAGAAAAAGCATAGCCAGTAGTCAAAGACTTACATTTCACCTGCTATGATCATTTCAGTAGAAAGGTCAATGCTTCCCTCATCATGCAGTTTAGAAGCCTCACAATTGAAGCATCTTGGGAAATGGGAACATTGCAATACATCTGACACTGCAAATTTGCTTGATTAACTTTGGTCCAGTCAGCCTTGTGTGTGGGTTGCTGGTACACTCATTATCTTGCAGTTTATATACACACACATTACTTCTTAGTTTAGAATGACTTTTATACTGTTCTCAGAGAAGTAAGGAAAAATGACTCATATTTAGTTTTAAAGTGTTTCATTTCCCTTATCTCAAATCTTATAAAATATTGATGCTGCATGATGATAGCACAAAAGAATAAGGTGCCATGGGATATTTCAAATAATCACACAAACCAACTTACTTTTAAAATAAAAGACATACACTAACATTCACAGGGTCCCTTCTGTAATTCCCAAGGGAGTCATTACTGTTGTATAAGAGAAAGTGTTTTAAACACAATGACTTTTTCTATGAGAATCATTTATGGTACCTGGCAGTCTATGGTAGTCATTAAGTTTTATAATGTTGAGTATGGTTTTATCACATTTTGGAAATATATTTGTCCCAAACATTGAACCCAATTTTTTCTTGTAATGGCCCTTTTTCCTTGGAAAGTCAATCAGCAATTTCTTTAAGAATTATTGTTTCGTATTTCTTTTGCAGATACAGAGTTGGCTAGTCATTTAATTATGATTATATCAGTCATAAAATCCTCTGTGTTTCTTTATAAACTCTCAAATGTGTAGTACTGTGGGGCAGTTTTTACTCTTGCTGTGCAGGTTTTCCCGTGACTGTGGATAAACAGTGGACTTACCTATAACAAGCAATGTAGTCAGTCTAATATTTGCATAGGTGAAGTCTCATTATACTTTTACTATGAAATGGCTGTGTATAAAGTTCTAATAATAATGAATTATCTTTTTTTATTTAAGCATGGTTCTTGACATAAGAACATATCAAAATTTAGTGGAGAGCAGTAATATAAAGTTTTGGCATGCATAACTCCAAATAATGAATAGACAGTACTTATGCTAATTTTAAAAATCAGCTAACTGTTAACATTGTATAGGACACTGTTGTTCTATACAAGAATTTAGGCCATAATAACAAAAGTTAACATTTAAAGAAAATGTTTTAAAATATTTGCTGTACATATGTAAAAGTAAAATTCTTACAGAATTTATATTTTTTTAAATGTAGAATAAAATTTTGTCATGCATTTTTAAGAATTTTGTTCAGTGAGGCAACTTAATATATATAAAATGTTTTGCTAATTTTTAAGGGAAGATATATGTTTATTTGTACTGAGATTGTATCTCAACAAATGAGAAACTATTTTCTAAGTACAAATTTTTAAACATATTTATAGAAACTTTATGTATTATTAAGAAAGAAATATATTGAGCTTTGGAGCCACTGATTTCATAATCCAAGTTAAAATTCCATGGTTTCACATTTTGTTATTCTAATTCACATTTAGGTGGTGTGTCATGATCTTCGAAATATACATAATGAATCAATTACTGAGGTATAACACATAATGAGAACCTGTTATGCATTTGCCACCGATCAAGACCTTTATTCATGCATAACTGATTTATTCCCACAACCATTTTTAGAGTTCTAAATTGCCTTGCTCTCCCCACCTCCACACCATTCCACACAACCTGAGGCACATTTCTCAGCGTCTCCAGAGACCTGACCTCCGTAGGTTGGCCTGCACTCCTCTGGCTTCCCAACAGGACTGAGGCTGAAGCACAAAGGGGGTTTCTCTTTTATTTCCTTTATGTAACCATTTGAAGAAGAAAATTTATTCTAGACATCTTTAATCCAGAATATAATGACTGAGTTAATAAGGTCATGGTTTGTACATCTCATTCTTGGGCCCATGTTTGGACTCTTAACAATTTACAGCCTAATTCTGGAGCAAGTGGATGGGCTTAGTTGGTTTCAGAGATGCATGTAGAAATATAGAATACAAGTATATATAGAATGGTTGTTATTAGAAACCACCTCGGCTCGGAGTCAGATATTTGGCACTTCCGAACAGGAAAGTTCACTGCCCTAATGCAGGTTCCTCCATCCCTAGGGTATTAATTTTAAACTAATAAAAAAATACAAGTTACTGGCCAGTTTTTTTAATTCTCACCATCTAAAGTACATGTACGTATGTCCAAAGGCTTTTAGTCATTACCTTCCTGGGATCAAATTGGTATATAATTATAGAGTGGGTCTAAAAGCCTCTGGGTTACATTGTCCTATGTCCTTTTCACAGAATGAGCTGACCTATAGGGCACATTTACTTAGACATTCTTTGGAGTATATTTCTTGATGCATTTATTAAGTTATATTCCTGATATTGTAACATAATAGGTAAAAAATGGATAATTTAATCCAATGTATTTTTGGGTACTTAAAAATCCAATTTAGCATTAGGAATCATTAAATTGAAACATAAAACCATATTATTTTTAGCTTAAAGGAAAACAGTTGTTGTTATATGCAATTCGTAGAAAAGATAATACTTCCTGAATTTCATAAATATAAAATTATATAAAACAAGTTTCTTGATCTAAAACTCATCTTTCATTTGTCATATTTCTATGATATTCACAAATTAAAATTTTATTTTTGAAAACTCTATAGTGAAGCGTTTTATTGCTTTAAATCCAATTTTGCCACTGTAATAACATTTAGACATCACAACACAACATGCAGTATATTTATGCACTGATATTTCTTAATTTTCATTTTTTGTTACAAATAATTTTTATCCCCTCTCAATTCTTTCTCAGGTCTTACTCCCCTAATCTAATTTTTCTTTTTTTTTTTTAGGGGGTAATGGGGGTCGACCTCAAGACCTCATGCACCAGGAGGCGCCTGTGCCGCTGAGCGATATCACCGGCCCTTTTTTCATATGTGGGTTCTGGGAATCCAACTCGGGCCCTTGCGCTTGCCAGGCAGGTACTTATGCTGCTGAGCCATCTCGCCGGCCCATTACTCCCCAAATCTAAAATGTCTTTTTATTCCCCTATTTCTCTCCCTCCCTCCTCCTTCCTTATCTCTATCTCCCTCTCTCATCTCTCTCTCTCTCTTCACTTTCCCTTGCATTCCTTTCTCTTCCTTTCCCTTCCCTTCCCTTCCCTTCCCTTTCCTTTCCTTCCCTTCCCTTCCCTTCCCTTCCCTTCCCTTCCCTTCCCTTCCCTTCCCTTCCCTTTCCTTTCCTTTCCTTTCCTTTCCTTTCCTTTCCTTTCCTTTCCTTTCCTTTCCTTTCCTTTCCTTTCCTTTCCTTTCCTTTTCTAATGTTATCTTTCCTTCATAGAATGGAGTCTTTTTCCAACAGTCAAAAGTTTCTTTGAAATTTTTCTCATTTTTATGTTAAAATTATTACTCTATGCTCTAGTTTTATTACCTGTTCACTTGTATTTCCTTAAAGTGGCATCATACCACCAGCATCTATCTAATTATGCTAAAAATTTACACTTGGAGAGCTTACTCTGGAATTACTTAACCAAAAAGTGCCAACAGTAGTAATTTAACCTTAAATAATCTCCAGGTAATTTTTATGTGCATTTAAAATTGAGAACCACTACCATTGATGGTGAGCTTCTTTTATTTACATTTTTTTTTTTTTTAGTTTGTAGTAAGTAGCTGCATTAATTGAAGATCATGGAACAGGAACAGGGAGAATGGAAAAAGGGACTTGAGGTTGAAAAGAGAAAGGGACTGGAGAGTGGAAGGGAAAGTGGAGGTGATCTTAAAAAGATCGATTACTTGCACGGTCCTTCATTTTACCTGTAGAGATAGGCTGGAGAAATAATATTTAGCTATACTAAACTGCACTTAAATGAAAGGGATCAGAATACAAAAATAACAATGACATATTAACTTTTTTAGCATTCTGCTAATAATAAAGCAGTTATCAGTAAGTATGACATTTTTCTTGATAATTGATTGTAATATTGATCCATGATTTTTCAAATCACATTTTAGTTAGGAAAGACTTTAAACTAAATAGAAGTAAAACAGCAGATTCCCTTCTTTGCTGGAAATCTCTTTTAACTACCCAAATGAACTCCTAAAATATCTTGGAACTCAGATGAAAAACAATATATAGGTACAAAAATTAATCAGCAAATCTTGTGATTCATCAATTTTGTATCGTTTATTGACAAATTATATTTAATTATTCATGGTTGAATATAATTTGTTTATTATTAGGCCATTAATTTGAGCATTTTAAAAAAGATCTTTTCTAATTTTGTGTGGAAGGAATGTCAGTGATTATACTACTGCAAATAACTACTTTTATCTTTGAAACTCCCTGGTTACAATGGCTGAGAAAAGATCAATAAAGTGCTGAGAATGTAGCTGAGTGGTAGCTCACTTGTTCAGCGTATGTGAGGCCATGGGTTCCATTACTGGCAATGAACAAAAAAAAATCTATGTAGCTAGCATATTATTAAAAACCATTATTTAATGAAAACTTGAATATTTAAAACCCTCACCAATTATACAAAAGAATGGAAATGATGTGGACCTATATAAAGGCAAATTACTGGAGCTCTTTAAAGAATGTTATCATGCCACAAGTAGGAGTACTGTGGTAGAAAAGAGACTATAAAATATTGATGGACTATTGACCAGAGGTGGCAGAGGAAGGCAAAAGTAAATTATCTGAAAGTACAGAGAGGCTGCCTGTCTCCATCAGCATGTAAAAGAGCTTCAATCGTAAAAACATTAATGAGTAATCATTGTCTAAAATGCCTTTTCCTTGTTACAATATTAGAATTACATTGATTTCAGTTTCAAGAAGAAAACAGAAAGTTCTTTCTTTTGTGACTGTAATTCTCATAAAGCAAGAGCAGTGCACTTCAGCAAGGGGGTTCTAAATATAGAAATTGTGATCATTAAAAGCAGAGAAGCTGGGGCTATCTTCATGAGACAGTCTAAGTGTTGAGCTGCTTGGGAATTCATTTGTTTCAGGTATGATTTCCAAGTCATTAAAAATTTTACCTGGCCCCCTATTGTTCTTGCCTGAAAATAATGTTGATACACCTTAAGCAATTCCATTTTAGGCTCTTGCATTTTGATAGCTATTTATGGTTACAAGAAATTGCAATGACAATTTGAGGGATGACAAATTTATGATTTCAAAGTTTGTAAAGCCATGTCCTTACAAACAATCATTCCCATGGCATTACACTGCAAAGAAGTAAGTCATAAAACAAAGAAAGGGAAATGCATGTTTTTTGCACATGCTCCTATTGTTCTTCACAGAAGCTCTTTACTTCCCTTGATCCAAAATATTTTTCTTTGAAAATTAAGCTCAAATTTTATATGATGTTTATTTTGACTTTGTGATTCTACTCTTTTACTTGACATCACAGTCAGGTGATATATGTTTTGCATGCACTCATAATATATTTTACACATTTATATTAAAATGTTAACACATATAATTGAAAGCATATGAAACTTTACTAATGAGTTTTGAGATCTAAAGATTAGGAACACTTTAAGAGGCTTATTTCTCTCTTTATAGACTTACATTGTAAAATCCAAAGGTTTCTGTGTTAATTTAAAAACTACATGAAGCATTTAATATAAGTAGATCACAGTAAGTTTAATTCTGCAATTATAAAGAAAGTAAAATTAAGTGAGATTAAATAATTATAGAGACAGACCAGACATGTAATTATATTTACATCTTACTTTATCATTTTCTGTAATTTTCTGATTTAAAACAGTTGGTATCTGTACTGAGGTTTTAATAAAACTGTGCTATGTTTAATTTTTTGGCATAATTTCATGCATACCACTGAATTGATAATTAACCTACTGAAAGTCATTACTATTTGATGTATAATTATATCCTGAAAGTCATAATAGTCTAAAAATCTTGTTTGGTAGTTGCAAATCTTAAAATTTCTTTTTAACACTAGGATTTGAAATAAAATTTATAAAGTAAGATGTTGTTTTAGTCACAGCCTGAATTATGTCTCTCAAATGCCTTCTTAGAGTTTAATTGTAAAAATTATGGAGCTGAAATAATGTCTTTAAAAATGCAATAGGTAGAAAATATAAGTCAAAGAATTTGTAGCAGAAAAGCATGGTTTATGATTTACTTCTTAATATCATAAGTCAAATACCCAGGATTATATTATTGATTTTTTTAAAAAAACATATTTGCATTCACTAGTTCTTATTTCTGAAAGACATGCCATATGAGAATAATAAAATAAGAGTGAATTGATAAGACATATTTTATTTAACTCTTTTTACAACAAATTATATATGTTGAAGGCATAGTTTTCTCTTGTCATGATATTTATATGAACTATTATTTCAAATATGTGTTTTAATGAATACACACACACAGATACATACATTCAGATAGAAAAATAAACTGACTTAATGTCTTTATATAGTTATCTTCATTATTTTTTTCTGTGATATAAACTTCCTAGTTCTTCATTAAACATTATTTGTTTTGCTTTAGTTCTGGAACATATTGAATTTTTATTACATTGCAAAAAGTGTTGATTAGACCCTATCATCAATAATTTTAAAATTAAAATTGCTATATTTATCTCTTGGATAATTTTGTTTAAATTTTTATGGATTTATTTCCAGACATATTCAGCTCTTTGTTGTCATACTTCTTTATTTTCTTTTTTTTTTTTTGTGGGTACCGGGGGTCCACCCCAGGACCTCGCGTGCCAGCAGGCGCCCGTGCCGCTGAGCAATATCACTGGCCCTTTTTTCGTATGTGGGTTCCGGGAGTAGAACTCGGGCCCTTGCGCTTGCCAGGCAGGCGCTTACGCCGCTGAGCCATCTCACCGGCTCTGTCATACTCCTTTAATCATGTGTTTCTACAATTTACTCCTTTTATCAGATATTGCCTAAAAATATTGTTTTCTCTGGGCTGTTAGATATCCATTTATGGAAGATCCGAGGTCATATGAAAATGTGGTTAAACTTTTCTTTTACCCTTTTTCCTCATAGTATCTTTTTAGTAGCATCAGCTATGACCCTTACAATGGCTGACAAAAAATATTTCCTTTTTTGTCTCCTTTATCTAAGATAAGTAACTCTCTTGCCTATCAAGAGTTGAGTCAGTCTTGAGTTTTAATACTGCAGACCCAGTGATACTATATAAAAATCAATGATACAAAATTGTAAAAAAAGTTTCAATATGATTTATAGATTATAAATACAGGGAATATCAGAGGAGAGTCCATAGCACAATCTTTAGCACAAAATCATTTTGGAACTCACTCATAGATGAATAATTTGGTGAGTAATGAGGGAAAAGGATCTGTATGCTTAAAGAAATTGATCAATGTCTGGATTACTTTGTATAATGTAAGAAAAACAACCACTGTTTGGATTTTAATTAGACAAAAGAGAACATATTATTGGTGGCATGTTTATTATCAAATGAAAGCACCTTATTGCTCTGTCCGTACACCAGTCACCTTGTGATGCTGAGTGCATGCTGGGTGAGGAAATTAGAAAATTCTTCATGTAGATCTTTGAATAGAACTAAAAATAATAACAAAGGTGAAAGTCTTTGGAAAGACATTTAAAAAGACACATTCCAAGTACTCAGAGAAAAATTAAATTGTATCAAAACATCCTTGTCAAAGTTATACTAAAGGAATATAGGACATATGTGTAGAGGATTTCTTTAAAAGTAAACATGCATAAAACTTATTTTATAAAACAATTGAAATGTAGATTGTGGAGCAAGGGACTTTTAGACATTAGATAACTTTAAAGCTCTTTTCATTTTTTGTATCTTCAATAGACAACACAAATTGCATTACTACTCTAACATGCACCTTTTACCAGTTATCTGCTCCCCTTTTGTCACATTAGTCAATTTTTTCATGTTTATTCCTATAATGGAGCTATTTATTTTACCAATAGAATCCAAGTATATGTAAAAGTGATTCAAATATAGTAGCTGTTTTATAGACATTGTCGAATATATGAATATATTTAGGCAATAAGTTTACCTAGTATCGTACCTCCAAAAGATACAAAGTCTCTTGTCTCATATCAATATAAAAAATTCCAGCATAGGGCTGGTGAGATGGCTCAGTGGCGTAAGCGCCTGCCTTGCAAGCGCCAGGGCCCGAGTTCGACTCCCGGAACCCACATACGAAAAAGGGGCTGGTGATATCGCTCAGCGGCACGGGTGCCTGTTGGCACATGAGGTCCTGAGGTCGACCCCCCGGTACCCACCAAAAAAAAAAAAATTCCAGCATAAAAGTTGAGAGTTGAACCCATCATGAAATTTATGCTAAATTACCTCTTAATCTGTGAAGCAAAGCTGTCAATGAGAAGTAATTCAACTGCCTCTAAATATATAGATTTTATTTTAATAGCATAAACTATTATTTTATTTTACCAGGGATGTGTTGTAGGCTATGCATAAGAGACCATCAGGCTATTGGGCTTCTCATCTCCTAGATACCCAGTATACATTCTACTTTAAGCACCTCATGCAGGTCCCTTATCTTCTAGATGCCTGCTTTAGAGAAGAAGTTGACTGGAAAAATAAATTGTCCACAACAGACAATGACAACAGATAAGGTATCCAACAGGGAAAAAAAAATTAAACTCGATCAAGCAAAATTAATGCAGTTCTTTGTCATTAAACACTGAGACCCTCAAAGATCATCACATATATGAAAAAAGAACACAAAAGAGGGGGAAAAAAAGTTGTGCTTTCTCTCTAAATATCCTAAGCTTGCTTTTTTTTTTAACTTTAAGAAAAATTTTCACTTTCTTGAATTAAATTTATTTTTTGTGGTGCATAGTTACCTTATTTTGTTGTTTCATTAGCTTGTTTTTATTTAATTCTCATGGTTGTGGTAATCATCAGTTACCTGTTAATATTTTATATTAGGGGACTACATAGAGTTTCCTTTGTCTCTTTGCAGGTATCATTGGTTACTATGGAAGTTGGTGCTTTGTCAGTCACCTCTCTTGAGAAAGAAATCTGCATAACATATCTGTGTGCATAAGGGATGTGTGTTGACTGGCAGAATCTGATTTAGTACAGTTAAGATAAAAGACAGAAAATACACTGAGGGGCTCCCAACTTTGAATAGAAAAGGTACCCTGTTCTCTAGTAACATAAATTTCTTTCCTCTTACCAAGTCTTACCGACCACACCTCTGCTGTGTTAACTCAACTCACTGTCTCTGGATTTGACCCTAGCACTCTTTAATCAAAATTTTTTGCTTGATACAGACCAAATTTCTGGGGTCTCCATAAGATTTCAACTGATGGATCACACATATTTTCAGTGTTAACTCTCCCATACATCTTTGGGATTGCAACTAATATCACATGTTAAATCTCACAATACGTTTTGATCAATTTTCCATCTTCTGGACTATGTTAACTTTCATATGCTGTAGAAATTATTCATGTTCTATTCATGGTTTTGTTCTCTTATTTTTGATGATGCATGCAATTAATTCAATAATATAATTGAGGAAGAAGAAACAAATACATTTTGTGATGATTATTTTTACTTGGAGAACGTAGCCATAGAGCTAAATGGGGAGGACCCACTAAGTAAATAATTTTTAAAATATTAAATAAATTAACCTTAATAGATGCAGCATAAGTATATACAAACTTATTAATAAACATCTAGGTACAAATAATAAATCAAGTGCCTGCCTGGTAAGAACGATGTCCTGAGTTTGATTCCCCGTACCAAAAATAAAAATAAAAAAAGAAGGCAGCAAATTATAAATCCGTGTTAGGGCAGGTGAATAGGAGTAAGAACATTATAAAATTGTACAGTAAGATAAAGACAATCGAATGAGAAAAATATAAAACAGATATTATCATCTAACCAAAGCCACAAATTTTCCTTTACTTTTAGAAAGGAATTAGAACTATATAACAGTGCTCCATTTTATAGCAGGTTAGGTTTCACATGTAAAATATTATCCATACATTAATTGAGGATTTAATTTTTCTTCTTTTAAATTTTTTGTTTTATTCTAGTGTTTTTTGTTAAATCTTTATTTCTTCATAGTGCTCTGAGGGAAATAATCCCTCAAATTTAGAGTCAGATTGACCATATGGCTATGACGGTTCCTTCCTGAATCTCAAATAGACTTATGTTTTGAATGGAAAAATAGATAAGAGAAATTTTTATAGAATAGTGCATTAAAAATGTTAGTTCCATCTTGCATTGTACAGAAATAAATTGTACAGTTTCTTAGAAATATTTATTATATAGTTATCCATAACTCAGTCAGTATCAGCATATTAAGGACTTAGATTAATAATAAAAGACTATTCAGTAGGTAAAAAGTAAGAGAAATAATTATAAACAGCATTGAGGACGGTAGGTATAGAGTCATGTAAGCATAATATAGCAATGATAAGAAAGTATGAATACTATGCAGTAATTGGTGTTATCCAGTAATTAGTGGGACAGGTTTATAAAGTACATGAAATGTTTAAATTATTTTACCTTATGCTAAGTTAACCACAGCTGAAAAGTAATTATTTCTAAAATAACTCTTTATCTAATAGTTAATGTCCATGTTTGTAATCTAGCCAACTTTTCATGATTTAGCCAAAACCTATGAACAAGTTCATATCATGTAATATATGCAACAGAAAAAAAGTGTGAAACTAACCTTAAAATGTTCAGAGTCTAGTGTTTGGCATAGAGATGGATCTTGAAATTTTGAACAGTGTGTATAATGCTTCAATGTGGAGAAGTGCAAAGTGCTATGAGATTTAGAAAACATCCTTTTTGAACACAAACATTTGCATAAACTTTCAGAGAACACTTCTAAACTCATTCCTGAGTAGCAAATATGTGTTATCCAGTTTGAGATGTATTTAGTTGGGGTAGAAGGCTTTATGCAAAGGAAGCAATTGTTAAAAGTAGAAAAATGGGAGAAAAATTACATATTTACATAAATGCATTTAGATAAATATCTTCCTGGAATGCAGAATGTTTCTGAAATTTTTATGGAAGTCAAAGGAAGTGAGGAAATTCAAAGCTGTATCTACAGAAGTAAAGGAGAAACTTAGGTCACACATGACCTTGTATGTAATAAAAACAAATTAATCGTTTGTCTTGGCAGTTGAAAGTCCATTGAATAATATTTAAATATATAGTAATTATATTTATATAATCATAAAAAATTTGTGTCTATTTTATCAAGGTATTTTGGATAAGAACTGTACATGAAGGAAGAATATCAGCTTTAATACTCAGATGTTAATTGAAGTGGGAAATAATGTTGGACTAAAGAAAGTCAATGACAGTGAGGGGGAATACAAAAACAACTTTCAAGAAATATTGAAGAAAAAAATTCAGCAGGCCCTAATAGTTACTTCAGGATGGTGTTTCATGGAAATGTTAGTGAGAACTGGAGAAGAGAGAGGGGTAAAGGAAAGGACATCAGCATTTACAAAGGCAAATACAAGGGGAAAATGTTTCTGCACAGTTTGAATAGTAGCTGCATCTGGGGCATCCAATCTGAGACTCCTGCTGCGCAGTTAATTATATACAACAGGCATTTGAGAGGATCCAGAGGACAAAGATTGAGATGACAATAACTCATAAATGATTATAAAACGCCTGGGAACAGATAAATTTCCCTGGGAAACTGTAAAGTGAGGACCAAAATACTATGTGGTTTTGAAAGAACCAGGAAGAACATCAGTCTTGTGCAACAGAGAAAGAGAGAGTGAGAAAGAGCCTGAGCAGAGGCAGCCAGGACATTGGAGAAAACTCCAAACTACATATATTGCACAGAAAAAATAAATGTGATCAAAATAAACAAATTTGGTGAAAATCATCTGCAGGGCAGTAGCTGAAAACTGTTCACAGAAGTCACACAATAAGAGTCATTAAATGCTTACAGTAGGATGGGAAGAGATGACACGTTGGAGTGTAAGGCAAGATGCATGAAGAAGAACTAGAGTTGGCCAGTTCCCTTGTATTACTACTCCATTGGCCTTCTCTAATTGACATTTAATTACTCACACTATTATCTTTGCTCAGTATATCTAATGCTACTCTTTATTTACTCTTAATATAAGAAACCATTAAATCCCACATCCTCTTTAATGTTTTCCTGGTACATTTCTTTCATTTTTGAAGTGATATAAAGATCTACCTCTTAATTTACACACTGTGAAATTATCAGGTAGTGTTTGGGAAGTTAAGCAGCAGCCTGGGACCTTTTTTTTTTTTTTCTTGAGCTGAAAAAGAGAATTTATAAAATGGGTGTTGACAGGAAGACTGCCATACCTGTATGAGATAAAATGAATAAAACAAAGACATTTAATAGTGGAAGAATTTCAGCCAAACTCCCTTCAGGAAAGACAACACCCACTGCTTCATGCTGACCACATCTGTGCCTGGACATTTTTGCTGATGACATTACTACATCTGCTCCTGGAGACATCACCCCTGATACTAGGAAGTCTTCTCCACTTTTCTAGCTTCTGCCATAGCACAACTCTGAATTTAAAATTCTTGGCATCCCTTCCAAACTGGACCTCCCTTATTTGGTTGAACTCAAATCTAAGAACAAATTCTTTGGATGTAGGGAGCTAGGAAAGAAGATCTGATGTTTTTTACTTCACCTTCCATGCTGGAGTCATGTTCTGACAACCATGGAGCACCAGATTATGCAGAAACATAGAAAGTTACCCAAAAGTAAAATCCATAACCAAGAGAAAAGTCACATTTACGTAGTGATGATTAGTAATATTCTTCTATGAGGAACTGGCTATCCAATGAAGTAGATTGTAAACTCTTTTGGATCAAATAACCCCGCCATATTTCTCATCTCTTGCTCATTTCTCACCAGAACTTATCACATTATTACCCTACTTGTTCACTCCTTCACAATTTCATATTCTTTGCCAAATGGCATTTTTAGCTTCTCTCCTGAAGGAACACAGTATATTTCCCTGAACTTTGATTTCAGATTTGGTCTTGTGACTTTTTTAGTCAATAGAATCAGTCTCTCACAACTGTGTTTCAGTTTCAGGACTGGACTAAAGAGACCTTGTGCATTGGCACTTGTGTCTTATACTCATAACATTGCCTAGAAAAGCAACATACTAGGACTAAACATTGGTTCCCGGGTGCTGGAAGAAAGCCACATGGTGCAGAGACAACCTACAGAAGGTAGTCCCCAGTCAGATTGTCCAGTCCTGAAGAACATGAGATAAATAATGATGTTCTATGCTGGTAAGTTTTCGTGGAGTTTGTCATGCAGAGGTAACTAACTGGTACACTAGTTTAGAAGACATTTTTTTTTTCATATTAAAAGAAAGTTCACAGGAAAATGGTAATGTTTCCACTTTGCAATTTCTCCTTGAAGTGGAAGAGAATATATTCTATTGTGTATACCACCTTTCAATGTCTGGTGTTTAATGTCTGTGTATAGATGTCATTTTATGTATAAAATTTAAAAGTTTTCCTCTTTACTTGCTATCTTAATCTTACCAAACTCCATTTTCCTGTCACTCACTCAATTGTGAGGGTAACTGCTCAAGGTTATCACTGAGTGAATCGAATGAAAGGACAAAATAATTTACCAAGTTTGGAACCTCAGGATGCATCCAGCTTTACAAAGGAAGAGTACTGAATTAAATTATAAGTATCTTTTGCTCAAACTCACATGAATAAGTGTCTCTACCTCATAGAGTCCTTTGGGATATCATACATACCAAATGGTTATACAGAGTAGGGGGGCCTTTTAAACGAAAAGCAAAGAAGAAAAAGTTATATCATGGCACTTTCCTTTTTCTTTATGAAAGCATATGTGGGTTATACTAATATGAACCTAGGAACACAGCAATTGTCAACAAATATTCCATATTTGAAATTTAATGTCCAAAAAAGAAGAGAGGAGCAGTCATATTGAGGTAAAATATACTAACATTATTACATTAAACAAATATTAGTAATGAAACAATAGGAGTGTCAAAGATAAAAATGAGTAATGTCATTTTTGCATGTTCAGTGTATTGTAGAGAGATAATGTGTTTTAAACCACACATGATATATAATTGGAACTGGAATAGTTATGTAATTAAGATGGCGTGTGCCTTCCATTATAATCCCCACCCACTAGAGATGTGACAGATGGGTAATTTGAAGCTTTTAGCTGCAGAAAGAGAAGAGCTTATTGCTTCATCTGTCAGGTAAGGCACTTTGCAGTCATCTTCAACTTCATTAAAGCTTTCCCATCTTAGAAGAAATACATTTCAATGCGGAAAATAGGTTTTATGGGTATATTTATGCTTCACCTCTCTCATTGCTTCATCTGTCTTATTTCAAATTTTTACCGAGAACTCTTCCACAAAGTCAATGGTAAATTTGGCAGTATGCCTGCAGCTCTTAGAAACAAGATAATTAGACTGGGAAATTCACTTAGATCTTCATATCTAAATATTTTCTTTTCTTTCAGGCTGACCCCAGATAAAGTATAAATTATGTAAATGCTTTTTCAACTTTGCTTTCCTTTCACTAACAGACAATAATCTTTCACTCCTCTAATATCGCAGGGTTTGTAGAACTAGCTTACTGAATGCTCCATACATGTACAATGTCATGGTCCTGCTTTTCAAAGAATATCAATTTTATTCAATTTAAATATAAAGCACAAATAACTATGAAGCACTACGTCTTAATTTTAACACCACAAAGTATTAAGAAAGCAATGAATAATTATAAGTACTTTTTAAATGTTGTGCTGCCACATATAGCTAAAAGTAATAAATGGCAGAATGTTCTCTAGTAGGAAATAAGGAAGAAAGTTCTTGCAGCTCTCATATGTCCACACATAAAGTTTTTAAGTTAGGAAATAAAAAAGTCATGTGAAGAGCTCCAAAGGAGTTTCTTTATCTGCTTAAACTAAATTAATTATGGACTATGTTCATAGTCATCAGTCATGATTTTAAAAGTCTAGTCAAGTGAGGAAATCTTACCAAGAGCAGTTTCATGTATATATAAATATGAGAAAACATTATTGCAAAATCTAGTGAGGATGGACTTTATGAGAAATTTTCAGATATGTTTGTTATGTAAAGAGTCAATTTTTAAATTTGTGATGTGTTATTAAAATGATCCAGGGGCCAGTGAGATAGCTCAGTAGCATAAGTGCCTGCCTGGCAAGCGTGAGGTCCTGAGTTCGATTTCCGGAACCCACATGTGAAAAAAGGGCCAGTGATATCACTCAGCAGCATGGGCGCCTGCTAGCACATGAGGTCCTGAGTTCGACGACCAGTACCCACAAAAAAAAAATTAACAAAATTAAATTAAATATAAAAATAGAATAATCCAAAGTTTACTTTGTAAATCATAATTATTATATAAGATGTCAAGAATTCCTATATATTTTTAGACAACACACAATATTTTTCTGAAGATAATGTGAAAAGTAGAGAGAAACTTAAGCTAAATGCTTTCACATAAATATTCATATTCTCACTATCAAAAATGTTAACACTATTTTCCAACTTTTATAAATCAAGAACTCTCTATTACTACTTATCAGCTATCTTGAATATTAAACTTGATGGTTTGCAAGCAATACCTTGTGTGTGCACACATGCTTGGTGTGTGTGTGTGTGTGTGTGCGTGTGTGTGTGTGACTTCACCCAATACCTGCATTTCTTGAATTTCCATCTGAGCAAATGTCTTTCAGTTAAAGCAATACATTTCCATTTAATTAAATTCTCAAATGAAGTCTGATTTCACATTAGAATTGCCATGTTTGCTAACTAAATAAGTGAGTTTGCTGGCATTAAAGTTAATACATATTACAGACCAAGTTCCCTTTTGTCAAAAATCCCTGTAATTTTAAAACATTTGTTGATATATTTAAATTCACAATGCTAATTTAAATAGTGAAAATAATTTTATTTTCAGGTTGTTTTTTATTTAAATAAGATATAAAATGTGTTTACTGCCTTTAAATGCCATTTATAGGATCTTCAGTTTAAAAATATATCTAGGCAAAAGTGAAACTTTTACATTTTATAGAAATTACTGAAACCTATATTTTCAGACTTTCTAATCTATATTAAACATTACAAATATATTTGAATGCATATGTGCTAGAAATAAAATTTTCTCAAAAATGATTTATATTTTTTATTGTACTCATACATATAGGCTCTTTTGAATTAATTTATTATCATGTGAATCCAAGAAACCTAACAATAAAGCAAAGGAAGTTGCTTCTTTTCTCAAACAAGTTAGAAAGTGGAGATTAAGCCAGAAATTTGATTTAATTTTCCTAAATTTAATTTGGTAAAGATTTATTGGGGTAGTAACTGGTGAATTCTAAAAATTACTGCTAAATTATAAGACACATTTACCTACAAAATACATATTTTTGTTGATTATACAAGAATTATTTTATTAATTACATATTTAAATGCAAGTATAATAGCATAGTAAATACATAATTATATGTTAAAAGTTTATATTACATAGTTTAAAACAAATATAATAGTATAGTAAATATATACTTAATTGTGTATTCTATGTGTATATGTTAATACAAAATTTGTTTTCTCTAACTTGGCATCTTTATCAGAAAACATACATCTGTGGGATATTTATTAAGACTCAGAAATTAAGAGCTAAAATACACAGTGGGTAGTAAAACTTATCTTAGATATCACTCTACCTAAAAACAATGAAATAAATTCACTGGAAAAATTGTATGATTTCAAATACAAGATCACCTTCCAATAGTAAAGATGATATCTTTGAAACATAGTAAACTATGCGTGAAGCAAAAATTGAAACAAGTTACAGAGGAAGTTTGCAAAAATATAATTAAAATCAGATATCCATACTTGCTCATTTATATTTACCCTTCCCTAAGAAACAAGTATGTTAACTGATAGCTTTTTGAAAAATTTTCTAAGGAGACTTCCTATTTCTAATGAAAACAAGGACATAAGTCCTCCAGAATTGTTTTTATTGTTAGTTTTTGTTTTGCTTTTCTTTTTGATATATACAAATTAGCTAACAGAAGTGAAAGCCATTGTTTGATAGCCAGAAAAATTTCAAATTACCACACTTTCAACAATTTTATTGAAGAAAAAAGAACAATAATGACACATGTTTTTTAAAAATATTTATTCAAACTAAATAAAGAGTAATATACTTGATAGAATTGTTGAATGTTGTGAAAGGAAAATAAACATAACAAAAGTCTATGAAATATAAAGGATAAATATTTAAAATGATCTAAATTGAACCAAGATAAGCAAAGCTTTTGCAAATAAGTAGGGGAAAAAGGGTTGAATGGAGGGTAGGGGAATGGGAAAAGAAAAGAATAAAATTCTATCATGTGCAGGTACATATTCCCTATAATGAATGTGATCATTATGTATACCTAAAATGTATATGCATATGTATACCCAAAATTTATAATGAATAAAAAAATAAATGTAAAAGAAAAATGAAGTATTTAAACTTCTTAAAAGGAAATGAATGACAGAAAATATCAGACTTAATTTTTTCCACAAATAATTATGACATATATTATAAAAGCAGTTCTAGGGGTAATGGAGCTATCACAAAATAATGTAGTTTGTTTATGTCAAATAAATTTAGATTGTCTACACCATAGAAAAGACCTGGGAAATCTTTGTAATATATAAGAGTACTTTTAAGTGAATTTAAAAGAAACTGATAGAAATAATAGCTGAGAGACTGTTATTCATGAAAAAATGGAATCACAGGCAGGTGCATATCTCCTTTACAATATATAACATTTTTTTACAGTTAGCTTGTCACTTTTTAGTGTGATAAAATAAGCCATGGCAGAATGCTTTAATCATATTGAGCTGAGGAAATAGAATCTAAAGACTGAATTAGTCCAAGTGATAGGTAAAAGAAGCAATGAGAGGAAAGAAGAAAAAGCATAAGAGTAATCACACACACACACACCCACACACACACAAACACACACACACAAACACACACACACACACTATGTGCAATCTCCCCTCTATAGAATTAATCCTCACTAAATTCTTCATCTCAGAATATGACTCTCATAACTCCATCTTGGAGCAGAGTTTAAAGAGCTTTGCTAAAACATTTTGATATATACTGTTTTGTAAAATGTGCTTAGAATTTAATGCCAGTTAAGATTCCAAGTGTCAGTTCAGATTTCAAAAATCGTACAAACTAGAAAAAGTGTACTAAAACAATAATATTAACAAAACATGTCTACAGGCTTGTATTTGATATTCCTAACAGAAGAAAATATAATTCTCATAGGAGAAAAATGCATAGTAAAATTTTCTACAAATTTTAATATGTGATGACTGATAGGCACTAAAAGATAAAAACTACATAATGTGTTCCAGAAGAAAACCAGGTTATTTGAAACAAAAATGATAAACCTACTATAAACAAGAAGACTCAGAAATGATTTGGATTTTGTTATAGCCAGATTGAAAATTTTAAAATAGCTATGGTAATTATGTACAAACAAATGAAGGACAATTTGAACTACTTTAAGAGAAAACTTGAATTTTTCAAAAGTAAATATTTGATGGGTTACAGTTGTACAGTAGCCTTATTTATCTATTCTGTTGGGAAGTCACAAGATACATAATTATAAGTTTGTCAGTTGCTTTTTGTTGGTTGAGCCTCATTTCTGTTTTTCTTTAAGGTAAGCATTTAAAAGTATTTCCTTATATTTGCAAATCGCAAAGCAAAGTTACAGTCACTTACAAGACCTGACTGCCTGTGTCTACTCAAGGTTTCTTCAGACCTTGGCTCCACTTTAACAAACTCTTCTCCTGTTTTAACACAAGGCTAGGAGGGTTAAGAAACCATGGGGAATATGAGGATCCTTAGCTCCATTCTGGGATTGGTGAAGGGAGGAAGTCCCTTTACTTGGCAAAATGTGTCCAGAGGAAATCTTTCTGGGTAAAACTTTTGGAACAAAGAGCAAGTGGGAATGGGAGAGGGAGAGTCTATGTACTGAATATGTCCCCCGTAATTCACATATTGAAACTTAACCCACAATATGGTATTTGAAATTGGGGCCTTTGAAAGTTAATTGAGTCATGAAAATAAAACTTTCATGAGTGAATTAGGAACAAGGGTAGGGGAGGAAAGGAAAAAAGAGAAAAGTAAAAAAAGTGAAAATAAGGAAAAATTGGAAACAAAGTTTTTGTAAATGGGGAGGTGAGGAGGGGTTGAAGGGAGGGTAGGGGGAAATAAAATGTCAACAAGGTTTTGTAAATAGGAAGGGGAAGAGTATGGTTGAAAGGAGGGGAGGGGATTGGGATAAAAGAGGAATCAAAACATATATGTACAGGTACAAATTCTCTAGGAGGAATATGATCATTGTGTATATCTAAAATGTACCAATAAATTTAATATAAAAATAAATAAAAATTTTAAAAGGAGAAATTCACAGAATCTTGTTCTCTGCTCTCTGCTAAGTGAGTATTCAACAAGAATAGTGATTTGTAAACCCCAAATTGTGCCTGTGCTAGATATCAGATGTTCTGGTACATAAAACTTTGATGTCCCAGCCTCCAGAGTTGTGAGGAATAAATATTGTGAAAACTTAGTCTATGATAATTTGATATAGTAGTGCAAAGTGCCTTAAGACAGGTATGGTAGCAGTTCGTGGCTCAATATAAATACCTTTTAACAATGTTTTAGGGCCGGTGAGATGTCTCAGCGGTGTAAGCGCCTGCCTTGCAAGCGCGAGGGCCCGAGTTCAAATCCCAGAACCCACATATGAAAAAGGGGCCGGTGATATTGCTCAGCGGCATGGGTGCCTGTTGGCACACGAGGTCCTGAGGTCGACCCCCCGGTACCCACAAAAAGAAATGTTTTAGAGTGTACACATTATATTTAAAATGTTTACAGTAAAACAGTATGCTGTATTGCACTGGTGGCCACCTCACCTGTCTTTGATTGCATCAAGAAGCCCTGTCAAATGATTGAACTTTCCCTTCTAGCTTTGTGTAAGTACACAGTAACATAGTTGTCTAACCATGTGTTTCTCAAATACATTCCCTCCATTAAGTGACAAATGGCTATACATAATAAAACACCATTATGACACTGGAATATTTAAGCATAAATTCTTCAAATAGAAACAAAGAACAAAATAGAAAAATCAAATTAGATTGAGTAAAATGTAAGAGTTTTATAAATGAAAATGACTTTCCAAATCAACAAAAATGTTTATTAAATATTGGTTTAAGTTACCTATTAAAAATAAAGTCAACTCTTTTTTATCTCATTACTAAAATAGCTTTTGATTAGAATCCTATCTTTAGTGATGTAAGTCACTGCCAATATTGGATTAAAAAGAAAACATAAGGGCTGGTGAGATGGCTCAGCGGCGTAGCCCGGCAAGCGCGAGGGCCCGAGTTCGACTCCCGGAACCCACATACAAAAAAGGGGCCGGTGATATCGCTCAGTGGCACGGGCGCCTGCTGGCACACGAGGTCCTGAGGTCGACCCCCTGGTACCTCCAAAAAAAAAAAAAAAAAAAGAAAACATAAGCAAAACTAACTTTCTGAGAGAGTTTCCAACATTTTTGTTCCTTTTTCTCTTCACCCAGTGGAAGACCAAGTTTCTTTGAGAAAGGAGAGTATTTGATAAAAGGAGCCTGGATTCTGAATGTCTGCATAAAGCAATCTACCAATCAACCCATGAGGAACTGTAATTTAAGTGCCATATAAACTGTTAATATTTTAAGTCAGTGAGATTTGAGGTTCATATTATAACTTTTAGCAAATACTGATATACATAAAACTACTGTTAGACAAGTAGTTTTGTCACAATAGGCAAAGACATTTTAATAGGATTTCTTCAAATATGTGAAGAAAAGATAAATTATATATTGGGATACCAGAAATGATGAAGAGTGAGTCAATTTTTAGGTATATCCTAGAGATAAACAATAGGAGTAAGAGATGGCATTTTTTATCTTTGGTTAGCCTTTCTAGGTATGGTAATCATTATATTATTTAGTCATTTAAGAGGTATTTATCATGGGCTAGCTCTGTGTCAGCCATAGTTGTAACTTCTGGAAATAAATAAAGCAAGAGATGGGAAGGAGAAGGCTTTAGAGTAAAAACAGGTGAAGAAAAAAATCATAACAAAATTTACTACTTTATATGTAATATGTGATATAGCAAGGAATATTTTGAAAAATCTAAAATGAGGATTTGATAGAGCATGATAGGTATGATACAGAAAGATACTATTTTAGATAAAGTAAATGTGAGTGATATCTCTGATAAACTGACCTTGATTACATAGAGGACTAAAGGAAATAAGGGACAAAGCTGTGTAACTACTTAGAAGAAACACATTTCAATATCCTAAAAAAAAGAAAATCCTGCAGATGTTCAAAGTCCAATCAGAGGCTATCCTTGTAATCTTTTAATTTACCCCTTGACATACAAGCATAAGTCAATCAGCTGAATGTGTACACCTGAAAATCTGAACTCAAAACTATACAGAGGAGCACAGTTTATGATTCATTCCAAAGGCAAAAGTGTAGCCTAGAATCTAGGGACATCAGTACATTTCCTGTGATCAAGCAGTCTCTGACATGTCCCTCTGGCTGGGATTCAGTCTTTCTAGAATTTTTTGCTCCTTATATTTTTAATGAGATTTTCCATATTCTTCCTATACATTATTTTCTGCCTTCTAGATTTTTTTTTGCTCCTGATTTTTTTCATGAGATTTTCTGTATTCTTCCTATGCATAATTTTCTGCCTAAGTTACAAAGAAGAGAGTTGCCATGGCTTATATTTAAAACTTTAATAATTTTATCTTTTATATTTTCTTCTAGTAAATATATTCTTATAAATCTAAAAAGAACCATAAATGATTTTACAAAATATTCTTATTACAGTGTATGTGTATTACATTTGTTGCACAAATGCTTAAAGGTAGAGGGAAAACAAGACAAATACAAAAATTGTAAGAATAAAAATTAAGGTTATGGAAATTTCATCAGCAAGTTCACTAAAAAAGTGAACTTTGTGAAAAAAATTATGCTTAATTATGATACAGCTACAAGTACAGCAAAGATAAAAATAAAAAGATAATTATTTTGGATCTCAGCAAGGAGGCATAATTAGTAAACACTTTCAGCTTGAGAAATCCTGTATCTATACAGAACCCATAATTAGCCATCTATTTGGTTACAACGCAAATGCATAATCAATAATAGATGACAGGAAGCCACATCAACTATGAATCTGTTATAATAATGATAATTGAGATTTATCATATGTGGTGGATTAACTAATGGTCAACTTGTAGCACCCAGCTGAACTGAATCAGCATGGTGCTGGGTGTGGAAGGCCCCCCCGAGGAATGTTGCCAACTGTATAAAAAGTGAACTGGAGGAGAAGATTGTGTGCTATTGATTCTCCTGGAGAAGCTTGTCACACTGGCTTTCCTAATAGGAACTTGGCTCTTCTCATCGCCTGAGGAGCTCAGGTCCTCACTGTCACTGAGGATGGCTGTGGTTCTTTTTGGAGGAGCTCTGGTCCTTACCTTGAGCATTGCTTCCTGGCTGCACTACAGATCCCTCAACCTCCTGGCATAGATCCTTCATCCCACTAGTGCAGAGTTTCTAGCTTCTACCACTGACCTTTGGGCCTTCCCAGTGCAGATCCTTGATACAGACTTGCATGAGACATTGTTGTGAGCTCTAGGCCTCCACCTGGACTCATGGAGGATATTGCCATGGGCTCTAGGTCTTCAGCTAGACTCATGCAGGAAATTGCCATGGGATACAGGCCCTCAGCTGGATTCTTTGTGTCTCTAGTGTGTAGACAGATCTCCTGTATTCTTTTACATTTGACTCTTTGGGAGAATATTATAAAATAATCCTATAAATTATGTGTCCTATATTAAATCTATTCCCCTGTAAACCCTGGCTACAATAGCATTTCTCTCCTATGGTTCTATAAGAGCTAGTGACAGACAGGTTACACATAATTTTGAAGTATGGAGTCTATATCAAAAAGTATTGTCTTAAATTCCATTATTTCAAAACCCAAAGTTTGAGTCAAATCATTTTATATGCCCCATGAAAGCAAAAAGTGAAGGGACAACTAGAAAGCCTTCTTGGGAGCCAGAATATTCATGAAATGGTACCTTGGAACAGAATTGTTGTCATCCATTCATGAAAAGGGATAGAATGGATGATAAGATCTGCATGAGAAGTCAAAATTAAATTCACTTTCGGGACTGAGTGAAATGATGTAGCAAAAAGACTGAGCATTTTTATTTGGTGAGGAGGCACCTTCATTTATTCAGAAAATAGCCAGTTTGGTTGGTCTCTTCTTGGATATTCTCTTTTTATTCTCTGTTGCAGTCTAGTAGTGATACACTTCACAGAAAAATATTAGATGTCTGGAGACTTAAAATGAGAACTGTAAGATCTTCTAGAAACATTAATTTCACTGGAAAGACTAGAAGAAAAACAGGCTAGCCTCCCCAAGACACACCTTAATGTCAAAAATAACATACTGTGTTTAGTATAGATGAAGAGGTCACTGATAAGCTAAAGATATTAGGTAGAATTTACAAAAGAAAGATGGCTCAGTAAATCACTGGATGCTTTCAAAAATATTGCTCTATTTATTAATCATACTACACATTGCTTTTACCTAATTTTTGTGATACAAAGAAGATATTGAAGTCCAAGGGTGTCAAATGATTTGTAAAATGTTCCCAACATGGTAGCTAATGGTCATAGGTTAAAAATCAGGCAACATTAAATTTTAGTATTTGGAAACGGACAGTTATAATATTATTAAAAAAACAAATAGTATAACAAAATTCATATTGGCAATTGCCTCTGAGTTTTTGGAAGGGGATTATATTTGGTAAAAACACAAAAAGATAAACAGAAAGTTCTGATGCTATGGTGATTTTCTGATTTTGATTTGGTGACTGAGTAGGTGTTTTATCATTTTCAAACCACTTGTATTCAATATTTATGGGTTTTTACACTATGTGCTATATTTGACAACTCAAAGCAAAATAGATTGATATAGACATAGACCTAGACCCAAACCTAGACCTATACCTAGACAGATATAGATATAAACACAGATATAGACACACACACACTTTGGAGGATGTTATTGTACTTTGGCTAGGTTGTCCTTCATGAACTTTATGCAGAAAGTATTAGCATAAAATTTCTGTCTGACCCTAGATTACTCTGGCTGTAGTATGAGGCAATATAGTGAGATTAAACCAGAAAAGAAGTAGACACTACTGTAGTAGTAGTGGATTTAGAAGTGATGATAGAGGACATACAAGTGAGAGGAGGTTTATAAATTGAATCTATAGAAGTAGTGGCAGATTCACAGACTAAGAAAATGAGGAATCCAGATAATTCTGAGTACATTTGAAATTGTGATATTGTGTCCCAAACAGAAGCACTGAGACAGGAGAAAGGGGTCAGAAGTGTCCCAAAATTTCCTTTGCAAAATTCAGGAATTATAGTTAAAACCAAAGAGAATACAGGAGGTTGCCTAGGAAGATAATATAATGAGAATACAAAATAAAAACACTCAATAAAAATCACTTTGGATATACACATTTAAAGAGTATAGATGAAAATGAGCTTGAAAATTTAATTGATAAAAAGTAGCCAGAACACTAAAAGGTGTATCAGGAAGAGTGATAACAAAGTATCACTACACAGTATCACCTCACAAAAGTACAGATTAATATACACAGATGAGAGGAAGGAAGGATGGATGGGTGGATGGAATGATAGATGGATAATAATGGGTTTATAATAATGAAAAGAGATATGCAAACATAGAAGAAGACACTTAATGATAATTCAGTCTTCCTAACTTCATTGTCCAGTCTTCAAAACACACACTTAACTATGAGGAAACAAACATTAAGATCACAGTGATACTTTTCTTTAAAAATGTCAAAAAGTAACCATTATCCAAATACTCACTATATACTTCATGTGTGCCTTGACATAGGAAAAAATAAGATGAAGAAGATCTCTATCCTTACACTGCAGTCTTCTTTTCTGAAGGAGGCTGATTTGGCTATTGCTGTTTATAGGACATTTACTTAAGCACATTCAATGAGGTAGTATCTAATATACTTTGGAAAGAGTCCAATGTGGTGCTGAGGAGAATGTGTATTCTGTTGTTGTGTGGTGGGACACTCCGTAGATATCTACTAAGTCCATCTGTTCAAAGGTTTGTTTCAGCTTTCATATTACTTTGTTGGTTTTTTATCTAGTTGATCTGTGCATTTGTGACAGTGGGATACCTCAGTGGGATATTAGTGCTTATCTGAATTTCATATCCCTTAGTATTTGTTTTATATAGTTGGGTGTGCCAGAATTTGTTTCAAATATATTTATGATTGTAACCTCTTCCTCTTGGACTGTTCTCTTAATGAGTATGTAGTGACCTTCTTTGTCTCTGCTGATCAGTTTTGGCTTGAAATGTATTTGTCTGCAAATAGAATGGCTACTCCTGATTTTCTCCAAGTTTACATTGCATGGAATATTATTTTAAGCCCCTTGAGTTTCAGTCTATAAATTTTTTGATGGGGGTGTTAAATATGTTTCTTGTGTGCAGCATATTGTTGGATCTTGTTTCTTGATCCATTCTGTCCATCTGTTTCTTTTGATTGGTGAATTGAGATCATTCACATTGATTGTTATAACTGATAGGTATTGACATATCATTGTCACTGTATTATTTTGCTGTTGTTGGTTCTTTTTCTTTCCCTTCTATTTAATTGCTTGCTGTGCCTAGTGAGTTTATCCCACTGGAATTATTAGAATTGTTGCCTGCATTGTCTTTTTCTAGAATATCCTTCAGAATTTTTGGAGTGCTGGTTCGGTGGTCATGAATTTCTTCAGGCATTCTCTATCATTGAAATATCTTATTTCTCCATCAAGTTTGAAAGATAATTTAGCAGAGTACAACAATCAAGGTTGTAGGTTGTTTTCTTTTAGGACATGAAATACTTCACTCCATGTTCTCCTTGACTTCATGGTTTGTGTTGAGAAGTCTGCTGTGATTCTGATGGATTTTCTTTTATAGGTGATATGTTTCTTTTCTCTAACAGCTTTTAGTATTCTGTTCTTGCACTGAATTTCTGGAATCTTACTATTACATGCCTTGGTGTTTATTTATTTATTTATTTATTTATTTATTTATTTTGTATCATGTGTAATTGGAGTTCTGTATGTGTCTCTTATCTGTCTGTCAAATTATTTTTCCATGCTTGGGAAGTTTTCTGCTATTACTTCTGTGAACATGTTTTTAATGTCCTTTGTGTTGTCTTATGATTATTTGATTACAATTAATCTCATATTCTTCTTCTTTGCATCTTCTAGCAGATTTTGGGTTTTTTGTGTGCGGTCTCTTGCAATTTTTAAGAAGTCTTTCATTCATTGATCAACAACCAAAACCCTGACTTCTAGATCTGATAGTTTATTTCACTGCATGTGCTTTCAATAGAATTTTTAATCCCTTGGATGTTTTCATCTGCTTTATGGCATTCAGTTTTTTCCTATGTTGGGAATATGGCTTCCCTAAGTGTCTCTATTTTTTATCAGTATCTACTCTAGATTCACTAACAATATCCTTTTTATAGTCATCATCTCTTTATTTATCCATGTGATAACTGCTGTTTTGTTTTTCTTTAGGGACTTATCCATCTGTTTTGTTATTTCTGCTGCTATCATTTCATAAAATTCAGCTAGGATACTTAATTCCTTCCATCTTGATGCCCTCTGGGCTTGCTTTGGTGAATAGGGTGTAGGATTGAATTTTTTTCTGTGTTTTCTCATTTTCTTTTTTGATGGTTTCTTTGCTTGCTCATTTGTTTTCCACATTGAGGCTTATAAGTTGCTTATAGTAGGTAGCTTTATTGCTAGTATCAGGACCTCTTTAGTTAGTGACTAATTTTCAGAGCTATCTTCTCAATATAGCTTGCTTTTGGCCTTTGAGCCCATCTCAGGATCTTGCTCCTTCTGTTTATTAGGGATGAAAAGTTCTTTGGTACTGGGCTGTAGTATTGTTTGTGGCCCCCAGACAGTCTAGGTATTGGTGTACAAGAATACATTTATCACAACAGCAATGTCACCTTGGCTACCTTAGTAAGATCAGTAATAACTATAGTATCAAATCAAACTAAAAAATGACAAACTGTAATAACTAATAGTCACTTTTTACCCTAGGTTCAGGATTTATAAGTATATAACAGTATCTAAGACAAATCAGAAAATTATATACAGTAAATATCCCCTCAATAGAGCAATTTACCACCTTTCACTATGAAGCAGCATTCAGTTGTAGTAAGATATAGTAACTACCTATAGATTCATAAGAGTAGATGGCATGGATGTGGTGATATAAAGAAAAATGAGCTAAAGAAATAGATTATGAAAAATAAAGCAATGTTAGATGTGAAGAATTTGGTAAGATTGATGTAGTAGTTGCTATTAAGGAGTAAAGGGAAATCAGTGGTATTAGATTATAGTAATGGAGAAGACCACTTAGGAAAAGAATAAATAATATAAGTGGAGATTAAACTAGAGGAAAAGAAAATAAGAAAAAATACTAAAGAAACAAATTGAAAGAGAGGAAGTGAGAAAAGAAGTAGAGAGAGAGAGTTTAAAAGAAGGGCCTGTTCAAACAAATAAAGTAATGTTAAAAGGGAGGACAAGAAAATGGGTGGTAAAACTCCAAACTACACCAAAAGTTTTTTAAAAATGTTGAAAATCAGGGCCGGTGAGATGGCTCAGCGGCTTAAGCGCCTGCCCGGCAAGCGCGAGGGCCCGAGTTCGACTCCCGGATCCCACATACGAAAAAGGGGCCGGTGATATCGCTCAGCGGCACGGGCGCCTGCTGGCGCGCGAGGTCCTGAGGTCGACCCCCCGGTACCCACAAAAAAAAAAAAAAAAAAAAAAAATGTGAAAAATCAAAGACATGCAGATAATGGAGAAGGAAAAAAGAAAAAGTAAAGAGAAAAAAATTTCTCTGTATTTCTAGAGGACTGTTTTTTTCCCAGGTCTGTAGTCTTTAATCTTCCAAGTCACACTTCTCTTTGCCCCTCTTTATAGTCTGTGAATTTGTATGGAGGTTACTTGGTTCAAGGGGCCTCTCTCCCTAGTCACTTGTCTGTGGCAGTTGTCCAAACTAGGTAACCAGACCAGAGAAGGTGTGGGACCTTGTTTCTGAGGTTCCTTTTGTGTATTCCTTCTTGTTGGAGATCAGTACTGGCTACCCAATGTATTTTGCTGTGTCTGTGGGACAGGATCCTGATATGTGCTGGCTCCTGTAGGCTCTCAGACCTGATTTTCAGTCCTGTGGATTCTCAGAGGAGAAATAAATCTGCACAGGACTAACATGAACAGATTTCCACAAGGCAGTGGGTGTGCCAAGCAGTGAGTGGTTTCTCATGAGTGTCAGAATACTGGGCAGAATATGCAGGGATTAACCCTTGCTGCTTAGCCAGGCAGAGGACTGGCCTTCTGTGCTAGGCAGGAAAAATGTCTGAGGCTATGGCTGAATGCAGGGTGGAGACTCTGCTGTGCCCAGGGTGTGTAGAACATCCCATGTAAAACCCAGGGGGCTGATGTTAGATGTCAGACAGAGAATCTGACAGGTCTGTGATTGGAACAGCACAGTAAGAATTCATAATTCAGCATAGGCTCAAGTGTGCCCTGGTTGCTGAGTACAGACTCAAAATGGATTAGTGTTATCTCTGTGTGCTGATGAATGTCCCAGTTTGCTTAGGATAAACTGTAGGCTCCCAGGTGTGCTCGGGATCCAATATTGAAGACTCCCAAACACAGACAACAGTTGCTGGTTTATCTGCTCAGAGTCTGAGAAGAAAAGGGGGTGAGCAGCTCCCGGTCACTCACCCCGGGTGTGTGCCAGCAAAAACTGTTGCCAGGTTGCAATGTCCTCTGTTTGGAGAGGGGATAATGCCATACAGTAAGGGGCTGTATACCACAAGTCCACCTTGTGTGGCTCGACTCTGGTGCACCACTTGGATCCACCAGTATTTGGGAACTCCTTGAAATGGCACTTCCCATGTTGGGTGCAGGCTGAGGCCCCCTGGGCTTCCCTGTCAGACTGCCTCGCCTCTTTTAAATGCCTATGCATATGCTTTGTTTGATCTACAAGTCTCTTCTTTCAAACTGGTTTTTTCATCAGGGTGTTTGTCTGTCTCCTTCTTCCAATTACTTGTGTTTAAGTCAATCCTCTCTGAGTCTCTCTAGTGTGTCTCCTCCTCTATTCAGGCATGTTTGATCCTCTAAACAGTATGTTTTAGAAATTCACAATTTATAATTTACACATGCAAAAACATTACATATTTTATGAGCTCCATTATTTATTTATCAATTAATAAGACATTACAAAAATAAGGTGTAATGTTAAAGTCCAGCTTTGTAAAAATTTAAGAACAATTATGAGCCCAGAATTGTGGTGCATGCCCATAATCTCAATGTTCTTCAAGGGTAAAGTAGGAGAATGGCAAGTTTGAACATAGCCTGGGCCATTTAGCCACTTGGTGAGATCCTGCCTGTCTAGGGCTGAAAATGTAGCCTAGTGTGAAGGCTCTGGGTTCAATTCCCAGTACAGAAAAAAAAGAAAAAACAGGAACAATTATGAATACCATGTATTGTGCACAGTATATGTAAGTTTATGCAAGGTTCCTCATGTTAATGACAAGTGATATCTCTGATGTTTTTTAAATATGATATTTGTTTTCTTTTATGTGTTCATGAATTATTGTTTCTATGTTGACTGTTTTTTGATTTTTTTGGTAACTTTTCTTTATTTTTGTTTTTCTTTTGTTTTTTTGAGACCAGGTCTCACTATGTAGTTCAGGCTGGCCTTGAATTCTTTATGTAACCCAGACTGGCCTTGAATTCATGGTAATCCTCCTGCCTCAGCCTCTGGAGCTCTGGGATTACATGCATGTACTACCATGCCTGAATTTTACTTTAAATACTTTAATAATTTTTTAAAAATTTGTAATTATTTAGCTTTCATGCATGTATAGAGAGAAGCATAGACATACACATGAAAGTATATATATACATTTATTCATTTTTAGAATTACAGTTCCTACTACTTCTATCTTACCTTTCTGTGCCTTCTGTAAACTGCTTTAAACTTAGCAGTTATTTATTTAGTAGAACCAATAGTGTCTTACCATGTATAAAGTTTCAACATAAATAAGTTTGATTACATTTATATAAAGTATTTATTGTTATATACTTGGTGAAACTTATTAGATTAGCTTTCTGAAATCCACTTAGATATCAGCATATTCTAGTTTTAGCACATCTTTCTAGTGCAGATTTCTTTTGATTTCCACATAGGATAAATGATAGTTATGAGACTGTATTATATTATTGTCAGAAAATGACAATGAATCTTTTGATATAAAAGGTTAATAGAAGCTTGCTTTAAAGTAACAATTGGATAAGAATATAATTTTTGTGTGAAGTAGAAAATAATAATCACTTTAAATAATTGAAAAGCCCAAGAACCATTTTCTAGTCAATCAAAAACCATTTAATTATCATTTAATAGAATTCAAAGAAAATTAACAGATTGTATTTGTATTGAAGAAATAGTCTTTAATTTGTCCTCTACTACAACTATGTGAAAGGTAAAATTTGTGCAAATTAGCTTCAAAATGGCTGTTCTTTTTTCTATGCAAAGATTCAATAATTTTCTAGCATTTGTGAGATATGTACAAATGATGATATACTTTGTTCTTATATCTACAAATGAAACTACACAAGAATGAGCCGCCTGCTTTCTAGAGTTTTGAATTGCCAAAAGCACAAGTCACCAAATACAAGACAACTTGAGATATTTCTGACATTTAATGTACATGAAATTGATGAATTTGCTACTTTAGTGCATGTTAGATTATTGTTCCTTCCACTACAGTCCAGGATCAACAATCTCTAGTTACCTGTTCTTGAGAACAATAGATTTGATAATATCTACACATTTGTCATTCACAATTAGATTCTGTTTATGAGGGCAGGATTATTTTCTAAATTTATTTATAAATTTTATAATTACTTTTATAGAATCTTTTGTTTTGATTTAGATGATGTAGAAACCAGAATTCTCAATTGGTATGATAGGGATGTAATGTTTTATAACATTTAGGAGTCTTAAGCAATTAATTTATATAATACTTTAAAAAACAGAAAGATTGAGAATGACCAAGTTCATTATAAGAAATACTAGATTTATGCCAGCTAGACTTATGCCAACTTATGCAATGCTAGACTTATGCCAACAGAAACAATGAAGACACATGAAATCACAAGCATATGTGAGATCCTAATGCAAACTACTTTTTTTAAAGCCAAAACAAGCAAACAGGCCAATGAAAATACAAGTCTTCCTCTAGATAAGGAAAGTTACAAGTATTTTTATGGTGTACCTGAATGATTTCCTTCTTTATGGATAGCTTTAGGCCTGTAGGTAATTTCATGTTCTTTTCTTCCTCTGCCAGACTGGGCTAGCTAGTTGATTTCTTCCTTACAATGAGTACTCCAGTCCAATTTGATTACTTTCTTCTCCAAGATCATACTTCTTGCAATCTTATCAACACACTGGCTAATAAAGTATGGCTATTTCTCAATGTGTCTAAGTAATTTTGATTGCCACCTCTGTTCATTATGTATAATCTGCATAAAGTTTTGTTGGTTGCTTAATATATGTTGCAATTTCACTTGCATATGGAACTAGAAAACTTTATTTGAGTTCTTCAATAAGGTAAGTGTCTTCCAGTTCTAACATAATATTATGGCATTAAATGAGTTCCTTAACCCTGCCCTCCAGACTTCCATCTCCCCTCCAACTTTCACAGAAGTTCAGACTCTGGTCTTGCTGAGTACCATGTCATTTGTAAGGAAAAATTAAAACTATATCTATGATTATTAATTAATCATAGCTCTTTCCTTTACTTGCCTTGTAAATTTGTGTAAACTAATATCTATAACTCAGTTCCATCATCTGTAAAGCAGAATAACTTAGTACCTATTTGTAAACCTTTGAAGTAATTGAAAATGTTTTATTCAGTAACTGTGTTAGTCTCAGATTGTTGAAAAGCAATAGGGCTTAAATTTTACTTTGCAAATTGTATAAGGGAAAAAGCCATCACTTCATAAAACTGCGAAAGAAAAATTTCAACTCTTAATGTTACCAGCTTTATTAGTAACTCTCCAACGTCAACATATTTTTAAACATTTGAAATACAGACTGTATAAATCAACTCAGTACATCATAGGCAAAATGACAGTGCCTACGGAATTCACAACATGTCTTTCCTTGGTAATGAGACTGACTGATAATTCTTCTGTGCTCTGAGTAACTACACTTCACTAATGCGAACCCTAGCCTATAAATTATGGTGTATTTTTATGTAGCTGACTGGTAAGCAAATTTAATTTCATGCAAATATTTTTAAGTAGATTAGTTGATGGAGAAACAGTATCTGAATGTTAACAATGCTTTATGTACACACAGAATGAAACTTCTTCAGTCCATGGGGAAAGTGTCAGCATTAATAAAGCAAAATCATACTATAACTCCCTCATAGCTGGCCTATACTGACATGAAAAATTATAATGCTAGAAATGCAGAACTTTTCAGATATAAATAACCTCACTGTTTTATGAAATTTTTATCAGGAAAAGGTAACTGAAAAGAAGAAGAAATCACTACAAAGAATTTTATTGCCATCTTTTGACAATACCATTTGTTAAAAAAAGTACAGTCTATTTTATTATATAATTTTGAATGCCTTATTTACTAAATAATGATATTGGTGGGTAGAATAATAATACAGATATACAGAGTATGAACTAGGGGATTTACTGATATTTATACTGCCTCCTTTTTTGTACTAAGGGTTGAACCTATAGCCTTCACACTGAGCCTGGAGAGTTTTTTAATTTAAGCATTTGGAAATCTTCATGTCAGTAATCTTATGAATTTAGATAGACAAAAATCAGTAAATCATCAAGATTCTTTGCGTTCCACACTTTTCCCAGTGATGATAGCAATCCAGTCACTGCAAGGACCATGATGCATGTAATCAATGTCAGTCTTTACACAGACCGAGGATTTGACTAGTATTCTGCTCAGATACCTATGATTTTTATCTGAAGAGTAAAAAGTAAGGAATATTTGTTGGTTTTGAATGAAATCTCTTACAAAATTCATGGTTTTTGAAAGAAGAATAAAGGAAAAGAGGAAAATATCAAACACATTAAATATGTTTTGTTAAATATGATAAAATTTTTCAGTGGACACAATGATATTTTTAAAAGACAAATGTCTTGTATGAGAAAATTCTTTGGGCCTTTTTCAAATAAGAAAAAGACAAAGAAGAAAATGGAAAAAGAAGACCAGAAGGAGAAGGAACAGAATGACTGAAAATACTAATTTACTAACATTTGGATCTTACCTAATTCTAATCTTCTTGTTCACTCTCAGCTTGTTTTCTTCGAGGACCTCAGCTCTCATTAATCCCTCTGCATGGCAAGTTTTCTGGTTGACTTTTCAATTCTATAAGACAGGTAATAAACATTTGCTATTCCCTGTGTTGTATATGTTGATTATGTTTTTAATTGTGTATTTTTCCACACAAATATGTATCTTAAGTTTCATATATATGGTGTCACACTGCACAAGATATTGTTTGAAGCACTTAGAGTCCTTCATGTAACTATTTGAGGAACATACATGTACCCCCATATTACAAATGAAGTACTAAGTTATAAGGAAATTAAGTAACTTGCTGAAGGGTAAACAGCTAAGCATTACAGAAGTGATGGAAAGAGGCTGAAGACAGGCAAGTCATTCCAGGATCTGTGCTGTCATCTCCTTATGGTCTCTGTTGCCTCATTTAGGTGCTATGAGCACAGTGAATTAGTATGCTTTATTTATCACTATATTCTAACTAAGTGCATCAGTACCTGGCACATGATAAGTGACAAATATTTTCAAAGCATGTGAAAGAATTAGGATGTTTGAATACATTAGGAGAAATGTACAAGTAGATTCTAGTTTAGAAGATTTGTGTCACATGGGGTCATGAAAAGTGAATCTTAATGAAAAACCATGGCTAAGGCATTAAAACAAGATAAGTGACAAATGACAAATTGCTTCACTAAGTATTTATGAAAAGAAGTAAATATCAGAATCTCTGCACACTAAACTGTCTATATTGATTTTTTATGTACACATGAGTGATTATTTATTTTTATATATGCTTAAACCTATGTCAGGTCATTAATTTTTATTTTTTAAAAATCCCCCAAAAAGATCCAACACTAAAAATTTTGATAATTGGTAACTGAGCAAAGGAGAGTTACAACTGCTTCAGATATATTACTCATAAAATAAGTTATGTCGGTTATAAAAAGGTGTCAGTTTGTGGCGTGTATATATTGCTCAGTGGTACAGCATTTATCTAACATGCTTGAGGCCCTGAGTTCAATACCTAACACAGAAAAAAATGCTATTCTTATTGAATTATACTGTTCATGGCAGAAAAATAATATTTAATCCTAATAATCTTTAAATACTTTCAAATAAAATTATATTAAAATTGGGCCAGTAAGATGGCTAAGTGGCATAAGTGCCTTTCTGGCAAGCGCAAGGGCCCAAGTTCAACTCCCGGAACCCACATACAAAAAGGACCGGTGATATTGCTCAGCGGCACGGGCGCCTGCTGGCACATGAGGTCCTGAGGTCAACCCCCGGTACCCACAAAAGAAATTGTATTAAAATTGATATTTCCCCAAAAGTATGTGAATTATTATGTTTTAAAAATTCATATTTTAAGAGGAAAATATATTATTTTTGGATCCTAGAGATGGAAACATATAAGTGGAATAACTAAATCAATATAAGGTAATAAATGAAATAATGCTGTAAAAAAGATGGCAGGGATGTCACTTCTGTAATGTTCTTTGTTTTAAAAATAATTTTTAAAAAAATGATCATTTTCATATATGTCAATTTTTTTCCTTAGGGTAACAAATAATCTTTGAATATTTGAACTGTGTAATACATTCATCGTGAAACACATAATTTACTAAACAAAGAAAATATATGTTTAATAAAAAACACAATATTTCTCTTGAGAGCTGTTCCATTTTTACTGGACATTCATACCATTTAAAATTAGGACAGTTTCTGAAATTACTATCTACACAAAAATACAAGTGAGATTTAAGTGTATACCAAAATAACTCAAGAAATATTTTGCTCTTTGTTTTCCTTGCTTAGCATTAATATAAGATATCTGATAGAAAAATAAAAGCTGTGACTTCAAATACTACAGAAAAATGAGGAGACATGGATTCTTAGGAGGTATGATTGAAAAAATGGCGATTTTTTTAAATTTTAAAAATTGCTTATAATAAAAGATACAACAACATTAATGCCCCTTAAAATACTCCTCTTGCCTTCAAAAACACTTATCCCATCATTCTTGACACCTTCTGAAGCAGTTGTGGAAGTCTTCCTTCCTGAGTATCAAACCAAAATGTTTACCTTTCTGGTCATTCTCACTTTGAGGAAGAGCCAGAAATCATAGTGTCAGAACTCCTACAACAGGTGGATAAGGACACACCATGAGGTTTTTAGGAACCTGCCTTTCTTTGGCATGGCACCTGACAGCATCATTCACAATATTTTTTATCACACCTTATAAATACAGTCACAAAGGAGGACTTCCAGAACTCTTTTGGGAAGTGTCAAGAACAATGGTATGTGTTAAAAGTGAGGACAATTCACAGCAATGATACTTTTAATATAAAACATTCTCTATGAAAAAATTTAAACATTCACTATATGTTTTGATCACCCTTTTTATGTTTTTTCCTTGTATCTAAAAATGTTATTGTTTCATCTTCTACACATAATTTATTATTTTTGAATTTTTTTATTTAAATGTGTATTCATTTAAAATCCATCTCAGGGAACAACTGTAGGAATTAAATTTCATTAAAAAATAAAGTGGGTAGAAAGCGTTTACTCAAATTTTTGTGTATTTTCACATATTTCCAAGTATTCTCTGGAATCAATTCATATTCCTTCAAATAGCATCCCTGGAATACTTTTCCATCAGAATGACACTTCCATCACACCTTGTCTTTGTTGCTGTCCAACAATGCTGTGGAGAATTGCCTCCAATTTTAGTTTGTTTTTCATATTAATATGAATTTGGCTGACTAAAGTAACAAGTTATTCATATAAAATACTGTTTCAAAAAGTTATAATGATTTTTCTTTTTACAAGATGAATTAGCATTTTATTCAAGAGTTCAGAGGGCTCACACCCGAATCCAGCTTCTAGTTTAGTATATCTCAGTTTTGTCTCTACAAGGATGTGAAAAGATGCTGGAGGAAGGTCACATACATGTGGGTAAGCAAGAAAGTTGCTAGAGAAAAAAGAGCAAAAATCAACGTAGACCATGACATTTCCCTGAAGTTTAATGGTATCAACATCTTTTTGTTCATGAAACACAGAAAAGATCTCTATCTCACCACTTGGAAAGGTTTTTCCATGCCACACAGTCCAGTCAGACTATATATCAGTCATTTTAGGCTTTGTAATTTTCAGCTCCATTTTTCCATCCATGTTATGCTGTCAATTATCAGTGCCCTTTAAATTGCTCATTATCAAATCACGTGGGAGAAAGGAAAATAAAATGATGCTTCTCTCTGAATCATGTCAAAATTTCCCATTTTGAATTAATTTTCTTTGCTCTATAATTTCTTACTACATTTTATTATAGATTCTTCCATTACCTTAAATTCTATTCCTTACTGACAAAACCAGTGACTAACAAGTAACTTTCATGTCTGTTGTTTTCTCCTAGTATTAAGAAAATTTGAAGTAGTGTTCATGTTTTATTCATCATTTGATTTCACCAAGTGCTTCAAATTCTGTACCTTTATGGCATATCTGACACAAATTTGTTCAAGTGTTTAGAAGACAGACAAAATGAAGTTCTTTACTGAATCATTGTGAAGTTTGAATTTAACATAAGTTTTATACTTTTGTAGGAAACTGTACTTCCTGCCTTGGCTCTTGAGCTGGTATTTATTTTCAGTATCAATTTAGATATTTCACTATAATGAACATCTTTGACACTTTTCATTAATTTAAACTGGAACCCAGAATGAATTATTTATCTAGATATAAACATCATTTTAACTTATTAATATAATTCCTTATTAAACTTTGAATTTATTTCTGTTGCAAGAGCTCTGAATTTTCACTGAATGTAAATTATTAATATACTTTGAATGTTTAAGTTTCATACCTTTCATATCCAAATTTTCCAATGACAATGCTACTGCCAATCACAGATTATATACAAGACCAGTGTTAATACTGTATTAAAACAAATGAATGCATTCTTCAATCTAGATATTTTGCAAGTTTTAAAGGATGGGAATAGATTGAAGGAGATAATTTTTTTTTACAAATATGTATTTAAACTTGTTTTCAATAAAACCATTAATTCAAATTTTACAGAAAAAGGCAGGAAACATAAATTTTAAATGATCCTTTTTTAAATTATATAAAATGATTAAATATGTATATTTCTAAAATTGTCAACATTAGTCAGTGAAAATATTTAATGTTTCTAAAATTATTCATTCTACATTACAGTAATTTGGCAAAGGCACTTATTGGAAAGTAGAGCAATGTAGGGCTCTTAGTACTATTAATACATTTCACTAATAAGAGACAGTACAATCTAAATTATTAACATACATTTCTTATCTGGCAGTTATTGCATAAACTAATGAGATAAATTAATTTGTCTCGGTTTTGTTACTATTAGTTAGAAATGCATAGCATCAAGTATATTTTCATTATTAAAATTCCTACTAATAGAATCGACACTGAGAATTTTAAGAACCTATGAGTGAGAAAATAACTATCACTCTCAGAGAATGTGTTCCATGATCACGTAGGGGTGTAGACAGACAGTAAGTCAGGATGCTTCTGTTGTCCATAGCAAAAGCTGGTATAATCAAAGTTATTTGTCAGTTTGATTCTCTGATAAAGCATTCTGAAACATAGAGTATATCCATAATGTTGCTGCATAGCAAACCACCCAAAATCCATCAGGATAAATATATAGCATTTTATTGTTTATAATGCTGTGGCTTAGAAATTGGTACTGGAGTTAGCTGAGGAGTTCTATTGGTAATATCTGGAATTACTGCCAATTAATTAATTAGTTAATTAAAAAGATAATGACAATTAATCTGTGTTTGCAGAATCACTGGTCTTGAGGACCAAGTAGGTATGATCCATTTTCTGTATATACATCAGACAGGAAAGGCGTTATCAACCAGAAGTCTTCGGGAAGAGCGAAGGTTAAATCCCAATGCACAGGGCCGGTGAGATGGCTCAGTGGCGTAAGCGCCTGCCTTGCAAGCGCGAGGGCCCGAGTTCGACTCCCGGATCCCACATACGGAAAAGGGGCCGGTGATATCGCTCAGCGGCACGGGCGCCTGTTGGCGCGCAAGGTCCTGAGGTCGACCCCCCGGTACCCACAAAAAAAAATAAAATAAATCCCATTGCACAAATGCTACTGTTTAATTGGAAACAAAAGCCACATATGGTCAACATCAATATGGATAGAGACTATATAATGTTATTGATGTTATCATTTGGCCATTATGACAATCTACCACCTCTGGAAACTAGATTTTGGGCATAAATCACTTCTGAATAATTTCAGAGAGCATTTGCTTTTTAAAAAACAATTTACAATAATATGTTAGTCACTTTCCCTTCACTGGGACAAGACATGCAACACTCAGAACAGAAAGGGAGAGAGGTTTATATTGGCTCACAGCGTTAAATACACAAGTTAAAGTCACTGAATCATACATTACAATTTTGTTACAAATTCTGACACTAGCTGCAAAATCCTAAAAAGACCAGATATGTATATTTGCATAATTTTGACTAAAAAAATAATGTTTCAATTTGGTTAAATGTGGTCATTTTAGAAAGGTTATTTATATCGAGAGAACAAATCTAAAGCACAAATTCAAAATTAAGTTTTCTTTGAGACTAAAGCAAGTAATGAAAAGTATGAGGTTAATTTCTGCACATCTTTTCCAACAATTTTCATCTTTTGTTTTTTCAATGTTAGTCATTCCTACAGGTGTAAAGTGATGTAATATTGTGGTGAAGATTTATATTTTCCTGCTGATTAGTTTTGTGAAATTTGATGTAGCTTGAATGTAAGTGTTCAAATTTAATATATTGGAAGTTAAACTCCAAGATGATGATATTAAGATACATATGCTTTGGGAGGTAATTAGTCCAGGAGGGCTCCACTCTCCCAAATGGGATGAATTCCCTTAACAAAGAAGCCGCAGAGACAGCTCTGTCCATCCATTTCTTCTCTCATTTCACCTACTTTGTCCTCTCAACTTTCTGCAATATGAGGATATGTGAAGCACGCTGTAGAAGGCAGACAACATTTTCAACAGGCACTGATCTGGAACTATCCAGCTTCTGAAACTGTCAGGAATAAATTTCTGTGATTTATAAAGTATTGCAGCCCAATGTATTTTTGTAGCAAAACAAACTAACGAGGCACTATTTGTATGTTTTTTAGGGAGAAACGTACAATCAAATCATTTTCATGTTTTAAATCATTATACTTGTGTGTTTTACTGTGACATTTCTTTCTTTTCTTTTTTTTTGGGGGGGTACCAGGAATCAAACTCAGGACCTCGCACTTCTGACATTTCTTATACAGTATGAACTTGCAACTGGTTAGTAAATAGTCTGACTTCGGTACAAACATCCCCACATGTAAGTCACATGGAATAAGTTTATTACTTAAAGATAGGAAGCATGGGACAACAGAAACCTGGAATTAATCGTTAGCTGAGTACTCAAGGCTCAAGAAATCTTGGCTGTGATGGTCCACTTGCATCAAAGCTGCAAAAAGTAACCAATACAGAATTTTAAATTCTGTGGATATATGAGGTGCTGGGCTCAATCTTGAAGTACATATTGTTTCTAGGGAGTGCCAGAGCAGAACCCAGTCTGATCTCACCAACTTTGTCATTACCACAGAATGCTGCCTTCCTGATGAATTCTGCAATTATTCTGGGAAACTCATGTGAGAAAGGGAAAAGACCTGAGTCAGTCCAAGGCCACTCAGAAAAGTGTTCTGAAACTCTTTGAAAACAAATGTCTTGCAAATAGGATCTCCAATTCTATGGGCTGATTTCCACTCAGTTGATGGTTTGTTTTGCTGTGAATAAGGCCATAAATTTTATAAGAATTTGCTTTTTTAAAAATTTCATTACCTGTGCTTTTGGTGTCATATTCAAAAACAGTAAATCCAAGACCAATTTTATAAAGCTTTTCTTTAAGTTTTCTTCTAGAAGATTCAGTTTCCAGTTTTACATGAAGTTTCTAATCCATTTTGAGTTGAATTTTGTGTATGTTGTAGTATAGATTATATTCTACTGAACAATTATATCCTATTTTCCCACCATCATTTGTAGAAAAGACTATATTTTCCCTATTCTGTATAATTAACACCGTGACAAAGATTAGTTTAGCACATATACATAGATTTTCTATTCTTCATTTACATTCTATTTCTTTTATTTTTTATGGACCAAATGTTTTTATTAGTCCACGTTTGCTGTACTTGAAGTTTACACTCATCTTAGGGAGTGGGTACCTGTACATAAACAGCTTGATTCTTTTTTATTCCCTCCTCCCACCACCCACCTCCCTCTCACCATCTCTAAATCCCATCCCCTTGTTGTTGTTACTATTTTTAATTCATGTTTATAACATTTAAATTTTACCTTCATTATGGGTATTTAGTATGTGTACCTGACACATCTTAAGTCATTGTAATTCCTCTTCCTCTTTCTCTCTCCCCTTGCCTTGGTCCTCTGGTTCTCTTTCCATTTGCAAATGACCTATCTCCCTATTTCATTCTGTCCCTCTTTTGTTTTACCCTTTTTTTCTACTTTGTCTTATTAAAGTGAAAGACACAATATGGTATTTAATCTTATGTGTCTAATTTATTTCATTTAACATATTTTCCAGATGTATCCATTTTCATGCAAATGCATCTAATTTATCCTTTTGAGCAAAGTAGTAGTCCATGTATATATAGATAGCACATTTTCTTTATCTATTTATCCACTTATTGACTGGTCTATTTCACTGGTGTGCATCTTTCTTTATGCCAACATCAGACTGTTTTAATTACTGTAGCATTTCAATAAATTTTAAATGCAAAAAGAATCATGATTTTAACTTTGTTCTTCATTCTCAAGATTAATTTAGATATTCTGAGTACTTTGGATTTCATATGAATATTTGGATTTATTTATTCTGTTTCAGTGAAAAACACTATTGAGATTTTTATGGGTGTATCATGAATCTGTGAATGAATCTGTAAATGACTTTAGTTAGTGCAAATATTTTAAGAATATTGTTTCTTTGAATCAATAAACATGAACTGTCACTCTATTTATGTCTTCTTTAATTTCCTACATTTCTTTTAGTTTTTAGTGTACATGTTTTTCTCCTCTGTTTAAATTTACTCCTCCATATTTTATACTTTCTGATATTGTTAATGGTATTGTTAATTTAATTTTCAGATTTTTTATTGCTATTTTCAAAAACTGATTTTATGCTGATTTTTTGTTATGTAACTTTAATGAATTTATTTACTACTTTAAGAATTATTTGATGGGATCATTATGGTTTTGATTTTTGTTTCTTCCCTTATTTCTGTTTTTTAGTTATTTTTTAGTCCAAGGGATTTAATCCAGGGTTTTCACACTGAATTAAATCTGAAGTGCATTTTTTTTTGAGATAGGGTCCCCTAATACTCCAAGTTATTCAAGCTGGGGACTTGCAATACTCCTTCATCAGTTTCATAGTGCTGGGATTGCAGCTATGTACCAACCACACAGTGGCATTTTCTATATGTAACTTTATGTTATCTACAAGGATAGACAATTTATCTTCTTTCTTTCTAATTTACATGTCTTATGTTTCTTTTTCTTGTCTAATTGCTCTTGCAAGACTTCAGTACTATGCTAAGTATAAATTGCAAGAATGGGCATCTCTGGCTAATTCTGCCTTTAGAGGAATAGTTTTAAATTTTTCATCATTGTATATGATGTTAGCTGTGTCCTTTTATATGACATGTGTTATGTTAAGGTTCATTCCTTCTCTAAGTACTTTGTTGAGTGTTTCAGTCATGAGTGTTGAATTTTTTCAAATGTTTCAACTGCTTATCCTGACATGATCATATGCCTTTATAATTGTACATTGTTTGAATTAAAAACTAGTATTACCACTCCATAAAATAGTGTGGAGAGGCCTAAAAATGTAAATACTGATTTACTAAAATTGTCCAGCTATCCTATTTACAGTTATATATGTACAACAGTATTGAAATCAGTATTTAAATAAGTTTTTACACTCCCATGTTCCTTGCAGCATTATTCATAAAAGACAAGGTGTGGAAACAAAAAAAGTCTGTGGAAAGATACAGGAATAAAGAAAATGTGGTATATATGCGCACAGAGGCATTGGCCTTACAGATGAAGGGAATTTCACTATTTGTGATAACTTGAAGAACCTGGAGGACATTATGCTAATTAAAATCTGGGAGTTGTACTTGTATGAGGTATCTGAAGTTGCCAAATTCATAGGGTGGGGAGTACAATGTGTTTGTCAGGGTCTGAGGAAAGGGAAAAATTGGGAATTATATTACACTACAAGTGTAAATTTTGATATGTAAGATTAATAAGCTATAGAGATTGACTATATGATATAGTGCTTATCATTAACAATACAGTATTAGGCAAGTGCAGTTCATTATTGAGTAGATTTCATGTTATCTTTTTTTAAACACACACATACATGGATCAAAAGAAAATTTAGAATGTAATGGGTATTCTTATTATGTTAATTTGGTGTTAGAATCATATATATGTATATGAATATTTTCAAACTTATGAAATTACATGCACTAAAAATGTGCAGATTTTTGTATACAAGCTATGTCTCAATGCAGTAATTTAAAAACATTTAGATTAAACTCTAAGATGAAATTTGGCTAAGAAGTTATATTTATCAAGAAAGTAGATTTGTCAGATATAATATGGGCTGCCCAATTAACTTTGAATTTCAGATAAACAATTAATACTTTTAGCTATTACTGTGTCCCAAACATTATAATATAGACTGGGTATCATTTTTTTTTTTAAAATGTGGGTACCAGGAGTCAAACTCAGGACCTCGCACTTGCCAGGCAGGCGCTTATGGGGTATCCTTTTTAAAATCTGGTAAATATTATAATCTTTATATCACAGCCTTAGTTTTAAAAGGTATTACTCATATTCCTGAAAATATAAAATATAAGGGAAAGTCATTTGTCAAACATATTTGGAGAATACCAGATATTACTTGTTTCAGAGTTCCAATAACTCTATTCTTAGAGGATATCAGACCATACAGCCAAACATGTATGCAAAACAATTCTTGTTGTATAATTATTTTTATAATTGTGGTAGACATGTTCATACCATAAATGATTTTCATATAACTGGAGACAATGTAAATATTTCATATCTAATGATATTATTTTGCACCTTTATGATTATGGCACCCATCTTGTAAATAATTAATTTTGTTTCATTTTAAATTACAATTTTATGTGAAATATCAAATCTTTAATAATCAATGCACAGCTGCTTAAGAAATAAGGTGTAAAAAATTAAAGTAGTGCCATAAAATATGATTTTAGTGTAGGAATATACAAACTTACTCTAGAATATGAATGATCAGAGGAATACAAGAAAGGAAATGAAGAAATAATGGTTAGGTTGGTGTCATCAATCTAAATGTGCCAGGAAAGTAAGAGGTGTTTAAAATAGTAATCCCAGCATCATTTCCTCTCTATCTTACCCTTATAAACATTTGCATGCATATTAAATTTATATCATCTATATCATTAAAATAATAGGACAAATACAGAGTAACTACTGTGAATGCTTAACAGTTTGGCAATTTTATATGATATATTGAAGATTATTCTTTATAATATTGAAAAGAATTACATTTATATCATAAACATTTTAATTTTGTAATTAACTTAAGATACATTGAAGGTTGTTGAAAGTGAAACATGGTAACTTGTAATACACCTTACATCAGGCCTTTCCCATAGAATCAGAAATATTTTTAATGAAATTAAAATATATCACTGACTGCTAGAATAAAAGGTCTTGAAGTGTAGTCACCTAAGGGATTCTAGAACAAAGTACAAAACTGGTTGAACTAAACTATGAAAACAATATTTTCTCAAAATTTTGACAGCTGGAAGTCTGAGAGCAGGATGCAGGCATGGACAGGTTCTGGTGAGGGCACAATTTATAACTTAAATTGCTTTCTGTGTCCTTACATGGGACAGGGAGAACTCTTTGATATCTATTCATTGGGGCACAGATACTATCAGACATCGACTTCACCCACATGACCTCATTAAACCTTAAATATTTTGCGAAATCTCCATTTCCAAATACCATCTAACTGGTGGTTAAGTATTCAATACAGGAATCTGAGAGGGCACAAAGATCTGTCTACAACAATATTTAATTCCTCTAGAATTCTTTTTCCTAATAAAATATATTTCATTTATACATTGATATTACTACTTCTGAAGTATTATTTGAGTATACTGTATGCATAAAAAATTGAACAATACATGATGGATTTATTCAGTTATATTAAGAATTGCCCTGTGAATTGCATCTCAAAGAGAAAAAAAAAAGTAAATGGAGATGAACTTGATGGTGGCTAGAATTCTAGGCTTATCAATAAATATTTAGAAGAACCTCAATTGAAAGGGGACAATTATTTCATATAACTGCCCCAAAGATCAGTTAAGATGCATTAACTAAATTTAAGTCTTATGTTGGGACTTGACAAAAGCTCTTTTTTTTCGGAAAGATTTTGTAGTTATTATCAAGGACTAGGTCATATATCTACTACTCATGTGAAGAATAAAGAAAGTTCCATCCAGAATGAATCTGAAGGTAACTGTCCTGTTATCAGAAGAAGAGACAATACTTTTGATTTTTTTAAAACAAGAGATTTCCAGTACTGGTGCTATCATGTATTTAACTAATCATCTTAAATTTTCTAAAACTTATAAAACTAATTTAATTCAGTAATGATTTAATTCATTTCTCCTAAAATGAAGACAATTAATCTCATTATATAGTAATTAATTATATTAGTGTTTTTCATCTTTTGCATTTTTTCTATTAGCTTTTAAAAAATTATTTATTGTCAAATATGAAAAATGAGTGGGCCTGATAAGTGAAAGTTTCAAAATTGTCAGGAAACAGGAAAAAAGAATCTTTCATATACCATTTGATCAAGGCATTAGGTAACTGTCACAAAGCAAAATAGGCCATAAAAGTACTCTTAGGAACAGAGAGAGGGAATTTATTTATCAATATGCATTAAATCTCAACCAGAAAATATTTAATATTCAGTGAGGAGTATAATATGATTATTTCTATCATTTTGCAGTTGATAAGATTTTAGTTTCTCCAACTTAATCCTCTATTAGTAAATACTGCCAAGTTAATAAGCATATTTTTCCCCTTATATATTAAGTTCTTATCTGGAAGTAAGATTTTAATTAACTTATCTAAAATGTCCTTCATAGGGCTAACATTGTGTAATTTAGTTCTTTATTCTTCCAGGAGTTTAGAGAATAGGAATTCTTTACAAATCTGACACTAACAAGAATTGATGTAGTGAAAGATTAAGCAAGTATTGCTGGATGTTCACGACGGGCCATGCAGGTTCACATGAGATGGTTACTCACAGTAGCAAGGCTTTGTTTGTTGCTGTCTACCCTTCTCTATGAAATGAACTCAAGTCATAGTTTTCAGTGCTAAAACAACTTTAACTAGAAATTTACAGTACTCTAGCTAATAGAGAAGCTAAAATGCATCCATTATTTTTATTTCTGTATTATTAAAAGAGCCCAGAATAATGAGATGCATTTTCAAATTTGTCTACTCTTAGATAATTGGATATTTGACAAATAAATTCTGAAATATTTCCACAGAAGTAAGAAAGGTGATGACCAAATTCTCTAAAAGTTACAAAGGAGCTCTGCATTGCAAGCATTGTCTCATTTGAAAATATAATGATATAAATAACTATAAACTATAAACTATAAATATAAATAATGATAAATAACAATCATCATTCACTCTATTTACCTATGGTTAGTGTATGAATATAAGATTATACACAGCTGCCAAACAAAATATAAGAAATTTTATTGCTCTTCTGTTTAGGTAAGCAATAAGAATATATAAAATAAGACATTTGTAATATATGTGAGTTATGAAGGATAAAGAGAGAAATGTTTATTTTCTTTATGTGGATACTGGCAACTGGACTCAGGACCTCACGCTTGCCAGGCAAGTGCTTATACCGCTGAGCTATATCACTGGCCCAGGAATTCTTAATTATTATCTGATTCATGTGTTCTGTCACTTACAGATATTAGAATATTTCTTAGACCTTGACTCTCTATATTTAAATCTTGCTCTGAAGCTCCCAAATTATGTAGCTCTTGGTAATTTGACTCTTCATTGCCTCAGTTTTCTCTTCTATAAAAAGGAGATAATGATAACTTCACTTTAATATAGGTAATGAGAGAATTAAATGAAGTAACACAAGTACAGCTTTCAACTCAATATCTCCAACATAATGACCATTGTATATATTGCAATCATCGTTGTCACAGGCAATGGTAGCAACATCATCATTACCAAAACATCACCATTGTCACCACCACCATTGTTGAGTTTAAACAGGAATGATAAAATAGGCTGTAGTATTTGAAAGCATATGCTTGTTGATCAGACTACTTTGTTTTCATTTTCTATAGTTCTATTTACCATTTCTCTCTGTGTCAGTCTTTCTGTATATATATATAATCTTTGTAAGGTCCTTGAATTAGTTTATATATCAACATTGTCTTCAGAAAAGAATATTAGTAATTAGCATCCACCATATTGAGGAGCAGCAACATGTTTTGCAAAGATAAATGAAAAATGAAAATATATAGCTTCTTACTCAGAAGCATGGAATAAGTGTTTTGAATACACTAAAAATAGTACCTTTCCTTTGTCTTTTGTTTATCATGTACTTTTACTGGGTATTTAATGTTTTATAATAAAAAAATAAAAATTAATTTATTAGCATGAATTTTATATTCAATACTTGCTTTAATGGCAAAAAGAGCACTTAACACATATATGGAATCACTGAAATTGTACAATTCATAATTTATCTCTAGAAGACACTTCAAGCTAATCAGAATAGATGAGTATAAAGGAGATTCAGAAAATTTGAAAGGAATAATAAATTTTCCTCGGTAAATAATAGCCCCTGAGGAAGAGATCCCTTGGGCACAAGATGCTTATGGGAACATCCAGATTCTAGCAGTGGGGAGGGAAATCAGAGGCACACACATATGTCCTGAGTTGCCAAGTCTTCCTATAAACCCCCAAAATGATGCTGCTTAACCCTGCCTGAGTGGGGAGGTTCAGCCAATCATCTCTCCTCCCTGAAGGCACAATGTATTAACCCAGAAATAATGGATAACCCCTAAGAATATAGAAACATCTATGCTAAGTAGCTGGGCAAAAATTTACCTTCCTGATATGTAATGACTGCTGTCAGGCCCAAGAGACTTTCAGATTCTTGGGGTATATGAACTAAACAACAAATATCCCAAAGTTGGAGCATAGACTGAAGGTCAAAAGCCATTGTGTGGGGTTTGGGCCTGGGAAAGTGGTTCAGTGGTGCAAGAATGTGAGGGAAGAAGGCAGCCAAGAATCCCTCCTAGGGAGGAGACAAGCATAAGCCTAAACTTCAGTACTAATAATCACTTATCCTTTCAGGCCTTTCTTAACAATAACCAAATTCAAAAATAAAAAGTAATAAGAATTTCAAAATGGGAACCACAGAACATTAAACTCCAAGTGTGGAGCTTTTCCACATATGGGGCCATTAGAACAGCATGGTGTCATTCATGCAGCTGTTAGCAAATACATGAAGGAAGATATTAGCCTGAGAGCATCTCTGCAGCCAGAGTTTTTACATAAGTATTACAAAGTTTAGTATGGAAATATTTCTTTTAGCTGAATTTTAGAAAACTAAAACAATAACAACAAATCAAAACAAAATAAGCCTAAGTCAATTCAAACTAGTCAAACAGCTCTGACTGGTTATGCAGCTAAGGATCTTCCATCAGACTGCACACAAATACAGAGGACATAAGGCATAGCCAGTCAGATGATTTATCTATTTTGAATCTGCACTTGGCCTAGGAAAGCTCATTGCTCACATGGATGGATGAAACACTGTGAACCTCTTTTGTTTCTAAATCCTGCACAATTCATGAATTCTTTGTTGCTTAAATATGTACAGTTTTTCCTTAAAGAAAAAAATCCCAATTTCATTACTTCAATGTGATTCTAGAAATATTTTATCACATAAAAATATTGAATAAATGTTATCTGTTATTTTTATTTTTTATTGGCAAACTAGAAAATTTTGTAATTTATTATAATTGTTTTGACTTTTTTCTTTTAAAGCACTCCAATGTATTAGCTTCAGGAGTATTTTTCTAATATTTCAAGAATTTTTTTAATTTCAGCTGCAAATAACATGTCAATTTTTCAACTAGGATCTGAATTATAAGAATAATTCTATTATATATTAGCTGTTTCTCTACATTTGTTTTCCACATCATAATTTTTAAAGCAATCTACTAAATTAGTCCACTGGTTGGTTTGGAACAGTTCTGGATAGGATTAAGGCTGCCCCATCCTTGTGTGAGTGAACACACCTGAAGGGTGGGTAAACTGGACAAAATAAAAGAGACAGAAGTAGGGTTGCTATGGTTGCTTGCCACTGGCTATTTGCTGATTTTGCTGCCTTCTGCCTGCCATGAACTCTTTCTCCTCTGTAATGCCCCTGTGCCATGCCAACCTTCCTTGAAGCAAGCCAGCTATGGACTGACATCTCTACAAACTGTGAACTGAAATAAACCTTTTCTCCTTTAACTTTGGGTATCAGGTATTTTCTCTCAGCAACAAGAAAAGTTACTAAGAATAAACTATTAGAATGTCTTTATACTGGTCAAGGGGTCATAGCTGGTCTATATTGCCTGTGACACTATCTATAATTCTTATTGTAATATTCAAAATCTAATGATTTTGATTGCTTTTAGCTATATTATACTTTCTGTTTTCCTTTTTGTCATTTAAACTTATTGAGCCTGCCAGGTCAGGCTTTGTCAGTGTCAATATACATAAAATAGTTCCCGGGTCTCAACAATTTGATATTGAGTAATTCTACTCATTAAAAGTCAACCACTTAACACCAGTAATGAGAATATTTCAGAGTTGGAAATGATAGACACATGCAGAGCAATTTAAAGGTCAAGTAAAAAATATCATAGGGACCTCATTTTAAATAGTATGGGAAAAAAGGAAGCTAAGTGAGGATACATTAATAGTTAATTGATCTGTTGATGTGTTTGATGATTGACTAGTACAGAGAAAGAGGATACTTTAAAACAATCCTCCTTGAATATTTGTACAAATACTCTGCTACCTACTATAGGAGGCAACTAAAAACAATGTTCACCTTAGGAAGAAAGAACGATAAATGTGTTTCTTTGTTGTGTTAATTGTTAGATGTCCATGATAACCCAAGAAAGTGTTTTAAATTTAAACGGTTCATAATCCAGGTATGAGGTCTAGAAAGTAATACAAATTTTAGTGTAACATAAAAGCTACTATCAGTTATTTACAATTTGTATAGAATAATAAGAAAATAGAAATATGTTCATACTCTTGCATAATGTTTGTATTTATGGAAATGTAATAGAACAAATGGTTAAGAATATTAAAATAGGTTGTTCAGAGAGAAAAATTTTCATAGAAATAAAGGGAGGAAAGAGTTTCAAAGCAAAGCGAACAGTGAATACTTTTGCTGCAAAAGAATTAAACACAATACACACTTAAAATTATTTATTTTCACCCTAAGTTTCTTGTCACTTTCTTCTAGTTGACATTTTCATCATAGGTAAGCATTAAAATTAGATTGCAGGGAAAGAGAGTATCAATTACTTTTTGCAAACTTTGTGAGAGAAGTAAATGAGATAAGGTGATAGGTAAAAGACAATGAATGATAGAAGAGAAATGTTTTTAAGCTAAAGGAATGCATGAGGTCAAAAGAATTGGAAAAAGGAAAATTAATTTTTATTCCTCGGAGGAAAAAATAGACTGGACACAAAACTCAGGCTGCTGGTGACAACATTTTAGTAATGAAAAGGACACTACATTTTTATCTCTGTGGCAAAATGAAAGTGTATATAAAAATACTGATAAACATGTACATAGGAAGACTATAAATCAGGAAATTTCTACATGATATATTTAATATATAAAAGAGTAGGTGTCTTGCCCCTGGTTAAAAAGTAAAGAAAATGCAAAATAAGATGGAGTTTCACATATACAAATGGGTAACGAATTGGAAATAATACCTGGGAATCAGCGGGGAAGCAGTTTTTTGCCATTGGAAAAACTACATTGCAGTGAAATAACAAAAGTCTCAATAGATTCAAAAGGGAATTTTAAGACTCTCAGGAGGTACACAAGAAAGAGGCTTAACTTTGGAGAAACAGCTCCTTGTAGTTGACAGAAAATCCTGAGATTGGATATAGTTCTAAGTCATCAACAGGCAAGAGTCTTGCCAGCTGGGAGACAGTGTCTTTCTCTTGAATTGGGGCTCTATGTGGTACATGACACAATTGCAATTGGTATGTGAAAAGATGCTGAAATTTCTGAAACAAAATGGCTATTTGTCCACTTTAATTTAATTATTTTTTCCCTAGGCCTCATTAAAATGAAGAGATAAATATATTTGGAATAACTGATACTTACCTCTGCTGCTCTCAAAGTGGAAATCAATTATATATGAGGATACAGAGAGAAGACATTTAAGGATCCTAGATGGCTCAGACAATAATGTGTATTTCTATACTCTAATCCCAGAATAGAAGTCAGATTTTAAAATAAATGGGTCAGAGTTTTAATTGTTTTTAAAATTAAGTACAAATTTATATTTTTAAGAATGACTCCTAGTGGATAGATTATGTGATTTGAAAAATATTATTTTGTAAAATTATGTTTGTCATCTAGAAACATAGGACACAAAAAACTCAGTTTTCACAAGAGTAAAGAGACAGTTATAGTGTAACATCATTATCTTTCATACATACTTGGAGGTCTTGAACTAATATCATTTAGAGCCATTGGGAAACTGAAATAAATGAAGTTTTATTAATATGCATCTAGATACTGAAAGGACTAAATTTTCAAGCCAAAAGAATAGATGTAAGATGGAAAGTCTTGAGAGTAACAGTTTTAAATGAGAGTGTCATGGGGCTTAAATGAGAATTAAATCAGGAGATAAAATAAAATAAATGAAAAAGAATAATGAAGTGCTTACTCTAAAGGCCAGAATGGTGAAAACCTTGATTGATTATAGTTATTTAATAAACCAGGAAATATAGAAAATAATGTTTGAAGATGCAGTCCAAGACATTTAGAGGAAAAACATCAAAATATACACTTTGTCCTTAAGAAAGTAAGATATAATATAAATAAAACCTGATATAAATAACAATAGAGAAATCAAAATTCACTCTGTGCAACTTCTTTAACAATTAAAATACAGTTAGACTTTCAGGTATTTAGATGGAATGAATTACTACAGGGAAAACAAATATACATATTTCAAAGATGACAATGTGTTCTTAAAAGATCAGTATACAGAAATTATTTTATTTAGAATGACTGAAATAACCTCCTACCTTAAACAACTGTAAATTGTACAAAGGATGTGAAACTTTGTTTTCTTCTCATTGGCCAGCACAACTCTTAAGACCATAATTTTTGAAAGAAGAGAAACAAATTATTTTCTTAGATTTTCACTGCTCAATACTTGGAATAAATTTTCAGGCTGATGTAGAACAGAATGCCCACCAGATTCTCCTTATCTTCTTGAGTGGAAGAAACAGTTAGCATATCCACAAATTAGGAAGACCAACTAAGCTTACATTCTCAAGCAAGAATGACAGAAAGATTTGAAAGAGAGAGAACTTCAATTATCTGCGGAACATTATATTCTTATCTATAATTATTGACTGTTGCTTGTACATGAAGGATCATATCAAGATCAGGCATAGACTATAAGAAAAGAACAAAGAGAATAACTACTATGAGATCATATGGGACCAGAAAGGATCAAGTTTCTGAATGGCCAAAGCAGAAAATTCTCCTAACACATTTGCAAATTAAAAGCAAGCATCGGAAGTTTGAAGTGATTTCCAAGTAACAAGTGAAGCCTAGGACAAAATCCAAGAATATTTTCAAAAACACAAACAAAAACATTTTCAGACCTGAAAATATAACATTTACATCATCCAGCATTCAATAAAAAAATTAGCTTGCAAGCAAAGCAACATGAAAAAAATGACTCATAATAAGAAAATTAAAATAGAAAAACACCCAGAATTTACACAAATAATTGAATTAGTAATGGTAATACAGATAAAATAAGACAGTAATAATGATAATGACAGATTTAATTGAGTTTTAACTATCTATGAGAATTAGGCTGTATGACTATCACTCATTATTCTATATCATTATTAAAAATTAATGCCATTAGACACAATGATTTTCCCATTTTATGTGGCATGGAAATCAATTGATTGGCTGGAAAATCTGACCAATAACAAAAATGCACAACATGACTAAAATGAGATTGGATCTGAAATTTAGCTAACTGAACTATCTATCAAATTTCTTATTTTTCTACATTATTTTGACATTAAAAGTTACAGTGTTATTCATTAATAACCTGATAATTTTGTAGAGTGATTTGAATGAAAGTAAATGTCAAGTCACAGGCTTGTCACCATCAGGAGCTTATGCTCTAAGAATTAACCAACTTGAACCTATGTTCCCTAACTTGAAAGGACCTCAAATAAAAGAATATAATAATACTTTCTTGGGTATTAATGGGTTGCATTTTTTATTTACATATTTTTCCAAATTATTCTAAAAGTACAATTATCTGTGATTGGAAGATAGAAGCTCTGAATACTAATTCCATCTTCACAAGTAATTCTTGTGAATAAGAAGATACACCACTGTTCCAGAGAAACTACCTGTTCCTCAATTTTGATTTCATCTATCAAAATTGTGTCTTGATTTCCTTGCCTTATTTTGTTACCTATGGAATAATGTAGAATTTCTGCTCAATTCCCATCCCAAAGCAAGACTCTCAAATGTCAAGAATATAAAGATTAAATCCATAAATTTGGCTTACTAAAAATTTGGCAAAATGTCAAAAAATCAATTAACAAATAAGAACTTCAGAAATTTTATGATTCATTTCAAAAAAGTAGTGATTATTGAGACTCAACACTGAAAATAAAACAGTCACACATTTATTATACAGAAAGAATGCAAATTCGTGTGACACTGGGAATATAAGAGGCAAAACCTTATATAAGTGGCTTCTTAATCATCTGTGTAATCAAATAAAGGTCACACACACAAACACACATGATGTGTATTTAAATATAAAAAGATGGAATAAAACAGATTAGAGTTAAAATTAATGTTACTACTTAAAGAGTTATAAAAATACATTCATGTTTGTCCTTACATTTTTTTACTTTTATTTAGAATAATAATGAAACTGTTATCAAATAAATTTTGTGTTGATAAACTCAACATCAATATTAGATATTTTTAAATTTCAGTACATATAATTTGGTTTACTGATGAACTCTTTAGTAACCCATTAGAATTTTGAAATATCAAGATTTCCATTGCAAAATCAATATATGTAAATTTGAACTAATACATTACATAAATGATAATCAAATATGATTGTAGGCTTTCAATATTTACAATGGAAAGATAATATTTCTTTATTATTTAACCTAGCCATTAATTTTAATTACTTGGATTGACTCTAGATATTTACTTTCAATTTTTGTAAATAGGTAATTTATTCTTTTTTTTGTGGGTACCGGGGGATCGACCTCAGGACCTCGTGCGCCAACAGGCACCTGTGCCGCTGAGCGATATCACCGGCCCCTTTTTCGTATATGGGATCCGGGAGTCGAACTCCGGCCCTCGAGCTTGCAAGGCAGGCGCTTATGCCACTGAGCCATCTCACCGGCCCAGGTAATTTATTCTTAATAAAAATAAAAATGTACTATAAAGAAGTGAAAATGTTTTATCTAAAAAGTCATTCATTAACTCATGACTTTAATAAAGACAACTTTCTAAGAAAAATTCATACAATGTTAATACCCTTTAATGTGTATTTTTCCAAAACAATATTTTGATTATATTAATGCATAGACTATTTTGTATTTGAAGATAGTTGATAAACTTGGAAAACAATTTCTACTGCTTATAATATTTGATAAGATTTTCAGTAGTGAAACAGTAATAAATAATAAATCTTCCTGAAGAATGCAGAAATATTGCTCGTAGGTTTGACAAACAGCATGAGGCATTAGCAGACGCTCCTTCCTGAGATTTCCTGGATGTAGGCAATGGAATCAAACAATGGAATTGTTTGATAATAGAAAGAAAAGACTTCCAACTTAAGAGCTTGAAAGTTAATAGCGACAGCCAGTGAGATAGCTCAGTGGCATAAGTGCCTGCCTGGCAAGTGCAAGGCCCTGAGTTTGACTCCTGGTACCCACACAAAGGAAAAAAGGGCTGGTGATATCGCTCAGTGGCACAATCACTTGCTGGCAAGTGTGAGGTCATGAGGTTGACTCCCAGTACCCACATTAAAAAAAAATGTTAATAGTGAATAATGTGAAGTGTCTCAAATAAATAAATACAAACAGAATAATAAAATAACTAGCACCCACAACCGGCAACAAAATTTATTTAATTTTTATTATATCCTTTCTTATGTATAACTTCACTGAATATAGACATTAACCTAGTAACTAGTATTTTTGTATGTGCCAGTACACAAAATAAGTTTCACAATAAACTTCATAAGCTTCACATTTTCCATACAAATCTGGCTCTCAACCCAACTGTCATCGTCAGGGTTTACAAGGGAAAAGATTTAATACGGGACACATAATTTATAGGATTATTTTATAATATTCACCCAAAGAGTCAAATACAAAACAATAGAGGAGATCTGTCCACACACTAGAGACCCAAAGAATCCAGCTGAGGGCCTGGATTCCACAGCAATGTCCTGCACATCCAGCTGAAAAACTAGAGCCCATGGCAATGTTCTCCACGAGTCCAGCTGGAGGCCTAGAGCCCACAACAATATCTCATGCAAGTCTATATCAAGGATCCACACTGGGAAGGCCCAAAGATCAGTGGTAGAACCTAGAAATTCTGTACCAGTAGGATGAAGGATCTGTGCCAGCAGGCTGAAGGATCTGCACTGGAGCCAGTAAGCAATGCTTAAAAGAAAGTGCAGAACTCTCCCAAAGAGATCCAAAGCCATCCTCTGTGACAGGAAGTACCTGAGCTCCCCTGATGATGAGAATATCTGAGTTCATATCAGGAAAGCCATCATGAAAAACTTCTCCAGGAGAATCAACAGCACACCATCTTCCCCTCCAATTCTGCTTTTATGCTGTTGGCAACAATCCTTAGGTGGGCCTTCCACACACAGCACCATGCTGATTCAGTTCAGCTGGGTGTTTCAAGTTGACCATTGTTAAACCACCACACCAACTATAGCATGTATAATTTCCACCCCCTAATTAAAGTATAAAAACTGGTATGCATGGATAAATATACAACACTTGAATATGGAGTTGAATTGATATTTATCATTGAAACTAAATGTAAGCATCAAATATATCTCCCCATGCTACTTTTGTGGTTTTCAAAAATCATTGTAGGCTATTAATTTCCTAGAAGTTCACCAGGACCTGGTATATATCTTTCTAGACAAGATCAACAAAAATAAATCCTGCATCCTTAAATCACAGAGTTTGGATGACCAGTTATTTAAGTTACTTAAGACAATTTTATTAAGGTAATTTTTGAGATAATTTTTTGAAAGTAAAGGATTTGTTTTGAAGAGGGGAAAGAAAAAAATATTAGGTGAATAGAACAAATATAATTCATGGTGAATTATAAGACATAAACTAAGACCACAGAATACCAGACTAGTAACAAAAAAGAACTGTGCTGAGGAGAAAGAAGTAAGTTTGGATGCCAGCCAAACTGTACCTCTACCTCTCTCAAGCAAAAGACCTAATTCAGCTTCTTTTCTAAACTTCAGCTTTTAATTCTCCACTTCTATTTTAACAACATTTTAGAAAGAATTCCTGGTCATTACAAATAATCAGAATATTACCTGGCAAATCAAATACACATGCCTAATTTTCACCTATGATTTTGATATGAAGTTCTCACTAAGTTGCCTTGACTTGTTTCAAATTCTACTTCCCCCTCATACCTTTGTCTTTTCTTTTACAGTAATTTTGATTTCTAAAAAATTCCTTTGATTTTTCTGAGTGTGTCTGACTCTGCTTAATATATTCTTCTTATATTTCCCTATTTTCCTGTTTAGCACTTTAATATATGTCATACTTCTAAATTCTCTTGCAGAATTTTTTAAAAATGTGGATATCTGAAGATGGTTCTGATTATTACATTATCTTTTAAGACTGGGTTGTTTCTTTTTACCTTTTTGCATAATTTATATATATGCAATTTATTTTCTTTGTCACAACTGAAAGGCTTCTCAAACCAAAGGAATATTTAATGATTAATTACTCTTACTTTTTAGATCTTCTGTATTATTATACAGATCAGACTTTTAATTGCAAAAGGATTTTACATGTTAAGCACTCATTAAAAGATAATTTTTAATCAAATTCTGTAACAGTACCCTGGAGATAATAACCGAGGTATCCTAGGCAAGCAGCAGGAAACCATGAAAAACGTGGATATTAACAAAAGTTCAGGTCACAGATGGAGTATATAACTTGGCAAAGAAAAAGCTTCAAGGAGTGAATGATCTGGGATTAAATTCTTTGAAGTCAATCTCTTCCCTCTTTCAGAGGGAATGCTCTACCACAAACAGAAGCCAGAGGGCAGAGTGCCAGCTTGTACAGGTTAGATAACAACTTGGTGGCAAAAGATGAAGAATGAGCCTGCATGAATGAATGGAAGACTGCCAGACTGAAAATTACTGAAAATATGTACAAAAAAAGAAATCAGAGTTAAGAAGTTTTACTTCCAGTCATGACATCTTAGTTGATTCAAACATAATTTGTTTTGGAAATCACTCTATTATAGAATATATAAGTAGTCAAATTTAAGTTTGAAACAGCCACATATGTTATTACAACTGAATACATCATATTTCTAGCATACATATTATATAAAATTATGATACAAGAAACATATGAGTCACAGCAAAATCCATCCTTTAAATAAAAAGTGTTTCTTGACATAAAACCTTGATTATGTGTCAAGTTAAGGCTTTTATGGCTCTTCTCATTTTATAAGGTAACAAATTTTCTTAATGAAACACATATGATGTCAGTATGCATATATATTTTTGCACTTTGTTTTAGGTGATTACTTTGTTGATTTAATCATTCTTTCAAATAGCTGTCTTAATTTAATCCAAACTTTCAAAGACTCATCACTTCATATTCTAATTAACACTAATGTCATCAATTATATTGATCACATTAACTTTATTAGATAACACAATTGTGTTTTATAAAACAAGGTCTATTTAATTTCAGAGGTTAATGTAGTGAGTGCAAATATCCTAGATGAAAACATTCTAGTGTGTAGTTTAATGTGTAATAATTTATATTGCTGTGTGTGCATCCATGTGAGGAATAATGTGGTTGCTGTTTTTCCTTTAAAGAAATAAATGAAATGTTTCCATATTTGATTGCAAAGAAGAGAATTTGAGCTAACAATATTTCTTCAAATTGAATATTGATTAACAATAAGATGAGTCCCATATATCATGGGTTCTGGTGTCCTTATCAGATGCAAAAAATGTAAAATAATGTAAAGGAAAACAAAGTAAAACTAACAAATAAAAACTACACAATCTGATCAGGAGAGAGTTGCAGACAATAAATGTGTGAATTTGTACAGTAATGTCTTGGTTCACAAATGCTTCTGTTTGAGAAAAATTCAGTTCATGAACAGAACTGTTCTTCAACATTTCACTTCCATTCACAAACTCCATATGGGGTGTCAAAAACAACCATGGCCATGCTTCCCCCACATACAGGAAAGAGGCATCATCTCCAGAATCATGGAATGAATTAAGTTTGTGAACTGAGCTATCACTGTACTATAATCCTTTACATAGAAGATATTAAAAACTCTACCAGATTACTCTTAGATTTGATAAGTAAATTTAGATAAGTGGTAGGATAAAAAACCAACACAGAGAAGTCAATAGATTTCCTTATGAAACCAAGGCAAAAGGAACCAGGAAAACAATTTCACTCACAATAGCTTAAAAAAATAAAATAATATATAGGAATCAACCAAAATGGTGAAAGATGTCTATAGCAAAAATTACATAACAATGAAGAAAATAATTAAAAAGATATTAGAAAATGTAAAGACTTCCCTTGTTTATGGATCAGTAGAAGCAACATTTTAAAAATGGCCATATTAGCAAAAGCGACCAATGGATTCAATAGTATCCCTATAAAGAACCAACAACATTCTACACAGAACTAGAAAAAACAATCCTAAAATTCATATGAATGCACAAAATACCCAGAAGAGCAAAAGCAACTTTGATCAAAAGCAAAAGAGCAAGTCTGGAGGCATCACAATATTGAATTTGAAGTTATACTACAACATCAAAGAGAAAAACATCACACTGACACAAAATCAGATATGTAGTCTTATGAAATAGAACAGGAGACAGAGAAGTAAACAGATGCACTAACATCTGCTTGATATGTATTTGACAAAGTGATCAAAACCATACACTATACAAATGCTTCTTCAACAAATTTTGCAGGGAAGCCTGAGTAACCACCTCCAAAGATTGAAACTAATTCCTCATCCCTCACCCTGTAATAAAATCAAATAAAAATGTATTCAGGACCTCAATATAGGACTGGAAACCTTGTAACTTCTGGAAGAAAATGAAGAAATAGCCAGTGAGATGGCTCAGCGGCGTAAGCACCTGCCTTGCAAGCGCGAGGGCCCGAGTTTGACTCCCAGAACCCACATACAAAAAAGGGGCCGGTGATATTGCTCAGCGGCACGGGTGCCTGTTGGTGTGCGAGGTCCTGAGGTCGACCCCCCGGTACCCACAAAACAAAAAGAAAGAAAATGAAGAAATTACTTGAAGCCACAGGTACAGGGAAAGACTTCCTGAAAAGACCCCCATAACACAGGAAATATTAAGAATCAACAAATGGGACCATATCAAATTGAAAAGATTTGCAAAACAAAACAAAAAAAAGAAACAAACTATCAACAGAATGAATAAACAATCTACAGAATGGGAGATAATCTTTGTTACCTAATTTTCTAGTGAAGGACTAATAACAAGCTACTAATGAGTATATCAAAAAATTTTAAAACCTTTAGCCATTAGGGAATTGAAAAAAAAACTACATTGGGATTCCATCTCACTTCATTCAAAATGAACCTTATCAAGTGTACACAAAATAATGAACACTGATAATGATGCAGGATAAAAGAACCATCTCACACTGTTGGTGAGACTACAGAGTAGCAAAACCACTATGGAAATCAGTATTAAGAATCCTCAGAAAACTAAAATCAGACATGCCATTTGATCCAGCTAAACCACTCCTTGTTCTACTCTCAAAAGTATTAAAGGTAGCATACCATAGTAATACATGTGTACCCATGTCTACAGCAGAATAATTCCCAGTAGCTAATCTGTGGAAATAGCTTAGATGCCCATCAAGAGATGAATGGATAGAGAAAAGTGAGATATATAATCAATGATATATTACTGAACCTTAAACTTGAACAAAAGCCTATCTTATGCAGGAAAATGAGTGGAACTGTAAATCATTATGTTATGCAATATAAACCTGTCCCAGAATGTTAAAAATCATACACTTTCTCTTATATAAGAAGCCTAAAAATAAATAAATATCAATACAAGAATGATAGAGAATATGAAACAAGAAAATTCTACTGATGCAGAAGGTGATTAGCAGGAGGGAGAGGGAAGAAAAAGAGATAAAAAGGGTGAAAATAATGGAAATACGATATGCATGTATAAAAACACCATCAAAAATCTCATTATCCTGTATTAATAATATGCACTAATTTTAAAATTTTGCTAACATTTGTTTTAGTAAATTTTATGTATTAAACTGCAAAACTGCTGTCTGTGTTTATCACATGTAATCTTTAAATATCACTTCTTTATTCTTTGTGTGTGTGTGTGTGTGTGTGTGTACCAGGGGTTGAACTAAGGACCTCGCATGCCAGTAGGTACTTATGCCGCTGAGCTATCTCACCGGCTACTTCTTTATTCTAAAATGTGTTTAAAAAAATTTCCAGGGTATTGGTAAGGATAAAACTACTCATTGTAACAACAATACCAGCAACAATAAAATATCCTAAATTTTAGATTTTTTATGTGATAAAAATGACTTCTTGCTCACAAAGCAGACTAAAGTGTTTTCATTATGAGATCAACTTTCTTCTATGAGCTAATTAGTGATTTTATCACTTTGTGGCCCTTGTTCCACAAGACATTTGATGAAAAAGTTGGATTTAAAAAAAGAAAAAGAAAGAAAAGAAAGGAAGATAATTCTCTGGAAATAAAACCATAAGTTACACATTCAGATCCCAATAACAAATTATCTACCCAGGAGTGAAAGTTACACACAATATTTTAGCTCACATTCCCCTGGCAAGAAATAAAATGGTAGCCCCATGAAAATGCAAGAGTGGTGCTAAGGAAATATTGTATCCAAAGTGACAAACATATCACAGAACCAATTCCACATTATGAAGAGGTAAGTGTGTCCCATTGGAAGCTACCTAATAATCTTTCCTACATGATGTTCCTTTATACCACTTTTTGTCAACTGATACTGTAATGAGTAAAAATATATATATATATTTCTTGTTCTTATAATTTTTAAAATAGCTACCTTTTAAAATATTCATAATAATTGTGTCAATAATTGTGTCAAAGATAAATAAACACTGTCATTGTGGTATATACATCAGTCTTTGTAACTGATTATAAGCAATCACTGTTATAGTATCTCCCCAACACTTGTCTATTATTATTGACTTCTAGACAATTGAAATTCTTTGCTTCTACCTATTGTATTTACTCCTTGTCCCCATGAGGATTAGAAAATACATTCAGCAGTCAGGATCTAGTTTTTTTTAACCTTTTACTTTTCTTCTCAAATCCACAATTGTGATTATAATGTCACTTTTGTTCCATTTGGAGGTGTTATATAATAAATGATTAGATACTTTTTTCTCCAGTGTCAGTAGTGCTGACAGCTGCATTTTAATGTACCCTTGTTAGTCCTGTGCTGTGACTATGTAAGGAGGCTGGGTTGAACTGTTTACATAGTCTCTTCATGTATATACCACTTCCACACACAGTAAAAGCTGTGTCAGTCTCGGCTGTGTGCTATGAGGGACAGTGTTCTGACTTCACTTTCTGACTTCAGCTGTGCCCTAAGCTCTTTCAACTTTTCTTCTCATAAACCTAAAAACCAAAACTCACAATTATTAACTGAGTTTAAAATTATGTTCTTGTCAGTAATGACTTGTGATTACTTACCTCCACAACAAGCTGAATGGGGTTTTCTTGATGGAAAGTGAAACCACCACACCACATAAGTGCAAACATAAAATGATAGCATTACCAAGAGGCCAGATTTGGTGAGAGCCGATACTCATGAAGAGACTAGGAGGATGAATTCTTCCACCAATTTCTGTACTTTCCTACTTCATTTCTCCTAACATATCACAGATATTGCCCTTATTTGTGTATATTTTCTTCTTGTGGAATCTGGTATTTTCCTCATAAATATTTTTTACCTGTTTGGCTATTTTTGTTATTTACTCCAGTATCTCTAACAGTTGCAGGCATACTTTTTATTTTATTTTAATTAAGTTTTAGGATGAATTTGACAGAAATGAATCTGATATTAAATATAAACAGTCAAATTCCTACATGTACTTTTAATTTATGACTGTTTATTATGCATTTCATGTGTAATTTGAAAGCTATATGAATGTTGAAATATATGTGCGTGTGTGGGCATATTTAAGTAACAGTTTTTCTTATATTTTAATTGAAATGTATTTATACAATCTTTTTGGAAGATTCTATTGTTTTACATTTTCATGTAGTTAATTGCTATCATAATGTATTCTCCACCTCTGTGCATTATTTATGCATTTGTTTCATGCTACCTTGCCTAATTGTGAATTTATATATGCATTTCCCCTAGGGAGTCATGAGTGGGAATGCATTCATCTGTTCTATAATGCCTACATATTACAGTAAGAGTAACAAGTGAAATATGCTTACTGAAAAATATTTAACATAATTATCTTCACTGCTTTTAAAATTTCTTTGTTTTTGTAAGGAAGCCTAAATAATTATATCAACTCTTATTATTGGTTGGAAGACTTAGCAATTTTTTTAGTGGTTGTTAAATACAGTTTAAAATTTTGTACAAATATATTAGAAAATCATGGAAAACAAAACAAATATAAAGCATATGAAGTATTCTTTAGAAATACAAGGAATTTTTTATGTTTAATGTTTAAAGTTTAATAATAGTATAATTATATTTTTGTGATATTTTCTACCAAAAAATAGAAAGGATATCGTTTAATTTTCATTTATTATTAGGACCTAACAATACCAGAACTTCAGGAATACTATAAAGTTCAGGATATGTTATATCATAGTAATTGAGTTAATTTTAATGAAATAGAATGATGCTTGATGTATTATTCTTGAAAAAGTAATTTGATCTCTGTAATGTTTTATAATATAGATCATGGATGAAAAGTTTCGATGTAAATTTAATGTACAATTTTTTGTTAGTGTCTCCTAATTCATTCAGACTTTCAAATGGAAAATGTAAATTATATATACCAATCATTTTCTTCAAAGATAAAATACTTTTTTAAAGTAAAACTTAATTTATTCATTGGAAAGCATCTCAGGACTGGGGCTTGGGAGAGGGTGTTGTATCCTTTCTTTGAATACTCCCTCATGGTATAGTAAATTTGTTTCTGGAATCTCTACAAAGAAGTGAATTAACTACCCCTGATATATACATTAGTGATTTAGTGTGTATTACCATTCTGTTTTCTGCTTTTGTTGAATTTCAAGAATAAGGTATATCTTGCACTGTGTTGCATATAAAGAAATTGACATATGTTTAAACAGAAATATGAAAAATTTCCTTTAATTTATTGTTTTTCATCTATGAAAGTTTAATTTTAAAATAAGTATATCCAAATTTATTTTAACCTGCAATAAACATAAATCACGTTAAAATGTAAATATGTGTGGTACATGTACATAATGTTTAAAAAGCTCATATGGAGTTGGTTCATGTATAAAATACATCTTAATTATTTTTTATCCCCTCGCCCTCTTCTCCATCCCCCTTTGCTCTGAGTGTTGGTCTCTTTCTCTTTACAAAAGTTTTATCTCCCATCTTTTATCTATTGTTTATCTTTTTCTTTATTTATAGTTTGAGCCTGTCAAATAAGAGAAGCCATGTGATATTTAAGTTGTGTGTCTAATTTATTTCACTTAAAATTATGGTTTCAGTGTGCATCAATTTGCCTACAAATGACTCAAATTTATCTTTATAGCACAGTAACACTGCATTGTGTGTAAATACCACATTTTCTTCATCCATTCATCTGTTGATGAACATATAAGCTGCTTCCAATACTTAGCTATTCTGAACTGTGCTGCTATAAACATGGACATTATTTTAATACTATATAGAGAGATAGAAAGGGTATGTTTTAAATACACTCATCCAAAAAAGTGAGTAAAAAAATTCTTAACTATTAGTTAAGAAATAGAAGTAATAAAATTATTTGGAGTTACAGAGAGGTAGACAGAATAAGAAATCATTAGAAATGACTTTAAACTGCTGATTTTGGGTTACACTAAAGAGTAGAGTGAAGATTGGGAAGAAGGGAAAATCTCCTGTTTTTCTGTGTCCTTTTCTAACCCATAATTGTCCAATTTACCATGAGCATGTTGAAATTGTTGTTTGTAAAATTTATTTATTCAAAACTATGTATTTTATACTTAATGATTGCAAAATAGAAATCCAATTATGGAAAGTATAATAGAAAAAAATAATTTCTGTTTTGTACATTTGCTATGGAAATAAGATCTTAAAACCCCATATTCAAATTTACATGAAACTCAGCTATTTCTGTCTCCAAAAATAATATTAATTGTATTATATAAAACCAATAACACCTCAGCTCCTCTTTCCCTTCACAGTTCCACTGGTCTTCTCTGATATGTGAGTGAAGGTCCTTCGAGCACTGGGCACAAGTGCAGGAGAGGAAGCATAGATAGACCTGCATGATAAGAGGGAGCTTTATGAACTGCATTCATACAGATGGCTGATATGATTTTTATTGATTTAGAGTCTTTATTTTTATTTTCTTTCACTTTCATTTTCTCTCTTTCTTTCTTCTTTCTATCTCTTTCTTTTTTTCTTTCTTTCTTTCTTTCTTTCTTTCTTTCTTTCTTTCTTTCTTTCTTTCTTTCTTTCTCTTTCTTTCTTTTCTGACTCCTGGGAGTCAAACCAAAAGCCTAGTGCATGCTAAAAAACACTGTACAACTCCAAAGAAATATTGGTAAACAGAAAACAGAGTCAGAAATCCACACACATATATGCTGGTCATACATTCCTTGGGAGGAATATATTCATTCTTTTTCCTTCATCAGTGTTTCCCAGGTAAGTGTTCCCTCAACCATAAGACACAGAATTTTATAGAGTAATATTCTTCACTTTGTCAAGAGAATAGAATAATGAATTACTCTGCTGTAGGAAATGATCTTGTAAACTTTGTCTAAATCCGAGATGAAAGGCACTGAGGAAGTCGCTTCTCAGAAAATCAAAAGTTTGCTAAAAATCTTAACAGGGTAAATGGTATGCATTTTAAATGGATTACAGAATTTTCATATTTTTGCAGAAGTAAAATCAGTACATATTTACTTAGAATTTGACTATATCTTACAGTAGTAAAAACCATCTAATATGAAGAAACTCATCATTTTGAGTTTCTTAATTGGTGAAATATAGACTATTCACTTGGTTTGTCTAAAAAGAATAATCAAAATAACCTGTGAAATTCACTTTATATATTAAATCTGTACATAAATTTCAAAGTTTAGGTGTGCTTTTTATATTTAGGATGTATCTTTATTTTTAGTGAACGTGAGTTAAGCTTTGGACACTCGGTATTTAGCTGATTTTTCAGTGTTACTCAAGTAAATTAGAAACTGGGGTTTCATAATTATACTGAGTTTTATAAAAGATAATGTCTGGCAAAAGTAAATTGGAATTCAAATTTACTATAGTCTTATAGTAAAGGATACCAAGTCAATACTGAAACAAATCAGAAGTTTTCTCATTGTTCCTATCAAAATTTATTTTAACTATCCTGAGAAAAAATAGAAAATAGAGGACACAATCTTTCAACTCATTTTTTAATTTATTGTATTAGAATGTGATTAACATCAAGATAGCTAGAGATTCATGTGTTATTTTAAAATTATACTATTTCATTTCAGCTCCCTTCACTGCAAGAAAGAGCTCTATGACCCATTCCCTTATCATTTGCAACTTATCTTTCTAAAGTGATCACAAAAAGACATAATGATGATTAACATGGTGCAGGAAAGGAGAATGAGCTTCAGTTATGACTGTTTTATGCAGTTCCTGTAAATTGGAGTAACAAATGACCTGCTCCTTTAGCTGAATCCAAGATAATCACACAACATCTGCCTTCTGTTTTCTAACTCCATTTGTAGAAGGAAATGCTGGCTTTAAAATCATTCATCTTTTGAAGTACTGCCTTTTTCTATTCATTCCAAATCTCCTCTGCTTGTTCCAGTGGCTTTTTTTCCTTGAGGTATCTTATTTGACTATTCAGTACTAACAGATTTAACATCATTCTTTATTCGAAGGTTCAGGTAGAAAAATTGTTTTTGTATTTCAGCCCTTTAAAAACCTGAACCAACCTGCTTTTGTCTTAGAAAAAAATCAAAACTTATAGTCTTTAAAAAACAAACAAAATTAGCTCATCTCTCTCTTCTTCTTTAATATCATTAATTCCATTTTTCAATCCATACAATACTTTGCTGCCTTAAAAACAGCTTTGCTGCAGCTCATCCCATGTGACATTCAACATCTTATATTTGAACCCTAGGAAACTTGACTCTCACTTATTTAGTTCAGTTGTTTACCAGAGTGCTGATAGAAGCAGTGGAGGTTTACTTTTTGTGGTAAGTTATGAGAATTGAATCTACACCCTGCAACTGACTTGTTATAAGAACATGATGTTCATCTTTATTTGGGAGAAGTTTACCTTATAGACGTTGAAAACAATCAGAGTCCTCAAGGATGTTTAAAATTTTAAAAAGTTGGTTTAGATATGCACATAATATGTTAACTTTGTGTTATTGTATAAAATTTACTAGGAATTTAGTGGCTCAATGCAGTAAAACTAGCTCACAGCTTAAATTGGTCAAAGACTGAATGGGATACTCCTGCTCAGGGGTTTATCTCTGGCCAAAGCTTCAATCTCATTGAAGGTTCATTGTCCTATTCTAAGCTCACTCCTTAGTATGAAACAGTTCCTTTTGACTATAAAGCAGAAGTTCCTACTCTCTTGTGAGTTTCAACAGGATGCAATTCTCTTCTCTTAATGGATATCACCATGCCCTGCATGTGGCTCTCTTTACAAAATGGCCTTCTGCTCCTTCATGGCTGGCAGGGGAATGTCTCATGATTTAAGTCACCTCTTTAAGAAATGGTTTAGTTTGTTTTAAAAACTCACCTTATTAAAACAGGTCCACTTAATGCGATCTTTCTGAAAAATTCCTTGGCCATAAATGCTAGCATAATCCTTGGAATGCTATCCCATCCCATTTACTGGCCTTGCTTACAGCTAAGAACAAAGGGAGATTACAGGGCATGTACATTGGTGGAGAAGAGATGCTAAGAATTCTCTCTACCACAAAATACAGGTTGAAATAAAATAAATACCTAGACATGAGGAAAAAAATAAATTTATGGAAGTTGAAATTATACATATGAAACATACTATGTACATTTTGAAGAGTAAATGAAGATGAGAAATGATGAAATATGTCTCAGGCATATGTATTGTTTTGTTCTAAGTTATAGGAAAGGTGAGAATGAAAGACAATTTCCTAAAAGAACAAGTCACATGCTGTAATGAAAGTGAAGATCCAGGAACTCTTTCTATAATCCAATTTGGCCAATAAATTTAGACCATTCAATTCAAGAAATTAAGTTCATTCTGTTTGTTTCATAAATTATCAGAATTATGTAAACATTTAAGGTTCCTAAAATGTCTTCTCCTTGCCCTTTAGATACCCTCTCCACACTTTGCCCTGGAATACCCACCTGCCAGGATCACAGCCATGTGTTCACATAGCTTTGTGCTTCTAACTGGTCTTGTCCAAAAAATGCAAAGTCTTTGGGTTGGGTTCATGTGGGGTTTGCTATCTCACTCCTGCAAACACTTTCTCCAATCAGCCCTTGCATATCTGGGTTCCCAAAACCAGTTCCTTCTCTCTCCTCCCAGTCATAAGAATGGGAAAGCATTAGAAGAAGACTTCCAGTGCTTTACTTTGCTTGACCAATGTTTTAAATTTTTCGTATGAAACTGACTGAAAATTAGCTAATTTGATTGTGCCATCTGGGCATTAGTTTGCTTCTGGGACTTGACTGAAATCACTATTGATACAACTAAAATTATTATGGGAAAGTTAATCTGGCCATGATGAATAGATAAATACAGAGGGAAGAGGCTGAATATGTTAGTATAACTAAGGCTAATTATGAGACATGAATGAACATGATATACATAAAAAAAGATACAACACATAATGTAGAGATAGAAACTATAAAATGTAGTAACTCACTAAACACAGGCGATGCAGGAAAAAACAATAAAAGAAAGTTTCAGGATAAAACTTAGTAACTTACACAATTGTTATTCTTTGATCAAAAATCCATTTTAGGAAGAGAAGTTAATTTAGTTTTCATTAGAATAATGAGTATGTTTCTGAACAAGTATACCTAAATATAATGAACATTATGTACATGAAACAAGTAGGTAGTAGAGAGGATGGATATGGCCTTTAAAATGATGGTTAAGGAAAAAATTATCAACTTGTGCACTCCAGAAAAATGTGATGTAAGTTCAAAGGAATCATTGTTTCGAAAAAAAATTTAGACTAAAGAATGCACATTCTTAGGCAAAACTTTAAGGCATCTATTCATACACAAGTAATGAGAAAATGTCAAAGAAAGAAACAGGAAATAACAGAAATGCAAAAAAGGTAAAAATGAAGAAAATAAAAAAAGAAAAAACAAGAGATAAAAAAAGAATATCCAGATATGACAAGTAAAAAAAAAATACATTAGAGCTTTTTAAGAAGCAAAAAATGGTTGGACTAATACCAACTGAAATAACTACCTGGCAATAGTCCAAACTAATCAAGACAGCCCCATTAATATCCATCAATTTATGAATACAAAGTCATTTGTTTTACCATATAACCTTGTGTTCTTCAATATCAAATCTGTTGGGACTTTGATTGAGAAGACATCCAAAGATAATAAATTTAGAGTCTTGTCAGTGGTCCAGGGTTTCATTTGTTGGGTATAAAAAAAATTGAAGAAAGAGATTCTTAATTTTAAAATTTTGTATTGAAAAACCCAGCAAGACTAAGTTGCTTAGGAGTTTATTTGCTGTAGCTTCTGAAATGTGATAAGATCATGTACAAGTTAAATAAAGATGTAGTAGTACATATAGTGAAAGCAATATGAGGCAGAAAATTGTCATATGAAGAGGAATCTGTAGAAATAGGAGTCATATAAAAATGTTGGTTTTAGATTATTTATTAGTAAGACCAAGAAAGCTACCTTGAATGAAGAGCACCTTCCAAGAAATCTCTTTGAGGCATAGTCTTATTAAATTACACACTCTTAGATCTCCATATGCATCTTACACAAATTACTTGCATCTTCCTAACCTGAAAACTACTTGTCTATCTGTTCCTAGCAATTGAAAGGATCTGAACACAGTAGAGAATACTAAATTCACTCTCTCACAACCTTCTCTTTGTCTATCCCTTTGGATAAAATATATAGATAGAATCAATGAAATAGATATAAAGAAATAAAAAAATCAAGTATGATAAAGTCACAACGGGAAAGTCCTAGGAATTGCTTTGACCTTGCTAAGATATGTAGTAAACTAAATCTTTCCCCACTCAAAAAAGCTAATTAGTATTTCAATGACTAGAAAAACTTAATAGAACTTTCTCAGTTGTAAATTGTAGAGTCAATTAGAACTACAACATAAAATAAAAGCAGAAATGTTGAAGAGTAAAAAGTGAATGTGCCAAAAATATTAAGTTATGTTAAAATAACAATAGTCCTTAAAAATAAATTTCTGCATTCCTTCTTCCCAAGCACAATATTTGTTTTGCCATTTGAGTTCCACCTTAGCCTTTAATCAACAAACTATGTATACATCATATTACAGTGATAAATGCATACCCATGTTTATAGCAGCACCACTCATATGAGCTAAATCTTGGAACTGGCTTATATGTCCATGGACAAATGAATGGACAAAGATGATGTGGTCTTTATACACAATGAAGTACTACACTGTCATAAAAAGGGATAAATTTGTAGGAAAATGGATGTACCTTGAGACCATAATATTAAGTGAAATGAATCAGACATGTAAGCACAAATAATTACAAAGCAATATAAAAGGTAAATAATAGGACACCAGTAGAAAGATCTTTTGCAAAGGGAATGGGAAAAAGCGATGAAAGGGGAAAGGGGATAAAAATGAATTAAGATTTTTTATATACATGTATCAGCTTCCCACAAAGAATGTAATCATTATGTACTTCAAATATATACCAATAAAAATAAACATTAAAAAACAAGCTTTGCATAACTGACCAAGAAGTGTAATCAATATATTGGTTAGAATCCCATTAATGTCCTCCTAGAAAAAGACAAAGTACCTAATGAAATAACCACCACTAGGATTTGAAAGAAGGAATCAAAAGGTAGAAACTGAATTTGAAAGGCAAGAAGGATAATTAGAATCAGAGAGGTCAATAAGAGTCTTGTTTATTATAAATGATTTGCTGAGTTAATGACTAGTAGAAAAGTGTAATAAGAATGCAAAGTAACTCAGACACACAAGCTTAATATCTCATGGTTTTTCTTTTAAGAAAAATTCAATATATATAAAGTATGAAATAAAAGACAAGTAAAAGAGAAAAAAGGAATCTATTGTGGAAAATTTATCTAAAATTGTACCTAGATTTACTACAATTGTCTTATGTTATTTGGCCTATTAGTCTGGTTTTCAATCTGTATATATGATGATTAAATTTATAAGGTCCTATAAGCTAAATAAATGAATCTGATGTTGGAAAAATAAACAGGGGTAGAGGAAAGAGAAAAAAATTGAAATGTGTTGTGTACATGTATCAATTTCCTATAGAGAATGTAATAATTATATACTGCAAACATGTACTAAGAAAAGTATAAAAAAGAGTTATGCTACTCAAAAAAAAATGGAAACAGACTGTAGTGGTCATATTTCTTAAGTAGTGTTTCAGAGTGACAGAATTTTACCTGTTCCTGAGATCTTCAAAACTATCTTGAAAATTATATTATCATTAAGCTCCAGATTCAGTTACCTCTTTGATCACTGTGACTTCTCTCTTTGGATTTGTTTATGAAATGTCACATATCAAACCACATTCATTCCTTGACACTACAAGAGACTTAGAATCATAAAACAAATAATTTACAGTGCTGAATGTTACAGCTATTGGACAAGAGATATATTGCAGTATACATTGATTCTAGGAAAAGGAACTTATTAATGCTTAAATGACGTGATGGAGTTGTATAAAGTTTGCTGTCTTTGTGATTCAATTAAGTTTTGCTTTTTTTGTTTTCCCATTACTGTGTCCTCAACTGAATAAAAAAGTGAATATTTCTATAATTACTAGTATTATATCAATCATAAATGTGTAGTTATATAACAATATAAAAGTGTCAAAAAGTTGTAAAGTTTTGCATGTGTTATAAATATTTCTCCACAGTAGATACTCTATGTGCCCCAGTAATCTAAAGTAATTATAATTCAAATGTTTATATTCATATTGAATTTCTAATGTAAATGGGGATAAGTTAATACAAAATAAAATATAGTCATTTTTTACCATGTCTGTTTAATTTTGGTGTTTCAAACTGGAAAATATGTTGTAATTATTTCAATGACAATGGAGGTGTCATTACTAAAGGTGAAACAGACTAAGGAAGAAAAGACAAATTGCACTAACAGGTTTAAATATTTTACAGCTTGGTCCATTACCTGTCCATTTATATTTGGTTTAGAATTGGTAATCCTACCAGTGGTAATATTTCAAGGACTGCTAGGAAAATGTTTTGTATATCACAAATAAATTGAAAACTGTATGAAGGAGGTACATTTAAGTTTGTATATGTGTATGTGTGTATGTGTAATGCATATTTAAATTCAGATTAAACACTCATATTGAATTCTGAGATTGAAATGTGTTAAAATGTCATGTTGGGCATCATATAACTATGGAATGTGACAAAATATAAAACTTTAAATGAGCATATAAGTGACATTAAAACAATAACACATATTGTATAAAATAATTCTGAAATGCATTATTTATTTTCAACCATTGCTTTGAAACTATTTAAAGTTTGACATTTGCAAAGCACTGGAGATTCAAACACAATCTTGGCAGATTCCCCATATTCAAAATGTTACAGATTACTAAAACTATACAATCCACATCATAGCCAAATAATACAAAAAACTAGAAATTTAAATTAGAGAGTTTGCTAAAGTACCTTTACATATAATCTTAAGCATAAGCATACTTATATCATTATGTGATATAGTAGACTTATATTACCATATATATATATATGAAAATAGAGCTAGGAAGTATGATCGATGTGTCATTTGTCTCTATTATAGTTTAAATACTCATGGGATCTATCACTAAAAATTAGATTAGAAAGATTTTGCATTTAAAGTTTTAAATGTCTTTTCCTTATGTTCTTATCACCCATTGCTTTTTCGTTATTGAAAACACATATTGAATAATAAAAATTACATGAATAATGTTTACTTGTTGAGGGAGTTGGTGTTTTTTTTTTGTTTTGTTTTGTTTTTTTGGTACCGGGAATTGAACTCAGGACCTTGCACTTGCCAGGTAGGTGCTGTGCTGCTGAGCTATATACCTGGCTCAATAATGTTTTCAAGTTCAGTTTTCAAAATGTTAAAATGTATATGTAGTCCTTGCTTTCCTCTGAAATGTGCAAGGATCTTAATTGTAATAGATACAAAATGTTGATAGATGACAGAGGATAAAATGATGATAAGTATTTGTTAAATTCTATTTAAAAATTCTCAATGAGTTAATAATTAGGAAGAAAACATTGATCAGTTAATCAAAATTTTATTTATTTTTTTTTTATTTTAAAGAGAAGAAAAAACAAAACAAATCAAAAGAAGAACAAATTTTCAAACCAACATAATAGGAGGGTAACAATGGTTAATACATTACGTATTACTATCTTTAAGTTAGTTATTCAGGACACCAGACATTAGCATTCAATTGTCCAAACATTTACATTGTATTTTATATAATCCAAACTTTTTAGGAAGGAAATGGTGATGAGAATCAAATTATCTAGTAATTTAACTGCATTATATTTACATGACAGCTAGGTGCATTATTTATCTGTGTGCCTATGCATGAGATTCATGTCATCTACTAAAACTGGAAGCTGGGCATGCTGGTAAATGCCTGTATTTCTGCATTCAGAAGGCGGAGAAAGGAGAATCCAATTTCAAGGCCAGCTGGTCTAGTTAGCCATACCATGCCTAAACAAAAGAAAACAAAACAAAACAAAAGCATTTATTTTCTAAATTGCTTAATGTTAAATTTACTAAATCTAAATATTACAGCAAAGTGAAATAATAAAAGCAGTCAGTTTGGCTAATTAGGCCTACTTCTTCACTCTTGTGTCCTTTTCTGCTGTTTTACCACAGAGACTTGCCTTGCCTCCATACTGTCCTTTCCCAATGTACCATTTGTTACAATTCAATGAAAAGGCATATTGGAAGCACATTCAAATTAAGGTAACAGGGCTGACTGTAGTATACATCCCAGGAATGTATGTGTTTAATGAGCAGAGAGTATTATTAGCATGTTGGTTAGATATTTTACCTCTAGATTTACCGAGAAATGAATTCTTTTCAGAATACATTAATTACTATGGCTTCATTAACTGCGATGTCCTATTTTGGTGAACCTCTAAGACTCAGTTTTCTTTTAAATGGACAAAGTATTCCCCTTATGGAATTGATGTAATGGTAAAATGAGAAAGTACACATAAAGTACTTAGCACAGTTTCTGGCAAAATGTATATGTTGAGGATATAGCTAAATTTTATTGAATCTAATCTCTATAAAATTATAAAGTGATACAGAATAAATTAAGAAATATTCATATAGTTAAATAATTACTTAAAATATTCCCAAACATATGTTTAAATATTATATATACTAGATTTTTCTATAAATGTACTTATTTATGGATGTATGACTATTCCACATGGCTCGCTGAATATTGGACACATGTCTTCTTGGATCAGCACAGCTACGTGGTTTGCAACCATTTGCATGAATTGTCTTGGTTGTACAAATGAGAAAATACTAGCATGTAACAACTTAAATGAGGTCGAAGGAAAAGGAATTTCATTTCAAATTAAGTTTTCTGTAAGTTAGAAAAAGTTAATGTTGAATGTTTTCATCTCTTGTGTTCTTGGGTTAATAATTATATTTTTCTTCAACAAAGATGCTTCTGCTGAGACAATAGTCACACCATGCATTTTGTTTGTTGAAGTAAAGGGCTGAAGGAGTTTGTGGGAACAATGGATGGTGGGCCTGTTCTGGGTGACAAGGAAGCTCTCCAGGAAAGGGACAGACAGCAACTGCCTCAGCAGTAGGAAAGCTTCCATGAGACTGCGGACAGAACTGTCACTGCTGACACCAATTGGTAAGGACCACAGCTTAATACTGGGGATGAATTACATATTGTATTTTCCTTTCTGTCACATACATGAGAGAAAAGTGAACACTTTTACTGAATAAGCCCCAGGTATCCTTGAACACATGTGAAGGAAAAAGTCTCTAAGAGAAAGTAAACAGACTTGATGGTAGTAAAGACAATGATAAATCCAAAAGCTAATTTCAATGATTAAAGTCACATGATTAAATAAATCACACACACAAGTTTAAATGTCACATGTTTTTTTTGTGAGAAACCCAAGGTATGAATAAAGAGCAAAATAAGATGTAGCTAATAGGAAGTAGGGAGATAGATCTTTGTCAGAGAGCAAGGTGATCAAGAGTTGGGTATAGGGTTACCTTCCTATGGTAATAATCTACAGATTATTTATGGTGAAATTTAAAAAATAAATCTGAAGGGAAATGTGCCATTTATATGAGTGATCTTTTCAATATATATAATAATGTATATTTATCCAGATTATTTTAATTAAAGAAGAATATACTAAAATCTTTTGACTTATAATGTCACAGACATCTTACATATATTATTTTATTTAATATCATTAACATCATCTCTGCTTTATATATAAGGGGCATTTCACTCACAGGATTATATGATTACCAATAGTCCTTCTTCCCTATAATATAGTCTCAAATTTTATTGCTAGTTAATGAGGGTTAATGAGGGTAGGGACAGGAGATGAAAAAGGAATTAAGATGTGTCATGTACATGTAGAAACTCTGTACAAGGAATGTAAACATATGTAGTGCAAGCATGTACTAATTAATAAATAAAATTTAAAAAAGATTTAAAGAAAGACATATGGTTCAGGTTGTATTATAAGCTATTAAAGTGGATTAATTAAAATCATATAACTCTATACATATCTATAATTTAAGAACGGATATGATGGAAAATAGTAAGAATGTGACAGATATATGGAGGTACATAATCACAGAGTAGGCATGAAATCCATGTATATAGCTTGTCAATATGATAGAAACACACATTCTGTCAAATAAAATAAATGATCATGTTTTATAAATTGTTGTAACCTGAGTATGCTGAGAAAATATAAAAGCATAGAGTCAGTGTGTTTTATGACCTAAAAGCCTCTTCCTGCATAAGCAAGGCAAGTGCCCACCTTATTTAGCAACCATATTAACTGTGCAAAAGCATGTTCATTGCTAGAAAAAGAATCTGGGGAGAAGGATGTGTAGTCTCAAAATGTCCTTGTTATACCTGTGTCAGGGAACAAATTATATCTTTAGGATTATTCTTTTAAAAATTACATAAAAGGTACTACATATAAATATGGCTAATTTTGTTTGCACTGCTACAACAGAGTATTTGAGAAAGGACAGTTAATAAATAATGGAAGTACATGTCTGTTATATAGGTTGGGATTTCCATGATCAAGAAATTAACACATTTAGTGTCTGGTATAGGCTCATGCCTAGCTTCATAAATGGCACCCTGTTGCTGTGACCTCACATGGCAAGAGGGCAGAAGAGCAAAAAGAGACAAATATTATGTACTCACATGGAAAAAGAAACTGGTGGATCAAGCCACTCTTGCAACCACTTTTATAAGGGGATTTAATACTATTAATCCTAAGTGAAATAAATCAACCTCACATGTGTAAACATCGTATTGTCTCCCGAGTGTAATAAAATGAAAGAGTAAATAAGGTCCAAAATGTACAGTAGATATTGCAAAAGGTTAAGAAACTGCTCAAAAAGAAAGAACAACTGTGATGGCAGAAAGAAAAGGAAGGGAAAAGAAAAAAAAAATATATATATATATACAAGATAGCTAAGATAATTACACTACTAATTTCTATTAGTTCATTCAAAAGAATGGTTTGTGCTTATATTGTTTGATCAATTTTTCATTCCTATGTCTTTTAATCTGAGCAACTACTTTGAAGATAATTATAAGGAATATATTAACCATTGTTAATCCCCTATTAGCTTGTTTTGAAATTCTGTATAATTGTTTTTCTTGTTTTTCTCTTTAAAATAAAAAAGAAAGTTAATGAAATGCATATTTCTATTAAATGATTCCCCCCAAATAAAAGAATTAGATGTGGATTATTCTTTACTGCATTAAAAATGTACCAAGGAACTGTACACAATAAGAAAACAATTCGTAGAGAAGCATTGAAGACTGAGGGGAAGAGTATGGTAGACTCTGACATGGAGCTTAAGCAAAAAGAAAATATATAGTAGAAAGGATAACTTAATTTTCAAGCACTAATACATTCACAATAGTGAATTGGGGGAATGTTAAAGAAAAGAATAATTACAAGATGTTCATTTATGCATAATCTTTTTCTTTAAATACTCTTAGGAGCACATGACCACTACTAAGAGGAAACTGAGTAGTAGCATCCAATTTACCTTCCTATGGTAATAATCTACAGATTATTTATGGTGAAATTTAAAAAATAAATCTGAAGGGAAATGTGCCATTTATATGAGTGATCTTTTCAATATATATAATAATATATATTTATCCAGATTATTTTAATTAAAGAAGAATATACTAAAATCTTTTGACATAATGTCACAGACATCTTACATATATTATTTTATTTAATATCATTAACATCATCTCTGCTTTATATATAAGGGGCATTTCACTCACAGGATTATATGATTGCCAATAGTCCTTCTTCCCTATAATATAGTCTCAAATTTTATTGCTAGTTCTTCAAATCCTACAATAAAGAAGACAGAGACATTTATTCTATTATTTCTCAACCATACTCCAAAGGTATTGTTGGATTTTTATTTCCAGCTATAAAGTAACTGTTACTGGATTTACCTTTCCATTAAAAACCATAATACAGTGTACAAAACATACTGAGCAACAGTTTTCAGGTGCCAACAAATAGACAGATTGTGTTTGTGATACTTGAAAGAAGAAAACCACAGGAGGATAGCATTATCATCCCTTTAAATTTCTGCCTTAAGACTGTCCTGCCCAGGTTCTTGGAGACAGAGAACAAACAGGGCTGGACTGTAGTCTCATGAAACAAAGAAATCAAACAGTGTAGTCTCAGGCAGCTCACGTGCCAAGCATTTTCAGCCAATTTTTCTAAAAAGAAAGAATTGCAGTGCAAGGGAGTCTGTGGTGAAATCTGTGACAGCTACTCGACCAAGGTCTAGGATATTCTTGCTCAGATATTAACCCAAAGATGCATTGAAAACATCACCCGTTATAGAGCCAAATGATGAATAGCAATAGAAAGTTAAGCAGTGTGGGGACACATTAGAGTAGTAAGCCAGCCATAGTGGAGAAACCTGGCTGAGTTCCTTGGTAAGACCTCAGGAAGGACAACACTTCAAAGTAAATACCTCACCATAAAGTATTTGTTACAATCTGAATATAACGTGTAAACCAAGGGAGGCTTCCCATAAAAAAGAAGAGATTGAAGCTTGACAGAACCATAAGATTCACAGGGAATTTCTTTCCATATCCAAGCTAGCTTAGGTACTTCCTTCAGTGATTATTCTTTCATTTATTTTCAATTTCCTGCTGCTCATTAGCTTTTCAAAGTGTCCACATTTTTGTATTTTTATCAGAAATAATCAAGAAGCAGAAATCACCATTTTAAACTCATGGTCTTTTCCACTGATTCCTCCTACTTTGTCTCTGGCAGAGTCAAATATAGCAAACACACCCACATTCCTCGCTTCAAGAGCAATCTGAATGCTGTCCTACTCACATCACTGAAACTGGGCCTAGTAATGATAAAGTCAAAAGACACCTGCCACTTCTCACTCTTCTTGATTTCTCAACTTTATTTGGGTCGGTTGATTTGTTTGGATACATCTTTGCTACTGAAATATATAACACTATCCTCCAAAATTTTAGTCTATATTTTCAATTTTATTTGTTCACTTTGTTCCTCTGATTTTTCGTAAAGTGTTAATATTACACAGTATTTTGTTTCAATTATTTCTTTTTGTACTCTTTTTCCATCTCATGCTTTCTGTCTGGATGCAGTCCAGTATTTCAGGCACTGGATGTACTATCTGCATGCTGCTGACTCTGATAGGTCACCGAGGGGCTTTTCTTAATAGTTTCTTAAACATACTAACCATTACTTACCACCCCACCTCTCAAATTATCCTCTACATTTATATTTCTTTCTCAATGAATTGTACAACTACATTCCTAGTGATCTAGGGAGAAAGTTATAGCTCTTCTTTGTATCTTTTCCTCCTTAACCCTCGAATAGGCAAACAATGACGAATTGCTGTACAATTTAAATTTGGTGGATTACAAAAGAGTTTCTCCCTCTTTATCTCATTGCCACTATTTTACATCATTTTCCAGTCATTAACATAGATACAAAAAATTTCTTCCAACTCATAATGTCTATTCTGTATTGACATAAATGAATGAGTCTGCTCTAAATGAAATGAAAAACTTCATTTATCGGGAGGCCAATGTGAGTGACTATGGCCTGGGAACACAGAATAAGTTGCCCTGAGTTACATGTTCTCCTGTAGAAGAAGTTGCATGAAGTTTTGTAGTCACAAAACAAAAGAAACTCATAAATCAATACATTTACCAATTACTTTGGTGGAAGCATGAAGCAGGTGAATATAACAAATTGTTTAAATCTCTGTCAATTTTACAGGTTATCTGATTGCATTGTTAGCTTTGGCATGGTGGAGGATAGAGATCTGCTAAACTTAGTGATACATCCTGGGAAGTTTATGTATTAGTAACAAGAATGTTAGGTCAGATACAAATGTGAAGGTAAGTGGCTAATAAAGTGATTGAAACGGTGCAAGAAAAATTTGGCTTTTGACTGTCAGTGCTCCATGTCTCCAGTTTCATTATGCTCTACTTAGTCCAGGTCAAGCACCTTGAAGGATCTTTAGATGCAAATTTTCCAAAGAACTTCATTTCATATCATTTGTTCATGTTTTCCAAACAAAGTGAATGAATATTTCTAAAAATAAAAATGTGTATTTATTAAGTCTACTTGTAGTCTACTTTAAAGATACTACAAATATTCTTTCTCCTTAATATTTTTTATCTGGGACATACATTTTTCTATCTACTTTGTATCAACTTTTCTGTTTTCCCAAGATTTACCTTACCTATTACAAGGCTCTGTATGCAGTATAATTACAAAAATATCATATGGTAAGTAGCTAACTTTTATGTCATTTACTAATATAAAAGAGAAGCGAAAAAACATCTAAACTTTGGTGCCTGGCTAGCAGAATCTGAAAATTATTTTATGATTATTTGTAATAAATACTCAAGATGAGAAATGGTTAAAATGGAGTAATTAGTTTTTTTGTATTGTGGTTAAATTTCTATAATGAAACAAGTGAGCTTGATACATAATAGTTCACTAGCCCATTGTTGAGGTGTGTAACAGTAAAAAATACCATTGAATTGTATGCACAGGAGAACAAAATTTGATGGGCAGTTGAATGATCTTTATTGGGATTCTATTTTTGTATATTAAATATTGATTAACTTGTAGTACCTTTGATTTATATAACAACTCCCACAATAGAGGATGATGGACAAAATTGAGTAAACTTTTGAGTACTTAATAATAACCTTTTGAAGTATGATTTTCTACATGTCTATTTTATGATTGTGCAAAGTGAGCTTCAAAAAGCTTGAAGCACTGGCCCAAGGATGCATATATAGTAGAAACTAAAGTTATGATTCAAACCCAAGTGTGCATTTTACTGCCATCATGATTAAATGTCCACCTTTCAAAAGCAAGCATTACATTGCTTTTCTACTGTAGAGTTGAATTTTATCTTGAAGCAATGACTTTTGAAATAATACAAATCTATTACATACATATTTATTCTTAACTGCTACATTTAAATGTTCATTATGTTTATTTAGAATTAAAATAAGTAGGCTTTACTTTGTCTTTCTAAGCCAGCTTAATTAAATACTAATTATGAAGCTATTTATTAGACTATCTAATCTAATTATCTTTAAAGTATATTAATAAAGTAATAGGATATATTATTATGCAAAATGTCTAATATCATTCTAATTCTGGAAGAAGAAAATTAGAATACTTTAAATGTTTAATTTTTTTAAAGAGAAGATAAAAACCAAAATAAAACAAAAAAGAACAAAATTTCAAAACAACATAATAGGAGGGAAACAATGTTTAATATATTATACATTGTTATCTTTAAATTAGTTACTCAGAGTACAAGATATCAGCATTCAATTGTCTAAACAATACTGCCATAAACCTTTCCTTTCAATGAACTAAGCAAAATTAGTAGTGTATCTATCTTAACCATCTTATATGTAAATAATATTTTTTCTTTTCCCTTCTTTCTTTTCCCCATTCCCCAACTCCAGACTCTCTTTTCTTTCGAGCAGTTTTTTTCTGATTCATCATATCTATTGTACATTTTTGGATATTATTTACTCTTTCAGTTTCTCACACTAGGGAGACAAAACGATGTTTGCACATGTGCATCCAGTTAATTTCACTTATGAGTATTTTCTTGTGTTGCAAACATTTACCTAAAAAAGTCTCCAGTTTATCCTTCTTCATGGCTGAGTAGTACTCCATTGTATAAAAATACCACATTTTTTCTTATTCACTCCTCAGTTGATGGGCATTTGGGTTGCTTCCAAGATCTACCTATTACAAATTGTGCTGCTATATACATGGATGCACATATATTGCTGTGGTATGATGTTTTTCATTCTTCTGGGAAGACACCCAGAAGGGGAATAGCTGGATCAAAAGGGAACTCCAATCCTATTTTTTTGAGGAATCTCCACACTGATTTCCACAGTGGCTGTACCAGTCGACACTCCCACCAACAGTGAAGAAGGGTTCCTTTTTCCCCACAGCCCCTCCAGCATTAGTTGATAATAGCCATTCTTTCTGGGATGAGATGTATCTCAGAGTTGCTTTAATTTGCATCTCTCACATGACTAGTGATGTTGAACTTTTTTTGTATATTTATTTGCCATTGTATTTCTTCATCTGAGAAATGTGTATTCATCTCAGATGCCCATTTTTGGATTGGGTCTTTAAATTTGGGAGGTCTGATTTTCTTGAGTTCTTTATATGTTCTCGATAGTAATCCTTTGAGGAACAACTGGCAAACATTTTTTTCCATGTTGTGAGGTGTCTCTTCACTCTGTTGGTGGTTTGTCTTGCTGTGAAAAAACTTTTTAATAAGATGAGATCCCAGTTGTTGATTCTTTGTGATAGTTCCTGTGTAGTTGAGGTTTTAGTCATAAAGTCTTTGCCTACACCAATGTCTTCAAGGGTTTTACCTATCCTACCTTTCAGCAAATTTAATGTTTCTGTTTTAATATTTAGATTTCTGATCCACTTTAAACTTAGTTTAGTGCATGGTGAAAGATATGGGTCTAGTTTTAATCTTTAGCATGTGCAGAGCCAGTTTTTCCAGCACCATTTATTAAAGAGGCTATCTTTCTTCCAGTGAATGTGTTTGGCACCTTTGTCAAAGATAAGGTGGATTAGGGCCGGTGAGATGGCTCAGCGGCATAAGCGTCTGCCTTGAAAGCGCTTATGACTCCTGGATCCCACATACGAAAAAGGGGCCGGTGATAACGCTCAGCGGCACGGGTGCCTGTTGGTGCGCGAGATCCTGAGGTCGAACCCCCAGTACCCACAAAAAAAAAAGATAAGGTGGATTAGTATGTCTGGAGTTGTTTCAGCATCTTCTAATCTATTCCATTGATCATCAGGTCTGTTTTTTTTTTGCCAGTACCACACTGTTTTTATCACAGTCACCTTACAGCAAAATTTCAGGTCAGGGATTGTGATGACCCGCACCTTCCCTTTGTTGCCCATAATTGCCTTTGCTATTCTAGGTATCTTCTGATTCCAAATGAATTTTAGGATTGTTTTCTCTAATTCTGTGAGATATGCTATTGGAATATTGATTGGAATGGCATTAAATCTGTATAACAATTTTGGAAGTATGGCCATTTTCACTATATTGGTTCTTCTTATCCAGGACCAAGGGATATGTTTCCATTTTCTGATATCCTCTTCAATCTCCTTTTTCAGAGTACTGTAGTTTTCAGTGTATAGGTATTTTACAACCTTTGTGAGGTTGATTCCTAGGTATTTCTTTTTTTTATGTTATTGTAAAAGGTATGGTTTGCCTAATTTCTCTTTCAGTAAGTTTTTTATTTGTGTAAAAAAAAGGTATTGATTTTTGAGAATTGACATTGTATCCAGCTATACTACTGAATTTGCTTATTAAATCTAGCAATTTTTTAGTGGAGATTTTGGGGTTTTCTATATAGAGTATCATGTCATCTGCAAATAATGATAATTTAACTTCTTCCTTTCCAATCATTATTCCTTTTATTTATATCTCTTGTCTTATTGCTCTAGCTAAAGTTTCCAGGACTATGTTGAATAAGAGTGGGGACAGTGGACATCCTTGTCTTGTTCCTGATTTTAGAGAGAGAGCCTTCAGTTTTTGCCTATTTAGTATGATATTGGCTGTTGGTTTGTCATAGATAGCTTTTATCAGATTGAGATAAAGACCATTTATTCCAATTTTCTGCAGGGTTTTTATCATGAAAAGGGGCTGGATTTGTCAAAAGCTTTTTCTGCATCTATTGAGACGATCATATGATTTTTGTCTTTGGTTCTGTTAATATGGTGTATTACATTTATAGATTTATGTATGTTGAACCATCCCTGCATCCCTGGGATGAATCCAACTTTGTCATGGTGTATAATCTTCTTGATGATTTGTTGGATTCTATTTGCCAGTATCTCACTGAGGATTTTTGCATCTATGTTCATTAGGGAGATTGGCCTGTACTGCTCTTTCTTAGTTGGGTCCTTCTCTGGTTTTGGTATCAGGGTAATGCTTGCTTCCAGGAATGAATTTGGGTGTTTTTCATCCCTTTTGATTTCATTAAAAAGTTTGAGAAGTATTGGTGTTAGGTCTTCTATAAATTTCTTGTAGAATTCGGCAATGAATCCATCAGGGCCTGGGCTTTTCTTTGCTGGGCGGTTTTTAATTACATCTTTGATTTCATAGGTTGATATAGGTTTATTTAGGATTTTTTTTTTGTGGGTACTGGGTGGTCGACCTCAGGACCTCGCACGCCAGCAGGCGCCCGTGCCACTGAGCGATATCACCGGCCCCTTTTTCGTATGTGGGCTCTGGGAGTCGAACTCGGGCCCTCGTGCTTGCCAGGCAGGCACTTAAGCTGCTGAGCCATCTCACCGGCCCCCTATTTAGGATTTTTATATCTTCTTCATTCAGTTTTGGTAATTGATACATATCTAGGAATCTGTCCATTTCTTCTGCATTTTCCATCTTAGTAGAATATAAATTTTCAAAATAGGTATAAATGAGCTTCTGGATTTCTGCAGGGTCTGTCGTGATATTGACCTTTTCATTTTCAATTGCATGGATTTGAGTCTTTTCTTTTTTTAATAAGGTTAGATAAAGGTTTGTCAATCTTATTTATTCTTTCAAAGAACCAACTATTTGATTCATTGATTCTTTGTATAGTTTTTTAGACTCCAATACATTAATTCCTGCTATGATCTTTATAAATTCCTCCCTTGAATGAGCTTTTTGCTTAGCCTGCTCTTCTTTTTCTAGAAGTTTGAGGTTCACCATTTAGTTGTTTATTTGTGCTTGCTCTATTTTCCTGATATAGGTATTTAATGCTATAAATTTCCCTCTTAGGACTGCTTTCATTGTATCCCATAAGTTTCAGTATGTTGTACTGTCATTATCATTCAGTTTTAGAAGGAGTCTAATTTCTTCTTTAGTTTCATCTGTGACCCCTTGGTTGTTCAGGAGGGTGCTGTTTAATTTCCATGTGTTTAGGAAGTTTTTATGATTTCTTTTGCCATTGATTTCCAATTTCATTGCACTATGGTCTGATAATATGCATGGGGTAATTTCAATTCCTTTGCATTTACTTAAGCAGGTTTTATGAGCTAGTATGAGGTCTATTTTGGAGAACATTCCATGTGCAGCTGAGAAGAATGTGTATTCTGATGTTGTGGGGTGGAACACTGCAGACATCTGCTAAGTCCATTTCTTCAAAAGTTTGGTTCAGTTCTACTATTTCATTATTGATTTTTTGTCTAGTTGATCTGTCTTTTTGTGACAGTGGAGTATTGAGATCCCCCAATATAATTGTATTAGTGCTTATTTGATTTTTCATGTCCTTTAATACTTGTTTTATATAGTTGGGTGCACTGCTATTTGTTGAATATGTATTTATGATTGTTATCTCTTCCTCTTGTATTGTTCCCTTTACAAGGCTGTAATGACTATCTTTATCTCTCTGAATCATTCTTGGCTTGAAATTCACTTTGTCTGCAAAAAGAATAGCTACCTCTGCTTTTTTCTGGGTTCCTGTCACATGTAGTATTGTTTTCCATCCTTTGATTTTCAGTCTATGAATTTCTTTCTGAATTAAATGTGTTTCTTGTATACAGCATATTGTTGGATCTTGCTTCTTGATCCATTTTGCCAGTCTGTGCCTTTTTATTGGTGAATTGAGACCATTAACATTGATAGTTAAAACTGATATGTATTGAATTATACCTGTCATGTTATTTTCCTGTTGTTGGTTCCCCCTCTTTTTTTCCCCTCCCTCTGTTTAATTATCTGCCCTGTCTGGTGGATTCCTTCTATTGTGGTTTCTTAGTTGTAGCCCTTGTTATCTTGTTGTAGAATGTCCGTCAGAACACTTTGGAGCACTGGTTTGGTGGTCATAAATTTTCTCATATGTTCTTTGTTATAAAAGTATTTTATTTCCCCATCAAATTTCATAGATAGTTTTGTGGAGCACATCAATCTGGGTTGAAAATTATTTTCCTTTAGAGCTTGAAATACATCATTCCAAGCTCTTCTTGACTTGAGGGTTTGTGCTGAAATGTCAGCTGTGATTATGATTGGCTTTCCTTTATAGGTGATTTGTCTGTTTTCCCTAATAGCTTTTAAGATTCTGCTCTTGTGTTGAATTTCTGTGATCTTGACTATGATATGTCTGGCTGAAGATTTCTTTTTGATCATGGCTAGTTGGAGTCTATAAGCCTCATTTATATGAAGATCAAATTCTTTTTCTCTACCAGGGAAATTCTTCATGATAATGTCTGTGAACAGGGTCTTATTGTACTTTATGCTATCTCCTGCTTTTTAAGTGATTCCAATTAGACTTAAGTTATTTCTCTTAGTGTCGTCTAGCAGATGCTGGATTGATTTTTCCTGGTCCCTTGTTACTTTTAAGAATTCTTTCTTTTCATGATCACTAATGGCAAGCCTGTCTTCTATATCTGAGATCCTGTCCTCACATTGGCTTAATCTGCTACAAATACTTTCAATGGAATTTTTGTTCTCCTGGATATCTGCTTGAATCTGCCTTTTGGATTCCTTTTCTTTCCTATGCTGAGCATTCATGGTTTCCATCATTTTCTTAAGCTCATCTATTTTTTGGTTTGTGTCTGCTCTAGTGTTCTTAAGCATGATCTTCATTGTGGACATTATCTCTGCAGTTACCTGAGAAATTATTTCTGATTTAAATTTTTCCAGAGCCTCATTCAACTGCTTTGATGTTACCACTTCAGAGATGTCAGGTCAGTGGCTTTCAGTTTGTCAGACCTCATTGCCCAGTGGGTTTGCCTTTGGTGAACTGGATGTGTGGGGTTGCATCTTTTTTAAGTGTCATCTCATTTTCTTTTCTTTCTTTAGTTTAATTCCTGGGGTGATGCTTGTAAATTACCTATGGTATGTTGCTTTATTACTAGTGTTTGAAATCCTTAGGAGATGAATACTTCTCTGTGGTATCTTCCAGGCATAGTTTATTTGGGGGTTTTGAGCCTGCTGCAAGATCCTACCACTTCAATTTGTTGGGTATGAGAAGTTGCTGCCTCTTTGGCCCAGTCCTTCATTCTTTGGTACTGTGCCATAGTATTTTCCGTAACCCTTAATCAATCTCAGTCATGGAATACCAGGAAGAAAAACTGTTTTGAACAATTATGTCACTTTTGACTATAATGGTACCTAAAACATCAAACACAGCCTAGAAAATGACAGTATGAGCTAACCAGTTATTTGCCACTTTTAACCATATAAAGTAGAGTTGTGGTTATATTATGAAATCTAAAACACACCAGAAAAATTATATGCAGTATATAAGTCCTTAATATGTCAATTTTGCCCTCAGGAGTTTAAATTTAAATTGAGTTAAGGAGGAAATAGAGAATTGAGAGAAAAGGAAGAAATAAGATGTATGGCAGGGGGACCAAGAGTGATCCTGCTGACATTGGGAAACTGGTGTAGATGACTGGTAGGAAAAAGAGAAGGAAGTTATAAAAGGAAGAACAGATCAGAACCACAATCACAAGGAGGTTAGAGGCTCTGTTAACACTCATATCAAAACCAGATAGAATAATGAAGGAAAGAGCAAACAGACAAACAAAAACAAAAACTAAGACCAAAACAACAAAACAAGCAAGCAAACAAATAAAAAACCCACAATAAAAGAACACCTTCACCAGAACAAAAAACAAATGAAAGAACAAGAGAAAAAAAGAAAAACAATAATTAGTTCCAGGTTTTGACTCTACTGTAGGCAGGCACCATGTGGTGACAAATTCCTCTTCCATGCAGGTCTGTCCCTGCAAGCCAGGAGCATCCCTTTGGCTGGGCAGTGAGCAGTAGCCTGTACTCTCTGGCAGATACCAGTCTCATTCACCTGCCACTGTCCATGCACTTTCCATAGGCCTGAGAGCTGCAGTGCCACACTGAGTTTCTATCCCTGTGTTCTGGTGCCACGCTGTTTCTCTGCCCCCCCCACAATGGTGCCTGGCCAATCACTCTCTCTTGTGTGGGATGGCTTCACCTTGGAGGCACACACCGCTAGGCAGCACAGTCTTTCACTGCTCCCCTGCACTGCCACTGCCTCACGTTCCCCCATGGAGTCCCCCAGGGGTGTCAGCTGCCACAGTGTGCCCACAGATTTGAACTTCTGTTGTGCTGTGGTTCCTGGCATAGGGATAAGTTGCCCATAGTCTCCTACTTATTCCTCAAAAACACTATTCACTCACTCCTTGTGTCCCAAACTGTGCCTTAGAATTTTCCTGGGTCCAGGGGAGCCACCTCACTCCCTCCTGTGCTCTCCAAGTCACTATATTCCAGTGGATGAAAGGCAACTTTTAGAGAGTTTAGTTGCCTGCTTCTTACAAATCTGCCATCTTTTTTTTTTGAGTGCTTAAATTTTTAAATAAATAGAGAATTCCATGGTAACAGGACAATATATCTATGCTTTATCTTAAAATTCCAATTTAGTTTTATTTTTTGTGGGAACCAGGGGTCGATCTTAGGACCTCACATGCCAGCAGGCGCCCATTCCTCTGAGCGATATCACTGGACCTTTTTTCGTACATGGGTTCCAGGAGTTGAACTTGGGCCCTCGTGCTTGCCAGGCAGGCCCTTATGCTGCTGAGCATCTCCTGGGCCCCAAAAATCTAATTTAGATAGCCAGGGATTTTGCTCAGTGGTGAGGTGCCTGCCTGGCAAGCGTGAGGTCCTGAGTTCTATTCCCGGTACCACCCCAAAAAATCTCCAATTAAATCAGTTAAAATTTAAATACTGGAAGCCATAAAATTACAAAAGAGAAAATGATGTAATGTGCTTATATAAAAATACATATATGAATATTTTGTAAAGTGATGATGCATTTATAGGTGTGAAGAATGCTTGTTGCCCAAAAACCATAAATAGTAGTACAAGAACAAATAATTTATCAGCAGCAGAATCATTCATTGCTAAAAAAAAGTAGGACTTGAAATGAAAGTACTGGAACAGGGTGAGGGTGGACTTATAAAACTGCAGTATTACAAAAGAGAAAAACAATCTACTTAAAATTTGGAAAGGTTATAAAGCTACAGTTCAGAGAAAATTATATTCATGTGACATTAAGCAGAGAGAAAGATGCACAACATGACTAATAATTATAGGATATATATTTTATCACATGAATATCAAAAAGACTGATAGCGGACAATATGTGGTAATGTATACAAGCAGATATTCTCCCTTTTAAAAGTGGGAATGCAAATTTTTTGAAAACAAATATTTAGGTGGTACCTCAAAAGTAAATTAGGCATAATTTTAAGACAGTTTATTCCTTAACAAAAATTTATTGTACAGCTATTATAAAGTTACCAAAACATTGTATATTAAAGGACATTTAGTATTAACACTTTTTGTAATGTCATATGGTTGGATTTCACCTAGACATAAACATATTATAAAAAGTGAATGCTAAATCAATTATAGTACCTATGATAACTATTCAGGTACTAAAAAAATAATTCTTTCTTCCTCCATATATAATGAAAATAATATCAAACATGTATGATTTAATGTTTTAAAAATAAAACACTTAATGAATTAATATTAGCAGTGTTAATCTGAAGAAAGAAGGTGTGCTCAGTACTGGAAGTGGAGAGAGCGCCACTTAGCAATGCGATCACTGAGGTTTTATAGATTGGACCCCATAGTAAGTTAAGGAATCAGATGCTGGGCTAGGGCTTTGATCAGTCTCACTTGGGTGTGGTGTGCTGAAGTGTGTGCCTTATTAATTATGGTGTGATCTTTTGGCTAAGATCAAGAGCTTTAATACACGTAGAGATGATTGCTCTGAAAAGGCAATAAACTTTTCAGGTTCTATTCCTCTCCTGCCTATGTGGTGAAAACGTTGTATCCTGGTTTGCTCATCATCTGCACCCAAGGAAGGATGGCCAAACCTTGCCTTAAAATAGGACCCCTCTGCTTGGCCTTTTGCTAATCCTTGTCCTTTTCTCCCACTGCTGCTTGGTGGAGACAAAGGTGAATCAATTGAAAGTCTTCACAGAAACAGTCTTGAAATTTGAAGGGAATGCTTGAGTGGAAAATATCTTGCTTTATATGCAAATCTAAGCATTATGAAAAACTTGATTGGTAAATTTAACACGACTATAAAAGATTTTTACCTCACATTTTCCTGGATAATCTGGGTAAGTCCTGCCACTGTGGTCATCATCAATGGAGTGCAATAATGAACTTTAATAGAGTGAATGATAATCAGTATTCACAAGGGGTGCAAAAGTGATGCAGGTGTGAGTAAATCATATCGAATAACTGATAGAGGGAACTGCTGATGTTAGAAGGGCTGTATTGTTGATGATGCTGCAACATTTTATTTGCAGGTGAGAAATAAAAACATTGTACAAGAATGGGAACATCAATAAATATTTCTTATACTTGAAAATGAAGAAATAGTGCTTAGATGGAAATTTTAGCCACTCATTTGATAAAAATCAAATAAAAAATTTTCCCTTCTTTAGTCAAAATTCTAAGTCTTCATCAAAAAAATCACTGTCACTTCCTATGAAGTCAAAATTTTGAAGTATTTCAAAATATATTTAATGAAAATAAATTTTCTCTGTATCCATATTTCATAGGTGTGGCCCTGGTTAGAGGAATAGTATAGAGTGTTAGAACAAAAATTATAAACATGCTTTAAACAGTATTTTGTACTGTTGTTTTTATGTATGTATTTTTAGATATTCAAAAATAGTCATATATTTATATAAATAAATGCTTAGAAAAATAATTTGGCTATATAATGCTTTAGAAAATCTTTTAATATTGTGTATAATTTTATGAAAAATTTCAAAGTTGACTCAAGAAAAATTATAATATTTTAATAGGCCAGAAAACATGTTGGAGCACTGTATAAATTCTGCATAATTCCCCCTCCAGAAATAGTTTCCAGATTTGATGTTTGAATGATTAGTTTTGTCATTCTTTATATGAATCTATAATCTTTTTATTAAAATATTTTGATCAATAGAAAAGGTGACCCACTCATATTTTATAATTTATACCCCTTGATGTAATACAAAAAAAGAAAAGAGGAAAATTATGTATCAATCTATCTTTAAATCAATATGGACTTACCACCAACACAGAGTAGAGTCCAAGAACACATTTAATAATGATAAAAATGCACCATGATATTGTAGAGTTTCTCCTAGGAAGCAAGTGTGGTTCTATGTCAACATATTAATAGAGAAAAAGAAGGCATTTCATTGATGCCAAAAAATTCAATAAGTGGCTATTTTATTTGTATAATTTCATGACCATTGCATGGCACAAAAAATGAAAGAAATGATTACTAGGAGTCAATGTCTAATCCATATTCCAATAGGGCCCCAAATGTGCTGCCATTAATTGAGATTCCTCAGCCTGACAAAGTCTCAAATGACAGATTCAACTTGAAACCTCCGAGGCATTTTTACTGATAAAACAAGGAAGCAAGGATAAAAGAAAAAGAGGGAGCAGGAACTCATGTTGGGGCAGAGGATGGTCAGGGGAAGTTCAGGGTGGTCTGTTAAATGACTGACCTTGGGACCAATATAAATGATAAATCAGAACATCAGGAGGACAAGGGCAAATCAATGCTTTAGGCAATATATTTTGATCCTACTTTGGCTTGTGGCCTGGAAGGCTATGTTTTTTTATAATTAGGTTTATTGGTACAATTTAGATACAAATAATTATCATATTCTTTGTAGGGAATTTTTACCTATACATGATGGAATTGACCATGGATGTTTCTATGAAAAAATATATGCATTTCTTAAAACATTTACTAGGTCAAGTGCAATAATAGTCAACTATATTGTGACCATTTCAAATTGTGTAGGAAAAAGCACTAGTGAATTTAAGAATACATTTTTAAATAGTATTAGCTTTTGTAATTGTGATACTATGCTCCACTATCCTGAATAAATTTTACATATTAAGGTAGTCATCCTTTTGCAAAAGATGACACATATGTTACAAAATTCCTTGGCTTTCACCAACCTGAAAATTACATCTCTCAACAGCTCTACTTGTATCTAATCATTAATTTTTACAACTCCAAGTCCACATGTATACATCTAAATTCAAATAGGTACCAAATCCTATTTCTCTAATCCTTCCTTCCACTTCTTTCCATCTTTATATGTGACATTTAAATTCAGGCCATTGTAACCTCAGATTTTCAAAAAAAAATTGTATCAGGCTTTTAATCCATGACTTCCATTCTAGTCAATTTATGTCCAAATAATTCTCCCAACTGTTTTTAGGCTATTCTTTCCATCATTAAAGTGATAATGTCACTACTGGTAAACTCTCTTAAGTAGCCACTATCAGAAAATAAATTTGCGTTCCCTAAATCTTCATCAACAGGACAACTTCCAGAGCTTCTAAAGTCTATGGAACATTTCCCAAGCTTTCCTCTTTTTACAGTCACAGCTATAAGGAGAAGACCATGCTTACTCTGTCATCATCTTTTTCCTTCCCCATTTTATTATATCTGAGAATAATTTTAATGATTCATTACTTAATACAGGCAATTTTCTTCAAAGTCTGGGTTTCCTCTTTAGTAGAAATAATGATTTTAACAGTTTTCTCCATGCCATCTATGCCTGAAGCTGAGTAGAGTTTGATTGGTAATTCATAAATTTATGTTTCCATTTTGACAAAATTCTTGCATGTGTTTTCTTGTTCCTTTGATCATTTATTCATCTGTCATCTTGTAGCTTGAATACTTGAATTTAACCTCTCATTCAGATTTTTGAAATTGTTAAATCTGAGAATATTTTTAGAATATGTTTAAAAATGTGATTTTTTTTTAAATTTTGACCTTTTTTTCAGTATTCTCATATATGATCCATTTTTGGAAATGGTATATATGCATATTTTTAAAAAGTGCAATATTTATATGGTGCTGATATTTAGTTGTAACTAATAATTCTATCTTACATTTTACTCACATTATATTGGTGCTCATTTTCACTTTCAGTTTTGATTATTACTAATATTTTCAATTGATTTTCCAATGATTGGGTTGTATTAAATTATACTATAAAAGAAGCACACCCATCACAATTATAGACATGCATTTACTGACAGTCCTTGCTTTGCACAATGATGGGAAACTTTTAAAATGCTTATATAAATTGAAATGTGCTACATAATCTTTTTAGTCCATGGAACAAATAACAGTATTTCTATTACTTTCAGACACTTTTCTCAAAACATTAAAAACTCTGTGAGTTATAAATATATAGGGGAAAGCAAAATTAATACAATTAATATTCTTTTGCTATAGCATTCTCTATTTATGAGAACTGAGAATTAGGCTTTTATTTTCCATAATTTAAAAATTTTAAGGGGCAGTTTTACAATGATGGGTGTCCTCTCTCTGTGTAAGTTGAAATATAGAATAAATTTCTATGCTCTGACAGATCATCATATTCATTTGTAAGTTTAGATCTGCTTTCCACATTTCCCCTTACACTTTCAATGGCATAACATATCTTCAAATTTCCTTAGTGCACATATTTTTGCCAATTTTAGTTTCTCTGGAACATTTTCATTATTTCTTATGACACCATTGCCTCGTCTGTATGATATTGGTCTACATTGAACTCCTTCTTGTGTGTGTCTATCTGTCTGTTAAGTAGTGGTACTGTCAACAAATCCTTGACCAGCTATTGCTCATGTCATTTGATTCAGCTTTCTTCTCCAATATTTTCACTTTTCATCTACTTACTGTATTTTAAATTTATAAGTCAATCCTTTCTTTAGGTTATACAGTTTTATAAAGTGTCTCATAGATTTGTTATTAGAAGACAAGGAGGCAACAAAACTATGCATTTTGCTGTCTTTGTATGAAAGGTTAACAAATACATAGTGGTAAGTCACTGAAAGTGATAGATCGCTGGTTAAGATAAATTTTTGTAATTAGTATTTTGTGGATTGAAGCAAGAGCAGGGAAATTTGAACTTCATGGTAATACAAATTTGAACTAATATTGAACAAATAGAGCTATTTAAATGAATATCAGGACTGCACAATGAACACTGCACATATATACATATATTTTACATAAGTACATGCCATGTATTCATGGCATCTCTATCTGCCAGAATTAATTTTGTTCATAATGTCCTATAAAATAAAATTTGATTTTGAGTTTGAAGGAAGAGATTAGTCTTTTTTCTCACATGTTTGATAATTTGATTCTGGAGTAAAACAAGTTTAGCTCAGCAATTTGCAAACTACATCCTGAGTAAAAAATCTGGAAACCACCTAAATTTTTATTTGTTCTTTTAAAATCTTCTATAAGGTGACATTTAAAAAAAACTTAATTTTTTTAAATTAAAAAGCTCTTTGTAGGGGCTGGTGAGATGGCTCAGTGGCATAAGCACCTGCCTGGCAAGCGCGGTGGCCCGAGTTTGACTCCCGGAACTCACATACAAAAAAAGGGCCAGTGATATCGCTCAGTGGCACAGGCGCCTTCTGGTGCACGAGGTCTTGAGGTCAACCCCTGGTACCCACACAAAAAAAAGCTCTTTGTAATGAGAAAATCTTTTCAGATTTACATCTCAGAGTTCATAATTTTTTGGTGGAATACATTCATTGAAGTATATTCTCTGGTTCTTTCTTTACTATCAAAACAGATTTAAATATTTGAAACAGACATTGCATGGGCTGCAAAGCTTAAAATATTTCTACCTGGCCTCTTTTGGAAGAAATTAGGTGTACTTTGTTTAGAAAACAAATAATTTATGCATGCAATTATGTATGCACATGTACAATACATGCATATATATATGATAATATGTATTTACTGATAATGCTTTCAGTGCTTAGAAGTAAATGACTATTATATCTTTTGTGGCTTTTTTGTCTTTAATTTCACTTGGTGTAGAACTAAAATATCCACTGCTTCTATTCTTAATTTGCCTCATTACTGTTTTTCTGGGTTTTTTAGTTAATGCCATTGCTCTTATGTTTACTCATTATTTTAATTAATTCCAAAATTATATTGTTTTAGTGTGAGTTAGAGCCATAATATTTATCTATTATTATGGGATCTGAAATTTTCACAATTATCAATGTCATATTTTTAGCCTTTTTCCACAGTTAGTTTTATACTACTGTGTAACAAATATCCACAAAATCAGCTGATTAAAATGACACTAATTCATTAGATTACACTGCTTTCTGTCAGAGGTCTGGGTATGGCATGGTTGGGTTCACTGAACAAGCCTTGTAAACCTGAATCAAGATGTTAATTGGTGCACTTTCTCAAGTTGATATAGCATCTTCTTCCAAGCTCTTTGAGCTTGATGTTAGAACTTATTTGCTTGTTGTGAAGAATTGACTCAGTTCCTAGAGGTTGCCTGCCATATTTATCACATTAGCTTCTTAGATCTTCAAATCCAGAAATGGAGAATTCATGTGAGGTGAATCAACCAGGACACTGTGATTCTTTCTTCTGGAAAAGCATAACCATATTTAGGGGCAAAACTTTTACCACTAGCCCACTGAGATTACCCTCTGGATCTTACAGTCAAATACCAGGAACATTAAAATCTTTATTAAAACTGAAAAGTCCGTTCACAGGAGCATATTAGTACTTGGCTGAATAATTTGGAGAAGTGATATATACACCTGATGTTTGGGAAACTTGAAAAATATCTACTGTATTCATCACAATCTAATTGACAGTATTTTGTGCTGATTTTCTTATTTTTTTTTTTTTTTTTTTTTTTTTTTTTTTTTTGTGGGTACCGGGGGGACGACCTCAGGACCTCACGCGCCAACAGGCACCCGTGCCTCTGAGCGATATCACCGGCCCCTTTTTCGTATGTGGGTTCCGGGAGTCGAACTCGGGCCTTCGCGCTTGCAAGGCAGGCGCTTAAGCCGCTGAGCCGTCTCACCGGCCCTGATTTTCTTATTTTGTTTGCACATTTTATGATAGAATCTAAAAAATTCTACCTTGAATTTTGGAGTTTGTCTTTATCCCATCTTCAGAAGTAGGAATGAGATACTTTTATCTAAACAAAGGTAAAAGTAAGGCTGCAAAGGGATTGTTCAATCTAGATCCATTGAATCTTTATTTTTTGGTCATAATTTCATCAGATTTTTGTCCACAAGATCTCAGGCAGGGGCCAGTGATTTAGCTCAGTGGTGCAGTGCCTGCCTGGCAAGCATAAGGTCCTTAGTTTGATTTCCAATACACCCCCCAAAAACCCCCACAAATTGGGCTGGGGATATAGCTCAACAGCACAGTGCCTGCCTGGCCAGTGCAAGGTACTGAGATTAATGCCCAGTACCAAAAAATAAAAATCTCAGACAAAAAGACCTAAATATTTGTACCATACAATGTCTCCTTAGAAGCATCGACTATAGTATATATTTGAACAATTCTTTTAAGATAATTTTTTGAACAATTATTCAAATCTTAGGAGTATTTTATGTGATAAAATTTGTATTAAATGATGCATACACATGTAGGCAATTGAACATTCCAAAATGATTCATAAAGAGTTTTACAGTTTTAGGATTTGTGTTTATTACTAAGTTGATATCAGCATTTAGCAAGAGCATTTCGGATGATTGCATTAAGCATTACTTTTACTAAAAAAATTATGATTTTTCTATCCACACAGATATTATGCTTCTGACCCTAATTTACAATTATATTTTCTCAGTCTTAAAAATACTGAGATAATGGTGGAGCATCACAAATTAAATGAATGTAAAGACACATTGCAATAACCAGTCTGTAGCAGGGGCTCTGTCCTTGATAGAAGATTGGACTTCTCCTGCTGTGCTAGACATACAAAATGTTTCCAAAGGTTCAATGGTGGTTCAGTAGCCTGCTGTGATTTCCCCGAAGTCAATAGTTGTCAGCCAGTCTGTTGACTATCATTTGAGATAATATATCTTGATCTTCACCATAGTAGAAGTCAATATCCACTTAAGTTGAGAAAATCACAGTGTTTTATTTTTTTGTAAGACAAGAATTGCATAGACCTGACTTGACCTAATAAAGTAATCTATTTCCTGTGGTGAAACCCATTCTGACACATCTTGATTGGGTGAAAAGAGTAATATAGACAATCACTCAATGTCAGAGGTCTGTGATTAACCTCTCAAAACTCTATTTCCAATTTAGGTGAAGAGATTCTTACAATGAAAGTTATAAATTTGGGTCTGCTGGCTTTACAATTGTCTATGACTTAGGTAAACAAGAACACTTAGTTACTAGTATTTCAATTTACTCTAAAAATAACTGGATTTAGACAAAATTAAATAACAGCTTCATGATTCATTCCTTACCCACATGTCTGTTTAAAGTATAAACTTTTGAACAATTATTCTTTGATATATTGGTAGAGTTATTACATTGTTATACTATAATGGCAATATTATGGTGGTGAGATGGCTCAGTGACATAAGCGCCTGCCTGGCAAGTGTGAGGGCCTGAGTTTGACTCCTGGAACCAACATACAAAAAAGGGCCAGTGATATCGCTCAGAGGCTCAGACACCTACTGGCACATGAGGTCCTGAGTTTGATCCCCAGTACCCATAAAAAAAGGCAATATTACATTATTTTAACATGTACAGAAGTTATATCATAAAAATGAATGTTTTCTTAGTGTACATTAAATTCTTAATTCTCTTTCTGTACATAGATAGTGTTGAGACAGTGTTCATTAACTGATATTCTAGCTAAATTAATAACAAAAATATTGTGTCAAAATATATATTTAATAATTTCACTAATTCTTTGAAGCTGTGCCAAGCATCAAAAGATCTTTACTCTTTTATTTAAATTATCTCATTTTAAATATCTCTTTATGTTCTGTCCACAGTTATTTTCATTAATCTTTTTTTTTTGTGGTTACCTGGGGTCGACCTCAGGACCTCGTGTGCCAGGAGGCACCCTTGCCGCTGAGTGATATCACCGGCCCTTTTTTCATATGTGGGTTCCAAGAGTCAAACTCAGGCCCTCATGCTTGCCAGGCAGGCGCTTATGCCACTGAGGCATCTCACCGGCCCTCATTTATCTAATTATTATATTTCAGTTTTTAGTCTACTCTCAAAATTCCTCTCCACTACAGTTTTCATTTTATATTTCAAATCAGAGAAAAAAATCTAACTTTTCATAGAAGTGTGGCTGTGATAGTCTACACCTGTCCACAGTTATACAATATATATCCAACAGATACACTTTCTAAAAGAAAAAAAGATAGTGTCTATCAAGCAAGGATGCTAAATCATTCACAATCTATATCTATACCAAAAAAGTGTGCCTCAGAGAGCAGGCAAGATAAAGGATTAGTGGAATCTGTACACATACGAATAATTAATCATCTGTTGATAAATTAATCCCACTATATATGAGGAACTACCCATAACAAAACTGACATGTAGAAATGTGATACTGACGACAGAGGAACCAAAAGGAAGAAATTGAATTTGAAATTTGGGAAAGTCTTTGTTTTGGAGGAGTTTGCTTATGTGGAGGCATCCCTTGAAGTGTGATGGTAAATGGAAAGAAAGTGAAAAAAGATAAAAATAAGCTAGCAGAAAGAAATAAAATCACACTACTTAGAAGGCACACAAACTCTACACTTCAAAATGTCCCAGTCAATTAAAGAAATATGTACCTACCACTGAGCTCTACTCCAAGTCCAAGAAGTATAAAACATAGTTATTAGTTGTACTAATAATCCTGCAATTTTATACCAGTTAAAGTGGGGGATGTTTAGAAAATAAAAAGTAATAGTTGACACACACATGTAAAACTAATTTAATACCAATATTTTAAAAAGGTGGAAAAATGCTTAGTTTATGTACACAATTAGCATTCACAAGCCAGAATAACACAATGCTTGTATATTTCATGAGTCTATCACTTTTTATGACTTCTTTATTTTTTTGTGTACCTAATTATTACAGGCAAATCTTGTATATTTGTGCTTGAGATCAATGTTTAGCCATTTATTTCAGAAGAAAATTTTCCTTAAAAAGCAAGCAAGGGTAAAGAAAAGCTACTGTAATATTCTGTGACATAAATTATATATTTTAAAACAATTATTTACAGAAATTTTTAAAAGGACTCATTTCTGAAATTCAGCAATTCAGAATATACAAATATAAGTGAAGCTAAATTTGTAATTAGTTAATAAATTTTGAAAAAGTGAAAAAGTACAAAGTCATGTAAGGAATGAATATTAAATTACAAGTTTTCTAAGATATAATATGTTAGATGGAAAATATTTTTAAAAAGAATTACACAAAGAAAATTGAAATGAGTTCATAAATAAAACTTAAATAAATAAAGTAGAAAATAAAAATAAAATGTAGAAAAAGTAGGCAAAAATATGCAATATATGTATAATTGGAGTACCTGAAAAATGTTAACTTCAAAATTGGCCTAGAATGGTAACCTTTGAGGTATATACTAGTAAGACTATTTGAAATTATAAACAAATAAGATTCTTTTGCTCTGTGAATACACTACATCTCTTACAACAAACAAACAAACAAAAACCAGCCTTCTTTTCAATGACCAAGCCATACTTTATGAAACTTATGGCAATGTGGTATTTTTTAACATAGTTAACTGTTCTTCAAATATGAAGACTTCTTAGTATTTGAGTTGAAAGAGGAGAATAAAGAGCAAGCCACTAGGAAAAAGAAAGAAAGCACAGAAGAAAGAAAGAAAGAAAGAAAGAAAGAAAGAAAGAAAGAGAGAGAGAGAAAGAAAAAACTATCATTTTATGTGAGGAAAGAGGATGAATATGAAGGACTATGGACAGGAAAAATGTTGAAATTTGATCTAAAAAGCACTATGGTGGAATCAGATTTGTAGGTCAAGGTAATAATAAAAATATATCTAATATGCATAAGAGAATATTACCCTGATAGTGAGTGGAAAGTGTAACAAGTACAGATGTGAGTACAAAATAAGTATTTTAATATCCTTCTGATTCATTAAAGCTCATTGATTATAGGGTACTTGTCTTTTCTAAACAATATTTATGCAATATATACTAAACAATTTAAAATTTTAACTTTGAATTTTTATATAGTTTTATATGATTTCTACAAAGATAACATTGTGGAGGTGAGGCAAATATAAAAATTTCCTTAGGATTTATACAAGAAAACATAAGTGAAAATTGCTATGTATAGTTACAATTTGCCTGAAGATGACTAGATGGCCAAGCCATGGCCAAAGTCATTGTCTAGACTTCCAAAGCACAAGGGCACAAATAGAATTTCATTCAGTCCTATGGAGATACATTTTTCTCAGGAATATTGTATAAGGTTCATGTAGTATAAGACCTCATATACAATAGAATAAAATAATGTAAAACTGATGACAGAAAAGAACAGTTAAGGGCTGGCAGAGTACCTCTGTTGTGGAACTCTTGTTTAACATGCATGAGACCCCAAAACTAGAAAAAATATTAGGTATGTATAATTGAGAGGCAGGATTTAGCTAAATTCACATGCCAGAATAACTTTAGGAGTAACATTTGGAAATTTTTCTAACTCAGCAAATTAATAGATATTGAGGAAAGAAACATGAAGACTTGTTTGTTCAGAAAAGACATTTCCTAATTTAGATAGTGAGCACATTAAATTTTAGTTTCTATGGACTGTTAGTTTTTTGTGAATATTCAATCTTGAGTGTTTGTATATAATTTTGCAACTAAAAATAAAGTTTAGGGTTTGGAATTTTAAAATAGAATGCCTCATTCAAATATGAATACTACAGTGAAAATTGCTGTGTATAGTTACGAGTTGTCTCAAGGTGAATAGATGGCCAAGCCCAAAGCTTGATTTTCTCAGTGTGCATTTAAATATCTAATGGAAAAATGAAATGTGTCTTGCAGAATACTATCTTTTACATAGTAAGTACTCATAGTAACATACATCATTTATTTTGCTGAAACACAAGCCTTTTCATATAAAAACTAAGACTTTAGAAAGTAAGGCTTTATAAGTAAATAATGTAAAGTAAATAGAACAAAAATATTCAAGTACTGAAAATTAAGAAAAATTAAATTTGAACCATTCTTCATTATCTTGTGAAAAAAGAAAGAAGAATAATACCTAAGCTTAAAAATCACATGTAATAGCACAACTATGAATAACTATAGGTTTGAGAAGAAAGAAAGAAATGTTTTACTAAAATAAACCATGCTTTCTGTAGAAGTGAATTTTAAGAAGATGGTTGATGCTACCGCAATATGGGATAAGAAAAGTAATTTATGTTGTCATTAAAGTGCTAGAATTTAGAAAAGATTTAGAGACATGTTTGTAATGAACTAATTATTTATTTAATATGCCTGGTACATTAATAGTCCTCTGACCATGGTGTAAAATGGAGAGTGAGTCAGGAGACGATCTTGTGTGGATTGATAACCAGAGTATGACAAGATCAAGTAGTTTTCTTCTGGCGAGGGAACCAAAACAAGGAGAAGTTTGTATTCAACAATAGGCAGTTCTTGGCTATTTTTCAGTTAAAATAGTGGCTATGCTTAAAAACTCTACTTTTCCTCAGGAACAAATGTCAACTATTATAGCATAACTCTAGTTAGCCTTGCTAAAATAGCTTTCATTAAGTAAAAAAAAATTTTTTTGGCAAAGTGCAAATGAAAAACCCAATTTATATCAGACATGTGAAACATGAAAATTTACTTAAATATTGTAAAGATGAATAGTAAATACTAAAGTATTTTGGAAATCATATATGACCTTTTGATTATTTTGTTAATACCATTATTTCCTTTATGTAGTAATCTGTAAAAATCAGATTCAAGTCTCTAGGTTTGCTTGGACAACACATAAAAATTATTTTTCTTTGATTACTAAAGAATATTTATATGAAAAATAAGCACCCAAAGCTGAATGTACCAAAAGCTCTATGAATTTAATATTCATAGGGGACATATGTTAGGATCATTTGTGGAAATATGATGAATACTTCTAAAATAAGTCAAAATTATCAAAATAAGTTTGTAATATCAAATTTTAGAACTTGTTTAGAGACTCTGTGAAGTGTACTGTCTACTCTGCACCCTGACTTTAAAAAGAGCATTTTACTCTCATATTGCCTCTAGGAAGAGGATATCCATCTAGGCAGGAAAAACAATTCTAAAAAATCAATGAGATTAGAAGTTGTAGCCAAATAACCTGCAGATAACAAGAAAAAGAACTTCGGAGATATGCAATATCATGTGATATGATAGAGAATGTTTTGGCCAAAACTATACATTAGCTGGCAGATTATTAGTTTGTCCAAGAAAACATTACAATCAAATCTTTCGTGAAATTTCACTTTATAAATAAAGATTAAATAAATTCAAGCTTGATGTCTGTGGCCCAATACTTTGAAGTCAATTTTAAAATTTATTGTCTGTATTGGATTGAAAAAGGTTAGAGTTTTATATCTGGCTTAACATATAAAGACTATTTATTAGTTTTGCATAATGCATATTATTAGCAAAAATCATGAATACTCAAATTTAAGAAAACAAACACATTATAGTAAAAAGAACAGAAGTTAAGTGTCGTACCCACATTACAGAAATGAATTACTGAGATGAAGAGAGAAAAGTTAGAGAATTGAAGGTCAGTGTGTAAAGATTAAAATTAATATGCTTAGTCTTAGTATATTTCTCAATGAATTAAAGAAAAGGTCAATAATATTTTAAAAATTTATTGTGGTAAATATCATTAGTAATTTTCAAAGTACATCGTTGATTGGGAATACAGAAAAAGAAGAGGTTGATTAGAAACAAGGGTTTTGAGAAGACATTATCATGGTGGTTATGAAAATAGGACTTTACAATTGTAAAATAAATACTTTATATCATTAGCTTATCTAACCATATAAAGTTAATTTTAAACATCTTAGTAAATTTTTACATTTTAAAAATTAAATGTTAAACATAGCTTTCACACCACTTCCTCAGCTGGCAATCCTCATTTCTTGCTATTTTGCACATTTTAGTTAGGAGTAATCACAGAGTAATCTTGCATGATGTGTTTGTGCATTAGTGTGTGTATGTATGCTTGATTGTGTCAAGATTAATGTCCTTGTTGTTAAGTTGTATTCATGGTTAAGGTTTATCGGTATTTGTTTATTTATTCATGGAAATATGTTATAATTTAGATGATAAAGTATCACTACTCTTTCTTACATCATATATATTGAACTTAATAAATAATTGTTTAGTGTGTGCATTTAAAATATTTAATTATTTTATTATGGTAATCTTCCATCAAGTTCAACATGGTCAAGAGAAGAAATATACCTATATCACTGCTAAGATTCCACCATATAGCTAGGTGTGGTGGTACTCACCTATAGTCTCAGAAGTTGGGAGGCTGAGCCAGGAGGATTGCTGTGTGTTCAAGGCCAACCTGGGCACCATGGTGAGTTCATAACCCAGTGTGAATTATATAATGAGACTCCAAGTAAAATAAATAAATAAATAAATAAATAAATAAATAAATAAAAAGATACAACCATATAGTCTCTTAAAAATATGTTACTAACTCCAGCAGTCTTCAGCCTTTTGCACTACTGTGAAATAACATTTTAGTAAAGGAAAAAAAGACAAAATTTAAATATATTCTGAATATGAATACTCTGTCAGAACCATAGATGCAAAATATTTTCTCCCATTTTGTATTCTGTCTCTTCACTCTCAATTCTTTGCTTTGCTATGCAGATGCTTTTTAAGTTGATGTAGTCCCATTTGTGAAATCTTGCTGTTATTTCTGGTGTTTTTTGAGTCCTGCTCCAGACATATTTGCCCCTTATGACTTCAAGTGTTTCTTCTATGCTTCCTTGCCTGACCTCTGACAACTTTCTTTGAAGATTTGGTGGAAGCCTCCCTGGTGCCACAAACCTTGCATTCTGTGTGCTGGTAAAACCAGATTCACACAGCTGATTCCATGGTCTGCTGTCAGTATAAACAGTATTCAGACCTCTTTGGACCATGGCTGTAGTGGCATCTGAGTGCCTGGATGGTTGAGCACAATGAAATCAATCCTGGAGATCCAATGCCCTAGGTAGCACTTCTCAAGTGTTTTCAACTTGCCTGGAAAAATAGATCATGTTATGATGATGGTTTCCCTTTCTATAAAGTCATCTCTCAGTAGCCTTAGGGGTTGGCTCAAGTCCCTTATACAACATGGTTGCATATAGCCTGTGTATATTTACCCATATTGTTTAAATCATCTCTAGATTACATAGATAACCTAATAAAAGGTAAATAATTGTTGTACTTTACTGAATAAAGAACAAATTTACTGTGGTACATTTACTTTTACTGTGTAAGCAAGGAACATAAAGTATGTGCAAGTTAAGTAAGAAACAATGATATTTCTGAATATTCTTCATCCCTAATTAAGGTAAAACTACACTAGGCCTAAACATTTCTATATTTTAAATACATATTAGGCATTTTGTAAATACAAGGGTCTCATTGTTAGGTAAAAAGAAACTTCAAAGTATTTTAAAATTATATCTCAAAGTTCTTTGCCTCCATAAGTCAGAGGTTTGATGATTTATTTACTATGTCAGCCAATTTTTAAACTTCCAAAGGAAAAGTACCTCTTTTAATGTGATGGTAGGATTTTGTTTTCTTTGTATTTATAGCATGTTAAAATTAGATCAACAAATAATGAAGGCTGTCATTTTAATTTTTTGAAATATTTAAACAACATAGCCTATGTATTATTATTATAAATTTGTTAGGTTATTTTGAATTTACCTGCTATAACAGAGAAATTCAATTGTATAACTGGGGTTCAGTTTAAACAATCTGATATTTTAACAACCAAATTTTAATTATTTTTATATTTCCATAAATTTTAGATGTTACATTGTCAATATTGAAGATAATTTATGTTCAATTCTTTCAAGTTGACAGCATTAATAAGTGTTATTTTATAATAATGTTGCTCTCTATTGCCATGAAGGAGTATAGAGTGATTTACATTAGAATTAAATTATACAATGTTTTTTCCTAACCTTTTCTTTATTTTCTGGAAAAAACATAATTTCAAAACAAAATAATATAATAACAACTGTTAATACATTGAGTTTTGCTATTTTTAAAGTAATCAGAGTACAAGATATGGGCATAAAAATTTCTCTAAACAATATTAGCACTAATCTTTCTTTTCAATGAACTAAAAGAAACTAGCAGTAAAACTATCTTGTGTTTTTTTCCTTTTCCCTTCCTTCATTTCCCCTTCCCCCATCCTAGTTCCTTTTACATTTTGAGCAATTTCTTCCCAGTTCAAAATATCTACTGTACATTTTGGCTCTTATTTACTTGTTCAGTTTCTCACACCATGGAAACAATACAATATTTACACATGTGAGTCTGATTTATTTCACTTATGAGTATGGTCTCTAGTTGCACCATTTACCTATAAAAGTCTCAAGTTTATCCTTCATTATGACTTAGTAGTATTCCACTGTATAAGCATACCACATCTTTTTTATTCATTCCTCAGTTGGTGAGCATTTGTGTTGTTTCTAAGATTTAGTTATTACAAATTTTGCTGTTATAAATGGGCACACATATATCACTGTGGTATGATGTTCTTAATTCTTCTGTGAAGATACCCAGAAGGGGAATAGCTGGGTCAAATGGGACTTTTAATCTGAATTTTTTCACTAATCTCCACACCGATTTCCACAGTGGTTGCACTAGTCTACACTCCCACCAAGAGTGGAAAAGTGTTTCTTTTTCCCCACATCCCCTCCAGTAGTTGGTATTGATTTCTTGATGATAGCCATTCTTTCTGGAGTGAGATGGAAACAGTGTGGCTTTAATTTGCATTTCTCTAAAGACCAGTGATGTTAAACATTTTTTCATATATTTATTTGCCATTTATATTTTTTCATCTGAAAACTGCATATTTATCTCAAATGCCCATTTCATGATTGGGTCTTTGAGTTTGGGGGGCTTGATTTTTTCAATCACTTATACATAATAGATACAAGTCCTTTGTCTGAGGGACAAAAGGCTATAATTATTTTTCCCACTCTGTGGGTTGTATTTTCACTCTGTCAGTGATTTCTTTTGATGTGAAAAAGCTTTTTAATAAGATGAGATCCAGTTATTGATTCTTTGAAATATTTTCCATGCTATCTGGGTTTTGTTCATGAACTCTGTGTCTACACCTATGTTTTCAAGATTTCTACCTAGCTTCTCTTCCAGTTGATTTAGTATTTCATTTTTAATATTTAGATGTTTGATCTATTTTGATTTCAGTTTAGTGCATGGTATAGACATGGGGCTAGTTTTACTCTTTAGCATGTAGAAAGCCAGTTTTTCCAGCATCATTTATTAAAAAGGTTTTTTTTTCTTCCAGTGAACATGTTTGGCCGCTTTGTCAAAGGTAAGGTAGCTGAGTGTGTTTGGAATTGTGTCTGCATCTTTTAATCTGTCACACTGATTCTTAGTTGTTTATTTATTTATTTATTTTCCAGCATCATGCTGCTTTTCTCACAGTAGCTTTTTAGTATAATTTCAAGTCAGGGATTGGGATGCTCCCTGTCTTGCCCTTGTTGCCCAGAATTGTTTTTGGTATTCTAGGTCTCTTCTGTTTCCAAATGAATTTTAAGAATATTTTCTCCAGTTCTGTGCAGTATGCTAATGGATTTTAATCAGGTTTTCACTAAATCTGAACAACAATTTTGGGAGTATGGCCATTTTCACTCTTTTGGATTTTCCTATCAATGAGCAAGAGATAGCTTTCCATTTTCTGATATCCTCTTTGATCTCCATTCAGAGGAGTATAATTTTCAATGAATAAATCATTTTTGGTTGCTACTGTGAAAGGACCATCACTATTTTTAAGGTTTTCTTTTTAATTTACATATACCGGCTTGAAGATAAGATAGATAAATCTCTTGGAGTCAACTACCATAGGAAAGAATTTTGGAAAAGAACCCTAATTGCACAGGAAATAATACTGAGAATTAACAAATGGGATCATATTAGTGTAATGATCTGTGCAGCAAAAGAAACAACCAACAGTGTGAAAAGACAACCTACAGAATGGGTAAATGTTTTGGCAGCTATTCCTCAGCAAAGGAGTATCTAGGTTACCTAATTTATCAATAATATCTAAAATATATAAAGAACTCAACAAACTAGACTCTCTAAAATGAAACATGCCTTCAAAAAATGGGCAAATGAAATGGATAAACAGTTTACAGAAGAAGTAGAAATGGTCAATAAGTAGATGATGTAATACGAGGCTTCTCTAGTCATTAGATAAATGCAAATTCACAGAAAACTGATATTTCGTCTTTCCCTAAAAGGATGACCATCATCACAAAATCAAACAATCGCACATGTTGGTGAGGTTTGCGGAAAAAAAAGAAATTTTACATTGTTGGTAGGAATGTAAACTAGTGCAACATCTATGGAAATTACTATGGAGATTGTTCAAAAAACTAAAATGAGAAATTCTATGTGATCCAGCTATTCCCCAAGTACCCCAGTAGGTATCTAGCCAAAAGTTTTAAAGACATCATTTTACAGTGATGCATATATATTCATATTTATAGCAGTGTGATTTATAATAGCTAAATCTTGGAAGCAGCTTATCTGTCCAACAACAGATGAATGGATAAAGAATATGTGGTATTTACACACAAAGCAGTGTATTACTCTGCTATTAGGAAAGCTAAATTTGAGTCATTTGTGGGAAAGTAGTTGTACCTTGAGACTGTAATATTAAATGAAATAAATCAGACACACATGGTTCAATATTGCATGGATTATTTTGCATGAGAAACCCAAATTACAAATAAAGAGTAAACTAAAGGATAGATAGAAAGAAGTAGGGAGATTGATCTTTCTCAAAGAAGAAGAATAATAAGAGACAGAGAGAAGAGAGAGGAAGGGAAAGTGGATAAAAGAAGGAATTAAGGTGTCTTATACACATGTACCACTCCACACAAGAAATGGAAATATAATGTGCTGCAAATGTGTAGTAATAAAAAAGTAAATATGACCGTGCATGTGTATTTACAATTGTGTATAGTTGTTCAAGTTGTAATACAGAATGGATTTAGGAAACCATTACTCCAGTCATAACAGATTTCTTCCTTTGCCCAAACCAACTCCTTGCTATTTTTTTGCTGCTTCATTTTTCCCATACCCAATGCCTACACAACTCATAATCTGTTCTCTAACACTATACTTTCATCTTTTATAAAATACCATGAAAATGAAATCATAATACATGCTACATTTCAAGAGTTTCGTTAATATCATGTCTTTGAAATTCAACTTATTTTTATTGTTTATCAATAGTTCAGCCAATTTTGGCTGAATGGAATTTAATGTAAAATATATTCCACCATTTGCTTTTCAGTTGGAGGACATTTTGTTATTTATTCTTTTGAACAATTATGAATGGAGTCAAATTAATTTTTATGAGAATATATATTTTGTATTTCCCCAGGTAAATACCTAAATGTGTAATGACTGGATCATATGGTAACTTTCTTCTACTAAGTATTTAAAAATTAAGCACTTAACTTTTTTGAGAATGGCTATATAATTTTGCATTCCCAAAAGTAATATTTGATATTTCTGTTGCTCCACATTTTTTCAGCACATGATTTTTTTTTTTTTGGTACCGGAAATCAAACTCACAACCTCACGCTTGCCAGACAAATGCTGTGCTACTGAGCTATATCACCAGCCTACTTGAATATATTTTTATGTGTCCTTGCCATTTAAATATCATTTCTGTGAAGTATAAATTTCTTTTGCATATTTTTAAAAAGCACCATTTATTTTTACTATTGGTATTAAAATTTTTATTTAATCTGCATAAAATCCCTTTGTAAAATAAGGGCTTTGCAAGTATTTTCTACCATCCTGTGGTTTGCTTTGAATCCTCTTAATATTTTCAGAAAGCAAATGTTTTTAATTTTAATGTAGAACAATTAATTGAATGTTTGTTTTGCATCATGTATTACAACACTCTACCTATGTCCAGGTCATGTTCTTAAAAATTTTTCTTGTGAACTAATTATAGTTGTTACACATTTTATGCTTAGAAATAATCAATTTATTTTAGTTTTATACACTGTAAGGTTTATGTTGAAAGTCCTGTATTTGCATACAGAATTTAATTCACTTTTGTAGATCTGTTTCTGAGTTATATATTCTGTCTTATTGAGGTGTGTGTCTGTATAATCACAAGTAAGTGATATAAAATTATACATTGGTTTTCATAAATTTCTTCTTTTTTGAAAATTGTTTATGGTTATTTCACTTTCTTTGCCTTTTACCATAATTATTGAAAAGAACTTTCCTGTATATAAAAAATCCTTTTATATTTTCTTTTTCAGTACTGAGGGTTGAATCCATTACTTTATTGAGGTACATACACAGCACTATTTTTCCTTTATTTTGATACAGGATCTTACTATGTTGCCTAAGTTGAACTTGAACTTCTTGTGCTCCTGATTCAGCCTCTTTAGTGTATGAAATTAGAGCCACATTCCAACACAACTGAATCTGCTGGAGTTTTAGTTGTGTCTGTATTTTGACAGAGTTGGTACCTTTAACCCATGAATTTTTCAGTAATTCAAATATTAAATAGAATTTTTCAAAGAAATATTTTACTTTGCTGAGCATATACATATATAATAAATCTATGGAACACGGAAGCTATGGCATTTATACACAGTCATACTAACAATTTGATAGCATATTTGAGGGGCTCTAAAATTCATATATTTGAATGACAGTATAATGCATGTTCTACTGATCAGGTGATATACTTAATGGTTTCATAGTTGTGTTTTTTAAAATGCTGATCAAGAAAATTAAAAGTGAAAATTATATTTCAGAAAGAAAAAAACAAAAGAAAAGAAAACCAAAAGGAAGCTAAGGTAGCCTAAGAACATTTAAACACATTCCCTATATGCCTATTAGGAAAAATTTCACGATAGTTTTTAAAGAAATTTGTTTACATTCCTCCTTTTGAATATGAACAGAATACCAGAGAAATTAAACAGCTTACTAAAATCAATATATACACCCAGTAAGGGAAAATAACAACATAAAAAACCCTTTCATTTATCATATCTATCTTATCTTTATTAAAATTTACATCCACTTTTTTATTACAGATTTTATGAAAATAGAAACTACAGAAGGAAAAATGTTCAAACCAAACAAGGAAGTAGCCATCGTGAATGTTCATCAAAAGGATATGCTAATTTTAATGTCACTCTAAAGATGTTCATCGACAATGGCACAGTTCTGAAGAACACTGCTTAATTGGCTGTGTGAAGGATGGTCACTGTATGAAACTATTCAGTCTTTATGGAGATAAATGAGATGGCTAATTTTTCTATACTGCTGTGAGGCAAGGAAAATTTAAATTTACTTCGGGCCGGTGAGATGGCTCAGTGGCATAAGCGCCTGCCTTGCAAGCGCGAGGGCCCGAGTTCGACTCCCGGATCCCACATACGGAAAAGGGGCCGGTGATATCGCTCAGCGGCATGGGCGCCTGTTGGCACGCGAGGTCCTGAGGTCGACCCCCCAGTACCCACAAAAAAAAAATAAATTTACTTCATAAGAATGAAAAGAACATTTCCATTTTGGCAAAAATGACTTTTATTCCCTTAAGTTGAGTAATTTTAACATAGTTTGCTCATTTTCATGTATTTTGTTGTATAAAATCACTTCTTATTTTGAAGACAGATACCTCAATGACAAAATTTTAAAAAGCTTGAAAGCAGAAACTGTTCCCAGGGTAAGTTTATATTCCTAAACCCTTTCTATATTTTTTGGAAAATTGGCTAAAATCCATATGGTTTTGAATTATGTTAATTTTTAATACAAATTAGATTCTGAAGAGGCAAAATGAGTTTTGAAGAAATTCTGAATATCAACAATTATTCAATGAAGTTTGACTATGACATATTGCCAGACATTGTAAAAAACATCATCCACCTGCCCCTGCAGGTGCACACTCTGCTTCTCTCCAACTTGTCTTCTATGCAGTTAAGCTTTGCTGCCCAAAGGATAAGGATTCTGTGCTCCTGCTCTTCCCTGCAGATCTTGCTAATAGAGTTCTTCAATAAAAGACTTGAGAGAGTGTGAGGCTGAAATGTGTATCTTTTTTACTTTCTTCCTATGGTATTGTTGAAAGCCAGTTATATCTTTTAATTGTTTTCTAGCTTCTTGTCAGGTAATAATCTACATATAAATGAATGTATTCAGAGTCCTTTCTGTGTCCTTCCTATGGTAATAATTGCTCTCATTGCTCCTTTAGGTCAAGAAACATTAGCATAATATATACAGTTGAATGAATATATTATCTGTTAGGGATTTTTTACTGCACAAATCTTATAGATATTACTATATTAATTGTCTGTTAATTTATACTAATTGAAGGGTTTTATCCTTTTCTGCTGGGACCTTGGCTAATCGAATTATTTTATATTATTTTATTTTTTATTTTTAATTTTTGTGGGGACCAGGCGTCAAACTCAGGTTCTCGCTCTTGCAAGCAGGTGCTTGTGCCACTGAGTGATATCACCAGCCCTTTTTTCCTTTGTATGTGGGTATCAGGAGTCAAACTCAGGACCTCACAATTCCCAGGCAGGTGTTTATGCTGCTGAGCTATCTCACCAGCCCAAATTATTTTAAAATTGCATGCAAAATTTAATAAACACAGAAGCATATATGCAACCTACATAAAATTATGAAATATAATTATAAAATATATAACTTGAGCCCTAAATGGAGATGGCAAAGAACTAGGGCAATAGATATGCCATTACCCCTCTCTAGATTGCAACTGTTCCTTCTTTGCTGCTTCCACCCAAATGGCACCATTGTCTGAGAATTGAACAAGTTTATATGATCTAGAAATTACACAGTATATTTTTTTTTTTTGTGGGTACCGGGGGGTCGACCTCAGGACCTCGCGCGCCAACAGGCACCTGTGCCGCTGAGCGATATCACCGGCCCCTTTTCCGTATGTGGGATCCGGGAGTCGAACTCGGGCCCTCGCGCTTGCAAGGCAGGCGCTTACGCCCCTGAGCCATCTCACCGGCCCCACAGTATATTTTTTCCTCTGCCCAATTTTGAGATTTCTACAAATTATATCATTTTTACACATGTTGTTACTCTATTTATCTATTGAACATTGATTGTATTTGAAAGAGTAAGCCTTTCCCCATCCTGTCTCTGCCTATTTCATTTCCTCATTTTGTTGTCATTTTTTCTTCTGACATTAGGAAGCAAACTGCAATTTTTTAAGATGATACAATTAGAATTCATTAGGCTGAACCATACTTGATGACTGATATTCAATATTTCTGATATTTAAGAAAAGTACTTTCATATAACTTAAGTTACCAATTTGAAATTATATTAAATTCAATAATTAATTTTATCATTTATTTCAACATATTTAACCTTTCTGTTGTCACTTTTTCTTTTACATATAAAGTTCCCATAAATGCATTTTGAAAACAAAGTGGAGACTTTTATTTTTATGTTTCACTTACTTATTGAGTTTAGTTATATTGTTATACTCCAGCAGAAGTTATTACTACCTAATTTTAGTTTCCCCTGAGTGGTAGTCATTTGATTTTAAGTAATTATTTGAGAAAAATTTCAGGCTTGGGAAAAATGCTATTTTTATATGTAATATTCTGTTATTCATGACAAAAACCCAAGGGAAAACTTAATAAGACTATATAGTTCTAAATATCTAACATTTAAACTTTCTCAATCATAAAATGGGAATAAATTATTTCTATAAAATAATATTAAATAATGAAAATAAATCTATTTTTATCAAAAATATTTTCTTAGTTTCTTTTCTCATTAATGGGAAAAAAACAACCAACACTGCAATTTAAAGGGAGAGAAGTTTATTTTAACTTCAGCTATACTGCTTGGTTGAGTGGCTCTCAGGCAAAAATAGCATGGTGGAAAGACCTGGGCAAAAGACAGCTGTTCTGATCTTGTGGAACATTTCAGAGTGTGTGTGTGTATGTTCTGTCGTGTGCTGAAGAATTGGAAATCATTATTTTTATCTGATTACTTTGTTCTTTAAGCACAATAGAAGTGATCTAAAGTTCTACTCTAATGTTTCTATCTTTAAGTCTTGGAAATCACAAGCTCATTTTCTTCTACATATAAGATTTAGCTAAAACAGATTTGCCCACATTCAACACAGGGTTGAGGAAGAATGGATACCCAAAATTGAACATATAAGTATCCAGAGTTTGGGTATTAAATTTTTATTGTTTGATTATTTGTATGTGCTTTATTTCCCAAGCAAATGCATCCCATTTTGATAAATTATTTGTTGTTTATCTAATACTATTCTAACTAAAGTTCTCAAGCATTGATTTGCTAAATCTGGCAGACTTATGATTAAACATGTCAATTTACTTATATTATCTATAGTTTTTATATGAATAGAAACTAAATCATTGTTAGGATTATAGTTGCTATGTGAGGAAGGCTATGTTATAATACATTCAAAGAAGTACTCAGAGTCTCACAGAGTTCTAAGTAATAAGAGCTCAGGGAAATCCCAAAGAGGAACACAACGTGCAGAATATTGGAGGACATAAAAATGTTCATCTTTTTTTTATAAGTGCTGGAAAATATTGATATTTAATATCAATAGTTGATCATTATTGAATTTAAAGACATTTGATCAATTTTTTCTTAGATTATCATCTTAGTTTATCATCTTAATTTTATTAATAATTTTGTGGAGAAAAACAAGTTGACTCGTGCTTTTAACTTTGGATATATTTACTTTATACTATAGGCATTGGTAGTATTAAATTGGAAGGGTTTACAGACAACAGGACAAGAAACCCTGTTCTAAAATATTGTATAAAGCTTATATCTTGCTCTAGCTCTTGTCATGAACACAAAGTACTGGGTTTACAATTTGTGCCAGACTTTGTCCTAGGGCACTTATTTAAAGCAACAATGTTCTATGCTATACTCCAGAGCTGCATGAAATATTCAAAATATTTAACATTGTTATAGCCTGTTAGGACTTAGATAGCAAGGCTGTCAGTCAGTAGTGACAGTTCCCAATTCTTTTTTTTTTTTTAGGTACTGGGGGTCGACCTCAGTACCTCGCGCAACAGCAGGTGCCCATGCCGCTGAGCGATATCACCGGCCCTTTTTTCTTATGTGGGTTCCGGGAGTCAAACTCGGGCCCTCGCGCTTGCCAGGCAGGCGCTTACACTGCTGAGCCATCTCACCGGCCCAACAGTTCCCAATTCTTATTTTATCAGGTGCAACAACAAACATTGTAGACACCTGTTTGTGATGTATTAAGTGAATCTCCATGTTTCCTTGGTTCTCTTTTCAAATGTGAGTTTATTACACATGGAAGATAATTTACTAGAACAAAGGTCGTCATACATACTAGTATGATTTGGCAAAAAGCAATCAAAATAGATGAATTCCTAATTCATGCTTGAATTTTGTCTCATCCAGCTATAAATTACTTTGAACAAGCATAATATGCAGACTTAGGTTATATCCTAATAAGCAAGTCCAAAATGCAGAAGAGGGACTGTAGTGTACTGAAATAAAACTACTGATCTGATTGCCTCCCTAGCAGCCAATTAGAGTTTTTTTTTTTTTTTTTTTTTTTTTTGTGGGTACCGGGGGGACGACCTCAGGACCTCGCGTGCCAACAGGCACCCGTGCCGCTGAGCGATATCACCGGCCCCTTTTTCGTATGTGGGTTCCGGGAGTCGAACTCGGGCCTTCGCGCTTGCAAGGCAGGCGCTTAAGCCGCTGAGCCGTCTCACCGGCCCCAATTAGAGTTTTAATAATGGTAGTCTGTTATTAATTAGAAAACTACCAATTTAGCTTTTGGTTCCTTCTCTTTACAATCTTTTTTTCTTTGTGAGTACCAGGGTTTGATCTCAGGACCTCACACACCAACTGACACCTGTGCCGCTGAGCGATCTCACTAGACATTTTTTCATATGTGGGTACAGGGAATCAAACTCATGACCTCATGCTTGCCAGGCAGGTGCATATGCTGCTGAGCTATCTCACCAGCCCATTTATACAATCTTACATTTCACTTGTAGCCTTTACATGTTTTTTCAGTGCTTAGGTGTTTGGACATTACAGACATCATATCATGTTTCTTAAAATCATTGTTGTGACAGTTTAGTCTAAGACATGTAAAACATGATCTCTGCATCAAGAACAGGGCATAAGAAGGTCCTCCTGTTCTCAAAACAGCATCTTATATGATCTTTTACTAATAGGATTCAGAATATACCTTTTGTTGATGACTAAAACTTAACCACACATAGTGGTTGTTTGATGTGAAAAAATTACTGATAATTATGAAGCTTTATAACTATATTATTTCTTGAGATATGCTATTTCACACTTTTTCTTGGTTACTATTTTGAAGTAAAAAGTGAAGTCAGGGGCCGGTGAGATGGCTCAGCAGCTTAAGCGCCTGCCTTGCAAGCGCCAGGGCCCGAGTTCGACTCCTGGATCCCACATACGAAAAAGGGGCCGGTGATATCGCTCAGAGGCACGGGTGTCTGTTGGTGCGCTAGGTCCTGAGGTCGACCCCCTGGTATCCACAAAAAAAAAGTGAAGCCAGAATCACTGCAATGAAATAATGGAGAACAGAGGATAAGGAGTAAGAGAAACTGGCTTCACATACAAAGGAAAAGCTGAGCAAATTAACAGTAATGATGCAAAATGTCAAGGCATGATTTAATTCTGTCTTTACTGTTCTCTTATTTCAGATTTATTTCATCAACTCATTCTCTCTATTGTACATAGATGGGTAGCAGGTTTTCACCAATATGTCTCTCAAGTTTAGGCATGATGCCAGTAATTCAAAACCAAAGCATCAAACCCAATTCGAACGTTCAAGGAGTACAGTACTTAGTTACTATGCTTACTTAAGTGTCTATGTTGGGATAATATCCATCCAGTCATACATACATAATCCTACAGAAGACACTGCTGTCTGTACAATGATGGGAGTTGGAGAGTTTTCAGTGAACAGGGGGAATGGACAGAAACCCTATTTCTCTCTGCTATAGTTTGCATTTTATTTGCCAAATCTGTATCATTCATTCTCTCTTCTTTCTCTCTTTGTCTCTCTCTGTCTCTGTCACTCTGTCTGTCTCTGTCTCTCAAATACAAACACACACACACATCTCCTGCTTTCAAAATCCAGCTATTCATTTAATATCTACAAAGGCACTTGCATCTTTTCTAAAGGGAGACATATTAAAGTTATATGTTAAGTTGTATTGCTAGTACCATCTTTGAGACAATTTTCCAGATATCTATAATATAATTTTTTACATATTTAAAATAAATGTTTGACAGAATGTAACAAATCTAAACTTGTTTGTCCAAATTCAAGTAATTCTGCTGCCAAATATTTATCATTCAGAACATACTAAAGAACATGAACAACTTGTTCAGTGCAATATTATTCATAAATGTTAGAAATTGGAAACCGTTGACTATGCATTAATAATGGAATGAATAAATCATATCATGTTCATTGGTGAAATACTATTCCACAATGCAAATGAATAAACTTCTACTGCCACAAACAAGTATAAATTTCATGAGCATAATACTGTTGAAAGAAAGGAGACATAAAAATGGACATGAATTTAATAAATTTATATTTGGTCTAAAAGAAGAAAACATAGTTTAAGTTGTTAGAATTAGAAAGGAAAAGGGAACAATAATTGATAGGGACCACAAGAAAGGATTCTCAGCCTATGTTGATTCTACTATTTGGAACAAAAAAGATAGCAGACCCAAACATGCAGGCAATCAAATTTTAACTGTTTAGCTGTAACAGCAACAATAAAAGCCTTGATTTATTTCCTCTAGAAAAGTCATGCAGAAATGCATGACTTCTCTGAGAATATTCAATATTCAAACATTCAATGACCAAATATTTTGCACTGGATATATTAAATAGCTTACTATAACTATGTTTTTCTAACAATCCTATAAATCTAATACTGCCATCTCTCAGTATTGATGGACAAGTGCCAAAATGTAAGGATAAACAAGTCCTTTATACAAAGTGGCATTTTATGTATATCATACTCATGTATTATGTCATGTCAATAATTGCTTTAATACATCTAATAACTAATAACAGTGTAAAAGCTATTTATTAGCTGTCATATCATCACTAACAAAAAGAAAATACAAAGTTTTGTAGATTATTGAGAATAGATATCTTGAAAGTGCATACAAACTACACTTATTTCCTTAACTTAAAAAGCTTAAGTGATACATTAAATTGAGGAGTCTCTTGTGTGAGAAAATAATATCTATTGCATTTAAAAAAGTAAATGTAAAAATAGAAGTGTTTGGGGCAACTTATGAGGACTGGAGTGCACTGTCAAATAAAGACTTTGAGCAAATCTAAAGTAGCCTTTACCCATAAAGTCCATCAGTAAAAATTCTCCAAATTATTTTCAATGAGATAGATGAAATGAAGATTTTTGAAATTTCATTTATTTTTTTTTTTTTGGTGGGTACCAGTGGTCGACCTCAGGACCTCGTGCGCCAGCAGGCGCCTGTGCCGCTGAGCGATATCACCGGCCCTTTTTTCATATGTGGGTTCCAGGAGTCAAACTCAGGCCCTCATGCTTGCCAGGCAGGCACGTACACTGCTGAACCATCTCACCGGCCCTGAAATTTCATTTAAAATATTCATTGTATATACTCTCTGAGGGAAATAATTCACAACAGAAAATTAGGACATCACACAGATTTAAGACATTTACCAGAGAGGGGATAATAACTGTCAGAGTCAGTAAAATACCACCCACCCCCACTGGAAGTTGAGCATTCTACTTAATATTTGCACATTCCACATTTGGAAAATATGCATTATTCAAACAGGAAACATAAACTAACCATGTCAAAGTTTAGGTATCACCAAATGAATGAAAACAAAAATGTTTAAGTTCTAGCATATTGAGCACAGATACACAAATCTCATCTGATTTACAATATGTTCATCCATTGCACTGCAAATCCAAATGTAAATTTTCATAATATATAAATGAAAATAAAAAATTTAAGCAATCAAGTGAAAGAAAATAACTAAATTATCATTAGGAGTTAGTTTAAATCTTAGAGATTCAGACAGAAATTTACACTTTTGGCCCCTCCCATCACCTCTCCACCATCCTGACCCAGAGGAACCACCCAGGAAGGCCTAACGAATGGCCCCTCCCATTGCTACCACCAGGACTGAGATGAATTGCTCTGGAAGTCCCAGAGACCAGACAGAATGCCAGCCACACAGCAGGGTCCCAACTAAGGCACACGGGATGAACAGGTGAGACTAACACTATGAAAAGTCCAAAGCAGCAATAACAATATAAGCTAACAGGTGCCTGAGGCCTCTGACAGACCAGCAATCAACTTGGGAAGAATCCAGAACTCCATAACAGGCTGTTTTCTCTCATTCTTTTCTTTTCTTTTCTCTTCTTTCTCTTTTCTTCTTCTACCTTTTTTCTCTCTTTTTTCTTTCTTTCTTTTGTTCTTTTTCATCTCTTTAGAAAAAAGGCTGGGGAGAACTCCACCACAGAATACTAATCCCATCCCCCAAACCCAGAGACCAAGTTCAGATGATCCCTAAAATACACCTTCATGCTTTCTTATCTACTCCCTTATCTAGTTTCCCAAACCTTGCATTAGCATCCTTTGTCCTCCAGCCTTGTTTCTACTTCCTTTCCAGTTATCTTTGTTTTATATACTATCGTCCCTAAATTTCCCCACCACAGAGTAAAACTACGCTTCCAATGGGAAACACTTCCCGTACAAACTCCTAATTTTTGACCAGTTCTTTTGTATAACTATTGACTTTGCTCCTATGTTCTAAAGTACAAAATCAATAGTTACAACAGTATGTCAGTTTCTAAATTGTGCTTAATACATTTTTACTGTTAATTTTACTACTTAGCTAGGATGTCATATCTGTTGTAATCAGTTGTTCTCCCTTCTGTAACAATACTGGGAAGCTCTGGAGTAATAACCTCAACACAGCCCTACACCCAAGGACTAAAGACTGAGCCAAAAGATACCAGCATCTCACTCTTAATTAATTGGGAAGGTAGGATTTCATGACAGACACAAACCAAGAAACTCCTATACACAGAAGACATCACTGAAGAACAGACATTCCCTAGAGACATTTCCTTGGTACTAGTGATATAGCTTCCTACAACAAAAACTCAAAAGGATCATCACAGAAAACAAAATAAAACATTTTCAAAATAGAAAATGACAAGATAAAGAATCAAAATGCAATCTCAGACTTCCAGCCCCCCCAGAACAAGTCCAGGAGACAATATCAAGGATGAAATTCAAAGAAACACATCTGAATTTTCTGAAATGATAGGAAACAAAGTAAAGAAACAAATCCATAAGGTTATAGAGGAAATCAGATCAGAAATAATCTCTCAGGTAAAAAAAGAAATATCAACATTTATGAAGGAATTGCTCAGTAAATCTACAGTAGAGATAGATAAAAAATAGATAATGACAGGAAGAGGATGAAAAAAGAGAATGATCAAAATAGGGAAAAAATAGAACGTATGAAAAGGACTCAATAGATATCCAGGAAATTAAATTTCCATTCAAAGATGGCAAAACCACTTGAATGAAGCTGAAGACAGATTTTCAAACCTTGAAAACAAGATCTTAGCTAGCGATCATGAAAGGAGAGATCTCTTGAAAATAACAAAAGATCAGGAAATGATAATTAAACAACTGCAAGAAAATGCAAGGAAAAATAGTATAAGAATAATTGTTGCCAATAAAAAGGCAAGATTTAACAAAAATGACATAACAAATCTATCTGCCAAAGTAATAGCAGAAACTTTCCCAAGCATGGGAAAAGAATCTGACATACAGAAATGTGAGGCATATAGAACTCCAGCTAGCCATAACCAAAATAAGTCTACACCCAGACATGTAATAATCAAGATCCCAGTAATTCAGTACAAGAAAAGAATGTTAGAAGCTGTTAGAGAAAAGAAAAAGATCATGTATAAAAGAAACTCATCAGAATCATGGCGGACTTCTCAACAAAAACCCTCAAGAAGAGCTTGGAGTGATTTCAAGTCCCAAAAGAAAACAACATTGAACCCAGATTGATGTACACTACAAAACTGCCTTTCAAAATTAATGAGGAAAGGGGCTGGTGAGATGGCTCAGTGGCTTAAGCGCCTGCCCTGCCAGCGCGAGGGCCCGAGTTCGACTCCCGGAACCCACATACGAAAAAGGGGCCGGTGATATCGCTCAGCGGCACGTGTGCCTGCTGGCGCGCGAGGTCCTGAGGTCGACCCCCCGGTACCCACAAAAAAAAAAATTAATGAGGAAATAAGATAATTCCACAACAAAGAACTGAAGAAATTCATGATGACAATACCAAAACTACAAAGATGACTCAAACATTCTAGACAGAGGAAAAAAATGAACACAATTAAAAGAACAACAGAAAGAAACCACAAATTTGGGCAAGCAATTAAACAGAGGGAAAAAGTAGAGAACCAACAGTAAGAAAATCACATGGCAAAGACAAGCCAGTACATATCAGTTATAATCAACAATGTCAATGGCTTCAATTAAACAATCAAAAGAAACAGACTGGCAGAATGGATCAAGAAACTAGGTCCAACAAGAAACATATTTAACTCACAAAGAAATTCAGAGACTGAAATTCAAAGAATGGAAAACAACACTTTATGCAACAGGAACCCAGAAAAAATTGGGGGTAACTATTCTATTTGCAGACAATGTGAACTTCAAACCAAGCAAGATCAAGAGATAAGAAGGGCACTACAAACTTGTTAGGGAAAAATTTTCAGAGGAAGAGATAACAATCATAAATATATATGCATCAATTATGGGAGCACCCAACTATATAAGACAAATGTTAATAGACATTGAAAATCCAATAAGCAATAACACAATTGAAATGGGGGACCTTAATACCCAATTGTCACAAAGAGATAGATCAACTAGACAAAAAATCAGCAAAGAAATATCAGAACTGAACCAAACCTGTGAAGAAATGGACTCAGTAGAAGTTTTCATATTGTTCCACCCAACAACATCAGAATACACATTTTTCTCAGCTGCACATGGGACAATCTCTAAAATATACCATATAATAGTCAATAGAAATTGCTTAAGTAAATGCAAAGGAATTGAAATAATTCCAAGCATATTATTTGACTATAGTGTAATGAAATTGGAAATTAATGACAAAAAACACACAAAAACTCCAAAAACACATGGAAATTAAATAACTCCGTCCTGAATAACAAATAGGTCACAGATGGAGTTAAAAAAGAAATTAAATAATATCTACAGTCAAACAAAAATTCAAACACAACTTACCAGAATCTGTGGGCTGCAATGAAAGCAGTCCTAAGAGGGAAATATACAGTGGTGAATTCTCACATCAGGAAATGAGATCAAGCACAAATAAACAACCTAATGCTGCACCTCAAGCTTCTGCAAAAATTAGAGCAAGTCAGACCAAAGCCCATCCAAAGGAGGAAATTATAAAGATCAGAACAGATATTAACAAAATGGAGTCTAAGAAAACAATACAAAGAATTAATGTATAGAAAAGATTGTTCTTTGAAAGAATAAATAAAATTGATAAACCTCTAGCCAACCTTATCCAAAAAAGGAAAGAAAGACTCAAATTCATGCAATAAGGAATGAAAAGGATGAAATCACTACAGATCATATGGAAATTCAGATCATCAATACCTACTTCAAAAATCTTTACCTGCATAGGATAGAAAACACAGAAAAATGGACAGATTCCTAGAAACATATGAAATATTAAAACCAAATCAAGAAGATATAAAAATTCTGATTAACCCAATATAGTGAATGAAATTGAAAATGTAATTAAAAGCTTACCGACAAAATAAAGCCAAAGTCCTAATGGATTCATTGCTGAATTCTACAAGATATTTAGAGGAGATTTAACATCAATACTCCTCATATTCTTTAATGAAATTGAAAGGGAAGCAATTCTCCCTCATTCCTGGAGGCAAGTGTTACCCTGATACCAAAATTAGAGAAAGACCCAACCCAAAAGAGACCTACAGGCCAATCTAACTGATGAACATAGAGGCAAAAGTCCTCAATAAAATGCTAGCAAATAAAATGCAGTAAATCATCAAGAAGATTATACACCATGACCAAGTGGGATTCATCCCAGGAATGCAGAGATGGTTTAACATATATAAATCAATAACCATAATACACCACATCAACAGAGCCAAAGAGAAAAATCACACTATCATATAAATAGATGCAGAAAAAGCTTTTGATAAAGACAACACTCATTCATGATAAAAACACTACAGAAAATCAGAATAGATGGTGTTTTCCTCAATCTGATAAAAGCCATCTGTGACAAACCAACAGTGACCATCACACTAAATGGACAAAAACTGATAACTTTCACTCTAAAATCAGGAACAAGACAAGGATGTCCTCTATCACCACTCTTATTCAATACATTTCTAGAAACTTTAGCCAGAGCACTTAGACATGAAAGAGAAATAAAATAAATAAGGATAGGAAAGGAAGAAGTTAAATTATCATTATTCATATATGGCATGATACTCTACATAGAAGACCCCAAAAACTCCACCAAAAGATTTCTAGAATTAATAAATAAATTCATTATTGTAGCTGGATACAAAGTCAACACTGAAAAATCAATAGCATACCTATAATCTAAAAACAAACTCACTGAGAGAAAAAATAGGCAAACCACACACTTTTTGATGGTATCCAAAAAGATGAAATACTTAGGAATCAAACTAACAAACTTAATTAAAGATCTACATACTAAAATTATAATACTCTAAAAAAGAAATTGAAGAAGATATCACAAATAGGAAAGATATGCCTTGTTCATGGATAGGAAGAACCAACATTGTGAAAATGGCCATACTCCCAAAATTTTATATAGATTCAATGCAATTCTGATCAAAATACCATTAGCATACTTCCCAGAAATAGAGAAAACATTCCTAAAATTCATGTGGAAGCAGAAGAGACCTAGAATAGCAAAAGCAATCCTGGGCAAAAAAGACAATGCAGGTATCACAATTCCTGACTTGAAATTATACTACAAGCTACTATGATAAAATCATCATGGTATTGGCAAAAAAGCAGACTTGAGGATCAATGGAACAGATTAGAAAATGTAGACACAACTACAAACATGCTCAGTCACCTTATCTTTGTGAAAGAGGCCAAATATATTTACTGGAAGAAAGATAGCTTCTTTAACAAATGGTGCTCAAAAAACCTTTTACATGCCAAAACTAAGACTAGACACATGTCTATCACTATGCACTAAACTAAATTCAAAATTAATCAAAGATCTGAATATTAAAACAGAAACATTAAGTGTAGTGGAAGAAAAAGTAGGTAGAAATCTTGAAGACATGGGGTACACAGAGACTTCATAAACTAAAAAAATCAGCAGGGGAAGTACTTCAAAGTATCAACATCTGAATCTCATATTATTAAAATCTTTTTGTATATCAAAAGAAATCAACAACAGAGTGAAAAGGAAACCCACAGAGTGGGAAAAAATTTTAACCAACTGTCCCTCATAAAAAGGACTTCTATCTAGAACATATGAACAATTGAAAAAAATCAGGCCACCCAAATTCAAAGACCCAGTCCCAATATGGACATCTGAGATGAATATGCACTTCTCATATGAAGAAATACAAATGGCAAATAAATATATGAAAAAAATGTTCAGCATCACTGGTTATTAGAGCCATGCAAATTGAAACAACACTGAGATTCCATCTCACTCCAGAAAGAATGGCTATCATCAAGAATTCAAACAATAACAAATGCTGGAGGGGCTGTACAGAAAAAGGAACACTTCTCCACTGTTGGTGGGAGTGTAGACTGGTACAGCCATTGTGGAAATCAGTGTGGAGACTCCTCAAAAAACTAGGATTAGAAGTCCCATTTGACCCAGCTATTCCCATTCTTGGTATTCCTCGAGAAGAGTTAAAAACATCATGCCATAGTGATAGATGTTCTCCCATGTTTATAGCAGCTCAATTAGTAATAGATAGATCTTGGAAACAACACAAATGCCCATCAACCAAGCAATGGATAAAAAAGATGTGGTATGTTTATACAGTGGAGTACTACTCAGCTATAAAGAAGATAAACTCAAGGCTTTTATAGGTAAATGGATGCAACTAGAGACCATACACATAAGTGAAATAAAGCATGTGTAAACATCATATTGTCTCCCTAGTATAAGAATCTGAAAAAGTAAATAAGGTCAAAAATCTGCAATAGATATTGTGAAAGGGAAAGAAACTGCTCCTAAAGAAAGAACAACTAGGATGGTGGAAAGGAGAATGGAAGGAAGGGAAAAGAAAAAAAATATATATATATATGCATACAAGATAGATAAAATAATTATACTATTAACTTGTATAAGTTCATTGAAAAACATGGTTTGTGCTTATATTGTTTGATAAATTATGCATGCCTATATTTTCTTTTTTTTTTTTTTAGATTTAATTTATTTTTTTTTTAATTTTATTTTAAAGAGAAGAAAAAACAAAACAAATCAAAAGAAGAACAAATTTTCAAAACAACATAATAGGAGGGTAAGAATGGTTAATACATTGCGTATTACTATCTTTAAGTTAGTTATTCAGGACACCAGACATTAGCATTTAATTATCCAAACATTATTGGCACAAACCTTACTCTTCAATGAACTAAGTAAAAATCATAGTGTATCTATCTTAACCATCTTATATATATATATACAATTTTTTTTCCCTTTCCCTTCTTTCTTTTCCCTATTCCAGTCTCTCTTTCCTTTTGACCAGTTTCTTTTTGATTCACCATGTCTATTGTACATTTTGGATCTTATTTACTCTTTCAGTTTCTCATACTAGAGAGACAATACGATGCTTACACATGTGCTTCTGGTTTATTTCACTTATGAGTATTTTCTCGAGTTGCATCCATTTACCTATAAAAGTCTCCAGTTTATCCTTCTTAATGGCTGAATAGTACTCCATTGTATAAAAATACCACATCTTTCTTTTTTTTTTTTTTTTTTTTTTTTTTTTTTTTTTTTGTGGGTACCGGGGGGACAACCTCAGGACCTCGCGCACCAACAGGCACCCGTGCCGCTGAGCGATATCACCGGCCCCTTTTTTGTATGTGGGTTCCGGGAGTCGAACTCGGGCCTTCGCGCTTGCAAGGCAGGCGCTTAAGCCGCTGAGCCGTCTCACCGGCCCTACCACATCTTTCTTATCCATTCCTCAGTTGATGGGCATTTGGGTTGTTTCCAAGATCTGGCTATTACAAATTGTGCTGCTATAAACATGGGTGCACATATATCGCTGTGGTATGATGTTTTTAATTCTTCTGGGAAGATGCCCAGAAGGGGAATAGCTGGGTCAAATGGGACCTCCAACCCTAGCTTTTTGAGGAATCTCCACACTGACTTCCACAGTGGCTGTACCAGTCGACACTCCCACCAACAGTGGAGAAGGGTTCCTTTTTCCCCACAGCCCCTCCAGCATTTGTTATTAGTTGATTTCTTTATAGTAGCCATTCTTTCTGGGGTGAGATGGTATCTCAGTGTTGTTTTAATTTGCATCTCTCGAATGACTAGTGATGTTGCACATTTTTTTGTATATTTATTTGCCATTAATATTTCTTCATCTGAGAAATGTGTATTCATCTCAGATGCCCATTTCTGGAGTGGGTCTTTAAATTTGGGAGGTCTGATTTTTTTGAGTTCTTTATATGTTCTCGATAGTAATCCTTTGTCTGAGGAACAGCTGGCAAACATTTTTTCCCACATTGTGGGTTGTCTCTTCACTCTGTTGGTGGTTTCTCTTGCTGTGCAAAAGCTTTTTAATAAGATGAGATCCCAGTTATTGATTCTTTGGGATAGTTCCCGTGCGGTTGAGTTTTTATTCATAAAGTCTTTGCCTACACCAATGTCTCCAAGGGTTTTACCTATCCTACCTTCCAGCAGATTTAATGTTTCTGTTTTAATATTTAGATCTCTGATCCATTTTGAATTTAGTTTAGTGCATGGTGAAAGATATGGGTCTAGTTTTAATCTTCGGCATGTGTAGAGCCAGTTTTTCCAGCACCATTTATTAAAGAGGCTATCTTTCTTCCAGCGAATGTGTTTGGCACCTTTGTCAAAGATAAGGTGGCTTAGTATGTCTGGGGTTGTTTCAGCATCTTCTAATCTGTTCCATTGATCTTCAGGTCTGTTTTTTTGCCAGTACCACACTGTTTTTATCACAGTAGCTTTATAGTATAATTTCAAGTCGGGGATTGTGATGCCCCCTGCCTTGCCTTTGTTGCCCAGAATTGCCTTTGCTATTCTAGGTCTCTTCTGATTCCAAATGAATTTTAGGATTGTTTTCTCTAATTCTGTGAGATATGCTGTTGGAATTTTGATTGGAATTGCATTAAATCTGTATAACAATCTTGGAAGTATGGCCATTTTCACTATATTGGTTCTTCCTATCCAGGAGCAAGGGATATCTTTCCATTTTCTGATATCCTCTTCAATCTCCTTTTTCAGAGTACTGTAGTTTTCAGTATAGAGGTCTTTTACATCCTTCGTGAGGTTGATTCCTAGGTATTTCATTTTTTTGGATGTTATTGTGAAAGGTATTGTTTCCCTAATTTCTCTTTCAGTAAGTTTGTTATTTGTGTACAGGAAGTGCATGCCTATATTTTCTAATCTGAGCAACTAATTTGAAGATAAGAATACGCAATATAATAACCTAACCGTTGTTAATTTCCTACTATCTTGTTTTGTAATTCTGGATCATTTTTATAGTTTTTTTGCCCTAAAACAAAAAAATTAAAACGATATTTACTTTTTTTATCTATTTCACTTCCCATACTCTCAATATTATGGGAGACATTTTTGCAAAAATTTAAATAGAATATTCTATATGTAATTTCTTTCAAGGTGGGACATTAAAGAGGATTTGTTATCTATTCTAACATTTTAAAAAATGTTTTTATTGAATTCTTAATCTCATTTTAAAAAGAAAATAATGTAGTTAAACATTATTCTGTAGCCTAAAAAAATTAGCAAATCTATATAGATATATCAAAGCACAAAAATAATTTAACAACATTATTTGTTAAATTAATTATGGTATTGATTAGAACCAGAATGAAACATATACCATATGTTGTTTTTGTCTTTGTCTTCTCATACCATCTTAAAATAATGGAGAATCAGATAAGATTTAAGTCCAAGGAGCTTACACATTTGCTGCTTTAAACAAATAATGTTCCATTTCTTTTGTAGAGTGAAGAAAATCTGATACAAAGAACTACTATTCTTTAATTAAAATAGTATAAAGGAGAGCATCACATTGGCATAGAGGAAGCAGCACTTTCAGACAGCTCAAGATACACACCAGGGTCAGTCAACGTGTGGCTACATGACATGGCATAGACAACAAACATTGGAATACAACTCAAATAGGATACCACATTGGTAAAATACAGAAAAATAGAAAGCTAGAGTATGAAGTGAAGCTGCATCCCAACCTGGGTGCTGGCTCCCAGTCCTCTCAGGAGAAGAACCACAGGCAGGTGACCTCTCCAGGACATGCACCCCAGATGCCACTGCCTGCAATGTAATACAGACTACATGGTTCCTGCACTAGGACACAGAGTCTAAGATAATAACAGGGAAGTGCTTTTGTTTTCATGAGGTCAGTTCCCAGAGCAGGTTCACTCTCAGAGACTAAGCCATTCTCACAACACTGAGGTAGGGCTAGAAGTGGGGAAATGCTGATTGGACAACCTCTCTCAATGTCTGCCTCTCTTCTCCTCAGCAACAGGAAGATACAAATGCCAAAGAGGAACTCAGATGCCTGGGGCATGGGATGCATGGGCACTAGAAGCAGGGAGAAACAGCCTACAGTAGCTGAAGTAACATCCTCCATAACCTGAGAAACAATTGAAATCACAGGATTTTGGGAGATTTAAGGGAAGGGACCTGGGATTTCCAGAGACAGAAAGAGAAAGACAGGGTATAGCAACCCACAAGGCAGGGCTGACTAGGACCACAGGCTGAAATTCACAAGAGGGGACAGAGTAAATGCTCTGTTGCTGACCCTGAAAACATTGCAGGCCCTCAAAAACATCAGGCTAAAAATAGCAAAAGCAAAACAGTACATAGGATACTCAATCAACAAACAAGACAATTGCTTTTTTGCTGCTCTCCTTTCTTTTATATTTTGGCATTTTGCCTCTTTACCAGTAATTTTTTAAAATGATGACAGCCAATCTTTTTATACATTGTTATGTATATGTGGGTACAGCTGTGAGTGGTTTTCTGCTTTAACTCTATAACACCCTATGTTGGTTAGTCATATTTTCCCACACCAACTGTATTTCCTTAGGAATGTCTAATTTTGTTTGACTATTTGATTAATAAATGCATACAGCTCTCTTTTCTTTTCTCAGCTGCCATTCACATTCATTTTCTTTCTCTCCTCTCATTACTCCCTTTTACAAATCAGATTCTGTCACTATTTCCCCCTTTCTTTTTTCCTTTTTGGTATCATAATACTATTTTTATTCTCCATTCTTTTTCTAATTTCTTCTTATTTTTTGCTACCATTTCTTCTTTCTTTTACCTATATACTACTTGAAACACTATGATTATCATTGTCTTAATTTAATCTGGTTTAATATAACATATTATTCACTGTGTCATTTCCTGGATTAGTGAAATTGTAGAGATTATTTTAATTCAGCTTTTTAACCATCTGATAAACTATGGCTAGTGTCTCAAGTGTTGTTGTTACTGTTACCTACTATCTTAACTCAGAGCAGTACTAGTGGCTGAACCTAGTACCCAGAGCAAACAGAGTGGAAACTGTCATATGGATGCATATCGAAAACCCACAAAGAGAAAGCTACTTAAATAATCATACACAACAGTGGAAAAGATATTCTCCCTAAGTGTTCTACAAACCTCAGTAAAGAAATACAACTCAAGTGAAAAAGTAAGCCACAAGATGTCTACAAAAATACATAATTCCCAAAATCCAATCCCACTGATACTAAAGTGAATAAAATTCTCAACACACATTTTTTAAAACTCTAATAGCTAAAATAATCAATAAGAGCAAAGCAAAGAAAAACAGCTAAATAAATCAACTACTAAAATGACCCTTGAGCTCCACGAAGATAAAAATAAATAGCTAATTGAACTAAGGAAGAAAATTAAATACCACTTTAGTAAAGAGATATGAGTTCTGAAAAAGAACTAAGCAGAGATCCTGGACATGAAAACTTCAATAAGTAAAATAAAAGACTCAACTGAAAGTCTAGATAGTAAACTAGATCAGTCAGAAGAAAGCATATTAGAAATTGAAAACATGGTGGAAGTGCCTGAATATTTAGACAAAATCAAAGATAGAGGAATGAGCCACAATGAACAGACTATGCAAGAGTTCTTCGATAAATGTAAAACAAATAAAGTAAGGCTTATTAGCCCCAAAGAAGGCATCAAAAAAGAGACTAATTGCTTAAAAGATCTGTTCACTGAAATTTTACTAGAAAATTTCTACAAATTAGGGAATGTTATGGGTTCTTAGGTAAAGGAGCCATTTTTAATTCTGACTATATATGACATAAGAGAATCCTTCCATGGCATACCACAGTTGAAATGCCAGAAATTCAGAGTAAAAATAAATTAAGATCTGTTTAAACAAAGAGCTAAATCACTCACAAGGGTAAATTAGAAAAAAAGCAAATTTCTTAACAGAAAACATAATGGACAGGAGGGATTAGAATAAAGTTTTCTAATCCTTGAAAGAAAATAACTCGCAACCAGATTACTACATCCTGCAAATCTATCCTTTAATTCTAAGTAGAAATATCCTTTATTTCCAAGCAGAAATAAAGACCTTCCACAACAAGTATAAACTAAAAAAGTTCATAACCATCAAGCTACCATTGCAGAAAATACACATGATAATCTTAAACATAGGCTAATAATTTAAAAAAAAATCTATAAAACAAAAGGAAAGCAAAAGCTCATGGGGTAAGGAGATGAATAAACAACCAACAGAAAGGGATCAAACACCAGAAAAAATATCACAATGACAAATATTTGTACATAATTTTCAACAATAATACTTAGTGTAAGTGATTTTCATTCTCTAATAAAAATACAAATTACAGATTGGATCAAAATACAAGACCCATTTGTACAAAACCCATTTATACAAGAAATTTATTTCATTGGCAGAGAAATACATAGGCTTAAATTGAAAGGATAAAAAATGAGACTTCAAACAACCACATAGTAAGTTGGAGTAGCTATACTCATATCCAACAGGTAGACTTCAAATCAAAACTCTTCAGAAGTGACAAGGAAGGCCACTACACATTTGATAAAAATAAGAATTAAGAAGAGATAACAAGTATAAATATATATGCACCAAATGCCATGTGCTCAATGTCATAAAATAATTACTACTTAACCCAAAAGGATAGACAGGACTCAATCTAATAATAGAGGGTATTTTAACATTCTGATAAAACAATAGGTCATTTAGACAAAATATATAAAAATTCAGAATTATACCACACTATATACAATCTGGGTATAATCAATATGTGTAGAGTGTTTCACACATCATCAACACAATAAATTACTTCTCAGCACCTCAGAATATCTCCAAACTTAACCATATTTTAGGGCATAAAGCAAGTCTCAGTAAACAGACTTGAATTATTGAAATAATGTTCTGTCCTCTGTCATATCACAATGGAATGAAACTAGAAATCATCAGGAAAAAAAAAAGCAAAGAAAAAGAAAAAAATTCCCACACTAATTACACAAATACATGAGGATTGAAAATTGACTCTGAATGATCAATGAGTTTCTGAAAAAACCAGGGTAAAAATTTAAAATTTTCCATAATCAAATGATATTGCAAACACTATGTATCAGAATCTGTGGGCCACAGAGAAAGTAGTTCTAAGAAAATTTTTACACCTGTGTGTTTCCACTTTAGAAAAACCAAATGAGCTCAAGTAAATAACTTAATGATGCATCTCAAAATCCTAGAGATGCAAAAACCAATCAAACTCCCAACCAGTAGAAAGATAGAAACAATAAAGCTCAGAATGGAAATTAATGAATTGAAACTAAAAAAAATCAAAGATCAATTAATTGAAAAGTTAATTCATTGAAAAGATAGGATTGATAAGCCTTTAGCCAAACTCACCAAAAGAAAGTTTGGCTTGATTCATCAAAATATAAATGAAAAAAGGCAAAATTATAACAGATATCAACAACATTTATATCCAGAGTTTCATAGGAAAATACATTCAAAATGTATATGCCAGCACATAAAGGACTCTGTAAGAAGTGGATCATTTGCTAGAGAGATATGACTAAAATAATTGAGCAAAGTACATATAAAATCTAATAGATAAATAAGAAGCAATGAGACTGAATTAATAATTAAAACTCTGCACTAGGAAACCACATGGCTAGATCGAATTACAGCTTAATTCTATCAGACCCTTAGAAAACTATTACCAATATTCCTTAAAATTTTCCCTCTTGTAGAAAGGTTACGTTTCCTCTCAAATTCCTTCTATTAAGTCAGCAATATCCTGATACCAGAGCCAAAACCCTCAAAAGAAGTAAGAAACAAAAATTATGCTGCTAAACATAGATGCAAAAATACTCAACATGAATCTTGCTAAGAGAATTCAACATAACATTAAGGGTACCATACCTCATGAATGGAAGGATGGTTCCATGTATGGGTATAGAATTATGGTTCAAAATAAATAATAAATATAATATCATGTAAATAGAATAAAACATAAAAATCACCTGATCATTTCAATAATACCAAAAAATCCTTTGACAAAGCCTAACACACCTTCATTTAAAAAAGTTATTAAAAAATAGATCTAGAAAAATCTTTCCTCAGAGTGATAAAGTCTTGTATCACAAACACATTACCAAAGTTACATTAAGTGGGGGAAAATGGAAAGAATTCTTGTAAAGTTGGGACTAAGACAAGGGTCTCCATTCTCACCTCTCCTGTTCAATACATTGCTTGTTACTAACTAGAACAGTAAGGTAACAGAGAGAAATGGAAAAGATATGAACACTTAAGAAAGAAGTCAACTTTTCCATATTTGCAAATGATACAACATTTATCACAAACTAAAAATTTCATCAGAAGTGTTTTAAATATGAAAAATTCAGCAACCAACAGGATAAAAAACCTATACACTAAAACCAACTGTGTTCCTGTATACCAGTAATGAACCCACCAAAACAGAAATCAGGAAAACCAATCCATTCACAGTATTTTCAAAAATTTTAATGACCTAGCGTCCAACCTAACCAAGAAGTTTAAATACTGATATAATGAAAACTACAGACCTGTGAATAACAGAAATTGAAGAGGACATTAGAAAATGGTAGACATCTTTTTTATTTTAAAGAGAGAAATCAATTTTGTTGTTGAATTGCCAGTAATAATATTTTTAAAAGGCCATATTACCAAAAGCAATATATAGATTTAATGTAATCCCTACTAAAAATCCAACAGCATTCTTCATAACACTAGAAAAGCCAATACTGAATTTTGTCTGGAATCTGAAAAAAATACCTAGAACAGCCAAAGCAACCATAAACACAAAGAAAAATACTGGAGGAATCTCTGTAACAGACTTCATGCTACACTCTAAATCCATAGAAACAAAAAAACACATGGTTGGGCACAAAAATAGAAATGGAGCCAAATGAAGCAGAATAAAAGACTAAAAAATAAACACAAGCACCTACAATGAATTGATTTTTGACAAAAGGAGCCAAAAATATATGCTGAAGAAAGGAGAGTCTCCTTTACAAATAGTTCTATGCTCATGAGATCAATGTATACAAAACTGAAACTAGATGCTCTTCTCTTATCCTGTACTAAAATCAATTCAAAGTGAATAAAAAACTAGATGTAAAAACAGAAAGACTGAAACTGCTAGTAGATAGTATAGAGGAAACAATGTTGTAGCCACAGACAAAGACTTCCTGTAAAGGACTCTAAAAGCACAGGTAGTAATATCAAGAGTCAGCTAATGAAACCACATCAAATTAAATAGCTTCTGCATAGAAAGAAAAGAAGAGAGAAAAACAACACAGTGAATGGATGGAAATATTGCTTAATTAATCTTTCAACAGGGGACTAGTACCTAGAATACAAAAATTAAATAAAAGAAGTAAAAAAGTGAATCTAATTTAAAAAATTGGACAAATGGACTATATAGATACTTCTCAAAGTAAGAAGTTCAAATGGACAAAATTATACTAAAATAGATCAACATCCCTATCAGACAAATGAAAATTAATACTATATGAAGACTCCATCTCACCGCAGTGAGGACTAGTAACCAAGAATACATAAAAAAATGAATGCTTGCCAGGATGTGGGGCAATAGACACCCTCAAACACTGTAGGCAGGATCTAATCTAATACAACTGTAGAAATGTGTATGGAGATTCCTCAAAAAATTAAATAGAGAAATATCATATAACCCAGGAATACCACAGTTGGGCATATTTCTGAAAGAGTGGAGGATTGCATATATTGATATATGTATATCCGTGTTTAGAGCAGTGCAATTCACAAGAGCTAGACAGTGGAAACAGCCTAGAGCACCGTCCATAGATTAATGGATGAGATAAATATGGTTGAACATAGAAACAATGAAATATTACTCCAGTCATAAAGAAGAATGAAATCACTTCATCATCAAGAAAATAGAACAAGGGCCGGTAAGATGCCTCAGCAACATAAGCACCTGCCTGGCAAGTGCGAGGGCCCAAGTTCGACTCCCAGAACCCACATATGAAAAAAGGGCGGGTGATATCGCTCAGCGGAATGGGCGCCTGCTGGCACGTGAGGTCCTGAGGTCGACCCCCGGTACCCACACAAAAAAAAGAAAATAGAACAAGAAGCCATCATGTTAAGTGAAATTATCCAACTAAAAAAGATAAACATCTCATGATTTCTCCTTTATAGAAAGCTAAAATGCACATTAATTTAATAAATAATTTAAATAAAAGACAAAAACAGGAAACCTGGAAGCAGACTTCCGGAGACAGGGAAGTGGATAAGCAGGTAGGAATAGGAAAAATGAAAGGGGGCATAATGGGATTGAATGGATTAAGTTCTGTTAAATGTATATATCAAATTTCCAAATTAAATGGCATCATCATGTAGTATTAACATGTACTATATTAAAAAATACAATTTAAATAAAAATTAAATGAATAATATTGGCAAGATGGGAATTCTTAGGGTGTAATGTTACAATATTATTGTTAAGATATCAATACAATGTTATTTAAAACAGTGATTATGCTAAACAGAGTGACCCATGCTATAATCCCAACTGCTTCAGAGGCTGAGGCAGGAAGAGTACAAGTTCAAAGCCAGCATAGGGAATTTAGTGAGTTCTTGTATTAAAAAAAATTGTAAAAAGGTACAGAAATGTATTGCAGTAGTATAGTGCCTCTGCACTTGATCCCCACCAGTGAAAGAGAAAGATGATTTTCTGATTAAAATTATACTTATATCTGAATGGAGTGAGGCACAGATATAAGAATGAGGATTACTCAAAAATTAAAATGGATAAATTGTTGAAAGAATGTAATTTAACTTTTTTTGTGTGTGAGATTTCCTTCAAATTTGTACTGATCTTTGGTCAAGGAAATAAAATCCACATTATGTTTTCAAAGTTTACTATTCATACCCTGAAACTGAAATTTTGTGCTGGGAATACTTTTAGAGCAACAGTCAGAGGAGCACCTGTAAGAGGTCTCAGCTTGAAACACCAGAATCGAATAATCCTAGTGAAACATGCCTAACTGATGTCCCGTGTGCTACCATTTGTGTATGTGTGTCAATACAGAATATATTATTTTATCACTTACTTTAAACTTAATGTTTAAGTGCTAATAAGCACATATATAAAATTCAAATTTGTAACTATTTAAATATTTATCCAAGAATACTCTGCATAAACTATTATGTAAATGATGTGAGAAATACAAAGATTAATAAAACACCCTTCATCCCAGAGTGTAATAGACTAGTTCTACTTCTTAAGTAAATGTTAATACTATACTTAATTAACTGAATATAATTCCTGGAATATAATTACTAATTATGATAGAACTATTTTTAATGCAAATAAATCTTCATTAAGAGATACTTCTAATAGATAATATTTTGGGTTTTGTTGTTGTTGTTGTTGTTAAGTTAATGATGTTAAATGTCTGTAGAAAAAAAATTGTGTTTTAAATTAAAATTAGGTGCCAAAGAAGAGTGCAAAAGAAAAACTTCCTTGCAGTTAACAGTGTGATTTTGGCCATGTAATTCAATCTTTCTATCCTTCATAATTTTCAGAGTTATACTAAGGAAAATGATCAAGCAAATGTTGTATCTAATTTGACATTAAAATGCTTTAATGCCATAGTATCACTGCATGTAAATGAAAAAAAATGTACTATTCACATGTGTTTCACAATTTTTGCCTGCATATTTCTCATACACAAAAATGTTTTGAAATTTTTGACACATTTTCCCCTTTCTTCTTTTTTTTTTTTTTTAATGTGGATACTGGGAGTCAAACTCAGGACCTCACGCTTGCTGAGCAGATGCCTATGGTGCTGAGCTATCTCACTGTCACTCATTTTCCCCTTTCAATACCAATCAATGAAAATCTGTTAACAAAGCATGAAATGTGAGGTCTTTTTAATCTTCTGTTAACAGAAAAGAGTAAATAAGACAAGAAGAAAGCTCTCCTACTTCCAAAGATGATGAAAGTAACATATTGTTTGGCAAAATTTAAAAAATGAATTTTCCTCCTGATATTATTTTCATGAGGTGGAACCTTAAGTGCCTACAATTCTGAGATAGTGCCACAGTCTTTGTGAGGTTTTTTTTTTTGTAGGTACCCTGGGTTGGCCTCAGGACCTCATGCACCAGTGACACCTGTGTCACTGAGCAATATCACCAGCCCTTTTTTTGTATGTGGGTTCCGGTAGTTGAACTCGGGCCCTCATGCTTGCCAGGCAGGCATGTACACTGCTGAGCCATCTCACCAGCTCAGTCTTTGCTTCTTTAACATTAAAATTCAATGATATTGGGATTGATACTGGATACCACTTCACCTGCCTCAGTATGTGGTAAAGGACCTGACAGTTAACATGTTTGTAATTACTACTTTTGCAAAAGACAGAAATAACTCATTTTAAACTTGTAGACTTAACTCATTATCAGAAAGAAAAGCTGATAAATTGTATAAGGCAAAATTATTTCTAAGATTACTTTCTGTCACATAACAATTAGCAAAGAGCTGCCACTACTTATATAATCTTAAGTCAATTCCAATATTGTTGTAACATAGAAGAGTAATTGTGCACTCAACAGTTAATTCTTCTACCATATGTGGAAGTTCTGCACATCCCTTAAATTTCTGTAATACATATTTATCTGATATACAAAGTCAATCTATGTGTCAATATGTGAATTTGATACAATATGCATATGTATTTAACTTTTGCATGTGTTTGTATATTTATATATACAATATATTTATTTGTAAATAGATATGTACCTCAGGTTGTCTTTCAATATTTTTATTTTACATCTTTCTTCTATTGGGAAGTGAACACCACAGTTTGGAGGTTCCTATATTTTACATTTGTTCCACAGGCTGCCATATATTTAAATATGATTCAAATTAATTTGCATATTTGAAAACAACTGCAAAAATGAAATTGCACAGGCTTCAGATTTCAATTTTTCCTGAAAATTGTGTTTTTCCAACTAGAAAATTTGAGAAAGAAGACTTTCCTTTTCTTTGAGCTATAATTGAAAATATTTTTTCATACCACTCTGTTGAGAAAATAGTGTTCTCATGACTGATTATTGGAGAAGATTCTTTTTTTTTTTTTTTTTGTCGGTACCGGGGGTTCGACCTCAGGACCTCGCGTGCCAGCAGGCGCCCGTGCCGCTGAGCGATATCACCGGCCCCTTTTTCGTATGTGGGTTCCGGGAGTCGAACTCGGGCCCTCGCGCTTGCCAGGCAGGCGCTTAAGCCGCTGAGCCATCTCACCAGCCCTGGAGAAGATTCTTGTTTACACCATTATTCCTCAGTTGGGATAAGATCAGGTCTCATAGTCTTACAAAAATAAGAGAATCCCAGAATCACTCTGTTTGGGTCTACTTTTGGTTCAGTTCAGTATTTCTTCTGATAAATAATGGAATTGAAAGATTGTGGTGGTTAGGGTAGAGTGTCAACCTGATTGACTTTGAGATCCACCCAGAGGCTTGGTGAAGCACATTTCTCAGCATCTGGGTGAGTAATGGCATTGAGGTCTGTGTCTGGACTTCCATCCCTTCCTCTCTGGCACTGATCCCTGCCCTGCTTCGTGGCTGCCATGATGTTTCTGCTTTCAAGCCAGCTGGCCTTGGACTATATCCTGTGAACCATGAGCTAAATTAACTTTTTTTCTTTAGAATATGGATATCATCTATTGTGCCCCAGAAACAGGAAAGCGACTAATACACATGGTGAAAAGCCCATTATTTTATTTACTATAGATTTATATTAAGTAAGTGTTCTGAAGGTGAGTCCTTTCCTTCTCATTCTTCTTTAGAGCTGGCTTGGCTTCACTCACCTTCACTTAAACATATAAATTTTATATTAAATAGATGAGTTTTGGGAAAAATCTAATATGAATTTTGACTAAAATTGAATTTTACTCTCTGACTTTCTGGGAAGAATATGACTTATCTTAATATTACTTAGAGTGAATTAGCTAATTTTTTTTCTTATATCATATAATTTAGAAGGAAATATAGCATCAAGGAAGAAAGTTAGATTATTTAGTAATGTAGCTATCCTTATTAGTAAACTAAGTACTTCTAGTTCATAACACAAGAACAATTAATTTGACAAATATTAAGGTTCTAAATAATGAAAAATGAATTTTAAAAAGAGAATGTAATTGCATTTCTTTATAGTATTGAGAATGTAAAACACAATGTATAAGAATCAATAAACACGATTTGTGTTATACAAGAAGACACTATCAACAAAAAGAAAAACAATGAAACAGAAGAAATATGTATATAATGTTTCAAGAAATTCTATACTTCACAAATGAAAGTACTAGAATAAATGATCAAGTTGATAATAGCCATAAGTAGCAAATTCACAGAGTCATGAGTGTGTTTTCCATATATGAAGTCTCCACCCATTAGATAAATACAGGAACACAAATTTTAAAAAAAGATATATACTTTTCCAATGTTATATTGTCAAAACTTGTAAAATATAACAAAATGCAGTATTTTTAAGAGAGTGCAAAGAAACAGGAGTATTAATTTAACTTTTATATGTTTAAAAATTTACTACAAGGACTATAGCAATTTGAGAAATTATAATAAATTTACGATGCAGACACTTCAAATGTACATTTTAAGTTCAGAAAATATATCTTAGATTATCTCTTATCCACAGGTTAGAAAAAAAGTTTTGAAATAATGTTTACTTGACACCGCACACATTTTCCTATGTTGCAATTTATCTGTCAAATATGAATATTATGTACTTACTTTTGTAATGTCTTTTGTAAACCATGATTTCTTCAAGCACTTTTGGGTATGATTTGAAGTGAGTTTTTAAAAAAAAAAATAGTCTAGATTACTGATATAAAAACATGGTATGTATTATCTGAATTCTTTACAGTTCACTAAGATATTTTTGAAGCCTAGTATATAATAAAGCTAATTTTGTTTTTATCACTGCATTTTTAGAAAATGTTTAAGTTTCTAGACATAGTTACAATATTCTCATTATTTATAATACTTTAATATTATTCACTTGACATACCACAACTAATTTCAGATTTCCTATAATTTGCCACTTTTGGCATAATATCATTTCAAGCTGTACAACAAATAAGATGCTTTCAGGTTTTCTAGCATTCTGTTGCCAGACCAGCAGAACTAATCTCCACTGTAAGGAAGTTATTGATCTTACTGGACATAATGGAGTGTATTGTGTTTATGGTGTTGGTAAAAATAGTCACAGTTACTAAATCAACCCTTCCTTAAATGTTCCATTCTTGTAGATTGGAAGGCATGTGTAAAAATTCTCTAGCATTTTTTTGCCTATCAAATATATATAGGCATATATATATAGGCATATATATATATACACACATATATAATCTTCAGTCCCTTAAATTACTTAGTATAGTTCTCTATTTTTACTTGGGATAATTGGTTTACATTAATATTCTTTTAGAGATGTTCTGCTAATGATGGATTTTTCCAGCTATTGTATTTCACAAAAAGCCTTAATTTTCCCTCTGTTAAAGATCTTTTCACTGGTAGAGAATTTTAACCTGCCAATTTTTTACACAACTTTAAATAAATTGCTTCATTTTCAATTATTCTTGAAACGAAATCTGATGTAACCTTTATATTTGTTCCCTGTACATAATATCTCATGATTTTTTTGTTCTAGTTACTTTAAAGATTTGAGATAATTGTGTATTTATATCATATTATGAAAGAAAATACAGGGAAACACACTGTGCCCTTTTCCCAGTTTACTTTGATGGTAATGTATTACAAAATCTAAATACAATATAAAATCAATTTCTATATTTCTGTATATCATGTAATGTTATAAATGTACTGATCTTATTCAAATTCCCATACCTTTAACTTCCCTCATTTAGTGTCTCTGTGTGTGTTTGAGAGAGAGAGAGAGAGAGAGAGAGAGAGAGAGTGAGTGAGTGCACAGGAATTAGTTATCTGCATGTTTGCTAAACTTGAGAAGTGATGTGCTTCTTCTGAATTTATACATTATTTTTAATCAGGTTTCAAAATTTTTGTCCATTATTTCATCAAATACTAATATTTTTCACTAGAAATTTTTGGACATAACTGAGAGAAAAGAAAAGAAAAGTGAAAAAGTAGTGTCCAAATTGAAAATCAAAGTAAAAGATGAATATATTTTTGGGTAGTAGTAAATATGAAAACTATAAACCCCACAAAAATATCAATCTTGGAAGAGTCATATAATTATTTTTAGTAAAATTAAAAAAATATTGACATCTTTTTTTTGTGTGTATGTGTGTGTGTACTGAGAGTCCACCTCAGGACCTTGCATGACTACCAGCAGGCGCCCATGCCAATGAGCCATATCACCGGCCCTTTATTCATATGTGGGTACCAGGAGTTGAACTCAGGACCTCACACTTGCCAGGCAGGTGCTTATGCTGCTGAGCCATCTCACCAGCAACATCTATTGTCAAAACCCCCAGAAAATTATTAAATTCCAGACTACGTGTGGCAAAGTAGAAAAAGACATCATGTATTTTATTGAAAGAGACAATGAATCCAATGATATAATTGAATTGTCCCCTTCACTTGATGACCTGAAAGTCTACTTCACTAACTCCTGGATAGTAAGATAAAGAAAATCATATGATCTAAAATCTAGATACATTTAAAAGCAACTTATGTGGCTAAAATTTATGGGTTTTGGTTCTCTTTCTGGCCCAGGGAGAGGTAATGAGAGCTGAAGCATCGGAAGCTACCAAGTAACATAATGCATTCAGGAAGGTGGAAGATGAGTATTAGCTTAACAACCCAAGGAAGCTGGGGCATCTTGGAGCATCTAAGTCTTTGAAGGTAGATAGTTCAGCTGGCCAGGTGAGGAAAATGTAAACATTTGTCTTGTTAACCAGTGCTCTATCCTCCAATCTTTTTTACTGTAAAGATGAGTCTATAACTTAATGTATTAACTGTGAATTTCTCTCCTCCAGTGGTTAAGCAGTAATTCTTAACTGGATATTTCTCATTGAAATGAAAGTCTGACTAAATTTATTCCTCTATAAAAAATAAGTGGTCAGTTGACCAGTATCATATGGATCATGCAGGACAAAATGGCAGAATATCTTTAGTAGAAAAATAGAGTGAATAATAATTCACAAGGATCATCATGAATTAAATATTTAAATGCTAGAATACACATCTCTGTATTCAGTGTGACCCTAATTGTGACAGTAAACATTGAAAACATTAATACCAACAGTAATGTGTTCATCCATAAAAATAGGATAGTTGTTGAATTATAATATTTTGTTTTTTCTTTTGCAAAATCAAGTCATTAAGAACTATTTATAAAGTGTAGTAAGGAAAAATAAATCATGAACAATTTAAGTACAAATTTTTGCTATCTATAATAATGCATATAATTCCAAATATGTTCCTATACCTTCACATTTATGTCAAGCAATACAAAAAGCTATACAGAATATTAAAAATATGATGCACTCTGTAATTTTCCCATTGCTAATTTTTAAAATATTATTTTTTTGTATTTAAAAGTGTTACTCTGAAAATCAGGGAAACTATTAGTGACAGCAAACCCAAATGAATATTCAGTGCAGCAGGCTGCAATGATTATCAATATCAAAATCAATTCTGAAAGGATAATTGTAGTGAAAACATAACTTACCTTTCAAACACAGGTGATACTTCTTTCATTGGGTACTGTGTGAACAAGTGTCAATTTTAATCACTCTAATAAACTGCAATGTCAAAATTATTCTGTATATGTGTGCGTATGTTTTTACTGTAAGTCATGAAATCCCTTATCTACAATATCATTACATATTTATTCTCCCACACTCTTTGAGTCTGTGAAACACTTCAAGATAGAATTCAAATATATACTGACCTATTTAAATTTATTCTTTACTTAAATGATGTACACTGAATTTCACATTCTCATGTTCAAAGTATATAATCTCAACTGTCTTCTAAGTAAAATGAGTTATATCAACATAATCCTTAGTCTTTAACATGATCCTGTTCATATTATCACTTCATTCTTCTTCACAAGAGATCTTTTCAAATAAAATTGTATCTTATATGAATAAAAAATCTTACTATGCAGTGTTAATATTAATTTTACTTAGGCACAATATATTTCCTTCCTGTTAAAAAAGATATACCAAAGCAAAAGAAGCTGCAATCAATTTATAGTTTCTCCAATATACTTATTTTTACCCAGTGTTGTACTTAGAGAAATACACCAGGAACTGATCTAGACAGTGGAACATGATAGTTAATAATGTGCTGGTAAAATTTTAACAATGAATTAACCCAGTTTTGTATTTATGTCATCAGATAATTCAAACAGAAAAAATCAATTGTGTTAATTTCAATAATGGTTTGATGATTTCATCCAATATATACTATAACAATAACATTGGAAATTATGTTGTGTTGAAGGTTAAGCATATAATTTAATTATGAAGTTGGGCATGGTGGTGCATGTCTGTAATCCTAGCACTCAGGAGGCTGAGGCAGGAGGTTCACTGTGAGTTGGAGGACAGCCTGCACTACATAGCAAGCACTTGTTTCAAAAATATTAATTATGAATGACAATGAAATTTATTTAAATATTCAACATTAAATTTCAAGAAATTATCATTGTATTGATAATAAGAGCACAAAATTTAACAGAACACAGCATCAGAGTAAAAACATGTTCTCTGTGCATCACTGAAACAAAACAGAACATGATGTACTTGGAACTGGTTTTGTCACCAGGCTGGGTCTGAGAGCTTTCCAAACTTAACCCACCCCACTGTATCAGGCTGGCTGACCGTCATCTCTGAATGCATCCAGATGCATCAGAAAGAAGTAGGAGTGGGGTTTATTAGGCAAAGATAGAGAGTGGAGTACACACTCAAGATGGGAGTGCAGCACTCAGATAAATGAGACACATTACTCTTTGGATCTTTTACTTTTCTTGAGGGTGTGAAAAGTCCAGGAAGGAAGTGCCCTCCCATCCCCCTTCCACAGGCATGGGCTTTTATTTTATTTTTTTCTATCTTTATTTTTTTTCAAATAGATGATTTAAACATTCTCTGAATTTGCTCCATCTGTTGTTTACTTTTTTAATTGGGCAATTTATGACCTTCTAGCTATGGGTCTGGTAGGAAGGAAGGTTAATCTAGCCAAAAACTGTTGACATTGCTACAATCTATCTCTAGGCCAAGGTCCTGTAACTTACTTTCTTAATTGAGCTGATTTATGGCATTTTTAATGATGGGTCTGGTAGGGAAAAGGTGTAAATCTTGCTAAGGAATGTTGGCTGGGGTCTGTCTTGTTGACTTCAACTAAGTCCTGGAAGTTGAAGTCTTCTTATGAGAAGCACTCATTTAAGGAGGTTCTATTGCTGGACATGAAAGATAGGGGCCAATTGTTCTACGGGAAATGTTGCAAGAAATTCAGGCCAAAATTTGAGGTTGGGAGAGTTATGATGATGTTCCAGAAGAAGATAACATGCCTAGTTAAAGAAATGTAAATTTTTGTACTGGAATAAATGTAGATTGATGTACATGAAAAAATAAAACATCACCTTAAAATAAGCCCTACTGAATTTTTTTCAAGCAAATTTTATTATAAGACCTAATTTTATTTTCAGGGAAATATGATAAGACATACGTTGTTCCTTGTAAGCATATATTCTCAATGTCATTATTATCATTGGTTCCTGGATATCCAAGTCCAAAATAAAGTTAGAGAACATACTTCAATGCTGTCACTATTTTACCTGTGAAAATGTTCACTTCTACTTAAGTGAACTATACCAGTATCCACCTTTTTATTCAATCTAAAACCCTGAGCATTGTCCATAGCTCCATTCAATCTTTCTTTATAGCTCTAGATAGATATATAAATGATACAGATATAGGTATGTAGGTAAAATACATATATAGATAGATATAGATGTACATAGTATTGAAGTTTATATGGGTAAGGAATTATGTATTCACAAGATGATTATTCTCATATTTTCATAGAATGTGGTTTCAAACAATGACTAAAGTAAATCTGACCATGTTTGGATTTTAACTGTATTGCTTACAAGTGTCATTATGAGCATGTGATTAATTTTTTGTCATTTGTGTGAATCATGAATATATTCTCCAAGTTTGAGTGTCATACTTGAAATGTATTTGAATTATATTTTTATGAACACATCTTCATTCTAAAAATATATTTTAAATGGAGGGAGGGGAGAGGTGGAAGGGAATGAGGATGGAAATAGGAATGAAGATGTGTTATGTACATGTGCCAACTCTACACAAGGAATGCGAATATAACAGGCTGCAAACATGAACTAAAAAATGGAATCAAGAGATCGATATAGGAGGGAAGGAACAGAAAGGGGATTGAAAAAAGGAACTAAAATGTATTATGTATATGTACATATTCCTCACAAAGTATGTAAATATTATGTACTGCAAACATGTAATGAGAAGAAAAATAAAAAATAAAAGTATATTTTAATCAATAGCTAATAATTGAACATATTATATAGTACAGTGTGTTGTTCTGATCTATGCATGCAATGTTTGACAATCAAATTAGGTTAATTAGCATATCCATCATATTATATATGTGTAATTTCCCTCAAGTGAGAAGATTCAAAATAAACTTAATTTTAGTACAAATTTAATAATCTTATTTAAAGTCAACACTTTTTTAATCTTGATTTTTAAGAAAAATTCTTGATTATGACACTGTTAAAGCAATTTACAATATTTTTGTTGAAAAGTTTCACATTTTCATTATTATATTTAACTCTTTATATGACAATGTTGTATACAGATAATAAGTGTGAAAATATTATCCTTTCTTTTATGCAGTAAACTCATTTTTTTATGCCATAAGCTGTATAAAAAATATAACTCACCTTTTTTGTTAAAATTCCATCCAGGTCTATGTCTAATCAGGGGCTTGTTTTTTTTTTTCTACTGTCATTGTGTTTATCACTTCATAAATACAAAATTACCTATTTTTTCAAAATATGTCCTAAGATCATTTAGGGCAAACCTATTATCCAAGTTCCTTTTTAAATAGTGGTTAGTTTTTGACACTTTAAAAAAAGAATTTTATTTTATTTGGGAAGCTCAATGCAATCAGCAAAATGATTAAGTTCCCCAGCCTACTGGTAAAGTTGCTCCACGTGACCAACTTCTTGGTAAGTAATGGCAAACTGAATTGTACTGTTGGATCTGCTCAAAACATTCACTTGCTTATATAAATTTCATACAACCCACTTGCACTCTTAGTGTCATTTGTGCCTAAGTGGTATTGATTTAGTTGAGGGTTGCTCAGTTTCTGTTTCATGATTATGTTTACAGCGAATAATAGAGTCCTTGATATATGACAGATCATGTATATCAACAATATCAAGTGGATGTGAGATCTTCTATAGTAAATTCATTCATTTGATAAATATAAATTAAGTACCTATCGTGCAAGCCACTTTCTACTCACTCAAGATATAGTAGTGATCAAAAGGGGAAAAGAAGTCTACAAGCCTGCCCTATGAAGTTTATTTTCTTTTTTGTGAAAAAAAAATAAATGTAACCAGTTTATTTCTTATCTTTTTTGTTGGTAGGTGAGCAGTTCTTCATGAAAATAAAACCAGAATGGGGATGAAGATTGATACTATAAATATAAATAGATGGCTATAGTTAAATATAAATAGAATGTGACATTGGATCAAAGCTCCAGAAGATATAAAGGAGATAATCCTGAGTATCACGGGGAGAGCATTGCTGAAGGAGATAACAGCTGGGGCATGCATTGCAAAGAAAAGTACCCCTGAAGTGTGGGAGGACAAACAGGTGAATCAGTCAGTGTTGCCAGCTCCCCATAAGGGCAAACAGATCAGTGGGCAATGATGTTAGAGTAACAGTGAATATTTGAATACCAAATTAGCAAATTTCAAGAAATTTTCATTTTGCATGAAGTTTATTGACTTCAATGAACCTTTGAGAGGCAAAGAATATGCTAACAGGTTTATTCCATTGAATTTAGCAAAACTGAAAAATATTTTCACTGAAGAAATATAAAAGATTGTGATTACTTTTTATACCATGCACAGACATATTGTTGATAATATAAATTTAAGTTAGAAGAAACATAAAATAAAATAACTTTCATTACACATAACATATTTCATCATTTATTAATAATTGCAATGTGGCAATAGTTTTTGGTCAGAAATTATGTTAGTTTTCAAATAAACATAATGCTTACAAAATAATAATTATAGGTAGTTTACTCAAAATATAATTGAAGATGTAAAATGTTGAATCATCACCAACAATAAAATGGAAATAAAATCTTGAAATCAGTAGCAGAACCAAGCAGAAGCTTTCATAGACCGCAGACCAGAGGGAAACAGATTTAAAAGGTCAACATGGAAATTTGGAACAGAGACCAATTTAATAAACTCTGTAATACAGAATTCATAAATAATGCAGATAAAATTTTGTTTTAGTTTTTTATATTTCTCTTTGCAATATTATAATACTTTTTTTTTCAGGAATGGAACTCAGGGCCTCATGCTTGCCAGGCAGGCACTGTGCCACTGAGCTATATCCCCTGCCCTATCCTTTTTCTTAAAGGTTACATTTTTCTATTTTAGATATCAACTATTTAAAACAGGAATTGTGTGGGGGTTATTCTTGGCCATCAAATTCAAAGACTCAAAAAAAATTCATTCTGGCTCTGAATGAAAGAGGTAGGATTTTTCCTACTCATTGGTTATATACTCAGATGGGAGCAATATTTTTAGTATAATTAGAAAATGATTTCATTATTGTTTTATTATCTGTAAATTGTCATTTTCAATCTTTTTTTCACAGCTAAGTACTTATTACACAGCTTGTGTATTTTCTTCCCTACTATTGTGTTCCTTTGCATATATGTTTGATTCTCATATACATAAGCATGGGTAATTAGCCTACAATTATATTACTATCTCATTTTAAAAAGAATACTTGAAAAAGCCTTATAGTATTAATATCATTTTTAATAGACCTTACTTATTCTCAACAACACAAATTTGAATTTCAGTTGTGAACAATTTCATGGATTGATAAAATTCACCTATAAAAAGAATTGCTTCAATAGGTGATTTACAACTACTCAAAAAAAGACTAAGTGCAGGAGCCTCACTTGAGGGTCTTCATTAACATGTAAATATATTCATATTTGCATCAAATGCTTCAACAATTTAATGTCTTGCAATATTTTCTTTGCTTTTCACAAAAGGTAAAGATTAATCACAATTATTTTGGTCATATATGCTGAATTATCTACTTACAAAATAAACACAGTCTCTAATTTCTTTGACATACTTATTTCCCAGACTAAAGCAATTCTTTTTTTATTGCTGTTTTTAGATTTGCTCTACACTAAAGAAGTTAAGGTAAGACAAACTCCAAGCAAGCCAGAAATGTAAAATGGCACACCCCGTGTATGAGAATAATGAGGAAAAATCACACTGAGTGGGAATAAGTTGAATAACTGGCAGTTAGTTTTCACATTTTGTGACAAAACCTCTGTGTGGAATACTATAAAGTTATTGTAAGGAAACATTAATATAGAGTTAGAATAACAATACTTAGGATATTGCCAAATAATACCTAAGATAATTTGACTCAGTGTCCCTGATTTTTTTCTCATTTTTTTATGCCAGATATCTTATATGATTCCTAAAGAAGTATAGTTATCATCCTCATTACAAATGGGTTATTTAAGTTACAGTTTAACTTCTGGTACAATGAGAAGATTAGGATTCTATGTTCTTTGAATAATGTGCTTAGTGAGTTTGTTCTAATCATCACAGCATTACCATATTGTATACCCAAGTTATGAAATATTTACTTCATTTTCCATTCCTTCTTGTGACTTTAGTTGGCTTGATAACACATTCAGATTCTTTAATTAAAGTTCTGTTATGATTATATTTTTATCATTTGTTATTGTAGAATAATAAGCATTTTGCTGTGTATATATTATTTTGCTAAAGACGTAATTACTATAAATTTAGATAAACTACAGAATACAAAGCAATATTAGCAATATTAGAAGTGATATGGGTAAGACATAATTTGTTATTGTGAAAATAAACAAATGTTTCAGTTGCTTTATATTTAGTTAACACAAAAATAAATGTAATGTATTATACATAGATGAAAAATATTTTGTATTTAATATTTATATTAAATATTTTATATTTTATATTATATATAAAATATTGATATATACAATGAAACTTCAGATATATTTAGTGATTTACTTAAATACGTACTCCATAGGAAAGAATGCAGGGGCAGTGATGGGCCAGAGTACTCGTCCACCATGTCTGAGGTTACATGAGATATGAGGTTGCCTTTTAATTTTGGTTTTAGTAAGTCCAGACACAGATTTTGAAGGTATATTTCAGGGGCTGCCAAGGTAGAATCCTGATGAATTCTGAGCAGAGATATTCAAAAGAAATTTTGAAATATCATTCACATGGATACAGTGTTAAGTAAAATGGTGATGACCCAGTAAAAAATTACATAGCTAGCTGGAATTTAGGGTTCCTAACAGGACCTCCAGTAACTGCAAAGGTGAATCAATGCAGAGTTTATAGAGCTGGGTTTGTATGAAGAGTTAGTGGGATGGGTTTAGGTGGGGTGAGGCGAATGTGGGGCATGAAAATAGGGTATGAGAATAGCTGAGAAGCAATGGCTGCATGGCAACCTAGCAGTGGCTATCATTGCAATGGTGCCTTAGTTATTTACTAGTTGTTGGAACAAAATTTCCAACACCCATTAGTTAAAGAGGAAAAGTTCATGTTAGCTCACAGTTCATAGAAGTTTCATTCCATCGTTGGCCGGCTCTGATGCAGAGTGGCAAGGCAGAGGAGAAATAGTTCATGGCATGACATGTAGGGAGCAGCAAGCAGCAAGCAGCAGGCCTGTCTTCTTTCTGTCCCTTTTTATTCCATCCAGGCTATAACCCTATTGATTAGTGCCAACCACACCCAGGGTGAGGTTTCCATTATCCACCCCAGAACTATGCTAAACCAATTTAGTTATCACACACCCTAATCAAGCATCACACACCCATGATCTAGCCACCTCCCAAAAGCCTCCTCAAGAGCCCTTGAGGCTTTGGAGGACACCTAGATGTAAACCATAACATTTTGCTGCTGGTGCCCAAAAGACTCCTCTGCATCCCATTACGAGAAAGGCATTTAGTCCATCTCTAATAGTTGCCAAAATCCTAATATTATAAACAGCTCACTTAGATAAAAATTAATAGGCAGACAGAGGTAGGCCCTCAAGGGAGTCAGTGCAGAAGGTGAGACCACATCAAAACTGTAGCTGGAGGCACATCTAAAGAAGGCAAGACCTCCAGATTAAAGTAACATGGCCAGATTTACATACTTCCTTAAGGGATGAATGGGAGTTTGAGATTATACTGAAATTGGTATCACCATGTTGAGATTTCCTATAGAAATAGACCATTACTTCACTAGGAGTGGACCATCCTCTCTCACCCAATAAGACTAACATAAAGACTAAAGACAAGAATAAGATTATATATTATCTACCAAGGTTAATGATGTCATTTGTATGCCCTTCCTATGTGTCCTGCTGCCTTATAGGGTCAACATATAAGCAACTATACTTGTAATATTTTTGGTTGATTATAGTTTGACCCACATTGTACCCACCTTATGAATCTGCCCTATAAAACATTCTCAGAGAGATAACCTCAGCAGCAACCCACTTGGGGCTGCTCCTGTCTCTCAGGAAGCTATTCCTATTCCCCAATAAACCTTTCCTACTCTTAACCTTCTTTGTCCTTTGGAGTTCATTCTTCATTTTCAGGAGACAGGAACTCAGCACATCTGATATCTAGCAGGTTGGGAGTTATATCTCTCCTATATCACTAACAGTTTCAAAAGGCTAATGTATTGTTGTGAAATGGTCATATCCAGTGGGTCCTATCAAAGTGGGGGAGAGGGGTCCAGTTGACTGGGACAAACAAGGGTCAGACTTGCCACATATAATTAATATGAGGAAATTAATTAGTAAATCAAGCATAAAGACCACTTATAAAGTATGTCACAAGGAATAATGCCTAGCATAGACAACAGATATAGTATAGGTAGCAGGTGTGTTTTTATTTGCTTGTGGGCTGAATTTATCTGATGACTTCAAATTTAGTTGAAAGAATTGGAAATAATTTGAATCACAAAAGAAGGCATAATTCAGATTAATCTGTTAACTATTGAAAAGTCCTCTGTAGACAAATTATTATTTAAAAATAGCCTTTTATGCTGACTATTTTAATGAAGTGTTGATGTACTCTTAATAGTTTTATTCAAATTAGAAGGAAAGTAGAATTAATATTTTTGTTGTTTTAGCACCGGTAAAAATCACTAGAATAACTAAAGCTCAGCTCTTTATCTAATTATGCCTTTTGCTATTTAAATTACATGTTTGTATATAATACAAGAAGTGGTCTCTCCTGAATATTTTATTATGCTATTCTCATAGCAATATATGGGAAAAATGTAACTCCCAACCTGCTAGATGTCAGTTATGCCAAGTTCTTGTTCCCTGAATTCAAAGAATGAATTGTAAGGACCAATGGAAATTAAAAATAGGAAAATATATTGGGGAATTGGAATGGGTAATAGAAATAACTCCTGAGAGACAGGAGAGGTCCCAAATGATTTGCCAAAGAGCGCACTTCCCTGAGAAAGTTTTATAAAGCAAAGTCATAGGGGTGGTTACTATGTGGGTCAAATTATAATCAAGTATTTCTGCTTGACTAATATCGATCAAATAGTAGCAAGGGCATATGGATGACATCATTAACCTTGGTAGATAATCTGTGGTAATAATCTTGTCTTTAGTTTTAGTCTTAGTCATAGTCTTAGTGGGTGGGAGAGGATGGCACACCCCTAATAAGATAATTATTCATTTATATGGGAGATCTCAAAAGGGTGGTATCAATAATCTCGAACTTCATTTATCCTTTAGGGAAGTACATAAATTCAGTCATTGTGATTTTAGTCTTCTTCATATGTTCCTCCAGCCACAGTTTTTGCTGTGTTCTCATCTTCTGCACTGACTCCCCCAAGGCCTATCCCTGTCTGACCACCCTGTCTTATCACTATAATATTTCTTCCTAATCTGGCTGTCTGTAGTAATAATGAAGCAGCAAAAAAGAAAACTCATTTGGGTTTCCACATATAATTTCCACAGCATGGATTTACTTCCTTCTCCAATAGAATAGGTGCTAGCCTCATAGGGTAATTTATTTTTAAATTAATTAAGCTTGAATAGTATGAAAAATTCAGTTTCCTAATGAAACTAGCTATATTTCAAGTGCTGAGATTGACATGTGGCCACTAGCTACCATATTGGATAGTGAAGAATGAAGAATATTCTCATAATTGGCAGTTCTATTGAAGCTACTAATGAGATAGGATAGAAACAATTGTTTAAAATAGCCAGAAAGTTGATAATGAAAATTATAATTTAAAAAATGGAAACTGCAGCTTAATTTTTTTCCAGTTTCATTCTTTTCCTTTTCCCAAAACAGTTTTTAACACATTATTCCCCATAAAGCCTTTTCACCTATAAATGGGTTTGGGCACTCCTTTTTTTTATTTGAAAGGTCCTCCTTTCCCATAAATATATTACCTTTTCACCTGCAAATTAGGCTTTCCCTTAAGAATAGGCCATTATTTTACTGTGGGGGGGAACCATCCTCCTCCACCTATCAAACTAAAACCAATGCTATGGATTACCATATTCCACAGATTTTTACTGCCAAATATTCCAAGTTCCAAACTGTAGTGCATCTCATTTGTTTGAATGCACATGCTCTACTCCTGACTGAATCCTAAAATCACCACCTAAGAATGCTTCCCATGCCTTTTACTGAGGTGTCCTGAGAAGTCTTTTCCCATAATGGGAGTCAGTTAACCTCCAAGCATTTTACGGTTAGGATGGTTTAAGTTTCTCCTCTTGTAAGTAAAGGTGGCTTCCAGGTAGGGAAAAGATAGGCTTTATTAAAAATCAATAGGGAATCTTACTAAAACACGCTGCTGCCTCTACAGGTAGACTCCACAGATAGAGCAATTAGAAAGACGAAGGAGAGAGAAAGTAGTTGAAGAGAGGTGCCAGGTAACACAATTCTCGTAAGTATTTATCAGAAAGAGTTAACAAAGCTAGGAGGAAGCCAGAAACTTAAAAGTCCTGGGGCCGGTGAGATGGCTCAGCGGCATAAGCGCCTGCCTTGCAAGCGCGAGGGCCTGAGTTCGACTTCCGGATCCCACATACGAAAAAGGGGCCGGTGATATCGCTCAGTGGCACGGGCGCCTGTTGGCGCGCGAGGTCCTGAGGTCGACCCCCCGGTACCCACAAAAAAAAAAGAAACTTAAAAGTCCTGGGAAACCAGCCTTCTCACCCACCTCTGATAATATGCTAAGGTGATGAGACAGCCACATAAGGACTCTTATTTAATATATAAAAGATACACACACCTATACATATATACTTATATGCATATTTTCAATTTAGTATCACTATATCAGTACCAGACACACACATGTTCCCTTAATTTTTAATTTCTAACTTTAAGCTGCACTTTTATGAGGCTCCCCCTACACTTATCCACCACAAAAGGACAGGAATGGATTAAATGACTAGAAAGAAAGTAGAAAGAGGTTCCCAAGGTTAGGATCAAAGATGGCCAGAGAGGCAATCAGATGATGACAACTTCTAGGTGCCCATCTGGGGGATGGGAGAAATCACTAGTCCTAAATTAAAATGAGCTGAGTGCAAAATCCCAGGGGTTTTCACTTCTGATGCCCCCTATTCTTCCAGAGTAGCTGTCTATTTTCTTTGTTTTCATCCTTTTCTGAACAAACCATCTTCCTTTATTTTCAACTCTGAATCTTATTTCACTACTGTTCTCAGTTTACGATTTTGGTAGCTGCCTGTTCCAGACTAGGAGCTGTGTACATCCCACCTTACCACAACACTCTCAGTTTTGGGAACATCTCAGACCCAGTCTGGTGACACTACCATTTAACCACTAAGTTCCAATACAAATGTCAACAATGAGCAAATGTTTATTGGATGACTACTATACGATGTCTACAAAGTTACTTGAAAACTTCACATCTTTTCTTGAATCTTTTGAAATGTTTATTTGAGTGAGATGGTAAATATTAGGTAAGATATTATGTTATTTATTTAACATAGTTGTGATTGAGTGGAGAAGAGAGAGGGGAACGTGAACTCAACAGTCCAAGCAGGTTTATTGCTAAACCTGAGAGGGACCTCTCTGTGTGAGCAGAGCAGAGAAGGTGTCTCTTACATGTTAAGAGGCTTTTTATAGAGTTTGTTGGTGGGCTTTGTGGGGGTGGGTCAGAGAAATGATGGGCTGATGTGTTCCCTATGTCCTCTGTAACCCCCTGACAAGCCCTGGGGAACCACTCATTACCTGCTGACATGTCCTCCCTCTGTGACCTAAGTAAAATGAAAGCTATGGTGCATGGGCTTATTCAAACTGGTGGTGTCCCTGTCTAGGCTTTATCAGTGATAATGATTTGTTAGTACTAAGTAAAAATGTAGGCAGACAGATATGAGTGGTGAGGGGATGATCCTGGGTAGCCCAGCTAAACTTTTTACCCTGGAAACAAATCCACTTTCCTCTTTACACATGCAAGAGGAAGATATGGTGTGTCTTAAAGGCTGGAAGTGTGGGGAAATTGAGGAGACTGAAAGAAACTTTTCCTCCTCTTTCATACCTATGCAAAAAGAGGGCAGGAATTCCCTCAGGGCAGGAAGCACAGGAAAATAAAGAGACAGGAGACAAAGAAGCCTGGTGGTTTTCATTGCTCTTGTGAGAGATTAAGCCCTCTCTTTGGCCCATCTTGTTACCAGATTCTGGGGTGCTGGAATCTCCTTTTAGAGGTGGTTTCTAGCTCCTTTCTGTCCTGAACAAAGAACTGAAGGAAACAAGCATAAACAGTGGTAAAGCTTCACATTTATTAAAGCTAGGGAAAAAAAAAGCAGAAGGATGGGGGAAAAATGGGCTCTAGAGAGTAAGTTTGGGCTGAGTAAAAGGAAGGAAAAATAAAAATAAAAATATGCCCTAGGGTATACAGCAGGCTATCATGAGAAAGCACAATAGCATGCTCTTAAGGACAAGAATCTCTTTTTCCTACTTCCTATGCTTACATCAAATTCAGGTCATGCGATCAAAAACCTGCTTGAGTTCATAGGAGAAGTCCACATGGAGGAGAGCTGTTCTGTGCATGTGTTCCAGAATCTTCTCATGACACCTTTCCCAACCGACTTTAGCTATGTCAACCTTCGTATCTCAGTCTTTCCTATTCTGCAATAAACCCTATTTTTTCTAAACTAAGTGTTTGCTCCCATGTGGTCTTTCATTATTCAAGCTGGGTGGGCTGAGTAAAATCTTCTCCTCAGGCCATCAAGAACCAGGAAAATGTACCCAAAGTGTCATGAGCAAGGGAAGCATACGTTTCAATTAAGAGGGATTGTTTACAGGCTGCTAAATGTGTGCCCAAAGGACGTTACCATAGCAAAGGCACTGAATGTATGTTACTATACATGCATATATAAATAGAGAAAGAGTAGGAAATGCATAGACTGTGCATGTGTGTGTGTGATATGAATGTGTGCAAAAGTGAAAAAAAAAGAGTGAATGGAAATAACACTACGCAGGGTTCAAGTTGTGTCATCTCCATATTGTTAAAAGGAAAAATGAGCAGAGTAAAGGCAGATGTTTTAAAGGAACTTGTTACTTTTTAACTGACAATTTTTATATATATTGTGAATTAGGTAGTGATTTTTCTGTTGATAGAGAAAGTTTTGAGGAGTGCATAAAAAATAAAAATAGTGTGAGAAGGTACTCTGTTTTATATCTAGATGTTCCCCCAAAGCCTCAAGTGCTCATAGACAGGGCTTGTAGTGAGCTGGCTTTATCATGTGTGATATTGGATGTGTGATACTGAATCACTGGTGTGCCATACTGGATTAGTCTACTGTTGATTCATCATCCTTCTGGGTGTGTATAATGGACTTACTGAAGAGGGAAGACTCACCCTGGGCGTGGGTAGAACCAATAGGTTTACAGGCTGGATGGAATAAAAAGGGAAAGAGGAAGTCTCCCAGGTTCCTGCCTGCCATGCCGTGAACGGTTTCTCCTGTGTCATGCCACCTTGCCTTGGACCCAGATGACTATGGACTGAAACCTCTATAAACTATGAGCCAAAATAAACCTTTCCTGTGTTAACCTGTGGGTTTTGGGTATTTTTCCCCAGTAATGAGAAAGTAACTAAGACTGAGGCAAGATTACTGGAGAAATACCACATGATTGCTAGGTAGTGCTGAAGATCCAATTTAGGTTTTTAATCTTGAAGTTATATAAGGACTCAATATATCACTTTCTGATTTTTTCCTTCTATTCTCTAAACCTCTGGGGAATACAGAGAAAACAAATAAATGTGCTTTTCAATTATGAAAACTTTCAAAAATTTCAATGAAAGGATATATATAAAAATTCATTTTTATGAATATCGTGTTCAATATTATGCCATTGTTGTACTCATTTAAGCCTGCTAAACTGGTATTATTTTGAAGGAATAGTGATTCAAGACAAACAATAGAGATTTTTATATTAGAAAATTAAATGCAGTATTTATCATCTATCAGGCAAATGATTACATTAATTTTCAACATATAGAAAATAACGCAAAGACAATTTTATGCTCTCAAGAACCACCTTTGTCTCTCTTAATATCAAGGAGTTTGGTGAAGAATGACATTTGTGTGTTGAACTTTCTGCCTTCTCTTTAAAATTAAACCCATAATATCTGCCATCAAGTTCACATCAAATCCTGAGGCCGTTTTAGTAAGTCAATATTTACTTATTTAAAATATATGTGTTTTCCATGGTTTTACCTATAGAAGCTTAGAAATCCCATGTTATACATGAGAACAAAATATTGAGAAAGCCAAGAAAAAGCTTTACTGATATTGTATTAATATAAAATGATAAATTATCTGTTACCCTAGAATTACAAGAACACGAAAGAGAATTGAATGGAAACTAATTAATAATAATTTTAGTCAATGCAACTTGGATGCATTGGATAATCATGAAGAAAACTCCATAAATATTAGAGAAAAATAATTTCACATTTCTATCCCACATTTGTTTGAATTTTTTTTTTTTTTTTTTTTTTTTTTGAGGCAGATTCTCACTATGTAGTGCAGGCTGGCCTCGAATTCACACTGACCCTCCTGTCTCATTCTCCAGAGTGCTGGGATTACAGGTGTGCACCACCATGCCCAGCTCTAATATGTATGATTTAATATCTTTTCTTCATAAATTTATGTGTAAATAATCCAGTATTTCTAAGGACCTTAGATTACATATGTACAAAGTGTGATAGAAAACACAGGATATTCTTAAAAAAAAATTTATTATAGTAAAGGTACATTTGCCATTTGTTGCCCTCCTTATAAGATTCCCCATTGCTTCAAATATACTATCATTCTTGTCATATTCTGAAGTAATTCCAGAAATCATCTTTGGTGAATGTCTTTAATTACTCTTTCATGGTGCTGCCATGTCCTGAATTCAATGTGGTCATCTTTCATTGTCACATTGACTCTGGGGGGAGAGATGCATGGTGCCACACCTGGTGAATAAGGTAAATGAGGACACACCATATTGCTCTTAAGAGCCCGCCTTTCTGATTGATGACACAGCTTACAATTATACTCATGAAAAAGGACTTTCACAACTGCTTTTGAAAGTGACAAGAATGATGATGGGATTATTCTGTTCAAATGAAGGGGGAGTATTTGAATGTGTCCAATGCCAATTTGCCTTTTACTATAACTTTTTAAAAACTTAAATATTTACCACATTTGATCACATCTTATAATTATTCAGTGTCTGGAGGTTCCACAATCATGGATTCAACCAAACACTGATCAAAAATTAAAAAAAAAATTCCAGAAATATCAAAAAGCAGAACTAGGATTTGCCATGCTCCTAGTGTGTGCACACTGAGTGCACACAAATGAAATGCTGTACAGATGTTGCGTAGGCTTATTACATTTTATAAGGACTCTGTAGGAGATTTAACTTCTATGGAAGGAAATGCATAGTTTATATGTAAACATTACAGCATTTTATATAAAAGAATTAAATATTCATGCATTTTATTATTCTCAAAAGTTCTAGAATTTATCTCTTTGAACACCAGGGGATGACAATATTTGTACATATATATGTTTTTACATTTTGATGTAATTTTCTTCCTTGAAAACATACTTGAAAAAGTAAAAATATCCTTAGCTTAAAAATTTATGTTTGCATGAGTAATTTAAGTTAGTGAATTAGTCACTTTTCCCATTGGTGGGACACAGTACCCAACACCCACAATCTACTGGAGGAGAGTTTGAATTGGCTCACTGTTCTGGGTATTCACTCTGTGTCCAGCTGGGTCCAAGGCAGAAGCATCATGGTAGAAGGGCTTGGCAGAGGATACTTCATGGTCTCATGGCTGCCAGGAAGCAGAGAGAGAAGGGAAAAACAGAGACTAGAATAAACACTTTCAGGTCACTCTCCAGTGACCCACATTTTCAACCAGGCTTTACTTCCAAATGGCACATTCAGCTATGGACTCATTTGTACATTAGTCCATTGATGAGTATGGTACCCATTATCCAAACACATTCCAAAATACTCACCAAAAATACATGAGACTTTTAAGGGACATTTTGAATCTAAACTTAACAGAATATAAGTCACTTCTAGACTTCAGAAGAAATATAGGGAAGGAATAATATTGTTCAACATTTTATATGGTAAGTTTATTAGGTATCATACACATATAATCTCATTTAATCCTAAAATGAACTTGAGAAAGATCAGTGCTAGTGGTATCTGTGAATTCAGTGTTTAAAAGAAAAGCTACTGGCAATAGCAACTATAATTTATGAAATAAATACAAAAAGAGAAAACTTCATTAATTAGAATTTATCTATTTGTAACCGCATTTAATATTTTCCTGAAACCTTATCAAGCTCAAGAATTTGGGATTTAATTCCTTTGATTCAGAGTTAATACTTCTGGTGTGTTACTGTAAGCAGAAATTTGGTTAAAGCAAAGACCAGAAGATTACCTACTCTTTAGTTCCACAAATTGTGTTAGTTTCTCAGAGTTAGAAAGCTAGAACAGGAAGACTTACTGCTATTATTAATCTGCTTGCACACTTCATGAATTACAGATATAATTTACTGTCTTTTTGACTGAAGAATTCTTGGCTTGATGTGAATGAAGGTTTCAAGAAGTTAAGTTATTCAAATTCTCATCAAGATTTGATGTGTAGAAAGTTTATCAAAGGACCATAGATGAATATTCCTTGATGAATCAGAGAAATAGGAACGGATTGCACTAACTTTTAATCAACCTTCCTAAGCACATACCAGAATTTTTATCAAGAACTTTGAAGAGTATCCATTCTGTGAGGTCTGTTGTGTTGAGATTCCTATCAAAAGAATACTATTTTTGCTTATTTGGTTTGATTTCATTTTTCTAGACAGGAATACATGGGAATAGTTACAGGGGATTCAGTATATAAGGAAGATGTACAAGGCTACTCCACATGAAACAATTCTTCTCCAAATTTCTGTGTGCTAGGTGGTTTGTTTTACTCTACTTTAAGAAAAAATAAATGTCATACAAAATAGATTATTAATATCAGAAGAAATTTGAACCTCTAGAAAGAATATACCTTTCAAGAACACAAATACAAATTTAAGGATAGGAAGACAGGGAAATGCAGAAACATATGCAATAAGCTATACTTTAACTAGTTGGAGGAATAAAATACTCCTGTAAATAAAACAAAAATACTCCTATACTCATATGACTTTGGATTCCACATATGACTAATATTTTATAATACAAGCCTGATTAAATAACTAAATTATATGTTATGACATATAACTACAACTTTAGTTATTTAATGAGGAAAAACTATGGAATGCTATATTATTTTAATGTTTAAAGAATCTATGCATGCATAGTAAACCTAATGTCATTTATTTCAACATTTTGTTTAGGATAGTCTGCATTTTCTTTATGTAGAACTGGGCTTGACATCCCTCTTCATATATATGGTGGGAGAAGGAAGGAAGGAAGGGAGGTAGGAGGGGGGAGAGGGAGTGAGAGAGAGAGAGTGAGAGCAAGTGAGAGAAGAGGAGGAGGAAAAGAGTGGCAGAGAGCTAAATATATTTTGAAAACCAAGGTTAAAAATTTTTTTTGAGACTTGTTTTCTTTACGTTCATTCCAAATCTGTTGCTGTTTATAGTTTGCAGCTTACCTGATGCAGCAACTACTGTAAAATGTTCTTTTTTTTAAATGAGTCAGCAATAGTTATACCACTTTTGTCTCACTATTTCTCAGGCTTTGGATTTTTCCTGTTTTTTTTTTTACCACTATGCATCTGTGTATCCTAGTGTATGTGGAACAACGTCTTACCATTTACATTTCCTTTGCTTTTTATCTTATTCCTTTTGAGATGACTGATACAAGACAGGTAAAGAAACAGAAACAGAATGAAGAGAAATAAGTGAGATATAAAACTTTCTTATGTAATATTTCTTTTAAATTTGTAAATAGATACATATTGAAGCTTATGACTTATGGATATTAGGTTATTGTACAGTTAAAATTTTTCACATAAGTAGTTGTTGATTACTATGCTTCACAAATTGACTGTAGTTAATTATTTCATTATTCTCAACATTTCAGTTATTCAGAATTTATCTCTATTCTCCTGTGTTGTTTAAGTTTAGACAATGCACACTCATGCAAACTATATTTGTAACATATTGGAGTATACAACTGATTATTTTATATTAATTTGTAGTTAAAATAAAACTGTGAGAGTTAAGCAAGTTAACTGGTAGAATGGCCAGTGTATTTTTCTGAAAACTATAAGATGAAATTAATTATATATAACATGTAAATTACATATATATACAAAATGCATATGATAAACATAGACAATGTAAAATGCAGTATAGCAATGTTATTCAAATGTGTAATCTTTTTAGATTCATTTTTCTACAAGAACATCAAAATTTCATATTTATTATGTATTAATATTGGTTTCTTATTGCATCTTTTTCTTTCATCAGGACAGGAACGTGTAAGCTCTAGTGCATTCTCCATGAATGTATCTCCTTTCTGATTCACAATGTCATACTTTCGTGATTATCAATAGCATTTTTTAGGTAATTAGAATTTATTTGTGCTTTTTAACCATTCTTTTCAGCTACTTTACAAACTCAATTTTTTCTACAAAGCAACTCTTTAAAGATGTAGTAGAAATAGTCATCATTGAAGATCAAACAAGTGATTATAGGTAGAAATTGATATTTTTTAATCAAAATACTGAACATTTAAAAACTATCAATGGTTATGTTTTGAGAAAAAGTAGACATACTATATGTAAAATGCCTGACAAAAAAATCTCTCCTCTCTTTTTTTGTTGGGGTTGATACTGGGAGTCAAACTTAGGACTTCGTACTTGCCAGGTGGGCACTATGCCACTGAGCTAAATCCCTGGGCCCAAAAACTCCTCTTAATGACAACATTTTTTTTATAAAGTATAGATTTTTCTGTTAGAACATTTTATTTTTAAAAGCTAATTTTAAATGATCTTTCAAATATTATTAATTTATAGGTGAAGGACTAGTTCCTGATTATTTTTACAAATTTCAAATTAGTAAGAAGTGAACTGGTTTACATTCTCTTTCATTTTTCAAGAAACAACACAAAAGCACAAATTAATAGCATGTATTAATGTATCTTAATGTAATTTTATTTAAGAGTATAGAGTATAGGCACTTATTGCTACATAAGGAAGAGCTGCGATAAATAGTGTACAGAGCCTGTGGCTTACAATATCCTATCCTACGTAAGGTGCTCCCGGTAAAATTATTCTCAGCAGTCGTATAAATGTCCTTGTTATTATTATTTACTAATTTGCCTCCTAAAAGAAAGCACTGATTACTCCATGATACATGAGCTTTCATATATATTTTGGGAAATATACATAACATGCTCAGATATAACAAAAGCCAACTTCAATGAATTCAGTTTCACAACAAGGAAAAATTTGCTATCTAAACTTGAAAAAAGTTTGTTTTAAGAATTAATGTTATACAAGGATCAAAAATTAGTGACTGGTGGGGATATAGCTCAGCAGCACAGTGCTTGCCTGGCAAGTGTGAGGTAATGAGTTCGATTCCTGGTACCCCCCACAAAAAAATTAGTGACTTATATAGAAACCATTATCTTGTACTAATGTGATTATTCTTTGAATAATGCTTCATTTTAGAATATTCTACAAAATTGGGGGAATTCATTCAAAACAGGATAATTTATGAATATATTTTGTAATATATATCATACTACCATAACAGGGTAATCATTATATTTTTAAATGATTTAATTGTATTAATATATTTTCTTCATAATATAATAATGGCAGAAAAGATTTGTAACAAAAGCCTTATAAGGTTTCTTTTTTGAAAGTTGAATTAAAAAGATAGCTTCTACAAAAAAGTTGGGTTTTGTTTTCTTTCTTGAACTAAAAACAAGATAAGTACTTTAAATTTCTTTCTGGCTTACTGTGGTTTTTACAATCTAAAAGGTCACCTAACGCTCGATTCCAGTTGTAATGGAAAACAACTGATGTTATTACATGCAGCTGGTATCAAAGAAAGCTGGATAGGTCCAAAAGGAAAATTGGCTGTCTTTCACATAAATGTCCCTCTTACAGATGCACAACTAAAATACTGACAAACCTAGATAGGAACAAATTGTTGATTTGTTGTTAATAAGCCCAACAGTCTATTGAAATAAAAGTTTTCAAGTAAAAGTAGGTAATGAAAAAGTCTTTAAAGTGATTCATTATTTAGAGGAGACAACACATTCTCATTTGTTTTTTCAATGAAATAGAGAGAAAGATATATATTAATCAAACTTCCTCTTAAATCAGAGATATCCCTGAAATGCAGGACTTGACCAGATAATTTATGAGGTCCAGAGCAAAATAAAAATGCATTCCCACTTTTCAAATATTATTAAGAAATTTAAGACAATAATAGTAGAAACTTATAGCAAGCTAAGAGCCCTTTAATGTATGAAGATTTGGGCAACTGCACTGGTCTGTGCTTATGAAGCCCATCTTGATAGAGAATCTAAGGGTCCCTCAAAGAAATGCATTGCTTCTGAGTTAATGACCTTGAATGATGATGACAGAAAGTGTCACCTGGAGTTCGGGAGGTTTGCCTGTTAGATATTGGCTCTCTCAAAATATCCTCAGAGTAAATTGCTGAGACAAATTAAATTTACTCTGAGTGTGATATGGAAGAGCACATCCTTGAGAAAGTCTTGGTAGACTCTGAAGTGAGGTGAGAGATAGCAAAGTTGGGAATGTTGAGATATTTTGCAGCCCATTGTGAATTAGGGTGTTCTTTAATATTAGGGGCTTTACTGAGATTTTGTAGTGAGTGTATGATAATATTTGAAATAGTAATGAGTGAGAATTTTGAGGCAAGTGTTCTGAAGAGTATTGAAAAATCAATCAATTGTAAGTAATTTAATGATTTCCATTGAAGTGATAAACATTTTCTTATTCATTTCAATGGTTGTTTCTGAAAGTTCTAGAAATGACAATGAAGTCATTGCAAATTTAATTTTCTTGGACAATAGTCTCCTTTAATAGTAAAGACATAGCTGGGTATATAGATCAGTGGAAAATCACCTGCCTGGCAAGTGTGAGGTCATGAGTCTGATTCTTGGTACCAAAAAAGAAAAAGAAAGAAAGAAAGAAAAAATAGTAGTAAAGACATAATACAGTGGATTGTGCTAATTTAGTAAACCAAGTCTGTATGAATTGTTTCAGTTGCTAAAGACTAGAATATATACAACTAAACATATTATTACCAGGTAGAATTAAAAAAATTCTCACAATGTGGTAATTAATACAAAGCTTTTTTGCAAAATTAAATTAGAAACTAAAAACATGGAGGGGAAAACATAGTCTGCAATAACTATAGGGAGAAAGGGAAAAAGGGAAAAAAGTAGAGAGAGGGACAGAGAGAAAAGGAAACCACAGGAGACTGAAGGATGTCTTGAAATTTGTCCTTCTCCCAATTTGCCTAAACATAGCCATCACTCAGCTCTTCATTTCCTGACCATAGCAGTAGCCATGCTGGCCAGTGTGTAATAGAGAAGAGCGTAACAGGTCTGCTCGAGGGAGGGTTTCATTAACACACATGCAGAGAGACAAGCTGCACCAGAGCTTTTATTTCAACATAAAGTCCCCAAACCTTTCTTTCTTTCTTTTTTTATTTTTAAATGTGTGGGTACTGGAAGTAGAATTCAGGACCTCGCGCTTGCCAGGCAGGCGCTTATGCCGCTGAACCATCTCACCGGCCCCCCAACATTTCTTTCAAAGAGTTTTTGTAGGAGATTTGTTTTTCTTTCTTCTTCTTTTTTTTTAATGTTTACTTCTATCATTGCTCAGTCTGACTGAGGGTTTAAATGTCTCCTGATGCTAGGGGCTAGCATAGTTTTAAAGATGCAAAAATTAATATTGCATGAACCAAACTCAAATTTATGTTCCTTCCAAAACAACAGATAGAAATGAAGAATAGAGACTATATAAACTAAAACAAAGTAAACAATGGATCTGACATTTGCCATGTGAAAAACTGGTAGAAAATTTGACATAACTGGTGTACTTTAAAAATAGAATGATGGAATAAAACATATTCTAAGTAAATAAGAACCAAAAAATTCTAAGCAAATACGTTTACTGCTTTATTTAAACAAATACAATGGCCTATTTTACAATTATCAGGTCATTGAAAAACAAAAATAAACATACTTTCAGAGTATTAATGGTGGTACAGAATATTTTTATTCAAAGTAGATGATGAATGAGTAATCAGATTCCTAAGTACAGAGAGAGTTATAAATTTTAGCAGAAATATGGTCCTTATTGTTGGCAGGAATATAGCCAGTTGGGGTCTAGATCAATATGTTTATTCTTTAAATGTTTTACAAAATGTTTAGTGATTGGTATTATTCAAAATTTTACCACTTACAGACCCAATTGGCATACACAATATACTGCAAGAGATAATTCATAATTTCAGCAAACACTGACTTTAAGTATAGTAAATGACTTATTTTACCTGCATAAAGAAGACTCAATATTTTTTACATAAATAATTTTTAGAGTACAAATGCACTCAAATATTAAAACGTAATTTAGTACTAAACATTGTATAATAATTTAATATAAGAATGTATGTCAGTGAGACAGGCAAACATAATTTGTGAGCATTAAATGTTATATGATTAACAAAATAGAACTGATTTTATTACACATATCGAGATTCATAACTCCAAAGCACTTTTCCCTTGTCTAAGAAACTTCACTCTAGAGGGATTATAATCTTGATTCACTTATATTCTCTTTTTAAGGCAGATGGTGGAAAGGATGTTATTGATACATGTGCCAATGTTTATGTAATCTTTATTTCAAAAGCTGTTATTACACAATTGGATGTAAACAGGGATTTTCAATGTCATGCTCTGTTTTGGACACTACAGAGAGATGCACTCCTCACCCAAAATTTGGTTTAGAAGTGAATGTTGATGACTTCGTATATGCAGGAAGACAGTATGAAAAATTCTATTATATACATAATGAGACTACTTATGGAGAGATGTACAAGTTCCTAATTTGATCCAAAATAGTTTTAAAAGGAAAAGGAGACTGGCTGGGATTTTTATGGTGATTATGAAGTAGAGCCAGCATTAGAATTTTTGGACAGTAATGCTAAATCTTTCAGAACTTAAATTCCCTACCACTACTGAGGGGAAGGGGTGCTCAGTCATTCTTAAGTATGGCCAGGGAATATTGTAGGTCTTAAAAATCTGTCAGATGGGCCGGTGAGATGGCTCAGCGGCTTAAGCACCTGCCCGGCAAGCACGAGGGCCCGAGTTCGACTCCCAGAACCCACATACAAAAAAGGGGCTGGTGATATCGCTCAGTGGCACGGGCACCTGCTAGCGTGCGAGGTCCTGAGGTCGACCCCCCGGTACCCACACACAAAAAAATCTGTGACTTATGGAATACTTAATTAGGAGTAAAACTTTTTATTACATGACCTCTATTTTACTACAGAAATTTTGAGCTAAACAGTGTTAAATAGATTTCTTGAACTTCTTATACACAAATATTTTTTAAAATACCTGTAGTGGAAGATAGAGGATTTACACAAACACTTAAAACCAAGACTATTACCATCAGATTTAAAGTTTATATGCAGTACAAATATAAGTGGAAAAATTACAGTTTTCTCTTATTGTGATAGAAAATAAAAATTTGGAGAAGTAAAGGTAATATTTATTTTATTAAATTTAACTACTTTATAAAATTCTATAATTTTTTCATAAGCCCCACTATGTAAGCCTCAGGTTTCCTTCTCCAAAACGAGCAATCTCTTGAAAACTCTTGAGTTCACCATACTTCTTTGACCATTAATAAACATGGGAAGCAATATGTGTGCTATAAGTAAACCATAATACGTCATATAAATGAATGATTTCAAAATTTCTATATATTTGTTATATACTCATTAAGATATCTTATCTTCAGGGCCAGTGAAATGGCTCAGCGGCTTAAGCACCTGCCCGGCAAGCGCGAGGGCCCGAGTTCGACTCTCGGAACCCACCTACGAAAAGGTGCCGGTGATATCGCTCAGCAGCACGGGCGCCTCCTGGTGCGCGAGGTCCTGAGGTCGACCCCGCTGTACCCACAAAAAAAAATGATATCTTATCTTCAAAATATGTGATCGACCGAAGAACAAAGAACCAATTTTTTTTCATTTTTCTGTTATTCTTTATTACTTTGTTTTTCTCAAATGTAGCCAGCTGAGAACATGTCTGAAAATATAATAATCAGGATTATACACCTAGACATTCAGCCTTCTGCAAGTAGAAGTATGACTGAAGCCTAAAGGCATAGACAAGTTCTTTCTGGTACTCAGTTCCAAGAAAACAAATAGGTCTCAAAAACTAGGCTACCTTATTCCATAAATAAACACTTAGGGCTACCGACAGCTGTGTAGCATGAGAGGATATTCTTGAAGAGCAATTCTAACACTCAAAATGAGAGAATTTTATAAATTTTAAGAATGAGAAAATTAAGTTTGCTAAACTTCATGTGAGTAATTTTAAATGTATATGCATTTAAATATATATTACACTTTGTGCAATGGATATGCATGCTCCCTGGGAAGAGACTATTCAAAACTTCTTGTGTCCAGATGGTGCTATTTTTTGAGTCAATTTACCTACCAGGAAAAGTAACCTTTCATAAAACTTCAACGTCTATCTTTGTATGAGCTTGTCTTAATTTTACCAACTATGGTGATACATTCAAGCACACAAACAAAAATCTTTTTTCTAAGTGTTAATCTGTAGAACTAAGAAAAAAGATAAAGTGTGCTATCAGCTGGTGTTGATATAATATTGTTTCACTGTTAAAAGACCAAAGAAATTATCAGAAGTGTTACACTTATAAATAATAATTTTAGATATTTTGAAGGGTATATACCTTGAGGAGGTTCTCGTATAACACAGTATGTCATGGAAAAATCTGTTTTCCTAATACATTTATACTCAAATAAGTATTAAGTGCAAAGCTTATAATGTTATCATATGAGTTTTACTTCTATTGCACGGTTATAGTATACAATGAATGCGATTGCAAATGTGTTGTGCACTCAATGAAAATATCTACCAAATTGTTTAAATTATAAGTATAAATGTTCAAATATTTATATATTTATATATCTCTCTATAGTTGGTACACGCTTAAAGTAACTGAATTGCTGTTACTAAGCATTTTATCCTATTTTTAAAAATTGATTTCCTTTGCAAAGGAGAAATGTGGAGCCCACTTGGAGAAAATCTATGCCTTGGGGACATTTTATAATGAATGACTTGGCTTTTGTGAAAATTCGTGTACTATTTTGAGAAGTGAATATACAGTAGGATGGTTACCAGCAGTTCGCTTTGTTATAATTTCTGAAAAGCAGCTTCCTGTGTTTCAGAGAATAATTGATTTTTAAAAATAGTACTCCCTTAGCTGCAGGACTTATTTGATATCATTTTTCTTACTGCTTTTTAAAAACAAATCCTTAATTACATTATGAAACAGTGCATATGAACTACACAGTTGCATTTCAACTTTTTAACATTTTTTAATAAGAAAAATTATTAATGATAGCTAACAGCTATATATTGCATTTCTTATGAAAAATATCACAGGCTAAGTATTTGGAGTTATAATTTTTACATCCAAGATAACTATGCACAGGTAAGTCTATATCATAATTACATAAGATTTTTTCTTTATAATTGCAGTGTAGATGGATTTGAAACTTAGTAAATTTATAAAATTAAAGAGGGACTAAAGATGCATCTGTGATAGAGCCGTTACCTAACATGCCAGCACGTGTGAGACCCTGGGTTCAATATTCAGAACCACAAAACAAAACAAAACAAAAAAACAAACAAAACAAAACAAAGCACCTAAGTGTATTGAATTACAGATGATATTTTGAAAAAGAAAGAAACTATGCATGTACAATTTAATTAAAAATAGCTATAAGCTTAAATGACTTCTTGCATTGTGTTCATTATTTTAGAGTATCTTAAATGTGGACAACAAAAACTATTCTGAGATTTTCTATGGTTTCCAAGATAGAAATGATATCCTGCATCTAGAAACATTATTTTTTATTAAAATATAATAGGCCACACAAAATGCTAGGGGAAAATCAAATTGAAAATTCTTATTGGACTTCATATTAAAAATATTGTTCTAAGCTTTCAGAAATTTAGAGTGTGATGTACAGAGCTAAAAATATGTTTCCTTTTCTTTTGTTCTCATCATTCTTTCAACTTTGCATTTTCCCTACTTCATGGTAGCATATTAGGCTGCCACACTATATCATTTATTGCAAAATAGATTTGACAAAGTTTCTTCTTGACATTTGCCTTTTCTCCCCTTTTTCTCCTTCTATTATTGTTTTTTCTTTCTTTCATTTGTGTTTATGATTTAATTGGCTTTATTTGTTCATTCCAGGCAAATCTCAATTTCTATTCTGGTTTCTTCAAGCCATTTATCAAATAAATGGAAATTATATCTAAGAACTATTTGTATAAGAAACATGAAAATAGCAAAACTTGCTCATGAGAACACAAACCCACCTCTTAAAGAAATTTCCTCATTGCAATCTCTTTTTTTCCTGAGTATGCCTGTCTCTTTTACTCACAGTTAGTAACCTTATTTTCTGGTAAGTTTTATTAGTCTACTTCTAAGAAGGTGTATTTTTTGTGACTTCCAATTATCCCTACTTAATTTATTGTTAATTAGTAACAAGAAACTTTGGTTTAAGAGAAATAATGTGATTGATTTTATTTTTCTCTATGGAAAAATGAAAGATTACTAAAAATATGTGGCATTTTTGATAGGAAAATGTGATGGAGACACAAGTCACAATTCTAGATTTTTTACCAAAAAATATGGAAGTATACAGAAACATTATATATTAAGCTTCTTGCATATTGCTGCCCTAGAAAATATCCACTTTAATCGTCTCTACAGTGTGGACATCCTTTCACATTTTCATACTTTTTGGAAGATTATAGAATTTACTCTTTTTGTTTAAGATATTCTGTTTTGTTTAACATATTCTATCATGACTAAAAGACTTCTCATTTACTAAGTTCTTTAAAATGGATGAAAATTTCAACTATTTGTAGTGTTTCCAGTACACTACATCAGTGTACTACTTCAGAGGTAGTTTCAACTGGATGGCAAATAATTCTATAATAGGTAATACTGTCAAAAAACTGACAAAAAGACAAACAAGATATAGCTGTATTCTTTGCAAATCTTATCATTAATTATATTTTTCATCTTTCAATTATATTATGATAATTTATACAAATTTAATGAATGTTCTTTTTGTCTCTCACAACTCATATATAGTCAATCTTCTTATGTATATGATATATTTTATTCAGTATGTGATTATATAATTTTCCAATTTTGAAGTTATAAAAAGCAAAATATTTTCTTCCATTGTTAATATAGTTAGCATTTTTGGAACATATACAAAAAGGCATTGCAGTTCAACTAAGACTGTGATAGGGAGAATGAAATTTAAAAGGTAAAACAATTTTCCCATATTAACTTCTAATTTAATGGATAATATTTGGAAAAAGATATGATTAAGTACATGCTTATGTATTTTCATGGGTATTTAGAAAAACAAACAGGATATATTTTCATCAAAATTTGAGTATGTGACAGAGTGCTACAAAATACATAATTCTTTGTATTTTTCATTTTTCGTTGTTGTTGTTGTTTTGTTTTGGTACCAGTAATCAAAGCCAGGGGCTTGTGCTTGCCAGGAAAGTGCTGCACTACTGAACTTCCTCCCTGACCCCAAAATACATAATTCTAAACATTTTTCTTAACTCCTCAAAAGAGATAAATGTTATTTTTTTCTTGTGTAAAATATTCTCTGCTGACAGATAAATGACAAAAAAATACTCTAGCAAAGTATTTATGACTTAAGAATATTTACTTTAAATATTATTTAATTATTGCTTAGTTATAAACTGTTATTCTCATGCTACAGATAACAAAGTTGCAATTTTTTTAAAAAATGTATTTCCAAAACAAGAATTAATAGATGATGTTCTTCTTTGTAGTTCAGCATTCTCTTCAAAATGCTGCTCTTTGCTTATATATAATTCAGGAAATATAAGCTGTCCTGATCGCAAGATTGTTAAATAGGAGATCCTTATTGTTCTTGTAAATATTTCCTGGGATAAATCCTCCACCTATTTTTCTGATAGATAACAGTGACAGTACAATAGTAATCATTTTTCCATTACTTCAACAAAATACCAGACACTTGCGACATAAAAATGAAGGGTTTGTCTGGGCTCATGGTTTCAGTGGGTTTATTCCATGTTTGGCTAATTGAAAGGTAGAAATGGAGTAAACAGAGGCACAGCAGAAGAAAGTTCCTCAACTCATGTTGGCCAGGAAACAGAGAGAGGAGGAAAGAACAGTGATAAGAACAAACCCTTCCACATCGTGTTCCCAGTGACCCACTGCTTTTGACTTGGTCCAAACTCTTAGAAGCATATTCAAATAGAAAGTTATCAATGGAATAATCCACTAATTAATATAATACTCCCATGATCAAACACCTTCCAACAGCACCGCTTGTAAACTCATCAGACTTGGAGGGGGGCATTTAACATAAAAGTCACAGCAATGAAATTTATGTAAAATCTGTAATATTTACCATTTAAGATAACACCCACATATAAATTTGCAAATAAACTAGCATCTAACAAGAACAAACTTATAAACTTCATATTCTTAACAGTACAAAAACAATGCCCAGTATTTAATCAAAAATTTCTAATTACTTAAGGAGTCAGTGAAGTATAAATTAACATAGAAAAATTTAGTGAACAATAAATCTAAAAATAATCGGGATTGTAGAATAAACAAAAACATTGTTTGTAAATATGTTCTGGGACATAAATATAAACATGATAAAGGAGAAATTAAAAAATATATAAATAATTAAATATAATTAGTAGAGTTGAATAATGCTACAAATTTAATCAAAAATTCATTGCAGGGGCCAGTGAGATGGCTCCACAGCATAAGCGCCTGCCTGGCAAGCGCGAGGGCCCGAGTTCGACTCACGGAACCCACATACGAAAAAAGGGCTGGTGATATTGCTCAGAGCCATGAGCGCCTGCTGGCGTGTGAGGTCCTGAGGTAGACCCCTGGTACCCACAAAAAAAAAATTCGTTGCATAATATGAATCAAGTATCTCTAAATTTGAAAGGAATGGAATAGAACTTATCCTTGACTAAGGCTGGGGATAATAAAAATGCTAACGATAAAATACAAACTTCAGCAACAATTGTGACAACCTCACACAATGAAAGATATATGCAAATGAAAGATATCAGTGATAGTGTACATTAGATAGTATCTAATCAGAAAAAAATGTGTATCAGGTATAAAAAGTGCATATCAGTTACAGGCCAATCAGGAGAAAGTCTCATATAATTTAAAATAAAGTTTTATATTATAGACTGTAACATAAAACAGATATAGGCCCGGTGATATAGCTCTGGTGCACAAGCACCTGCCTGGCAAGTGCGAGGACCTGAGTTCAACTCCCGGTAACCACAAAAAAAAAATAGATAAAATACGACAATAGGAATGTATTGATGATGAAGGTATAAAGTAATGAGTAGAAATCAAAGCAAAATAAGGAGTTGCTATTCCAAGGTTGATATCCAAACCCAAGAGAAATAGTACTCACAGTGCCACTTTAATCGCATGAAATTTGCTGATGTGTTGAGTCAAACTAATTTATTAGAAAATGTCTCTCTGAGGTGCTAGAAGTCACTCACAGAAACATGCTACACCTAAGAACTTTTTGTAAAGTTTCCTGAGTGTTGCAAAGAAAGTGGTGCCCATGGTGCCGTGTTCACAGAAATCACAGTGTAAATGATGTGCCGTGCTGTGGGACCCATCCTGGAAGAAGAAAACAGAAAATCATATCACTTTTCCTGTTTATCATCCTTCTCACACAGGGATGGATCAATGGAAAGGAATGTGTCACTGGAAAGGAATGCATCATTGAGAATGAATGGATCATTACCTTACCTCTACCTTCAGTGTAATGATGCATAAATTCTAACCAGTGTGTAAGGGAAGACATAGGTGATAAGAATAGAGATTTGCCTATAGAGAGATACAGCATGTGGTGGCTGTCACATTCTTTATAATCCATCAAAAGTGCACAACAGTAATATGGAAAAAAATTTCTCCAAATATTAGTGTCTTTCTAGTACCCACTATTCAAATTTAAACATGTATGACAGAGAAATAAAGTTTGGATTTAAAACAGAGAAACCATTTTATTTATCTATTGCTATATGTATCTATATGTGTACCTTTAGGTAGATAGCTATAAATATATAAACATAAAAATATATTTATAAATATATATAGACATAGCTATAGATACAGAAAATATTGGCCATGGTTTGACTCCTCAACTTCCATTACTACCTGTATATGGATATTTAACTTCTATAATAAAAATGAAAAAACAAAACATAACATTTAGCCTTAACAAGATACAGTTATCTATCTTAACAAGAAAATAGACTCACATCTTTGTACAAAATTAGGAAACACAATACCAGGCAATATATCTTTCTGGTTATAGTAAATATTTTTAAAATTTAATACCATGTGGCTTAATATTTTGTAATCTAAAAAAGTAGTAAAGTTATTACTTAAATAGGTTTCAATGAGCTAGTATGGAAGAGACAGAAGAACACTACTAACATGTAGTTAGAAATAAATCCATACAAAAGCTGTATTAGAGACTGTATTTCTATGATTCATGAAAGTTATATAGTTTTCAAATGCAGCTTTTTTCTTCCATTATTCAGTTCATATTTTCCTTGCCTTGAGATACAACTTTCCTTTTCAATTTATTTCTCAAGTAGTTTGTATTATCACCCCAATTTGCCTTAAGTAATGGAGATCAATTACTCCAGCCACTTGAGAAACTGTTTTTATGACTTTTAATTAACTAGCTTAGGGAGGCCAAAATGCATGGATTGAAGTTTCATTTTAAATTTGAATAGAACCATTGCTATATTCCCTACTTGAAGTACTTCTACCTTGGGACAAAGACATTTAAATCTCAAGGTTTTAAGGTAATAGAACCAGAGGTTATCAAAGTAGGTTATTAGGTAAATTGCTAAAAGAGCAAGAGGGCAAGCAATTTTCAAAAAGTAACAGAAGGAAATTTTAACACTTCCCCCCCTCAGCCAAACAATAATAACTACTGAAAAAATGTAAGTAATGTTGTATGTTGTCTTCAGGGAATTAAGCACATGGCTAAATATTTATTCAAGAAAATTTGAGGTGCCGGTGAAATAGCTCAGCAGCATAAGCGCTTTCCTGGCAAGCTTGAGGTCCTGAGGTTGACTCCCCGTACCCACATAAAAAAAAAAGAAAGAAAATTTGCTATATTTTGATAAGATAAGTGAAATTCTGTTGCATTTTCAGCTTTAATCTCCTCTACCATCTGAACACCTTCTCAGTGTAAGGAGTGCCTTAGTACAGGTGGGTGCAACCAAGAATCTGGAGCTTTCTCACACCCTAATTTTCATTCTAAGGATATGATTCCTTCCTAGAATAAGCAGATCATCAGGATTTCTTATTCTTCTAAAAATCTGAGTAGTGCAAACTATTTTTGTACAAGTCATCTGGTGCTTCCTGTCTTTACTAGCCCCTACTCATAGGGCCCAAGTTCTGCCCCAGAAGGCCCAATACTACTGGATCTCAAAAATCCCCGCTTTAGTACACTGACAGAGTTAAGAGGATTCTTGTGAGAAAAGTCAAGAATAACCAGGGCTTATGACTCATATTTACCATTCTTCTGATAGAGTAGCAAAGTGAAAGTGTTAATTGGAAAAGAATAGATCAATGTCCCAGGACCCAATTCCAGTGTAATGATTAAAAAAATTCTAACAAGGTGGTAAGAAGTAGGCCACTAAGAACAGATATTTCCATGAGGAGGCAGAGTTTTGTAATAGAGCATGAGAAGGAGCAAGCATATGAAAGCTGTCAAAAACAATATAGATCTTCCTGGTGTCAAGCAACTAAATGGTGGCTAGTAATTCCATTGCCACAATGATAAAAAATGCTAGACCAGATAGACATATCCCTGAGAAAGCCACAGAGATTGTTAAAAGGAATTTTTCTCAGGTTGGAGGAGGCTCCAAAGCCTGGCCCTAAAGATTCCTCCTTTAGAAGGAGCAAATCATCATTCACCAAATGATGAGATGATTATTCTTTAGGGTATTATTGAAAACCATGCAAAAATGAGTTAACAATGAATGTAGGCTAACATTTGGGTTTGGTATTAATTTGGAAAGAACAATCAGAAACACACAGAGAAATCAGTCATGTGGGCAAGGAAAGAAAGCTTGGCTAAAACTACAGAGGTAAAGTGGCAGAGGTAAAGTGTATGCCCATGCACAGTGCTGTACTTTTGGAGGAAAGAGATCAGAGGGTGATCACCAGAGGGAAAATAGAAATCATCACTAAACTAATCTAGCTAAATCATTAAGCAGAGAAAATACCAAATAACAAGAAAAAACAATAAGTTCTAGGAAAAAAAGGCATCTGAAACTATAGTTGCTAAAACATATTGTTTATATATTTTTTAAAATTTTAAACAAATCTTTGTACAGATAAAGAAACTAAAGAGTACACACTGGAAAGTCAGAGAACAAAAACTTAAAATGATACTGATGTATGGTTTATCAAAAACTTCAAAGTTGTTGCTATGAATATGTTCAAACAACTAAAATAAACCATGTTAAAGTTGTCAAAGAGAAGTATGGTAATGTCTTAATTATTAATAATTATTTATCCAAAGACCATAAAGTTATGAATCATAAAAAGAACCAGAAGGAAAGTGTGGAGTTAAAAGGCATAAAAACCTGTATTGAATAGAGGGACTCAGCATATTAGAATGAAAAGAAAAAATAATTATCAAACCTCAAGATTGTAAGTTATATCCATACCCAGATTTGTCATAGTCAAATTTTAAATTAAAAACAAAAAAATCAAGCAACAAAAAAATGACTTGCTACACACTAAGCACATTCAATAAGATTAATAACTGACTTCTTCAGACAGCGCTGGGACAAAATACTTAAACATTGAAAAGAAGAACATGAATCAAGAATCATATATCCTGAAAAATCATCTTTCAAAAAAAAGATGAAATAAAAGCATCCTAAGAAAATTAAAATTTTAAAAATTCTTCACTACTAAAGAAAGTTTTTCATACTGAAAGCAAATGATACCAGAGAGTAATCTGAATCCAAAGGGAGAAATAATGCCTGGAAAGCAGTTATTCAGAAAGTTGTGAACAAGTAAAGTAGACATTTTTTCTACTTTTAACTGATTTTAAAATAAATCATATGAACATATCACCCCGTCTACAAATAATAATATTATGTCTACAGTACATTCACATATATTTCACATATATTTGTCAACATGTGGAATTACTGTACAAAATATTTGATTACATCAGCAAAAGGAGGTAGGTGAAAACTAAGCTGTAAATTAACACCATACGTAAATGTAAATTTATTGGAATAAAGGAAGAAAAGCAAAAGTTATAAATAAGAAATTTACAGTAACAAAAAATATAAATATAGAGCCAGAAGAGGTGGCACATGCCTTAATTCCAGCACTTGGGAGGGTGAGGAAGTATGATTGTTTCAAGTTCAAGGCCAGCCTTGGCTGCAAGTTGAGTTCAAGAACAGTGTGAACTACATAATAAGACCCTATCTCAAAAAACAAAACAAAACAAAACAAAAAATAAATAAAACCTATAAAACTGTATCCAGTATTTGATCTCCTTTGTTTCTTCAGCTTCCTTTTTTTTTTTTTTTTTTGTGGGTATCAGCTGTTGAACTCAGGAGCTTAAGCTTTGTAATAAACATTGATGAATATCAATATACATATGTTGAGTAAAAAGGTAAAATTATTACTCACATTCAATTTTATGAGATTCTCAGTTCCACATGTCAGATGTGGTTTTCTAAATAATTCTAGAAAGTGATCTTATGTAAAAGATAATGTATGAAATAAGTTATTTACACATAGCGGAGAAAAGGTGTCAACTGTTAACTGATTGGTCCAGAAATTCACAGCTCTTTGTACATTATTTTGGATGTAGATATCAAAAATATGATATGCCCACATGGAAAGTACTGAATAAAAACTAAGTAGAAACCAAAAAAATGATGGCACAAAAGATGAGAGACATAAAAACATCTTTTGGATAATATTTGATAAAAAGTCTAATGTTCACATCCAATAAGAATTCAGGTTTTTACTTTGCCATAAGCTGAATTTTAATATTACTGAAAATTAGTCAAAACTTTAATATAAGCCTAGAACTCCAAATGTTAAGTGTTTTAATATTGTGATTAAGTAGAATTTCTAGAATTTGAGGAGCATTACTTCTCTGTAACAATACAGAAAAAGATCAGTGTTGGATATGCCAAGATATAATTAAGACTAGGTTCTGTTCAGCCTCTGCTTCATACTCTTAAAAGGAAGGTTTAGACGTCTCTGATTTTCCAAGGTAATTATTTTTACTTAATTTTTCATTAGCATGGATTATTTATAAGGTAAGTATATTTCCTCTTTTGTATCAAAGTTTTTAATATTACTATTTCTTTCTTTTTTTCCCTTTATGTGGGTACCGGGAGTTGAACTCAAGATCTCGTGCTTGTCAGGCAGGTGCTTGTGCCACTGAGCTATCTCACCGGCCCAATATTACTATTTCTTATGAAAATAATTTAACGTTAATACTTTTTAAGAATCTGTTTTAAAAATACTTAGGTATAATGGAAAAAAATCACATTCTATAGTGAATTTTGACACCCTATCAAAGTCACTTCCCATATTAAAAAAATTAAATAATGTAGCACCTCAAGGTACAATTGCTACTTTCCCATATATAGCATGACACTTGATTCTATATAAAACTAACTATTTTTAATATATGGAAATATAAAGTATATTTTCAAGCTATCTTCTGTTTTAACAACTTTATATGTTATTTGCAAATAATATTTATATTTTAATTACCTTCACATATATTCTAATTTTTAAATTTTCGACACATTATATTTTAGGCCACATTTTTATTCACACATTTTTGTTAATATAGTTAATATTTCATTTTTCACTTGATCTAAATAAGATTTATTCTCTGTGAATGACAGTATGTGATCATTTTTCAGTTTTAGCACAGCATAAAAAAACAGAATTTCCTTTTTCTTCATGTCAACTGTGCAAGTAAAAGAAACATATATAGCATTCACATATGTCAGATATATAAGCATGTTTTGATAACAGTCTATTCATATTAACAAACAGTTCATTCTCAAACTGTGATAAAGTGTTAATGGCACAAAGAAAAGTAATATAATCTCATTATTCTTAGATTTGTTATGCTGCTTTGACAGTGGTTTATCCTCAATGAAGGAAGAATATCTAGCTCTTGTTATATATCTTACTATGTATGTATTTTTCACAAAATAATACAAACTTACCTTTAATTTTTTATTTTCTGAAGTGAGTGGACTGCTTTCAGTATGCTACTTATGAAACTTTCCACAACAGCTAATAGTGCTCACAATGGCAGGCAGAATGTAATTACCAAAGATTCACAGAACCCCAAACTATAATCTGCACTAATCTACAGATGATTTCAAGAAAGCACACAAAAGAATAGAAGCACTATGTTAAGGAAAGGATAATGTGGATTCATGCTATGAAAGGGTGTCTTGAATTGTTCTAAAACATGCTTTTCTCTCAGATAAGGAACACTGGCATACACACAGAACACATTAGAACCAGAGAACAAAAGGAAAGTTTGGCCAAGTCTTCTTATACTGTGAATGATCATGGGGGAATTTTTAATATAACTACTGTCTAGCAGTTTCATCAAATTGCATGTAAATTAACCAGTGTCACTGTTAGCTATAAGCAATATTGACAGGTTTCTACAGCTTCTTTCAAATTTCTTGAAAACAATAAGCTTCATTCCTTGGTCAGTAGCCAGTTATCTGAAGATACATCTTGAATTTTAGAAAACGGTTTATACCAATTCCAGACTTACTTTTTACAAGACACATAGCATTATTATACATAGTGACTGACAGTAGAAATAAAAAATGGAAAATATCAAAAGCATTCATAAATTATTACAATTGTTTTGAAGGAGTTAAAATGTCTTATTTTGGGGACTGATTATGATAAAGACGCTTGAAAGAAAAGTGTAAGAAAATCACACTGATCTTTGTGCTATGTCTTAAAAGTAGCAGTTGAAATTCTTATGTGAAAAACATTCTCCCTGTTTTAGAAAAAAAAGGCAAAATCCTTATCTTCGAGGACAAGAAGTAAAGGTGAGATCTTCTGAGAGTAACTATTATGTTAAAGTTTCTGACATGACTTAGTTCTTACTATTCTTTGTCCACTTCAGTATGTAAATAACTGATGTTAATTGTGCTACTTTGGTATTCATTTCCTTGTGAGGGTATCCATGCCACAGTAAATTTGTGTTAACAACATTTGTGTGATTTCTCCTGTTAATATATGTCATGCTTATTTAATTGTTGGGCCTACTTGGTACCAAAAGGGCATGAATTTGGAGTTCATTTGCCCCTACAGTGTGTTCAGGAAAGACAAGATGAAAATCAAATTGCACTTGCAAAAAAGACTTTGGATCATTTTTATGAAATTCACCTTTTAAAAGTTATTTTTATCTTTTATACATTAGTGTTGGAGACTTTTCTTGTCAAGGATATGCTAAATGATAATACACAAAATTTATAATGTATTATATCAATTTACTATTTTTATTTATTTTTAATCAGTACCAGAAAATTGTGTAGGCATAAATTAAATGAAATAGTCAAATGATATTTTACACTGACAAGTACTTTGACAAACTTATAAAACTAGCATTTGGCAGCCCACTAAACATATTAAAAGGTATTCAGGTAGATTGTCTTGAACATAACCTTAATGAAAACTTTCAATTTTGCAACCCTTGATTTAGAAATGCTGAACAATAAATTTTATATTTTTACAGAAGAAAAATCAATTATGTTACAACATATTCTGCTTTCTTATACATTTTAGATTTGAGTGTACTGCAAGTTATTCTCTAAATAGGTAAATAAAGACTCTAGATGACAAAACTTACTGCTTGCATGTCAATTTGTTCAATAAAGTGTGTCAGTTTAAACTTATACTACTACCAAATTTTGTGGATACAGAGCAGAGTTGTAGAAAAGAATGCCCAAAATTGAAAGTTACATTACATAAAAGTGAAATAGTGACTGTGTTTCTCAAGCACAGATTTTTGGAAAATGAGGGTATCTTTAATACACTTAAGTGAGATTAACTATATTTTTAATAGAAAAAATAAAATATGATGAAAGTATTAAAAGCTTTGTATAAAAATGGTTACTGAAATTGTAATCATAGGAGAGATTTCATTTGCCAAATATAGATATATGAATGTATACATATATACATATATATGATGAAATTTGCTATGTTTATATTAAATTCTATTCACATTCATTAATAGTTTTTACACTAATGCAGACCTAAATAAAACATTGTATATTAGTGCATTTTGCCATTGCTTATCTTGACAGTCTCTGAAGCTAATATTTTGGGATTTTAAGAATACCATATTTCAGTTGGTTTATTTAAAAAGACTACATGTCATATTTGGTAACAATCATACATGCATTGAGAGGGAGTCAGGAATCACATCTTTATTCAATATAAAATAATTTAGATAATGGTTTATAACTTTCCTTAGTCTCAAAAATTTATACATTCAAATGAGCCACTCACTTTTAATTTATTTTGGTGTTCTGACAATAGTAAAACCTTGACTATAACACATTTATGTCTACTGCCTAATTTATATTACAATTTGTATAGCTTAATTTATATTATAGTATTTATGATAAACCATTTTTGTCCATTTAATTCAACACTGCCATCAATATGAGATTTGATATAACTAGAATTATGAGTTTCAGTAATAAGTTTTTTGGCCTTATAAATAAAAACTATGGCTAAACAAACCCAGAATAAATAATTCTTTATCCCTCAAGAAGTATGGACACAGGGTAAACTGCTGTCATGAAAACTAAAGAAAGTGATGAATGCAGAGTATGTAGAATATTTGAATGTAATAGCTGCTAACTACTGAAAAATACTTACACCATAGTGTAAGTACCCAAACTACAGAAAAAAAAGACAAGAGAAAGTTTTGAAAAATCCCAGTATAAAGGAAAAAGTATCTCACCTGTAGAAAAGAAAGGATAATAGTTATATGAGAATTATCTTCAGAAATAACTCAAGCAGAAATAAAATGAAATAAACCATTTAAAATACATTTTTAACAACTGTAGTCATTTACAGATTATACACAGAGCTATATTTCTTGCATAAACTAAGCATGGAATCAGATCTTAAGACCTCTAGCTAAGACATAATTGTCACTAACAAAACCTTATGGCACTATATATCCTGATCGATGTCATTTTTTAGCTAGAATACTGAAGGTTGATTAGGTGATATATTTAACAATCCATTGGAAAAGTTTTAAATGATGTGGAGTTGTTAAAAGAGAATTTATGTCATATATACTAGACATTTTGTCAAACAAAAAATACTTGAGACATTTAAAAGTAGATATAATTATTAATCTTATATAAGTAACACTGTGATTTCTGTTTAAACAATTATTTTTCAGGATTGTGTTTCCTTAGTCAAGCATTCCTGTTGCTATTGTTTGTCATTAGTATGATAGTCACTATCACACTAAAAGTTATGTGCAGTTTTGTAATGTTTTTCCCTTTCTATAATTTCATATTTTATAAATTATTAATTTCCAACAGATATAGCATATACCACAAATTGAACATGCTTAAAATGTACAATTAGTAATTTTTCACATATGTACATTTGTGAAAAAAATAAAATGATCCAAAAAATTATATCTATCACCTTATAAGCTATTTTTAAATGCTCAAGTAAAAATTACTACCAGTCAGACCTTAAAATAAAATAAAATTGTAACAAGAAACTCATTTTTAAATAATGCAATGGCTGGGGATATAGCTCAGTGGCACACCTCCTGCCTGGCAAGCACAGGGTCCTGAGTTTGATTCCCAGTACCCCCCCAAAAAATTAAATAATGGAACATTACAATTTCTCTCATAAATGTCTTTTTACTCCTCTCTTAAATCTTTATGATACGATTTAGTTCACAGAGTAGATACACATGAATATTTTTGTGCAATTATAATAATTATATTTCTATAAATTAAAATATGCCTGTATTCCTTATTACATTTTTCCAATGATATTTTCACTAGGGTTAGAATGATAAAATTCTCAATTAATATTTATTTTTTGTAACTTAATGGTAATGACACTTCACATTTGTGCTCCATCATTCTGGTTGCAAGAACTGCTTTCTTTCTTCCATTACTACTTAAGAGTCATAATTTGCTGCTTCTGTAGTTTTTACTTTATATGTCGGTAATGTTTTTTCTCACCTTTGGCAAAGTCTGTAATTATCTGTTCAAATACGGTTAGTTTCTTTTGGTTTTCTTCTCCACATGGGATCCAATTGCAAATGTGAAACATGCTTATTATGCTTAGAGAGTAGATGTGATTACCTTTACACGGTAGTGTAGATTTTTGTTTCCTCAAACAGGTCAATTGGCTAACCACTTTGAATCTGCAGGTTTCAATCTTTGCTTTGTTCAGCAGTTTCTTACTTATTTTTCTCATTGCTGAGACAAAATACCTGACACCCAAAGTTAAGGAAGGAAAGATTTTTTTAGCTAACACTTTATAAATCTTTCAGTCCATAATCAGTTGGCTCTAAGGCAGGATGGCACATGGAAGAGGGGCAACAGTTCACAGCTGCTGAATACAACAAAAGCAACAGTGCAAAAAGGGAAAGACAAACCTCTTTCTGTCCCTTATATTGTGTGCCGGCTACCAGCCCTAGAGCGGGTGTAGAACTCACACCCTTAATCCCAGCATTGGACCACAAATCAGCCACACACTCTAGATTCAGCCATCTCTGAAAAGCCTACCCCATATGACTGCATGAGGCTTTGGGGGGACATCTAGACACAAACAATAACAGGCAATATCTGTAAAAAAATCAAAGTGGTTTTCAAGCCTTCTTACTCTACTGTAACCCATACACTAACTTTATATTCTCTGAAGATACTTTTGAATTTGATTTTTAAACTTTGTTAGGACAGTTCTATGAAAGGCCTTGTTTTGGTGGATTATCATTATCAGTAAGGTAGTTTTTTTTTTTTGCTATCTCATTTGGCTGGCCTAGACTCATTGTCTTCCAGACCTACTCTACCTTTGTTAACTGCTTCATGATAAACTATGTGTTTCTCCCCCCAAAATGTCCACATCAATTATAAGACAAGGACTCAAGAGAAAGCATACAGACTTCTGCCCCTCACATTTTTCATTCTTTTTCAGATTCCTTGGGTAGCCCTGAACTTTGATCTCTGAATACTTCTCTGAAAGGACTAATGGGATCTGCATGGTTCTGACTATCTCACTGTCAGTATTAATCTTTGGCAGCAAAGTGGGGCCATCTCTTTTAAAAACTACTGTCTTCCCTACTTTTTTCCTTTATGCATATCAAAACATCATGTAGTACCCACAAATATACATAATTATTACTTATGAATTAAAATAAATAATAAAAGAAAGTATCATACAACAATGTTAAAAAATTTTAATTACTTTTTAGTAATATGTGATTTATGCTAAAATTAATTATCTTCCCATTTTGGAGAAATACTCTTATCGATAAGGCAGGTTGGACACCACTTCACTTGCCTCAGTATTGATACATAACCAAAAGTCAACATGTTTGTAAGTACTACTTTTTTTTTTTTTTTTTTTTTTTTTGTGGGTACCGGGGGGACGACCTCAGGACCTCGCGCGCCAACAGGCACCCGTGCCGCTGAGCGATATCACCGGCCCCTTTTTCGTATGTGGGATCCGGGAGTCGAACTCGGGCCTTCGCGCTTGCAAGGCAGGCGCTTATGCCGCTGAGCCATCTCACCGGCCCATGTAAGTACTACTTTTATAAAAGAAATGAATGTTGAATATAACAATAACTCATTTTAAACTTGAAGATTTAATACTTTGCCAGTAAGGAAAACTGATAACCTCTACATGGCAAAAAGTATTTCCAGGATTAATATCTGTTACATTACAAATAGCATGAAGATCCCATTATTTATATTAAGTCAATTCCAATAGTATAATAATATGAAAGACAAAGAGTAAATAAACTCTCAGTAGTCAATTCTCCTACCATATTGTGGAAGGTGCATATGTCCTTTATGATTTTGTATTACATGTTGATCGGACCTGCAAGTTTAACCTACATATAAAATATGCAAGACCTCTGGGAGGCCCCTCTATCATGCCACTCTGCCTTACATCCAGCTGATTATGCACTGAAACATCTCCAAACTGTGAGCCAAAATAAATTTTTCCTACTTTAACTTGTGGGTGTCATATATTTTGTCTCTGCAATGAGAAAAGTAATTAAGACAGATTTTTGTACCAGAGAAGTTGGGTCCTTGCTTTTACTGTACATGACCAAGTGGTTCAAGAGACTTTGAAACTGGTTGCTGGAGGAATGTGAAAAGTTTTAAATATGCTGGCTTCTTTTAAAGAAGAAGGCCTAGAATGCTGTAGGCTGAAATTGATGAGAGATACTGGTCAGAGCTAAGAAGACCAGAATGTTAATAGAAATGAATCCAGGAAAGACAGGCTCATGAGATTTCAATTGGGAACAAGGACTTCATTGGCTGTTGAACTCCAGACCATGGGTGTTATGCCTTGGCTGAAAGTTTGTCTGCATTTTGCTTATGTCCAGAGAATTTGCCTGAGACTGAGCTTTAAGGGAGCAGACTAACCTGGCAGAAGGAATTTCAAAACAGTCTGTTGTTGAGGCTGTAGCATGGCTACTGTTGGGGGCTTTTAGCCAGATCTATATTGAGAATCAAGATCAAAATACCCAGCAGAATGATATTAAATATTTTGAGTTTGGCCAGAGAGGAAGCTCCAGTAACGTTGTGGACTGCAAAGATGGAGCAGAGGAAAATTTGTTTACTGAGAAGGAAAATGACAATAGAAAAGATGGCCTGAGAACATCAGAAGAATGAGCAGGACTCAACCCTTTGCAGCCTCAAAAATGCAAAGGCAAGACTTTGCTTTGAGAAGAGAGCTCCAAAGCACCATGTTCCAGAATGGCAGGCCTAGCAAGGTTGTTCCTAGGGATTTGGTTCATAGCACTCAGCAATCCAGACATTTGACCCCCACAACCCAGAAAGAAGGAAGCCTGGCTACTGCTGTAGCTGGCGGGAGACCTTTACATCATCCACGTGGTGCTGGTTTTAGATTCGTGCAGAATCCAAGAGTTTCACCCAGATTTTAGAAGAAGGCTTAGGAGGCCAAACAGTGTGCCCCTGAAAAGGCAGTGTGCAAAGCTGTGAATGTGAAGCTGAATATGCAGTGGATGCACCAGAATATTGGAGAAGCCAGGAATAAGGATCTTCTGAGGAAAGCTTCAAGGAGTAAGCAAAGCCACCCAAGAGAGAAGCTAAGGGAGCTACAACTATTGACAGTGCCATAAGCACAGAGCCAACCAAGCCCTTTGGAGTTCACATCTGGCCACAGATTGCACTAGATGCTAGACATGGAACTATTGGATTTCATGTTTGCCCTACTGGATTTTGTACTTAACTTTATGTCCCATTCCTTTCTATACCATTTGCACCTTTTAGAAAGGGAATGTTTATGTTGTGTTTTTGTATGTTAAAAGTGGTTAATTTTTTTCATTTTTTACATGGATTCCCTGCTAAGAATTTATCTTAAATCTCAGAGTAGAATTTGGACTTGGACTTTAAAGCAATGCTGAAACTGTTGACACTTTGGCAACTCTTAGAGATGGACTAAATGTCTTTGCATAAAGGGATATGCATAAGTATTTTGGGGGCCAGAATGTTATGATTTATGTATAGTGTCCCCCTAAAGCCTTATATGTTCATAGGTTGGGCTTTGGGAGGTGGCTGGATCATGGGTGTGTGATGTGGAATACAGAGTATATGATACTGGGATTAAGGATATGTGATACTAAATTAGTCCTCTGATTGGCACAGTTAGCACAGTTCTGGGTACAGCTGAATGGATTTACTGAAGACAGAGGCCCCACCCTCTGTGGGTGGCACCACCCAAAATCTCAAGCCAGTTTGGGATAAAAGGAAAGACTAACTTTTGCTGCTGCTTGCTGTTTTGCTGCCTCCTCCCTGACCTGCCATCGACTATTTCACCTCTGCCATGCCACCCTGCCTTAGAGCCAATGAACTATGTACTGAAATGTCTCTAAACTGTGAACCAAAATAAGCCTTTCCTCCTTTAACATGTGGACATTGGGTACCTTGTTTCAGCAATGAGAAAAGTAGCAAAGGCAGAAAACTTAGAGCATTTTTTAATAGTCATATTAGCAGATAAATACAGTTGATTTAGAAGAGGTAGGTAACCAGATAGGAAATGTATTTGGAAGTCAATGAAAAGGAATTAGAGTAATTTAAAAGTATCAACATTGGACAATAAGGGGGCAATATTCTTGGTTATAAAAAGAAGACTAGCTTCAAAAGAAAAAGACTGACTGGATCATATCCTGGTACAGGAGCTCTATGAGGAGGAGGTGCAGTGGATGAAATATGATGAGGATGAGTTGTGTGTGAAGAAGCAGCTGGCTGATGGGATCTTCAAGACCTTGACCAAAGACACTATTGATGTTCTGAATCATATCAGTGAAAAACAGGGGGGGATGTTACTTGTGTGAAATCTTGCAAATAAATTGAACACTGAGTGTTAAAAAGAAAAAAAGACTAGCTTGAAGGACAGCTTGAAAGATTTGGTTGTGGAAACATAAGATTTAATTTTATTGTGTTTTATGTTTGGTCAATGGGATATTAGTTCATGGTATTAGCTTAGAAGAGAGGGAAATAAGAAATGAAGCTTAGGGAATCAAATGTAAGATGAAGCATTTTCAAGGATTAGGAAAGTAAACATCCTGCAGGAACATATTGCCAGACAATATCCTGAACTTATTTTAACTTACGACTATAAAAGAAAGAATGTTCTTTAGGTGAGAATGAGGAAAAAAATAAAAAATGAAATTATTATTATAAGAGAACTCAAAATCTAATGTACATGAGAAGGAAATATAGAGGAGAATATAGCTTAAAATGGTGACAAAGAGGTAAGATATTTAAAATACTATTAGTCACATTCAATAAATTTTAATTAAGCATACTTGAGCAAGGAAGGGAAAAGTCTAAGGACAGTGTATACTCTTTTTGTGCAAGGCACTGAGGTGAGCAGTTTAGGGTGATAGTGTGGTCCAGTATGTGAGCATGGAAATGGGGTTTTAGGCTACAGAGGGAAAAAATTGGCGATTCATCTAGCTGCATATGAATTCTTCCAAAAATTCTGAATGAGATTATGGTGTACAAAAACATAATATCTGATCACAAATTAAGAATGGAAGTTTATGGATGACAAGAAAAATGAAGCAGAATGAAAATTCCACATAACTATACCATAAAGGAACAGAACAGCATGTAAGACATAAGAAAATATTAGCATAGCATAGATTTTAGGTTCTAACTTTGCCCTTCTACTGCACCATAGTTTTCCTTTTCTCCTACCTTGTTTTTGTCTTAACTAGTTTTACTAAATAGTTATGTGCTTCAAACTGTATCTATAAAGAAAGAATTCAGGAAAGTCATGTTCAATTTGTCAAAAATAGCAGAGATGAGTGTGATCATGAAGACTGACTATTTTTGAAATGAATGGATTTAGCTAAAGTTTCCCAAGGCTAAGAAAAATATAAAAAAAACAAAATATCAATATCTGATTCCTAGAAGACTCTGAGTCAATATTAGAAAGAAAGACTTCACAGTGATCGGAATGGATGACCCCTGGAATTCCTTTGCCAGGAGGTATCAGTTGGTTGTGCTTAACTGACAGTATCTGGTTTCCACCTAATAGTAGAGCTTCACAAATTAATAAAATCTATCTGTCACCTCAAGTAAAATAAATTTCATAACGAGCAAGAGAAGTATTAATTCCTATGGAAATCTAACAAAATTGAGACATGAATAAATAGATATGAAATTATAAAGGAGAAGAGATTGACCAGTACGGAAAAGCTGGAACTCTATGAGCTTTTATTAGTAACTCAATGAAAATTACACCTACCATTTATATTGTCTTATGCAGAAACTTTGTCTTATGCATAAACTTATACACAAACTATGCATAAACGTATAAAGAAATATTCTGTAATATCAATAAGGTTTTTTGGGAAAAATATTTATCCTTTTACCAATACGGATTTGATGTACCTTATTCATCAAAACACTGCTTACTCATTGCCAATGCTTTCTCCATTTAGTAGCTTTTTAAAAATCATATTTCTAGAAGGTCATGAGTCTCCATAAAATAAAAGTACATGTGTTTTAAATAGATACTTCTTATAGTCTTAAAATAATAAAGTTATTAGAGTATTTGTTAATGGTATAGACATAAGGTACTCTGTTCTGTTTTGACTTATGTGTCCTAAATTTGCTCTCATTATTGGAAAACCAAGCAAGCATTAAAGCAAGTGTGGTCTATGTTGCTGTAGCTCAGCAGTGTGTGAGAAAAAAAGCATTCTTTTAATATCCAGGTACTTCAATTCCTTAAAATAATTACTGTTGCTTCTTCTTATCAGAGTTGAATTTCTGAAACAGTTACAATAGTCATTTTAATTACTAGTCATTAATTATTAATTATTAATAGTCATTTGAATTATTAAACAATTTTATAAGGGAGTATTATACAAAGAGAAAACACTGATTTAATTCCAAGAGATATGAATTGTAGTTCTTTCTTTTTGTATGCAATATAGAAATTTCATATTTCCTGAGTGTATTTATCAATTGTGGAGGTTGGAACATGACATATCTAACTTTCTAACAGCTAGGTAACATTTATAAAAGTGGAAAACTGCAGGATATAGAGTCACTTGTATACTTTAGGCAGTTAACGATGAAAAATAAACACCTTATGTAAGACACAGTTTCTTTAGTTTTGTTTTGTTCATGCTGTATAAGCAGAGTATCAGGTCACATGGCCACATGTCAACTAGTAACATTTAACATGTAAAATTTTGATTATGTTAAATAAAGCTCAACTCTCCATAAGGGCAGAAAAATTCAATTTCAGGCCTTTTTAACTTAATTCAATCTTATACTCTGAAAAAGCACGTAGTCTCATACAACCATCTGCCATAGCTCTCCCATCCCTGAGTCTTTTTTCATTCTTGAAAATAATATAAAATCTATTTCTCACATTTTTTTGGAAGTTTAATAAAGATCTTTACTGTCTCAGGAATGAAAACATGAGACATGTTTTCTTTTTTAAAGTGTTTAAAGCCTTCCTTAGGAGCAAAAGATACTTTGACATAAGTGATTCTATCTTATCCACTAAATGAACAGTGAACAGCTCTAAACCTGACTCCGAGATAATTCCAAAGGGCTCGGCCACTACCATTCGGTGCACACACTGTACAACTACACCACACAGATGTCCCTAGGACTTTGCTTGATGATAACCTACGCAAACAGACCCATTTCACCTCACCGTTCTGTCTCAGACCAGCGCATGATGTGCCGCTGTCTGTGGGATGCGTTGATCGTCCTGACCTACAGGTGTGGAAGTCCTCACATTGGGTCTGGAGCTGACAGAGCCTGCTGTCAGGTGCTGCTCCTTTGAACTCAAGAGTTGGTAGGCGGAGGGCACGGAGACATCAAGGTGCTTCCTGAGAAGATCAGCTACACCTTGCATTCAGCACAAATGGAGGTCTGCCTTCCCTTCCATGACTCCTCCATTGTACCAGCTGGCAGCGCCCTTCTAACCCTACACAAGCTTGTGGGGCTCTGTAAACTCCCCTATCTTTGTTGTGATATTAAGATTTATAAAATAAACCGTGTAATTCACAATGTAATTATCTTGGCTCTCTGGGTGCTCCAGAGATCCTCTCTGGAATGCTCGTGACAGCCTTGTAAAGCATCTGCTCATCATTTTGTCATATTATTTATTCCTGTCACAACTAGCAAGGTAAAATGTAAGACATGTCTGTTTGCAGGTATGTTATAACATGACAAATGTATAAACTTTTCCTAAATAGCTTAGTCTCCCTTGCTTCCTTCCCTAAATCGTTATCATCCATTTTTCTGTTGCCATGTTAAACTTTGCAAATAATTGTTACTCCCATTTTTATATGTAGTCATTCAGAGTTTACTTTTAGCTACAGCTGATATATGAGAAGCCCCTTGTTATTTTGTGAGTTTTATAATTTCCATAGTCAGAATGATACTTTTTTTTCCGGTGAGTTCTTCTAACTTTATCTTTCTGAAGGTGAAATCTACCACTTCTTATATTTCCTCAGTACCAATGATTATACAATACATAAGACAATTGGTTTTCTTTCGATGGCTTTGTGAATTTTCTATTCCTTTTGCCACACTGTTTTTCGGGAAATTGTATTGTAAGTTATTTATGTTTTGACAGATAAGGCATTTTTTTAATTCAGTTTGAGCTCATACTTTAGAGAAACTTAAGTTATACATTTAAGAAACTAGAGTCAAATTTATTCTTTATTTAAAAAAGATTCTTCTCAAAGTAACTCAATAAGTTAATTAATGTTACAAACCCAAAGTGTATTACTTAGTAATATAACATCACCCTGTAGTTCTAAATGGTTTCTGAGATTAGCTTGGTTATAAAAAGCACTGATGTTTTGGAGATTATAATTATTAAACTGAAATTTCTGGTATATAGAAACTAAAGAAAGAAAGGGCTAGCATTCAACTGACTGGTGCAAATATATTTAACTAATGGAAAATTTTTTTGTTTTAGAATTACATACAATATGTATGCATATTATTGTGCTACACTGTTTTATTTTCGCCAACAATTTTTGGGTTTCAGACAAGTCATCTTGATGTTTGTGTGTATCCAAATGTTTCTGTGCAGAATGAGAGCATGATTCAGTGACTTCATTTTGTATAAAGCTTATAAATCCCACAGCTCACAGCTTGACTGATTCTCATGCTCATTACAGTTTGCTTTTTTCTGGTGGCTTAGTAACTCACTGATGCATTTGTTGGCTTGCCTTTTATCATTTGCTAAATATAAAAATCTCAGCTTGTATGGGAACTTGAAATTCCTGGTAGCCTACTTTTTACATCTTTCTGTAAAATATCATTTCTAAAATAAAAATTTTACCCTGAATTGACAGATAAGTGTATAAATATTGTCACCACTTAGTGCTTCAAACAAATGACTAAAAAGTTAATATAGGAATTAAATAAATGTGAAAATTTTATTCATTCATTTATGATTTTTTTCAGCTTGCTGAATTTAAAACAAAGAAATCTATGATCAGTAATTGAGAAATTTCAAATTCTAATATTATGCATTTTTTTTTTCAGTCAAGTCATAAGTACTACACATGCACCTTAGGGAATGATATCAGCCCTGAATAGTTTTCCATTTTGATGGAGGATAAGCTATGAAAAGAAGATTATATAATCAAGGTATAAGATTATTCAGAAACTAGGCTACAACAAGGGGTGTAATCAAACCTGCAACTGAATATCCTTGCTGCTTTTTCATTTCACTGAAGTAATTCCATTCTCTGAGTGTCATTAAACAAAACGGAACTCAAAAGTCAGAATTGGGGCAATTACATGAGGGATATCTTGAGAAAATAACAAAATAGAACTCAAAAGTCAGAGTCAGTGCAATTACAAGTGGGCTATCTTGAGAACATCTAAATGTTTCTTAAAATGAGACTCTTGTCCTGATGTTACATTATGTGTCAGTTTAATGTTTCCATTTTAGCAGCTGCCCATCAGCAAACTACATGTAAAATTAACTGGTTTGCCCTCAGGTTTCAGCATACCAGCTGACAATCATTTTACTTTGTCTGTGTCTACCTGAAGATACTTTAACAAGTGTACATTGCAGTCCAGAGCCACCTGGAGATTAATCACATGGATTTTAAGCAGCTATTATGTGAGTCTAATATCTAATCTTTTAAAATCAGCAGTTATATTCTAAGAGTTTATACCCAGCTTCATGATTAACCCTGAAGTCAATTCCAATTCTCCACATGGACTCCTATTAACCAGTTATTTGTATATGCCTAAGTGTAAGCATGTATGTAAAATGAACAGGATATTATTTTCAGCAGCTGAGAACAGGTGGTATGAAATTAACATAAGTCTACTGGTACATTAGCCTTTAATGGTACTTCAAATATACTTGCTATTCAAATTAACTAAAAGAATCAAAGAGAATTCTCATCCCCAACCTACATTAGTAAACACTGTTAAAGTCATTCAGAGACACAAATTGTTCATAATGCTTAAATTCGTAGTATAGTACAAATACAGTAGTTTAGATTTCTAAATGTAGCTGTCCCAAAGATTCTTTTAAATTGTACTGTGAAATACAGAACCTTGACTGCTTTCCAGATATTCTGTTTGTTAGAAAGCATAAACCTAAAATATCGTGAAAATAAGATGAAGAACGTTCATGAACACTTTTTAACTGTACAGAAACAGGATTCCAAAGTATAGAGTTTTTGAATATCACTTGTTCTCTAACAGACTTTTCCTATCTACTAACCTTGAAGTTTTATAGTACACTTCAATCACTAGAAAAAATGATTTTTTTCTTCTAAAAGGCATTCCAAAAATTTCCATGGTAGATTTAGATGTCCGTTTTGTATTTTCATTCACTTCGTATACACTGATATTATGATTAGTAAGTTTTAATATATTACAGTGATATCTGTGTCTGTCTTACAATAAGACCACAAAGAAAGGATTCAGGCTTTGCATATTTGTAGTACCAGAACCTAGTGTTTTGTTTGGCATTCTGTAAATAAGAATTGAATGAAGGAAAGAAAACATCCTCTCTCCCTGGTATCTATTCCAGGAATATGATCCTCCACTGCCTAGATACCTATAGTATGAATTTAATTAATTATACCAGTTCCGTTGGTAAATTCTAAAAAATAAAATTAATGGTACACTATATTCAATATGATTGAATAGAAACAGGTAAACAAAGGGAGACAAGCTGTTACTTTCTTATTTTATTAGATGAGGCAAGTAGTCACCCATGAACATAGAAATCATCATAGAATGGCTCTTATCTCCAAAAGCCATTATTCTTCCGACTATAATGATAGTTTAATTCCTTTTACTCAAATTAGTTTCTCATAGTTTCTGTAGGTTAAATGCACCGATCTTGCCATTCTGAAATTCAAAGCTTTTTTTAAAGGCACTATCTCCTGTCAAATTCAACTATGAAATACAGTCACCGCAGAGATTCTCAAAAGAGCTGTTTCATGCTGCACCAATGGGATTTTTACTCTACAAGAAAGAAGAAAATTCTATGATTTGGAGAATATGGTCTACTGGATAATATGTGACCTTTTTAGTTAAATCCATTCTAATGCTTTAGTCTTTTATAACATTTCTCATTTCTTTCTTCTTCAAACGCCCTCTTCAAATGCAGTACCAGAATCTTCATCTTATCTACTAGTGGCTTTCTTTATTTACGATCTTCAGTGAACCATTTTATGCATCAAATTAGTATTGTCTCTAGAAGTTCCTGGCAGAATGTTGAAAGAGCATCCATGGCAATAAATCAGTTCTCAGTACATAGCCAGCTTCCATGAGTAGGTCAAAAACAATCTTGTGATGGTACTGAAATATATCAGTCAAGCCTTCCACATTTGCAGCATCTGCTTTATCCCAGATTGCAAGTAAAAACTACTTTGAGATCTTGGCCTAGATGTAATAAGGGAAGTTTATGACAAAACTCAAGGAAACAAATACATCAACTATATAAAGTAAAAAATTCAAATTTAAACACTCATATATATTAAAAATAGCACCTGATAAAGATGACCCCCTCAAATTGTTGAGACAAAATGGACACAAAGAAATTCTTTCAGAAAACCTGGGTATCCCATTGGGAATAAAACAATTAAATCCGTAGCTTTAACAATATCTCAAAAATTCCCAATAACATAAATAAATAAATAAATAAACAAAATAAAATCAAAGTACACAATTACAAGAATATAGAATTGAGGAAAATTTATTCAAAGTATGATTAATTTTAATATGCTTTACTTAAATATAAGGTAGTAAACTACATAAGATCTAAAAGAAAACAAAAGTTAAACTCTACAACGTTATTTTGAAAAATATTTTCTTATTTATGACCCTAAAAGTACAGCAAAGTTAGACAAATGAGATTGTATCAAACTAAAAGGGTTTTGCACAGCAAAGGAAATAACAGAGTAAAGAGACAACCCAAAGACTGGGATAAAATATTTGTAAATTTTATATCTGATAAGGTGCTAGCATCCAAAATGTACAGGACACTCAATTCCATAACAAGAGGCAAATAACCCTACTTTTTAAAAAGTTCAATCTGATAGGTAATTCTCAAGAGAAGCTATATAAAAATAGCTAACAAGTTTATGAAAAATGCACAACATCTTTAATCATCAGGGCAATGCAAATGGAAACCACAATGAGAGATACATCATACCTGCCAAAATGACTACTGTCAAAAAGACAATTGATGACAAGTACTGGCAAAGATACAGAGAAAAAGGAAGATTTGTACACTGTTGATGGGAATGTAAATAATAGCCATTTTGGAAACAGTATAGAGTTCTTCAGAAAACTTAAAGTAGAATTTCCCTATGAGCCAGCAATCCAACTTTTGGGGATATAAGCAAATAATATTAAATCAATATGTGAAGAGGTATTGGCACTCCCATGTTCATTGTAGTATTTTTTACAATAGACAAATTAGGAAAGCAACCTAAGTAACCATCAACAAATAAATGAAAAAAGAAAATATGATACACATACATGATTGAATATTTATCAGGTTTCAAAAAGAATAAAAGTTTGTCATTTATTGAAACGTATATAATTTGAAAAGACACTAAATGAAATAAGCAAGGAAGAAAAAGACAAATACCACATTGTAATAATTATATGTGGAATATGAAAAATTCTAACTGGTAGGAGTAGAAAAGTGGCTAAAGGAAGCAGGGATGAGGTTAGATGTTGAAGAAAATTTGGAGATGAAAAGGTGAAAAGTTCAGTTAGAGGAACCTGGAAAGATGTCTAATTGGAAGCTACCTTTCATTCTGTAAGTGAAAGGACTCAGTACAACAATGGAGAGATTATATACCATAGAAAGAAAGTGAGGAAAGACTCTGAGAACCAGTAAAGAAGTTACCAGAAATCTAAAGAGCATGGAGAATCAGAAATACAATTCAGAGACATGTTAAAGAAGCTGCGATGGTTCCCGGTGGAGGGAACAGACAACTACCAGATAAAGTAGCTGATAGTACTGTAGTAAACTTCAATAATAAATACAGACCAGTAGTTCTAAGCACAGGAGAGATTAATCAATTAGTTACACAGACTTTAAATCTAGTTCAGAAATTTGGCCTAAGAATGTCTTTCCTTCAACAGCAAAATTTAGAGAAGAAATTCAAAATGTTTCCCAGGCATCTCTTAGTGGACTATAGTCAAGATCCTATTTTTAAGGACTTAACTGTCCTCAGAAGCAAAAGACTCAGAGAAGTCATACACAGGCATCACTGTGGACTCCCTGCCACATTATGTGGGTGTGAGATGACACACAAGACAGTGGTGATTGAGGAAAGTGTCTGATTCAAACCCACAGGAAGCGTGTGCAGCAGGGTGTGCTAGCTTTGACAGAGTGAAGAGCATAGCAGTTGCTGGTCCTGCCACAGGTGTCCAGGACAAACAAGTCATGTCTGGTGTCACTAGGGAGCCAGGGCATTCTGTGTCAAGACAAGGGTGGCAAAGCACACAATTTCTGTGCCCCTTGCCCCACCAGCCCAGAGTTTGGAGGTCTGAACACTGCCCTCACACATTCTGAGGAATCCTGGGTATAAGCCAAGACTTGGATGTCTACCATGTGTCAGCCTCACAGACTGAAATGTGCAAATCCACAGGGTGAGTATGCACCACCTGCTCATTGGGGCCCACATAATACTTAGGCTCTGTCCACGAAGATGGCTTGCTACAGCATGGACATTAACAACACTCCTTGGTACACAGCCTGAGGTCCACAGGAAGAGCTTTTGCCACCTACTTGGCATGGTCTGCAAAATGCCAAACCTATACTGGTGAGAGGGATTTAGGGGGCCTTACCATTTGTCAGACCTCCAGGTACACAGGATGGGGTTCATGGGACTAAACATGTGTCACATACTTCACATGGCCAATGAGAAGGCTTGCTGTGGGCCAGTTGAGTGCAATGGTGTCTGTGTGGTGACTATGTGCAGCCTACCTGGCACAATGTTCACCCTGCTAAATCACTGCCAGTGAGAAGACACACAGACTGAGGGCCTCCATGTGAGTGAATATGTACCCAGGAAAAAGGCTTTCAGCTAGGAAGAAATCACTGTTTTTTTATCTCTCTTTTTTCATCTATTATACTACTATTTTTAAAATTTTTCTTATACTTTTCATTAATTTCTGTATATCTTTTATTTTTATTTCATTATAATTTAATAGAATTTCTTCTCTTTGGCTGTTTGTTTTTCCCTTTCTTGTGATTAGTTTTCATTGTATTTTTAATTTGCGTTTATTCTACAATGTTCTTGATAAATTTTCTTCTTATGATACTGTCATGACCTTTGTAGTTTCTAAAGGATTATTATTGTATTATTTCTTTTAAATTTTTATTAGTGCATGTTTGCAGGACAAAATGATTACACTTATCATATGGAGTTGCTACATTTACATAACACATCTTAATTCATTTTTTGGTTCCCTACCACTCCCAGAAACCCTGTTTCTTTCAGCTCTTGGACCCCTTCTCATTTGCAAATCTCTATCTTCATTTTTTCCTTTTTTGAATTCTGTAAAATCCCCTTTCCCACCCCTTTCTCCTCCCTCTCTCCATCTTTTGTATTTCTTAAGATTTTTTTAATGTCATTGTTACTCTTGTTTGATTCTTTTCTTTGGATGTAACTGGGGATCAAGTTATGGTGGGTAGGTGTGTTTCTACTGCACTTCACCCATATACAGTCCACAAGAAATAGCACCTTATTCTAGACATGACCTAGCTATACTTAACCCTTGGCAGATACTTCAGTTTCATGAAGACAGATAAAAGCCCAACCAACAAAACAGCATCAAAGTAGCATACCTAGAGAAAACATAATGTCCTACTCTAAGGCATTTATACTCAGGAAAAACAGAGAAAAATAATCTAAATTTTATAAAAACTGCAGTTAGAAGGGTCTTCAGCATAAATCCTTTACATAGTACATGGTTGATAAGTCTAGAGGAATAACCACAGAGGTAGGACCCCCTCATATTCTGCTATTCAGCAACACATCTGGGTGAACAAGCAGAGGGATCATACTCATGCAAGGCCTACAGAAAAAGTGACTCCCTCCAGATCCAACCTAGTATACCCTATGTCAAAACTGCCAGTCATAGGCAGAAAAGCCTTGGGACAACTGCACTACGAAATTCACTTAAATTTAATTTAAAGACTTCTCAATAAACTGATAGCCCAGAGCACATCATCAAAAGAAAAAGATTGCTTAAAAGGTCTCACAGATCAAAGCAGAAGAAATATCCATACCAACAAATACACAAATCTCAATGAAGAAATACAAGAAATATTAAAAAACAAAAACCATAAAAGCAAGATGGCTCCTCCAAAAGTTCATACAATTTCAGTAATGGACTCCAAAGATACATAAATGGATTAAATTCTAGACAAAGAATTCAAAATAATTATTTTAATAATAATTAATTTAAAACCTGTTGTAGGATTTAAGAGACAGGAGATGGGCCGGTGAGATGGCTCAGCGGTGTAAGCACCTGCCTTGCAAGCACGAGGGCCCAAGTTCGACTCCTGGAACCCATATACGAAAAAGGGGCCGGTGATATCGCTCAGCAGCACGGGTGCCTGTTGGCATGCGAGGTCCTGAGGTCGACCCCCCAGTACCCACAAAAAAATAAAAAAGAGACAGGAGAGTCCAAATGGGAAACAGGAGGATTTCATTTTTATGTGTACACTGACTCAGCTGATAAGTCTAAAATGGCTGAGCAAAGGACAAAGCTCAGTTTCCAGCTCTTATACACTTAGTAATGGAGGTTGGTCTTTGGCATGGAACTTGGGGGCAGGTGGAAGAACAAAGGCTGTAACAATTTTGTATTTTAGTGTCAAGCTGTAAAAATTTTGTATCTTGGTGGCCCTCAGACATAACAGGATGTTATGAGAACAGGAGACTACAAAATTTCACTTATAGGGATGAAAGTTACTGCTTCAATACAAAAGAGTTGAGAGAATTAAAGAAAATAATGTGGTGCATGAAAAAACATTTGAATACAAAGATGAAGATTCTGAAAAAGAAAAAATAGAATTTTGGAAAAGACACTATCAAGACCCTCCAAAAAAATGATTAGGTAGAAAGCCTTGCCAATTGACTAGATAAAAGAGAAATAGAATTTCATGGTTTTAAAATAAAGTTCAAGAATTGTCAAATTAGGACTGTAAGAAGTGTAAGAAATTATGAGTGGAATTCATAATTCATGGAAGAATTCTGGCATGTGATCAAATGACAAATTTATGAATTTTTGGTATAGTTGAGCACACTGTACAGATTAATGGCATAGAAATTTTATTGAGTGAAATAGGAAAATTTTCTGAAATCTTAAGAAGTATATGGGCATCAAAGTATAGGAAACATTTTTGACCCTCAAATACACATATCCAGATAAAACTTCCATATGTTATATTGTAGTTAAGATCCCAAGTGTACTGAATAAAGACAGAATATTGAAAGCTGAAAGAGAGAAACACATATCACTTACATGGCCAAATCCACCAGCATATCCATAGATTTCTCATCACAACCTCTCCAGGCATAGAGGGAATACAATAATATATTTCACACTCACAAAGAACGTGACAGCCAAACTTTATTAATATATCCACCAATGTTAATCTTCAAAATTGAAGGAGAAATCAAGATGTTCCAAGGTAAGCATAAATTAAATGTATTCATGACTACATAATATGATACTGAGTAGAGCAAAATATCAAAAACTATTTCCCCCAAATCACAAATAGAACAAGGATACTTACTCTATCCACCCTTTTGCAATATAGTGTCTGTATATTTAACACAAGCAGTTAGTCAAGAGAAAGAAATAAAGGAATTATGAGGCGGGAAATATCCAGGACTCAGTTACCAGCTGTTTTCTCTCAATTCTCTTTTTCTTTTTTCTTTCTCTCCTCTTTCTTTTCTTTTACTTTTTTGTTCTTTCTTTTTCTTTGTTTGTTTCCTTTTTTCTTTATTTTCTCTTTTTTCTAAATGGCTGGGGATAAATCCACCACAGAAAACTAATACCATCCCCCAAACCCAGAGATGAATTTCAGATAATCCCTCAAATACTCCTTCATTCTTTCTTTTCTACCCCCTTCTCTAGTTTCTCAAACATTTCATGAGCATCCTTTGTCCTCCACACTCGCTTCTACTTCCTTTCCACTTATCTTTGTTTTATACACAGCAATATATTTGTACCCATGTTTATAGCGGCACAATTTGTAATAGGTAAATCTTGTAAACAATTCAAATGCCCATCAAATGAGGAATGGATTAAAAAGATGTGTTATTTTTATACAATAGAGTACTACTCAGCTACAGATAAGGATAAACTCAAGGCTTTTATAGGTAAATGGATGCAACTACAGACCATATTCGTAAGGGAAATAAATCAGACTGACGTGTAAATGTCGTATTGTCTCCTAGGAATAAAAAACTGAAATAGTAAATAAGATCCAAAATCTACAGTAGATATGAAAGGGATAGAAACTGCTCAAAAGCATACAACACCTGGAATGGGAGAAAGAAGAAAATAAGGAAGGGTAAAGAAAAAAATGTGTATATACAAGTACAAGATATCTAAGATAATTATACTACTTATAACTTTTAGTTCATTGAAAAGAACAGTTTGTGCTTATATTGTTTGATCAATTTTGCATGCCTGTATCTTTAATCTGAGCAACTACTTTGAAGATAACAATATGCAATATACTACACATTGTTAATTTCTATTATACTGTTATGAAATTCTGTATCATTGTTTTAGCTGTTTTCTTCTCTTTAAAATAAAAAAGTCATGATTAGGCAAGAAAAAATCCAAATTATTTTTATTTCCAGGCAGTATGATTCTTTACTTATAACATTCTGAATACTTTACCAGAAGAATTTTAGATCTGATAATTTCAGCAAAGTATTATTTTAAAATCAACATAGAAAATTCAGTAACTTTTTTTGAACACACAAATAGTGACCCTGCTGAGAACAAAATTAAGAAATCAATCGTATTAACAATACCCTCATAAAAGTAGGAATAAACATAACCTAAGTGTGGAAAAATTTCTACAAGAACAATCATGAAACACTGAAGGGAAACACTGAAAAAGACAATAGGAAAGTAAAGGAACACACACAAACACATGCACACACACACATATATAGGCAAAATTAACAAATCTGATTTAATTAATGCACAATGTGTATATGTATCATAACAAAACCTAAAGTTTTTCAGATATTTTTTGTATTACTTGTTGACTGAAAATATATGAATGTTTTAAAATTCAAATATATTTAAGGAAAAGTTTTGTGTTTTTGTCAGGTGTTGGGTGCATGCTTAGCATGTAGAAAGCCCTGCTTTCTTTTTTTTTGTGGGTAACAGGGGTCGAACTCAGGACCTTGCATGCCAGCAGGTGCCCATGCCACTGAGTGATATCACTGGCCCCTTTTATTGTATGTGAGTTCCAGGAGTCAAACTCAGGCCATTACACTTGCCAGGCAGGCACTTATGCTGCTAAGCCATCTCACCGGCCCCCTGATTTCTTTTTTAAAACAAAACAAAAAAATGTAAAATAGTTGCAGTTTAAAAAATTCTTATTTTGAGTACCAGTTTTATGAAGGTATAACAGATTAAATCAAATTGTAATATATATAGACATACAAGTAAATATAATTTTATTATATATATATAATAAATATATGCATATAGTAAATAAATGTATAAATACATATAATACAAATAAAATATAATAAATATAATACAATAAATATAATAATATTTATTTTGGCTCAAAGTTCTGGAGTTTAAATCCATGGTTGGCATATTGTGTTTAAGAGCTGTGAAGAGGCACCCCATCAGGCTGGGAGGACAGTAAAGCAAGTATTCTCCCTTCCTGGCTGAAAATTAGAAGTGGGAAAGAAATGAGCCAGAGACTCACAATCTTCTTCAAGAAAGTGTCATCAATTCCCAGATGACCTCGCATTAGATCCTGATTATAATTTCCACCACCTACCAATAATAACAAGCTAGAGACTGTCTTTAACATATGTGCTTTTGATGGATGTTTAAGATCCAAACTATAACACATTCTTTTAGAAATTAAATGTTTTCTTAGTTTTCTCCAAAATGTAAATTGTGAAATAATCACCACAATAAATTTAATTAAAATATATACCATGCCACATTGTTGGCATTTTCTTTTTCCTTTTTTCTTTTTTTAAGTGTGTGTGTGTGTGAGTGTGTGTGTGTGTGTGTTGCAAACATTTTATATCTACATCTGAGTAAATTTCTAATACCATACAGGGTTATCAACTATACTATCATTGCTTGTACAGGTTTAAAAGTTTTCCCCATCTTATTGCAGTATAGTTGACCAATTAATTATACAGACTTAAGATGTAAAACACAGTTATTTGCTACTTAAATGCATTTAGAAATGATCACCAAAATAGTTTGCTGTCATAGTTATACAATACACCTTTGTTCTATGCTATACATTAATGACTTTATGTTAGGTTAATTAACTTATTAATTTTATAATTGAAATTGCTTTCTTTGACCTCGCTCCATTTTCCTTATTCATTAGACATTGTAAATGATCATTCTACTGAAAGTTTCAGAGTTCAGCTTTTGAAGAATCTACACATAAGTTAGGTTATAATATTTGACCCTCTCTGACTTATGTCACTGAGCATAGTGTTCTCAAGATTGGCAAGATATTCTTCTTTATTGTGAAGGAATAATATTCCATTTTGTATGTATATATAACAATATCTTCATCCCTTCATCCAATGAGGGACAATGCAGATTTTCCATGTTTTTTTGTGGGGGTATGCAATGGACTGTTGTGAGAAATGCTACAAATAAACAATGGAGGGGAAATATCTCTTTGGGATAATGATTTTATTTTTACATATGGAACTAACTGAAATTTCTGGATGATATGATAGTACAATTTTTAAATTATTAAGGACCTCTAGGTTTTTTCCTATAACATTTATGCCAATTTAAATTTCCACTGATGGAGTACAACTTCATTTTTTTTCTGTATATTTGCAAATATAGGATATATCTTCTGTTTTATTGTAACAACTATTTTAATAGGTGTGCGGTCATAGTTCACTGTGGTTTTAACTTGCATTTTCCTAATGATTAGTTATATTAAACATTATTTATTATGTCTCTAACTGGTATTTGTATATTTTCTTTAAAATAATGTATACTTTGGCCTTTCGCCCAATTTTAATAAAGTTGTATGTTTGTTAGCTTATGTGTTTTGCTATGGATTTGTATGAATACATTATACATTTAAAATGTGAAGCCCATGTCATAATATATTGTGTGAAAATATTTATCTAACTGAGTAATTTTTTTATGTTGTTGAGTGCTGCTTTTACCATGAATAAATATTTTAGTTTGGTGCAATGTTAGCATCTATTTTTTTTTTTGTCATCTTAAATCATTGCCAAGACTGATGCTAGGGAGACTTTTTCACTGTGTTTTCTTCAGGTAGTTCTGTGGTTTCAGGGCTTGCATTTAAGTTATAATCTATGTGATAGGGAGTCAATTCCATGCTTTTGAGTGTGATTGATTTTCACAACACAATTGAACGACAAGACTATCCTATTTTCACTTTGTATTAGTTGCTTCATTTTCAAATATATTGTATTTTATAGGTATGAGTTCATATTTGGATTTTTAGATGGGTTCCATTGATCTTTGTCTCAGCTTTTGTTTTAATAATAAACTAATTTGATGCTATTTCTTTGTGTGTGTGTGTGTGTGTGTGTGTGTGTGTGTGTACTGAGGGTTGACCTCAGGACCTCGTGCACCAGCAGGCACCCAGGCCAATGAGTGATTTCACCGGCCCTTTTTTCATATGTGGGTTCTGGGAGTCGAACTCGGGCCCTCGCTCTTGCCAGGCAGGTGCTAATGCCACTGAGCCATCTCACCAACCCCATTTGATGCTATTTCTGTTGTTATATCTGCAGCAGATATCTGCAAATACTGATTGCTATATTTACGGTTATAATATAGTCTAAAATTGGGAGTGCTATGATGACTTTTAATAGGTGATCTTTAAGTGCTTTTACTATATGAACTTTATTTTATAGCAATATATTATTTCTATCATAAATTTTGTGAGAATTTTAATCAGGAAAGCATAATTTCATCATATACTCTTTTATTTAATGAAATAATGGTATAATTTTATCTTGTATTTGTTTTAAGTGATTATGAAATTTACTAATTTACATATGTTTAATCATTTTTGCAGCCCAGAGATAATTCCCATTTAATAATGGTGCATAATCTTTTAAATATGATTTTGAATTTAGTTTACTGATTTGGTATTGGGTATCTTTTAATCTCTGTTCACCAGGAATATTGGCCTATAATTTTCTCTTTTTCTTATGACCATGTCTGAAAAACACTGACTTTGTGAAATGGCTTTAGAACTGTTTACACCATTTTAATTGTTTTGGAAGAGTTCAAAAGTGATTATCCAAAAGTCAATTTTAAGTGTTAGTAGAATTTATCAGTGAGACCGTGCATCCATAGGATTGTATTTGTTAGGAATTTTTTGTAATGTCAACTCAATCTCTTAAGAAATATTGATTGATTCAGATTATCTATTTCTTTGTGATTCAATAATTGTAGGTTATATGTTAGTACAAATTTATCCTTTTGTTATATTTTAATAAAGTTTTTGACTTTTAGTTGTTTATAATATTATTTTCTGAGTACTATATTTCTTAAATGTATTAGTGTCTTTTCTCTTATTTATAATTATATTAGTTTTAGTTTTATCTTTTTCTTAGTCCAGCTACATTCTCATACTTATATTTTGAAAGACATAATTTTTGGTCTAAATGGCTATTTTTAATGTTTGCTTGTCCAACTATTAATTTGTTTTTCAATTTTTATTTTCCTTCTTTCTTTGGACATAGGGTTTATTTAGTTTTATTTTTTTTAGTTCCTTGAGGTACTTAGGTTGTTAATTGCCTATGTTTTTCTTTCTTCATACAGAACTTGATTGCTTTAAACTTCCCTCTTACAATTGCCTACAGCTTTTAGTAGATTTTGTGTTCAATTGCTTAGATAGATGTTAGATAGATAGATACTGTCAAAAAATGTATACATCATGAAAAGAAAATCTTGTTAAAATATTTTAATATTAAATTTATTGAGACATTATGATATTAATACAAGATACCCTTGGCCTCTACAATTACAAGAGATGCTCAAAGTGGAGGCCATTGCTTCCTGAAATTTATTAGTATGGTGAACTGCTGAAATGTGTACATATTTTTTGGCAGTTTCTCTCTCTCTCTCTCTCTCTCTCTCTCTCTCTCTGTCTCTCTATGCCTCCTTAATTTCTCTCTCTCTCTTTCTCTCTGTGTAGAAAAATAATACAAAAATTTCCCTGAACTTTCTTTTGTGATAGAACAAATTCCCTCTTCATTTCAAAGAACTTACTGTTCTTTTGGTTTTCTATGAACTCATGTTTCATAAGCTAAGGCTGCACCTCCTTAGCAATCATTGCAGTGATTTCAAGTTATTCTGGTATATCTAGGTGCCTATTAAGACATAGGTCCAAACACACAACATAGAACACATGGAATATGAAATTTCTACCCTGGAAGAAGATAGCTTATATATTCTAGAGGCAAAATGCTTAGTTTGTTTTTCAATTTTTTTTGGCAGAATCTAAAGATAATGTGGATACTAATTAGATAACAAAAATAAAATATACATGTCAATTTATCCAGATTCATTAGCATGAGTAAAGTTTTCTGATTTCAGACTTAATACCTCTTATATAATTATAAAGGTGAATTATTATATACTGAGCTTCTTTAGATTTATTGGTGTTATATATTTAATGAGTTTCAAATCTAAGAACTTCTCCAAAGGAAAACAAAGTACAAAACTCAGGAGATAGAAATATTGAAATATGTAGTATATGCATAGTTGTATTTAAACATTATAGAGAATATATTTCTGCTTATCATACCTTTCCTGAACTCACAAATTAGACTTGACTTCCACACTTATTCTTTTGGACTCTTTAAAATCAGGTATACACATATCCAGTCACACACAGAATCTTGTCTCACAATATTTTTTGAGGACTTTAAAATTATAGTTTACCATTTACCTTCATCAGTAAATATAAAATTTACATTAGCAGTTTACATCGTACCGCTCTTTCATGGTATACACACACACACACACACACACACACACACACACACACACACTCAAAATGGATAAACAGCTAAGGTAAATGTAAAGAAAATAAAGTTAAAAGATTACATTTTGGTATACCAATATATTATGAAGTTGAAGTAGTTAAGACTGTATTAATTCAAGGTTTTAAAGGTAGATCACAATAAGTACTTTGGAAATTTAGAAATCACCTCTGAATACATGAATATATGTTTTATGCTAAATGCCTGTTAACAAGAAAGAGCAAAAGGACTGTAGTTTCAATCAAGTTACTAAGTCATTTGATGAACCACTGTACAAAACTTATAACCTGAAGCTGATTTTAATCCATACATAAAATTTATGTCAATAGATTGTAAATTTGTTTATGATATGTAAAACCTTAAACTGCTCAAAAAAGACAAATGATTATGTTCATGATGTTGAGGTAGGTCCATTTTTAACACAATGAAAATTCACTAATGATAAAACAAATAGATAATTTGACAAATTATATGAACATTTGTTTATTAAAACAAACAACCAAAAATGCAAGAACATGTTTAAAAGTCAATAAAGTTAAAGCCAAAAAATAGGAAAACATTTTTGGACCAAAATAATAAAAATATTCATATTAAAATATAAAAGTGCTCACAGGTCAACAGGCATTAACCCAATAGAAAAATTAGGGAGCTTTATATTAACATTTCACAATATAATTTTTCAGGTATCCAATAAGGCTATGACATTTTAAAATATCCTTAGTACTAGTAAAATATAAACTAAAATGTCAGTGAGATATTGCAACACCAAGCACAATTCTTAAAATTATATATAGTTTTAACAGTGTAAAACAAATAGAAGTGAAAAGTACCTATTGTTAGATTTCATTTATGTAAACTTTAATAATAAACAAAATAAATGATTTCCTATGACAGCATGGTACTAACCTTTGCTTAGATAGGAATACAATACCTGAGAATGGGATATTAGGAGTTTTTCTGAGATACTGTCAGTATTTTATTTTCATGTCCAGTGGTTAAAATTGTGTTCACATTATTAAGTTTCACCAAGTTTCATCCTTACAAACTGAATAATTTTTCTTAAATTTAAAAGAAACCTTTACTTTGAAATGTTATTGTAACTGTTAAATGTAAGTTGGTGGATCAAAAGTGAGTTGTCTTGAAGTTTATCATTCACCAATAAAATAAATAATATAATATTTATGCTTTTCTTGAAGATGCATATTAATCAGTCAAAGAAAACATTAAAATAATGTCAATTAGGTACAGTTTGAAAGGCATCAATGTGAAAAATAATGAAGTAAACCCAACAATTGATTCCCTTAAGTATGCTTAAGTGCACATAGGAGAATATTATCTTAATAAAAACTCATAAGAATGTATGTTTTTGATAAAAGCAGACAAAAGTGAATATTGTAAATTTGTTGAAACAAGTAAGTATCTATTTGTAAATAATGAAAAATTTAAAACTCAGCATGTGGATTAAGGTTAATTGTGACATTGGAATTTAAACATCAAATTAAATATATTTAAACAGAGATATCGTCAGGAACAAGGATATTTTTTAAAAAGTATAAACAAAAAAGAAAAAATATTCCATGAAGGAATGGTAATCTTTTCAAAAAATGAAATATTTGTGATTAGATATCCACATGCAAATGACTGAAAATAAGACACAGATCTTTTCCCTTCATAATAATTAACTCAAAATACATGCTAGAACTAAATGTAAAGCTCAAAATTGTGAAATCCTTTAAAGATGACACAAGAGAAATACTAGGTAAACATGGCTTTAGAGATGATGGCTTTTGAGATGCAACACCAATGATGCTGTTCATTTAAAATGAATATTATTGAGTAATAACAGCAACTGTGCTACTACAACAAAATAAGATATCGTTAATTTCACAATTGAGTTTATATTACTAAATGAAAAAAATTCTCAGAACAATCCATACTCCATAATTTCAACTCTATGGAATTCTGGAAAAGACAAAATTATGAAGACTGAAAAAATATCACTAATTATCAGAGGTTTAGAGTGAGAGAGACAAATAAACACATGGCACCAATGAGAAATTTAAGGCAATGAAAATATTATGTATGCCACTGTAATGGTGGAAATATGTCATTATATATTTGTCAATAATCCAGAGTTTATAAAGAATGAGCTGTAATGTAAAGTTTAAACTTCACTTAATAGTAATGCATTATTCTTAATTATAACAAATATATCACATTAATACAAGACATTTTCAGATGAAAAATTATATGGCATGGGCATAAGAGGAGGTATAGAGACTGTATACTTGCTAATCACATTTTTAAAAATCTGATACTCCATTCAAATAATATTTACTCTATTAAATAAACAATGATATAAAGAGGAATGGTATGCAAAATAAAAATAGGGTGACTACATATAAGAAAAATGAAATTTTAAAACAAAAACATTATTAGAGACAGAAATATTCACTGCACAAAGGTAATATGTGATATATAGGCAGTATTTTTTTACCTAATTGAATTACTTCAAAATGCATAAAATTAGCAGTTTCATATTACATTCTGACTTTAAATATATGTTGTTCAAAGAAATATTTTTAAAAAGCTTTATAATTTCCTCAGACAACAGAAAGAGAACTATACAAGGGAGAAGATTTATGCAGTATATAAAGAAATATGATTTATTGGAAATACATTCATGCAGTCATCCAGCAATTAAAGAAAATCTGTGATTCAAAAGTCCACATGGAACATTTAACAAAAGATTTACAAGACAATAAATAAAGCTCCATTATCTAGTATTACACAGATGGTGTTCTATGACTACAGATCACTTAAATTAGACACACAAAAAAAGAAACTAGAAGAAATACATTTTACTGGAGATTAATAAAGGCACTTATATTAAAAGGCGATTAAGGAAAAAGAAAAGAATAGAGCTGGGCATGATGATGTATGCTTATAACCCAAACACATGGGCTGAGGTAGGAGGATATCCATGAGTACAAGGCACATGTGGGCTACATAGTGAGCTCAAGGCCAGCCTGAACTTCATAGGGAGAACTGTCTCAAGAAACAAAAACCAAAACAAAAATGAAAGAAAAAAATTGATAACAATAGAAACCTGAAATATATTAGCATATGATACCTGACCAAAATAGATAATATTGGAATAGATACTGGAATTAAAATATGGAACAATTTATTGCTTTTGTAAAAGAATTCTATGACCAGTCATATGCCTATATGATTGTGTACTTAAAATTACAGTCTTCTGCATACAGATAACCAGTTTTCCCAGTACCACTTGTTGAGTAGGATTTCTTTCCTCCAACAAATGTTTTTGGTTCTTTAGTCAAAGATTGAATAGCTGAATGCATCTGGGAAATTTTCTGTATCCTCAGTTCTTTTTCACTGATCCATGTATCTGTTTTGGTTCCAGTATCATGCCATTTTTATCTGTTTTGCTTTGTAGTATAGCTTGAAGTCAGGTATGGCTATGCCTCCTGCTTTGTTCTTGATGTCCAAAATTGCTTTTGTTATTCTGGGTCTCTTCTGCTTCCATAGGATGATGCCCATTGTTTTTGGGATAAGACGGAATTGCAGTGTTGTTTCAATTGCATTTCTCTAATGGCCAGTGATGTTACCATTTCTACTTCTTCTGAGAAAGCATCTGTTGATTTGACTTGCCCATTTTTTGATTAAGTCTTCTGTAGTTTTTTGGGGGGTATCTGTTTATTTATTTATTTATATATTTACAATATTAGTCCTCTGTGGAATATTTGGCAATTTTTTATCCCAATTTGTAGGTTGTCTTTTCACTCTATTGTTTCTCTTGCTGTTTAAAATGTTTTACTTTGATATGATCCATTTATTGATTCTCAGTACTATTTCCTGCCCAACCAGTGTTCTGTTAAAATATGGAAGAATAATATGATGCAAAATAATGTATATTTAAAGGTGATGAAGAAAGTTATTTGGAAAAAATTATAAGAAATGTCAAGAATAGAAATTTTATGAGCATGATGCGTGTTATTTTTTAAAACATTCTAGAAAACATGAATGTTAAAGAAGAAATGTGTGAGGGTTTTCTTTGAAAATAAGAGCAATGTTTGTGTTTAACATTGTACTGTGGAAACTAGCCATCCTTGCCAAAGAATAATCTCTATAAGAATCAGGAAACCTGAATGAAAATAGATTATCTCTGATTGTATAATAATATACACATTCATATTAATGTCTCAAATCAGTATACAAATCAATTGATCAATTAACCTCATATTGTAATTACTTGTTATAATGTTGTCTAATCCCATCCACATATATACATTTGTATACATATATACACATATGTATCAATATATTTTTATCTCTTTCACTATTGTTGGACATATGTTGACTTAAAACATTTGCAACTGTAAAACATGCTGCAGTGAGTATGGGAGTAGAGACATCCCACATACATAGTGTTTTCAAATTTTGGGGGGAATACTCAGAAAGTAGTGGTAAATCTATTTTTAATTTTTTGAGGAATCTCCATTTTGTACAATGCATTCACAGATTTGCATTCTACTAACAGTATAGAAGAGTTCTCTTTGTTCACATATTTGCCAATAACTATCTTTTCTTTATGATAAAACCCAATATGATAGGTATGATGTAATATTGTATTGTGGTTTTTCTTTTCCTATCTATTAGTGATTTTGAACAATTTATTTTTTATTTTTTTGACATTTGTATGTTTTATTTGGGAAAATAACTATTAAGATCCTTTTTTGCTTTTTAGCTGAGATTTTTCTTTTATGCCTTGCTGTGTAGTTGAATACTTATGCATTATGATATTAACTCTTATAAGATACATGACTTTGAAATTTTTCTTCAAGTCTTGCCATAGGTTTCCACTTTGTGCTGTTTAATTTCTTCTTTTGTAAATGGTTTTACTTCATTTATCTATTTTTGTTTTTTTTATGTCCAATGTTTCAGGGGTAAATCCAAAACAGTCATTGCCCAGATTAATTTATGGAGTTTTCCTTTTAAATTTTCTTCCCATAGTTTTGTCATTTAGGTTCTTATTTTTATATTAGCAACACATTTCTTGTTGATTTAGGTACATGTTGGACAATAAACCTCCAATTCATTCTTCTGAAATTTAAGCATTATTAAATGAAGAATAAGCTGCTTTTTCCAAATTGTATATTCTCAGTATCTTTGTCCTAAAGCAGTTGACATACATAGGCATATTTTTGAACATTCTATACTGCTCTCCCCTCCCCCACACAAAGTGCTGGCTATCAAATAGAGTACCTCATGCATGCTAGACAAGTACTCTACCATTGAACTACATTCTTTGTCCCACACTGTCTTAATTACTATAGATCTGTAGTATAATTTGAGATAAGGTCATCATATGCTTCCAGTTTTGCTTTGCTGAAGATTTCCATAAGGATGATATAATTTTATTAAATTTCTGTGTTAATGCCATTAGGATTTTTATATGGATCACATTGAATCAGTCATTGTGCAGTGTGGACACTTCCAAAGTATGGATACTTGAAAGCCATAAACATGGAATGCTTTCAAATGTTTATGTCATTCATTTCTTTGATCAATGTTTAACAGTGTTAGGTATATAGATACTTCCCATTCTTGATCAAATTTATTCCTACGTATTTTAAGTGATTTTTTAATAAAACAGTGGCAAAATTTTATATTTTTTAAAGGTAGGTAAAAAAGAAGAGTAAAGGAAAATGGCTCTGCAGAATGAGTTTGAGCCGAGGGAAAAGAAAGGAAAAGGAAGGAAAAGATATAAATTAAAATACACACCGAAGTGTAGGATGGGCTACTGCGAAGAGCCACCACAGCAAGCACATAATGGCAACTGTCCTTTTTTTATATTTCCTATGCCATGTCATGTCAAGGTCATCCTATTTAAAGCCTGCTTTAGTTCTCTCATGAATCCCATGTGCAGGATTCTGAGAATTGTTCTGCATGTGTGTCCCAGGATCTTGTCATGACTACTTTCCTAGCTTGTTTTAGACACACCCTATCTTCATGTCTCATTTCCCCCCAAGAGACACATATGCTCCTAACTCTATGGGGTGCTGAGGGAATGGAGGTCTCTGTCCTCCAGCTGCGAGGAGTTGTAGACTTTACCTACTGGGAATTGTGTCCCCACAAACTACATTAGGATGTTTTGACTCAATCGCTCTGTTAAAGAGAAAATAACTGTTATAAGAAAATGAGAAAAGAACTAGTGACCATTGAGCTGTCTGTTTGATGACAGAAAGGAACTTTACTATTCAGCCAAATATGAGGAGCAGGACAGAATTCCATACTTCCTATGGAGGAGAATGTATGTCAGAGAGGGATGTCAGATAAATTAACAAGAGCCCAAGAGAAATAGCCTGAAAAATATCCCATTTACTTATCTGTAGCAGCACTGGAGTCTTGCTTTTTTAAGAGAAATATCAAGTCTTCTAGAGGCTAATAGGAGTAGATTTTTCTTTCTGTGTTTAATTGATTTTTTCAATTAAATATAATATTTTTTCTTGGTTCTTTAAAGATAATTTTTGTTAACATACAGAAATGCTACTGATATCTTTATTGTAATTTTGAATTCTGAAAGTTTCCTGAATTTATTTATTAGTTCTGGTTTTTTGTGGATTCTTTGATTTTCTGTGTAAAAATTCATGTCCTCTACATATAATGATAATTTATTCTCCTCATATGTGATTTAAATGATTTTTTCTATTTCACATTATGATGTTCTTTTTAGGACTTCCTTTACTGTATTGAAAGAAATGGTAAAAGTGGGCATCCTTGCTTAATTCAAAAAAATCTTGTCTTGAGAAAAGCTTTGAAGTTTTTCTCATCAATTTGATGTTATGTGTAGGTTAATGATATATGGTCTTTATGGCATTGAGAAACATCCCTTATACATTTAATTTGCTAAGAGTTTTTAATCATAAAAGGATTATGAGATGAACATTTTTTGTATGAATTCTGTGAATGTGGGTTTATAAAAGTTGAAGCATGAAAGAATGAATCCCATTTGATCACGGTGAATGACTTTTACATAGTTTTTATATTCTCTTTATTAGTATTTTGAAGATTTTACTTTATATATTTTTTAAAGATATTAGCCTGCAATTTACTTTACTAGTGATCTTTCCTCTGTCTTAGGTATCATGAAAATGCTGGCCTCAATAAGAGTTTGAAATATTCCATGCATTTTTACTTTTTGAAAAAGTTTAGGAAGATTGCTAATTGTTATTCTTTAAAAGTTTGTTAGAATTCATCAGCGAAACCATTTAATATTGGATATTAAGGGGTAGACATTTTATTTCTGATTCAATATTCTTTCTAATTAATGATCTGTTGATTTCTCCTGATCATTCATGATTTAGCCTTGGTAGGTTTCATACATCTAGTAATTTACCAAGAGTTTCCATTTTTTTCCCATGTAAGTGCTCCTAGTAATCTTATGAATTCTTTCCCTGCAGCATTAGATTTAATGACTCTTCTTTCAGATGAATGTATTGATTTAAATATTTTTCTCTTTTTTGTTGGAAGTCTAGATAAAGTATCTTGGTATCATCCTTTTTATTGTATTATATGTTTGCAATACATAATGTTTTTATTCATCTTTGAAAGTGTCATTATAATTCCAGCTCCTTCTTCCATCACTTTTTATATTTTCCAACAGCACACTGTCCCACTGCGAGGTAAAGTTGCTACAGGGCGAAAAGCAATAAGGACCACTAACCATGGACTGATACCTCCAAAACTGTGAGCATAATTGAATCTTTCTCTTTTCAAATTGATAATATCAGATATTTTGTTGTTATAGTATAAAGCAGATTACCATAGCACACCTAATGATAATAAAGTCCTTCAGCTTTCATTCTTTTTAGAAAGTTTTTATTTTTCTCTAATTTCTGAGAAAAATATTTGTTGATTAAATTATACTTAGATAGCAACTATTTTTTTAAGGCTCTCTGAATGCATCATTTCACTCTCTTCTAAACTGCAGAATTTCTGCTTAGAAACATGCTGAGACTCATGGTGGGATTCATTTTTATGTTATTTCTTGCTGTTCTCAGAATTTGTGTTATCTTTGTCTTTGATATCTGATTCTTAGGTGTTTTGGTCCCCTCCTATTCAGGTTGCATTTGAATGGAGATCTTTATACTTCCCACCTTTAGACCTTCTCATTTTCCCTCAGATTATGAAAGTTTTCTGCCATTATTTTTTAATATTCTTTCTGGATTTTTATTTCTTTATTTTGTCTCTGGGAACTGTGTTAGCCAACATTTAGTCTTTTGTGGACATCCTTAATTTTGTACACATTTTTCATTTTTGTTTTCTTTTCAATCTTCTGATTAGATAATTTCAAATATTCTGTCTTTGAACATACTAATAATTTCTCCAGATTGATAGTGTCAGCTGTTAGAATTCTATTGCATATTTCTCTTTTGCCATTGAGTTCTTCATTTGTAGGATTTCTTTTTCTTATCATTTCAGTTCTTTGTCAAGCCTCTCATTTTATTTGTGCATTGTTTTCTTAGTTTCACTTATAATTCTCCATGTGCCTTTGTAGTATATTGGATTTCTTTTAAAGGATTATTCTGAGTACAATGTCATTTCTATTTAAGGGGTCCATGGCTGAAACTGTGCTAATTTCTTTTATAAGTGTCCTGATTTGCTAAATCTTCATAAAGCTTATTATTTTGTTGAAGTTTGTGTATATGAGTAGAGAGCCATCTTTGCAAGTTTTACATATATTGTGTCACATTGACTGACCTTCACTATACTTACAGTTTGGATCTAAAATGACTTTCAAGGAATCAAATGTTTCACGCTGCTCTTCAAAGGTAATGGAAGCTCAAAGAGATGGGGCTTAGTAAGAGGTCTTTAGAGAATTGGGGGATGCACTCAAAGGAGATTGTGGGAATCTAGGTTATTTTCTTTTTTTTACTCACATTGCAGACATGAGGTGAGAGACTGCTGTATCACATGTTCCCTTCCATAATGTTCTACCTTGCAACAGGTCCCCCAAACAACAAGGAGCAAATAACCATGGATTAAATCTTTCAAGTTGTAAGTCAAAATAAAAATTTTATTGTTAGAAGATTATGACAGAAAGTAGACTAATGCTTTAGTTTTGCTTTAGTTTTTTATTGAAAAATGATTGGTCAATCTTGCTCTCAGATTTTCTTTATAACTGAGCTATTTGCCTTTGCTCTGAGTTAGGATGGAGTAGCTTGCTGAGCTCAACAATTACCTTTAATCAGACTGAGCACAAAATATAGTCCCTAGCCAAGTAGTACCAATATGTTTATCTTGCAGTTGAATGGATTTACAAGAGAAGTACAATGTTTAGGTGGAGTTACTGTTTCAGATTGCTGTGGCTAGCTTCTATGCTCAGTAGAACTGTAGAATTAATGTTTTCCTCCCCATGCAGGGGTGTGGGCATGTAGAGTGGGCTTTGAGAATGAAACATGTGCTATTTAAACACCTGTGTATGACAACATTAACCCCTCTATTTCACTGAAATATACAGTGATGCTTAAATCTCTCTGTGGTTGAAGCCTAGGTTAGCATCTGAGAGTGGTTGTAGAGGTTGGCCATTCCAGCCAGGTAACCTTCCTAGCACACCTGTGAGAGAGCAGCCTGGCTTCATAGTTTGAATATGCTGTTAACTGGAACTTCTGATTGGGCAGCACCATTGGCATGTACAAAGAGTTACCATTAGATTTAAACACTTGTCATTATGGGATACTTGCTTTGTTTGTACCTGAACTCACAAAGCATAATTAAGTCATTGCCTTCTATATCCTTCTTGAAATAGGAAAGAGATTCCTGAGAACTATGTCAGAATGCTAGGGAATCTACATATTTGCCTGTTTCTCTTTTCCAGAGTAGAAAGAATGAGAACTGAAAAATCCATGCGTGGAACACTCTGCCAGTTTGGCATATGGGGAAATCTATGGCAGGGTTAAAGTAAGACCATTTTTCTTACCCTCTGAACATGTTTTTTTTTCCTCCAGTTTTATGATCTATGTAGGTGTCAGATTGATTTTCTGCTTTGGAAGTTTTTATGAAGATGTTCTTGTGCCTTTATAGTTGCCATGGTTAAAGTTTCTGTGGGTTGTAGTGACTCCTGAGCTATCATAGTCTGCAATCCTTCAAGAGTCACGTGTCTATATAGCACTTCTAAAAGACAAACATAAAGGAAGTGTTTTTAAAGTTGAATCATGAAAAATAAATTGGAATTATTCAAAATATTTGAAAAGAAAACCATTGTTAATTAACACAGGTTTTAAAGAGAATGAGAATATATCTTTTCTCACATGCTGACAGAAGATATTTGCATCATATAAAACTCACATTAGTCTAGTACACAATGTTTATTTTTAGACAGTAGAAGTCAAAGGATATATAATATACAAATGGAAAAATGTAGTCAATAATATGATCAGATATTTTACAAAGAAAACTAGGCTATTTATTAGAAAAATGTTTCAACTGTATTGGTAAATCATGAAACTACAATGTGTATCACAATTAGATAACTTTATATGTCTAGTAGATTTGTCAAAATTAGCTGCCAATAATGATAAATGTCAGTGAGGGCATGGGTCAACCTTTATACATTGCTAGTGGTAATGTTAAACTGAAACTGCTACATTTTAATAAAGCTTTTTGATTTAATGTTATATTTTCTATATACCTTTATAATACTATTCTGTTTATAACAACTGGAAAAGTTTCTGAAGGATTATATGAGTAAGTGTGTTTATCTTCTGGTCTAAATAGGGGATAAAAAACCAATAATTTCTTTACTTGTAGAAACATGACACAATCTTATGAAGGTTGATTGAAGCATTTGATTAAAGAAAATTACTTTTGCAACAGTAAAAGGTGTTTATATAACAACTTGGCTATTAAATACCAGGCATGATAATTTCTTCTCTCTACCAGCTGTTCACATTTAATATTTGCATATTCATTCCATAATGAATAGTTTCTATAGTTATTTGTTTTCATTTTCAGCTCTATTCCATATGGACCACTTTTATCAATATAATCACTTTCTTCATGAGTTTTCTCTTAGTTCTAATTTACTTTTCTAGTTTTATGATAATGAGGACATAAACTTTTCCTTACAAGGTAAATCTGTTGGGTATTTTAAAATCATATCAACTTGCAATCTATTGATACATAAATTGAAGACGACTCAAAATCTAATAATTATTCAGTATAGAACAAAATAGTTTATATTTTATGGTTATTAGGTGTTCATATATTTAATAGTTTGTTGAACAGTTCATTTCCTTTGAAATAGCAAACAAATTACTTGTTTTCCCTGAAGAAATATTCATCATTCCCATTCTTATCTATTTATTGCACTATACATTTAAAATTGTAATGGATGACAGTATTTAATCATACCCTATTCCTAATATGACCTAGTTAAAATTTGTTGTGAATATGTATACATATTTGTCTCAGTTACTTTTCTCATTATTGAGACAAAATACCCAAAATGTAAAGTTAAAGGATGAAAGGTTTATTTCACTCACAATTTGTAGAATTTTACTTCATAGTCAGTGGGCTCCAAGGTAAGGTGGCATGGCAGAGGGCATCACAGTGGAGAAACGGTCCATAGCAAAGCAGGGCAGGCAGAAGGCAGCAAGCAGCAAGGAAATGACAAGCAATGAGCAACCAGTAACTCCTTCTATCCCTTGTATCTTATCCAGCCTACCCACCCTTAGGAAGAATAGCCCTCACACCCGGGTTATGATAAAATTAATGCTCCCAGAACTATGCCAAATGAATCAGTGGACTAATTGAGTAGTCACACACTCTTGTTCCAGCCACCTCTGACACCCCCATAACTGCATAAGTCTTGGGGAGGACCTCTAGACATAAACCATAATAATAATTATGTATATGTATACACATAAGTACATATATGCAGTCTTAAACATAGATGTATTTTACACCAATTAAATGTATACCTATTTATATTATGCATAAACTGGTAGGAAGAAATGAATTTTATTGCCCAATGTGCAGTATAGTAGATGCTCAGAACAAAACTACCAATTAAAACTAATATAGTCTATTGGATTTCAAAAATTTCTTTAGTCACTGATCTGTCAAGAACATAAAAGAGATAAAATATATGGAAAATGAAAGTCAGACTTATGGAAATTGATGAAATGCAAAAGTATTTCTCAACATAACTATATAATGAATCTTCTTAAAATGAGGTGATGGATTTATAGGAGCTATTTAATTAAAGTCCAATGTCTAATCTAGTCTAATATCCATTAACTCCTAGAATAAATCATGAACCTCATAACAAATATCCAACTATTTATGGCAAAAATGAAACAAAAATATTATTTACTTTAACTTGTATACTAGCCTGAGTAATTTATCTTATTCAGAATTGTCTATGATCATAACTAGTCATCATGAGACATTTACTTCAAGTTCATACTAACTCAGATAGAGAAGAAATATGTGGGATTTTAAGCAAATAATTTAAATTAGCATGAACTTTAGGAGTTTCTTTTTACATTTGTCTGGCAAAGAAAAAGGCAAATATTTTTGGGAATGACAAAATTTCATCTCAGCTATGAATATTTCCTTGAGTAAGTAATTCAGTTAAATATCTTAAAATTTCAAAGAAAGAAATATCAGAGTAAGGTAAGAGGAAAGAAGTATGAGGAGAATAACAGCCAAAATTACTTTTAACACTATAATCACAGGACATAGAACTATTTTACTTAGTTTATTATAATAAAGAGATGGGATATGTGAGAAAAACCAAAGTAATCAATGTTTTAAATATTCAAAAATATTGGAACATAAATTAATAATTAAAATTTAAAACTCAATAAATTAATTAAATCACAGATAAAACTGAAAAGCTAGCTTTAGTGATGTTTATGAAACAATGCACCAGAGTGGATTTCAGAGAGAAAAAAACAGGAAATATATTATTTCATTCCTGGTGCAAGCTAGTGCCATGCATATCTAGAATGTGTCTTTTCTCATCAGTTTTCAGCCTAGATGTTGATTGTCCATTAACATACCCAGAGCTTTACTAACCTGCTGGGAGGTTCCTGTTCAAGTCAAGTTGACATAACACAATGTGCTGCTTTTCAGCTTGACAGTCAGACACATCTCCTTAAACCACACTTCATCTCCAAATATAATAGCAAGGTTATAGTCAAACCCACCTATCCCTCATACAAACAAAAACACAATAATTCATTCACCAAAATAGAAATTTAAGTTTTACTTTGTGTGATTCTTACTGTTCTCTTAATGTTCTATACCTTAATCATTATAATGTAGATTTGACAATACCAAAAAACCAACATTACATCTATAAACCTTATGTTACAAAGAAAGAAAACAAAGATACTTGCTTAGTACATGTGTATATATGCACAAACATATTAACAGAATAGGAAACATGCACTCCTGACAATTACAATCCTCATTTGAAGGTACACAACACATAAGAAATACAGAATAGAGGTAAGTGCACCCCTTATTTTAACGTAGCTAACAAAGTGAAGTCATTATATCTTTCATCTATTGTGTGAATCAAAATGGTGTGTAATGTTCAAACCTATACTACTAGTCTTAGTTACTTTCCTTTTGCTGGGACACAATATTGACACCCACAACTCTGTGGAGGAGAGATTTATTTTGGCTGACAATGGCTCCAACACAGGGTGGCATGGCAGAGGGGCATGGCAAACAGGCTTGCTCATGGCATGGCACATAGGAAGCAGAGAAAAGGGTGAAGGTAGGGATTGAGATAGAATCTTCCAGGCCAGGCAGCCATTAACACATCTCCTACAATAAGGCTTCACCTCTCAAATGACAATTAACTACATACTAATGAGTGAACTAATACACCAATAATTATCGTGCCCTTATCATCCATTCACCTACTAAAGCCCAACCTGCAAGTGCCTGAGTCTTCACGGTGACATCTAGTAACAAACCATAATATGTTACCCCTGAACCTCAGAAGATTTCATGGATATCCTTAATGAAAAATAGATTTATTTCATGTCTAAAAGTTGCCAAAATCTTAAGCATTTCAGCATACATGAAAAGTCAAAGTTCAAAATCTCATCTGAGGGTTAAGGCAGACTCTTAAAACCTCTGCACAGCACACCATAGAGAAGAGCAAAATAAACTTTTGCTTTTCAATGCAGGCAATGCATAAGAAATACAAATTTGGGGCTGGTGAGATAGCTCAGTGACATAAACACCTGCCTGGCAAGGGTGAGGTCCTGAGTTCAACTCCCTGTACCCACATATGAAAAAGGGGCCAGTGATATCATTCAGTGGCACAGATGACTGCTGGCGTGCAAGGTCCTGAGTTTGACCTCCGGTACACACAAAAAAATGTAAAAGAAAAAGAAATACAAAGTTGAGTTAAGTGTACTCATTTTAACATATCTGTAAGAAGTGAAATCACTATATCTCCCATATATAGAATGAACTAAATAATGGATAATAAACTAAATGTGTAATGTTCAAACATACATTACTCATCTTTACTTTATATTATTTATTCTAAAGAGAAGAAAAAAACAGAACAAAACATATCAAGAAAGAACAAAATTTCAAAACAACATAATAGGAGGGTAACAATGATTAATACATTACGTATAGTTATCTTTAAGTTAGTTATTCAGGGTACAAGACATCAGCATTCAATTGTCCGAACATTACTGGCACAAACATTACTCTTCACTTAACTAAGTAAAATTAGTAGTGTATCTATGTTAACCAAATCATATATAAATACAAATTTTTCTTTTCCCTTCTTTCCCCCATTCCCCCATCCCAGTCTCTCTTTCTTTTTGACCAGTTTCTTTTTGATTCACTGTATCTATTGTAAATTTTGGATCTTATTTACTCTTTCAGTTTCTCATACTAGGGAGACAATACGATGCTTACTCATGTGCATCCGGTTTATTTCACTTATGAGTATTTTCTCGAGTTGCATCCATTTACCTATAAAAGTCTCCAATTTATCCTTCTTTATGGCTGAATAGTACTCCATTGTATAAAAATACCACATCTTTTTTATCCATTCCTCAGTTGATGGGCATTTGGGTTGTTTCCAAGATCTGGCTATTACAAATTATGCTGCTATAAATATGGGTGCACATATATCCCTGTGGTATGATGTTTTTAATTGTTCTGGAAAGATACCCAGAAGGGGAAAAGCTGGGTCAAATGGGACCTCCAATCCTAGTTTTCTGAGGAATCTCCACACTGATTTCCACAGCGGCTGTACCAGTCGACACTCCCACCAACAGTGGAGAAGTGTCCCTTTTTCCCCACAGCTCCTCCAGCATTTGTTACTAGTTGATTTCTTGATAATAGCCATGCTTTCAGGGGTAAGATGGTATCTCAGTGTTGTTTTAATTTGCATCTCTCAAATGACTAGTGATGTTGCACATTTTTTTATATTTATTTGCCATTTGTATTTCTTCATCTGAGAAATGTATATTCATATCAGATGCCCATTTTTGGAGTGGGTCTTTAAATTTGGGAGGTCTGATTTTCTTGAGTTCTTTGTATGTTGTGGATAGTAATGCTTTGTCTGAGGAACAGCTGGCAAACATTTTTTCCCATGTCGTGTGATGTCTCTTCACTCTGTTGGTGGTTTCTCTTGCTGTGCAAGAGCTTTTAAATAAGATGAGATCCCAGTTGTTGATTCTTTGTGATAGTTCCTGTGCAGTTGAGATTTTAGTCATAAAGTCTTGCCTACACCAATGTCTTCAAGGGTTTTACCTATCCTACCTTCCAGCAGATTTAATGTTTCTGTTTTAATATTTAGATCTCTGATCCATTTTGAATTTAGTTTAGTGCATGGTGAAAGATATGGGTCTAGTTTTAATCTTCAGCATGTGCAGAGCCAGTTTTTAAAGCACCATTTATTAAAGAGGCTATCTTTCTTCCAGTGAATGTGTTTGACACCTTTGTCAAAGATGGGGTGCTTTAGTATTTCTGGAGTTGTTTCAGCATCTTCTAATCTGTTCCATTGATCTTCAGGTCTGTTTTTTTTTGCCAGTACCACACTGTTTTTATCAGAGTAGCTTTATAGTATAATTTTAAATCAGGGATAGTGATGCCCCCTGCCTTGCTTTTGTTGCCCAGAATTGCCTTTGCCATTCTAGGTCTCTTCTGATTCCAAATGAATTTTAGGATAGTTTTCTCTAATCTGTGAGATATGCTGTTGGAATTTTGATTGGAATTGCATTAAATCTGTATAACAATTTTGAAAGTATGGCCATTTTCACTATATTGGTTCTTCCTATCCAGGAGCAAGGGATATCTTTCCATTTTCTGGTATCTTCTTCAATCTCCTTTTTCAGAGTACTATAGATTTCATTGTAGAGGTCTTTTACATCCTTTGTGAGGTTGATTCCTAGGTATTTCATTTTTTTGGATATTATTGTAAAAGGTATTGTTTCCCTAATCTCTCTTTCAGTAAGTTTGTCATTTGTGTACAGAAAGGCTATTGATTTTTGAGTATTAACTTTGTAGCCAGCTACACTACTGAATTTGCTTATGAAATCTAGCAATATTTTTAGTGGAGTGTTTGGGGTCTTCTGCGTAGAGTATCATGTCATCTGCAAATATTGATAACTTAATTTCTTCTTTTCCAATCATTATTCCTTTTATTTTTTTCTCTTGTCTAATTGCTTTGACTAAAATTTCCAGGACTATGTTGAATAAGAGTGGAGACAGTGGACATCTTTTTCTTGTTCCTGATTTTAGAGAGAGAGCTTTCAGTTTTTGTCCATTTAGTATGACATTGGCTGTTGGTTTGTCATAGATAGCTTTTATCAGATTGAGGTAAAGACCATCTATTCCAATTTTTTTTAGGGTTTTTATCATGGAAAGGTGTTGGACTTTGTCAAAAGCTTTTTCTGCATCTGTTGAGATGATCATATGATTTTTGTCTTTGGGTCTGTTAATATGGTGCATTGCATTTATTGATTTACATATGTTGATCCATCTCTACATCCCTGGGATGAATCCAACTTGGTCATGGTGTATAATCTTCTTGATGATTTGCTGGATTCTGTTTGACAGTGTCTTATTGACAATTTTTGAATCTATGTTCATTAGGGAGATTGGCCTGTAGTTCTTTATCTTCATTGTGTCTTTCTCTGGTTTTGGTATCAGGGTAATGCTTGCTTCCAGGAATGAATTTGGGAATATTGCTTCCCTTTCGATTTTGTTAAAAAGTCTGAGAGGTAGTGGTGTTAGGTCTTCTCTAAATTTCTTGTAGAATTTGGCAATGAATCCTTCAGGGCCTGGGCTTTTTTTGCTTGGAGGTTTTTAATTACATCTTTGATTTCATTGGTTGATATTGGTTTATTTAGGATTTTTAAATCTTCTTAATTCAGCTTTGGTAATTCATATGTATCTAGGAATCTGTCCATTTCTTCTGCATTTTCCGTCTTATTGGAATATAAATTTTCAAAATAGGTATAGATGCTCTTCTGGATTTCTGCAGGGTCCATCATGATATCACCCTTTTCATTTTCAATTGCATGGATTTTAGTCTTTTCTTTTTTCAATAAGGTGGGATAAGGGTTTGTCAATCTTATTTATTCTTTCAAAGAACCAACTCTTTGATTCATTGATTCTTTGTATTGTTTATTTTAGTCTCCTATATGTTAATTTCTGCTCTGATCTTTATAATTTCCTCCCTTGTACAGGCTTTTGCTTAGCCTGCTCTTCCTTGTCTAGAAGTTCAAGGTTCACCATTAAGTTGTTTATTTGTGCTTCCTCTATTTTCCTGATTTAGGTATTCAATGCTATAAATTTCCCTCTTAGGACTGCTTTCATTGTATCCCATAGGTTCTGGTATGTTGTACTGTCATTATCATTCAGTTCTAGAAAGTGTCTTACTTCTTCTTTAACTTTATCTGTGACCCATTGTTTGTTCAGGAGGGTGCTGTTTAATTTCCATGTGTTTAGGGAGTTTTTGTGATTTCTTTTGCCATTGATTTCTAATTTCATTGCACTATGGTCTGATAATATGCAAGGGATTATTTCAATTCCTTTGCATTTACTTAAGCATGTTTTATGAGTTAGTATGTGGTCTATTTAGGAGAACGTCCCATGTGCAGCTGAGAAGAATATGTATTCTGATGTTGTGGGGTGGAACACTCTGTAGACATCTACTAAGTCCATTTGTTCCAAAGTTTGGTTCAGTTCTAATATTTCATTTTTGATTTTTTGTCTAGTTGATCTGTCTTTTTGTGATAGTGGAGTATTGAGATCCCCCAATATAATCGTTTTAGTGTTTATTTGATTTTTTGTGTCCTTTAACACTTGTTTTATATAGTTGGGTACACTGGTATTTAATGCATATATATTTATGATAGTTATCTCTTCCTTGGATTGTTCCCTTTACAAGGATATACTGACCATCTTTATCTCTCTGAATCATTCTTGGCTTGAAATTCACTTTGTCTGCATAAAGAATAGCTACCCCTGCTTTTTTTCTGGGTTCCTGTTGCATGGAGTATTGTTTTCCATCCTTTGACTTTCAGTCTATGAATTTTTTCTGAATTAAATGTGTTTCTTGTATACAACATATTGTTGGATCCTGCTTCTTGATCCATTTTGCCAGTCTGTGCCTTTTGATTGGTGAATTGAGACCATTAACAATGATGGTTAAAACTGATATGTATTGGGACAGTGAGGTGGCTCAGCAGCGTATGTGCCTGCCTGGCAAGCACAAGGACCTGAGTTCAACTCCCAGAACCCACATATGAAAAAAGGGCTGCTTATATCGCTCAGCAGCACAGGTGCCTGCTGGCATTCGAGGTCCTTAAATCAACCCCCGGTACTCACAAAAAACAAAAAAAACTGATATGTATTGACTTATACTTGCCATGTTATTTTCCTGTTGTTGGTTCCCCCTCTTTTTTTCCCCCTCTCCCTCTGTTTAATTATCTGCCCTGTCTTGTGGATTCCTTCTTTTGGGGTTCGTGGAGTTGTAGTCCTTGTTATCTCTTTCTAGAATGTCCTTCAGAACATTTTGGAGTGTTGGTTTGGTGGTCATAAATTTTCTCAGATGTTCTTTGTCATGAAAGTATTTTATTTCTCCATCAATTATGAAAGATAGTTTTGCGGGGTACGTCAATCTGGGCTGAAATTTATTTTCCTTTGGAGATTGAAATATGCCATTCCAAGCTCTTCTTGACTTGAGGTTTGTGCTGAAAAGTCAGCTGTGATTCTGATGGGCTTTCCTTTATAGGTGATTTGTCTCTTGTCCCTATTAGCTTTTAAGAATCTGCTCTTCTGTTGAATTTCTGGGATCTTGACTATGATATGTCTGGCTGAAGATTTTTTTTGCATGGCTAGCTGAAGTTGTATAAGCCTCATTTATATGAAGATCAAATTCTTTTTCTCTACCAGGGAAATTCTCCATGATAATGTCTTTGAACAGGGTCCTGATGTCCTTTATGCTATCTCCTGCTTTTGCATTTATTCCAATTAGTCTTAAGTTATTTTTCTTTGAGTCATCTAGCAGCTGCTGGATTGATTTTTCATGATCCCTTGTTATTTTTAAGAATTCTTTCTTTTCACGATCACTAATGGCAAGCCTGTCTTTTATATCTGATATCCTGTCCTTACATTGGCTTAATCTGCTACAATACTTTCAATGAAATTTTTGTTCTCCTGGATGTCTGCTTGTATCTGCCTTATGGATTCCATTTCTTTCCTATGCTGAGCATTCATGGTTTCTATAATTTTCTTAAGCTCATTTATTTTTTTGTCTGTATCAGCTGTAGTGTCCTTAAGCGTGGTCTTCATTGTGGACATTATCTCTGCAGTTATCTGTGAAATTATTTCTCATTTAATTTTTTCCAGTGCCTCATTCAGTTGCTTTGTTGTTACCACTTCAGGTAGGCCAGGTGGGTGGCTTTGGGATTATCCCACCTCATTGCCCCCTAGGTTTGCCTTTGGTGAATTGGATGTGTGGGGTTGTGTCTTGTTTAAGTGTCATCTCATTTTCTTTTCTTTCTTTAGTTTAATTCCTGGGGTGTTGTTTGTAAATTACCTATGGTAGGTTCCTTTATTGCTAGTGTTTAAAATCCTTAGGGGATGACTACTTCTCTGCAGTATCTTCCAAAAGTAGCTTATTTTTGGGTTTTGAGCTTGCTGCCAGATCCTACCTCTTTAATTTTTTGGGTATGAGAAGTTGCTACCTCTTTGGCCCAGTCCTTGGTTCTTTGGTACTGTGCCACTGTATTTTCTGTGACCCTTAGTCAATCTCAATCATGGAATATCAGGAAAGAAAGCTGCTTAGAACAATTATTTCACTTTTGGCTATAATGGTACCTAAAGCATCAAACACAGACTAGAAAATGACAGGCTGAGCTAACCAGTTATTTACCACTTTTAACCATATAAAATAGAGTTGTGGTTTTGTAACAAAATCTAAAACACACCAGAAATATTATATGCAGTAAACAAGTTCTTAATATGTCAATTTTTCCCTCAGGAGTTTAAATTTAAAATGAGTTAAGGAAGAAATAGAGTATTGGGAGAAGAGGAAGGAATTAGATGTAAGTTTGGAGGACCAAGTGCGATCCCGCTAACATTTGGAAACTGGTTCAGAGGACTGGTGGGAAAAAGGGAAGGAAGGGATAAAAGGAAGAACAGATCAGAACCACAATCACAAAGAGGTTAGAGGCTCTATTTACACTCATATACAACCAGATAGAATAATGAAGGAAAGAGCAAACAGACAAACAGAAAGAAAAAGGAAGACAAAAACAACAAAACAAACAAACAAAACAAAAACAAAACCCCACCAAGAAAAACCAAAACAAAACATGAAAAAACTCTTCACCAGAACAAAGAACAAATGAGAGAAAGAAAAGAAAAAGAATCAGTTCCACGTGTTGACTCTGCTCTATGCAGGCACTGTGTGATTACAGTCCTGTTCCATCGAGGTCCGTCCTAGCAAGCCAGGAGCAGCCATTTTGTGGGGTGGTGAGCAATAACCTGTACTCTCAGGTGCAGACCAGGCTAATTTGCCTGCCACTGTCAGCACACTTTCCACAGGCCTGAGAGCCACGGCACCATGCTGAGTCCCTAGGGCTGTGTTTTGGTGCCATGCTGAGTACGGAGCACTGTGTTTTCACGCCAAGCTGAGTTTTGCCACACCCCCCACAATGGTGCCCAGCCAATCACTCTCTGCTGTGGGACAGCTGTGCCTCTGAGGCACTCACTGCTGGCCAGTGCAGTCTTTCACTGCTCCCCTGCACTGCCGCTGTCTTGAGATCCTCCGTGGGGGCCCCTGGGCATGCCAGCTGTCACCCTGTGTCTGCAGATTTGAGCTTCTGTCTAGCCAGAGTTCCTGGGAAAGGGAGAAGGTACCATGGTCTCCTCCTTCTTCTTTGTTGAAAGTACCCTTCACTCACTCCCTGAGTCCTGAACTGTGCTTCATAATTTTCCTGGGTCCAGGTGTGGCACCTCCATCCTTCCTGCACTCTCCCAGTCACTATATTCCAGTGGTCCATCTGCAACTTCCAGAGAGTTTCACTGCCTGCTTCTTACAAATCTGCCATTTTTCTCCCTCCCTCATCTTTACTTTAGAGGAAAGTAAAATAAGAAAAAGAGTTGAAGGAATACCCATTAATATAATGTCTCTACACACCCCTTATAAACTTAGCTTGTGAAAACTGTATCTTGCCATATTTTATAAACAGTTACTTTTTGTTATCAAACAAAACTAACTTCCAACTTCCAGGACCAATTAGCTTGAAGATATTTTCTGTCTATTCTTCAGGGAAAACTTAACATACTGTGCAATTAACTCTGCTTGTACACCCTCCTGCAATGACTTTAGAAGATAAGGACACACAGCTGTCTTGTATCAGGCATATTAGCTATGAGATACATTCTATATGGCTTCTGATTCCCCAGTATGGTAAGTTCTCAGATGCTTATGGGGTAATTTCTGGATAACTCACACCTTATTGATGTCCAATCCTGACTTATCCTATTTTCCAATAACTTGAATTCTTTTCTCTTGTCATATGGGGAAATTCAAGTCAAGAATATAGATCATTTTGTTTACTGTAAACTCCCAGATTTACTGTTTTCTTGACTGATTTACCATTTCTCCCTGTGCAGTAATTGATGACTTCAGTTGTATCTCCACCCACACAAGCATATGTCAAACTTCTTCACATTTTCTATGGCTCTCCTGATCCAGCAAAATGTCGACATTCATTTTTTCTAACTGCCCTTTTTTCTATATCTCAAATTCCCCCACCTTCTAGGATTTGCTTAAGAAAATCACACAGGAGAGTAATAAGAAAATTTTGATATCTAAAATTTTGATGTCTAAAATAGACACTAATATACTGTTCAACAGTCAAATATTTTCATAGTAAATCCAGTCTTCAAATGTTGATAAGGTCTATTTCAACTCTACTTATTCTCCTCAAAATATCGACACCACATAACACATCCTATCACCCTTAACACCAAATCCTTCACTATCTGGAATGAGCACATCAGAATGAGAGTTGTAAGAAACTTTCACCCTAATCTCCAATTTAAAATCAGATCAGTGTGTAGTCACAGTCAAAGATAACTTCTTGCCTCTTACCTTCTGCAAAGTAACTCTTATGTTTGTTCTAAGATATGGTTCTGTCTCATCAGTTTCAGTCTTCTTGTATTTGATCTCTTAAATTTCTTCCTAATTTCTCAGTGACTAAGCATTCTTTCTTTGTTGTTGTTAACATCTTTGCATTTCTCTTCTTTTGAGTATTTAAAGGGTACCCATATGGAGCTCACACACTCAAATAAAAAGTAATTTGGAACAACAATGAAGCAAGCTTCTTTTCATTACAACCCCTGCTAGATGTAACTCTGTGTTTTCTTATCCTCAAAATTAAAGTTTGCCTGAGTTGTCTACACTTCAGCTCTTATTTTTTCTTATTCTTAACCACTATATATACATTTGTTCTCCTGCCTCATAAGCTCAAAATGTCTTCTTAAGATAAGCAATCTTCTCCATGTCATTAAATTTAAACATCATTTTTCAGTTTTTATCTTAATTTATTGGACAATGCCATTTGATTTTATTGCTTGCCTTCTCTTGTAGAGAGCAACTTCTATCCTTAATATATCTTTTAACTTTGTTCTTTTTAGTTGACTTAGACCCAGTCTGAGAATCATGTTACCTCTTTCTCTGTTCTTAAATGATTTTAACTATTCCCTGATCTTCAATTATTCTCTCTATATAAAAATGTCATAGGCTCAGCACAACTTCTTCTCCTAAAATTCAATTTGTATTTTCAGTTGTGTATCCATATCACCAATGGAATTTTTTGCAATACCTCAAATCATAATCTGCTTCCTTTTTTAGCATTCCTCAGAGAATAAAAGTCACTTTTCTTTATCCATATTAAAAACAATGTTTAAATCATTTCTAATTATTCCTATTCCCACAGTTTCTCCAACATGTTTTAATTAGTCATGAATCTGTTATTGTAGCTCTTATCCATCTCTTACATACTTCTCTACTTCCATTGCCTGCCATTTTTATCCCTGAAGTTAATTACCAACATCTTATCCCCTTCCTCTGTTGTTCCTCTTACCCTGCTCCAATATATTTACTATTTTTCACTCAATTGATATTTTAAAACTGAAATCTTAACAAAATACTCCTTTAAAAAATATTTTAGCATGCATTGTCCTTAAAAATATTATGAAATTTTAACATTTTTAGAAGCCCATTGCATTTATTTCTTTTTAACTATGGAAGCCTTGAGACTTAGAATAATCCAAATTTTTACTAAAGAGTAAAATATACTTTAAACAAAACTTGAAATGTTGACCGGTATTTTTCCCTTCTTGCTCAATATTTTTTATTTTTTGTGGGGGTTCTGGGAGTCAACATCAGGACCTCGAGCTTGCCAGCAAGTGCTTGTGCCACTGAATGATATCACAGGCCCATTTTTCCTTTATGTGAGTTCCAGGAGTTGAACTCAGGACCTCATGCTTGCCAGGCAGGTGCTTACACTGCTGAGCTATCTCACTGGCCCTCACATATTGTTGATTAGGATTATAGCTACAAAACAAACAAACAAACAAAAAATTCCATAAACTGCCACTACAAGGGAATGCATACATTTACACGAGACCGTACCACCAAGTGCCTGAAATCAGGTTATGTATATCATCCTTCCCAGAGCTGCTAATGAAGAGAGGTGGAAGAGCACAACATAATTTGACAGGAAAAACAAAAAACAAAGAAACAAACAGACCCAATAGAAGGCATGATTGAGTCACATGAATTTCACAAGTGTGAGAATATATGATTCCTTTAAAATGGGTTGCTATTATTTCCTTGTAACTGACTATGCCTTCGTGACTCTGGGAATGACTGTAACTACATTGTCTCCAGAGAGACCGAAGAGAGATCCAGAAGTTCTATTTAGGCAGGTAAGGAGCTTAGAAACTGGCACTGTCCTAACAAGTAAAAACCTAAAGAAAAGGGAAAACTGATGACTTCTCTTAGATCTGTTAAAACATGAGGTCGTTGAGCAAATAATTACCCCCAAATTAGAGAAACTGACAAAAGAATTTATATAACAATTTGTCACCTCAGAAACTCAGAAACTAGAACTGTCACAGAATCTAGTATTGGTGTTAGAGAACCTGAAACACAATTAACAAATTGCTAGAGACATGGCATGGACAAATCTAAGTGTTAAAAACTGCAGTAGTGCAAGAAAATGGTACATCTTCATAGTCTTTGCTACTTGGGAGGAGAAAGAGGGAGAATCTCTTAAGTCCAGTTGTTTGAAATCAACCTGGGCAAAATACCATATGATATTCTAGCCACTTAATCCAAAATTAAAGAGTAGTGAAAAAAGCCAGAGGATATAAACAACTCACTAACAGAGGAGTAAAAATAAAAATCATATCAAACTTCTTCCCCAAAACAATACAACTAAAAATACAATAAGAGAGTCATATTTAAAATATTGATAGAAAAAAATATTATTTTGAATTTTACAGGTGACAAAATTATGAATCTCTATATTGAAAATTTGAATTATTACATGGATTATTTTGATTAAGAATAGAAGTAAAATTGGTTACAACTTAAGTATTTTGATTTTCCAATTTAAGTTTCAAAACTTGAGAAAAGTTAGTGAGAAAGGAAGAGTTTCTCAAGGAAACAAATATTGAAGGAATTACTTGCTTTGGAAGAATTATTAAAAGAAGTTATTTGGACATTTGTAAAATGATAGATGATGGACAAATGCATGTAAATAACATAAGGCAAATCTTTGGAAAAAGAATAAAACAAGATAAAATGAAAGCTATAATTAAAAAATTTTAAACAGATCTATAAAAAGCACTTGATTAAAACAAACATAACATCTTTGTATTTGATATTTCATGCTTCTGTAGAAGTGACATGAAGGGCAGCAATAGTATAAGGGACATGATAAAGAAATTTAATACTCCTTATAAAGTATCAGTGAATCGGTAAAATGTTATTTAAAAACAAATTTGTGTTAATTGCAAATGTATGTTGTAAACCCTCAAGCAACTGACTAACATTTTTAAAAATTAAATAAACAGGACCGGTGATAATAGCTAAGTGGCATAAGTGCCTACCTGGCAAGCATGAGGTCCTGAGTTCTGGTCCTGGTACCCACATAAAGGAAAAAAATTCAATAAACAGTTATAAATGGTGTTTGAAGAAAGGATATAATTTGAAATAAAATAAAATGATTCAAAGTGAAATTGTGGAAAACAAATATAGTAACAAAATGGCGATGTAAATATAACATGATAGATATTAATACTTCTGTATCAGTAATAATTTTAAACATCAATTGTATAAGACTAACAACTGAAAGAAAGATTTTCAAAGTGTATCATCATGACATTAAAAAGAGAAAGAAAAAAGGAAGAAAAAAGACTCAGCCAGCATTGCAAATCAGTAGCCCGCATTCACAAGGCCCCAGATTAGAATATTGGGACACAAAAACTGAAACAAAACAACGCTAGTACTGTACATGTTGTCTACCATAAACCCACATTATACAGATTCAAAATAATGAGTTGAAAAAATGTATACAATTTAATAGTTATAAGAAATCAGGAGAAACTTATTTTCAGACAAAACAAAGGAAGTTATCAGAGATAAAAACAAATTTCCATAGTAATAAATCAGTCATTATTCCAAGAAAAGATAGCAATCTTTAAGTGCCTAATAACAAAGCATCAGAATACATGAGGCAAAAATTCCTAGAACTGCCAGGAGAAAGAAATAAATCCACCATTATAGTCAAAGATTTCAATAGCCTTTTATTACAAATGGGTCAGTCCAGCAGGCAGGAAATCAGAAAGGACACATTGAATTCAACAGGAAAATTAATCATCTGGAAGTAATTGACATCTATAGATGACTTCATGCAAGAAAATTATACATTTTTTCTCAATCTCACATGGAACACTTCCTAAGAACATATTGCTAGCCATAATTTCTATTTTAATAAATGAAAAGAATAGAAATCAGACAATGTTGGCCCTCAGGCTGCTGCGGTAGAATTGAACTAGACATCAATAATAGAAACACTCCATGAAAAAGAGAAAATACTTGGAGAGTAAATAAAACACTTCAAATAACACTTGGGACAAAGAAAAAACTCCATGGAAATTTAAAAACTTATTTTGAAATAAATGGAAATTAATCTAGCACTTCATATGTATGCAATGCAGAAAAAGCAGTGCTTAAAGAAAATCATAGCATGAATGTATAGAATAATAAGGGGAAAAGATCTAAAATAATAATCTAAGTTTCCTCTTAGGAAACTAGAGAAAAAAGAGCAAATTAAATACACAGTAAGCAGAAAGTATTGAAAATGTCTGAGGAAAGCAATTCAAAGCAAGAAATCAATAGAAATAACAAAAACAATAACAACAAAGAAACAAGAAAAAGCTGGTTAATTCAAAATAACTATAAAATAGATAGCCCTCTACCTCTACTCAATCTAACTACAAAAAGTGTGGGAAATATAAATTACCAATATTATAAATGCAGTAGGGAACATAATAGTAGATACCATTAAGTTAACAGGTTAATGAAGCAATATAATTTTCTTTTGGGTACCGGGGGGTCGACCTCAGGACCTCGTGCGTCAGCAGGTGCCCGTGCCACTGAGCGATATCACCAGTCCTTTATTCATATGAGGGTTCTGGGAGTCAAACTCGGGCCCTCGCTCTTGCCAGGCAGGCGCTTATGCCGCTGAGCCATCTCACCAGCCCCTGAAGCAATGTTCTTAACCATTCCATTACTACAAATTTAACAAATTAAACTCAACAAATTTCTTAATTTAAAAAATTTGCCATAACTCATATAAAGAGAAATATAATCTGACTAATATTACTTGCCACCTGTGGTGGGAATGCAAAATAGCAAAGCCACTTTTGAAGACATTTTTGCTATTTCTTAAAAAAATAAAAATGCTTATACCATATGATCCTGCTATCAAATATTTTGGTATTTACCCAAATGAATTGAACATTTATGCCTCCTCAAAAATTTGACACATGAATGCTGATACCAGCTTTAATTACACTTGTATAAACAAAGAAACAACCAAGATGTCATTCAATAGATGAGTTTGCAAATAAACTGTGGTATGTCCAGACAACAAAATATTATCTTTTTGTAATTCCTTAGCTGTTATTTTTTAATCTTTTTGTTAATTTAAATTTACACATTTATGGTTTCTGTGTGATAATTTAATACATGTATATATTGTGCAATAGTCAAATCAGAAGAATTAACATTTCCATCACCTTAAATAAAATCTTTAAATAACTGTGGGCTTTGGATGATAATGATATGTCAAATTAAGTTCACAAATTGTGACATGTACTGTACATGGATAGTGGCAACGTTTACGTACATGTGGGAAGTGTGTATATGGGAACTCTCTATACATTCTTCTATGAATCTAAGAAATAATGTATTTTAATTCTTATAAAGGTAAATCTATATATATTATAGTGTAAAATTTCACACTTGAACACTGTAGACTTTATCAGAATATAAGCATGGGCTGAATTTCATCTTTAGTTTGATTTTTGACTCTTAAATACAGCAGAAAAAAGAATAGAATCTTAATTCCATAGACTATTTCTGAAGAAAATAATTGATGGTGTATCATTCCAAAGATTGTCTCACTTGAGACTTTACTGACTGTTGTGCTATTAATCACTCATCAGCACTTAAAATGATGCATCCTTGAACCTATTTAAAGGTTCAGCTTTTCACACTGTGAAACTATATGATTACACATGTGGGTCTCATTTGTTTCACTTATGAGTAAGGTCTTGAGTTGCATCCATTTACATATAAAAGTCTCAAGTTTATTTTTCTTTATACCTGAGTAGTACTCCATTATATATTAAAAAAACTTTTTTATCCTTTCCTTGGTTGATGGGCATTTGGGTTGTTTCCAGGCTTTAGCTATTAAAGAGAAGCTGAATGAGTAAATAGAATTCAAAATGTATAATAGATATTGTGAATTGGGAAGAAAGAGTTCAAATGAAAAAAGAAACTGGGATGGGGAAAGGGGAAAAGGAAGGAAAAGGAAAAAAATATATATATACAAGATAGTTAAGATAGTTATACTGCTAGTTTCTCTTAGTTCATTGAAAAGGAAGGTTTGTGCTAATAATGTTTGGATGATATTTCAGGCCTATATCTGTTAATCAGAGTAACTACTTTGAAGACAACAATATGCAATGTATTATTATTTCTCTCATTATATTGTTTTGAAATTTGTTTTATTTTTTCCTTTTAAAATAAAAATAAAACAATGCATCCTGTATATTTAGAATTGAAAACATTTAATATTATATACTCAATCCTATAGGTCCCTTCATTCTAAGTGGATGATGGTGGGGAGAGCAACATAAAATATGTTTTAATGGTCTTTTTGATAAATTATCATTTTGAGCCTTTATCTTTAGACAAACTGATTAGTGTTTTAGGTTAACTTACTTTACATTGTTGTAAGTATTTTCTGAATAAATACAGTAATAACATTAAAGGATATTGAAAAAATATTAAATAACAAAAAAACCAACTCCATTTTATTTTCCAGTATTTCATTGAGAGATAAATGCAAAACTCTTTTACACATGAGAGCTTACCTAGCATAGGAATTACTTAGAAAATGTACATAATTGGAAAAAGAACTGTTTATAATTTAATCATGTGTTTAACTAATTTTCCATTACCCTTATTATATCAATCTATTTTCAAATACTTCAACCTAATTCACTTACATATATTTAGTCACCTACTAAAAATATTTAAAAGGTGGTTGTGGAAGTTTGTTACTCTGAAACAAGTGCTGTTTTGATTAAAATCCATTTAATTTTTTTATTGCTGCACTGTTCTGTAGTGATTACCAGTTTATTAAATTTAACTGTAGCCAACAAGTAAGAAATTAATTGAGTTTAGCATTTTAATATAATTAGATTCTATACTGTTAATTTTTGAAAGAATGTTCTTCATATTAATTCAATATAACTTTATAGAAAAAGGAATTTCAGAAGATTGAAAGATATAATAGTAATGTATTAAAATCAAAATATATGAAGTTACAGTGAGATAGTTTTCAAGGCCTAATACATCTCAGTGTGTTAAAGGTAATAGTGTATAATATTTTGGCAAATTGTCTGACAACACAATAATAGACTGTGCAAAGTGTTACAATTTTCTATTCAGTCACAAGTTGCATTCTCATTGCATCTTTGTTTTTAGCTAATTGCTTGCACACCTTAGACAGTACCATGATTTTCAATTTACACCACACTTTTCCTTTTCTTCCTTGAAAATGACTAAAATGTCTAAGTGTGGCTTTACATTCTTCACTCTGAATTTTTTAATATTTTTAAAAAACAAAACAGGCAACCTCATGGTCTATGCATGTACTGTATCTTGAATGAGTTTGTGAGTTCCTGTTAGTGATTTTGTTTAACTCGTAATGTGTTTGATTTTACATTTCATTATATAAGCTCTGGCTGATTTCAACAATTTTCTAACAAGCACAGTATTTTACCTATAAAAGCTGTGGGAACAAACTGCAATTTTATTGAGTATTTAATACCTGTGTTGGCAGTATGTTTAAGAGCCTCTGAAAATGCCATGTTGAAAGTAATGTGGAGGAAATCTCCGTGGCACAGCACACTTGAAAACAAGATTACAGTGCCCCATTCCCCTTATAAATAAATTTCTTCATATAACTCTAAATTCACAGAATATATTTATGAAATTTACTTAACATTATAATTTACTCTACTTCCTGCAATCTTTAAATTGAACTATAAAATATCAATTTATTCCCTATTTTCAGCCAAATCACAGCTGATAGAGCATAATCATGAGCTTTTAGGAGGGCAGAAGCAACTAATGCATGGAAGTACACAGGCACACTGAACACTTAGATATCAACCAGATAGCAGAGAAATAGGTACTTTATATTAGGTAGGTAGGGTGAATTGTGTATTGTATGCACATAAATTATACAATTCTGTTGTATCCAAATAGTTATTGCAATTTAATAATTAGATGTCTCGGGCCGGTGAGATGGCTCAGCGGCGTAAGCGCCTGCCTTGCAAGCACGAGGGCCCGAGCTCGACTCCCGGATCCCACATACAAAAAAGGGGCCGGTGATATCGCTCAGCGGCACGGGCACCTGTTGGCGCGCGAGGTCCTGAGGTCGATCCCCTGGTACCCACAAAAAAAAATTAGACGTCTCATTCCATTGGAATTATGTGAATATAAAATTAGGTTAATGATGGGAACTTTTATTTAGATAGATATAAAATGAAGGCTGCAACAAAATGCAAATGTTTAAAAAATGATATGAAATTATTGCCAAATTTTATTACATACAAAACATGTGTAGTTCTTATTAATATGTGTTAAACACTGGTTCTTCTTTGAAATGCAAAAAATAATGGTTCTTTTAATGCAAGTGGCTCCATTGCTTACTGCTTTGTGTTGAAATTTGTGATGATTGCACATAAACTGATAATCATTTTTTGGAAAATTTATCTTATTATTTAATTACTTATAGTCACTGAACTAAAAGATGAAGAAGAAAATGTTAATGATTCAAATACCAGTGGTAATGAAATGTAGAAAAAAAAATACTGTAGCAATATGATGAGTGTGGACACATTCTGAAATATAAATTCAAAAAAATATGATATTTTCTTCGATCATATTTTACAAAATACTATGATTCATGGTTTCTGTGGAGGAAATCTGCTCTATAAAGTTAATTTCTGATAAACAGAGCATTATGTATTTGTTCTCCAACAGTTAATATTACTGATTAAAAGAGTATTAGTGCACATAGACAATTTTCAAATTATTTTGCAAATGGAAATCATAGCGAAATTAAGCATTAGGATGGCTCTTTCAAACATATATTTACTATCAGAGAACATAAATTAAATATAGTGCCTTGTCATTTACTAGTTGTGTGAAACTGAGAAATTCATTTAACCTATGTGTTCATCTGTAAGTGTGCATAATAACACCTGTATCCATGAGAATATAATGAGAATTAAAGGTTTCTTATAGTTGGTTATTTATCACTATAATTAACTTCAGAAATGTAATTCACAAGTAGTTAGTTTTATCAAGCATTATCCTTGTTTCAAAGTATTTCTTATATATTACATATATCTTATGAATTTATATGCAGATTGTCTAAAATATTTTTCTATTTTGCCTGTATTTTGATTAGGAATTATAAATTTATATTTTAGAAATATAATTTCTCTTTTAAATTTTCAAATTTGTTCTCATATTATACAGTGTTGTATTCTTTTGGTTTTTTTTTTAAGCTATAGTCTTCATCTTAATTACAGATTGTTTCAATTAGTCAAAAACACTTTGCTGTTGGTTGTGGTTAGAAGTGAAGAAGTGTGTCATGTAGGGAACAAATAAAAGGTGATTATTTTTCCTACATGAAAAATTTAAGCTATTAATTTCTAAAAATGTGAAATATTAAATATCCACATTGTGTATATAAATTGATATTATAATATGCTCATTAAAAATCACACCATGTTTAATAGCCAAGAATTTCTCAAAGCCTTGTACACCTAGCAACAATGCAACAGCAAGGATTTTGAGAAATATTTTTTTGTGGGTACCGGGGTGTTGACCTCAGGACCTCATGCACCAACAGGCACCCGTGCCACTGAGCGATATCACTGGCCCCTTTTTTGTATGTGGGATCTGGGAGTCAAACTCAGGGCCTCGCACTTGCAAGGCAGACGCTTACACCGCTGAGCCATCTCACCAGCCCAGATTTTGAGAAATTTTATGGCAATGAAATTAACCTAACTATTGTAACAGTGCATTAGTATTTTAAATACTGTATCACCTTCATGAAATTGTCATTATTCCTAAGCATTATGTGGAATTCCAATGTCAAGAACAGTATGAAGAAGTCTATTTGCAATAGTACAATCTTTTGCAAATTGGAAAAGGACCAAGAAATGGAAGAGGCAAAATGGAAGGAAGTGGAAGAGGACCTAAAAAGAATTAAGATAGATTATGTACATACAACAACTTCCCAGGAGGAATGTAACCATTATGTATTACAAGCATGTACTAATAAAAATAATAATTAAGATATCACAAAAAATCATGTTATTTAAATAATGAAGTCCTATATCAACTATAGTGAATATTTTCATAGGACAGAGATTTCTTCATTTATAAGTATATACAAAATTTTATTGTTATATTGATAGAGAAGAAAAACAACTATGTCTTCCAATATTACCCTCTTAGAATGGAAAAAAGGGGAAATAAAACTACATAAATGTATATTCTTAACCAGACAACAGAGACTTCCTAAAATTCAAAATGATTAAGTAAAAAAATCAATTCTCAGTGAAATGCTTCCATTACTTAGTATTATTGCTTTTATGATAACAAGAGACAGTCTAAGACAATCTTTAGGTGAAAGAAAAGGTACCTTAGGTTTTTCTAAAACTCAATAATTAGACACTCTATATATAAAGTATTTTTATATCTTAGAGGAAAACATCATGGACTTCAATAGTGATGCTCAGCTTAGCTAAATTTTTTCTCTTACACAAATGGTAATAGGTGGAGACATTTTTATAATTTTTCAAATGTAAATTTGGTTTTACCTTATATTAAAAACTTAAAAATTTTACATGTTTTGGGGTATCATAGAATATTTTATACATATCTACATTACATAATGTTTAAATCAGATAAAACATACACATCCCTAAAACATTTTCCATTTCCATAACATCATTGGTTTTGAAACTTTTTTCATGTATTTGTTGATTAGTTATACATTTTCTTTTGAGAAATGTCTATTTTGATATATTTCACATCTAAAAAGATATTTTCATTTTGTATATTTGTTTTTTGCTGCTGTTTTGCAGTTCCTCTTATACTCTGGATATTAGATTCTTCTCAGAAATTAAATATGAAAATTTTTTATCACATACTGTAAATTGTCAATTGTTGCTTTAGCTGAACAGATGCTCTTCACTTTGATATAATCCTATTAATATAATTTTTTATTTTATCCCATTAGCTTTGAGCATTTGTAAAAATTATCCTTGCTTAATCCAGTGTCTTGAATCATTTCTCCCTCTTTCTTCAAATAATTCATAGTTTCAGATATCAGATCTAAATTTTTAATGAACTTAGCTTATATTTTTGCAATTGGTAAAAGATAGTGGTCTAGTTTTATTCTTTTGGATGTAGAGATCCATTTATTCCCACTATTCCTTTTGAAAAGACTTTCCTTTCTCTAACACATGTCCTTAGTGCCTTTCTCAAAAATTGGTTTGCTCTAGAGATGTGGGTTTAATTTTAGAATCTTTATCTTGTTCCGTTGGTTGAGACCATGTTAGTTGTCATATTGCTTAAATTGTGGCTGTTGCTGTCTATTGAGTAGAGGACAGAGACACTGATAAAATTCCAAAGTGCACAAAGCAGACCCTAACAACAATGAATTCTAAGATACAAAATATAGATGGGGCTGCTGTTGTGAAACATTGCAAAGAAAAGAATTGTTTAGGATCAAGGTCACAGTATTTGAAAGACTTCGATACTTGTGGAAATATTTGAATATTCATACAAACATAAAAACACATATATATACATGTATCATTACTTTTTTATAATTAATGTATTTTTTTAAAGACAACATGTAAACATTCTTATGTATTAATAAACTGAATAATTAGAGAATGTACAAATAACTTTTGGAGAAAAACATTACTCAGTATAGGATTAAGCCATGTAAAAGCTAGGTAAAAATAGAAGACTAAGGAATGGAATAGTCACAGTGAAATTGCATTTTCATACTAGGGAGACAATACGATGTTTACAAATGTTCATCCAGTGTATTTCACTTGTGATTATTTTCTCCAGTTGCATCCATTTACCTAAAAAGGTTTCCAGTTTATCTTTCTTTATGGCTGAGTAGTTCTCCATTGTATAGAAGTACCACATCATTTTTATCCACTCCTCAGTTAAAGGGCATTTGGGTTGATTCCATGATCTAGCTATTACAAATTGTGTTGCTATAAACATGGGTGCACATATATCTCTGTGGTACGATGTTTTTAATTCTTCTGGGAAGATACCCAGAAGGAGAACAGCTGGATCAAATGGGAGTTCCAATCCTACTTTTTTGAGGAATCTCCACACTGATTTCCATAGTGGCTGTACCAGTTGACACTCCCACCAACAATGGAGAAGGTTTCCTTTTTCCCCACAGCCCCTCCAGCATTTGTTATTAGTTGACTTCTTGATAATAGCCATTTTTTCTAGGGTGAGATGGAATCTTAGTGTTGTTTTAATTTGCATCCCTCGAATGACTAGTGATGTTGAACATTATTTCTTATATTTATTTGCAATTTCTATTTCTTCATCTGAGAAATGTTTATTCATCTCAGATGCCCATTTTTATATTAGGTCTTTAAATTTGGGAGGTCTGATTTTTTGAGTTCTTTGCATGTTCTCAATAGTAATCCTTTGAGATACAGCTGGCAAACATTTTTTTTCCCATGTTGTGGGTTGTCTCTTCATTGTTGGTGGTTTCTCTTGCTGTCCAGAAACTTTTTAATAGGATGAGATCCCAGTTGTTCATTCTTTGTGATACTTCCTGTGCCATTGGGGTTTTATTCAGAAAGTCTTTGCCTACACCAATGTCGTCAAGAGTTTTACCTATTCTATTTTCCAGAAGATTTAAGGTTTCTGTTTTAATATTTAGATTTCTGCTCCATTTTGAATTTATTTTAGTGTATGGTGAAAGCTATGGGTCTAATTTTAATCTTCAGCATGTGTAGAGCCAATTTTTCCAGCACTGTTTATTTTATTTTATTTTATTTATTTATTTTTTTTTTGTGGGTACCGGGGGGTCGACCTCAGGACCTCACGTTGGCGCCCGTGCCGCTGAGCGATATCACCGGCCCCTTTTTCGTATGTGGGATCCGGGAGTCGAACTCGGGCCCTCGCGCTTGCCGGGCAGGCGCTTAAGCCGCTGAGCCATCTCATCCAGCACTGTTTATTAAAGAGGCTATCTTTCTTCCAGTGAATGTGTTTGGCACCTTTGTCAAAGATAAGGTGGCTCAGTATGTCTGGAGTTGTTTCAGCATCTTCTAATCTGTTCCACTGATCTTCAGGTCTGTTTCTTTGCCAATACCATGCTGTTTTTATCACAGTAGCTTTATAGTATAATTTCAAATCAAGGATTGTGATGCCCCTTTCCTTGCTTTTGGGGCCCAGATTTGCTTTTGCTATCTAGGTCTCTTCTTGCTCCAGATGAATTTTAAGATTGTTTTCTCTAATTCTGTGTGATATGTTGTTGGGAATTTGATTGGAATTTCATTATATCTGTATAACAATTTTGGAAGTATGGCCATTTTCACTATGTTGGTTCTTCCTACCCAAGAGAAAGGGATATCTTTCTATTTTCTGATATCCTCTTCAATCTCCTTATTCAGAGTACTGTAGTTTTCAGTGTAGAGTTCTTTTATCGTCTTTGTGAGATTGATTCCTAGGTATTTCATTTTTTTGAATGTTATTGTGAAAGGTGTTGTTTCCCTAATTTCTCTCTCAGTGAGTTTGTTATTTGTGTACAGGAAGGCTATTGATTTTTGAGTATTGACTTTGTATCCAGCTACACTACTGAATTTGCTTCCTAAATCTAGCAGTTTTAGTGGGGTTTTTGGGGTCTTCTATATAGAGTATTATGTCATCTGCAAATAGTGATAATTTAACTTCTTCCTTTCCAATCATTTCTTCTTTCATTTCTTTCTCTTGTCTAATTGCTCTGGCTAAAGTTTCCAGGACTATGTTGAATAAGCGTGGGGACAGTGTACATCCTTGTTTTGTTCCTGATATTAGAGAGAAGGCTTTCAGTTTTTGACCATTTAGTATGATATTGGCTGTTGGTTAGTCATAGATAGCTTTTATCAAATTGAGATAAAGACTATCTATTCCAATTTTCAATAGGGTTTTCACCATGAATGGGTGCTGGACTTTGTCAAAAGCTTTTTCTGCATCTATTGAGATGATCATATGATTTTTGTCTTTGGTTCCATTAATATGGCCTATTACATTTATTGATTTACCTATGTTGAACCATCCCTGCATCCCTGGGATGAATCCAACTTGGTCATGGTGTATAATCTTCTTGATGATTTGCTGCATTCTGTTTGCCAGTATCTTATTGAGGATTTTTGCATCTATATTCACTATGGAGATTGGTCAGTAGTTCTCTTTCTTAGTTGGGTCCTTCTCTGGCTTTGGTATCAGGGTAGTGCTTGCTTCCAGGAATGAATTTGGGAGTATTGCTTCCTGTTCAATTTCATTAAAGAGTTTGAGAAGTAGTGGTGTTAGGTCCTCTCTAAATTTCTTGTAGAATTCAGCAGTGAATCCATCAGGGCCTGGGCTTTTCTTTGTTGGGAGGTTTTTTATTACATCTTTGATTTCATTGATTGTTATTGGTTTATTTAGGATTTTTATGTTTTCTTGCTTGAGCTTTGGTAATTCATATGTATGTAGGAATCTGTCCATTTCTTCTGCATTTTCCATCTTATTAGAATACAAGTTTTCAAAGTAGGTATAAATGATCTTCTGGATTTCTGCCAGGACCGTTTTCATTCTTAATTGCATGGATTTGAGTACTTTCTTTCCTTTATCTAATAAGGTTGTATAAGGGTTTGTCGATTTTATTTAATCTTTCAAAAATCAACTCTTTTTTTTTGTGGGTACTGGGGGGTCGACCTCAGGACCTCGCGCGCCAACAGGCACCCATGCCGCTGAGCGATATCACCGGCCCCTTTTTCGTATGTGGGTTCCGGGAGTCGAACTCGGGCCCTCGTGCTTGCAAGGCAGGTGATTACGCCACTGAGCCATCTCACCGGCCCCAAAAATCAACTCATTGATTTGTTGATTCTTTGTATTGTTTTTTTAGTCTCCAATATGTTAATTTCTGCTCTGATCTTTATAATTTCCTCCCTTGAATGAGCTTTTGGCTTAGTCTGCTCTTCTTTTTCTAGAAGTTTGAGGTTCACCATTAGGTTGTTTATTTGTGCTTGCTCTGTTTTCCTGATATAGGTATTTAATGCTATAAATTTCCCTCTTAGGACTGCTTTCATTGTATCCCATAAGTTCTGGTATGTTGTACTGTCATTTTCATTCAGTTGCAGAATCTGTATAATTTCTTCTTTAATTTCCTCTGTGACCCATTGGTTGTTCAATAGGGTACTATTTAATTTCCATGTATTCAGGAAGTTCTTGTGGTTTCTTTTGCCATTGATTTCCAATTTCATTGCACTATGGTCTGATAATATACATAGGATAATTTCAATTCCTTTGCATTTACTTAAGCAGGTTCTATGGGCTAATATGTGGTCTATTTTGGAGAATGTCCCATGTGCAGCTGAGCAGAATGTGTATTCTGCTGCTGTGGGGTGGAACACTCTGTAGATATCTACTAAGTCCATTTGTCCCAAATTTTGGTTCAGTTCTAATATTTTATTGTTGATTTTTTGTCTAGTTTATCTGTCTTTTTGTGTCAGTGGAGTATTGAGATCCCCCAATACAATTGTATTAGTGCTTATTTGAATTTTCATGTCCATTAATATTTGTTTTATATAGTTGTGTGCACTGGTATTTGTTGCATATATATTTATGATTGTTATCTCTTCCTCTTATATTATTCCCTTTACAAGAGTGTAGTGACCTTCTTTATCTCTCTGAATCATTCTTGGCTTGAAATTCACTTTGTCTGCAAAAAGAATAGCGACCACTGCTTTTTTCTGGGTTCCTGTCCCATGGAGTATTGTTTTCTATCCTTTGACTTTCAGTCTATGAATTTCTTTCTGAATTAAATGTGTTTCTTGTATACAGCATATTGTTGGGATCTTGCTTCTTGATCCAATTTACCAGTCTGAGCTTTTTGATTGGTGAATTGAGACCATTAACATTGATGGTTAAAACTGATATATATTGACTATCCTTGTCATATTATTTTCCTATTGTTGGTTCCCTCTTTTTATTTTTTTTTCTTCCCTCTCTTTAATTGTTTGCCCTGCCTGGTGGATTCCTTCTGTTGGGGTTCCTGGAGTTGTATTCCTTGTTATCTCCTTCTAGAATGTCCTTCAAAATATTTTGAAGTGCTGGTTTGCTGGTTATAAATTTTCTCAGATGTTCTTTGTCATGGAAGTATTTTATTTCTCTGTCAGTTTTGAAAGAAAGTTTTGTGGAGTACATCAATCCAGGTTGAATGTTATTTTCCTTTAGAACTTGAAATACATCATTCCAAGCTCTTCTTGTGGTTTTGTGCTGAAAAGTCTGCTGTGATTCCGGTGGGCTTTCCTTTATAAGTGATTTGTTTCTTTTCTCTAACAGCTTTTAAGATGCTACTCTTATGTTGAATTTCTGGAATCTTGACTATGATATGCCTGGCCAAACATTTTTTGATTGTGGCTAGTTGGAGTTCTATGAGCCTCACTCATCTGAATGTCAAGTTCTTTTCCTCTACCAGGGCAGTTTTCTGTTATAAAGTCTGTGAATAGTGTTCTGATGTCATTTATGCTATCTCCTGCTTTTCATTGATTCCAATCAATCTTAAGTTATTCTTCTTTGCATCATCTAATAGTTGCTGGATTGATTTTTCATTGTCCCTTGGTATTTTTAAGAATTCTTTCTTTTCATGATCACTAATTGCAAGCCTGTCTTCTATATCTGAGATCCTGTCCTCACATTGGCTTAATCTGCTATAAATACTTTCAATGAAATTTTTGTTCTCCTGGATATCAGCTTGAATCTGCTTTTTGTATTCCTTTTCTTTCCTATGCTGAACATTCATGGTTTCCATCATTTTCTTAAGCTCATCTATTTTTTTGTCTGTGTCTGCTCTAGCACCCTTAAGCATGGTCTTCATTGTGGACATTATCTCTGCAGTTATCTGAGAAATTATTTCCGATTTAAATTTTTCCAGAGCCTCATTCAACTGCTTTGTTGTTACCACTTTAGAGATGTCAGGTGGGTGGCTTTCAGTTTGTCCCACCTCGTTGCCCCCTGGGTTTGCTGTTGATGAGTTGGATTTGTGGGGCTGCATCTTGTTTAAGTGTCATCTCATTTTCTTTTCTTTGTTTAGTTTAATTCCTGGGTTGATGTTTGTAAATTGCCTATGGTAGGTTGCTTTATTACTAGTATTTCAAACTCTTAGGAGATGACTACTTCTCTGAGGAATCTTACAGGTGTAGCTTATTTTGGGGTTTTGAGACTGTTGCAAGACCCTACTCTTTAATTTGTTGGAGATAAGTTGCTTCCTCTTTGGCCCAGTCCTTGGTTCTTTGGTCCTGTGCCACAGTATTTTCTGTGATCCTCAGACAATCTCAGTCTTGGAATACCTGGAAGAAAAGCACCAGTCATTGTGTCCTTCACAGCCAGTGCTTCTCTGTACCATGACATCTTGTGTTCCTCCACAGAGGTCCCTGCTAGAGCTGTGGATGGAGTGGCAGCCACCCTGAGTTGTGAGTTCAGCTGCTGCTCCCCCAACAATGGCGCCCAGCTAGTCACTCTCTTGTGCAGAACAGCTGGGCATCAGCACTCACTGCCAGTCAGTTTGTCCTTCATGGCTGCTGCTTCTCTGCACTGCCACTTCTTGTGTTCCACTGTGGAGGCCCCCAGGGGCGCTGGAAGTCACCGCGTGTTTGCAGATTTGAATGACTTCAGCCGTGTCAGGTTTCCTGACACAGGAAAATGGTGCCGGCATCCACCTCCTTCTTCTTTGTTGTAGTTTCTCTCTTCACTTTCTCTGTAGGCCCCAAAATATGCTTCAGATCTTTCCTGGGTCCAGGGGAGCCACTTCCCTCTTTCTTGTTCTCCTCTATTCACTATATTCCAGTGTCCAGACAGTGACTTTTGGAGAAGTTCACTGCCTGTTTCTTACAGATCCGCTATCTTTTTCCATATCATTTCTTTTTTTTTGTGGGTACCGGGGGGTCAACCTCAGGACCTCAAGTGCCAACAGGCACCCGTGCCACTGAGCGATATCACCGGCCCCTTTTTTTGTATGTGGGATCCGGGAGTCCAACTCGGGCCCTTGCGCTTGTAAGGCAGGCACTTACGCTGCTGAGCCATCTCACCGGTCCTCCATATCATTTCTTTAAGGTGAAAATATTTAAAAGATTTTTCCTTGAATAAACAAGGTAAAAATCTAAAGGTAAAGTCTTATGGAAAATGTAACAAACTCACATATATGTACACATAAGAATATATGTATATATATGTGCATATATATATGTATATATGACAGAGTAATGGAGTGGAGGCCAGCCTTGCCAGTAATATTAAAAATGAATTTTCTTATTATTTAATAAAATATATTTCAAATCTCTCTCACAAAGAAAGAGGTATCTATAATTTTTATGAAAGACTTCAGTCAAAATTTATCAAAAAGTTTGAAATTGAAGCATTGCCAAAGGTAGACCTAAAATATGGAAACAAGAAAAACATTAGGGAAAGTAAACTTCACATTTTATAAATTATATATTTCCAGTTAAATACATTAAATGTGAAAATTATATATTTGTGCTAAAATTGTAATTTGCAAAGGAAAGTCAATTTATTTCAATATTTATTAATTAAATTACCTATCTTTATAATACAAAAGCTACAGAAAATACAAAATTTCATGTGGAAAGATGCATAAATAATAGGAAAAGTCATAAAGAAACTGTAAACTAATAGTGAGCAGTACTCTAATGTATAAGACAATCCTGTTAGTGACACCCAAAATGTGGCTCTGGTATAATTTTGTTATTTTAATCGCTTGGGGAAAAAAGACTGAAAGAGTTTTTAAGCAGTCATAAATTTTACCTATATGAACTGATAATGTAAAATAGCCATTCAAATACCATAGAAATATAGTATTTGACACATTTAAGAGTATTGGAGGGCCGGTGAGATGGCTCAGTGGTGTAAGCGCCTGCCTTGCAAGCACGAGGGCCCGAGTTTTACTCCTGGATCCCACATATGAAAAAAGGGGCCAGTGATATCGCTCAGTGGCATGGGTGCCTGTTGGCACACGAGGTCCTGAGGTCGACACCCCAGTACCCACAAAATAAATGAGTATTGGAGCAAAAGACTAGAAGGCAGAAAATATTTGCCACATTGAAGTCTCCCCCTAGCTCCAACAAATAAGACCACTTAATTTAACAGAGATATTTTTTGAGGGGTGTGTAGGGCGGAGCGAAAGGCCTCTTATATCTAAGCTACATCTCCAGTAAAACAGGTGTCTTGATATGTCAGTAGAAAGAAATTTGTTAAGCCACACCAGTTCGCTGTATGTGAATTTGCTATAGACAAACATAGTGTTAAATAGTATTTTATAATGACAAATACTTTCACCTTGCAGTTGTCCAGGTGACTTGGTAATTCTTTAAAAGATTGAGAGAATAGTAAACCAGATGTTCTACATATCATCACTTTCCCAGTGAATGTTTATGTTAAATTCATTTCGATTATTAGTAAATGATGTTTCTATTCAGATATCTTAGTGGTTGATTTTGAGGTGAATATTCTGCTTTTGATGTGATAAAGTTTATTAAAAGCACCTTCAGCTTCTTTTCCAAATCGTGAATAACCAGCAAGGATTTCATTTCACACTGTTGTTTATCTTTTAAATTTCAGGTTTTATTCACCACTGCTGAATGCAATACACCCATATTAATGCCAGGAACTGATCACTGCATTTGATATAAAGTATTTTAATGTTAGTGTATGTTAATTTTAACTCAAAATGTTGGTAGGATATTATGGAAGTATGTATCCACTTCTTTAAGAGTATTTCCATGTAGTTTTGCAGAAAACCTGCCAGTAAAACATGAGAATATGTTTTTCTTCTTATGCTTAAACAAGAAAATAAAAAAAAATTTTAATTTCAGGGAAAAAAATCAATATTTAAAATACACACTAAGATTTATTTGAATTAATAACTTCACACATTGGTTAAAAAATTGTTTCTTCTTTGCATATGAGACAGTGAAATAATGAAAGCTTTGGTTGTTCCTACACTAAAAATCTTTATTTGAGTAAGTTTCCTTAATTAAAATCAAAACATCAAAATTAAATATGCTACATCATTAGCTCTGTATGGTGGATGGTTTCAAATGCTGACAAATTTAAAATGTGTTCACTTATTGCTTCTCATCACCTTCATATAGCTGATTAAATCAAAAAATAAATAAAACAGGAATAAACACAATCTAAAGGAAAATTACAACAGTGGCAGAAGACACAGCATATTTTGAATGTAGCATATTTTCCTTTTAGTGCTGAAGTCATGTGCTTAAAATGAGAGCAAGATTGAAGCAAAATGTCCAGTAGTTGAAAATATATTTGGATTGAAGTAGACTTCAGCAGTTCTGAAAAAAGAAAAATTGAGTTATAGAGTGAAATACATTAGGATTTGAGAAATGGAGCTTACTTAGGATTTGTGAAGGAAAATTGAAAACTGTAAAATCTATTGAGAGGATAGCATTCTTTTATGTCTGGAGAGAATGCTTAAAATTACTGTGAATATGTCCCTGAGTTTGATGAATAATATATACTTCAGTATTTTAATATTTTTTATAAAAGAAGAAAAAGAAAATAACAATAAAGAAACACAAGCATGCTGTTAGGAAAATATAAACTTAACTTCTCTTTTAATATGAATGTTTTCTTTAATTAATTTAAAAAAAGTAAAATCCCAGAAATTTTCATTTGATATATATTCCTCATGTTTATCCAAAAATATGTACATATATTTATTTTTAATAAATCAATGTATATTAATAACAAGTAAGATAAAAAATCCTAAACATATCTATACAGGTTGAATTATTTGTATTGTTCATTCATTCCCTCATTCATTCATTCATTCATTCATACATTCATTCATTCATATTTATTCAGCCCCTACCTATCTGCATATTTGGGTCACAACTAAGAACTAAGTGACTAAACATCCCTTCTGGAAGGTTGAGGAAGGAATAGATAGACACATGTCATGATGAGACAGAAAATAAACATTACAGCTAAAAAGCTGGTGAAATATAGAGATATAAAGTTAATAAACTCTGGCACATATGTAGAACTAATTAGAGGCAATAATCACATTAGTATTTAATTCAGTGGTATCTTTTGTTACTTTCCTCTCTGAAATGTAAGGTTGATTGTATTATTTCACTGGTAATATCAATTTCTCATTCTTAATATATATAAACCATAGGTATAATAAAGAGTACAGACCCTTCCTCACTACAGTAAAGAAACAAACACAAAGAACCTTCAGAAGCACTAGTAAAGCAATTGCAATAAATGTGGTTTAAGACAGAGTAGATATTCACTCTCTTTCAATCATGCCACAAGAAAGCATTCTAACATTGATCTCCATCACAAGCATTAAAATGGAGGCAAATAATTCAAATATATTTACAACAAGACAAAAACAGGGTGATTAAAATTTGTCCAGAAAGAAAAAGTTCAAATTGCTATTAAATTTGAAGGGACCTGTAATAAAACACAGAAGTATCAACATAAAATATTGCCACATCAGGAACAAAACAAAATAAAGGATCCAGATCATGCTTTATATGAATATTCTTACTGAATATTGCAATAGAGATTTCTCCTTATTGTTAAGTTTCTTTGAAGGGTAAAACAGTCATATGAGTATAGGCAATTGACAGAAGTATGGCTACACTTGTTAAATAACTGACATTTCAAAAATGAAAAATGGCTTTGCAAAATTTTAACTCAGTGGAAGGGAAAAGCTCATCTTGATTCCAAAAATAGCACATTTACTATTTCTAGGTTTTTTCAAAAAAAGTCATTGACACAATTTATCACCAACTGAGATTTCATCATTGATGATAATTTTTAATAGGTTGTATAATTCTCTAGCAAATGCCATATAATCAAGTGTCTATGGGGTTAAGCAAAAAGAAAAATAACTGGTTCTATGGTTTCATAAAAAAATGAATCGATCCAAACTCAAACTTATCCAAATATATTAAAGTTATTTCTTTGCTTAAAATTTATACTATTTACGCAAAAATACATGAATAAACATTTTAAAAATTTTGCCTTCCAGATTTATTTTATTAATCAATGTATTTATCAGATAATATTAAAGTATATATAATCATTATATAAATTCTTAATTCTGCAAAGCTGATGTTATAAAAATTATAAGTTAAACTAAAAACAGAAAGTAATTATTTTAAGACACAGCATGAATATTGCAAAATCTTTTAAAGTCAACTGAGAATACAGCAATTGAATTGTGGTAATATTTTTTAGAAGAAAGTTCTCATGTGAATAAAATACATGGATCTTCTAGAAAGTTGTTCAAAACAATAAACCAAAATTCCTAAAGCAGTATACATTCATTACATTATATTAACACAATAAGACCATATTTGAGGTGTAAAAAATACATGTAAGCAATAAAAAAAGATATTTACACTTCATTGTGCCAGAGGAAATGCGACCAAAAGTTTGTTTCAAATAGTACAAGACTTTTAAATATCATCAATAAAGAAATAAGATATAGGATTTAGTTCTTCTAAGAACTCATTTTAAGAAAAGAGAAATCAGTTATTACATTTAAATTAATATTTTTATTCAATAATAATTTTATGGGTCTGGGATACAGCTCAGCTGCAAAATCACCTGCCTGGCAAGCGTGAGGTCCTGAGTTCGACTCCTGGTACCTACATATAAAAAATAATAATAATAACAATAATTTTACTAGTAAACTCAGCTTCATAGATTCTTCCCTATATTTTTATGGATTTTTAAAATATAAGGATGAACTAAAAGGGATTTTTTTAAGATAATGTGTTTTTGTAAAATATATGTAATCAAGTATTTTCCAAACAGTTACTATCCAAATACAGAGAACCCATAAATACAATGATTAGATAATTATTGTTAATGCTAAAAGATCTATTACAGTATTCAAATTATTATGAAATATTTGAGTTAATGCTCAAAATCATGTGTAATACTATAGTAGACAACAGATAACCAATAACAGAATTAACACCTTTTCAAATATAGGAAGAAGAATGATTGCAATAATGTGCATATTAGACACATATTATAAATAAATACCTGTATTATCAACCATTTAAGTGATATTCAGGAAGCAGCAGGTGAAAGTAATTTAACTGTAAGATTGTTTTTATGCTAAATAACAAGGTAATATACTATGGAATATATTTGTTACAATTTTAAATCCAAATCAACATTATTACTAAAGTCCACATACATCATCTGAATTAAATCCAGAACTAATTACCTTAAAAGCAACAAATAAGAATTTTCTAAATAGGAAAATTTTTCTCAGTAAATATTAATATGAGATTTATTTTACTTGGGTCCAGAAACATTAAAGTTAAGCTACTTTGAGTAGTTTTCATCTTGCAAAAGTAAAGCCTGAAATACATTACAGGTACACATCACACAGAGTAAGAATTTTGACAATTCTTGCAGAATGAAATAAAACTAGGTGAGGATTGATTGTAACATAAGCAAGAATTAAGGTATAGATGAGTCAAGGAAAGAAGGCTGAGTATATATAAGCCAAACTGTATCTTAAACTTATAGACAAAATGTGTTAGGAAAACAAGTTTTAGCTCAAGAATGAGTAATATTTTTAGCTTTGGGAGCAAAGCTAAAGTCTGAGTTAGAGAGATAGATTGTTATTGCACTTTTCAATGCAGTCATCCATCTGGTAGTGTTTTTTAACTGTTATTCAGTTAACTTGTTAAAAAAAGTTCTCTTTGTTGAACAAATGAAAAGTAACACACAATCAATATAAACATGTTTTCAGATTATTTTTGGCATTAAAATTGTGACAGATCTTGGGGTACAAACTATATTAGTTTCTTTTTATATTTATCAGTGCATGAAGCATGTCTTATTCATATGGATAACAAAATAAAATTTAATGTGTTTAATCTTAAAATATATTTTATAATAGATAATTTGTTCTAAAATATTTAATGTTTTAAAGAAATAACTGCATTTGTAAATAATTAACAGAACAGAGCTATGAATGATTTTGAGCTTAGATTTTTAAAAATGATTTTTAAAGTATTACTAATATTAGCAAAATGTTAGCATTTATGAAAAGCTGTTCAATTTTTCAACACATTTTTATTACCATATATAAGAGTAGATAATTCAACTCTACTATCTGATTTTATAAAAATTAATACATAGTATATCTACTCATACACAAAAGATGTAAATACAGAATATCTCCACAACAAAACTTTGCTATAATGAAGTACTAAAGTGAAAACATTTATTCTTCTATGATATTAATCAATTTAAAGAAGGTTGGATGGAATATATGAAGATATTGAATTATTTATGTTAGATATTCATAATCCAAACTCTTCCCAAATATGTAGTTATGGAGATGGATACAAAGTTAAAAATTCAGAGAGAACAAAAGTATTAATAAATTCACCACTGAGGAATAAAAGTGATGTCAAACAAGTAAAAGCCTTAAAAAGCTCCACTATTAAAATTAAGAAAATTTTAGGTGGAAGATCCCAATGCTAAACACTCATTGATAACATCTGTGAAGTTAAGGGTATTAGACACTGTGCAATGCAAAGTAAATTAAGTGATCTACACCATTGAACAGAATAGGGAACCCTATCATGATTAACTCTTACTCTACAAAGTATTTTTTTTTCTGTATGTGGTTGCCAGATGTCGAACTCAGGACCTCGAGCTTGCCAGGCATGTGCTTATGCCGCTGAGCTATATCACAGTTCCTAAAAAGTATTTTTTAAAAACATATTGTAAGTAGGCCTACTAAACAGAAACTGATACTTTTTGCTTTAAAATTTTCCCAAAGATAACAAGGTCACTCATTGACTAGAATGTCAAATATTAAATTATAACAAGGCAAATGAAACAAAATTCTCCAAAACAAAAATTTTCCTTAGTCTTCCTCTCAGTGTAATTTTTCTCAAAAACCCTAATTGATGTGATTTAATTTATAATTTATTGAGAAACATTAGAAAGCAATAGTACACATGTCTAGTTAAAACATTAGGCAATCATAAATAGAATTTTCTTTGTATATGAAGGCTTCAAACATTGAATTTTTTCTTCATTTCTGCTAAACAAGTCCATGGCTTCACATTTAATGACTAGTCAGTGTTCATGGGAGTGATTTTGACATAGAACTTTTTATTTCATTAATTAAAGACATAAAAAGTTTTAATTCAAAAGTACACTTTATTGCTGGTAACCAACAGAGGAAAATATCACTTCAAGAGCAATTCTTCTTCACAATGTTCCTACTGTGTCAGAAAATTACAGTGTGTCCACCTTTTAATTTGGCTCAGCAATAATGAATTTCCACCTACATGTGTAATGTCGTGTATATTTTTTTAAATGTTCGATTCTTCACTGGAAATATATGATATGCTGCTGTGATAGTTTTTTGCTGTGAAATGGTATTAAATTTGTGGAGAGCATCCCAGGAAATGCTAGAACAGGAGGAGGCCAGGAAACCATCCTTGGTTCTATTGTTAAGGAAGAGTTGAGTATGCCTGATGTTAGGGTTTGATTTTCAACTGGGCCAGTTGCCTAATTACTTTTGGACAACTATTTGTTTTCATTTTACTTACTGCTTGGGTAATATTGTTTAACGGTAAGTAATATGGAGAATTTTAGAGTACTGCACTGCATTATTATTTTTCAAATTTGTCTTATATTTTAGATAGTTATTTGCAGAATCTTTAAAACAGTGCTTTGAAAATATGTTGAGACAAAGATGGACAGACTGAATTAATCAATACATGTGAAAAATGTTCTTTATCTTGAAGAATCAAAAATTGAAAAATTGAGATAATTTGCATATTCATTTCCCTCTTGGGAGAAAATATTAAGCCAAATTTATTTGAGTTCTCAAAATTTTTACTAGATATTGAATATTTGGAATTGAGTATTAGTTGTTTCTGGTAAATATATATATTTCATTCCTCATTCTGATTGTCTTTAGATAAAAATTTAAACCACTTAAATAAAGAAAATCTTTTTAACTAGTACTATTTCTTTAGCAAAGTTTAATAGATAAATGGAAATTTAAACAGCTAAAAATCACTTTAGTTCTTAAAATATTATAAGTATTAGGTTAGATAAAATTATGAGATGATATAGAAAATATTAAATGACAAGAAAACATACTACTTACAGTTTAGGAGAACTGTATTCTGTTAAGCTGTATATGTATCACAATCCCTTGTGTAAGAATATGTGTGGGGTGTGTGTGTGTGTGTGTGTGTGTGTCTGTTGCCACCTAGAATTCTAGCACCATTCACCATCTCCACTTTGGTCTGACTCATCATTATTCCTCAATCTATTGACTCATATCAAACATGTGTCAGTCTATTTACAACACAACTTCCACTATAAGTCACTAAAAAACTCTTATTCTCATTCCTTTTATCACAATCATGCAGTGGTTTCCCATTTTATTGAGAGTAAAAGCTGAAATTTTCACAATTACTTTAAAAATACTACATAAACTAGTTTCCAGCTATTATTCTCCTTTGTCATCTCCTACTGGTCTCCTGACTTATTTCTGTTAAAGCAGGTGGGTCTCATTTTCTTTAAAAATGCCAATGCTCATTACTGAGGTTGCTGTGCACCTAATTCCAGTAAAACTTTTCTTATAGGCAAATATGTCCTCTCCCCATATCTCATCTTACTTCAAAACACATTCTCTCAGTGAAAAGTATCTTTACTACTTAATGCTGACACATCACCTCATTCCTGTCAAGACTAGCAATTCTTCTTGTCTTAGTTCTTTTGACACTTATATTATTCCAATTTATTCTGTATTTAATTGCTTATTTGCTGCTTTCATCAACACCTTAATACTTTTAACTCTGCAGGTATATAATTTTGTAACTGAGAGATCTATTTCATTTGTATTCCACACTGTTATGACAATGTCTGCCCATTTAGATACCCAACAAATGTTTGTTGAATGACTGCGTATGTCTTTTTTTTTGTGGGTACCTGGTGTCGACCTCAGGACCTCACGTGCCAGCAAGCACCCATGTCGCTGAGTGATATCACCAGCCCTTTTTCCATATGTGGGTACCAGGAGTCGAACTCGAGCCCTGGCACTTGCCAAGCAGACACTTATGCTGCTGAGCCATCTCACCAGCCCTGTGTATGTCTTTTTGAGTAAATTTATGAATCAATATTTTAAGGTAGAATACAGAAGAGGTCCTGAGTGTGTTGCTGAGGACCCTGCTTCTCAGGGGTGTTTTATAGAACAAAACTACAAATTGAAGAGTGTCTAAGGTGGAAAAAACTATAATCAACTAATAAGATTATAAGTAAAATTGCTTAGGTAACATTGATCAAATGGGAAAACACAAGGTGGGTATGATGTTGGACAAAACTATGGTCAACCAATGAGATTATGAATATAATTGCTTAGGTAATATTGATTAAATGGGGGTCAAATGGGAAAGCAAGTCAGGTAGCAAGTGTTAGTGACCTGAACAAGGACTTTTCCTGAAAGGGAATTTTCTGTCCCCCACCCAAGGGATCCATACCTATTTAGAATACCCATCACTGCTGTTCATCCTTAGGGAAAGTATAAAGGTGTAGTCATTTTATCTTTGGTTTTGAGGTCTGGCCTTTAAGGAATGTGCCTCCACACACAGGTGTAATATACTTGTACTGACTTCCTTCTAGGGCCTAGTCCTGTCTGACTGCCTATAATATTTCTACCCAATTTAGTCTACAGTACTACCTGCAGGAAAATAGCAAGTGACAAAAGGTCATTCAAGCCCAAGCTTCTTTGAACATTCTCCTCTTCTTGGCCTTCCCTCTCCCCAACTGTCTTTGCACACCAGATACAACTGTTGAAGGAAAAGCCTACACTTAACACTGTAGCCCCTGACACTGACCGAGTGGATGAGCCTCCACCATACTGGCTTCTCCCTCTGGCCCCTCTTAAGCCAGGGCTTCCTACCTCTGCAGTTGTTGTCCAGGGAGCCTCAGCATCTCTGCCTTCCACCCCTTCCCTTTCCCTACCTGAGCTCCTATGCTTCCCCTGCCACTCCTGCAATACTTCCACTATCAGCCAAAAATAGAAAATAAAAATTCTAAGCTTAGGGAAATAAAATTCATAAATTTCTTTTTGGCTTCCAATTTGATTTGATATTTTGTTTACTTGATGTGCATAAACATTTCTTGTACATTGTAAATTCAAAAATTACAATTACAGGGTCATCTTGCGCTTCTTTCTGCTGGTACTAAAATACTTTTGCCACTCAGGGCTACCTGGAGAGTCTGTTTGCAGCCAAATATGTTATAAAAATTACAATACATAAGTAGAGTATGATATAGAAAAAAGTATGTTTTTTCCATAGATAATAGCAAAAACTACAAGGGTCGAACATATCAAGGATGTTTGTACAAGATGCAACTTAAAGAAAAAAAAAACATGTGTGCTTGCTTGTGGGTTTCATAGAGCCCAGGCTGTTCCTTCTAAAAGCTTTTTTTCTACTTTTTCTTCTTTTTTTTTAGAGACTAGGGTTGCTGTGGCTCTGACTCCAAGATCATGTCTTGCCCCTCCTCACTTCTTTCTGGTCTAACTGGCACTTTCAGACAAAGGCTTTAATGCTTATTTCTGAGAGTAATACTAGATATAACTAACAGGGACATCTAGAATGGTCATGGACAAACAGGAGGGCAGAGCTGCTCCCTTGGGGAGTTCTGACCTGCTTTGTGACACTCTTTGTTGCTTGCTTCATGGTGCATTAAATATGTTTGTGTTTTTCATATAGATCTTCAAAGATATAAAACTAAAAAAACCTCATCATACTGATGATTTCCAGGCTAATGTTGTTTATGGTGATACACTTATTAGACTCAAGATTGGGCTTTCCCTGACTTCTTTTCTAACTACTGTGATAAGATGTATATGCCAAGCCAGCATGAGACAGCCAACATTGTTATGTATGTGTTACAACACTTAGAGATGTTCAAATACTGTGTGTTTCAGGCCATATACAAATTTAGGTAAAAGTTTCTCCATGTCATTTAATATAATGATGTCACCATGATTGTTATGTTAAAACATTATGTTGTCCTCAACTCTGGTCTCAAGTTTTCTAAATGAAGCTCTAAAATTTTCATCTGTTAATATTCTGCAGGGATTCAACTTCTAAGACTTTCATGATTGATAAAAAATAACAGTTCCCTGGTTATATTATATACTTCAAAGTGCTTGATATCTAGATAAGATAAGTGATCTCCTAGGTGTTCAGAAACTAAGGTATAGAAACCAGAGTTAAAAAGATGACTGAGCTAAAAAGACAACCAATACTTTCTTCTCATGGTATCTATCTTTTCCTTTCCTCTTCTTCCTTTTCCTCTTTACATGTAAATTATCTTCCTTTCTTTAAACTTTGTCACTCTAATTTTTTACTGGTGCTGAGTTTACAATCCAAGTGGGTTGTTTAGACAACAGAGCTGCAGGGCTTGTTCTCCGGATGCAACAGTTGGATCATAGGAGCATTGTACTCCTTGGTGGATTTATCCCCCTGAGAGTTGAGCTGCTGAATATGCTGCTGGGAAGTGGGATCTGGTTGGAAAAGGCCTGTCAGATGTATAACCCTATGCAGCTCCTACTTTCTCTGTGCTTCCTGGCCACTCTGATGTGAGAAGTTTTTATCTTCCAGACCCTTTCAACATTCTCTGCTTGTCTTAGAGCCAGCCCACAGTAAAGCCAAAATAAACCTCCCCTCCTCTAAGCTGTGGATGTCAGGTATTATGTGCCAGTAACAAGTGACTAAAATAAGGATGAAGATGAGTGTGTTCAGTATGAACTTTTTCAATACTAGTATAATTTAATACTTTACTACTAACTTTTTCAATACTAGTATAATATAATTCCATTGCAATTCCAACAATTATAATGATTTTTTTTTCATCCTAAGAAATATTTGAATACTTATAAAATAATAGGGATTAGAAACATCTAACCTCCCTCCCCCAGTACATTAACAAGATTAGGTCAAAAAACTCTTGTGCAATTCTTTCTTTTTATTAAGTTTTAGAGGAATGCTCATTATAATTTTATTTAACAAAATAATATTCTGACTTAACTTTTTGTTGCCATGCTTTAATATTACAACCACATGGCACTTTAGTTATAAAATGTGTGGTTTATTTTTAGATAAAATCTCTTTGGACCATGATTTCTCCAAATTAGGAATATAGTGTCAGAGTTTAAGCTAATTCAAAACATGGTTTAATGTTGAAAACATCTTCAGTGTTATAAGAAATATACTACTATTTTAAATGACTGCTTTGGTACAATTTTATGACCAGTCTTTTCTTTAAAGTATCAGCAACATTTTAATATGTATTAAGTCCACAGGAGAGATAGAACTTGAATCTAATATTATGCATAATTATGCATAAACTTCAGAATATGCATACTTAATGTATAAGCATATATTGATTTCAAATGCCTTTAAATCTGTAAATACTTTGCCATCCACCCATAAGAAAATTATGTTATCCTTAATTCTTTCTAGTCTACATGACTAGATTTATAGTAATGGGCCACATTTGGGAAAATGAGTTGCTCACTGTTCACACTGGCAAGAGAACATAATTAAAAGCCTGTATTATAATCAGAATAATAGCATAGATGGTAGATAAAATGGAGATACTCATAATAACCCTGCCTGCTTCTATCATCTCATAAGCAAAGCACTATTTGAAGACTGTGTTTTCTAATTTGGAACAGCAGATATTGTATTATTTATATACAGTCCTCCTTTTAATACAAATACGTTTTATCATTTTTTCTATTTTTATTAATTCTTTTTATCAAAGGATACAATTACTTACTATAGCCTCAAGAAATATTGTATTAATTTATAATTTTACCAGAGGTAACTTTATATGGTTTGAATTCTAAAAATGGACTCTGAACCTTTGTATGAAACATTTTATAAAGACAAAAACATTCGTGTGGCATGCATTTTTTTATTAGTGAATATGTCCATATTTTCTTATGCATAAATATATTTATTCTTAAATTTTAAAATTTTGTGAAGTCAATAATCTCTGAATTAAGTGCTATCTTCATTAAATGATATCTATTAAAATATATACACACTTTAGCCATATCACTATACTGTTTTGAAGTACATAAAAAAACAATGTAAGTCATTTATCTTAACACTGCAACTCAGGGTAAATTTATATTCACATATTTGTACACACATGCACATATAAAGCCAAATTAACTATAGCACACTCAAGAACATTCCCCTTTGCTCTTTCCTAGTTAATATTTCTACTGAACTTATCTATTCTGAATCTTGTCACCATCAATTACATTATCCTATTCTTGAGCATCATAAAACTGAAGTATAGCAGTGACTATGCAGTAATTTCTCCAATTTTTGCTCAGTAAGTATAAAATTCATCTATACTGCATGTAGCAGTAGCTCTTTATTTCTGTGATTCCTCTTATTCTAATAACACTTCACAATTTTTACCCATTGTTATTGTCATTGCCTGTTTTTCAGAGTTGTATAATGTGACTAAATTTTCCATGAATAGTCTCCTGCATGATGTTTGGTTGACGTGTATAATTCTCTTAGGTACACATTTAGGAATCAATTTCTTGGTTATAATATAGTTATATGTTCAGCTTTATACAATAAAAGACAATGCAAGAAAATTACAGAGGGCTGTGCATGGTGAAACATGCTTGTAATCCCAACACTTGGGAGGCCAAGGCAGGAGGATCACCACAAGTTTGAGGACACTCTAGTATACATAGCAAGACACTGTCTCAATTAAAAAAAAAAAGAAAATTACAGAGGAGTGATAATGTAGATCTATGAATGCATTTTTATTTCTGAAAAATAATCTTTTATCTTTATAGTAGTTTTTTGGTTGCTTTCCATTTTAATTATTATTGCAATTTTTATTATTTTATTTTACTTTTGTGTTTTTTCCTTCTCTTATTCTAATTTCCCAACATAAAAAAGTAGCAATTTTTAAGTTTTTTCTTCTCTCAATATGTGTCTTTTATGGCATGTGTCCTTCTCAGGAATGTGTTAGTGTCTTTAAGTCCCATATTTATGGTTCATTTTCAAACTATGGTTGCTTCTTTGTCCCTAGATTTATACTAATATGTTGAAAAGCAAAGTAGAACTTAAGCACCCCCAAATATAGAAAACATAAAATTTTAAATATTTAGAAATAATGCCTTTTTACAGAGCACAAATTTGTCTGAAAAGCAAGTATCTGTTTCTTTGCACCTAATTGTTTTTACATTACCAAAATTGCAGAAAAAAAGTGGAAATCAATAATAAATAAATTTGAGAGGAAAGCAAGGATTACTTGAAGTATCATATTATGTTCAAGTGTGCTAAAAACATTTTCCTAAAACTATATGTGTGTTTTGACAATGTGTCACATAACCATGTCACTTAATCATATTTAGCTTTCAAAAATTTATGAAACAGCTTCTTTCGAATCCTAATACTTTTGAGAAACAATAATGATATGTGAAAAAAGTATTCCTCTTAAGCACTTCATTTTAGTAGAGGGTTAATACCCAAGTTTAAGAAATAAATTCTACAATAGTTTGAAGCAAAACAATGAAGTGCACTAATCATATTTAAGCACATGCTTCCTGGATGCTGACATAAAGTAAGGCAAGCATCTGTTTAATCTCAGATGAGACAACCATCTTTTCAAAGTTATATGCTGCATTCACAAATTCTTGTATTTTAAAAATTACATATTACTTTTATTGCTATATATCCTAGACCATTTACATATTTCCTTGTATATTTAAAAATTTATATGTGGAAAACGATATAATTTATAGACGAAACATTACATTTTTAATATCACAGACCACATTTTGGAGGTTAATGCTACTACTGCACTATTCAACAATACAATTTTATTTCTTTTTCTAGTATGACTGTGAAATTTATTGATGATAGTAATAAATAAGGAGTATGACATTAATAAAATCTAGGAAAATGCAAAAAATGCTGATGCATTCAAGAGTCACTGTTAATAGCTTTAGGTAGCTTTTGAGATTTTTAATGTTTAGGTGGACATACCTGATCTCATAACATTCTGCACCAAATTCAACTAGTGCATGACAGACTTTCAAAAAGCTGTTTTCAGTCTGCAATCTTATGTGTTTTAGAAATTATCATATAAGCATGCATATGCTAACTTTATAATAATGTTAACTTCAGAAAAAACAGAATGACAGCTATCATTTAAAGCATTTAGTTTGAAATTGTGCATCATAGAATTTCTTAGTGAAAATGAGAATTGTAACTATTTTGCCAGAATCAAGCAAGTGCTTTCTGAAATATTGGCAGGTACCACTGCTGATACTGGTACCTTTGTGACCTCAAAGCTGTATTGCTGCTTCATGAAGGACCAAGATATATTTTCATGATTCAAATTATTATCCCATAAAGTTACTTTAGCTCACTTTTAGTATAATCAAAAGAAATGCATGAATGGTAGAAATGTAGCATCTGTAAAGAGTATGAAGAAAAAATATCATTCTGAAATGAAAGGTTACTTTTTATAAAAAATAAATTATTACTCTCAGAATGTGTTGGAACTATACTTTCTTTAATTTTCAAGAAAAAATGTCTAGCACTGAGATTATTTCTCTTCACATACTGTGTAGAGTTTACCAGTGAAATTAACTAGACTCAGTCTTTCTTTTGAAAACTGTTTTATAAATACAAATAAAACATTTTTGTAGTCTCCAAATATTCACAACTACACAGTTTTAATGACTATATATGTACTACTAACATCTTCAAAATGATGAAACTTTATAATATCAAGAGACTGTAAGTAATCCCTTGAATATTTTTAAGTTTAAATGGCCATTTGTTATATTTTTCTTTTAATCAAATAATTTTCCTGATTATCTTTGTCTTGCTATGCCTTAATACTACCACTACATACTATGTATTTGTGTTATAAACAGTCTGTTTTGTCTATAAATGTCTCTGAAAGATAAAAGAAGAATTGATTCTTTAATTTCTTTAACTTTTTATTGTTGTTAGGATAGAATGATAACTTCTAAGCTTATTAAGCACCCAATCAGAAACTGAAAGCATGTTTGAAATACATTTTGTGTCATCTCTCAGCAGTACATACGAGAGAAATGTTGGTGCTGTAACAAACTTAAAGTTCTATTTTTGATAAGTTTTCTTTGGGCACAATTTTCCCAGCCTTGGTACAGTTCATCATGTTGTCTAAAGCTTATGTCTTGAGTATACATCGAGCTAAAAGGAAAGTTAGTGAACACATTTTCATTGTAATTCAGTAAATTCAAAATATTGAGATATAACATAATTGAAACTGATGAGATAATAATTATTTATAGCTGTAAATAATCCGTATTCTAAATTAATTAGATAAATTGTTTTGGAGTATGACAAAACAAACAAGCAAACAAACAAAAACAAAATCAATCTTTATATTTGTGAACACTATTTTAAGTGCAAGTGAGTACATAATGAATGGGATTAATTGAAATCTATTGTGGAAAACGTGTGACAGACATCTTTTAAAATGGTTTCCACTGATTGCTACTTACTGATAGTCACACACTGAGGAATTCCCTCCACTTGAAAGTGGCTACACTTAAAGAGAAGGGAAAATCCATTTTTCTACATTAGCCAAAACAGACAGACACATGTGCAAATATCAGATGTAGTTTTTTGTATTTTTTTCTGATAAGTTCATGTCAATCACATATTGGTCTTCCAGTATTTTCTAAAAAAGTCGGTATCTCTTTGACACGTCTCATAAAGTTGTTCAATATTTAATTATTTCCTGAAAAAATTTCTAAGTGGTTTATGTTGAAACAATGACTGGTAAGTACTCTTTCTGCATGATATTGATTAAGAAATGCCCACAGAAGTGCTTATCTGAGCAATGTGAATGATCAAATTATCTTGCAGTTATCATATACTACAGGTAGAGAAGTTTGGAAACTGTTTTCTTTTTTCCAATTTGCACACCAGGATCTAATAAATCTGATGGTGCCAAATAACTACATCACAAAAAAGTATCGAACATGCAAAGTTGAGTGAAAAAGGTGTCTTTGTAAGTCCAATGAAAAGAAAACAAAAGGAGGTCAAGAAATCTGCTGAATGGGAATAAAGAGCGATTGAGGTGCCCATAGAATGGAGAACTGAGCTTCTTATCATCATTTAAAATCAAAAAAAGAGAATAATGTAAAGAAAAGGTGATATTTTAAACTATTCAACTTCCTGCTTTTGCATTAGTCTAGAAAATACAAATTGAAGCTACAATACAATACTTTATGCATTCTTTCCTATATCATATAGCCTTAGATAGGGTATTAGTTCAAAACTTGGTCATTGGAAGTGTTATTACTTTTAATGTACTAATGTACTATAATTGTGTACTGAATTTTATGAGCTACATACTTAGGTTGTTTTACTCCAACTTCTTTTCAGTTGGACATGCTGATTTCTGGTCCTTTTAATTTTTTTTTTTTTCTCCAAGAAACAATATCTTTCTGTAACTGGCAGTAAAAGAAAAAGAAAGGTATGAAAAATTTGTTTCTCAATTTCAAATAATTCTAAGAATGTTTTGTTGGGTTATGAGCCCTTTGGGGTCAAAACTGTTATAGTGATTAATAGGTTATTATGTACAAAGTATATATTTGTTAAAGATGCATTAAAAGAAAAATGGTAAGAAAATACCTCTTGGGCCGGTGAGATGGCTCAGCGGCATAAGCGCCTGCCTTGCAAGCGCGAGGGCCCGAGTTCGACTCCCGGATCCCACATACGAAAAAGGGGCCGGTGATATCGCTCAGCGGCACGGGTGCCTGTTGGCGCGCGAGGTCCTGAGGTCGATCCCCCGGTACCCACAAAAAAAAAAAAAAAAAAAAGAAGAAAATACCTCTTATGAAACAGCCTTGGAATGCATTTACAGACTTTTGGTACCTCTACAGTTCTAGTTTGAAAAATCATTTTTTCTGTACTTGAGACACATTCATTTCTTCATAAATGATACCAATGTGACAAATCTAAAAGTATGCTATTTTAGTAGTCCTAGGGCATTGGTGATCATTAGAACTGTACAAAATATATAAGGTAGGGGTAGATTTCAAATTTCATGAGTTGAGATAGATGTTTAGTTTCTGAGAACATAGTCTGATGATAGATTTCGTTTTGTTTTGTTTTGTTTTTAACTAGAGTGATTTACCCACATGAATCTATAACTACATCTAGTTCTGTGCATAAATCCAGACTTGTGTATGTAACATATTTATCTTAAGTATATGTTTACTCCTGTATTCCAAGTCATTTTATGCAAAGTACAGAATTTTTATGTACTGTATCTTGAATCACTTCAAAACTTTTTACTGAGAAAGCCACCTCAATTTTAAAGAAAATTACCTTACAAAGTTAATTTTTCATAAACAAAGAGCAAGAGGATAAACTTACTAAATATAATGCAGATAATAAAATAATATATGACTATGGAGAAAAGAAATCTCTAATGCCATATAATTTGATTTCCATTCATCAGTAAATATTTCATTTTTATCAACGAGGCTTCAATTGCCTGTCCACAACCCCAGACATTAAAAGCCGTGTGAAATGGCATTGTGCTATAGCTCAGGAACAGTAGAAACTTTATAGCAAATAACACATAATGGCTGTTTTTGAGCTCCCCATCTTAGATTACATTATCACATTTAAAGTAAGTACTTTAGAATGCAGGTCTATAGATTCAAAAGAATACCTAAACTACTTTTTTTCCCCTAGGCTTTTGAAGTCTAGGGAAAGGTGCACCATGGGGATTTTGATAAACACAACACAAACAAACTCCACCTAAGTAACTCTGAGGATACTACACATATTTCCACAAATATGGATATTTATTTGCTCAACACTTAAGAAAATATTTTTAAGATTTTATTCTAGACAAGTAACCATGCTAAGCATTTGAGAAAAGCAGGGACGATTTTACAAATGAAAGATAAGATTAATAATCTACTGTGTACCTCCCACCACATATGTCTCACTCCCTAGTATGGGGATTTGAAGTAAACATGATATAATAATAAAACAGAGATTAGCAATTCAGTAAAAATGATATGCAAAATTATTCAGGCTTTTGAGGAAATAATAATTTTATTTTTAAAATAATGTAATAATTTAATCTATACACATTAGGGTATATTATGTTAAGTAAAATAAGCTAGACAAGTTCTGCATATTCTCTCATATGCAGAAACAAACAAAAAGGAAGGGAAGGCTCACAAACACCCTACTTTCAGCCCATTGAGCTCCATGTGGAATTTCTTTCTTCTAATAACTGTAAGGTATTACAATTCTATCAATTTAAGCCACTATGTTTGTGATGATTTGCTATCAGAGTAGTAGAATCCCAATATGTATTATTTAATTTAACCTACATAAATATCAGTGTGAAGTGCTTGTACCATAGGATGGACATGTTTAAATTTCTCTGAAATTACAAAATTGTTTCAAAATTGAGGATAGCATTTTGCATTAGCATGAGATTTAGTAAATGTTCTAGTAGCTCCACATATTCACTCATAATTGGTATGGCCAGTCTTTTAAATTATAGAGATTTTAATTTTTATGGAGTAGGATTTTATTTTGCTTTTAATTTACATTTATCTAATAACTAATGATATTATCATTTAATGTTCTTATTTTTTGAAAAGTCTTCAAATCACTGCCTATGTAGTTACTGAATTATTTATGTTTATATGGCTGGATTATGAGATTTCTTTGTTATTCTAGACACAAATTCTTCCACATCATACATGATTTGCAAATATGTTCTCTCAGTATGTACATATATTTTTATTTTCATATATGTCTTACAAAAACAAAGTTTCAGATTTCAGTGAGGTACAAACATTTTTTATTTTTTTTTCTTTCTTGGATCATGATTTTATGGAGCACATGTGATATCTTTAACCTAAGATCTCAATTATATTTTCCTCTTTATATCAAAGTTTCTTTTTTGGATTTTATATGTAATGTATTACTTTTCTATATGATGTAATATACAGATCCAAGTTCTGAAAGTATTATATGGTTATTCAAAAATTTTAAATTCATTTATTGAAGATTTTTTCTATTGAAATATATTTGTCTCATTGTCAAAAATCAGTTCTATACAAGGAGATACACCAGAGTCTCTATTTTTTTCTACTAATATTTTGCTTGTTATTCCAACAACACACTGTCTAGATTACCACAATGAATTCTTAGTCTTGATACAAAGTGTTACTAAACTTCTAACATTTTATTTCAAAAAATATTAATTTAACTATTCTAGACATTAAACCTTTCATATAAAGTTTAGAATCTGATTGCCAACACCTCCAAAAGTTCTACTGTATATTGATTGGAGATTTGTTTAATCTTTAAATCAGCTAGTGAAGAGTTAGAATTTTAAAAATATTGACTGTTGTAACCCCCTGAGCATATATATATTTATATTGATTTTCTTTAACTTTGTCTAGCAATTTTTTAATGTACTGTACAGATTAACCAACATATTTATTGTTGTGATTATTTTGATGTTGTTAAATAAGCTTTTTATTTAAATAATGAAGTACTTTAGGATAGTATATATAAACATAAATGGAATTTTTAAATGTACTGTACAGATTAATATTAACCAATACTTTTATTGCTGTGATTATTTTGACGTTGTTAAATAAGCTTTTTATTTAAATAATGAAGTACTTTAGGATAGTACATAAATTTTGCTGTACACTATATTGATTCTTGAAAGCATGCTAAACTCACTTTTCTTTGTGGATACTGGGGGTCGAACTCAGGACCTTGTGCACCAGCAGGCGCTAGTGCCGCTGAGTGATATCAACAGCCCTTTTTTTGTATGTGGGTACCAGGAGTGGAACTCAGGACCTTGTGTTTGCCAGGCAGGTGCTTATGCTGCTGAGCTGTCTCACCGGCCCTAAACTCACTTATTAACTAAGTTATAATTTTATACTTTAATAAATATTTCTTTCTTTAAATATCCATGAAAATTGTTAGGTTTCCAATGGATAAAATAACTTTTTGTCTTTATTTCACTAAAGATGCTTTTAATTATTTTTCCTTATTTGACCAGCTAGACTCTTCAAAATATCATTCAATAATGATAGTGGAATTGAATATTAGCATCTCCTGGATATCAGAGAAAATAATTCATTCTTTCTACCATGAAATATGATAGGATTGGACTTCTCATACATACTGTATCCATTTGAGGAAGTTTGTTTTTGTTTTTATTTTTGGTTTGGTTTGTGTCCCAGCACATCCTTAGGGCAGGAAGCATTCACCCCCAGGGTGGACCTTCCCATTATCTGCATGCAGTCAGTGGACTAATTTATCAGTTGCACATCCTTAATCCCAGCATCACTCCACCTCTGAAAATATCCAGTCACCTCTGAAAAGCCCTACTAATCACCACATTAGGCTTTGGGGGGTCATCTAGACACAAATCATAACAGTTTATTAAATAGATCTTTTGTGAAATCCTGCTTCATGTATGAATGTAGTTTTTGTCAAAAAATTTTTGAAGTCATTGAAATATTAATTTTTCCTTAAAATTTATTAATAGAGTGAACTACATGACCCCCTCCCTGCCCCTTGAGACAGTGTCTCACTATGTTGCCTAAAAGGCCTCAAATGTGCAATCCTGCTGCCTCAGCTTTCAAGTACATTGACTAATATTTAACTATTATTTTAACAAAACTGGTGGCATAGTTTTAGATTTGGAGCATGATTATCAAGCTCCTTTACCATACACATCTCAATCAAATTTCTCTATTACTAATATCAAATTAGCATGATACAAATGTCATAAGAAATCGATACTGACATTTCATTAGCAACAACATATTATACTTTATTCAGATTTTGTAAATTTTAATACAGTATCATTTTTGTTTTCCTGGATCCCATGTAGGATACTAAATTATATTCAGTAGTAACATCTCCATAGCCTCTTATTTTCTTATTTGTAATGATCTTAAACATTGTGGCAATTACTGGTCAGGGATATTGTAGAACATGCATCAATCAGGACTTGTCCAGTGTTTATCATACAGTTAAACTAAATTTACACGTTTTTGGACACCACACATGTAAAATGACATCTTATTAAATCATGTCAAAGGTACAAACAATACAAATATTTAATCACTGGTGATAATGACCTTAATTCCTGTTTGCTGCAGTTTTTGACAATTTTCCCCATTTTTCTCTATTCCATATGTAACCTTTGGGAGAGAGTCATGTATGCAGATCCTGTAAGTAGAAAGTTATCATTTAAACTGATGGAGGGTAAAAATTTGAATAAATTGTTTAAAATTCCATGCTGGAGATTTTTCTGTCCCCCCAACTTCACTTCATTTATTTAGCCAACCATTTATTTTTTTATCTGTGGATTCAAAAATATATCTGTTGTACTTTGTGTTATACTCCAATGCTTTATTGATTTGCTCCAGTGTTGTTGCTCTGAGTATTAGGAGGTGCTTCATTAGGTTTCTTTGTTCCTTTATTATACTCTACTCCTTGGGTATTTAATTTCTTTCACTGGAGAAAAATATAAGAAAAAAGCAAGATCCTCTACCCAATGCCTGGTGCATGATGAAATTCTAGTTTGTGGGACTTAGCACTGTTGGTAATACTATGCAAACATTGAGTGCTACTTACTTGAATCTTTTCAGATTTTTTTCTTGTCCTTGGATATATTCTTAAAAGCCATGAGCTATCAGTATTAACTAGCTATTGGTTGTTTTTTTTTTGTGGGTACTGGGGGTCGACCTCAGGACATCCCGCACCAGCAGGCGCCCGTGCCGCTGAGTGATATCACTGGCCCCTTCTTCGTATGTGGGTTCAGGGAGTCAAACTCGGGCCCTGGCGCTTGCCAGGCAGGCACTTACACAGCTGAGCCATCTCACCAGCCCTTAACTAGCTATCTGAGAGAGACCCTTCCACAGTTGTGTAGAGTTCTTTCTCTTTTCAGTTGATTTACTATTGTAATCTGTCTTGCAATCTGAAACTTCTCAGTATCTCTAGATTCTCACTTGTTTTCAATGCACAGAATCTGCAAAGATCCTACTGAGTTCTCCTTCTTTGACCAACAGAACAAAATAAATCTTAAAAAAGTATGTTGGTGTACTCATATTAGGGTATAACTCATAAAGTATTTATTATTTCTATTAAAAAATATATGAATAGAACAGAGCCAATAATACAGTAATGTTTCGGTTTATGAATGCTGTTTTTCAGGAATAATTTCGTTCACAAACAGGTGTTCGGCAAAATTTTGCTTTTTTTTTCAGGTACTATGAATTGGCTGACAAACAGGACCATGGTCATCTTCCCTGCGGAAACTTGATTCCCAGAATTGTGGAATGAATTAAATTCGTGAACCAAGGTACCACTGAAATTTGATTTACATGAAGCTGGACACAGCAGAAGAGAACAGTAGAGGGGGTTCTGTGAAATAACTGAATATAAATGAACACAATGCATATAGTTAATATACATGTACAGTACAAATTTGCTTAACTGCATTCTTTGAAACTGATAGCATGTGGAAAGACATGAAAAGTGACCTCTTTAGTCAGCAGAAAGCAGAATCAAAGCTTCATTATGAGTTTGAAATCAGCTTGATTAAAATACGAAGCATTAGGAGCCAGGGATATAGCTCAGCAGAACAGCGCCTGCCTGGCAAGTGTGAGGTCCTGAGTTTGATTCCCAGTACCCCCTCACACACAAATAAAATAAAATATGAAGCATTATAATTTAATAAATATTGCTAGCCATTGCAACTACATGGCATATTCCCATCTAAGCAGGAAGAAATAGAAGCTTGACCTAACTCTACTTGACATATTGTAAAGCCGTTTAACAGAACAATGAACTCTTGTTCAGAAAGACAAGAAAACTGATCCAGCATTATGCTGTACTACTCCCTAAGATAAAAAGGTAAGGCCCATTAAAACAATAGGTACACAATTCAGTTTTATTGTTAATGGATATATTGCACCCTAATCTTTTCATAGTGGTATACATTTCTTGAGAGAAAGTGTGTGGAAACCTCTAAAAATGGGAGGATTTGGCAGAGAAAACATGTCAGCTTTCCATTGTTGCTTTTGTATAATTTACTGTCCAGAAATGGAGTTTTTTCTCGCTATTATTTGATCAAAAATGATGTTTATAATTCATGAGAATAATACATATTTTAAGGCAGACTTGATAGTCATAATATTGTTATATCAGGATTTTTAAATCCTTAATCGAAATGGTTTAAATCTATAGCAACACCTTAGGGATAGAAGTGTGGGCCACTAATTCCGATTGGGTGAATAAATTTTACTAAATATCATACGACAAACTGCAATGGAATTTTAATATGAATAAATACCACGGACATCAAAGCTCATATTCTTTCCACACAACTGTCTTTCTTGTTCAAAGTTCCTTTTTAGTGTAAATAATTCAAGAGAGAGGAAAGTTGATTTGTTCCAAATCATGTCAAGAAGTGCTCAGCTACCTCAGCTGTCACTAATGATGAGATCTATGAAGTCAGTTGAAATTATGGATTGTAATTTTATTTTCTCTCATTTCTGCTCTCTAGCATCTGGTGAAGGTAAGAAAAGAAATACAAATGTTTGGATATTTTTATAGGAGTTACAGCAGTTTTTCATGGTTTTCTTTTCACTAACTTTGATTTATACACAATTTTAAAACATACTGAGTCTTATTCTTCCCTCACCAGCAAGGAGGAGTAGTTCCTATAAATCCTTGATACTGCCACCTTACACCAAGAATGGACTGCTCTGGATTGAATGCCATATATATTACCAGATCAGAGGCCAGGAAAATGTGATGAAAAGCAAATTATTGTAACCTTCTCTGGATATGGAAAGAATGGAGGGGGCCCTTCATATTACACATTAAGCTAATTCACTTTCATTACAAAATTTTAAAGTGAAGAAAATGTTTCCTTTATCTTTTCCCTTCCTCTCCCCTCCCTTCAACCTCACTTCCCCTCCTTATTTACAAAGCTTCATTTCCATTTTATCCTTCTTTTCTCATTTTTTTTTCTTTTCCTTCCTTCCTCCCCTCTCCAATTCCCTTTTTCTTTTGAACAATTTCTTCCTATTTCACAATATCTATTATATATTTTGGTTCTTATTTACACTTTCAGTTTCTCACACCAGAGAGAAAATGTGATATTTACACATGTGTGTCCAATTTATTTCATTTAAGAGTATGGTCTAAAGGTCCACCATATAGCTGTAAATGTCTCAAGTTTAACATTCTTTATGGCTGAGTAGTACCTAATTGTATAAAAAAAAACACATCTTTTTTATTCATTCATTGGTTAAGGGGTATGTGGGTTGCCTCCAAGATTTACCTATTAGAAATTGCTGTTATAAGCATATATCGCTGTGGTATGATGCTTTGAATTCTTTTGGGACAATAGCAAGAAGGGGAATATATAGGTCAAAAGGGACCACTAGCCCTAGTATTTTGAGTAATCTCCACTCTGATTTCCACAAGGGTTGCACCAATCTACACTTCCACCAACAGTAGAGAAGTGTTCCCTTTCCACACAGACCTGTCAGTATTTGTTGTTATTGGTTGATTTGTTGATAATAGCCATTTTTTCTGGAGTGAGATGAAGTTGCAACATTCTTTTAATTTGCATCTCTCAAATGATCAGTGATGTTGCATATTTTTTCATATATTTATTTGCCATTTATACTTCTTCTGGGAAGTGTCTAAGATATATCATGTACAGGTACAAGTTCCCTATGATGAATGTGATCATTATGTATATCTAAATTGTCCAGTAAACTTAATAAAAAATTTTAAAAAATAAAAAAGCTATCCAGGCAAAACTACTGAAAGTTAAACAAATCAAAAAGGCACAGAAAGATAAAAAGAAGGCAGTATATGGAAAAATGTTCTCCTAATGAGTATTCACTTTGGCCTGAATATTATGCATAGGTTGTTTAAGGGAATAGGGCAATGGAAGGGTTATGTATCTGATCCCTGTATTTCCTTTGACACTTCAGTTCCTCATTGTTTACAATTTGGTTTCCCTGTTTGTAAAAATTTTATTAAAAAAAAGAAAATATACACATGAACGAAATAAATACATTATTTTTTTCACTAATAAAATTGAAGTAGCATCATTTATAGCTAATTGGGAGTAATCCTACTAATCATGCAATATACTAGTAGACTAGATACCATTTTTCTTATCCACATCAAACTATTTGAAGAAACAAGAAGTCTACTTTTTCCAAAGCATTCTAAGCAGCCAAAGTTCTGAAAAATATTGATAAGGTCATGTTTGAAAATACATGTCTGTAAAATACAGTGCTTTATCACAAATTATGACATAGTTTTCAAATATATGATTTTCTCTATTCCTTGAGAAACAATCTCTCTCACGTACATGTGCATGCTCTCTTTCATATATATATCCTCTCATATAAATATATATATATATACACACATACATATACATGCTCTCATATATATATATATACAAACACTTTCTGAATAATTGGAAGGAGTATATAGCCATGATAAGCCACTTTGTCTTAGTTAGAAACTATGGTGTAAACTATACAATTAGATAGTTTTAGACATATTCAGAGACCTCAGAAAATGCCCATATCATAACATTTCATGATATTCAGTGACTTAACTATCGAACCTACTTTTTAAAAAATAACATCATTGAGGGGAAGACAATAAGAAAAGTTGAAACTCACATATGTAACATGCTCAGCTCTATTCTAATTTAAATTCTGACAAAATAATCAGCTTTGAATAAGGAAACCATGAGAGAAAGCATTCACTCTTTAGTATTTTCCATTGTCTTTTAGTTTATATTATGTATTATAATTTCACCAGGTTTAGATTAATTCTCTAATATCTGAATTACCTGGAAATCTCCCTAAGCTTATGTGTGGTTTCATATAAAATCTATATTTATAGTCATCTTACTAGTATCTCAATGTATAAAATTTTAATATGCTAATATTGTTTAATGGCTAATACATAATATTAATATTAAATGAGTTAATTTTATATTATTATAGAGCAGATGATTCATATAGATTCCTTTAAATTATCTTTATCTTTTTACTTAAAAAATCTAACATATATGTGTGTGAAATATTTTTTAAAATATTATTTCAAAATTTATTTTTGTGAAATACTCACTTCACTTTGTGAAATATTCACTTTAAATGAATCATTATGTAAAAGGAAAATTTGATTTCTTTCTCAAACCTCATGCCGTTATATAGAATAGTCAGTAAATGCTCCTCTGACTTTTCTTCACTTCCTTCCATGTAGATTGCAACAACTGTGACTTCATGTGTTATGAACATGGAGGGTCTTAGGTGTCCATATTCACTTGTTGTTATTCTTTAATGTCCTTTCTTCTCTCCCTGTATTGGCAAAGTACTGAAAGAAAGTGAAAATAGATTGTGTAGAAGCCATCGTTCACAGTCCAGACCAGATCAGGAGCAAAACACTGACCTACTTGAGCAGATAGTCTAAATAGCTCCATGCGTGCAGAAAGATATTTGATCTCTTAGCTATTTTTCATGGGTCTAAAAGTAATTGCTCCTTGAATATCCATAAAATACCTACTGTGTTGCAATTGACTTCCTATTAAGTAGGTACCATATTCAAACATGTAAAGCCTAGAATGGCAAGCGACTGAGATTGTATTATGCACATCAGGATTCTCTTGTGCTATGAATGAACTTAAACCATTTCTCAGTTCTGTAGATCTCTTATCATTATTACTTAGTACAAAATAATATTACATAATTAAAAGGAACGTGTACACCTTATTTCAAATCATCAATTAAACATAAAAATGCATGCTTTTACTGTATTTCTATATGGACTTATAATGATATTAATAGTTAATATATTAAAGAAAAGCCACTATAAATGAATCATCAATTTGTCTTTAGTTGTTTAAAACATGCACTCTACAAAAGTGGTCTGAAAGCCTGTCCACATCAGTTTAAAACACAGATCATTTTTTTCCCAATTACTAATCCAAAATTTAATTACAAAGACTATGTGTGGTTTATGCAGGTTTATGTATTCCAAATGCCATTTAAATAAAAAGTTTCTGACATTGTTGAATACTTTGAGATACCGTTTGACATGTATTACAAACACTGCACATTTTTATTATTAAGAAACCAGAAATCCTTTCTTTAACAATCATTTGCATTTTTCAACTATAGCTTCTCAAAGTCATATTAAAACATTAATATATATTACTTAGTGTTTAATGTTTAAATTATAGGTGTCAACATTTTAATTTTTCAGGAATTCTCGTATAATACTATTAATTAAATGAACATGTGTTTGACTATACTTTCCTAGTCCTTTTCATTAATTTGGATGCTCTAGACTGGTCATTCACAATTCTGGCAAACACTTTCAATCATTCTTCTCTTTTTGTGCCCAGAGCTCCTGAACATAACAATCAATGATTTTCCATGTCACTAATTTTGAGTATTTTTCACAAAATAAAATTAATTTCAACATTTTCTCAGCTAAGTATCCACTCTATCTCATTGCTTTTCAAATTAATGCAAAAATGTCTCTTCCATTGCAGTACACTAGATACCACTGAGAAAAGCAAAACTTGTTTTCCCCTACACAATTTCATCACTAGTTGTCACTTTTATATATCCTTGCATTGTATGTATTTAAATAACAATACAATTTAAATATATGAGCTTTAAGAGAATTGTTAGATCATCTCTGCTTTCATTGCCTACTCTGAATTACTTCTCAGTATTAGTAGTGAATCAAGTTTCCAAGATAATGATCTATTTCTTCACATTACAAAATTTATGTATTTCTAGATTTACTTTCAAGTATTGAAGAAGAGAGCATGCTTTATATTTATCTATTTTCCATAACATTTTTGTGGTAAAGCTTGTAGCAGTGGTAGTTATATATTATCAACACTTTTCAGAGCAATAAAATTACTTATATTAATGCATTTAAACACATAATAAAAATCCTGTTATTAGAAAATCATATATTCTTAGAATAGCTATTTCCCCAGGATCATAGATCTAATCTGATAGAAATTCTTGTTTTAAAACAAGGTTGTATTTTTATAACATGAATTACTAAATATAATTATTATTGCTTTATCAATGTTGATAGAATGACTAAAACCTGCACCGTTTAACTTGAAAACACTTTATTTTCTTAAGTTAGCGGACATATTATTTTTTCGCATATATGTTTGAGGTATTTGGAGTTCGTATAATAATGTACATGGTTGAGATGTAACTCAGAGGTAGAGTGCTTGCCTAGCATGCACAAGGACGTGGGTTGGAACCCCACCACAGTCCGTCGATCAATCAATCAATAAAGCCACCACTGTTTTAAAGCATTGGCTTTAATATTTAACATGATGATTGAATGTGAAGCAAAACAGTTAATATTGCCTTCCTGATGTGCTGATATAATGTTATTCAGATTTCTGAACAAATCAGCAAGTTACCTCTAGAATACTTACAGAAAATCAGAAGGGTTGTCTCAAAAATCAAAGGGAATGTTGCCTGATGGTAGATACATCACTAATAAAAAAATGAATAAAATTTCAAAAAACACTTCACAAAATTTTTGTCAGGTAACTACTAATGATTTAATCTCATTAATCTCTAATAAGGGCAAATATAATTCCAATAAGATTAAAGAATAACTAGTTCCTTCATATTCCCTGAATCTACTTTAAAGTCCTACACTGATTTTTGTCTCAAATTAGTTAACCACAAAATTATTAATTCATTCTTCTGAATACCTGGAAGTTTACATTTCACTATGGCATTTTTTGTCAATTAAAATACATTATGTTTTTTAATGCAATTAGACTGATTTATATTGTCAGTGAAAATTTATCCTTTTTGATTTATTCAACAAATATATTCTATGCTGCTTCTGTAACTTCATTAATAAAATAATACACATAAAATTCTTGATTAAGTACATTTTGTTTTATTAATATTTATATTGTATTTTTCAAGACATTTACAATTTGAGGTGCATTTACTTTAGTAAAAAGATTATCTAAACTGAAACAGAGAGAGTCCTTTACCCTCCCAAAATCAAGCATTTCATTCATGAATGAGAAATTAGAGATTTACTAAAGTAGTGGTTTCATGCAATTTCACGTACTAAGCTAGTTGAAAAATTATAACTTCCATAGAAGTCTACTGATTTCCACAGTACCATTGTACTTTACAATTTAGTAAATAAATTTAATGAAAGATATGTCTTAAATATGGCAACTTTATCACTGTAAAATTTTCTTTCATAGAGTAAGGCTGTTTCAAGAAGGAAAAGGGTGATTTTAATCCCAGTATCCTTACTATTATATATGATGCTGAATGTAGTACTAGATGACAAACTTAGCTAAAAAGAAGTGATCATAAATAGCAGAAAGAAAAGTTAAACACTGGAATTGCAATATTTCTCTATGTGATAATATACATGGCAGAAACTCTGACAGCAAAAAGAATAATAGATGTTGTATGGCCATTTGGAATGCTAAATGTAGTGTATACAGAAAGAAATAAGGGAAGGCAGATGGACACTTTTTCTCCCACACCGTATTCCCAAGAACCACAAGAATATACTTGAGCAACCAAGGGCAAAATAACCTAATATAATAGAAGAATACTGTAGTAATAAATTTAAGAAAGGAAAAATAAGTGCTAGTTATCAATAGAGTGTAGTCAAATTTATGTTTAAGGAGAAATGAGAAAGAATGTAGGAAATTTAAAAAAACATATGTAGTATATCACATAATTGCCAAACATTTGCTCCTTCATATTTTAATAAATTTTTCTATGGCTTATCAAAATCATAAAACTGTTTCTATTCTGGCAATTATAAACTACAGAAAATAATTTTGTTGAATGTTGGGATGGTATAAAGGTACAATTTTATTTTGAATTGTTTTCTTTTTTATAAATACTTTTCAAATAGTAGATATTATTATAATTCATGTTTTATCTCCAATTTGTTTCTACTTGCCTTAAAATAGACTATTTTGCTCAAGAAATTTAGTAGTAAAAACAAATATTAGATTCTATTAAAAAGTCAATAACATGTACAGATGAAATTTAAATATAACAGAGTGAATGACATTGACAAAAGGGTTTAGAAAGTATTTTCTGTAAACTTTTAGGGAGACAAACTTATGGGGGGAAAAGATGGTAACTTTGCCTGGCAATTGGAAAGTATATATTGGTTTTCTATTAGAATTAATTATGAAAATGTACGTGTATATGAAAAGGTTAAATAAATTGTTTAAAGAAGAATTTAGTCATATTTAGGAGTAAAAGACCAAAGAATCAGGTTACCATTATTTTAAAATTGTCTATGTATGAAAAATTCAGATTTTAATATAAAAAAATGAAATGCCAAACTAACACTATTTTTGAATGCAGCAATCTTGCACATTTGTAAGTCTACACAAGGGTGAATTTGAATAGATTTAAATTATAATTTTACTGTATGACAGTTCATTTTGCAACTTAAACTTCTCTTATATAGTCTCAATAGGCTTGCATTTCATTATGAGAAATGATATTATGATATTTTTATTTAAAAAAACAGTTATTTTCCTTAGATGGATCTGAGCTCAAAGTCTTTATATTGTTCTATTTTCAAATAACATTATTTTTCTATTGTAACTGTAACCCTAATCCTAACCCAAACAGAAGCAAACATTTGTTTATCAAACATTTGCCAGTTACCAAAAAACAAAATTATTTTTTAAGTTAATGAGTTCTTATATTTAGATTGACTCATATGATATCCCTGAGTGAAGATGGGGGCTGTAAGATAGCTCTATGAATCTTATCTAAATTTTTATTTTTGAGTTAACATAGAATATCCTTTTCTTTTTTCCAAAACTAACTTTACATTATCTACTACAGTTTGAATCAGAGTTGCAATTGTTTCAGTTGTGCCACTGGAAAGGAAAATAAAACACATATTTGACCCTTTACTGAAGGATAGAAAGACTTCTGACTCTTATTAAAATATTACCTCCGATGAACTCTTAAGAAAAAAGAAAATCAACATTTTTTGTTTTAATTAATTAAAGAACCTCTTGCAGAGGAACACAACAAATACTACAAACTGTGTAGACTTGAATGGCCTTTATGACTTACCAGATGTAGCTTCTATAGGACCAAAAATTGATTTGACTATCACAGTCCTTTATAATGAGAACTTCATGCCAAATTTACTGGCTCCAGGGATGTGCATCAGATACTAATGTTGATAGAACACTATAAATTATTTTACTAATGTTTTCAGGTTCTTATAGGTTTTTATCTCAGTTATAGATGGATCTTCCTAATTTCCAAATCACATTAAAGTCAAGTGCTACATGTTTCTTAGTATATAAATATTTGCAAGTTAGCCTCAGGTTTTTCCGATGTAATTTCTCTTGGGTTTTGTTATTACCAAGGAAAATAGATTCTTTTGACATTTATAATAATTTATGAAACACTTTTCCTTTCTTCATCTCTACATTATATAAGCAAGTATGACGTTTATTTACAAGTTCGAAGTTATAATTGATGACTTATTTTGGAATATTCATTTTTATAAAAAACATAAGCAAGTCTTATATCCTTAATGTTTTCATGTTTATGGGATGATCAACCAGGAAAACCAAAAGAAAAATGGTCTTTCATGTCACTCTTGTCTTCATTCCCACATAAATATATCTTCTGTTTTTGCAAATGATAAAAAATATAATTCTGTTCATGTTTAAAACAGATTTAAAAGAGGAGAAGATGTAAGTATCAAAAATATTCCCAGGCTGGTGATATCGGTCAGCAGCATAAGCATCTGCCTGGCAAGCATGAGGTCCTGAGTTTGACTCTCGGTACCCGCATATTAAAAAAATATATATATTATCATTATGCAGAATAATTAAGAATGTATAACCAGTTTGAGTCACAGTCTCATATGTTTCAAGTATAATTTACAAATATCTCACTCATTTTACACTGACTTAAAAATATGTATGTACTGTGTCTGGTGTGTATAAGGCCAATCAAATCTTTTCACCCTAAAGCCAAGGAAATTTAGAAATGTAACAATTAGAAATTTTGAAATGTAACAACCACATTGACTAGCCAGAGGCACACTTCTAATTTTACAAAGTAGTATCATTTTTAAAAGTATTTTGTTTGACTTCACTTTAGCTACATTGAAAATCAATTTTAATTCAATTATTACTTATGTTTTAAGAAACGATTAAGCTTTCTCTAAGTTCATTTTGATATATTTAATTCAATATGACTAAACATATCATTCATGTTTTTAAACATTCCCCATTACAGACTGGTAGGGGACCCAGTGGTCTCTTCCAGGCTCTTATTTTCCCATTCAAAGAATTAGATGGGACAACTGGAGAATGTAAAAGTTCAAAGTTTATTCAAGGCAAAAGAAGAAAAAGAAGTGTTCTGAAGACAAGAGAGCAAGAAAAGAAAATATGCCCAAAGTGGAACACTGCAAAGGCAAGAAGACAGTGGCCATGAGGCCAATGACTGCCCTTCTGTATCCTTCTTTTGACCTCAGATCTGGGCTGTAAAATGCAGGGCTCTGAAGCTGTTCTGAGCATATCTTCATGTGGTGATAGACAGGTCTCCATCACTGACAGGTCACACAAAATTGACCTGCTGGTTCAGCATGCTTTAATCTCTTGCCTCAACCACACAAAAAATAACTAAAGAAATAAAACAATCCAGTGTAGATATTTGCTATGTTTCTTTGGTTTTGCTTTTACTCACATAATATGACTCTTATGGGGTTGTACATTGAGCCCAGGATATCTCACTCATGTTAAGCATGGGCTTTATCACTATGCCATATCTATATACATATATGTATATATATATGTATATATATATATTTCTTAATGTATAATTACACAGGGGAGTAAGGCTTAGGCTTACAAGAAGCAGGATAGTCCACAATGGCCATAATGGCTTTCATCTCTTCTCTGAAGTACCAGACTATCCAGTAGGTGCTCTGTCCAGGAGCCAGAAGCCATAGAATAAGATGGATCAAAATTATGATGCAAGTCTTAGACTGAAAGCTTGGAAGCTCCCTGGACAGTTGCTGGTATGAGGCAGTTTTGAAAGACTGATGAAGCTGGACTCTGATGTCCACAGGTGATGGCAGTAGCAAAAGTTTCCCCCTTTCTCATGCAGAATGAAAGTATTTCATTCTTTTGATTCCATCTGGCTGCGATCTTTTGGGATGGTACCACCGATAAATAGGTTTTCCCCTTCAACTTGCTGGCCCACATACCACAAGTCTTGAAACATCCATAGGCATATGCAGAAGTATGATTTAGTAATATGCTAGATATCTCTTAATCCAATAAAGTTAAATATCACCATGAACTGTCACTAACTCCCTACAGTAAAAATGATTGTTATTGAAAAACACTGAAGATACAACTGCTCACAAAGACATTACATAAAAGGAACACTTTTAAGACATTGATGATAAGGTAAATTAGCACAACCATTATGGAAAACAGTGTAAAGTTCCCCAAATTGAATGTAGAATTATTATACTATCCAGCAAACCAAACATTTGGTATATATTCAAATGAAATAAAATCAGTATGCTGGAGAGCCATCTGCATCCCATGTTTATTCACAATAGCCCAAAATGAAAAACAAACAAACAACTTAAATGTCTATCACCTGATGAATGTTAAAAGAAAACGTGTTACATATAAACACTGAAATACCATTCAACCCTAAAAATGAATAAAATCTTGTCACTTGCAATAACATGGAACCAGAGGTAATTACATTAAGTGAAATAAAGCAGAAAGAGAAACCAAGTATCACATCTCACTCATATGTAGAATTTAAGAAAATGGATCTCAGAAAGTAAAGTAAAAATATGTATTCAGGAGCCTGAGACAGGAGGATTGCCATGAGTTTGAGGCCAGCCTGGACTACATAGTGAGTTCAAATTCAGCTTAAACTACATAGTAAGACCCTTTCTCAAAAACAAAAACAACACAAAACAAAACAACAAAACAACACACAAAGAACATTGCGTAAAAACTTAAGCAATATCAGTAATGTGATTTTTGTTACTGCTAATGCATCATTATCAACATTTCTGTTGTGACAAATACACCAAAAAAGGGATCAAAATAAGAATTAAGATGTATTACATACATATACCAATTGAATTCCCTGTAAAGAATGTAAACACTATGTACTACACACATGTATTAATAAAAAATCATAAAAAGAAAAATATATTAGTGAGTGGAAATGAGTATATGAAAAATGAGTAATATCCTCATAGCTTTCTTATGAATACTAAACTATTCAGTTTTATATGTTTCAATTCCCTAAAATTAATGTATATATTATGTTTCACAAATGTATACTAATAAAATTTTTAAAACACACTGGTAATACAATGTTTAAGAAAGATGCATTTTTCCTCATTATGCTCTTAGATACTTTACATTTTTCTACTAATTCTAAGTTTTTACTTCATGCAGGCTAAACCATAGATTCCTACAAACAGGGCAAAAAATAATTACAGAAAAGCCAGGCATGGATGTGCACACCTGTAATCACAGCACTCAAGAACCTGAGTTAGGAGGATTGCCCAAAGTTCAGTGACATCTTTGGCTATATAGTGAATTCAAGGCCAGTCTGAAGGATGTAGTGAGACCCTATGCCCGCCAAAATTGCATAAGAATCTCATCTGATTCATAATTATCAATTAAAACTTTTGAAATCAAAATATGCTTAGGTAAACATGAAAGGACAATCAGCATAGCATAGTTCCTTGACTAAATGCAACAGAAATGCTTTCATTATATATGCATGTGTGTGTGTGTGTGTGTACTAATAGTTATCTGAGTACTAATGGCTTTTATCTGAATACTAATGGTTTTTAGCCCAAAGTTTCATTTCAGTTTGATGTCAAAGTGAATTTTGATATTGTACAATTTACCCAGTTTTATATAAATTATTTCCAACAGCCACTATCAGCAATTTTAAAGTACTTGCTTACTCAGCAAGTGGTCTTGTTATATGGATACCTAGTACCAAAGATGGTAAATGTAATTTTAAACTTTATTTTAATGTTTCATTTCCCTTTACATTTTAAAGACTTTGCATTTCCTTGATAGTCACTATGTCTTCACAGGTGAGAAATTAGAAAATTTTACTTTTTTCAACAATCTTAAAATATACTCAAGAAGCAGACTTTTGTAGCAACACCATAGTTTTTCTTTTACTTTTCATTGAAACTGACAAGTCTGTATTTGCTTTCCACCAGAAACAGACCCTGAAAAAAGAATCTAGTAGTTTGTGGGGTAAAGAAAATCTAAAATGTAAAACCTTGAAAAAAGTAGAGATCAAGAAATTAGAAATGTGTTATTAGACAGGGTGCTGTTTTGGACAGTTGGAACTCTGGGAGACCTTTTGGAACATACCACAGAATTATCCATAACTGAGAGAAAGACATAGACAAGACAATTAGCTTGCACTAAGATTGAGTTCTACTAGTAAAATTGAAGAAATAAGACATTAAAGTTCACTATGTATAATATGTCTCCTCAATTAGACTAGATTTAATACTGTAGTTAGATGGATTGAGAATGCCAAGGTGAAGCCAGCTAATCATGGTTATGTGGAGATATGTAATACTGAAAGTTAAATTTTTGATATATGAATACCCTTTAAATTTTTACAGATATGTTTTCATCATAACTAAGGGCATCAATTATAGTGATATACATATGCCACATTCACATTCTATGCATTGTCAAAGTAAGTTTTTATATCAGTAAAACCTTCATTATTAAAATTTATCACATATTTAATACATTTTAGTTTGAGAATCTTCTGTCCATTAAACAGTAGATTGACTCTCTGTCATAAATTTAAAAAATTATTACTCTCATGATAAATAATTTTGTTTTTATAGCAATAAGGCATTCATAGTTGCTTTTTCTTTTTCTCCACCTACCTGGTTTATTTTATTTTGTTATCTGTATACTATCATGTTAGACTGAGAGGGATGGAAAGCTAGTAAATGAAATTTCATTATGAAATAATAAGTTGGCCTTTTCATAAATGTAGGATATCAGCAATATTTAATTCTTGCTAAATTATTTGAAGAATTTACAGAGTTTTCTGTGACATGTTTTTTTTAACCTTGGCTCAGGCTAGAGTTTTTCTGTTTGGTGTTTAACACAATCATGAACCATGGTTATTTCAAATAGTATATAAAACTTATAGATTAGTTTTGACATAAATAATACTCAGTGTAATTAGATTTTCACATTAGTCAATATTTTAAATATATTTTATTATTTTTACCACAGTTTTTTGTTTGTTTGTTTTTGAGACAGGGTCTCACTGTGTAGTTCAGGCTGGCCTTGAACTCACTATGTAACATAGGAACACATGTTGACACTCTTGCATCAGCCTTCCAAGTGCTGGGAAAACAGGCATGCACCACCTTGTCTGGCTTCAGTAGAGTTAATATTATCATTTATTTAGTTCACCTTTCTAAATAGTTTTCTAATTATAATAAACCTAGAATATGAGTAGAGCTTTCCTTTAAACATTTCAGAAATCCTTTATTTTTACAATTTTATTACTGACTTTAAATTTCTACTTCAATTTACTTAAATTTTGTATAATATTTTGATGAAATGAACATTGAAAATCATTCTATGTGTGCACTGTCTTTAAATTCAGAAATTTAAATAATTTTCATCTCTTTTATACATATAGATAAGTGCAAAGAGACCTGCTTCTCCCTGTAGCTGGTTAAGTTAACTGTAATTTGTTTCTCTAAATAATGAACAGGTATATTTTTATTTCTTCTCTGCATCACCTATTTTCATGATCAATAAACTGTCTAAAATGTTTCACAAAAGGTTGGAAGGAACACTGTGGGATGGACTGTGTGGGCTCCTATGGCTACCCATTTACTCAAACAGAAAAGCTGCAGGGTCATTGTCCTGGCTTTGTCAGAAGACCCAGGCACTCTGAAAAGTACTGATGGCCAGAAGGCAGTAAAGCACTTTCATCTTTTGTTAATAAAAGAAAGCTATATCAAGACTGCACTCAGCAAGAAGACAATTCAAAATACTCAGGGAGATTAATACATGAAACAAAGGGAGAAAAAAGTTATTTGGTTATAAAATGAACTTATGAAGTATTACCTAAAGCTATTAAATTAAAAGAAATTATCTGATATGGTCATGAAGCTCTCTTTTTGTTCCATTTATTAGTCTTAGTACATTAAATATATATTCTAGTTTAATTTACAAAGAATTATTTTGGGAAATACCATATCTATGTTTTATAGTTAAAATAAAAATGAAGCTTTGAATAAAGAAATAACTTTCCCTAATATAAAATTGCTGCAGCAAGGATTCAAATTCAAACTTATATGGTTATATATTAGATACACTTCTCCCATGTCATTTTCCTCTAAGTTTCAGATACTATTGTTTAGAGGAAAGCAAACAAAACTAAATGTTATTTGTGGAGTATTGAAAATAACAAATTTTCCTAAATAAAGTTTTTAGAAAATCATATGATAAACTTGAAATGAAAGACATAAAACCAGAAATGCTTACCAAATATCAATCTGAACTTTGGCTGGTATTGAAAGTTTACTCTGCTTGAATATCATGAGTTTGTTTCTACACATTTTTCTATAAAAATCTCAAAAACATTGTATAATTCATAAAGTTTCTTGGAACTTAATTTAATGAAAGTAGTGAAAAGTACTTCATTTTGTAACATCAACTACAAAGGTATTCAAACAGAATATGAAAAACAGTTACTTTTGGAACGTTTCTAAGAAATAAAGTTAGTATCATGATATTTCTAAAATTGGTCTAAAATTTTAAATTTTAGTAGGCATGAAAACACCACCTTAGATATTTTTGTTTCTCATATGGCAAGAAATATAATAACAAATTTTACCACAATTATATGGAAAATATTTCGCTTCTATAGTGAATGACTTCAATTTCCTATATTCTAAACTTAATATATGACCACAAGAAATAACCTGAGAGCTAAATTAAATATTTTAAATATCGCCTGTAGCAAAAACTTTGCATTTACAATTTACCTTTCTGTATCTATATGTCAGTGGAAACCAAAGTCTTCTTGGCAGTCTTATTTAATTTTAAAGAGAGAAGAACTGAAAAGATCGATACATTTATACTAGTTCAAATAGATTTAACAAATCTTACATTAAACTTCAATTTGATATAAGGAAATTTTCCATTTAGATATTTATAATTAGTAAAGCCGCGAGCTAACTAGTCATAGCATCAATTATGGTAAATAGAATACTCACCTGATCATCAAATTCTTACTTGTTATCACTAACATTTCTACAACATGTAGAATTTAATCAAGTTATGAAGCATTCTCTGAGCTATGCCTAATCACCATTTTGGGTTCTAGCATGCAATTGAGAAGATCCAGAAAGAAGGGAAAACTGGTGACACATAAGTTAGATTTAACTTTGAAAACATTTTTTTAGAAGACCATGCAGAATCCAGGATGGTGGAATGGAAGAGGTGAATTGTGAGATGCTGATTTATTTAGTTTTTACACAGCATCCCACCTGATTCTAGTATACATCCATCGCTGAGAACTGCAGCCTGATGCTGGACTACAGGATAAGCATCTGAGATTGCCATTATGGGAGAGTATTGACAAACTGGAAAAACAGATATTGGCTAAACTGTTGATATATCCAGGAACTGAGGTAGGCAATTTATAAGAAAGATGAACAGTGATGTGCAACTGAATGAAAGGGATGTTCTCTGAGAAATGGTTGGTAGAATTTTTCTAACATTATAGAGTGGACTTCCACAAATCTAGATGCTGATATGCCAAAGGAAAAAAAAAAGGAGCCAAATAATATATGGCTGTTCCCTTCTACCTCGAATTTCTGTTTTCTTTTCCTCATCCACATTTTGTGTTCACCATCCTTGACAATCTCATGCTAGTGCCTTTCTTTCATCTTGCTTGAAGACACACATCACTGTTTGTCTTCAATACATTTCCCTTACACATCTTCAATACATTTTCCCTTATTGTAAAGTATGCAATTATCATTTACTGGAATGTGTGAAAACTCATCATGTTATTAGTGTCTGTGTTTCAAACACCTCTCTATGTTGATGAAAAGAGCTTTTTCGGTGTAGTCTATGCAACAACAAAGAAATGGGCATTGACCTTTCACATAAGCTAACAGTAGACACTCCCACATTGCCCAAGAGAAACCTAGAGCAACACTGATCAAACTGTGCAATTAAAAGCCTGGTATTTGTTTTGTTGGTTGCTTTTTTGTTTATTTTATTTTATTTTCATTAGGCCTTCTATTATATCATCAGGCAAGGTGGGGTGAGGGGAAGTAAGTGCAACTTTGGCCATGATCCTATCTCCCAGGATTAAAGCAGAGATGCCTATATAGAGCCACTTGACATTTAAAAGCTTTTATATTGCTTTGTAAAGAATTTAGCTATTATTCATTCAGAAAAGAAAATAGTAGAAAATCAATGATCTGGAGACAAACAGGACAATACTGCCCAGGAAATGACTATTGAGTAAATTGGTAAATAAACATGTGTGTGTGGGGGGGGGTGTGGTTGTGTCTGTGTGCGGATTTATTATGTGTTTCAGCAATATTTTGGGGTCCCTACAGCATAGTTATTGGCTAACCCTTCCTTACCTAAATTTATAAATTTTCTCTCCCTTTATGCTTAGACAAAGCAGAAGCATGGGGCAATCCATGGTCTAAGGAGAAAAAATGTTGAAAGCTTGAATGACAGTCTTACTAGGATAACTGGCCTATATACTTATAATCTCATCAAGCTACTTGTACGTAAAATAACAAGAAAATAATTGATACTTTGAAATGGTTGCTGGTATGAGTTTTGAATATAATCAGTTTAAAGATATAATCATAATTAAATAGTATTAATTTCTGAAATTAAAAAAAGCATTTGCCATGTTAGTTTGAAATATTGTTGACTGTTACATACTTACAATAAATGAAACAGAATTTGCCAAAATTAATATAAAGTTGGAATGGTCTGATGAGGATGTAAACCTAGAAGTTTAAAGAAAACATATAGAACTTTAGATGTTTCAGTACTAAATAGATAAGGCATTATTTTTTGTTTATCTTTAGACAAGCAATATTTCAATAATAGTCCAAAAAAAGAATAGTGTTTGAATTATTAAAACACGTCTTATAAAAGAACTTGCAAAACTACTCTGTTTCAGGACCGGTGAGATGGCTCAGTGGCTTAAGCGCCTTCCCGGCAAGCGCGAGGGCCCGAGTTCGACTCCCGGAACCCACATACAAAAAAGGGGCCAGTGATATTGCTCAGCGGCACAGGCACCTGCTGGCGCGCGAGGTCCTGAGGTCGACCCCCCGGTACCCACAAAAAAAAAAAAAAAACTACTCTGTTTCAGATTATGGTTATTTATAAGGTATACCCTACTGTAAATATGAGAAAGTCTTAAAGTGCATAAACATTTGTTTCTTTATTCAGCAGGCACTTGGGATTTGAGATTTCTTTGTGAATCTAAGTAGAAGATCTGCCTAAAGGATCTTTTATGATAATAACATAATGCTGAAAAGTGTAGAAAGAGGTAAAATATTACAATGACACTCATTCTGTACAATGAGAAATATATAGACGATCATAAAAATCAAGCACATTCAAATACCATGAAGCCAAATATTCTGAACAAAGTCAAATATATAAAATATCATAGAAATGGAGGAAATGTGCATTATTATTTCCTACTTCATGTACCTGCAAGTGATTCCAAAATTCATTGATATGTATGTTTTTCTGTCATTTCCTTCTAATGCTGAGGATTGAACTCAAGGGCTCTCATATACTAAATATATATACTCTATCAGTGATCCTTACTCTCAGGCCCATTATTTTGGTTTTTTTGTTTGTTTGTGTTTCTGTTTTATTTAGAATGCTCCTGTAGGGGAATGAACATTTACCTAGGGATGTGGCCAACTCAGCTCTGACCAGGGACTCTAAAATGCAACTCAACATGGTTTTTGTTTTACTATGTTTCACTCATATGCCTTTCAAATCCTACCATGGTAAGATTTAGATAATTCCCCTAAATGTAAATGGAATTAAAAAGAAATTTAAGGGTAGAGCTATTCATGTTACTAAAAAAGATTTAGAAATGGAACTTATGTCAAAAATGCAAACTTCGATAAAGTAAAATGTAAGAGTTGTATTTTGTAGCAGTTTATATTTATTAGTACTCCAGTAAAAATAGAACCCTTCTGAAACTCATAAAAATGTATAAAATGACCAGTGCTATTCATGTGATGGCAGAGACACACATGTGAATCATGAGACTACCATGGAAATATAAATATAGGTGAAATTCAAGCATATGCCAATTACATGAAGAAAGTGAATATTTAATGTAAATATACTTAAAGGCACTTTGAATTATAAGCATATTCAGTAATTTTTTAAAAAATGAAAAATAAAACCTGTTTCTATAAGTCGTGAGAGGCTAAGTGAAGAGGAGAAGATTTAAGACCTACTATAATATATTGAACAACTTCCAACAGGAAAAATAAAAAAGGATATAAACACATATACTGCATGATAAAATATTGGGAAAGTGAACACTGGAGCTCCTCTGAAGAAACAGAATCAAGTCTTTCTTCTTCATTTCCCTTTTACTTTATTCAGGAGACAAGCTATTGCTTGGTGTCACTCAAACCCAGGGTGGGTCTTCTGTCTGCAGGAAACACCTTCAGCCACACCCAGAATTTTGCTGATCCAATTTAGTTGGGCATTTCTTATGCAAATTGACACAATCAGTTAATTATCACAACTAATATGTATAAAATTTATTTTAATTGCTGTCCTTTTCTTAGTCATGCCACATAGTATAGTAAGGTGAAGGCAAGTTCAGTGTAACAGAGAAAGTTAGTATTACTTAATTATATACATGAATGCCTTCTGAGTTCATATAAAACTAGTATAGGGATTGATGGTTTAGCTCAATATTAGATTATGTGCTCATTTTTTTCAAGTCACTGGGTTCAACATGAGAGAAGGGGGTTGGAGAGAGAATATGAACAAACATTGAATTTCTATTTTTATATTTTTGAGGAATCTACACACTGATATCCATGGTGATTGTACTAGTTTAAATTCATAAAATTAGTTTATCACAGATTATTTAAAAGAAAGATTTGTGTTATTACCTTTTTTTTAATTGCAAGAGTTATTTTGGTTTATTTCTTGTATTGTGAGACTTTCAAGGTAATGATAGTGCATTAATTATTGCTAGGGTCTTATTATTTTTTTACAAAATTTTGCTTTCTTTTCATAAAATAAAAAAGAATGGAACAGAGAAGAAAGAGAACTGTCTCAGTTAACTGTACAAATTTTACAAACAAGGGTTTGGCTTTATAGTTGGCATTTGAGAGAATAAAATATATGAAATACAAAAATCCATTCTGAACTCAATCTTTTTTAGTTTTTCAGTCATGCAATATGTATGTGTATGTTTAAATATCACATTGTTTCTCTGGTATGAGAAAATGAAAGTTTATATAAGAACCATAATGTATGATATTAGAACCAAATGTATGAAGAAAACATTCAAATGGGAAGGGGAACAAGGGTAACAAGGGTAACAAGGGTGGGGGAAGGGGAAAGGGAAGGAAAAGAAAAGAAAAAAGAGAATACAAGAAAAAAATGAAACCAAAGCTTTTGTAAATAAGGAGGAGAAGAGGGATTGAAGAGAGGAGGGGAATGGGGAAGAAAGAAGAATCAAGATATATCAGGTACAGGTACAAATTCCCTATGATGACTGTGATCATTATGTATATCTAAAATGTACCAATATAATTAATTAGAACAAATATGCATGTGTAAATATCGTTAAAGATATGTTTATATTTCTCCAACTTCCTCATAATTTCCTGCATATTTTTCCTCCATAATGTACTTATGCTCTTTTTTCTTTAATTACACTAAGAACTATAGTCATTTTGCTTTTATTTATTCAATTCAAGATGTTTCATAATTACTAGGACAGTAGGATGGTACTTCAGATTCAAATGGATTTATAAAATTTTCTTATGTAAATCCTTTTTTGGTGGTGATTTACCTTTCCATTTTGTTTGAGAAGGAGAATATATTTATATTTCAGATGTTTTGTCATTGTTGGGAAGCTAAATCCAGATGTGAACAATAAGTACTAACAACTAAATTATTTTCAGATAAATATAAGAATGGGTCTGTTTCTATTTTCTATAGGTGAAAAGCAGGAACCACAGTTTTAAAACATTGACAAGTGTCTATATTGATAAGTAAAAATATTCCCTTAACTTTTAAAAATTAATTTTATATTATTCTAATTGAGTTGTAATTTCAATAGCAAGTACATTGAATAACTTTAAACAATGTATTTCATGATGTACATATAGCTTCTATTTTACATAATGTGAGTTTTCTAATGTAAATCATAAGTTGCAGAAAGCAACCACAAATGTTTTAAACTTGGAAATTAAATACTACTAAAATCATAAGAAGTATTAGATTTATTAAGTAAAATTATAATAAAAATCAAAAATACTTTCAGTTATTTTGCATGAGAATGAAACAAAACACCAAGTAATGTCTATGGATTTAGACACAGGAAGTGGAGTTCTACAATCCTTGAACGAACTCATCAGCCATCTGATGATCTCTTTGAAGTGGCACAGAGAAAGTTAGTTATACAATGGTACATCTGTTTCTACAAATCACTGAATAGATAGTAACAAAGTATTAAAAAATTATTTCAACACAATCATGAATGTGTGTATGTATGTATATCACTGATATAAGTTATTTGGTCATGTTAGATCCTAATTAGATTCAGTAGTATTTCTCGTAAGTATTTTCTACTTGAGATAGATAAAAAAGAAAATAGGGCCAGTGAGATAGCTCAGCGGCATAAGTGCCTGCCTGGCAGGCATGCAGTCCTTAGTTAGACTCCTGGTACCCACATAAAATGGAAAAAAGGGCCAGTGATATAGTTCAATGGCACAAGCACATGCTGGCAAAGTGCAATGTCCTGAGTTCGGCCCCCAGTTTTGGCAAAAAAAAATGATAATAATATTTGTTTTAAAAAATTAAATGCTGAAAATAAAGAGACAAAATTTCACAGTTGAGGGGTGATGAAGTGTTTTTGTTGTTGTTTCCTTTGTTTTTAATTTTTCTTTCTCTCTTGGAGTAATAAGCAAACATTTTGTAAGGAAATGGTGTCTATTCTGACACCTCATAAATGAGAAAGATCCAGCCACATAAGGCATAAGAGCAAGATCATTCCAAAAGAGAACAATTCTAAATCCTTGGAGTGAAAAACCCTTTTTGTTGGAAAATAGAAAGAGTATTTTTGGCTGGAATTGAGAGTTTGTGAGGGACAGTAATGTAAGATGATGATGAGAAATAATGAAATTCAAAGTCAAATGACTGAAAATAAAAATATGAAGTTAAAAATATAATTTAAATATATTATCATTCCCAAAAGAAAATAATTTCAGATTCCCTTACCAGTGACTGACAAAAGTATGTTAACAGGGGCAAATGGGTTTTACAATTTTATAAAATGATGGAAAGAGATTCAGAGTATGTAAAAAGAAAGGAAGCAACATATGTGAATAACCTAATTCCCTGGTAATACACACTGATCTGAAGTGAAAAATTAGATGACATTTCCCACAACTACTTTTGCTACAAATTTCATTACATGTTTCTCTTTCTTTTGGCCTCCATAGTACAGGCATTGAAGTGATCTTCTAATTTGTCAAGATTTAAAAACAGACAACATGTTCCTTTTACATTATGATTAGAGTAGCAACTATTTTTAGGAACTATAAATATCAACTTGTATTCTAGCCAACTATCAGCACTAATAAATCTTATTTAACTGTGAATCAAAACATATAAATATTTTAGCAGCTTCTGTGTGGAGATAATGCTCTTATTCTACTGTTTATTTTAATGTGAAATAGGTTAGGTCAAATGTGGTTTAAAAAGTTCAAAACTTCTGGCACAGAATATTATTTACATAAGTGTGAGCTCTGCAGCTCTTACAGTTACCCAATACATATGGGACACTAATGATTTTGAAAGGCTTTGTATTGTAAAAAATAACCAGAGTATTTCATGTGGGATTTCATCCCTATTCTTCCTGTCTCATTTACATTGCAAACATCATGAATACTATTTTTGAAACAGACAACCTGGTGAAAACAAAGACCTAAATAAGAAACTCTACACTGGAATACTTTTTCCTGTAAGAGTTGTTAGAACATATGACAGTCAATAGTAATAAGAACTTCACACATTAAACAAAACATCATCATAGTGCAAGAGAAACAGCAAGAACCTTCCAATGAGAGAGAAATATTTGTTTGATTTCCAAATAATAACTTTGCTCCTCATTAGCTCTAATGTCCTACACAGGCATTTTACTTGCATGAACTATGTTTCCTTCTTGAGGATAACAAGGATTGGAATGCAATCTTCATATATTTTTGTGAGAACAAATTTAGACAGTACAGTGTGACTCTAAAATGTATACAGCACATACATGATTTAATTTTCATTAAAATAAATGTATTGCAAATAATTTAGCATGTCTTACACATTGGAGATTCCTTTAAATCGAAGGCCATAGAGAACAGTGAAACCCAAAGTAAATGGGCCAATACAAATAAAAACAATCATTAATTTCACTCTACTTTAGGCCAATAAACTGTTAATTTTCCTTTTTGTCTTTCATAACAGTAGTCAACTTCATGCCAGTTCCAAAGCTGCCTGTTTTTTCACCTTTCTCTATGACAATAGAACTGAACCCATTGTATATTTTTTTCTGTTGCCAGTTGTCACATTCTTTTTTTCTGCCAATGTAGAACATTAGAGGGAACTTTTTTCCTGTATTCATATCTTTTCTGATTTCTCCTACAGTATGACCCTCATTTGTTGTTATCTCAACAAATCCCTGGGCAGCCCTGTGGAAGGCATTTCTGAACCTGAAGCACCTTGTGAAATTACATCCCCATCCAGTGGACCAGTATGCCATCCTCTCCAATGTGGGGTGCATGTATGTGTAACCACTATTTTCAAATATACTTCTTTCTTTACTACATCTTGAGAGAGTGGCTGATCTCAATATCTACTATTGCTCTGTTCTTTGAAGTCTTCTTTAGCTTCTTTATAGCTTAGCTTTGGTTATTAGTTAATAATTTGTCCCATTAAATATTCCCCATTTGGCCCCCTTGTGATGACAAGCACCTGCAATCCCAGAATTCTAGAGGCTGAGGAAAGAGAATCACAGGTTCCAGGCCAATCTTGGCAATTTAGTGAGATTGTGTCTACAAAACAAAACAAAACAAACATTCCTTATTATAATTCCTAATACAATTTCAGAGAATGGACTGGACCCTGCCTAACACATTTTCACGCTCAACATTAACAATAAATATGTAATTTAAACTTGGCATTCTGACCAAAGTACATCTACAACATAAAACTTTACAGATCTGATTATGGTTCTTAAAATTGCATACAGCTTTAAAAATAATTAATTAAATAAATTTGTAGTCCCTAACATATTTCAAAAATGTCCACAGTGCATTGGAAACAGGACATTTTCAGTAAGTTAAAAACAATGAACAAAACAAAGGGGAAAAATTCTGGATCCTATTCTTTAGAAAAATTATTGGTATTTTCTTTTGTGGTTGTTTAATTTTCAAAGGCTACATTCATCATGAATGAATTTACTAAGTTATATTTACATATTATATATTTGGATATAATTTACATTATACATGCATATCTATTAAATAAAATTTGTGTCCTCAGTAATTTTTAAATAGCTCTCATCCTATATAAAGTATTTCCTTTCAATTCTTATACCATGCTAACTAAATATGCAATTAATTTATTATTGCTTTAACTATTTGACTGCTAACATAAGCAAATGACAGTTAGAAAATCTTAGTTTTCTGACACTAAAATGTTGAAAATTGGCATTTATCTTTTTCCTAAGCTTTTCAGAGTACTAATAACTGGTAACAATGGCAATGACTTCACTCCCTGGGAGATTCCCCTGGACTTCAAACAATTTTTCAGATATAGTGCAGTGTACATGAGTAGTACAAGTGAAAATTTTGATTTTGTTCATGGTTTTTAGTTTTGTATTACTGTATTTCTTTATCTTTTTATTTTTATTTATTTATTTTTTGACGGGTACCAGGGGTCGAACTCAGGATCTTGCATGCCAGCTGGCGCCCATGGCACTGAACGATATCACTGGCTCTTTTTTGGTATGTGGGTACTGGGAGTAGAACTAAGGACCTCGTGATTGCCAGGCAGGCACTTATGCTGCTGAGCCATCTCACCAGCCCTGTATTTCTTTAAAATACATCGAATTTAATATATCTTTACTTAAATACTTACGTATACTTCAATATACATATTAAGAAATCATTTTGTTAATGTTTTTGGGAGATTTAAGAAATTTCAAGATGAATAATATGTGGGAATATTTATATGTTTTTCAAATTTTTACTTACTATTTAGAGTAATAAAATTTTATATGGAGAAAAAGAGATCCAGTTATATCCTACAGTAGGTTTTAGTATGAGAATACTCTCGACCTGACAGAAATGGAAGTGAATAAGTAACACCTGAAGAATGAGTTTTTTACTATATCAGGGTTCTGACTCTCTTTTAAGGCATCAACACACCCAAGGTCCAAAGAAAAATCTCATGTCCTGTGTACACACTATTGTACATTATATATTAAATATACATTTTATGTATGTATATCACAAATTAAAGCAGAGATGTTTTATTATTTTTTTACTACTACCCATATATAGAAGTGTGTATGAAGTTAAAAGTGTGAATATTAATATTTTTGAAAATATTCTCAAACTAGAATATACTTGTATGATATGACATTTACACAAATATAGCAATATGATCATGATATATAAATAAGCTAAAATTGCATAAAACTAGTTATTATATGGCTTAAATACATTATTATTATAATATATATATACATTTTATATTGCTGATGCTTACAAAGATAGCCACCAAACTGATAACAATTTCCTCTGAGATTCTTGTTTACCAACAATTTATCAAATAGTTAAATGAACAGGTTTTTATTCTACTTACAGGGTAAAAATGTGAAAAAATTTTCTTTAGGTGCTTTTTTACACTAATACTACATTCTAGGTTTAAATGTTTTTTCCTATTTCCCATATAATATTCCATAAGAAAGCACACTGAAATTATTTGTTTTGAATATAAGCTAGCAATTATGCAAGGTCACAGAGATTTGTATTATATACAATGTCTATATTGTGGTCTCAAAGAAGTAATAAATGATACTAATTTTTAAACATCAAGATTGATACTGAATATATGTAATACATGGAACTTTAGGATTTGATGTTTGCCCAGCTGGATTTTTGTCTTTCTTTGCTCACACTCCTTTCTATCTTCCTCATTGTACCTTTTTTAATGAAAAGGTCTATTTTGTGACATTGTATGTTGGAAGTGTTTAACTTTCTCTTCATTTGTACAGGGTTCCTCAGCTAAGAGTTTTCCTTAAATCTCAGAAGAGACTAGAGACTTATACTTTCCAGCAATGCTGAAACCGTTAGGACCTTGGCAACTCTTGGAGATGGACTATTATTACATAAAGAGGTGTGCCTGAGTCTCTGGAGGTGCAGATACCAAATGCTATGACTTGTGTCTGGATGAACCTCCAAAGCCTCATGTGGTTTTAGGTGGGGTTAATCAGAGGTGGCTGGATCAAGAGTATGTGATGCTGGGATTAATTGTGAGATGTTGAGATCAATGATATGTAATTACTAAATCATCCAGTGATTGGTTTGTCGTAATTCTGTATAGGATTAAGGGTGCCCCACAAATGGAGTGAGTACTGCCTGCCCTAAGAGTGAGTAGCCTGGATAAAATATAAGTGAAAGAAAGAGGTTCTGCTGTGGTCTTTTTCTACTTCATTGATTTTGCTGCCTTCTACCCACCATGAACTGCCTTTCCCCTTTGATGCCCCTCTGTCATTCCACCCTGCTTTTGTGTATGATCTTGAAGTGTATATTACTTTTTCCTGGGTGCTCCCTTCTTTCTCTGTTTCCAAACCTGCCAGGGATTGGGCCACTTTTTCTCTACCACGCCTCTCTGCCACACTGTTTCTATTTTGGAACCAGATGACCTTGTACTGAAAACATGAGTCAAAAGAAATCTCTTCTCCTTAAATCGTGAGGGTTGGGTATCATGGGCAGTGATGAGAAAAGGACTAGGACAGACGCTGGTTATCATAAACTGGGGTCATTGCTATGATTTTACCTGGTCATGTGGTTTAGAAATGTTCAGAAATGATTTATCAGAGGAATTTCTAAAGGTTTGGAGATGTTGGCTAGAAAAGTCTTAGAATGTTGAAAATTGAGATTGATGGAAGGTTCTTGTTGAAGCCCATAGGGCTGTGATCTCATAAAAATACAGACAGTAAAGGGCAGGCTCAGGAAATTTCAATTGGGAACAGACTCCACGGGACTGGAGACCATGTGTGTTATTCTCTGAAAGAAAATATATCTGCATTTTCCCCATGTCCTGAGAAGTTGCATAACATTGTGGTTTAGATCTAGAACATTCAACGATAACTCTTGTGTTCAGAGATGGGGTTTTAGAAGATTACTGGAACATGGGGTCCTCATATTCACCACTCTATTGATCCTCTGATGAGTCCACAGATAACGTGATATGAGGAGGTGGGGCCTTGTCAGAAGATGTGGGTTCCTGGGAGTGTGACTGGGAGGAGTTTGATTCTTGTACCTGACTCTTCCCTTCTCTCTCTGCTTTCAGGGTGTTGAGGAGTCAGCAATTTTTTTCCACCATACTATTTGCCATAATGTATCTAACTTGAATACAACAATGGGCTGATATGATGAGCCAAAATAAACCTCTCCTTTAAGATACAGGTACAGACTATTGTTTCCAGCAAGGGGAAAAAATTACTATGACATGGCTAATATGGTCTGGAGTTTTTGAATTTGAACTAGAGACATAGGAAAGTCATGTTGATAAGAAGTTGTCTTTGCTTGACTCAGGCTGAGCCTGATAGATGAAAGTATTTGCTAAGGACTTCCTCTTTGAGCTTGGCAATATCTTTGGCCTGGGAAAATGTTTTGACTCTGGAAACAAATACAGATGTTTGGAATTACAAATTCCCCAGATCCTTGTGGTTATGGTTCTTGCTCCCAAAATTGTTGCTTTGGCAGAAAGCTCATCCTAGCTCAGGCCCTCACAAGACTACAGTGAGGACTTAAAGAGCTCATCACATTTCTTGTTTATTTTTATCACTTTTAATGGTCATGAACATATTCATAAATAATTAACAGCAAGTTTTATTGATACTTAAACCAATTTTAATCTTGCAAAATTGGTGATTTAAAATCAATTTTGAAAATCTCTCATATTTTCTGCTCCAATTTTAAGTGGATACCGTTAATGTTTTATTTCTTTTAATTTGTGTTTGTGTGTGTGCTTGTTTTGGAAAAAAAACAACAAAATAAATTCTTTGATAGCAAATGACATATTCATTAGTTACATAAATATTAATTTCAAGTTATACTATAAGTAAAGATTATTTAGGGGTTATCTGATTTGATTTCTTCTCAAATTTAAAATCAATTGATTTTGATTTATGGGAAAAAGTGGCATGAAATTGATAGATAATATTATTTCAACTTAGGATGAGATGTGATAAGAAAAATATTGCATTTTGTTTCAGAAGTGATAATATTAAGATACCAAGATTCTACTTTAAATTTCTATACTGCAAAATTTTGTATACAGTGAACTTCACAGATAACAATCAACATGAAGTTTTCATTATTACTGTTTATCCAAAATGCCTGTGTTATTTCATTTCCCCAAATAGTGAACTTATATCAGAATCATTAGCATATATTAAACATAAATATGCATCTAATATATAAATAGTGCATTTATGTCTAGGAAAAGTGTCATCATTAAAGTTTTTTAAATTTTACTTATGAACTAAAATGCTGTAAAAATAAAAGAATACAAAACCACTTCAGAACTGTGTTCAAGTCAAATATATCCCAATTTATGTGCACATTTACCCAAATACCATATTACTTTAAATAAAATTGAAAGTGTTAGTTAATTGTCCTCACACATGGGACATTGATAAGTATTCTCCTATTCCATGCAAATTTTAAAAATTAAATAAAATATGTATAACATTATTCAATATTTGTGCTTTAGTGATGTTGACTAGAAAGTTTAATTATGAAATTATTGTCATATCTAAATTTCTTCTGTGAGAAAAAGATAAAAAGTAAAGTGAGAAAAACTATATGTAGACATCACTTTGCTAACTCTGAGTGGCCCCTGTATTTAATACTTTTTAGTAAAATGATTGTGAACAATCAAATACATACTTTTAATTTTCATAGGTGGTAATAGTGTTTTGATTTTTATTTTAAATGCCTATATATAAAATTGTACACAAGGATAGTTTACAGAAAAATATTAAGAGAAAAATAAAATTGAAACTCAAATTTTGGTTCACAATAATAAAATGTTGCAGCATACTGTACAGATATATAATCTAAAGAAACACCTGCATGTATTAAAAAAAATAATTAAGGCATAAGAAGTGGTATAATTGCAACACAATATTTTAAGCAAATATATTTCAGAGCTAAGGATATAGATCAGTGTTAGAACATTTGCCCAGTATGTGCAAAACCCTGGGTTTGACCCTTATCCCTAAAAACTGGTATTTGTCAGTGATATTGTCAGCAATATGACAGTGTGATAGAAAATAGTCCTGAGAAAAAGTCTCTAGAATATTTTGTTATAAATACATAGGGACTGGTGAAAATCTTATGTAATCTACAAAAATCTCAAGAGAGTTCTGTATGACATATTACTACATCAAATATACTACAATTTTTCTGTGTAAATTAATTATAGTGAAAGTGTACTAAAACATAGGTAGGCAAACAGAAATCACAAAGGTAAGATTTCAGAAAAAGATAGAAATAGCTTTTAAGTAGCTACAATGTCATTATGAACTATCTGCTAGTTAATTCTTGAAAAGTCAGCAGGACATGGATGAGTACACCAATCACTCAAGAGGTGGAGGCAGGAGGATTATGAGTTCAAGACCAGCCTAGAAGAGATAACAAGTTCATCTAGGCTGCATAACATAGTGAGACACTCTCTAAAGGAAAACTTGGAAAATCTATAAGGTAATAAAAATGAATACACATATAGATTATAGAGCATGAAATTAAATTGATACAATGAAACATTTTAGAAAGCAAAAATGTGAAGGCTGTTTTCTTTATTCATTTGTTAATAACCTATATCATGATCTTATCATATTGCTTAATTTGAAAATACACAATTACATTAAAATAAAGAAAATTTAGCTCTTTCAAAAATATAATAGAAATGTGGCTTCTATTATTTTATCTCATAAATATTTTGAAAAAAGGAAACAATTACAGTATTACAATAGTAGAAAACTTACTGATAAAAGAAATTACTCTGAGAACTTTAGTAACTTTTGAAATTTTTCTTATATTTAACATGCTTTGAATCACATCCCTTTGTTATCTTTTGAAATCTAGTGTTATTTTGTTTATGTATTCAATCAAATTGCATTCTTTATTTAAAATTCAAATTAATTAGAGTATGCAATAAACTTGTCTTTGTTGAATTATTTACTCCCAAACAGATATTATCATGAAATAACAAGTATGGAGCATAAGACTGGATTCTAACTTGTTTTGATTTGTTCCTGTAGTTTATTGTATTTCAGAAAAAAGAAGCAGATTTATTATTAAATAAATAAATCCAACCACCTATAATTTAAACTGTTAGTATTCATAATAATTGCATGTGTTTCTCAGCTTAAATTGAAAATATATTAAGTTAAAAATGCTTTTGTTACTTCCAACTTAGCCAACATATTGTATTCACAGCACAGTGTAGAATATAGATTGCTTGCCATCCTGACCCCTGGGGTGTACAGGAGCTGGTGCTCACTGTTGCTGTCCAGGATATCTAAATAACACCACACTGCCTAACAATCATCAGGGGAAAGTTAAAAATTCAAATTTCAAATTTCAGTCTCTCTGAATATCAATTTCATTACATCAAAATTCCTGATTTAAACCAATGTAAGTCAGGTCCTGTCTGTATTAATACACATAGATAATTCCTAATTTTTGTTTCCTTTCAATTTATGAAATAAAGTGTATCTTGTTAACAGGCATTGAGAATAGATATGGAAAATTTACACTGTTATATTGAGGTATTTACTGCAGGGTACATAAAGAAGAATATTAGGCTTTGGGAAAGATATTTAGAATAAATTAAAACTTATGAACTATGATAAAGGGAATATACTTTTAATGTTGCACCATTAGTGATGTGCTATTATCTTAGACAATTATTGCTGGATATTGTGTGAAAACATTTTCTAGAGATTTTGTCAACATGTTGATTTCATTTGTTAAAATGCTTTGTGACAGTGAAGTAATTTTTAGCCTGTGAACCCCTTTTCTGTTACTTAAAATATATGTGACGTAGTATCTACATAAGCACTATATATTTTGAATTGTTTTCATAATCTAGAGTTTTGAAAAATTTAAGTTCTCTGTTTCCTAAAAATTCAAAAATAAAGTAGAACTGAAAAAGATAATTGAAGATACTCATAAACATTTGGTTTTATTTTGACCAGTAAAATTCATAAAATTTTCTTGTCAAGATGAGGATGTGGCATGATATTCAATGTTAGTGACATATTAAATATGTAATTGGTGAAAAGAGTTTTTATAAAATAGCAATATCATATTTAAAGAAATTTACAGTATTAAAATATCACAAAACAAAAGCATTTTTAAAAATAAACTTCAAATCAATTGAAAGTAGTATTCATTAGATTATATTTCAGGAGAGAAAGATAAGGGCATAAATGATGATGGAATAAAAACTATGCCAGCAAAACCAAACATCTCCAAGTTGGATTCACAAGTAAATGAAATAACTATTTCAAAATCAGCAGCATGATGAATAAGGAAGGACATAGAGTAAACAACCAAAATGTACAATGATATTGTGAAATACAAAGAAAATGTTCAAATGGGAAGAACTGGGGGAGGAGGGTGAAGGAATGAAGGGAAAAGGAAAAAATGATTAAAAAGTAAGAAAAAAATGGAAACAATACTTTTGTAAATAAGTAGGAGAAAAGGGATTGAAGGGAGGGTAGGGAAGTAGGAAAAAAAAAGAATCAAGTTATATCATGTACAGGTACAAATTCCCTATAATGTTGTGATCATTATACATACCTAAAATATACCAATAAAAATAATTAATATTTTTTTTAAAAAGAAATCCCTAAAGAAATATTTTGTATTGACCATTGTCTTAGTTATTTTTCTTGTTGCTGAGACAAAATACCAACACCCACAAATTAAAGGAGGAAAGATTTATTTAGCTCAAACTTTGTAGAGATTTCAGGCCATAATTGGTTGGCTCCAAGGTAGGGTGGCAAATGGCAGAGAGGCAACAACAGTTCATGGTGGCAGAAGACAGCAAAAGCAATGAGAGATGGAAAAAGAGAGAGGGAGAGAAGAGAAGGAAAAGCCTCTTCCTGTCCCTTGTATTGTATGCAGGTTACTTGTTCCAGGGTGGGTGTAGCACTCACACCCTTAATCCCAACATTGGACCATGAATCAATCACATTTTCTAGAAGCCTACCCCATGACTACATGAGGCTTTGGGTGAACATCTAAGCACAAACCATAATAACCTTTTGCTACCACTTAAGAACACAGTGACAATCACAGACATTTAATAATTTTAGCTAATTTATTCTTTTTAAGAATATCACCACCATTCCATGTTTGTTGATAACTTAAAAAAAGATTACTCAATTGGTTAAGATAGTTGTTTCAAGAGTGTAGAGAATTAGATGTTCCATAGCCTTCACTATGAAGTTTGAATATGTAGATGTCTGTTATTAATGCCCCTGAGTATACTAACTCAGTCACCTATGCCAACCTGCAACTGAGATCTCAAATAGCTTTCAATGCTGTATGTCTCCACTATGCCTTTGAGAAACATTGAAAATCTATTAGTGGAATTTTCCATTTATTTTATAAGACACTAAGAATGGTTGATGGCAAAAGCGAAATATTTATAAAGCAAGTATTGTCATTTCTACTTGAAATCTAAGGATTCTGATATATTCTTATAATTTTAAAATAATACATTCCATATTTTTACATTTTTATTAAATATTTATTCATATATTTTAGGAGAAGTTGAAGGAATGGCAAGAGACTGAAGAAAAAACCCTAAGGCAAATGAAAAAGGAGTGCCAAGTGGAAGACATTTCAGTCTTGTGAGTGAATATTGGAATGGGGGACATAACTGAGAAAGATTGATATAAACATATAGTTCTGCTTCTAGAGAAGTTTTTATTTTTTCATTGCCAGTTGATGTGGAAATGGAAAAAAAAGTGAAAATGAATTTATGAAGGGCATAAAGAGGGATTTTTTCCACTTTGACCTGTACTTCCAGTATTGATTTTTATTTCCGAAATTCTCATTACAAGTGATCAGTGGGTCCAAACATTTCTGGGTTGAATGTTTCAGCATCATTATACAGTCTGGGCACTAAAAATGAAGCAAAATAATATGTCCAAGTAGGAATGATAAGAGTATCGGAGATGCATGTGAAAATGAATGTAGGTTTGGGTGCTTGAAGTCCAATCCTACATGCCATTTGAGTTAGAGATGTAGGAAACAAATTAAAGAACATCAGAGATTTATAAACTATCACTGCTTTCATCTGTCCAAAGATTTTACTTACTATAAAATGAAATTGTGAATCATAATATTATAATAAAAATAATTAAATAATAATTAAATAATTAAATAATAATTAAAAATAATTAAGAATAATTAAATCTAAACATTACCCTTAAATCCAACTAAGAAAGTGTTGTAGAAATTAATACAAAAGCAGAAATTTTAAACAGGAAATCTGCATTGGAATATGGAGCTACATTTAACACTACATGGAGATCATTATTGTAGAGCAAATAATATTGTTATAGGTAGTTCCTAGAGGACAGAATAAAATAGCTAATTTTTTACAAAAATATGAAATGTGAATATTGAAAGTAAAATGGTCATATTCTATTTATATTATGAATATTGTTAATATTCATACCTATATATGAAGAGTAACTTGCTGTTACTGTTGCTATTATTAAAGTTGTTACCACAAATAATACTGCAGACTAAGAGCAGGTCAATACTTCATACCCATACTCATATGATTTTTGAATTTGATATTTATTTCATTTGATTCTCACACAGCCCTCTAACTATTGTTACCATTTCTATCCTGTAGATTGTCATTTAGCTTTCAAATTTCAGAACTTACTTTAATGTTAAAACGACAAGAAACTGGATTAATTTTTAAATATGGGACCAAATTGGAAAATATTTGTATAAGAACAAAGTTATTTGTAACTTGTTTTGTGATGAGTGTTAATGATTTGGCTTAACATGTTTTCCAAGTACTTTCTTACTATTGAATGAGTTTTTAATGTTACCAGTGTCCTAGTTCTAGAAAATAAGAAAGAATAATAAGCTAGAAACTTCTACATCTAATGACATAAAATATTAATATGTATAGAATTTATTTCCATAATTCACCACCAATATTGCTTAATGAACAATAGAGGAATTGGATGAATGTATCCAAGAATACAATGCTATACATTTTTCTACAGAGAGATCTCTAAAGAACTCCAAGTCCGTGTAACAGTATATCATTGCTACATGTTAGGCAAAGAAGTTCCAAATTAGCATAGCTAATACATCACAAACATGTCTCCAGGTCAACTTCTTCTATTATGACAGTGGAATGAATCTGGCTAATACTGCCACAGATGAAAAGATTTTCTTTCTCACAATACCTGTTTAGTGTACATGGAATTTTGCTAATCAATCCAAATCCAACCTGTTTCTCTCTTTTTTCTCTCATTTGAACTTTTTCATATATATTATATTCACATAGGTAATGAAACACAAAGAAATTACTTTTTTTTATTTTGAAAGTGAATAACAGCAATAGAAATGTCTTTCAGAAACGAACTAATCAGTAGATATAGGTAATCTACAAGAATTTATATTTGATACTTTAAAGAATTTTAATGAGATTTCTGCCATTAAAAATGATTGAGATTTATGATGAAAAAGTTATGGAGAGATATTTCCTTGGAAGTTAGGAAATTTTTCATTACATACCACCATAAATTTGGAACATTGGACCTGGGCAAACCCACAGAACTGGTCACTCTGGTAATGGTTATAGATTATTAAAAATGTCTTATTTAGGGGACCCAAAAAAGACACATACTTTTTTATGTATGTATATATTATTTAATCACATGGACCTACTGACCAAGGAGGAGGTGATGTATCTCTCCAATGTCTGGCAGACACAATGGAATTATCAACAGTTGCTTAAACTACAGTAATGCAAATTCTAAAGATTTCTAATTGCAATAGCACTGTGATTCCCTGGTCAGTTTATTGAGTTGTTGCATATTTATTTAAGATTTATGAAAGAGATCCAGAGGCCAGTTAAGTCACTTTTTTGCATCATCTGTTGGATCATCTCTAATGTTAGGAAACACTCAATCTACTTTTCATGTAATGCTAATAACAAGTAATTTATCATGACTCTTTTCAGCAAATATGTTGGTGCTTTTGTATACACAGTAGTCACAAAGCTTTAACTTACCTTGTTTGTAGCAAATTGCAATTTTAACATGATTTATATTTTTATCACCAAAAATACTGATGAAATAAAACAAAATGAATACAATATTTTAAAATTCAAATTAAAATAAATTTCAGCATATCAACCAAATATATGCAAATTCCACACATTGTTCCTTTATATCCTCGATCATTTTTACATAAGTTCCCACCTGCTTTTGTACACTTAATAGATCAATATCTTAAAAATAATTTCAAAAATGATTTAGCAGTTGAATCTCCCTGTCAATCAGGTGTATCTCCTTTTACCTTAAATTTTTCAAGCCTTTTCTTTTTCTCTATCAATGTCCTTGCACTACCTTTTTGTCAAATTCAGTGTGCACCATAAATTTAAATGAAAAGATACTGTCAACAAAAGTTCCTTAAAATCTAAGAAATAAATTTATGTGACTTTCAATTGAAACAAAATTATCTAAGATGAATTCAACCAACCATTGAAGAAGAAATTAGTTTCATTTGTACTAAACTAAAAGATAAACACAGAATTCTTCCTAGGCCCCTCAATTTGCAAGCAAATTTAAAACATTACATGCAAGTGACAGTCTTGTTATGAACAGCAATCTGTAAATATTAATTAAAATAACTAACAGTAACTAATAGTAGTAATTACTATAAGTTAGTATATAGGTACAAATACTAACAGAATAAAATACAAATGGAATATATTTATTTAAATTTTCAACATTTTATGTCATAGATGTTGCATTAAGTACAGTATTAGATATTTTAATCTATTTCCCAGGATTATCTGAAATAATATGTGCTCTATATGAATTTATTCTATGTAGTAATTAATTTTAGTTTTGCCTTCTAAATCAGTTCCCAAGTCTCTTCTTTCTGTATCTATAGCTATGAAACATTGTTAGTCTTATAATGCTTTTAAACATCTTTGCTTGTTTATATATTGTACTATATGGATTTTATGTACATGGAAGATTAAAGCTGAACTGAGTAGTTATAAGACTAAAGGATAAAACTTAATGAAGTTTATTTATTTCACTTTTTAAAAAAATGTAATATAAAAAAGCATGTGCAATTCTGTCTTTGAATTCTGATTCATTAGGGGTTTGCAAAACTTCCTGAAACCATTACTTGAGAAATATATCATAGTATAAACAGAATCTGTTAATATTACTTGCAAAGTTTGTTCTTCAGTCTGTTTTACATAGTTTCAAATGTCTCAGAATAAATAAAATCAAGGTATCTATTTCAAAATTAGAGCCCTTTGGTATTTTCCTAAGTGGAATCATAGAGGTGGTAAAATGAAAAAAAAGAACAAAAATTTAAAAAAGAAATTCCTGTTCAGAAGTAAGAGCCAACACAATTTCAGATGGAATTGTTGGCTCTTAAATATATTAGAGTGACAATGCCTCTAATATTTTGTTTTAATAAAATGACACAAAAATTACTCCCTGAAATGAATAAAAGAAAACTTAGAAAACATAGCTACAAATTACATAATAGCAAAATATAGTAAGAATAAATACTACTAAATTGTGAGAATCTTTTTTGCAAAACATAATGATGTAGACATTTCATTATTTTAAAAAAGTCATTCCTCCCTTATGATTATAAATCATTGACCTCAATGGTGTGCATTTTGACTTTCTCAAAGGTAAATAGTATGTAATACTTCTGCTACATGTACATGGTCACAAACACGCATGCACATTAACTCCAATACACACATGCACACACATAAAAACACACAGATGCTGACCATTGTCATTAAAATGATGAAATGACTTAAGAACTGTGTTAAACAGAATAATAAACACCTCGAAAAAGCCTATTTAACACCCCTAATTGAATATGTCATTTTCTATGCCAAAAAAAACCCACAAAACTTTTCAGTTTGTGAGATGGAAAGATTATTCTGAATTCTCAGGGTGTACTTGGTTATCACAATGGGTTTTGTAAGTGGAAGATCAGAGTATAAGAGGAAGTAAAAGGAAATGATATCATGGAACCAAATTTTTGGGAGAATGGGGTTGAAGCTGGAGGAAGAGACAATGAGCCAATAGATATAGGTAGCTTTAGAAACTGTAGTGAGGAAGGACACCAGAGAGTTATTTGACCAATATGTGGAACACTGACAATGCCAAACATTGGGGAGGATAAAGAACAGAGGAAACTCATATTCATAGTTAGTGGGAAGGCTCAATAGTAGAGCCAGTTCAAAAGATAAAACAATTGACAGATTCTTGTACAAGGGATAAAAATGTGATATACCTATTTACCAATACCCTGTGGTGAATATATTCATTATGTATCATGAACATATACTAATAAAAACATGAAGAGATAAATTAAATCATAAAAATCAAAATCAAAAATTGAGCATAATGTTATGGTGTGATCCAGAATTCATGACCTCTAATATAATTCAAAGGTATTGAAAATATATATCCATAGAAACACATGAACACTGATATTTATAGAAGCTTTAGTGGTAATTGTCAAGACTTGGAAGAAACCAAGATGTTATTTAGTAAGTAAGTGGACAAAAAATACATTTAGATAATGAGATTAAGTGCTTAAAAAGAAATTAACTATCCAAAAAAATTACATAAAGGCACCTAAAATGATATTTCTAAGCCAAACAATTTAATCTGAAAAAGCAAGGTATTCTATGATTTCAACAATATGATATTTTGGAGAAGGCAATATTGTGGATTCAGTAAAGAGTTCTGTTTTCTTACAGGTTGTGTAGCAGCAGGGATTTGACTATGTGGAAAACAGAGGACATTTTTAGGGCAGTGAAAACTCTGTATAACACTATAATGATAGATCTATGTCCTTATGAACCTGTCCAAATAATTGCAATTGATAACACAAGAAGACACCACAATGCAAACAATGAATTTCAGTGACAACAATGTGTCCATGAGGGCTCATCATTCATAACAAATGAACTACTCTAGTGGAGGATGTGTATTCTTGAGGATGCTAATACCTGGTGGCAGGAAAAATGAGAGAAATTTCTGTGCTGTATTCAAAATTTTGTGAACCCAGAACTTCTTTTATAATATGTCTTTAAAATAATTTTTAGAAATTTTAGAAGACAGGAAATAATTTGTCTGGAACCTATATAAAGAACACAGCTATTTGAAACCTTGGTTTCAGTCCCAAAAGATTCATTTCAGACTTCTGACATCCAGAACTGTAACATGATAAGTATATGTATTGTGTCTCCAGTGCATTTTATGAAAGTATTATTATAAAAGTAATAAAATTAAGATTCATATATTATCTTGCTGGACATCAATGCTTTATTTTATGAATACTGAAATTCAAAAATATTTGAAAAATTTTGCAAAGAAAAATATAATATGTAAAAACCTGTAGGCCCTTGCTATTACTGGACTAGGTCAATGCATCCCAATGATCCACAGTATTTTAACAAAATGCAAGAAAATAATGCTCAAGATATTGTAAAACAAAGCTCCTTTATTGACATTATTGATTTCTTCTGTTGCTTTGCAAATTTCTATTTGCAACTAAAGTAGTTATTTACTGAGCATTTATTATTATTTGATAACATTTTAGTTCATATTATGAAAGCCAGTCTGCTTTTCTGTCAGATGGTTTCTACACCATCTTATACTCTTCAGAAGAATAGATGTAAACTATTCTGGCAAACACTCCTGATTAACAAGGGAGAAAAACGATAACATGAAATATGCATATCTCATTCAGTAAGCAGCTTCTATTATAATGTATTGAATGCAGTAACAGTGAATATCAGAAAAAAGAAGTAATGTCAGACTTTCAAATGCTAAACTATAAATATTCATTGGAATTTCCACAATAGATTCTTTATCTCAGTTCCTGACAATACAATTATATTAAAAATTAGAACAATTCTGAATATGATGATAGGGACTTTCTAGAAAATTGCCCTTTAAGATGACAACAGAAAATTGTTGTCCATTTTTCTTACAGTGGTAATGCAGGATATATCTAAAAAATATTTTTAATATAATTACAGGCTTCTTACTCAACTCTTTCATGCCTGTTGCTTAGATGAATTTTGTAGAAATTAGTAGAATCTTGTCATCAAATCTATTTTGTCATTCTCAGGACTGAAAACAGGAAGAAAGTTTTGCCAAGGCTCAGTGCTCAGTGCCCAGAGACCAGTCTCCCCATGGGTACCATCCAGTCCCTTCAATACATATATAGTTATATAGATCATATAGACATAGATATAGATATATAGATATACATATACATATATATGGAAGATATAGAAGATATAGATGATATAGAAATATAGATACAGTAGCCACGTAGATATGACTACTTCTAAAAAGCCTTCACCATATCTTTGCTATTTCTATTGCAATCAACTCCCAAATTTTTAGACACATTTCTTCTCTTTATATACCTCTATTTATCCTTCAATTCTGCAAAATATATGCAATCTAATCTAATCTCAACACAATTTCCTACACTGAGTCTTGGAAGTACAATGAAAACTTGAGAATTTGTCCTAAATATAATAATTTGAATCTAGAAATAAGTGCAGAAGTACTGTTAGCTTTTTAAGAACATGAAGGGGGAAAATCCTCAATTAACTGCATTTCTGTGCTATAGCAACTTGCAAAGTGTTTTCATTATGTTTTTAGTTTTTTTTTTCTTCTTCTTCTTCTGCTCTGGGGATAGGACCCAGGACCTTGCATGTGCTTAGCAAGCACTGTACAAACTACACATCCAGCTCCTATGTTCTTTGTAATTAAAAATGATATAATTTGCTCATTTTATTAGAAAATTGAAAAGAAACTAGAATTATTTTATCATAATACACTGCTTTGGAAAACATATTCTGCACTGTGTATTCTCTTTGTGCACAGAAAAACACATATTCCCATCGGGGTTCACGGAAGTCAGCTTTTGAATGACTTTAAATTTTTCTTATTAGCCTCAGTGGCTTAAGCAACTTAGGTAACTGCCCATATAAAATTATTTTCACCCAGGACAGGACAGGCCCCAGTGTGCAGGTACACACATGCTTCTTGCAGGTGGACCTACTGTAACCCAGACACCCTGGATTGCTTGTCTGGATGTGTAATCAGTGATACTAACAACATGGAAGTGTCCAAAGCAGCAGCAAGGAGCCAGCAGCTGTGCTCTGGAGAACTCCACCAACAGGTGTCCCAGCCCCCACATCCAGAGGAAAAGATCAGCTCCATAGCAAGCACAATTCCCATGGCAAACTTGGCTGGCGTACACAGCATATTTGTGGGATCTGATGTGGACACTATCACAAAAGTGTGAACACCGTAGGTATTTTGCTACTTTTATTCTCCTTGTATGTCTAATTGCATACTCCTTTCCTGTCTGGTTGAGTTTGTCTTGTTTTGTATGGGATTTTGTGGTTATTTTTCTTTTTTCTTTTTTGTTTTTTTCCCTCTCTTCTCTTTCTCCTGTCTACTTTTTCTCTCTTCTTTTCTTTTTACTTCTCCTTATCTTTCTTCCTCCTTTTTTTCACTGTTCAGGTTTCTTACCATTCTTTTTTTTCTTCTATTGATCCTCTTTCTCTCTTTCCTCACCTATTTTCTGAAAGTGAGTAAACATTGTTTCTTCCCTTTCTGATTATTCCTTTGCATTTTATTTCATTGTTTCCATCCTGTGTCCTCCAGTTTCCCAAACCTTGGGTGAACCTCCTTTGACCTCCAGCCTTGACTCTACTATATTTGATCTCACTCATCACTTTATCCTGTCTCCTACACATCTTAACACCCCCATCCCCTACAGAAAGGTAAAACCAAACCACTAAGGGGAAATCACTACATACAAGTACATGATATATGCTTGATTTTGTTATGTAACTTTAGAGTTTGCTTCTTTGGTTGGAGGTAGCAGGTTAATGGTAACCATAGTTTGTCAGCAGTGAAGTCAAACTTGAAACTATTGTTGATACTAAAAGTACTACTTTAGCCAGGATGTCATATATGTTATAATCAGTTTTACTCAAGCATATCATCATGCTGTGATAGAATGGGGTCATAATCAACACCACAGTCCAGTACCAAATATTGGATGCTGAGCCAAATAGTAACTTTTTATCCTCTACAAATTGAGAAGGTAGGTTATTGGGAGAGCTATAAACAAACACCTAGATATAGAGGACAACCCCTAAGAACAGACATGTTCTAGGGAAGCCTTGATACTAGTTACAAAGCTACCATAAGAAATTCACAAGAATAAATGTAGAAAATAAAATAAAATAAAAGACAGAAAATAGAAAATGACAAGACACAGAAGTAAAATGCCACCCCAGAACCCTAGCCCTCAGAGCACACACCTGGAACACAATAAGATAGACAAAATTGGAAGTCAAACAGTGGAATTTTCAGAGATAATAGAAAGAGAATTATAAAAAAAAAAAAAGCAAGAGGAGAGGCTACAGAGAAAATGCTCTCTTTGGGACAAAAAGAAATGATGCTTAAAATGAATGATATTAGAGAAGAAACAGATAAAAAATACATGAGCTTACAAAACTGATGGAAACAAAAAATGACCAAATAGGAAAGAAACAGAATCCATGAAATAGATTCAAACAGGGATCCAAGAGATTAAACTCTCCATTGAAAGTATATGCAACAGATTGAAAGGCTGAGAGGATAGTATTTCAGATCTTGAAGAAATAATTATAGCAAGTAATCAGAAAAGAAAGATATATTAAAAATAACAAAACACCATGAAATACAGTCCAACAGATATGAGAGGATGCAAAGAAGAATAACATAAGGTTGATTGGGGTCAATGAGAAGGCTGGAGACAGCACAAATGCTATAAAAAACTCTTCACAGAAATAATGTCAGAAAATTTCCCAAGAGTGGATAAAGAATTTGACATACAAATAAATGAAGTGTATAGAACTCGAAACAGTGATGAGCAAATTGAAACTACACCAATACATATAATAATCAAGATTCCAGAAATTCAGCACAAGAACAGAAGATTAAAAGCTTTTAGAGAAAAGAAACAGATCACCTATAAAGACCATCAGAATCATGGCAGACTTCTGAACACAAACACTCAAGAGGAGCTTTAAGTATTTCAAGTCCTGACAGAAAACAACTTCCAACCTGGATTCATGCACCCTGCAAAACTATATATGAAAATTAATGGAGTAAAAAGATACTTCCATGACAAAGAACATCTGAAGAAATTTATGACCACTAAATCTGCACTACAAAGTATATTCAAAGATATTCTATTCAGAGAGAAAAATGACCACAATTCCATGAACAACAACAGAAAGAAACCATCAAGCAGGGCAAGCAAGTATACAGAGGGGAATAACAGAATCAACATCAGGAAAATAACATGACAAAGATAAGCCAATAAAAATCAGTTACAATCATTAATGTAAATGGCCTCAATTCACCAATCAAAAGAAACAGACTGGGAGAATGGATCAAGAAACAAGATGCAACAATACACTGTATACAAGAAACATTTAAGTCGAAACAAAAATTCATAGACTGAAAATCAAATATAGAAAATCATCTTCCATGTAACAGAAATGAAGAAAAAAGCAGGGGTACCTATCCTGTTTGCAGACAATGTGAACTTCAAATCAAGAATTATCAGAGATAAAGAAGGTCACTACATACTTGTTATGGGAAAACTTCAAGAGGAAGAGATGACACTCATAAATATGTATGCACCAAATGTGGGAGCAACCAACTATATAAGAATTATTAATACACATGAAAAAACACATAAGCAATAACACAATTATAATGGGGGATCTTAATACCCCATTGTCATGAAGAGATAGATCAAATATACAAAATATCAGCAAAGAAATATCAGAACTGAACCTAACATGTGAACAAATGGACTCAGTAGATGTTTTCATAGTGTTGCCCCCAACATCATTAGAATAAACATTTTTCTCAGCTGCACACAGGACATTCTCTAAAATAGACCTATATTTGCACACAGAACATGCTTAAGTAAATGCAATGGAATTGAAATTATCCCATACATATTACCTGACCATAGAGCAATGAAATTAGAAATTAATAGTAAAAGAAACCACAAAAACTCCATGAACACATGGAAATTAAATAGTGCCCTCCTAAACAACCAATCGGTCACTGATGAAATTAAAGAAATTAAACAATATCTACAACTAAGGGAGAAAGCAAATATAACATATGGGAACTTATGGGATGCAATGAAAGCAGTCCTAAGAGTGATATTTATAGCAGTGAATTCTCATATCAGGAAAACAGAATGGGCACCAGTAAGCTAACTAATGTTGTGCCTCAAGATTCTAGAAAAAAGAAGAGCAAGTCAAACACAAAGCCTGTACAAGGGAAGAAATTATAAAGATCATAGCAGAAATTAACACAATGGAGACTAAGAAAACAATACAAATAATTAATGAATAATAGAGTTCGTTCTTTGAAAGAATAAATAAAATTGAATAACCCTTAGCCTACCTTATCCAAAAAAAGAAAGAAAAGTCTCAAGTTCATGCATGGAGGAATGAAATGGGTGAAATCACTACAGATACTATGGAAATTCAGAAGATCATCAATACCTACTTCTAAAATCTTTCCTCTCATAGGGTAGAAAACACTGAAGAAAAGAGCAAGTTCCTAGATACGTATCAGTTACCAAATCTGAATCAAGAAGATATTAAAATTCTAAATAACACAATCTAGTGAATTAAATTGAGTATGTATTTAAAAACCCACCAACAAAGAAAAGTCCAGGTCTGATGGTTGAATTCCACATAGCTGAATTCTACAAGAAATTTAGAGAAGATTCAATATCAATACTCCTCAAACTATTTAATGCAATTGAAATGGAAGCAATACTTCCTGTCTCATTCCTGGATATAAATAGTCCCCTGATAGCAAGACAAGAGAAAGTCACAACCAAAACAAGAGAACTACAAGCCACCCTCCCTAATGAACTTAGATGCAAATATATTCAATAAGATACTAGCAAACAGAATGCAAAAAATCACTTAAAATTTATGCATTCTGACAAAGTGTGATTCATCCCAGTAATGCAGGAATGGTTCGACATATGCAAATCAGTGAATGTAATACATCATTTCAACAGAACCAAAGAGAAAATCACATGATTATTGCAATAGAAGCAGAAAAAGATTTTGCAAAGTCCAGCACTCATTCATGACAAAAAAAAAATCCTAAAGAAAATTGGAATACATCATCTTTACCTCAATCTGATGAAAGCCATCTATGACAAACCAACAGCCAACACCATACTAAATGGAGAAAAACTGAAAGCTTTCATTCTAAAATCAGGAAGAAGCCAAGGATGTCCACTATCACCACTCCTATTCAATATAGTTCTGGAAATATTAGCCAGAGAAATTAAACAAGAAACAGAAATAAAAGGAATAAGGATATGAAAGGAAGAAGATAAAGTATGAGTATTCACAGATGACATGATACTCCACATACAAGACCACTAAAACTCCACAAAAGGATCCCAGAGATAATAATCAAAAACTGTAGCAAAGCTGAATGCAAAGTCAACACTCAAAAATCTATTAAATTCATGTACACAAACAACAAACACAATGAGAGAAAATTAGGGAAACTACACCATCCATAATAGCATCTAAAAATTGAAATATTTAGGAATCAATCTAACAAAGTAAAAGATATATACATTGAAAATGACAGTACTCTGAAACAGGAGATTGAAAGATATTCCTTGCTCATGGATAGGAAGAACCAACATAGTGAAAATGGCCACACTTCTAATAATGTTATACATATTTAATGCAATCCTGATCATAATACCATTAACGTACTTCCAGATCTACAGAAAATATTCCTATAATTAATTTGGAAGCAGAAGAGACCGAGAATAGAATAAACAATTCTGGGCAACAAAGGCACAGAAGGAGGCATCACAGTCCCTATCTTGAAATTATATTATGAAGGTACTGTGGTAAAATCAGGATGCTATTGGCAAAAAACAGACCAGAAGATCAGTGGAACAGATTAGAAGATGCAGGCACATCTGCAAACACACTCAACCATCTTATCATTAGATAGCCTCTTTAATAAATCGTGCTGAAAAAATTGGTTTTCTATATGCCGAAACTTAACCTAGACCCGTGTCTATCATTATGTACTAAAGTCCAAATATATCAAAGATCTAAATATTATAAAAGAAACACTGAATCCACTGGAAGAGAAAGTAGGTAGAAATCTTGAAGTCATAGGTGTAGGCAGAGATTTCATGAAGAAAACACAAACTGCACAGGAAATATTCAAAAAAATCAACAACTGGGATCTTACGTTATTAAGAAGCTTTCACACATCAAAAGAAATCACTAACAGAGTGAAAAGAGAGCCCACAGAATTGCACAAAATTTTAGCCAACTGTCCATCAGACAAATGACTTCCATCTAGAACATATAAAGAATTGAATATACTCAGAAGTCTAAATTTAAAGACCCAATAAAAAATTGGCATCTGAGATGAATACACACTTCTCCTATGAAGAAATACAGGTAGCATCTACATATCAAATTCTGAATGTTGAAAATGGGAAGTAAAACATAACACTCATTTCATTCCAACATAAAATAATAAACCATTTGAAAAAAACAAGCACTATGTTCATTCAGAGCTAGTTATTAATTTTCAGCTTTGAAACTCCACTAACTTCCACTTAAGAACTAATGTAGAATGATGAAAAGAACAACAGCCTCATCTAATAACATTATATATCTGGAATAATGGGCAAAATCATAGATTTTCTTGAGAAAAGAGTCTGGAAGGGGTCAGGAATAAAAGGAAGAGGCAGAATCATTTAAAGAAACATGTGTTTGCAAGCCAAGAATATTAGAATGTGTTGAAACATAAAGCTGAAACAGATTAAAAGATAGACATTCTTTCAGCTAATTTAAAAACACATGACTTGTAGAAATTTAGGATGAAATCTTATTTGTTCTTTTTTTTTTTTTTGTGGGTACCAGGGGGACGACCTCAGGACCTCGCGCGCCAACAGGCACCCGTGCCACTGAGCGATATCACCGGCCCCTTTTTCGTATGTGGGTTCCGGGAGTCGAACTCGGGCCCTCGCGCTTGCAAGGCAGGCGCTTACGCCGCTGAGCCATCTCACCGGCCCTCTTATTTGTTCTTAAAGACAATCTTCAAAATGCTACTAAAGGGATACACCACTAAAAATATGTAAAGTAGACTTTATAAAATTTAATGTCTTCTAGTTCTTCAAAATACAGTGTTAAGAGATAGAAAACAGAATCAGGGAGAAAATATTTTCACATGATACACCTGATAAATTACTTCAACCTGGAGTATAAATGGCTCAATAAAAGAACAATAGATTTGAAGAGAGATGTTACCAGTTAAGTATATCAGATTATGTTTACTATTTTTAATAATTAAGGAATGTAAATTCCATGAGAATATAGGTATGATTACATGCTTATTGAAAGTTAATAATAAGAAAAACCCAAACCTACAACATGAAGTACTGGCAAGAAAAACATGGAAAGCTTGCTAATTCAGAGCATTTGGGATTTACTCCCTGAGATTCCAATAAAAATGATGTTAATTGAGGGTCCAATAATGTGATTATCTGACAAGCACCCATAAAAAGTCATGTTTATTATCCTCGAAAAATATTTCTGGTAACATTGTAGTACAGTGCTTTTTTTAGTCAACCTAAAATTTTATTGCCTGAAATAATAACAAGAAAATACTGCATTACTGAATGTAAGATTTCAGGGAGTAAACTGGAGTACCATATTCACAACTATTCTGATATCCACATTATTGAAATACTTAATTATGCATTCTTGATATTCTTACTATTTACATTTGTAATGTATATATTTTCATATTAATTTGGACTCTTAAATGTTAAGTAAAATATCCATATTTTACAACTTTCCTGAGTGAAATTTTTAAATCATTTTATTTATTTATTTATTTATTTTTGTGTGTACCAGGAGTCGACCTCAGGACCTCGCATGCCAGCAGGTGCCCGTGCCACTGAGCACTATCACCGGCCCTTTTTTTGTATGTGGGTTCCAGGAGTTAAACTCAGGATCTCGTGTTTGCCAGGCAGGTGCTTATGCCTCTGAGCTATCTCACCCACCCCGAATCATTTTAAAATCAAAGTAAAACTTTTAAGAATTTACTCATTTGGATCTAGAGCTTGGTAAGTCTGAATCTTGAATTTGTTTCTCTCTCCTTCAGGCATTACTTCTCTACAAAAGTACATTTCAATGTGCACCACGATGTAATACAAACAATTTTCCAACGCAGGAATAAAGGTAGTACTCTACAAAGTATTGGGAATTCTACTGACCAATAATGCTCATCTATCATTCAGGATTGCCTCACCTGGAATGAATCATCTGCCAACATAGTTCCTTCTGCCAAGGTTAAACAGGTTACAAAGGTTAAACAGTACTGCAATGTCAATCCACATCCACAAATTTCTGTGGATTTTATCAATTTTTAGCCCCCATGGGTTTTACTGAAGTCTTCATTGAGATTTCTTCACAACTAAATCTTCCCTTCTGTTCAATACTGCTCCCTTTTCCTTCATTCCACCTGTGATTCCAAATATATATTTCATTTCTGATAAAAATGTGACCCCCTTTTAACATGTATTCAATTTCTTATCAATGGAACCTATAAAAATAAATTTATATAGCAAGAGAATATATATATATATATATATTGCTTTAAATATCCAATCAAATATATTTGCAGTACTGGGAATTGAACCCAGGGCTTTGCACATATTAGGGAAACATTCTACCACTCATCTGTGTGTGTGTGTGTGTGTGTGTGTGTGTGTGTGTGTGTGTGTGTGTGTGTGATACTGAGGATTCATAGTCTTTTATTTACATTTTATTTCAAGACAAGCTTTAGCTAAATGCCCAGGGTGGAATTGAATTGAATTTGCAAACCTCTTGCCTCAGCCTTCCACAGTACTAGGCTCATGCTTTTAAAAATTTCATTTTTGATATAAGGTCTTGCTTATTTTCCCAGGCTGGCCTTGAACTTGTAATCCTTCTGCCTCAGCCTCCTGAGAAGCTGGTATTACAGGCAGGTGAAACCATGCTAGGCTTAAATTAAAGACTTGGGAGGAGTTTAGTTTGAATCATTGGAGTCAAACACAAATACATCCTCATGTACTCTTCCAGGGAAACTAATTTAGGACATATTTAATGTTAAATAATCTGAGATCACAAGAACTATCTCAACAGTCAGAGAAGAAAGATCTTTCTCTACCACTGGACCCATTTCCAGGGATTTTTTTCATAATGGAAAATTAGTTTCAGTTCTGTACCATTATCTCTAGCAATAGATATAAAGTATACATTTATAATGTTCCAAATCCTTATATCATTGGAAGAGGTACAAATGTGACTAGAGTTCCAAAAACAGGTTGTAATTCATCCATGAAGGACCTTGAGAAGGAAGGAGAAATGATTGCCAAGTAAATGAAGTAAATATTTATTTATTTATTGTTTATTTATTTATATGCATTTTCTCCACTAAAAATTCCCATATCAGAATATAAACCATAATATAGTGGACATGACTTGGTAAGTTTTTTATCTTATCACTAATTTAATAAAATAATAATTCTAATATAGATTTCATGAATTTATTACTGTATACTTGCATTAAAATACCTACAATCTGGTGATTCTGCTTTCTTCTAATAAGCTGAATTGTGTCTAATCTAATCTTGTTTTATGTCATCTGATTCTCAGTGTCTCAGAAGAGGATGAGGTACACATTTGGAGGAAAATCTTTAAAAACATAATTAAGTGTTTTAAGATGGGCCTTCATCTGATCTGTGTACTGTCTTCATAAAGGGATATTAGGGAACACATATACAAGAATAAAATTCTGTGAAAACAATGGATAAGGATGGTCATCTATACGTCATGTAGAGAGACCTCAGAATGATGAAGAGATATATTTATGTTGTTGAAATAACACATAATAATCTATTGTATTTGTTATGACAGCCTTGGAAAACTAATTCTTTACTGAAAGATACTATTTACCATATAAAATTTTAAATGTAAACAATAATTCATAAATAAGTAAAAGTAATTATTGGCACTATCATAAATTTATTCATGTATAAAATTTCATGAATACTATAATTAAGATATACATTATGACTTATAAAGATATTTAGAAATGTAGTGCTTCATTAGTTTTGCTTTCGTGTGTAAAAAATGGTATTTATCACAAGAAAACATGAAAATAATCATACTCATTTTGATTTATACAAAGTAATGATTATTCAAAACAACCATTTAGAACTTGCTAAACTACAAAATTCATGCTCATCATGTATATAATAAAATAATTTTATATTAGACTAAATTATAACACTTAATCAAAATCATTAATATTTTATCTTATACTTCTAATGTAAATAGTGTATAGAACATAAAATTTTTCCAAATCTTCTTTAACTTGTTGCTTCCTTATGGGCAAACACTACTGATAGGAGTGAAGGGCTATTGACAAAAAAATCCAAAATATTTGGCATTTTTTAAATAGCTATTGGCTAGTAATATGTAACAATTGCTCAATATTAGATGATGTTCCAATACACAGAAGTAGCAGATTTTGCTGTGTAAGTATTGCTTTATGATACATGTGAAGTAGATATGACACAAATCCTAGAGCTTTAGGGAAAATTGATAATTCAATATAATATCACATAACAATTATTATTAAATTAATTTACAAAACATGTTAGAAAGGAGATGAAAAGGTGAATTAAAATTAAATGAAGGGCTTATCTTTTGGTCAGAAAGTCAAAGGTAGCAGTGAATTATTGCTCCTCTTATATCAAAAATCAAAATAGAGAAAGAGAGAGAGAATAAAGGAGAGAACAAAAGAGACACAAAATTCAAAATTTGAATGTATGTTTGTATGTACTATATGAATGTTAATATGACATGCTTTCATTTTCATTGACAATATTGTTTTCAACTATTTAATGATTTTATACATGTACAAATGTTTTGAGAAAACCTCAAATTACATTTTCCTATAGTTTCCTAAAATGTTAAAATATCATATCCACTTTTGTCCTATATATACATGCATAAATGCATAAATATGTGTATACCTATATGTATTTGTGCACATATGCATACACACATATACACATTTCTATATTTATTTCTACTTAACACTTTAGATTTAGATATACAGATTATATATGTTACATTGAGTATATATTATTTGCTAAATTGAGAATAAGCTGCAGACTGATGAACTCTCTCTGAACATTTCAGAAAGTTATTTTATAAAAATTTGCAACCAAATTGCAGGGTTTTAAATCAGAAAATTAATAATGAGTTCAAATTTTTTCTAATGAGCAGACCTTATTCATCTGTTGCCAATAGGTCTAATAATGTATATTATACCAAACGCAAAATGTAGATCATGTTTTGCATTTAGTTTTCCTGTCCCACTATTGTTCTTTAAACTGAAAGTGTTCTTTGTTTTTCATTATTTTTCCTAATATTGATATTTGTACAGAATAGTTGTCAGTTATTCTGTACAATATGTTTCAAGTTGGGGTTTCTAATGTTACTTGAAAGTTAGTCTGCTTTTATTTTTTTGAATTGAATAATACATAATTAATGTTATATTCTTCCAAAACTGCATCTTCTTGAAAAGCCCATGGGATTGATAGGCTTGGGCAGGGTGACATTAATTTTATTCACATTGTTAAAATAAGAAATGGGAGGTTTCTCTAAAAGAGATTACTGTTTGTTATCACTTGTATTTCATTATATCTTTGGAGAACATACATTATCCTCATAAAATGTGTGTATACTCTTTAAATTTTCACCAAATACTTTTAGTATTGTGTGAATTATTTTCTAAATAATTTTTTTTAATTTTATTTTAAAGAGAAAAAAGATAAAATAACAGTGAAACAGATTTTCAAAGTTGGTTAGTAGGACAGTTACAATAATTCATACATTGCATTTTGTTGTCTTCATAGTAGTTATTCAGAGTACAAGATGTAGGCATGACATCTTGTCCAAACAATATTAGCACAAACCATTTTTTCAGTGAACTAAGAGAAATTAATTGTATAATTATTTTAACACATGTACAGTTTTTTCCTTTTTCTCTTTCTACCTTCTCCAATCCCCCATCAGAGTTTTTCTTTTCTTTTGAACAGTTTCTTCCCAGTTCAATATATCTATTGTGCATTTTGGATCTTATCTACACTAGTGAGACAATACAATGTTTATACTTGTGGGTCTGATTTATTTCACTTATGAGTATGGTCTCAAGTTGCATACATTTATCTATAAATGTCTCCAGTTTATCCTTTTTATGGCTGAATAGTACTCCATTACATAAAAAGAAAAACACATTTTTTATCCATTCTATTTTTGATGGGCATTTGAGCTCTTTCTAAGACTTGGCTATTACAAATTGTGCTGCTATAGACATTGGTACACATATAGAGCTGTGTTATGTGTTATGTTTTTAATTCTTTTGGGAAGACACCCAGAAGGGGAATATGTAGGTTGAATGGGACTTATAATCCTAGTTTTTTAAGCAATCTCCACGCCGATTTCCACAGTGGTTGCACCAGTCTACATTCCCATCAGCAGTGGAGAATTGTTCTTTTTCCCCACAGACCCATCAGCATTTGTTATTGGTTGATTTTTGGATGATAGCCATTCTTTCTGTGGTAAGCTGGAATCTCAGTTTTGTTTTATTTTGCATCTCACCAATGACAAATGATGTCCTTTTATTTATTTTTTCTCTTGTATAATTGCTCTGGCTAATGTTTCCAGAATTATATTGAATAGGAGTGGTGATAATGGAGATACTTGTCTTGTTCCTGAATTTAGAGTGAAAGCTTTCAGTTTTTGACCATTTAATATGGTGCTAGGTGTTGGTTTTTCATAAATGGCTTTCATCACATTGAAGTAAAGACCATATATTTCAATTTTTTGTAGGATTTTTATAATGAATGGCTGTGGGACATTGTTGAATGCTTTTTCTGAATCTATTGAGATGATCATGTGATTTTTGTCTATTGTTCTGTTAATATGGTATATTGCATTTATTGATTTTCATATAATGAACCATCCCTGCATTTCTCAAATGAATCCTACTTGATCATAATGTCTTCATGAATTGCTGCATTCTGTTTGCCAGTATCTTATTGAGGATTTTTGCATCTATGTTCATTAGGGAGATTGGCCTGTAGTTTTCTTTTTTGGTTGGGTTTTTACTTGTTTTGGAATCAGGGTAATACTTGCTTCATAAATGATTTAGGAAGTGCTGCTTCCAATATCTTTAAACAGTTTCAGCATTATTGGCATTAGTTCTTCTCTAAATTTCTTATATAATTCAACAGTGACTAGTTCAGGGCCTGGCATGTTTTTGCTGGTAAAATTGTTATTACATTTTATTTCATTGGCTGATATCATTTTATTTAGAATTTTTATATCTTCTTGATTTAGTTCTGGCGATTTGATTGTGTCTAGGTATCTGTCCATTTCTTCTTTGTTTTCCATTTTATTAGAATATAGTTTCCCATAGTAGGTATTGATGATCTCCTGGATTTGTGTGGGATCCATTGTGATTTTACCATTTTCATTCCTAATTACTTGAATTTGTGTTTTTTCTTTCTTCTTTTTGATGAGGTTTGCTAATGGTTTATCAATTTTATTTATTCTTTCAAATAACTAACTTTTTATTTCATTAATTCTTTGTATTGCTTTTTTAATCTCTATTGCACTGATTTCTGCTTTTATATTTATAATTTATAATTTCCTCCCTGATTTCAGCTTTGGGTTTGATTTTTTCTTCTTTTTTTTAAGGTTTGAGGTTCAACATTAGGTTGTTTATTTGAGCTCATTCTGCTTTGCTGATGTATGAGTTCATCAGTATAAATTTCCTTCATAGAACTGCTTTTATTGTGTCCCATATTTTTCAGTATTTTTATTGACATTATCATCTAATTGTATATATTGTTTAATTTCATTTCAATTTCTTCTGTGACCGATTGGTTTTTCAGAAAGATGTTGTTTAATTTCCATATATAAATACTGTTTTTGTGATTTACTTTTTCATTGATTTCCATTTTCACTGAGCTATAGCCAGATAGTAGGCATGGTGATTTCAATTCCTCTACATTTACTTAAATGTGTTTTGGCAGCTAGTATAAGGTCTATTTTCGGGAACATCCCATGTACAGCTGAGAAGAATGTTTATTTTCAGGTGTTGAGGTGGAACAATCTGTAGACATCTACCAAGTCCATTTGTCCACAGGCATGGTTTAATTCTAATGTTTCTTTGTTGATTTTTTTGTCTAGTTTATCTATTTGTGACAGTGGTGTATTAATTTTGTTAGGTGTATTAATTTTGTTTGCTATGATTTTGTTAGTGCTTATTTGATTTTTCATGTCTGTTAATATTTGTTTTATGCAATTGGGTGAACATACGCTTCATGCATAAATATTTATGATTCTTATTTCTTCTTCCTGGTGTTTTCCCTTAACAACTATGTAGTGACCTTTGTCTCTTTTTACCAGTTTTGGCTTAAAGTTTGCATTGTCTGCAAATAAAAGAGCTACCCCTGATTTTTTCTGGGTTCTTGTGTCATAGAGAGTTGTTTTCCATCCTTCAGCTTTTAGTCTATGAATTTTGGGGGGTTAAATGTGTTTCTTGAATGCAGCATATTGTTGGATGTTGCTTTTTGATCTACTCTGCCAATCTGTTTCTTTTGATTGGTGACTTGAGACATTTCTGTTGATGGTTATAAGTGATATGTATTGACTTTTCTTTTTCATGTTTTCCTTTTGTTAATTTTCCCTGTCTTTCTCCTTTGTTTAATTGTATGCCCTAGCTGGTGTCTTTTTTGATTGGTGTTTATGGTTTGTGCTCTTCATTATCTCTTTCTAATATGTCCTTCAGAGCATTCTGTAGAGCTTGTTTATTGGTCATAAATTTCTTCTGATGTTCTTTGTCATGGAAGTGTTTTATTTCTCTATCAGTTATAAAAGATATTGTGTGGTACATCAATCTGCATGGAAGATTGTTTTCCTTTAGGGATGGAAATAGCTCACTCCAAGCTCTCATTAATTTGAGGTTTGTGTTGAGAAATCTGCTGATTCTGATCAGCTTTCCTTTATAAGTAATATGTTTCTTTTCTCTAGCTGCTTTTAATACTGTGTTCTTGTGCTTAATTTCTGGAGTTTTGATTATTATATGCCTTGGTGTAGGTTTGCTTTGGCTATGGAATTTTGGGGCTCTATATGCTACAATTATTTGTATATCAAATTCTTTATACATATTTGGGAAGTTTTCTTCCATTATTTCTGTGAACAGGTTTATAATGGCTTTCATTGTCTCCATCTTTCTCACTAATTCCAATCTTATGTTCTTCTTCTTTGCTTCATCCTGCAGCTGTTTCATTGACTTTTTTGTGTTCTCTTGTGATTTTTAAGATATTTTTCTTTTCCTGGTCTCTAGTCATGTTCCTGTCTTCTACATCTGATGTTCTATCCTCACCTTCATTCAATCTGCTGTGTATATTTTCAATACAGTTTCTAATCTCCTGCATTTCTTTTCGGATCCATTTGATTGATTCCATTTCTTTTTGGATCCATTTCATTGATTCCATTTCTTGTCTATGTTGAGCATTCTTGGTTTCCATCATTTTCCTGAGCTCTTCTATTTGCTTATCTGTGTCTTCTTTAATATCTTTTATTTTGATAGTCAATTGTTTTTGAAACTTAGTGATTATTTTTTCTATGGCCGCTCACTTTTTGTTTTCACTTCTACTGCTATCATTTCAGAGATTTCCATTTTTTGGCTTCTGATTTTCTCAACCTTTTTCTATTCTGGATTTGTCCTGGGTGGGCTGGGCATTTTTTATTTTATTTTGTGTCTTCATCTTGTCATTTTCTATTTTCTATTTTATTTTGTTTTCTGTGTTGATGCTTGTATATTTTTTTTTTTTGTGGGTACCGGGGGGTCGACCTCAGGACCTCGCACACCAGCAGGCGCCCGTGCCACTGAGCAATATCACTGGCCCCTTTTTCGTATGTGGGATCTGGGAGTCAAACTCGGGCCCTCGCGCTTGCAAGGCAGGTGCTTATGCCGCTGAGCCATCTCACCGGCCCCGATGCTTGTATATTTACTATTAGGTTAAATAGTCTTATCACTGGTATTGAAGATTTCCTAGAAGTTGTCTGTACCTCTGGATGTCTTCTATATGCATGTGACTCTTCGTCTTTATGTCTGTCCCTATAACATACTTTTCCAATATATTAAGACTGAGGAGTCTTTATCTGTTTTACTTAAGGACCATTCCTTTGGTTCTGTATTATGGTATGAGTTATGACCCCTTATAATTGCAGTATTGTCACTTCTCTCAGCAGCTGCACCATCCTGCATTTATGGATTAAGTGAGAAGCCAAAATCAAACTCCACTTGCCAGCCACCCTGTCTCAGGGCAATGGAGGAAGAGAGGAGCATAAACATACTCTCCTCTTGCTGGTAAGGCCACCCAGGGTCAGTGGAGTAAGGTAGGAGTGTAAACTAACACTCCTCTCACCAGCACCACAGTCCCAGGGCAATGGAGGAAAAAGGAGCATGAACTCAGACTGATTAAATAAATGATTGTAATTATGTTTTCAAAGTGGTGATATCTTATTTCCTTGTTTTCTATTGTAACAAAGGGCTTTCCTTTCTTATTATTTCTTTATATTTGGTTGGACATAGAAACTTGTAATTTATTCAAAAGTTCATAATCCTTTATTTGTTTAAAATTGAAGAAAAGAATTTCAAACTCTTCCTTATGTCTTTTGTCCTGTCATTTTCATTTCATCATCATTTTGTCATTTGCCAGACCACATATTCCAGATTCACCTTCGTTTTCTGCCTGCAGCCTGAATTAGGCCTTTTCCCTGAAAGTTCCAGTTATTTTTAACAAAGAATTGTATGTATCAACCATAACTTGGACATGAGTTGAGAATCATTAGATTGCTCTAGACTTAATATGTGAATATGTACATGCATATATGTATGTATCTACATATGTATCTATTTAAAACTAAATTATACTTAATATATATCTGTACTTATAAGTATATATTATCAATATTTGAAAGTATTATGAAGTTGAATGCCTATGTATTTATGCCTACATAGTATTTACACTTTAAAAATACCTCTTGTTTTTGCCTACATGCATGTGTATTTGAATGTGTACCTGTATGTGTTTGTATATAAACATTGTAGCTGACACTGATACCTCCCATTCCAATTCAAGAGAAGTGGCTCATTATATCTTTCTTTTATTGTGTATTTACAAATTCTATTTCCACAGTAAAAATCTAAGATCAGGTTATCCATAATATAGTTATATAATCATTCAATCTTTGAATGTCAAACTTGTAGTTTCAATTTCTAACTATGCTTCTTGAAAAAATAAATATGGGCTGGTGAGATGGCTCAGCGGCATAAGCGCCTGCCTGGCAAGCGCGAGGGCCCGAGTTCGACTCCCGGAACCCACATACGAAAAAGGGGCCGGTGATATCGCTCAGCGGCACGGGTGCCTGTTGGCGTGCAAGGTCCTGAGGTCGACCCCCCGGTACCCACAAAAAAAAAAAATAAATAAAATAAATATGTTGAGTTCAGTAGAATCATTTTTTTTAGCCTGAGGATATATCCACAAATGTTAAGAATTACATGGGTTAATTCTTTTCTATTGACTTCACACTGACTTGGTTATTTATTGAAAGATGATTACATTTGTTTTCTATTTATTCAATTTTGCAACTTTCCATTCCTATGTTTTTGAAATTAAATGAATGTACAGATGTAGCTCTAATTGATATCTAACCCTTGGATATATTTTACATATTCATGTGCTACAGTTTGACATTTCAATGTATACAATGTGTAATAATCAGAACAGGATATTTGGCACATATACCTTACTGCAAGTATTTATCCTTTCTTTGTGTAGAGAATATTGAAAATATGTTCTACTAGGTATTTTGAAACAATTAATTGTTGTCAACCATAATTACTTAATTTTTCTATATAGCATATAATCATTACTTCTTTGTCTGTTGCATGATAAATGTTCAGCACTAATAGATTTGAAAGTTAAAATTAAATAAAACTCATGTTTTCTGAATAATTAACTTAAGGAAACGATACCATTATTGCTTTTAAACTAATAACAACATTAATTTGAATTAATATGATAATAAGGCAAAAAATAATTTTCCTATATAATTTATTATTTAACATAAATGACATACTGAGATATGTATTTTAACAACTCTGTATATCAGAACACTTAATTTCAAACATTATTATCCTATATTTGTCTATTACCCAGAAAATTTTATCCTTTGATATTTTTAAAAATAGAAATACTCCAGTATTTTGGTATTATCATTTAATATTCTCTGGGTATTAAATGAGTTTTTCTATTTACATTTATATAATAGAGTAATGTCTCATTTCCACCCCTCCAGTTTTGAATTTTAATCTAAATGATTAAAGAAAAATCCCAACTGGTAGTAAATGATCAAGTAAAATTCTACAGGAGATAAATGAAAGAGAACTGTTACTCAAGAATGATCAAATACATGAAGCAGAGATTTCTAGTCGAATAATATGAAATCTCCATGGATGGATGATTAAAATGTTGCCATGCTTCAGAAAGCTCAATTATTAGCAATTTTGGTTATAGATTAAGATGAGTGAACACAGGAAACAGTTTTACCCATGAAATTAAACCAATAAACACTTCCCCTGTGACAGTGTCTCTTCAAAATAACAAATTATTTATTACACATATAGAAAGTATTCTATTGTATTTTATGGTTAACTTAAAAGAGCCAAGCTATGTAATTTTCAATGTAGAACTGAGCATATGAAACACAATCCAGTTATATAAATGTATGACATTAAAGAACAATGATCAATTACTATGTAATTATTAACTTATGTACAGTAAATAATATATATTGGAACATTTCATGACCTTGAGAAATATAAGAAAGGCAAATTTTGACAAACATAGACCCACTCTTCCATTGTTGCAAATTTTATCCAGATATTCATGGGTTAAATGTCCAAATAGTGGTGTTTTTATTTAAAATTAAAATACCAAGTCATTATTAGAATAAATGACATTATATATATATATATATATATTTTTTTTTTTTTTTTTTTTTTTTGGGTACCGGGGGGTCGACCTCAGGACCTCGCCCAACAACAGGCACCCGTGCCGCTGAGCAATATCACCGGCCCCTTTTTCGTATGTGGGTTCCGGGAGTCAAACTCGGGCCCTCGTGCTTGCAAGGCAGGCGCTCATGCCGCCGAGCCATCTCACCGGCCCGACATTATATATTTTAATTATGACATAATCTATTTTATTTCAAATATATACTAGTGATGGACAGGACTTTGATAATACATTATTTGTTTAGTAGCTTTTGATTTTCTTTCCCATGATAAGAGAAAAATGCAGAAAGATATAGGTAGCAAGTAAAGAAATATCAAGACATAATGATGGTATAAATAATGTATTAAAGTACTGGGTTTGAGTTCTAAAAGTAAAAACTGTTCAAACAATAAGTGTGAGTGCATAATTCCATTCCATATCTATATGATATTAATTATGGATAAAGTTTAAAATGATGTTGATTTTCGCTCTTAACTCTTCAAACTCTGAAGTAACATAGTAGGGATACCTGAGAAATTTGATAACATCCTCAGTTTATTAAATAAGTAATTTCAGTCTTTGAATAATACCATAAATGAGTAGACACATTTATCAATTTACACTGTTTTCTGATATTTTTCTTTGTGTAGAGGTTTAGTACATGTTATACAACAATATTCCAAAAATTTTATCAAAAGATCATGAGAGATATGTCAAATTTAGACAGTATATTTAACAAAGTCTATTTTATCAAATAGAAATAAAAAATGATGTATTACATCATCAGTAAGAGCACAAGATAAAGAAGGATACTGAGTCAATTGTTTTGTAAAATTCTTTATGCTCAGAACATGTATGTTTTTCAAGGAAATTGAATTTTTGACATCTTCCAACATATTGTGGTGCAAATATCATCAAGTATTTTCCAGCACTACTAAGTGTATGAATCTGTAATTTTATGAGTTTCGGATTATATCCAAAGAAAGAAAATTTAAAATTAGCTTATAAAACTACACTTAAATGCAATAATTATAGTATTCATATTAGTAGTAACAACTTAAAGGAACTGTAAAATTACCTCTTGATTTATAAGCACCATCTAATCAGTCAGAATTTGCTCATGCCATGAGGAATTACACAAAAGGCAAATGACTACTATGTTTTCTCAAATAAATTAATTAATTAAAATTAGCAAAAAAATTATTAGACACTTACATGAAGCCCAATTTGATTTTATAATCTTAAAGAAATTCATGGATTCTTAGCAATTTACCTCTCTAGAAGGACCTATGGAGCTTCCCCATTATACTGAATTTGGTTCCAAATAGTAAAGATATGGAACGGAACAAAATAGATAAAAAACCCTCACCCTTTTGTGGTTATAGTTTAGTCAGTCTGTGGTGGTGAAAATTAGAATAAATGAAAATGTACAACACATCAAATGACAAGTGTTATGATATAGGAAAAAGAGAATGTGTTTAAATGGTGATCATTTTAAATTTATGTTGAAATAACATATTATACGGGGTGGGTAAGTTGGACTAAAATATTAACTCAATTTTGTTGGGTGGCAGTTCTCTATGGAAACTTGTTCTGGGTAGTCAGAACAATTTAAATTATGGCACCCTCATAAACAATGTGAAGTTCATTTTCATGGAAGGAGGATAAATAAGTTGTCATATCAGTTATAGGATTTTGCATGTTTCTAAATAGATATTATGAGTTTTTAATCATCAGTTAGTGTATTGTGGTTTTCTCTGCACCTAAGAATGTAGGGAAATTTAGACATTTATGAATAAAAATGTATCAGCACCAAATTAACATTAGAGTAAAATTTTAAGGGAAGTGAAGCCATTTATATATTAAAATGATAATCCAGATTGAGAAAAGAGAAAATTCTGTTCACTTGAAGAGGGTACTGCCAAATTGGAGCAATGAAACATTATGAAGTATATGGTGCCAATATATTTGGTTCAGCTGCTTCTGAGATAAGAGAAGATAAAAACATTTACAAATTAGAAGATGAATAGGGGTGTACTAATTCTAAAAGTAGTTGAGTTCTCCCTGCCTTCTCACTACAGTTCTTACTGATATTGCATAATATAAATTGGCATGTTGTTGGCTACCTCTATTCTATGCCTCCAAATGGAAATGAAGGAATAGAGCCTTCTAATATGCCATCTAGGCCTATCAATTAAAGGCCACAAGAACTTTCCAGTGTATGAACTGCATTATCTTGGTTGAGTGAAGTGGATTATTGATATTAACCTATCATTAGTGAAAATTTATACCTACTTTTGCTCTAAGGAACAGGGAATTAAGTAGATCTTTTATGACTATTATACTACATGGATTCAAATAATGGGAACGAATTCTAAATATGGGGCTATGGGCTAGAAGTCTTCCATGAAAGCTTAAAAGCTAACAAATTTGCTTTGGTTTGTAGTTTATACAGTGTTTCTATCATATCACATTTAATACTTCTCTTTTGGTTCTAAGGAAATGTAACTTTATACAAAGATGATCAAAATACAAAATGGATGCTTAAATTTCTTTAAAAAATTATAATAGAACACTTTGCCATTAATCTCCCTCAAAATATTCCCCTTTCTACTAACATGTTTATCCCATCATTCTTGTGACTCAACCAATTTCTGAAAGCCCTCTTTGACAGTCTTTATATGGTATGACAATAATTCCATTCATGTTTCTCATGTGTACCATCCAACAGAAATGTAGGCTTGTAAAAAAACTGCAGTATGTCATCATCTCTCTTATTCACTGGATCTGGCACCATGTGAATATTGGTTCTTTCCTAAAGTCACAACGACTAGGAAAGATAAAAATAAAGATCTACTTAGGTATCAGGGAACCACGACCAGACAACTAAAAACAATCATAAAAGAAGATTTATAGAACTACTTCATAACATGGCAAGATTGACCGGATAAATGTGCTTGAAGTAAGGAGAGTATCGCGATGGGGCTTAATGGCTATGCTTCTTTTATATATTTAACTTAAACATTCACTCTATTTTACAAGTATGCCTTGTAGGTACTCTTTCCTCTTAATAGGCCCTCTAACTAGTTCCTTTCACTTCAGGCAATCTATATAGTTTACTTTTTACTCCAAACTAGCCATTTATGTATACACTTTTCTAAATTATAATTTCTGTCGCACAAGTTCCATTTACTGCAAAGCTGTCAGTACATTTACAAAAATTTCTTTCAGAGAGATTCTTATAGGATATTCCAAGCTGAGATAAATTTTAACTGAAAAAAGGAGAAAACCAATATGTGACAAAAAAACCTATTTTCTTTTTAAACATACATTTTGACAATGAAAAAATTAAATAATTGGAAAGTGAATATGAAGATTGTATTCATTTCATATTCATTCTGTCGTGATTTCTCATAATCAGTATAATACAGTGTTTAATCATTTGTGATTTTGCTGCAAAATACTTAAATTTGAATCTCTGCTCCATAATTTATTCCCACTGTGTTAAAAAAGTTACTGAATAATAATATTTTTTAGAAGTATTTTGATATAACACTAGTCCTAACTTTAGAAAATTATGGTGGGAATTAATATATGTAATAATATAGTGGAAAAATTGTCCAAATGTGAGTTGGAAGATATCATTAATTTATATTTTTAAAAAAAATAAAATTTTATTAAATGATAAAATTTAAAAGTCAATAATTCATATAATAATTCACATTTAAAGTATACATCAAATTAATTGGAAAGTTTCACTCAAAAATAATTTTCAAAAATTTCCTATTTTCTGTTTCACTATAGAACTCAATTAACATATTATACTTTGGGATATTTTCATACAAAATTATTTATAGTTTACATGATTTTTAAAGCATGGCCAAATTTAAATGTGCAGTCTGATTTTATGCCAGAAGACAACACACTTTATACAGATTTTATCACAAGTCTCAAATTGATCATAGGACTGAAAGGAAGTGGTAAAACCCCATTACACTGTTTGGTAAATGCTGCTGTCTTTGTAGGTAAAATAATTTATTTTGATGAATAGTTTCACTTCCTGCCAGCCAATCACTTACTTTATATAGAGAGGAGAAGAAAGCAGATGTTAGCTTTTTTGACAGTTTTAAAATTTTGCAGTGTGATTTGATAATATATTTGAAATTAACTTTGTGGGTTTAATTCATTACTTGGAAGATCTTGACACTATTATTTATGGAATGAAAAATCAACATTTAAATGGATAATTTTGAATTTCTCCATGTATTTTCATTGGCATCAATATAAAATAAAGTGAAAATAATATAATTAGCCTAAATTTCTATTTTTTAATTTAAGAACACATATTTTCAAATGAGATACTCCACAAAGTTTTGAAATAATGAAAGCAGTTTGAAAACTTTACTGCAGATACATTCAGAAAAACCATTCAGAAAAATGTATTGTTTCTCTAGAATTCAAATATTCAGTTCCAAAAATTTGAAGGTTAAGAGGAAAAATGTTAATAAAAAGACCTTCATTTTACTAAGTGCATTTTCATAATAAAACTGATGTCATTTTAGGAGAGAAAGTATTAATAAATGTGATATGTTTTGTTTCAAGCCACTATATGACACCTGATAGATTTCCAATGAAATCAGAAATCCATTTTGTGGATTATACCTTTTTGTACATAAAATTTCATACTTTATTTTAGTTAGTATTGATATGATGCTTTAAATTTTGGAAAATTATCTCTCCTTGCAATGCCATTTATCCTCAAAGGAAAAAAATAAGTATTTTGTCAAATTCTCAACTGATGCAGCTGAATTCAAAAGAGCTCTATGAGGTTTTCTAAGGCAAACTCAGTAGTGAAGAAACTGTAAGACCAAGCTGATATAAAATATTTAATATTGAGTTCTTATACATTCTATTCTTTCTTTTATAAAATGTGTTTTATTTGTGCATGTTTGTAGTATAGTAAAATGTGGTTTGTTTTATGAAGTTGGTATATGCATTTATCATTTTTATTTCAAAACCATTAATCCCTTCTCAATTTTCACTACCCTTCCAATTAATCCCTTCCCATTCCTAAAAGTTTACTTCCTTTTTTGCTGTCCATTCTTTTTATATTTTTTGTTTTCTCATATAGATAAAATATTTCTATATATTATATATTTATATATTTAATTTTTTGAGTCAGACTAATTTCACTTAATGCTTTCATCTGTTGTGATATTGTCCTTTATACCTGAGTAATATAACATTGTGTATATATACCACATTTTATTTATCCATTCATCTGTTGATGGACATCTAGGCTATTTTCACAGCTTAGGTATTATGAATTGCACTGCTACCACATTTCTGTGAAAATAAGGATCATCCAGAGATAAAAAATGCCAGTCCAATCAGCCTATCTTCTCCTTAACTGCCATTATAGAGTAGCCAATCAGCCAGACAATAATGAGGTATAATTTGCATGACACTGGCCATTATCATGGTAAGAACCAGCTATTAATTACAGCTGAAATTTATTTTCCAGCTAGGCCTTATTTTTGTTAAATGCAGTACTAGCATAGGTATGCATCTATCTCTATAGTGTGCAACAAAAAATAAAACTACAAACCAGTATCCTTAATGAAAAAAGATGCAAAAATGATTACAAAGATTCTTGCAAAGAGAATTCAATAGTACATTAAGATACACAATGTTCAATTTTTTAAATCCTCAGAATGCAAAGATGGTTCAACATATGTAATTTAATTAATGTAACATAACACATTAATATAATCAAGAATAAAAATCACATGATCATATCAATAAAACCAGAAAAAAATCTTTGACAAAATACAGAATCCCTGCACTATAAAATCATGCTGAAAATAGGGGTAAAATGATGTTACCTCCAAATGATACAAGCCATATATGACAACCAAAACCAACATCATACTGCATATAGAAAATATGAAAATAAATATCCCTTAAAGTCAACAGTGACACAAAGTTGTCTACATATACTTACTCCTGTTTTGTAAGTACTCAAAATTTTAGTCAGAGCAATAATGCAGGAGAAATAAAAACAAAGTTTGAGAAAGATTTAAATAAAAGGGAAGTAGTCAATTTATATCTCTTTGCAGATGACATGCTTCTTTATACTGAAGATCTCTAAAAGTTCAACCCAGTAATTTTAGATCTAATGAACATATTTGGTAAACTGGCATGATACATAATCAACACCCAAAATTTAACCATGTTTCCATGCAACAAAAATTAAGCCAACAGGAAAGAAATCAGGAAAACAATTTAAGTCACAGTAGCTTCAACCAATAAATAAATACTTAGATGTCAATGAGGGGAAAGAACTTTATAATGAAAACTGTCAAACTTTGAAGAAAGAAATGGGAGAGGACATTAGAAAATAGACATCCATTCTTCTTATATCAGCAGAAATAATTACCAAAAGAGATCTAAAAATTCAATGCAATCCCTATTAAATACTACTAACATTCTTCAGAAAGAAAAAAATCAAGCTCCTGGATTTCATTTGGAATTAGAAAAGAACCACAATAGTCCAAACAACAGTAAACAAAAAGAGAGCAATGCTGGAGGCTTCACTTCAGCAGAATTCAAGTTCTAATTTAAATTCAGATAAAAACAAAGAGAAAAAAGGCAAACCTAAAGCATGTTACTGGAATAAAAGCAGACAGGTTGACCCATGAAGTGGAATAGAACAATAGAAAGAAACCAAATTACCTACAGCCATCTGATTCTTCACAAACAGGCCAAAAATTATGCTAGAGAAAAGTCACTCTCTAACAAATGATGCTGGAAAAACTGGATATGCACAAGCAGAAAATTTAAACTAAATCCTTATCTGTCTCACAATAACAAGCAGGTATTCTCCCTTTGTAGTCTCACAATTGCAAAGGTGAAAGATTTTCCTTTCAGAAGAGTCTTAGGGTAACATGTGCCCAAATGGTGGGAGCCCAGATAATTTGTTCCTCAGAATTGGATTCATAGCACTCAGCAATCCAGGCACTCAACCTCAAAAACCAAGAAAGAAGGAAGTGTGGCTATAGCTTTGACTGGTAGAAGACCTTGGCATCATCCACATGGTGCTGATTTTTTGTGCACACAGAATGCAAAAGCTGTGGAGTCATGAAGGCTTCAACCCAGATTTCAGAGGAAATCCTGAGAGGCCAGGCAATGTTCCCCTGAAAGGGTAGTGTGTGAAGCTGTGAGTGTGAAGCAAAAGATGCAGTGGAGACCCCAGAAGGTTGGAGAAGACAGGGACATTGATTATCCAAGGAAAGTTGTCCCAAAAGAGAAGCCATTGAAGTTACAACCACTGTCAGTCACATGGGGCAGAGCCACCCAAGCTCTTTGGAGTTACCATCTTACCACAGTTTGCACCAGATGGTGGAATGGAACTGTAAGATTTAATGTTTGCCCTGCTGAATTTTCATCTTGCTTTGTTCCTATTCTTTTCTATTCCCTTATTTCTATGTTTTGGAGTGGGAATGATTATCTGGTGCCATTTTATTTTGCAATTAACTTTCTTTTCATTTGTACAGGAGCTCCCAACTAAGAGTTTGACTTAAATCTCAGAGAAATATTTGGACTTGAACCTTCCAGCAATGCCAAAATTGTTAGAAAATTGTCAAATCTTTGAGATGGACAAAATGCATTTTGCATAAAGTAATGTGTAAGAATCTTTTGGGAGCTGAGTCAGAATGTTATGGATTATATGTAGACATCCCCCTAAAGCTTCATGCCCTCATAGGTGGGGCTTTTGGGAGGTGACTGTATAACAGGTGTGTGATACTAGATTAGTCCACTGATTGGTTTATAGCTGGGTGTGATGTTGGGAGTTGAAGCCTAGTGGGAAAGTGTGAGTCACTCTGAAAATGGATATAGATATATTATATATATATATATGCATATATATATATATATATATTATTTCTCTCAGTTTCTCTGGAAATATACATTTAGTTTCTCCATGCCACCTTGGAGCCAGCTGACAATAGACTGAAATCTCTACAAACTGTGCGCTAAAATAAACCTTTCCACCTTTAAATTGTGAGTGTTGGGTATTTTTTTCAACAATGACAAAGAAATCAAAAAGTAAATGTTCTATTATATTACTAAATGCTAACATATAATACTAATATACCATGATTTCTTATTCATTCTTCACTTCATAAACATTTGAATTATTTCTACTTCTTAGCTATTAGGGAAAAATGTCCTTGAAATAAGTGCACAAATTTTTGAGTGACAATATTTTTTTAAAATTTTTCTTGGATATACAACCAGGAGAAGAATTGTTAGAGCTTATTATAACTTGATAGTTATCAGCTTGAAGAACTGCTATATTCTTTTCCAAAATAGATTTTTTATTTTATATTTCATCAGTAATGTAAGAATGTTGCAATTTTCCTAAACCTTGTCAACATTTATAATATGTCTTTTGTGTGTGTGTGTGTGTGTGTGTGTGTTACCAGGGCTCGAACTCAGGACCTCATGTGCCAGCAGGTGTCTGTGCTGCTGAGTGATATCACCAGCCCTTTTCTTGTATGTGGGTAATGGGAGTCAAGCTCAGGCCCTCGTGCTTGCCAGGCAGGCACTTATGCTGCTGAGCTATCTCACAGGCCCTATAATCTGTCTTTTTATTATAACCATCATAGTGGATGTGAACATTAATTGTGATTCTTATTTGCTTAATGGCTAATGATGTCAAGCATATTTTGATATTCTTATTGATTATTTGTATTTGTTTTTGGTGGGTACTGGGGGTCAACCTCAGGCGCCCATGCCACTGAGCGATATCACCAGCCCCTTTTTTGTATGCGGGTTCCAGGAGTCGAACTCGGGCCCTCGCACTTGCCAGGCAGGTGCTTACACCGCTGAGCCATCTCACCGGCCCTGTATATTGTTTTAAAGAGAAGCATCTATTCATTTTATTGGTCCAAACTGTGACTGTTTTTTCTCTTTTGTATTAACTTGTAAGAGTTCTTTAAATGTTCTAAAAGGTAGTCTGTTAGCAAATTTATAATTTGCGATCATGTTCCAAAGAAAATAATATGCAATATAAATGAAAAATTTGGGTCAGTGAGATAGCTCAGTGGCAAAAGTGCCTGCCTGGCAAGCTTGAGGTCCTGAGTTCTACTCCTGGTACCCACATAAAGGAAAAAATGGCCAGTGATATTGGTCAGTGGCACAAGCACTTGCTGTCAAGCACGAGGTACTGAGATTGAATGCCATTAACAACATAAAAATATTATTTTTTATGTTTCATTTAAAATATATTAAAAAGAAAAGAAAAGAAAAAAGAAAAAGGGCACATAAAAGAAAAGGTGCAATTAAAGAAAAGGCACAATAAATCAATACAGTCCTCTCAGACAGAGCATTTCAGTTAGCGTTCCAGTGTTGGGTTTCAAAATTCATTTGTTTTAATATAAACTTTAAAATAAATATCTCAATATCTTTAAAAAAAAGCTTGCTCAACTTTGATTGGAATTACTAATAATTTATAAAGTCTGAAAGTTTTGACACTCTACCAAGATAGTCTTTGAGTCTTCATAGAATATATCATCAACTGTTTAGATCTTAGATTGCTCTAACATTTCATAAATTAATTACAGATTTCTAGTGCATAGTTTGTTATTTATATGAACTTTTTCATTCAATGGTGATTGGTGCTTTTATATTTATTATTCAATGCTGGTATATATACAAATTCACATTTTTATATTGAATTTATGTTTTCAGTACTCTCTATGTGTACTTTTTCATTCCATGATTTCCTTTTTTATTTTTTGATTCTATGATTACAATTTTAGTATTTTCAGTTTAAACAAACATGGCAGTTATGAAGAAAGAGTTTCATTTTTCTTTTCTAATATATAGATATACAAGTTTTTTATCTAATTCCTATGAAAATGCTATATACATCCCTTTGGAAGTTTAATATAGAATGTATATTTGCATTTTTCCTGATAAAAGAATAAGAATTATCTCTTACTAATATCAGGATATTTTTTATATTCTTTGTCATGTTAAAGATGTTACAATGGATTTCTCAGTGTTTTTTGATGTTCATAGTCATTGAATGTTTTATCATGATCACTGTTGGATTTTGTTAAATATGGTTTCTTTATGATTTATAAGCTAATGTATTATTATCTTCTTTGCCAAGTTGATATTGAATTATATTGTTTGATTATTTCAAATTTTAAACTAACCATGTATGGTTGGAATAAATTCTACCTGGATATGGTATCAATTTTTGTGCATTGTTGACTCAACTATTAATATTTTCTAAGGATTTTCTCCTTTATTTATGAAATATATTTGTCTTTAGTTTCACTATATTATAATGTCTTTATCTTGTTTTAATATTAGGGCAATCCTGGCCCTATGAAGAGAGGTAGGAAGTTTTTCCCTCTGTTATTTTGGGAAGAGACTGCAGTATTTACATTGTTACTTATTTAATCTTTTGTATATTTCACAAGCAAAATCATACAACCTTTATGCTTTTTGTGTGCAAGTTATTATTTATTTATTTAGTTTATTATTGTTATTCTGGTTATTTCTTCTATTTTGCATGAGATTTAAAAGTTCTGTCATTTAAAATATTGGTCTCTCTTTTTTTTATATGAGAGTACTGTGAGTCAAACTCAGGAGATCATACTTGCCAGGCAGGCACTTATGACACTGAGCTATATCACTAGCCCTAAAATATTGGTCTCTTTAAACTAAACTAATAAATGTGTTAAACTGGCAAGGGATGTAGTGCAATGGCACATGCACCTGCCTTGTAAGTCCAAGGTCCTGAGTTCAATTCCCAGTACTAAAAATAAATAAATAAATAAATGTTTAAAGCTATCCTAGTTTGTATTTCGCTTATTATGAACATTTAATGACCATGAAGTCAGAAGTAATGGCATCTTTTCACCGCTGATATTGCTAATTTGTATCTTATCTCCTTTTGCTGTTGCTAGTGTTCCAAGATTTTATTATTTTAACTGTTCATTTCAAATAACCAGCTATCATATCACTGATTTTCTAAGTTATTTTCATTATTATTGATTTTTACTCTAATATTCATTTATTTTCTTGTCTTGGAAAAAATAGTCTCCCCTTACCTTTGGCTTTCTAAGGTAAATATTAGGTTATTGATTATACAATGTTTTATTCTTTTTTGAATAAGAATTTTTCTAAAATTTTCTTTACACATTCATTTTCCCAAATCCTTCAACTTTGGATATGTTGTGTTTTCATATTTATTCCATTTTAAAAGATATTTAATTTCTCTTTAGAGTTTAAAGTTTATTTTCAAAGTATGAATGTTGTATTTTCAAACTCCTAGGGATTATCAAGCCATGTGTATATTATTTAAATGTAGTTTAATACCTTTTTTCTGAGACCATAGGTATATGAGTTATTCTTTTAAATTTGTCCAGGTGTGTTGTGCAGCCTGGAAGGTGGCAGTCCATTATGATGAATATTCCATGTTGCTTTTTGGAAATGTTTATTTTGTTTTTGTTTCATGTAGTGTTACAGTTTGTATCTAGATGTCCACCCAATGCCTCATGCTGTCATAGGTAGGGTTTCTCTCAGGTGAGTGTATCTAGGGTGTATGATGCTGAGATCAAGGATGTGATCTTGGGATCTATTCATGGTGAGATGCTAGGATCAAAGATGTGAGGGTTGGCATCCTGGATTAAATAGACAGAAAGAGGGGTACAGTCATATACCATTTTACATATTCTGACTTCCATCTATCTATTTAACTATCTATCATCTATCTATATCTATCTATCAATCATCAATCCATCTACTATCATTTACCTACCTACTGAAATAAATCAGTACATAGCATGTTTCTTATTAAACATTCATTCAGTTTAAATAGGAAATTTATCTTGAATCTGCTGTTTCAGGCCACCTTTTATCACCTCTTTTTACTTGGCATTTTTCTGAATATGTACATTTCTATATCTATCTTTTTCTACATCTATATCTACATATGTCCATGTTTCGTATTTTTACCTGTTTGTGATTAAATATTATTTTAAACAAAGGTATATTACTATAATGTTATTATTCTAGAAATAAATTTTATTTTATTAGTGTGGTTATCTATGATCATTTAATATGTTATCCTAATTTAGGATCACTAATAGCATGAAAACAAACCTACACACATATGTACTTCTTCCAAAGCCATGGGTCTTTTTAATGTCAGCCAATTAGAATTTGCATTTACTTAAAATATTATAATTTAAACTTTTAATGATTCAATAAATTATTAAGAATATATTATCATTAATATTGACCGTACTTTTATCTTGATATTTCAAACTAATATAACCCTAAATACTTGAAATCTAAAGAATAAAGCTAAATCATATTATATTTTGAGTGAAGGAAGATATATAGAGCATTTAGAGTTGTCAGCACATTAAAACAACTATTTGGAATATAGGAGAGACCTAGTTCATCTTGATGTTAATGGATACAGTGGTTTGAATGGGGAATTAGTGTGTGTGTTTGAAGCTAATTAAGGCACAGTTGTTAAATGTCACATCTGTTGTTAATAAAGCATATGGTTTTAGGATTTAATCTTGCACAGATTTGGCATATTTAACCAATATCTGCTTATATTTAGATCTGGAAAGGTTTTATCCTCTTCTGGTTTATTTCCATTCAGTACCTGTAGTTAGAGTTTAATCATGGATATTTGAAATAATTTAGTATGACTTTCAGTGATTTCGACTTAAATACTATCTAGAATATACAGTGAGGGAAACTGTATCCAGAATTGTAATTTGTCAAAGTAAATGTTAATGGGTTTACTTGGGTACTAGTGTTTGGCCATATCAATATCACTGTGCTATTCAATAATTAGAGACAATCTTTTCCGTCAGGGGACTCATCTTGTCACTCTAGAAGTGTCACTAAAAGTAATGAAGAATAATTTTACAAAGATAAACATTTGTACGAACAGAAATCTGAGTAAAATGAATACAACTTCAATTTTCCTTTTAGTAATTTTTGAATTACAATAGCTCTGGAGCCTGGAGAAAAAACATATTAACTATTACATATTCTAACATTATAACCATTTTGGTCACCATAAGATTTTCTTGAAGTCATCTATTCTTGAACATTCCAATCATATATGCATTATTTTATGATATATTAAGACATAAATGGTGATGTTACAGCGTTTTGATAGTCAAAAATTAAGGGCTTTGCTTAGCCATGTAAAATATTTGGTCATTCTAAGATTATAAGAACCCTGTGAGTGATTAAGATTTTTAAAATACAACTTTTGTGCTCCTTTATATTTGAATTTTGGAATTTTGAGCATTTTACATTAGTAGTAACAAAATATTCAATTTCTCTAATTTTTTCACTTTGGCATTTTAGTCAACTCATTTTGAACTGACTCTATCAGTGTACTGCAGTGGTAGAGCACAGCAACAAAGTGAAAGAAGTAGAGCATGGAAGTAATCCTTAGAGTGTTGGTATTTTTTTTTGAGATTTATTTTATGCTCTGTTTCACCCATGCTCAACATCAGTCATATTGATTCAAGAGCTTTGTGTCACATCCTTAAAAAACACTTTTCCTTATTAACATTTACACACTTTAATCCTCAATATTGTTCCTGGCTTTTATTCCTCACTTCTAAAATGAACAGAATCATATTTTAATATATATTTGCTTCACATGGAAATATCAAGGAGGTTTATTATAAATTAATTGGACTATTCAATATTATAATATTTTAAACAGAAAAACACAAAAGAAAAAAGGAAATCAGAAAAATCAAGCAACTTCATGAAAATCAATTACATTTTTTGTTTGTGCATGTTTCTTTCAGTGTAGCAATATAAAAGTTAATATCTGAATTCTATATTTATATTAAAATAATAAATAGCTATTAATAATGATGTCCATGAGTATTCATTAATTTAGATATTATCTTCAATTAAAATTACATTAAAATTCAAAACTATATGTTTTAAAACATGCAAATGGATCACTTTCACACACCAGTTAAAGTACTTCCACACGGGCCGGTGAGATGGCTCAGCGGCGTAAGCGCCTGCCTGGCAAGCGCGAGGGCCCGAGTTCAACTCCCGGAACCCACATACGAAAAAAGGGCCGGTGATATCGCTCAGCGACACGGGCGCCTGCTGGCGCGCGAGGTCCTGAGGTCGACCCCCCGGTACCCACAAAAAAAAAATCAAAAAAAAAAAAAAAAAAAAAAGTACTTCCACAATAGTTTTTATGATGCATTTATTGTGTATTTAGAACTTACTTCTTCATTGTTCCCATTAACTTATAAGTTTAACTAATGTATGATTAGATACCTTATGGAAGGGAAAAAAGCTTATGCCATATATCATCTTTTACAAGCAAATATAGCTGATTAAATGACAATGGAAAATAGATATTGCATTGATTTAAATATATATAAAATAAAAATGGTTCAATAATAAATAACCATGTTTTATTTGTTTTATTGATTTGTGATTCTTAACTCAAAATGCAACATAGATTAACCTAAGGTATATTTTTAAAAAACTATAAATAATATCAAAGAATGTATACCCAACTTTCATAACTGTAATTTAATTTCTAAAATATCTACCTCATTGAATCTTGGAATTCTTTCAAAAATGTTTGTATTGAAATACAAACTGCAAATATACATTCAAACAGTAAATTTTTAAAAAGATTCATATGTCTACTTGTCTGACTAAGGTAGCTTGGTCAGTCCTTTGTTTTTTCTCTAAAATAATATGAACCTCAGATGCTGGCAGAATCTAGAAAATATTTTTGTCATTTAGGATGTAATGTATAAATATAAATGTTACCTATTACTGTAGTTATTAATGAGCTCAGGAAGAAATAATATCTGGAATACAGAGAAGGGAATTTAATGGTACAAAAATGTGTTAGAATTTTGCCAAATGATTTATCATTATTTTGAAGAAATGATTTCATGTTATATTATTAACACTTTATCTTCTAATTTTAGTTTTCTACATTTCATTTTTAAACATTTAACAAATAATTTGCTTGTTCAGACATATAATATTTTATATAGTTAAGATGAACATCATACTTTTATATATGTGTACATTGTGATGAAATTACCAAAATAAATATATCCATCATCTCATATATTTGCAAATTTGTATTTTTCTAAGAGTATTTAAGTTATACTCTGAAAATTTATATCTGGAGATTTAAGTACATTTTGCAATGTAGTAATAAATCATTGAAATTTAAATGGGAAAATAAAAGATGAAAACATAGAAGTTTTAATTCGGTTCTTAGTAACAAATTTGCTCTCTACCTGTATTGATACAGCATCTGATAATTTATGTATTCAAAAAGATGAATTGCACATGTTAGCAACAATGTCCATTGTTTTCTTCTTTCTAATACTTCACAAGCTCACTCCCTATTACCATACGTATTTGAGTTAGGCAAAGTAGTGTTGCCTAGACATAAAATAACAATATATTAGGTATTTATTTGCTCACTCATTTCCCACATACTTGACAAAGCCTTCTGGAGAGTAGCTTATTTAACAATTCCCTTTTTTAAGGAGTTTCCCATTAGTGATAGACTTAAATCAATAATAAATTTCCATTACCATATTGAATGTATCCTGGGCAAAGTATTGGTGTTACACACAATATGAAGGGTACCCTGTTACAAAAAGGAGGTTAAGCAAAGAAAGCTTTATGGAGCAGAAAAAAATGTGATACACATTCTGAACCATAACTCTATATTACTCGTAAGAAGGAGGAAAGAACATACAAATAAATGGTTCCAAGAAAGAGGGGGAAATGCATAGGAATAGAGCTGTGATAAGAGACTGGTGTTAGGACAAATGATCATTTATTTTCTTTTGACAAGCTTGTTCTGAGTAACCCATGCTGTCTTTCCTCTATTAACAGAATATGACATAGTACTGCCTTCTCCTTCTTGTGATTATGACCTAAAGGCCTTATTTTACTTTCTAAAACAATTTTTAGAAAAGAGCAGGACAATTTTTTTTCTGATTTTGTTTATTAGTGGTATGAAATTTGAAACATTCTTCTGTCAGGAAAATACTGATATGTATTGTTTTGGCTCAATATTATTTTTTGAGTCAGTGAAAAGGAGCTGAGTCCATAATCCCTATATTCCTGCTTTTCTCTCCTCATACTCTCTTAATCTCAATTGGTTATAATCGGTGCTAGCAATGTAAAGAGAAATTATTAAAGGCTTCAGTTAAAACTTTTCTCTTGAACTAGATCTATTAGTAATCACAGGTAAGAAATATTCTGCCTTTTTAAACAATATAATTGACAAATTAATGGGTATCAGATAGCTGAGAGAAAACCAACCTTTTGAATTTCTCTGCAAAAATAACTTGTTTTTCTATAATAGTTTTAAAATGAAAGATCTAATGAAATGTAAATGCTGGTATAATAAGATAATTCAATTTTTTTATGTAACATCTGTTCATAGGAGCCCTTCTGAATGCTATGTATTTGTATAACCAGAATATCATCCCATGGTTTTGAAGGGTATACAGAATTAAAGAAATCTTATTTAAAGAAAAGCAATACCTTGAAACACAACAATAACATACAACAAGTCTGGACATAGAACCTCTATGTTTTTACAAAATACACCTGACTGCATTTTCTGTTTCTGTTTTTATTTACATACATATATATTGGAAATGTACATGTATGCATATAAGAATTTACTAATATATACGTAAAAATATCTTCCTCAAAGATCTATAAGTCAACACTGTTGATATACAATTTATACACATTAAATTTAGTTTTAGTTTTATACTTCTAACTGTACAGTTTAATTATAAATTTAATTTGTACAGCTTTATGTCTTTTGTCAAGATATACAGCTTCTTCTGCTAAATGCAAAGTAGAGAATATCTTGGGGTGATAGAAATATTCTAACAGTATTTTTCATAGATCTTATAGTTTAAGGACCAATAAATCTCTAACCATTCTATCTAAATGTTATGCTATCAATCTCAGTATCATTTAGTTTTAATGTTTTTTGTGTCCAATTGATCAAAGTTATTTCAATTTGCCTGCTACCTAATTTCAATTAAATTTATCCTTATTTATTTAATGGTAATGGATACCCTGCCTTATGTGACCAATACAAAATTAAAATGAGGAAAATAAGTCATTGAAAAACAACCAGCAACTTATGAATCATTAATTAGATTACTTCATATTTAGTAAAAATTATTTAGCTAATAAACAACTTTTTATCCAGAGTGGAGAATTTTCTTCAGTAATGGTAACATTAACAATCAACAATTCAAACCAGGGCACCCAATGCAAGACCTACTTACCAGTACCTGGCTTATTAGGAACCAGAATGCACAGCAGGATTTGAGCAGGGCGTTAGCATGCAAAGCTTCATCTGTATTTACAGCACCTCCACCAAATACCAAATGAGCTCAGCCTCCTGTTGGATCAATGGGGGCATTAGATTGTCATAGGAGTACAAACCCTACTGTGAACTGGGGCCTGCAAGAGACTACGGATTTTGATACTTACAAAAATATATTGCCTGATGATCTGATGTGGACCTGAGGTGGTCTTGCTAATGGTGTGGGGAGTGACTGCAAATACTGATTAATATTAGGAAAACAACTTGACTTCACAGAGTTCATAATAAACCAATCGCTTGAAGACTCAAAACCCTATTAGAGAATGGCAAATGACAATTAAGGTGCATTTAGTAGCATGCATTTTAGAAGCCAGTAATTAAATGTATTTCAATTGTACATCTCCATCTGGTGGCAGACATTTTAGAATCCAACATTTATTTTGTTTGCATGTAGCTTACCCATTATTTTATATTTCACTTTTGTCTGTGCCTCTTTCCCACACTGCACACTGTTTTCACTCACAGTTTTGGTAATCTCACAAGTTAACCCCAGCCAAAATGATTAAAACACAAATATCACTGGAAAACATCTTTGAAAATGAAATGAGATAGCAGAGGAATCTAATACTACCAACAAAATGAAAGCTGGATATAAAATGAAATATCAATAGCCCTACATAAAGTATGAGTTCATTGTAAGAGTGATTCACATTCTTCAGCCCACTTTGCATAGTGTGTGGTCATCAGCTACCCAGTGAAGCCATGATATCTTCAAAACTGCCTTGCCACATGAAGACCATGCAAGCCACAGTAAAAGACAAGACTTTAGATTGTTTTTATAAAGATTAACAGAAGGAACAGAAGCAATAATTGAAGGCCACACTTTATGGAATGTGTCTGCACTGAGCACATCATTCTTAGTGGTTAACCACATTCCTAACACTAATAATCCCCATTACTATTGTTGAAGAGTTTCTTCTTCCTGCTATGGACATTTGCTATAAACTAAGGAGAGGCTTCAATTCAGTGGTGTACCTGTTCCTCTTTTGGCAAGAAGCATAACACTATGAACTGATGAACAGCAGAAGGTACGGGAGCATGATTGTTGGAAAGGATCAATGAGTTCCCATATCATGCAATCCAGGTAAGCAAGTCTCCTGATGTTGATGACAAGGCAACAGTGCTTGCCTTTGTGTGATATGTTCTTCAGGAAGACAAGGATGAGGATAATTTATGTGCACTTTTGTTGCCAACCAGCATATATTGATGTATTTCATTGATTACATATCAGGAAAAAAGAATTAGTTATTTTGGGTCTGTATTTTCCGAGATGGAACAGCTGCCATGACTTGATAGCTTTCTACTTTCACTACTTGTGTTAAAATGGTTACTTCTGAATATGAGTCTATTCATGGTGACATGTATGGAGAAATGCTAGCTGGCTGAAAAATGTCAATTTAACTTAACAGTTTGCAGGCTGTGATTCAATTTTTCAACCATACTAAAGTACATGCTCTTAACTCACACCTCACACAGCTCTGTGCTAAGATGGATGGAGAGTACACACATCTTCTCTTATATAAAAAATGAGATGACTTCTTAAAGTAGATTACTAGTTAGGATTTCTAGGTTATGAGAGCTATTCTAGTGAATTCTTTCAGAAAAAATAGTCATCGTTGGCAGCACATTTCTGTGACACAGACTGAGTTGCAAAACTTGCTTATTTTTATGACCTATTTAACCTGCTCAATAAGTCCAATTTGTAATTCAGGGGGAAATAACAATTGTGTTTGTATTGGCAGGTAAAGTGACTTTATTAAAGACCAAACTGAAATTGTGGGGGGAAAGACTAAACATTAGATTTTTGACATATTTCAAATATAGCAGAGATATTAAAAAAGGTTAAGCCAGGGCTTTATTTCACCCAGTTTATGCTGGATCACATATGTCAGCATTCAAAAGTATTTGAGTATTATTTCCCAACTTCAATGGACCCCTAAATGGGGAAGAATGCTCCCACAATTCATTTGTCCTTTAGCCCAGGGAATTAATTTTGCCCATTTTAGAAGAGGATCAAACCTTTTAAAATTGCCAATAGGGAGCTGGTGAGATGGCTCAGCAGCATAAGCGCCTGCCTGGCAAGCGCGAGGGCCCAAGTTCGACTCCCAGTACCCACATATGAAAAAAGGGCCGGTGACATTGCTCAGCGGCACGGGCACCCACTGGCGCGCGAGGTCCTGAGGTTGACCCCCGGTACCCACCAAAAAAATAAAATAAAAATTGCCAATGAAGTTGGACTTAAAATTATTCTAGAGACAACTTCAAATATCCATGCTTGGGGCCGGTGAGATGGCTCAGCAGCATAAGCGCCTGCCTGGCAAGCGTGAGGGCCTGAGTTCGACTCCTGGAACCCACATACAAAAAAATGGCCAGTGATATTGCTCAGCGGCATGGGCATCTGCTGGTGCACGAGGTACTGAAGTCAACACCGGGTACCCCCCCCACACAAAAATAATAATAAATCTATGTCTTCTAGATTAAAGTCAAGGAGGAATATCCTGAAATTGCCACACAAACACTGAAAAGGCCCGTTTTCATTTCTGACATCTTATCTTTGTGAAGCAGGATTTTCTGAAATGACAACAACCAAATTAGATTAGGGAGTAGCACAGACATACACAGTACACTTATGTTGTCACTGTATCCTGTCATCCCTAGATAGGAATGTCTAGTTGAAGAAAAAAAATCAAGGCTCCCATTAATTCTGCATCATGTTTAGTTGTACAAATACTTTATTATATATCACAGTGTAAAAATAATTGAAATTAAGTGCGCAGAAAATAGAATGTGCCCCAATCATCCCAAAACCACACCCCACATCCCATCTTTGGAAAAACTCTCTTCCATGAAACCATCCCTGGTGCAAAAAGTTGGGGAATAGTGATTTAAACAGTTATTAATCCAACAAAAATATTTTTTCATTCCTGGACAGTTATAGTTCATCATGACAAGAGTTATTTTCAAGACCTGGAGAATCTGTTTGACATACTACAGTTCAGGAATTGTTATTACCAGTAACAGCAGGTGCTTCTAATTTTGTTACAGCAGAAAAAGTCTCACTGATTGATTGTTATGAAATTTTAGACAATAGGTATTTTCATTCTTTAGCAACATCATTCTAGTCATAAAATAGCCCATTTTATTCTTTTTATAACTATTCTCACAAACGTATGTGCTATATTATATTCTGCAGAGAATAGTTTTCTCCCATTTACCCTAGGTCCATCACAAAGGGCTGATCTTCTCTATCAATGATATCCTTGCTGAGCTCCATGACACTAGATGGTGCTTCCCCTTCCAGCACCTCCCGTATTTTAATCTTTGTTCACATGCTCACCTGGTGGCCTACAATCTTTCATGCTACACTACACAGTAATTTCATTAATGGATATACCAGACCAAGTTACTTCACAATGAGAAGTAAAAATAAACAATTATAAACAGCAAAATGAACAAAAGATTAAAATTATAGGTTAAATATGTACTCAGTGGCTGCCCTCCAATGGTAACAAATATATTTTTATAAAAACAAAGTGTACTGCAGTAGCAGGTGGCCTATCAAATCATGAATACAAATAATTATTTTGGATCAAAATAAATTCAATTTACTTAGATATTGTACCCCTGGAGTTTTGGAATAATTTTACTAGATTTTTAAAAATCATACTTTAGTTTTCAGTTAGATAAAAACAAACTTATAGGCATCGAGCAATTGCAGTTAAACTTCACTATATTGGGAAATCTCTTAGGAATGCAGTTGCTTGGAGCATTTGTTTTTGGAAGCTATTTAACTAAAGAGCAGAGGCATTTAGCTGACTGAAACTTCTACACTTCTTTCAGGACAGAGAAAAATATGCCATTGAATAGTACAATGACTAGACAGAGTACCGTCACCACAAAGCTGTAAATGGTCAACAATAATCATTGTAATAATAAAAAAATTGCTCCAGGGCAGCCATAGTTCATTACAGGTAGGCTACTGGTCATATAAATGAATGTGGAATACACTTAAAGACATGACACTATTTCTATTTAGTGAAAATTTATACATTTCAAATCCACGTGAGAAGGCAGATAAACAGTTCAACCTTGCCACTCTACTCCTGTATTTGTCCTTTTTCAATCATTTATTTGTCCTTTTCATTATATGATAATTAAAAATAATTGATAAAATACTATATAAACATTTAAAAATGAAAAACAAGTATTTATTATGATTTTTCTTATTTATATAAAAATATATGACATTTTTTCCTGTTTGTTTTGAGAAATGTGAAATGAATCTAGATATTCAAGAGTTAAAGTAACATACAAAATACAAGAGTTTATTTCATAGTAAAAAAATATCCTGACAGAAAGAAAATAACATATAAGCCAGTAAATTTGGCCAAATGAATATCAAGATTCTTTTTAAGGACAATGATGGTGTCATTATTAGGGTCAACTTGTTTCTATCTGCACTTTGGAACATGAAGTACATGGCAACACTGACTTCAACTCTATTAAGAACAGCAATCCACATGCAATATGTACAGAATATAACTCAGTGACTGAGGAACTAAATAAATGAAAAAAATGCGAATTCTTATAAAATAAAAAGTTTAAATAAACCATCATTCACTTTTTAAATGTCATGTCACAATATTTTAATCTTGTTAGAATTAACTATAGAATAGCTTGCATACAGAAAGGAAAACTCAAAGATATAAATTTGTTCAATCATCTGGTTTACACAATTTGTTAGATTTTAATCCTTGAACAAATCTAATTAAAGCTTTAACCTGGATAAACTTTGCTTGTGATATTCATTGGTGACCCTTTTTGACAATTTTAATTAAATTGTTTCATTGGTGCTCTAGATAATAATAACATAAAAGATATAGTTGCTGAATAAGTGGGAGAGGTAATATGTAGACATAGAAATGTTTAAGTTACTAACAGAAGAAAGTAATAGAAACTAAATTTTATCTTACTTGGAATAAAGCTCATGGATTTAGTTTACAAAAAATCCAGTTATATAGATTTAATATGGGACAGAATTTACTTATTATTAATTTATTATTGAAATCTTTCACTCATGTAAATAAATTTTAGGGAAAACTTCGTTGAACAGAAACTAAATTATAGAAATTCCTTCATCGATCTTGTCGTGGTCCGGAGGAGTCCACATTTGTAATCCCAGAGAAAGGTTGTTGGAATTAAAATAAATAATTCCAATCTACCACTTCCAGTGCAATCCACAGTGAGAGTAAAGACACTAGGCATATTTGTAGTTGTGGGGAGCCAAGGGAGTCCTAAGTCCAGTTAGAATGATGGCTAACTGGAAATAAGACCTCTACCCAGGGCCAAACCCAGGTTTTATTAATTCATGAAGAGGGGAGTGACTCAGGGGTGAGTGACTGAGAGAAAGTTTGGAAGTACCTGGGTGCTGTGAGCTGGGCTAGGTAGGGGGCCTGATAGCATATCTGCAATATGCAGAGAGAGTATAAAAGAGAGAGAGAGATGCAAAAAGAGTAATTTCCATATCAAAGATAGAGTATCTTGTGATTAGGGGTCAGTGCTTTGGCTCTGATGTGTAATCTTCATGCCCTGAGATGTCACAGCCTCTTTCTCAAGGCTCAATATCAGACAGTGCTGCTGTCACTTGCCCTAGCTCAAGCATACTAGCTGGGATCTATAGGTGGGTCATCACTGATATTGCTTTAAAGACTACACACCAGCACTTTGGCTAGACCCATTTGCATGGCTTGAAGCCAACTGAGGGGATAAAGAAATATCCTAGCCAGCTCTGTACATATCAGTACGTGGAAATAGGGCCAGGTTTAGCTAAAATGAAGACAGATACTCTTCTTTAAGGAAAGCCATCCTGGTGGTCCTCCATATTAAATAAGCAGCATTAATGCAAGTGCAATAATATAAATTACATTCAACTTAAATTTTTGTAAAACAATGTGTAATGCCCATATTACTTATATTTTAGTCTTCCACAGCTTAAATGCATAATATTGAATATTGACAAGTAAGCATTTAATTTCTTGGTCATCCATATGGCAGTCAATCTGAGACTATATTTCATGTTCTTTACGTTTCATATTTATCCTCTTTGGCTATATTTAAAGGCTATCTCGTGTGAAAATATTTTCCCAAATATATTTCTGATTAACTTCCATTTTATTTGTATACAATGACTAAGTTAGATACACTTATATCCAAGCTAACTAAAATCATAAGTCAAAATACAGTAGAATTTATTTTGAAGATTTTGTTATTATAGAAATAAATGAAGAAAAGCCCTCAGTAAATTAGAAGTAAGATCAGGAGAGTGTCATATTAGCTAAGAAAAGCTCTTAAAGAGGAGAGATTGAGGTATCTATGTCAACATTGGTAAATAAAGTAAAATGTGAACTGAGAATTGGCCATCAAACTTAGCATGGTAGAGGTCAAATTCATTGGAAGGACAGGAAAAAATATTTGCTCTTTCAAGAAAGTATAAGCAAGGGTTGGGAGAATGGGCTGTTGCTGAAGGTAGGCCATTATAGAATGAGAAGTTATAATCACTGATTTTAGGAAGCACGAGGGAAATCTCTGGTGCAGGAGAGAAAGGAAAATAGTGGGGTTTTGCCTTTAACAAGAAAAATGCTGGTTTATGTGCAAAATAATGAGACTCCTTAAGATTAAAAATTAGACTTTTCATCTATGGTAAAAGATGAGAAGTAAGCAATGAATTCAGGTAAAAAATGTTTTATGTGTTAAGTTTTAAAGTATGCTGTCTTCTAATGCTTACATTTTCTCCACTGTGAAATAGGAAGCAAAAATATCATCTGTGCAACAGGCTAGAAAAAAGATATGATAGAATATTAATGAAAGGAAATGAATCTTAAATTATTTTGAAGTGTAGTGTAGAAGTGAATCACAAAAAAATCCCTATGATTTTCAGGTAGTATCCACTTGAATCTAGTGATCATCCATTTAAGGTGTTCCATTAAGCCTGGTCTCCTGTACAGCTTCAGGCCACCTGAAACTGGAGGAACCAAGATGACAAGCAGGTATCATTGTATTAAAACATATTTGTGTCAGAAAAAAAAGGAGAGTATATGTTGAGTAGAATTATATTGTGAGTGAACATTATGTTACCAAACTGCAAAACTCTCTAGATAATAGCTAGCATGGCTTTGTTTGCTAGAATCAATTCATACAAACAGGAGAGAGTGCCATATACTGTGGTGTAGAAGGACACAACAGGACATCAGAATTATAAGCACACAGTAAATGAAGTCTGGAATAAACATTTACTTCAAAACTGCTCAGTGAACATATGGAGTTTACTAAGTTTCCCAGTGTCTGTTTCATTTTTAAAATACATTTTAATTACTAATGTGGTAAGATAATTTAATGAGATAATATGTGTGAAATATTTAATGCTTTGTTGAGATTAAATGATCTATTATTTCTAGTTTAGTATGATTAGGATTATTTCACTGTAAACAATCCCACTTGTCCTGCTCATCAGATATTTTTATTACACCATTGCCATATATTCTCCTGGTCACCATAGGACTTCATGATAGAGTTTCCTTGATTAACATTCAACCTATGACTTCACAATATTCTACTAGCTGTCCCTTGCTCTTTTGACATTTCTAGGTAATTCATCCTGAGGACATTCAGATGTTATTTCCTTATAGAACAATAAAGGTTAGAGACTTTCCTAACATGGTAATTCTGAAATTCAAAGTGTCACTTAGAAAGTGATTTCTCAATAAACACATTTAGGTCTAGTGTTTCTAGACATTTTAAAATATACAGGTTTATTGCATATTTCATTCATTCATTTCATCTAGAACAGATTTTTTACTTTTGAATATTTTATTAAAAAGTGTACCTGACTATTTTGAAACATTAAAATTATATAAAATTAATTTTTAAATAAATAATTACTAAGTTAGTAATTAAAATTAAATTTAAGCAAAAAAAAATATATATATATATATATTTTTTTTTTTTTTTTTGGTGGGTACCTGAGGTCGACCTCAGGACCTCGCGCACCAGCAAGCGCCCGTGCAGCTGAGCTATATCACCAGCCCTTTTTTCGTATGTGGGTTCTGGGAGTCGAACTCAGGCCCTTGCGCTTGCCAGGCAGGTGCTTATGCCGCTGAGCTATCTCACTGGCACCCAAAATATATATTATAGTGTACTAACACACTGACACTTTACATGCTACCAAAGTTGATTATGCTAATTTAATTAATTTTTTTAATATTTCAAAATTCTCTGAATATTTTGGAAAATATCACAAAAGTTGCTAGTTTTAAATGAAATTATTTCATAGTTTTAGTAATTTGGGGATGCCTACAACTTATTTTACTTATTCTTTAAGTACATTATTCTTTATTTACAGAATATAGTGCCATGTGATCTTTTAGGGGGATTCTGCTCTATCACTTCTCTTCTAACCAAGCACAATATCACTGAGTGCTTCTTTGCTGCCTACTCCACTGTTCAGTGAGAAGATGCGGGATTGCCCCAGAGCCTCAGAGCTGAGCATCATAGATCAGATGGAAAAAAACAAGATTAAAGCAGATAAACCTGCAAGGTCAAGGATACACATGACACTATTTCAGGGACAACAAATATTACTTTTTCATTAAAAAACTCTATTGGTGTCCTGAGAATCTTGAAATAACTTTTCAATGAAAAATGCAAGACCTTTTTAAATATTGTGTTAGAAATAAGAAAGTTTAATCTTGAAATTTCTCATTTCTAAAACATTCTGCATTCATTATAAAGGGGTATGGGGTGGAAGTTGTTGCTTTCACTGGAAATACAAAGATTAAGTATGAAGGGATCTTGGTAATTTATTTCATTTATGTGCCAGTAAAATAAAATCATGAAAGAGGAGTTTCCAGGCCTGCTCAACTGAATTGAAGCTCAGCTCCGTGGGAGGTCTATCTACTGCCATCTCCAAAGTAATTAAAGTACAATAAAAATGTCACCCTGTGAAAATGTATAATATTTACAAACTCTTTCTCCTGAGGGTACTCAAAATGCTTTATTAATTATGCAATTAAGACTGACAATTCCAAAAATAAGAATCACTTTGTATGTGCTTCAAATCAATTAGAAGATCATTATTAAGGACAATTTCTGAATTACTTTAAAACTTTCATTTTCAAGACCCTATTTTTCTTCTTGGATCTTGAGAATGGGCTTGTTTTTAAATCATTTCTGCAATAACTTTTGACTTAATTTGGACAGTTACCTTCACACAATATACTTTTGGATGAATACAACAAATAGGTCAAAACTGTTTTTACTGCTTTCAAAAAAAGCTTTCTTAAAAACCCTGAATTGATCAATATTGCATTTAACAAGATTTAACTACTTTTGATTCACTTCTTCAGTTGAATTTATTCATTCAATAGTCTAACAACATTATACCAAAAACCAAAATTCCACAAAGTAAAACTCTTCTTAATTTTATATAAAGGGATTTATGTCTTACTTGGAAGTGGATTCATTATCTCTATTCAAAGCAAATTTATTTTTAATGCCTATGGGAAAAGACATCTTCTTTCCAGCCTTGGAAATAGTAATGATACTCAGTTTGTTGAAATCTTTCCTATCTATATCATATAAAGCAGATTACACCCACACGCATATTTGCATTCATATTTCATGCTTGAAAAAAAAAGATTTTGTTTGTGTGAGTTTTAAGTCTTACATAGAAGTTAATTGTTTAAATTTACTTATCAGAGCATAGAGTATGATTTTGGGATATTGTATTTTGATTTTAAGATTCATGCTTCTAGAAGGTAGATTCTGTTGAAAATTTACCACTTCTCACTGTTTTAAACTCAGTACATAATATGTTGCCTATACCTAAAATGTTCCTGATATGGACTATATGCTCAGGAAATATTTGTGATGAAATATTGAATAGATAGCAAGAATAAGATTGCTATCTATTCAATCTAAGATTGAATAGATAGCAAGAATAAGATTGAAATTTTGTTATACTACTATACATTCAGAAAGGAATAACATTATTTCCACATGCTTATTTGCAACTGCTTAAAATAAGTTAAATACCATACAGAGGGGTGAAAAAAATAAGATATTCTTAAATTCTAGGCTGAAATTCCAATGTATGTTGGACACTGATAAATCAAATAGGCTTTTCTTGTGATACAAATAAATTTGTTGAGAAGTTTTAGGGTCTAAAAGAATTTGGATGCAGGTAAGAAAAAAACTAATATAATTGTTTAAGAGTCAGTATTTTCTCTTCAAATCAGCAATAGCTTCTCCTCAGCCTGCAGCTGGCCAGGAAATACCTTAAAGGGTAAAGGTGAACAAAGGTCAAATGGCAGCAGGAAAGTTTTAGGAGGTGAATGCGAGGAGTGGGGGGCAGGAGTCTGTCCCACTGAAGGCCACCACTAAATCTCTCAGCTGGAATAACCATCTTTCAGAGTAATTTTTCCTAATGAAACCTGAGTTATCAGCACATATCATTGCTCTGCAAGGTGGCAGTGACAAGGCTGGAGATTAGACACAACTGACAAGTGTGTGCCAGGTGAGTATAACAGAAGGATGTGCAGTGAAGGGGAGTAAGTGACTAGAGGCCAGCATTTGAAAGGATGCTGGTTCAAACCACAATGAATTTCCAAACAGAAACAGCAGGAGATCGTAATGAAATCTACAGAATCTCCCTCCCCAGGTCCTGACTTTTCTCAGGCCATGACTGCTTTGATGCCTTTTAATCATCCAACCCATGGAAATGTCAAAGCTTTATTGAAATCCTGGCTGAGTAAGAAATAAAAGTCGTAACAAGACAGCAAAATGTCAGCACAATGAGTTTAGGTGTGGGAAGGAGAACAAGAGATGGAGGGAGAGAGAAGAAAGGGTGAGGAAGGGGACATAAAAAGAATAGAGATGTGTTATGCACGTGTACCAACTCCCCATGATAATGTAATCTTAGGTATTGCAAAAATGTACTAATAAAAATAAAAATAAAAATAAAAAAGAACTCATTTATAAGCTATGAGTAAACCATGGATAGAATATTTTAAAAAGAAAACAAATTATTACAGTAAGAGACTTGTTACCAGTAACTCCTCTTGCAGCAAACACAATTAACCCAAACACACATTACCCATCCCCTATCTTTCTTACCAATTTCTGAAATTGATCTGAAACGCCTCTTTTGTGAGTGTCTTCATGAAGTGTGATAAAAAATACAGAGAACGATGCTTTTAATTCTTTCAGGAAGATACCAAGAAGGGAAATAGGTGGGTCAAGTGGAACCTCTAGGTTTAGTTTTTTGAGGAATCTCCATACTGTTTTCCATATTGGTTGTGCCAATTTACACTCCCACGACAGTGGAGAAGGGTTCCTTTTTCCTCGCATCCTTGTCAGCATTTTTTGTTGGTTGATTTCTTGATGTAGTCATTCATTCTGGAGTGAGGTGGAATCTCAGTGTTGTTTTAACATGCATCTCTTGAATGACTAGTGATGTTGAACTTTTTTTGTATATTTATTTGCTGTTGTATAACTTCTTCTGAGAATTAAAGAATTAAAAGCATTGTACCACAGTGATATATGCAAACCCATGTTTATAGCAACATGATTTTGTAATATCTAAATCTTGTATACAGCCTACATGCCCATCAATGGATGAATGAGTAAAGAAAATGTGGGATTTTATATACAACAAAGTAATACTCTGCCATAAAGAAGGATAAACTTGAGATTTTTTTTTATGCAGGTACCTGGAGTCAAACTCAAGACCTCGTGCTTGCCAGGCAGGTGCTTATGCCACTGAGCTATATCACTGGCCCAACTTGAGACATTTTTAAGTAAGTGAATGCACCTTGAGACTATACTTTTAAATGAAATAAATCAGATATATATGTTTAAATATTGCATTGTTTCTATTGTGTGAGAAACCAAAACCATAAATGAATACCAAAATAGATGACAGATATGGAAGTAGGAAGAAAATGTTCAAATGTGAAGGGGATAAAAGGAGGAGGGAGGTCTGGTGAGATGGCTCAGTGACATATGAGCCTGCCTGGCAAGCATGAGGGCCCAAGTTCGACTCCCAGATCCCACATATGAAAAAAGGGCCGGTGATATCACTCAGCGGCACAGGTGCCTGCTGGCGCGTGAGGTCCTGAGGTCGACCCCCAGTACACACACACACACACACACACACAAAATGAAGAGGGAAAGGGAAGGGAAAAGGAAAAAAAGGAATGGAAGAAAAAATTGGAAACAAATTTTTGTAAATGGAGAGGGAAGGAGAAAAGGCGAGGGAGGTAGGGAATGGAGAAAAAAGAATTAAGATATATTATGTATAAGTACATATTCCCTATTGTGCATGAGATCAATATGTATGATAAATATGTACTAATAAAATACAAAGTTAAAAAAATACAGAAAGTACTGCTACAAGTGCCATCCAATGAAAAAGCAGTCTTGTAAAAACATTAAGCTGTGCCCCATTCACTTTCCTCATTGAATCTGGCAATGTGTGACATTTTGGTTTTCTACAAAATCAAAATGACCAAGAAATATAAATGCTTTGAATTGACTGAGGACATCAAGGTAGTCACTACAGCACAACACTACAGCACTCACAAAACAGTGTTCTAGAACTGCTTCAAGTCATGATAGGAATGATGGGACAAGTATGTTTGAAGGAGAGGAAGTATTTTGTGGAGGATTAATGTCTAAGTATTTTTTAAAGTAATAATTTTATAGTAATCAATAATTTGCTTTGATCATACCTCCCACTACTTCTGAAGTTATCTGCTGTGGTTTTTTCTTCGGAAGGTGAGCAGCATAAATGATTTAGTCTAGGTAGTTCTATCTCAGGTATAATTGGAATATATGGGCATACTCACATTTACAATGTCTGAAGTTCATGTAACATAGCACTTAAATATTATAAATAAAATTTGTATGTGGTGGTGTGCACTGAAGCAGGAGGATCACATGATGCCAGGGGCTGGAGGCCAGCCTAGTCAACCTAGCAAGACCTCTAAATAAAAGGAATAAATCAAGTTGTACCCATAGCTGTCCTTTTCTTCTCAGGGCCTCATCCTTTTCTCCTTCATCACCCATGACTGTCTACTTACAGGCATCACGTTCTCAGATGAGAAGCCAAAGGAACAGAGTTTCCCTTAATAGTTTGAGAGCTCAAGAGGTTGCAGAGACTTGTAGGCAGTGACTGGACCTTACAAAAAATGAAAAGTGAGCTGGCCAAGCTCCATTAACAGAACACACATTCCCATTCTGTTATGTACTTCCATCTTTTACAACTCTTAATTCCAAACAATGGAGCTGAAAAGAGGAAGGCTGCCAAGGAACCTGGGCAATATGGTCCAAGGAAACATCTACTTTTGTCTTCTGTTAAACAAAAGTGGCCCCTGTACCCCAGGTTTCCCAATGAAATGCTAGTGATTTGCTCTTCTACTTGCACACCCTCAAGCAATCTTAGCTCTGTAATTTCTGGCCTTAGCGTTGGTTAAAAATAGAGTTAAATAGGAACAGAAGACTTAACTCAAGCCCACTTGAACTTAATTTTGATGAAACAAATGTGAATAATGTTTAAACACCTGGAGTGAGCTGTTGGAAAAGTCCTAGAGGACATGAGGAGACAGGTCATCTATGTTTGCTCATTACAGTTTATGGAAGTTAGGCTCCTGCCCTCTGATGGAGATTGCAAGTGAAGGGTCCTTTCTCATTAGATGATTCCATTCCAAAGGGATGGATCTCAGATTCTTTTTTTTTTTTTTTTTTTTTTTTTTTTTTTTTTTTGGTGGGTACCGGGGGAACGACCTCAGGACCTCGCGCGCCAGCAGGCGCCCGTGCCGCTGAGCTATATCACCGGCCCCTTTTTCGTATGTGGGTTCCGGGAGTCGAACTCAGGCCCTCGCGCTTGCCAGGCAGGCGCTTAAGCCGCTGAGCCATCTCACCGGCCCGGATCTCAGATTCTTGAGACAGGCACTCTTAAGTCATAAACAAGTAGCTGAGGAAAGAATTATTTCTAAGGTGGCACATAATGAATTACCAAAATCAACACTTTAAGTAAAGGGTGGTCTGAGGCTTAGTCAGGAAGAAATCTATCTACAGTTTCAACAAATTGAGGGAACTCTGAAGAAAACATAATCAGGGGTCATGTTTGTTTGGACCCCATAGTACCATAGCCCTGAACAAGAGTCCTGTATGTGTGGTCATTATGTATAACAAACAAGTATTGATGAGCAGAAAAGAATACTTTACTTTAGCCCCATTGTAGTTATATATTTGTCATGGGATATGAGCAACCTGCAGCTTGCACCCCCACTTCTAGCCCCTCTTTGCAATCATTGTCAACTGGCTTTCTGCCTGTAGAGCTCCATGTTCTGGTCTAAGCCATTTGAAGGTCTTTTCTATAGGACTGCAATACATCACTTGATGTTGCATAATACTACCTGAATTAATATTCTTAGGTTTGAACAGTGGCCAAATCATGGCTGTTTTTCAGGTTACAGACAAAGCATATAAGTAGGCTTGAGTGCCTGTACACATGTGTGCAAGGCCTGTCAGGTTTTAAAAAGAAACTAAAGGGAGAAAAAAAGTTGAAAATCAACTCAGAGTCTCACATGGTTCAATGTGGTATTATCGGTGCATCTTTGCATATTTAATATGTTTGTTGTCAATATAAGGCAATAATCTCAAAATTCATAAATTAGAAGCATTTCTTTCAACATTTTGTAAATACAGTCCAGGTCTTTCATAACAAAACATCTAGCATGTGATCTTCATTTGTACACTGCCAAAGCCACTGAGGGATTTGCTTCCTTAATTCTTATTTTCTTAAAAAGCTTTCAGTGGGGGTTGGTGAGACGGCTCAGCGGCTTAAGCACCTGCCTTGCAAGCGCGAGGGCCCGAGTTCGACTCCCAGAACCCACATACGAAAAAGGGGCCGGTGATATCGCTCAGCGGCACGGGTGCCTGTTGGCGTGTGAGGTCCTGAGGTCGTCCCCCCCGGTACCCACAAAAAAAAAAAAAAAACAGAAAAAAAAAAGCTTTCAGTGGTGGGATATCTAATACTCTCAAATGTGAGACTAATGGCAAGATGATCATTGTCTGAATATTTCTGTCCTTCATCACTTTCTTAAATTACATATAGCATCAGATTAATGGGTAATTTACTTCTGCAACACTAAAAATGCAGTGAGGATTTGAAAAACAGTGAGTATTGCAATTGGCTGTACAAAATCTGTGTGTGGGGGGTGTTATATAAAAGTATGACTTTTGCTGTATCTTGCCATTTTGGAATTATCCTCTTGTAAATGTATCTTTGAACTTCAGTCATTTCTCCCTAATTCTGCATTCACTCTCAAATCCTTGATAGGGAAAAAAGAACACATAGATGCCACCATTTTGAATATTGTGGAATGATCCAAATAAAATATTTTTATTTATGTTTTACAATGTTAAATTACATATGTAGACAAGTGTATGCAGGAAATACTTTTTAGTTTTAGTCTCTCTTTATTTCTAAATCTCTGGTGATATAAAATATATGACTCATATCATGAGATCACATCAAATGAACTCTGACAGATTTACCATATATTGAAGTAAGCAAAAATAGTAAATAAATAGTAAGCAAAAATACACAATTATTTATTAATTCACTCAAAACTGTTAAGTGGCCTTATGTGTGGGAAATTTATCAAATCAAAATAGATCATAAATCTGAGTTAAAATACTCATTTTGTTAAACTATAAAAAATAATTTATTGTGACAATGACTAAGAAATATGCTTATAAGCATTTATTAGTGCTATCTGATCTATGAAGCTCATGGACACCCTTTCACTGGGCTATTCATCTGGCTAAAGTGCAGGCTCTAAGGTAGCCTATGATGGTGGTTGGCTGATGTCAACTGACTGAGCCATTTGCCTATTTCAAGAGTCACAAAAGTATGGATAATTCAGACCATGGATCACTTTTGTATAGCTGAGTTAAGTATGATTTTATTATATCCACTCTCATGTCTTTGCACTCATAATTTGACCATAGATCTCTGGTTCAGTATTCTTGGCCTTTTCCTTCCAGGCTCCTGATCTGGCCAGGCCATTTTCCAATTCCTATGAATGTCTATGTATTCTCCCCCCAGGCCACTCCTCTTTCCACAACATGCAGATACACTACTCTCAGCTGTGCCTTTGGGGATCATTTTCATTCCCTAATATCTCTCAGGGCCATCCTTGAATGTGGTTAGGAGACAACTACTGTCCATTTTCAGTTTACACATACTCAACACAACCATAAACCTGCATCAGGTTTTCCCTCCTTCTTCAGCTGTCAGATGAAGAACCCCATATGGAAATAGGATAAAAGCCTGAGAAAATTAGTGGTAAAATTGCATAGAAGTCTTGACCCCCAGTTCACAGAGCTTGCTTGTGCTCTCTGCTCCTGATTATGCTTAATCCCAGTTGTACCATTTCCATTTGCTGCTAAGCTCATTAGGCATTATGACTTACAAGGTCATCAGTACCCAGCCTCTAATGGGTACCTGTAATACATGGTTAATCTACCTGGTATGAGTCTTATGAGTTTCTATGTCTTTTGTGACCTCTACTTTCTGAAGAACAGAGGCCTTTTATATCAAAGATTATGCTTTGTTTGAATTTTCTCATTAGACTTGTGTTTTGAAATTTAGGCAGCTATACTACTGACATGTTCTTTTCAGTGTACAATATTGGCAAGCAAGTGATATCGATTGGTCTCCAATTGGTTATGCTAAATAATTATTTGATAACAATTGCTACCATAATTCTTTAGCTCATGTTTAGTTTCTCTGTACCTGCACCAGCGCTAGATTCAGTATTTTCTTATAGAATCATTTTCCCCTTAAGTGATATTCTAAGATTATATTCAAAGATCAAAATCTGTACGTGAGGTATGGTACTGGATAACTTGTATTCTTGATGTTAGATCCTATCAAAAGAACAATCTAGGGCCGGTGAGATGTCTCAGTGGCATAAGCGCTTACCTGGCAAGTGTGAGGTCCTGAAGTTGACTCCCACTACCCACATAAAAAAGAACAATCTAGAAAAATGTAAGTGTTAAGAAAAACTGGGATTCTGAGACTTTAGGTTACTTGTAAACTAAGAAATTAGCAAGCACAGGTTCACAGATGCAGGCAGAAGGCACAGGATGTGTACTTTATTAGTCATGCCACAAGAGGAAGTAAGAGATTAATGCTGCTGCTAGTTCCTCTCTTTCCAAGTTTCAAAGCTCCAAAGAGCTGATTTGTAGGCGACTTGAGGTGGATGTTTCCCACACAGTAGATTATATTACAACTAAGGAAAGTTGAGGAAAAAAACAATGTTTTAAGAAGAAGCTCCTAAGGAATCTGCCCATACTTTGCCCTGGAGTGAGGAATTATCTTTACTGCTCTGATCAGGAAACAAATCTACTATCTGAACCAGAGGTAGAAGGAGACACTGTGTTTAACTTCCTAACCTATTTTCTGAAAAAGATCTTTAGAAAGATATGTAGAAAAAATGTGCATTACTTTTTCTCTGAAGCTGAGCAAAACTATGAAAGATACAAGAATTTTTTAGCATGTGTGTATGTGTGTGTGTGTGTGTGCAATGAGTTCATATGAAGAATTCTACTTTCCAACTAGACAGTAGATTTTAATTTTCAACACTTTTTCTGTTCCTTATTATTTTCCATGTCATTATCTAATTCATTGAATAAACAGAAAGTATTTTCAGTTTAGCCAAAATAGTCTATAGAAAAAAAGTAAAAAAACTAAAAAATATTAATATTTGCTTTTCTTTTAAAGAAAATATTTACATAATTTAATTGCATATATCTTAGAAATATAATTTAATAAATTTTAACAATACATATATGTGTACACTTTACATACTAACAACATAATAGATATTTCTATCATTCATGTAAATCCCTCATACTTGTCATTATTGAACCACGTTTAACCCTTCTCTGGATATTTTTATCATAGATGACTTTTGACAGTTTTGGAATTTTACATAAAAGAAATATGCATGATTCTCTTTTTTTTTGAGTTTTTCATTTAATGTAAATTCTGTGTGATTTGTCTAATTTATTGTGTGTATTACATCTTGGTATCTTTCGATTGTTGAGTGACATTACTCTCCAATGTATGGAAATAAGATTTCCTATCAAATATGAATATCTATTCTCCTATAGCCAGACATTTTGACAATTTCTGATATATTTAAAAATCTAAATAATTTTACTTTGAACATTAATGGCAAAATGATATTCTTCAATTAATTGTGAAAATGAAAATCAGGACATTACAAAATTATTGGCAATATTAAATATATCTTGATAGTCAAGATTTTGATGTTTTGGGAAATACGCTTTCATTTTTTTCCCTGGTACTGTGATAGAATCCAAGGTGTTCACACTGAGCTACATTCAATACCTTTTTATTTATTTTTTTTTATTTTGAAACAGGATCTTATTAAGCCAGTAAATTGGCTAGGCTGAACTTAAAAACCTACTGCCTCAGCCTCCTGGAAATTTGAGAATACAGTAATGTGCCACGACATTCCTGCCAGCAGGAAATGAATTTGAGGATTCCTCCATGAAATTCCAGAATAAATAGAAGCATAAGGGCATGAAGCAACTAACATATAGAAAGAATTAGCACCTTAAGACAAGAATGTAAACTGGAAGAATGAGGTTATAGGTTACACTGAAAATTATGTAGGGACTAGATTTGTAAAGCACTAGATTTGTAGATCACTGAATATGATTTGTAAAGCACTTTAACATCTTCATCTTCATAAGTAGTCTTTCTTCTTGCACTTTTGTTTCATCTTGGCTTTGTATCATATTGAACTAATTTAAAAAAATAGTTACTGTGCTATCAGAAATGAGTTATCTACTAGTGATGAAATACTGCTTTCCAGTCAGATATGAACAAAAATCATCTATTAGTAAATAGCACTGTTATGAAGTGTATTCTTTATACATAGATTTATATTTATATTAATTATAATATGTACATATCTATCTTTCTAATTTATGTGCTATTTATTAAAAATACATTCTATGTAACCTATATACAAGATTATCTACAAAGTTACATGAAAGCTACTACTCTGCTTGCATTTCAGAAATCTTATCCTTAAAAACAATGAACTCCTCAACTCTGAAAGAAGCATTGTTTTGTGATAGTATATAATGTTAAGATGCCTTTATTATATAATGTTTATGCTTTTGTATTCAGAGTTGCAGAAGAAAGTGCTTTATATGTTAATCACAGAAACAAATTTCTTCAGTACTTAAAATAATATGTGGGAAAATGTGGAATCACAAACTTCGTTTTTTCCTGTTTTCTCAATATAAGTTTTTATTTTGCTTATGTTCAATACCTTCTTTATTTTGTTTAATTTATGTGAAATACAGATTTTTTTCATACTAATTCTGAAAATGTTATTTGTAATATTATGACTCAATGAGTATTTTAATCCAAATGTCTTTCATTCTACACAAACAAAAAGAAAAATAAAATGAACACATATCTTCGCACTTCTTTTGCTTTGGGTTTTGTCATTTTTCTAAAATTTCTTATCTCAGTGTTAAAGATAGCATTCTGTTATATATTTATGATATGTTATTATTTAGTTAGTAAAGCTTTTATAAAGTATCCACTATATACTTTTACTTTTAGAATGGTCACACCTGTAATTAGATTCACTCTCAGCAATTTGTACTTTAGAGTAGGGAAGAAAAATATTGATTAAATTGGCAATATGACATGCCACATTTGTCAATTAACTAGAATTAGTACATTCTATCAATAAAAATTTACTAAGTATTATTTCATAATTCAAATATTTCTGTGTTTTATTTATATACTCTAAGAATTGCATTACTGAACTTAAATCATGATCTTTTTCTAATGAAAGGATATAAAAATAGGGAGAATACTAAATGGAAGTATGAAACGTTCCTAAAGCTATTTAAATGATACATTCATAGTGAATTACTAAACTTTAATTCTAAACACTAGTTCATCTGAAATTGCTACTTTTATGATAGGCTCCTTGCAGGTTTCTATTTCCAGTGACGGCTACAGTTCAGTAATCATGTAACTATTTGCTCCTGTCATAAAGCTATTGCTTAGCCATGATCACAAGCTGTTTCAATTTTCTTGCACAAAATCAGATATGTTTCTATTCAGTCATCACAATGCTATTTTTAAGGTCCATAAGAATCTGAAGGTAGATAGGATTACAAAGCGTGAGCCCAAGACATTACATTTTTATTAAATAAAACTAATATGAAGCAATTTTAAATTCATTTTTTTTCTATTTTTCTGTTTTTTATAGGTAACTGGCAATATTTCTACTCTATATAGCTTGATTGAAGCAATGATTGCATTATTAAAAGTGATGATATCTTTATAGCATTTTCTTTTTTTTTCATCTGCTCTATTGTAGTAAACTTCTGTAAAGCATTGTGAAACACTACACATGTTTTATTTGTGATTGCATTAAATATTGGTACAAATTCAATGTCATAATTTTAGGCAATTATTGAAATGCATACAATCATTTTCATTTTAGAACAACACAAATAAGTAAAGAAAGTGAAATATTCATTAGATAAGCCAAACATAAAATAGCATAATTAGAGACATTGATGCATAAGTAAATATGGAGATATTTACAAATGAAGTGGTTTATTTAGTGGACCTGTAAAAATCCAGTTATTCAATGTAAGTTGAAACTTACAATGCAAAAGAGTTAGAAAAAATATTATACAAAAACTTGTTGAGAATCCCTAAGCAATTCTGGTGACAAAATCCTTCCATGGTTAGATAGAGCCTACCCAGTTGTCCCAGGAATTGCATCATAAAATATTCAGTGGCATAAATCATGCAGTGACCAATCCAGCTGATGTTCTTTCTTTGTATAAATATTATTGGAATGATCACAATCTCTTGACCTTCATAGACACACTGGTTTAATTTTTCCTTTCCTGTTTGCCTCTTTTAATATTCTCCTTTTAGTTGCTTTCTGATTTCCTTCTTCCCTTCTTTTTTTCCTTTATTCTTCTCCAAAAACATGGGAAAATGTGGTTCAATTTAATTAAGGCATATGAGCAATGAGGACTTAAAGTGTAAAACAAACAATAATATCCAAGAAAATTTCCTGTTTCCTTAAATTAGGATAGATTTAATAATAATATAATAGAAAATATGTAGGTGCATGAGAATGAATATAACTCTATTTTATCATTAAAATAGATATAATGCATAAATATTGGGGGAGCAGTTCAAAGCTGTTGTAAAAATCAGTTTCATATCTACTGTGGGACTTGGTTAAGCCATTGTCCAGTCATTGATTCAATTTGTTTAACTTTAAAGTGCAGATGATGATAGCACAATCTTTATTTGAATAAATATATGTCTTAAGGTTTAAAAGATCATAATATATAAACCTAATTTGTGCATAAATCTATTAGAAAGAAAAGTTCTGGTTATGTGGAGTGCATTTCAATTGCCAAAAACAAGCTTACTGAACACAGAGCATAAGAATTTTTCTGCATTTTAAGAACCTACACCCAAAAGCTTCCCATAAAGGAATAAAAGTCAAACAATATAATAAATACATAAATGAACAAGAAAGCAAGATAATAAGTAAATAATATAAACATGTAATTCACAAACAAAAAAAAAGGTCATTAAACAAATGTTTAACATCACTTACAATTGAAGAAATAAAAAATATAGTACAGGTTTCCTCCCTAATTAGCAAAATCAGAAGTAAATAAAATACACAACAATGAGAGGAATGTAAGGAACAAAGACTTACATGCTTTGCTTATGAAAGGTGGTAATAAATATATACAATTTTGTGGCAATCAAAAATTTAAATACATAATTCAAACAAACAATTTCAAAATTTAAGACATAATTAAAAAATTGTACTGGCTTCTAGACTCACAAACAAAATTCTTTTAAGCTTTAAATATGGGTGTGCATCAATTTTGTAGCAAAATATTAACTTACAAAATGTATGGATGATATAAAATTTCAAAATGACTGTAATGCAGATTTGTTTTCTGCTTCATACTACAACATATATAGGACATATTTTCCTCTTTTATTTTATCAAATTCACAATGAGGTATTTTTTCTGGGAGTCTAGACACATTAAATTGAGCTTGATATACAAATATCTTTTTTTTTTTGTGGGTACCGGGGGGTCGACCTCAGGACCTCGCGCGCCAACAGGCACCCCTGCTGCTGAGCGATATCACCGGCCCCTTTTTCATATGTGGGATCCGGGAGTCAAACTCGGGCCCTCGCGCTTGCAAGGCAGGCGCTTACGCCGCTGAGCCATCTTACCGGCCCACAAATATCTTTTCCTACTTGTTTTACAAGTCATTTTGCAACTCACTATTGGTTTCATGTAACTTTGACTAAGAGGAGAATAATTTTAACACTAAGTTTAATTGCCCTATCCTCACTCCCTACCCAATGGGGAAAATAGTACAGTTCCTGAAAAGAAGCAGTCATAAATGATAATATCCTTTGGCTTAATTATCTTTACTGTGGCTTGCTGTGATGCAAATTAGAGAAATCAATTTTTGCAGCATGCCGAGTCTATTTTTAGTGATTCTTTATATCTTAAGAGGAATTTATACATCAAAGTATCCATGGATCATCTGAAACATAATTTCCTCATATACACCTGAATGTCTCACATGAAAAAATATTTATGAATCAGGAAATAACTTAGTCATATTTTCTATATCCTCTGAAGAATTTTGAATATCTAACAAATAATTACAAAATAAGTTGCTGTCTATTAAGTTATTGCATATTTTATTTGCTTTTTTTCAATTTATTTATGATAAATAATCTATTTTACATATGTATTTTCCTTCAATTTACAGACATTCCTACATACATTACCATCTTTGCAACAAGCAAGATAGGCAACAGCCAGCCTTATAAGTAGAGAAATAATGGGAGAATTAATAATTTTTCCTATGTAACTCACATAGCACTTGACCATACATTTTCTATCTTCCTGTAGATGTTCCTTCTGATATGATGCAAGTATATATTTTGAAAATAATTATAAAATTATATATCATCTTAAATGTTTTGCTTATAAATTTTAAGGTATATTAAAATGGCATTTATCCATATTAAGAATATATAGCAGATGCTCTAAGTACTGTACCTGTATATCTTCTTGGTCTTTATTATTTCTGAACACATTGGCTGTAATTACAAATGGTGGCATTTGTACATCCTTGCTGGAAGGCTTTTTCTGGCATCTGGAGGGAAATTTGTCCATACAAGAGGCTAGTTACGATTATTTTGGAATTAACACACCAACTAATCAATGACTGATAAAAACATGTAAATAGATATTTTGCATTCTTTCAGTGCCTAAACTAAGCAGTATGTTTTATGCTGGCTTTCCAAATTCCTAGTGGGATCAAATATTTTTACCTTTTGTAGTAGTACACTTTAATAATTTTACTTTATTGATGACAATTTTCTCTTTCCTATTACTATTTCACACTTGTGTCAGGGTTTCCTGGAATCAACACTATGTGAAACTAATACTTATTTTAAAGCAAATGAATCAACAAATATATATCAACCATGAGATAATTTATGATTTAACTGCCAGAAAATTAATAGGAAACCTGATGAGAAATGATCATGAAAGTGAACTATTAGTAAAGTACATGAGACTGAAAATGTGAATTGAAAGAACCTAATTCACTGGTCTTGTTGTGAAACAACCTAGTTCTGGTCCATGAGAACTGGCCCTAAGGTGCTGTGAGACTGAAGAAAGAAGGTTGGCAGGTACAGGATTTCACAGAGTGGAATTTATTCAGGGAATCATTAGCAGAAGCATAGTCCTGGGTAGTAGGAAGACTCAGGGAATCACCTCCCAAGTTTGAATCAGACAGAAGGGTCTATATATAAAATGGGACAAAGTGACTATGTTCAAGCCAGAATGTACCTGATTTATTTTATGCTATTATCAAAGAGGTAATTTATTTGTGCCAGGGTCTAGTTGTAAACCTCCTCACATCAATGTAATGGTTTGTTTTGTTTACAGTATATCAGAAAAATAGGCAGGAAAAGGCAACGAGAATTAGCCTAAGATGATCATGGTGGTTAGGGATCAAAATGGATGCAGTCATGTCAAGCTGAATCTATAGACCAGTCTATGAAATCTTTAATACGTTTTAAGGATCAGTCTGATGTAAAAATCATGAGATATCTTCTTCTTGAAGAAAGAAGAATCCATTTGCTTCACTTTTTTATTTCACATGATTATCACTTTGAAATCTTATTCTTTTGTTAAGCCACATGGAAAAGCAAGAAAATTTTCAGAGGAGAATTTGGGAAAAAATGCAGATCAGATCACAGGAGTAACCAAGAAATAACACAAGTTCTATATTCCATTTACGATTCTTAAACATGGCTTTTAGTTAAGACATTTTGTTAAGGAGAGGCTTCATTTGTACTGCATTTCCAAATCATTTTCTACATGTGGAAAGCTTGCAATACTGAAGCTGATATTTCCTTGCTATAATATTTTTACAAAATTGTTGTTGAATTCTGTTTATGGCAAAAATTTTGGCTCCCTGCCTCTTATTCTAATTCTTTCCTATGAGTTTAGCTCACTGAAGATTTGTTACTTGTTTTCAAATACCAAAGTAAAAATAATTTAATACTATAACTTTACTGACTCCTCTGCTTAAATTACTGACTTATCTTCATTAAGCTGCTTCAGGAAGCAAAGATGGTTCTATCTAAATATTTGTGATCTCCCAAATTTAGATGTTGAAATCTTAACTGTAACAAGATAGCATTTGGCGATAGGGCCTTCTGAGAAGTGGTTAGCTCATTAGGGTGGACCTAATCTCTTCCCCCCTTCACTGTTCTTATAAAAGTAGACCCAGAGAGTGCTATGTTGCCCTTTCTACTAAGTGTGAATGTGTCCTCTACAAATCACAAAACATACTCTCATGGGATACTGATCTTGGTGACATCTCCATGTTGGACTTCTTAGCCTCCACGATATTAAGAAATAAGTTCCTGTCATTTATTACCAACCCAATCTATGATATTTTGTTAAAACTGCCCAAGTGAGGGCCGGTGAGATGGCTTAGGGTCATAAGCGACTGCCTGGCAAGCTTGAGCTCCTGAGGTCAACTCCCGGTACACACATTAAAAAAAATACAGCCCAAGTGGACTGAGAAAAATGAGTAATATTCAAATGTGTCAACTTCATAAGACAACATAGAAAGTGCTATGAAAGAATCAGATGATTCAATTATAGAACTAATAGACCATGTTTTCCAAGAAGAAACAGAAGAAAAAGATTCCTCTAAGTGAGCATATTTTCCCCAAAATACCGAACATGAAATAGTTTGAAAAATACAAATTAGTGCCAGCAGAGATTGCTCATACTTGGCTACACAGACTTCTCTGCAAAAAGCTACTTATCTCATTCCCTACCAAAACAAAGTTGTGTGATTTAGTATTCTTGGGATTGTGTGCTATAAATTGTTTTGTCAGGAGATTCAAAAACAAATGATAACCTGATAGCATCAAGTGTCCTACTTTTCTGAAACAGTTAAACTTATTTTCCAAGAGTCAAGTACCTTGCTTTAGGTTTATGTGGTAGGCTTTTTGATGCCTATTTATACAACTTATGATATATTTCTATAAAAAAACTATTAAACACTAAAACTGTATATGGAAAAAGGCTTTGAAAATAAAACATGAAATGTCATATGGTAGGCAATCTATAAATGAGTTTGAGAAATTGGACAGCTTTTTATATATAGTCATTCACACAACTGGATAGCCTAATATGGGAACCTTTCTAATTTGAAGATGGCAGAAAAAAGTCACCTAGGAAAACAAACAGCCAGGAACTAATAATCAGTTCCATTTTCTTCCCAGATTATGATTGTGTTTTTTTTTTTTTTGCCTGGAGAAGTGGGCACTCAATTTTTTTCAACTTTTTATTCTTAGAGTTTGACTGTCTATAATATAGGTCTTAATAAAGCAGTATACGGATGGATCACACAAAAAAGAGAGGGAATAACATTTAATTCTATGTAAATTAATACAAAATATATTCAAATATGTAGAGAAAGATAATGGGATTCAATAAAAAGGGCAAGGTTAATGATTCAATAGTTGAAAATTTATTGTTTCACACCACATGTCACTACTTCACTAGTGAACAATATACTCATAGTGATAGAGAAGGTACAGAATAACTGGCACTTCTGTAAGCATATGAGAAACACAGAAAATTTCATTGGCTTGTGAGGAAAACATGCAAAATAGCAAATAACATTTTAATATTTGTGCATAAACAGTGAAAGCATTTAATAGTAATACTAAGGATATACCATCATTATTTCGCAAAGTGTGATAATAATATCGTTTCAAGAATTGAATAAAATTTGTGTGCAACCTCTTAATACTGTTAAAGAACCCAATTTCAGTTTTAAGGAAAAAAAAAGTATACCTGTAGGAAAAAAAATACCACCAACTAATTATTTGTTAATTTAAAATGTATTGCTATGCTACAGAACTGTAAAGCTAATCAACTTTCCTGTGTTATCCTGTAATTTATGCCACAATTTGTGAGTCTTTCATGATCAATTTAATGGTAGCACTGAAACTCAAACAAAAAAAACCCTTTAGAATCATTGGAATAGAAAATATGTATTTTGATTCTCCATGGTCATTCTAGCCATACAAAGTTCTATTTCATCAAACATCCTAAACTTCCTACAGACACAAGGCCATTTTATCTTTTTGTCCTCCTTTTGCTGATATACTGATATGGCTCTTTTTTTTTTTTTTTTTTTTACTACCTGGTCAAATTCACTTACTTAAAGTAGCTATTAATGCTCTACAATAGATCTCATCTTTTCTTTAATCTTTTGCTTTGTTCTGTTTTATTTTTTTTTTTGTAGCACACACTATATCTGTTTTGCTTTATCCACTGAATACCTTGTCATTACTAGGGTTTGGGAAATGATTAATTTGCCAATTTTCTCCTGCCTTTGAGGAACTCTTATCCAGAAATAATGGCTTAACCAGGATACTTGTATTAAGTTGTCATTATTTTTTCTTTAAAAAGGACCATTTAAACTGCCAGTTAGAATATTTAGCAGCAAGAAAAGACTCACAATTGGCAAATTGATTGACATGCAGATCCAAATCAAAGGGACATGTAAGTTCTCCTTTGTTTCAAAGCAAGAAGTTTCCTAACAAATGACATTGTCAGACCTTTGTCTCCAGAAGAAGTGATGCTATGGGCAAACAGATGTATCGGGCATCTTTTTAGGACTGTTTGTCCCTACAGCCAATGTGCCTGGCCTCTGTGCAGCCAAGTAAAGTTCTGGGTGAAGAGTGAGGTCATCATTTCTTCAGCAATACTAATAGGCATTCAAAAATGTATCAGTAGCAACCACAGCTCTCCCTTAAAGACCTGGCATTGGACAAAATACTTAGAGTTCACTTCAGGGAAGGATGAGTAGATGGGGGTCATTGGGCTCACATCCTAGCAATGCCACTGTGTGAATGTTGTGGTTCAATATGAAGTATCCTCCAAAGACTCACATAGTGAGAGATTGATCTCCAATTCAGCAATGCTCAGAGACGGGGCCTACAGAAGTAACAGGATCCTGAGGAGACTGACCTCATTAAGGGCTATTGATCCATTATTAATTAATTAATAATTACTTGCCCATTAATGAGATTTAGTGAAAGGGATTATTAAGAAGTTGGGACCAGGTTGAACAAAGGAGCATGCCTTTGAAGGTATATACTATTCGGAGCCCTTTGTCTGTCTGACTCTTGCCCTCTGTTTGTGCTTTCTGCCTGCCATGAAGTTAGTCACTTTGCTCCTTAACCCTTGCTGCCATGGTGTTTGTTCTTTTGAGCCAGCTGACAATGGCCTGAAACTTCTGAAACTATGAGCCAAAATAATCTCTGTGTCCCTTAAATAGTGTATGTCAGATAGTTTGTCCCAGCAATGGAAATTTGACTAATAGAGTGACCTTGCGCTTATTTATACTATCTGTAAAATGAAAGAGCTTTGGAGTTGCAGTTTCTCTCTAGAACTGCTGTTCTTTAAAATATAAAGAATGAGGACAATCAGGCTACCCCATGATTCCTACAAACTAGCTATCCTCCTTGTTAACAGATGTAATGGTTGATATGTTGCATCAACTTGAGGAGTCTAGAAGCTTAATAATTTAGCAGCTTTATAACCTGAGGTGTAGAGAGCATACCCTTATGGCTCTAGGATGTTGTTCATTGTGTCAACTTGAAAAGTTTAGAAGTTTAACTAAGTGATTCATCAGGGGGCTAGGGTCCTTACTTTGTAAACATCCTCAGCCTGTGCAAGAGGAGAGCATGGAGGTGGTATGGGTGTAAAGGATGCCCCCTAGGGTGGGTTGCTTGCATATAATAAAAAGGAAATGAGGAAGGACTGATTGCTGGTTCTTCAGAGGAGCTCCAGTCATTACCTTCAGATTTAACATCATCTCCTGGCTTCTGGCACAGACCATTCTGCTTCTGCCTGGCACTCTTCAGCCTTCTAGCATAGACTCTTTGCTGTTCCATTACAGACACATCAGCCTCCTGATATGTACTTGCACAGGACACTGCAGTGACCTCCAGACCTGGGACTGGACCCTTCTGCCTCCAGCATGCAGACACCCTCTGCACACTTCCTCACCCAGCTCTGTGGCTGACCATTGTAAGCCAATCTTGTAATTTCATATATATTTGTGTATCTTGTGTTATATCAGTTTACCTAGCAAACCCTGCCTGATACAATGGATTTCTCAAGGAGAATCTAAAAGATATTTCTGTCTTGAAGAAGGGGCATAGTTTTTCACTTTAAGGATTGTGTTAAAAAGGTCTCTGTAAAATAATTTTATAGAAAAATAAAGATTGTCTAAGATAAAAAAAGAAAAATGAAAAATGCTGGATCTATTTTGGACCAAATCTATCTATCATCTATCTATAATCTGTCTATCTATCTATCTATCTACCTATCCATCTATCTTTCATCTGTCTATCATCTATATCTATATGAACACAAACACAGTTTCTCAGTTGACTATTAGTTTAGCTGATATAATTATGCAGAAGAATGCTATATTACATACCACCAAGTAACCCAAACTCCATTTACTGATTATATTTGTGAAGTTCATATTTTTGTACATTTTATATAAACATTCATGATGAGAATTGCTTCAGAAATATGCAAAAATAATAAATTTAATTTAAGATTAAGACATATGTGTTTTTTTTTGAAAAGAGAATTTATAACATTTGAACTTAACCTAAATGTCTAATTTTTCAATATCCAAATTCTCCCCAGTGGTATATTATTTGGGAAGGGTATTACACTGAGTTATAGGAGTTACATTATTGGGCCAAAAATGTGCATATTTTATGGCTTTTCATTAACGAATTATATTACTATATAAGGGTTTTACATGTTTCTAATATGCTTATATTAATGAAACAGTATAATATAAAGAATCTTGGTAGAAGGAAATGAGAAACATGATCATCAAACTATTTGAACATTGGTGTGGGAGGTATTAGGTATTCATCTTTTCACTCATTCATAAACATTTACAGATAATTTTTCAGTAAATACTTGCATTCCTCATATGTTTTTCTAATTCTAGACTGTGTTTAGAAGGTATTTATTTAAATGCTCAGAAAAAACACACACATACACATATGTGTGTATACACATACTCTCATAGTTTTAGTAGATTCCTCTACAAGTGAGAGGACATAAAGGAATACAGTTAGGTAGGTGGGAAATACTGGTACAGATTTAGAAAGGGTACAAAGGGTGATACTGTCATTTGCATGGTATTTGAATTGTGTGTCCTGAGGTTTCTTCTCATTTGCAGGTACTTAGGAGAAATAGGTTTTAGGAATGATGGCAAAATAATTAAATTTGTGTATTGAAGCAGAGTACACAGTATGGATTAGAATGGAAGAAACTAGTGGAAAGGACCTCAGCTTGTATTCTATACCAGTAGATTCTTTCAACAGAAGCTTAGTTCGATCTAAAATAATCATGTGTATGATAAGTGTAAGGAAAGATTTTCAGGAATGTGGATGTTGCTTTAGCACCTTTTTTACACACAAAACAATGACATTAAGAAGAGACCAAAAATGAAATGAGAGGAAGAAGGTAGGAAAGACTCCACAAGTCATAGTCTTTCCTCTCTTTTCACTCCTCTTTTTCCCCATCCTGTCCTGGTCCCTGCCCCACTCTCTACTGTTCAAATTTAAGAAGTAAAAAACAACTTTAGCACTGAAACAGAAAATCTTACCTTTAAGTTCCCTGTAACATTTAGAAACACTGTTACTAAATCCGCTGAAATAAGAACTGGAAAAAATTAGAATATTTTATTATTTTTTCAAATAGAAATGAGTCTGAAATTATTTTCATTCTTGTGGATAGGTGTCTCTTTTTTCCTTGTTTACTCACTATCTAAAATATTTCAGCAATCAACAATAGAACAAGAATCATATTAAAATTTTACTGCAAAATCAGTAGGGTATACTCTGAACAAATTGTAAATCTCATAAAGGATTTGAAAAATAAAAATTGCATTTATTTTTTGAGGCATTATCTTAATGTTATTTCCTCAATCCTGCTAGAAAACTCATTGACACTATCGTGTTGGCTGCCCATTTGCTCATAAATCCTGGCTCTGTTACTTGTCCATCTGATGCATAAATTAGAGCTGCCTGGAATACAAAAGCTGGTCTTGTTTGAGTTGTTTCATCAGAGCTGGAAGAGATAGTTTCCAAAGTATATTTATGTAAAGCATTTCTAAAAAGTTAAATATTTCCCTCAATTGCATAAATTAATATTTTATTAAGTTTTAAATTTATTCTAAGCTACAAGATCTGCAAATGGCCTTTTGTTTAGAAAATGAAAAGGCTTTACACCTGTACCTATATCTATTATGCTACGTATGTAAGCAGAATAAGAAAGAGAAATAAAATGTTAAAATACTGAATGGTCTAAAAAAGTAAAGATACGATATGTACATGTACCAACTCCCCATGATGGATGCAATCATTTTGTACTACAAACATGCACAAATAAAAATACAATAAGTGCTGAATGAAATGCCCTAAAATATATAGAGAGACATATATGCATGCATAAATCTTACTTATCCTTTTGATGGACTTATAGAATGTTTACATATTATCAAAATATAAAACTACTATTAGGTCCTTCCCTTTACATATCCCTTTGTGCATGTAAACAAGTGCTTCTCAAGTATATATTCAGGAAATATTGTCATAAGATATGAACATTTAAATTTTCTTGAAAAACTTAAAAATACTTCTTAATATTGTATAACATAGAATTTATGTTTCCTATAAGTAATGGTTTTATAGCATTTGCCATTTATTCTATGATCAACTTTTATTTCTATTATGGTTCAAATGTTTTAAATTCTATATTATTTTAATCCTCAATTTTAAATTTGTAACATATTTCAATCAAGTCTAAATGTATTCACAAATTTAAATAAGACAAATTACTAACAAAATTTCTTTTTAATTTGAAAAAAATCTCATCCATAAATTCTAAGGTATTTTATATACCATTTTAATTATAACATATTCATATATATAATTACTACTATCTTATCATGATCATATTTTGGGGCTGGCTAAAATGTTCTACTGATTTATTTTTGATCATTTTTTATTATACAAAATGAATTTTTCTTACTGATGTATATGGTTTATAATTACTTTATATTTTTTAGATGTCATTATTTTTCATTTAGAGTTCTAACACTATCAACATTTTTGTAAATCTACATATTTACTTTTTGCATTATTTCAAGTTAATTGATTTGTTGGATATTAATTTCTAATTTACATTTCTCCATCAAATCTCAAGGCTACTGCTAATAAGCACAGTTTGCAAGTTATTGTTACAAATTTTTTTCTCCATCTGTGTCTTTCTTTCTCCTTAATGAACTTCAATTTTAAGAAAATGTGTATCAATTTTGATCTCTAAAATGTATCCTGCTCAATATTCACTGGTGTTTTTCAATCTGGCCACTCAAATATTACTATAATACATGGTTAGTGCATTGATTGCATTCTTTAGAGGAACAAAATCAATAAAATGTAAATATATATGTACATATAATTATGCAGATGAATTAATTAAATAAGCTTATAGAATCAGAGGCAGGATAATTCACAATTGCCATCTACATGCTGGAGTCAGAGGATACAAGAGATGCTCAGCCCAAGAATTTGGAATAAACAGAACAAGAGGGATAGGATGCAATCCCTGTCCAAGACTGAAGGCCTGGGAATTCTCTGGAAAGTCTGTTATGAGTCTGTATTGAAAGGCTGAGAAACCAGGTATCTGATGTTTATAGGTAATGGCAGTAGCAGAAGATGCACGAGTTCATGCACAATAGAGCTTTCCATGCTGAAGCCAACTTCCAGATTCTTCTTCCTCTTTTATTTCTAGTAGACAGCAACCCTACTGGATGGTGCCACCTAAAATCAAGGTGAGTCTTTTCCCCTCAGTTTGCTGGCCCACATGCTAGGCATCTCTGGAAACACTCCACAGACACATCTAGACATGGGTTTTGAGAATCTGCTAGGTATGTGTTCTTTCCATTAAGATGAGTGAGAATCACAATTAGTGATCACAGATACTATTTATATATAAGCTGATTCTTGTTTCATAATATTGCAGTACTGCTTAAATATTTTCCACTTCCAAAATCATACATGAGAAAAAGTTTGGGTAATTGAAGGGATTAAGTAGACACTGCATAGTACAGACATGCACAGCTCTCATTTAGAGGTGCAAAATGTGGTCCAGCAAGAGTTCATGGAAGAACCAAAGGTCCCACAGACATTTCCTCACACAAGCTCCTAGAGGCCCTAATCACAACATAGACCCTGCTCTGTTTCCACCAAGACCTGTGAAAAATCCTGGCTTCAGGGAAGCTTAAAATTGAAAATTAAGTGAAGGTATTAAATATTGCCTGGCTGTTTAATCAAGTGAAGCTGACCTAACTGATTGGACCAGAGTTAAACCATCAGTGAAGAAACTGACTTGGAGATCATCTGGAAAGATCCAACTTCAAACTACACAGCATAAGTCTTGCACCTATCAAAGTTAATATTCAATCTCTGGATATCCCAGGATTCCAAGAAATAGAGATCAAAATTGTTCAGCATAACTGCAGAGCAACTATTTCCACAGTGCATGTGCCTGAATAGTAAACCAGGGCAGGTACTTATATGTAAGCACATGGTAGAAGGAGAGATGTCTGAGGTACAATGTAAAATATTTGGCATGGATCTGAGAACAGGATAATTTTCAACTAAAAACTGACACAGTAATGGTAAACACAAAAAGGTGGGTAAAAGGGTAAAGTAAGGCATAAAATATATTTAACATATAAAAAAGGGTACAGTGTCATTTATTGGAAAAATTATTAAAGTATTTTACTGTATTTTATCCTTAAGAACATAAATTTTTCTTACTAGTCCAGCTTTCAGTAACCTTAAAGAAACAGATTTAAACATCCTAAGGTGTCATATATTTCCAGTATTGCTGTATCCGTTCCAAGTTTATTGGAGAATTTTATCATTCAAAAAGGTCTTTTAGCATGCCTCTGAACCAACATAATATTAATATAAATACCAATAAATTTAATATATTAACGTTAGATCAACAATATAAAGAATGTACATTCACTGAGTATATCATATAAAATTATACTGCATTCCCAATATGTACATAAGTTGGCAGTAGTAGTTGAGATAAAAATTGAGGAAAAATTAAATTCAAGTGTTTATACATTTCTTTAGTGACTTCTAGTATTTAGCACTTCTAAGTATACATGATAGTTGGGAAATACAATGAAGAACATCAGGAATAATTTCTTTTGAAGGCAAAACAGTGTAATACTTTCAATAATATGTACTTCTTAAAGAAGAGGAGGATTGTCAAAAGATCTCAAAATCTCAGTGACTGAATCAAAAAGTAATAGTCTCCAAAATGTTGAGAAAAGTTAGTAAATTTTGGGAAAAAGTGATGACTTTTTTTGACAAGTGGTTTAAGTGGTTTTGAGACTAAATTCATTTTAAATAGAAAATATAGGTTTTTTTCTTCTTAATTTGCACAATTCATCTTCCACATACCCAAAGAAAAATATCTTGTCTACAAAGTGCACACCCATCCAAGGAATTATGACTTTATTCTCTCTTTTTAAAAAAGTAATATAAAAATATAATAAATATACTATAGATTCAGGCAAATTAAAAATCAAATTATAATTGTGCTGTAAACAAATTATTATAGAAGTTGATTTAAGAGAGAGTATTCTGTAGTATAATATTTTGAAACATGGGTTATAATAATGTAAATTGAAATATAAGCATATTAATAATAAGATAATATAATATATGACTATAAAAGAGATATTATAAAGCATAATGGGTAAGTGTGCTTGGAAAAAAACATGAGAAATACTATATTTAATATTTTCAGTGACCGTTATAGAGAGTAATGTTCAACTAGTAATTGTTCAGTTAGCCAACTAAATCCCCATGGTACCTTTTTTTGGTCCTGGGAATAGAACTCAGGGCCTAATACTTGTCAGGCAGGAACTCTTCCACTGTGCTACATCCCAGGCACACACATGATATCTTGAAAAAAAAAATAGCTAACAATTATACTAAATTGTTAGTTGTAAAAGCACCTCATAAAAATGCACATGTTCTGCAAAAGAATCTCCAAGGAAAATATTAACTTGGAAAAGGTTGAAATTAAACCTCGACAAAAGAAAATATGGTTTCTACTCACTGGATTGAAGAGAAATTTGTTGTGTCATCCTAGTAGTCTTCCCCACACCCAAAAGGTCACTACTGTAACCTAGGAGAGAAAAGCTTAAGCCCTGTTTTAAGAGTGTGCCACAGCTAGTAAGTGGAAAATTCATTGTGATGTGACTTAAGTGGTCCGTGGCCAGGGAGTAAAATTTGGAATGACTGAGTTGCAGTGAGGGTTCATCCAAGAAAATCTCTATGCAAATCCTGGAAGGCTAATATCATTGCTTACATCGATACAATAACAAGACAAAAAATGTGAGTACCAAGACACTTTGATGTCTCTCCTGTGACCTGTACTGACAAAATTTAAGATCATGCTAGTTACAGAGGAAAAATCTTACGGTTGGGCTTGGTTTTTGTAATATAGTAACATAAAGGAAACATTTTACAACTTCTCTTTTGCATGTCAGAATTTCCTACATCATTGCCCTTGTGCTTTAGAACCATTATTAAGTAAAATAAGGGTTACTGGAACTTAAGTACAGTGATTTCTTGAAAATAGGCCTGAAAACTGAGACCACCAAGTGGCTAATGGGAGGGTAGCCCAAGTGTTGATACTCCTGACAAAGAATAATTCATTTCCCAGGGATAATAAAGTAGATTGCCATAAAACTTCAATATATTTCTCAGAAAAATGAACAATTTAAAATTTCTGAATTGTTTATTTTTGGAATTTTCAATTTACTATTTTTGGAGTATGATGACTATGAGTTAAATGCAGTCGTGGAAAGTAAATCACAGATAAGAAAGACAATTAAAATTTCTGTTGTTTAAGCCACTTATTCAGTGGCATTTGGAGGCCAACATGAACTAATACAGATACCAAGAATTTTTACTCATGACGTTTTTATCTGTGTATTTTCCCTGAGTATCTAGGTGGATTATATGAACATTTACAAGTTTTTTTCTAATTTTTGAATTTTAATATTTTTGTTTATTTAGGATACAATTCCTTATCAGGTATGTGTTGTGGAGATAATCTCTTGCATTCTTTATTTTGTCTTTTTATTCCATTAGCAAATTATATCCTGCAGAAGTTTTTTCATTTTAATGAAGACTTAATTGTTTACTTTCTTTCAATGAATATACTTTTAGTATTGACTCTAAAAGCTAATCACCAAAATTTAAGGTTTTCTTCTAGATATATAATGAATGTTATACATGAGTCTACAGCTATCATGAGTAGATACTTCCATAAATATGGGGACAGAGGTTTAATTTTTTTTACATATGGGATTCCAGAAAGTCCATGAAAATTTACTGAAAAGATTATCTTTTCTCTATGAATTTGCCAATTTACCATATTCAAAAAATAGTTGAATATGTATGTGTGCATCTATTTCTGTGTTGTCTTTGGATCAAGGGACCTATGAGTCTATTGGCAAATACCTTAATTTAACTACTTTAGATTTATTGCAGTTTTATTATTCAGGTAACGTGAATTCTCCACCTCAGAGGAACTGTGTGACTATTTGTACAATGAAATGAATCAAGAAATAATGTATTTCTTTTTAATACTTTATTATGGTTAATGCATTATAATTATACAGAATAGTGAGATTTGTTCCATGATATCTACAAATGCAACAAAATTTGAAAAGAAGCATATCTAAGATCTTATCCCTATCATTAAATTACACATGCCTGTATGTAAATTTTAAATGAATTTCTTATTATCAAGATATATTTTGGTGTGGCTGGTGCGATGGTCAGCAGCGTAAGCACCTGCCTGGCAAGCACAAGGGCCTGAGTTCGACTCCAGGAACCCACATACGAAAAAAGGGCCAGTGATATTGCTCAGCAGCACAGGCACCTGCTGGCGTGTGAGGTCCTGAGGTCGACCCCCCGTACCCAAAAAGAAGGATATATTTTGGTGTTGGTTCTGACAACTTCTTTTACTGATATCCAACTTACTTACTATAAAAGAGATCACATTTTTCTGCCAGTGATTTTCTCTTTGTTTTCATTCTCTTTTTTATTAAGAGCAGAATACATTTATTGGGGGAAGAAAGCATCTATCTAAGAGAGAGAGAGACAAGGGGTCCTGAGTATGTTACCAAGGACATTGCATCTTTTTAGGGACTTTTATGGAGCAAAACCCCAAGGTGAGGTGGGTCCAAGGTGAGGAAAAAATGGGAATTTATAAGGTGGGTATGAAATATTTCCTTTACTCTTTGGTTTCTTTGCCAGTTTTCTGTCTTCACTATGGTTTATTGATGAATTTATATTATTCTATTATATCATCTAGTAAATTATTATTTAAAATAGACTTATTTTAATATTTTAATTGATATATAATAGCTGTGAATATTTATGGGGCACATTATGATTATTTAATAGATGCATACAAGTTGTAGGGAGCGAATAGTGTAATTCATGTTTATACCACTTTATCTTTTTATATTGGAGTCTTACATATTATAAAATATATAATAAATATATTATGGACTTCAGTCACCACACTGTGATATAAAATACTAGAACTTATTTCTCCTACAGCTACTTTTGTGTTTATACTTATTTTTCACAAAATTTTACTTCATAGCTTATAATATCTGTTTAAAAACATTCTGAAGCAAATTTCAAATAATATTAAACTATTTCACGTGGTATATGAGGAACTAATATGCTCAATTCAATCTTTGCATTCCTTGTAGTTTTTCATTTCTGTATTCATATGCATATAATAACACTGCAGTGTACTGCTACTTCTAAAACCTCTAGCGATACGTAGTTGGTCTTTCCCTATGCAGGTTCGGCTCTTACATCTTTGAGAATCTGAAAAAAATACTTCAAAGGGAATGTGTTTCCTGTAGCCTTCCGAACTTATTCCACTGGTATTTTTAATAATCTTACTAGTATTGTCTTGGAGTGAAGAAAGATATTTGGATTTTTTGATGGTCTAATTTGGCCTCAGCCCTCTTAGATACCATTAACCTAGTTATGCATTATATGTCTTACACAGATATCAGTGCCCTTTATGCATATGTCATACTGCTTCCAGAATATATTCCTCCTTTTATCCTGGCTGCAGTGTATTTCTACTCTACATGCAGAATACGCTCTGTTTTACACTTTTGGTTTTGTTCATTTTCCTTTTCTTTTTTTTTAATCCTGCAGTGCTGTAGATTAACTTTCCTCCATGGAACAGATGAGATGTTGAATACAAACAATATCTCATGAGCATATTATTTTGGAACATTTATAATGAGATTAATTTTAATTTGTAGCAAGCAAAGGCTTTCTACACATTAGATTAAAAGTGTATGTTATGATGCTAAGTACAAGGGCTATAATAAGAAGCTTATAAATCTAGGAATTAAACAATATATTGTTTATTGCTAATGGTCAAATGGTATGTTACTTTCCTTGTTGAATTAAATGGCTGAAATAAATGTAATTCAGTTGTATTTTTCGATTCATATAAAGTATAATAATGTCCAAAAGTAGGATTTAGTAAATACATTAATAAATATTTTTATATATACATATATATGTATATATATTTCAGTTCTCAAAGCATTTAGTTAAGAATTAACAAGTAATATATAGATTTGTCTTGTTATGAGAAAACATGTTCCAGTTGAAATAAAGAAATGTGATGATGCATTTTAATGCACTAATAATGTTGAAATATAACTTTGTTTTTCATTAATTTAACTAATGCAATTTTCAATTTTATGGAGAGAAAATTTAAAATGCTAAATATTGATGCAGTTAGAAGTGGCTCTCTTGTTTGTTTTGTTGAAGTAGACTCTCACTACAAATAATATACTGCTTAAAATACAATGGAAAAAGGATGAACAAGTTGCAGGAAAATTACAAAGATTGTCAACAGATTACACTTATTTTCAAGATACGGTTGAAGTAACTAGATAAAATATTTAAAAGCTTAACAAATAATTGCATAATTTTAATATTGTATTTTTACACTGCTGAAAATGAACTTTATCTAAATGTTGAAAAAAGGATGAATAGTTTCCTCTTCATTTGTTCAGGAAAAGAATTGACTTTTAACATAACTCAAGTTCAATGAAATGAAAATTTAAAGGTTCAAAAATCATGTATTTCTAAATATCCATAGCAAAAATTTTTTGGGTGATTTTTATGACTTTTGATGACAATGTTAGTCCTTTTCCACAATTCTAGGATAGGTAGTGGGCAAACAAAAATAGAAATTTGGCAAAGGTAAATATTTATTTGACAAAAGGAAATTGAGTGAGATAATACAAAACATTTTTTTCTAAAAAATTTTGCAATCCTTATATAATAAAAGCATGCTTTCAGAAAGCAAATTACTTTTGTCTTGGGTATTTGAAGACAGACATTCATAGTAAAGAATTGAGAATATTTTTTAAAACAACACAGCAAAAGATTTGATTCCTAGTGCAGCACATTTCCTTATGTGACAGGCAGAGATCAGCATATATTAAACTTTTTCTTACCAAAAATTCATCATACTTCTCATCTTTAAAACTATCTACATATTTTGTAAAATCTTGCTAAAATATTTATAACTGATTACCTTATGATCTCACACTTACAATTTACACTAAACAAGTGTTGAAATGTACAGGTTTGATTTTGATTTTTTCACTATAGGCTAAAAAAATGCTTCCACTAAAATAATGAAGTAAGTTTATTTAAAGTCTTTCAAATCAATTTTAAGAACATATGAAATAATAAATATTTAATTTTAAAAAATTTTACTAAAATTTTCAGTTTGTAATTAGCACCTCTGTCATTTTTATTTGTTTAATCAGAAACAAGACACAGTATTATTTTCAAACATAATTTTTAAATTAAAAAGATACATGTAAATTTGATACCATTTACTTTTTTCATTTACTAATTATTTTTTCTTAATTTAAAATATTTTGAAATTTGATCAAATATATAAACTAATTACATTTTTCTCAATTTAAAAATGGTAGAAGAAAGGCTTGAATTTTAAAAATAGCAAAGACAATATTTTCAAAGCCAAGACTTCTTATGGGAATATAATTTCTGTTGTGTTCATTGATCTTCCCACCTTATGTTTAATTGAGTTGTGGAGTCTGAAGTGATTAGCATGAAATGCCTGGAATTGATGTCTATTATATCTTTCCCAAGGACAGTTTGAGCTGATGAAGTAGTGCACCCTCCTAGACATATTAAAAATACATAGTAATTCTGAGGAAAATGTCACAGTAATTTTTAGTTATCTGTCACATTAGAAAATATCTTCAAGTTCTAGAAATGAGAAAAGTTATATAATGGCAGTTAATTTATATCAATGTTTTTGCAGACTGTGGTATCAGATTTAGTGTATTGTCCCTGTTCTTTAGTATTAGAAAGGTAGTTTATCTTTTCTTACTGAAATCAATTTAGTAGGATGCATCAAAAATATGTTTATTAATACAGTGCCTAAGTAGAAGCTTCTATGAATTTTTTGACTGGACTATATGCTAATGATTTATATGCATGGGTTAAATTGTGAGACATGGAAATAATTCATGTGAATGAGACACAACAGCCTCCAAATCTATGGTATTTTCTCAAGTCATTAATAAGTTCTATGTTTTACCTAGTGATCTTATCTTAATAGTCCTTTGTGGTATTTCCTGATCATATCTTCTCAAAATCTCACTGAACCTACAATACATCTTACAAGTTCCTTTATTAATAAAGTAAAATCACTTAATGACAATTGTTTTATGATTTAGTGGCCTTTTGATGAATTATGATATATCAGAGAGCATCTCCTATGATAAAGATAAAAGTTTTACTCTTTGGAAACAAGATCATTGTTGTGTATGTATGTGTATTATACTAGATCAAAATTTACATGAAAATTTCTTACTTCAAGGACACTTGTCTAGAGTTTGTATGCTAAATCAAAATATTTTTTAAGATTGTTTTGGCAAATACTAAGAAAAGGCCACTTGCTAAAAGCTAGATGCATGACACACCTGCTTTTTCTGTGAAACCATACATACAAAACCTCTTCATACAGTGGCTGTACAAAGCAGAAATGTTGTTTATCAGCAATCTAAAAACCTGGTTAGGAAAATAAAAACCACCCACAAGAAATTAAGAGACCCACTTAAATAATAAAAGAGTAGGAGAGTTCTAAATCTGTGCTATATTATGATGTAAAAATCACAAACACTGAGATAAATACCTTATTATTAGATTTTGTAACTTCTCTGTAAATTTAAAATCAGTCTGTAATATTGTACATCTACAAAATACCAAACTCAAAAAACAAAATCAGTTTAGAATAGAAAATTTAACACGACAAATTAAACAAATTATTTTAAAGAGTAAATATTAAAAAGATGTTTTTGGATATTCTGTGTGATATTATAAAAAGGACATGAAATATTTTAAAGCAGCTATTTTTATAAAATAAATTAAATAATAAAAAATGAACTGTTTTACCATTACAATTAGATTCAACCTTACTAAACTTTGAAGATTACCTTCATATTCATGGCATAGGTAGATTGAAATATGTAAGTGACAAGCTCAAGAAATTAGACTTTAGAAGTTATTGTGTGAACAAAATAAAAAACATAGATCACTATGTTTGTTCCAGATGTCTAAAAATAAATTCATGATATAGCTTAGCCTTCCATAATAATCATTTTCCTTTTATTTAAAAAGAAAATATTGGTAATATTCATATAATTATTGCAAATATTTACCAGAAAAACAACATAAAGTAGTATCAGAAAAATATATTAGTGGTAAATGTTACAAAAATTATTATCATCATCATTCAACTTCTTGTGAATTTTAGTTATGGTGCATATGAAAATGCATTCTATTGCACTGCTGTCTTGGGGTTTTAATACATTTTATGAGACAACTTATAGTCAGAATGCAATTTACACTTAGAGCAATATGAGCTGGATCAAGGAAGCATAAATTATAGCCAGCATGAGTAAAAGTAAGAAGCTGAGCAAAAAACAGTTACTTTTTCTACTTTTATTAAACTTCTATTAGCCCTAAATCAATAATTTCAAAAACACCCATTCTGGGGAATTTCAAATGACATGTTTTTATAATTGTCTGTAATACAGATATTAATAGATATAAGTAAAAATGTTAGTGTAAGGATAAAATATGAATATGTATATAAAATTAGAGCATGTGAGATACTAAAAGTTATTGAATTTGTAATGTGTTCAATTATTTGTATCTCAATCATAGTTCTGATCAGTGGTCACTGAATGATCATTATAAAAATTCCCCATCATAAACTAATCACAAATAAAGTGTTATACGATTTTATTTTATATGGAATTCCAACAGTTCCTTTCAATTTCTAAGCAAAATAGGTCAGAAATATCTTCTGTCTTTCTTTAAGTACACAGTTAATATTAAATATCTTTGGTAAATGTTCTAAAGATATTTATTTCTTTCCTCTATCTTGTGTTCCTTTTTACTATTCTTTAAAATATTTTTAAATTATCAAACTATAAAATTAATCTTGGGGTAAATTTTTATGACTAATTTTTTCATTCTTTAATTAGTATATATTTGTAGTACATAATGTTTACATTCATTGAGGGGAATTGCTACATCTACATAACACATCTTAATTACTTTTCTTTATGCCCTTTCCTTTCCCTCCCTCATCCCTCCCTTCATCTCCTGATTCCTTTCCTTTAAGTTTTAACATATACATATGATTTTGTTAAAACCACAAAAAATGGCCAGTGAGATGGCTCAGTTGTGTAAGCACCTGCCTGGCAAACATGAGGTTCTGAGTTCAACTCCCAGTAATGACATAAAGAAAAAAACAGGGATCCAGTGATATCACTCAGTAGTACAAGCAACTGCTGGCAAGCACGAGGTCCTGAGTTTGACACCGGGTACTCACATAAAGAAAAAACAAGCCTCAAACAACAACATAGAACAAGTGATTCTGTCCTCACTAATGATTCCTTTTTGTAATCCCTTTAACCTCTCCATCTGCAACTGCTTCTCTGATCTCTGGATTTATATTTTCCTCTTTTTGAAATAAAATGGTATCCTATGGCAATAATTTTTGAGCCTACATATTTTCAATTGTCAAAAGTTTTGAGATTCAAATTGCTGACTATGCCACTATTTCATCATCCCTTTAAAATACAGAACAGTATAAGTTTATTTATCCTTTCAACCATTTGAGGAAGTTTGGTTTATATTTTTGAGATATTATGAATAGATTTAGAATACAGTTATAGCTGACAAATTGTTACTGCCACTAACTTTTTATGAATTTTTGACTAAATTGCATGTTTCACAGTAGTATGTGACAAGAAAAGAAATCCATATATTAATTTTGCTATTGAAATCATTTGAAAAATAGCTAATGGAATCATATAGCCTTGAGTAATCTGAAATCTGGAAAAGCCAGACAGCCACTGAAATAAATTGCAAAGAAAGTGAGGGTCCAATCTTCCTAGGCATCATTTATCAGAAGGAAATGCAGTGTTAGGCAAAGTATCTGTTTAATCCTGGGAGTTTTACCCCAGAAAAATTGAAGCATGGTAGGATAAATTGTCCACAGGAGTATACCCTGGAAGAAATCAATTCTAAATATGAAAGTGATGGGGCAAGTAGGGACATTCATAAATGGAGGAATCAGTGAAAAATTAAGAACATCTATACAAATATATTTTGAGTCAGAGGGCAGGGTGATATGCATGACAAGTGACAATAGAATATCTAATTTATAGATTCTTGAATCATTGGAAATATTATGTGAAAGAAACTGGGAAGGAGTTCAAGGACTGATATAGATGTACAGGTAAGTAAACAAGGTGGTGACTCAAACTGTGTGCTATCATCTAATTGTTGAAAGGAAATTTATTAAAATCACAGGATGCTGAAAGGACTCAAAGCCAAATATGCATGTATTTGATAATCATATGACCATATATTCTAGAGTAATAAATTATTCTTACTTATCTATAATCACTAAATATTATATAAATAAATGGGAAAAAGGTAATCCTTAGACTATCAATATAGAGCTAATTCAGAGACAGTACAGAAATATACATTATTGGGCCAGACAATTCTCAATTCTGATTTTACACTCATTATATCCTGCTATTGCCATCTTAATGTTTTCATTTTTCTTGTTATTCTTTGAATTTAAGGGAAAATTGAACCATATCCAGAATAAAAATGATTTCATTTTTCATTTTCTGTTTTATACTGCAATTATCTAATGCAACACAAATATAATTATCCAACAAACATCATAAAATAACTATGAAGATATATCTATGCTTTTTTAAATAGTGTACAAATAGACACCTAAATTCATTTACACATTTGCTAAATTGCCTACAACAAATATACACTTTAATGAGAGAAGTTATCATGCAGTTGTGAAAAGAGAGTCATGTATAGAAACACTTGGTGAGAATTATCTTCACAAAACTTACATTTGTCTTTTTTTTTTTTTGTGGGAACCGGGGGGTCAACCTCAGGACCTCGCGCGCCAGCAGGCGCCCATGCCGCTGAGCGATATCACCGGCCCCTTTTTTGTATGTGGGTTCCGGGAGTCGAACTCGGGGCCCTCACGCTTGCCAGGCAGGCGCTTAAGCCGCTGAGCCATCTCACCAGCCCCATCTGTCTTGAACTGCATGTTTCTTTACCTATAATGAAGGAATGTGTGTAGTCTTTTTCATGAATAGAAATATTTAATTTTTCCTATATAAGTAAGAAGTTACTAGTAACACAACTACTTTATCTTTCATTATCTTTTCATCTAACAGAAAAAAATGTAAAATTGTTATAGTCCATAATTCTGGGATGAAGGAATGGTAGTGGTGTCAGGAATATTTCAGGACACTTACCTGTTTTGCCTGATCAAATTGCCACACTTTTACAGGCACTGAAATTAAGTTACCCCGTAGCTGAAGTCATGTATTCAAATGAGTGTTATTATATTTTAAAAATTAATCACTCTTTATTCAATATATGCTAATTAAAATCATTTCAATTCATAGCTATGAAGGCATTCCTTCTTTAGAATATGTGCACAGAAACAGAATATTTTGCTGATAATTTTCACATGTATTTGAAAACAGATCATCTGTAATGAAGTCAAATAAAACAACTGTGTTGAGAAATGCAGAGTTTTAAAAAGGATTGACAACTCTGGAGTCATTTCTCACTGATAATCCATCTCCTTCTTCTTTCCAAAGATTTGATCCACATTTTGTGGGGTGAGATTCTACAATTCTTTTTAAAACAATACTATATAAACACTAGTTAAAACTCCATTTTAATGTCTTATAATTAAAATAATTGTGCAAATTGCAATATGTTAAATGTTCCTACTTAAAGAATATGTCACATCAGTGCTGTATTTATAAAATTATATATTTTAATATTAACTGTATGAAAATCACCTTATTCTCCAAAATTAGATTAACTTGACTTCCCTATTGACTGTATAAAAATAAAAAAGCTCTTCAAACATGTATAAATGCTAATTTTCTGAATGTCAATGAATAAGCATTGTTTTACCTTTGCATTTCAAAAATATTTCCGATATTTTGAGGAATGAAATAAGTACTGTAACAAGTCAGAGTGAAAAATAATTTATGTGAAGTTTAATATATTATTTTAATTAATGAATCATTGATATGCAAAATTTTTCAAATCTGTGAAAAGTAATTTTCTTTAAAAATACATAGAGATTACTTATGTTCTATTAATTTTTTTTTCAGTGTACTCCCTAAAATTAAAATGATCATTGTATGTATTATGTTGCACGATCAATGGCAATATTCTTTAGCAAATATTAATTATTTCATTGTAGAAAAAGGAAATCAAACGCTATATTTTAGCACTCTTACAATTGGTGAAATGCTTAAGAGCTAAATACATAATTGTAGTAGTTTCCTTTACCTAATAAAAAGAATTTTCAAACTAATGATCAGTGGAATGAACATATGTCAATGTAAAATAATCAGTTTCTCACTTCATCTAAAATTATGTTTTCTTTGACAGTGATAACAAATTAACCTTTCAGTATGAAATGATGTGGAAATATTTTTCTGATTTTTAAAATACTAAAAATATTAGGAAGTACCTGATCATCCACAAAATAGATTTGGATGAATGTTATTATCAAATTCATATTGAATATTTCAAGTTGTCTGCATCATTTTGTGCTTTTGTGAGGATCATGTGGAGAGACAGTCGCATAAGAAGCATGTAGAAGGATTTTTTTTTTCACTGTGTGCAATCTTCTTCAGGATTTTGGCAATCATAAAGTTATAATTTATTGTCACATGATGACTCATAAATATATGCTCTTATCAAAATAATTTCATTTGTATTGAAGGAAATAACAAATTTAACATAAAATATTTTTATATTTCAACATTTTTTAATTCTCATGAATATAAAAAACAAAAATAGTTCATGGAATTATTTGACTCTAATTTCTGATTTTTATACTCAGACTATCTTGGTATGTAATCACTATTAATTTTTTAAATATTCAACTTATTATTTTAGGAAAAAACTTTATGTATATGTATATGATAATATCAGAAAATTTTCAATTTCAGTTTATTAATTTTGATTTACAGAAATTGTAAAGAACAGTCAGTCTGACATGCCAAGGAATGCTTAATCTGAACCTTCTATAACACATCAAGATTAAATTAATAAAACCCCAAACTCGTGTACTTATAAATATGTAGAGAAATCATTTCAAAAAGTGAACTTCCTAGGCAACTGCCAAATAAGCAATCCTATTCTATATATCTGGAAAATAAAAATAATTAAAATATCTAAGGACATTTTAGTGATAGCCTTTTTTCTCCCCATGTCCAAATCAATTATTGAGTGAGAGTGTCCATTAAATCCAGACTGTGCTTGAGATCCATTTTACCAATCAGGCTATTGTACAGGCTGGAATGATCCCTATGTTATTATAAGAGTAGGAGCCAATGTCAGGTTTTGGCAGGAGGTATGATGTCAGGGATTGTATATAGATTTGTTATTCTCACCTTAAGTATCTGGGTGGAGAAATAATGAGATAACAAGTCTGTCATGATGTATTTGAAATACTGGTATATTGAGTGCAAATTCTAGGAATCAAGTTCAGCTTTATAAACCAGGTGCAGTAAAATAGCCTATATAAAATATTTTGCAATAACTAGCAGACATTTTGTCTGTTTACATTCAAAATACTGCATTATGAATTCCTGTTATCATCTTGATGGCCACTACCATTAATAAGTAGATATGGTATGAAATTAATGTTTATAAATTTATCAAGAAAATATATCTATACATGGACTTAAAGCTTTTCTGGTTCTTTAGGAAATAAAAGTACCCATGAAGGGTAAAATAAGAACAATAAGTAAGTAAAAATCATTGAGAACTAACCCTAACTATGGAACTGAATAAAACAAGGAAATAATTGATATGATTTCAGCAATCCAGTAAAAGTGACATGTTCAAGCATATTCTTAGGTTTACTCATCTAATAAATCTTTAGGGAGAATATATTTTGTGACAGTTGCAATGACAAAATCAGATATTCTATTCTATTACATTCTTCTATGGTTGAATTTTAAGTGAAACAATATGTGAAAATATTAGCATTTAATTATGCTACATAAAAATCATATCCAAAAATAAAGTAGGGCCAGTGAGATGGCTCAGTGGCATAAGCGCCTGCCCGGCAAGCACGAGGGCCCGAGTTTGACTCCCGGAACCCACATACGAAAAAGGGGCCGGTGATATCGCTCAGCAGCACGAGCGCCTTGCTGGCACGTGAGGTCCTGAGGTCGACCTCCTGGTACCCACAAAACAATAAATAAATAAATAAATAAAAATAAAGTAAGTAAAATTTCTGCTGCTGTATGTAATGGAGTAGCTTATCAAAAATGATGAGCAATAGAAATCAAGATAAAAATGTCAAAGCAAAAAGAAAACACAGAAATCCATGAGGATAACCCTCCTCATGTTGTTTACAAAACAGTGTGTCACTATGTTTCTTGGACTGGCCTTGAATGACAATTCCTAATATGATATCTCATGTAGCTGAGAAGACAGCCCTATGCCAACATACCCACTTCAGAAATCCATATGTATTTAAAGGCATCAGTAGATAATCAAAGCATCCAGGTTTTGAGGGGTCAAAATTTTAGGTAGAAACTAAATATGTTGAGGTTATTCCTTTTTCCTTGGGGCACTTTAAAACTACAATATAAAGTACAATACTGAACAAAATGACCAGAAGAAAGGGATAGAGAAAAAGAGAGAGGAAGTCCTGGAATGCAAGTTTGAGCAAAAAAGAAACATCTATAAAATACCAGAACATGTTTAACATTATTTTGACTATGACCCTTAAGCAAATTGGGAAAGGAAGAATTAATCATTCTGAAAAAAATATAAATCATGGTAAGCAATCAAAACTTTAGCAGAGTTAAAAGAAAACATATACAATTAATGAAAAATGATAGTGAAAAATAGACAACAGAAATAAACTCATAGAAAAATATATTTTTTGAATTTCTATATAGATCTGTAAAATAACTGAACAAAATATGAGAAAACAAAAACTAGACTACCAGAGTGAAAAATAAATGCTGAAGGTAAAATAGATCATGCCAGGGATAGAAAATAAATTAAAATGGACTGCTGATTAACTCTTTTTTTGTGTGTGAGTACCAGGGTTCGACCTCAGGACCTCACGTGCCAGCAGGCGCCCATGCTGCTGAGCGATATCACCGGCCCTTTTCTCATATGTGGGCTCCGGGAGTCAAACTCGAGCCCTCGTGCTAGCCAGGCAGGTGCTTATCCTGCTGCGCTATCTCACTGGGCCTGATTAACTCATTTTAACTGTAGCATTGACAAGCTAAAGAGAATTAGTGATCTGTAAAATGTGCTATTGAAACACGGAGAAAAAAATGTAGGCACATGACAGAACAGCGCATGAGATAGCTACAGGAAATAGGAAAATATTTAAGTGTGATTAGAGCATGAGATTGTGGGAAATAAAAAGTAAGAAATGGCAACTATATTAGATTTCCATAATGCAAGAAATTCCTGAGATAAAGAAATTACAAAGTGAAATATTCACCTGTATATATGATAATTAAATTTATAATGTCTTATAAGCAAAATATGTAAATCTGATGCTAGCAAAATAAGAAGTGGTGTAGGGAAAGGAGAAAAAAAAATTGAGAAGTGTTATCTACATGTACCAATCCCCTACAATGAATGTCTACATTATGTTCAGCAAAAATGTATGAATGAAAATTTAACATTTTACTTTATTTTTATTTTTATTTTTAATGTGGGTACTGGGAGTCAATCTCAGGACCTCGTGCTCACCAGGCAGGTGCTTATGCCACTGAGCCATATCACTGGCCCTTAAATTTTTAAAAAAAGAAAGAAGAAATTATATTAGGCTTTTATTTTTTTTATTAGTACATGCTTGTAGTACATAATGTTTACATTCCTTGTGGGAAGTTGGTACATGTACATATCATATTTTAAGTGGCTCATTGTTTTGGAGGGTTCAGTTGTTTCTGTTTTTTTATGGCATAGCCAACAAATCATGGTAGGGAGTGGGTGGTGGAGCAAATCACTCACATCCTGTCCAGTGTACAAAACAGAATGAAGAAGGGGATGGAGGTTTCATGGTCCCCTTTAGAGGTATCCCTTAATGACCAGAACACCTCCCAATTAGCATCAACTTCTAAAAGTTGGGCCAGCTCCCAATAGCACCTCTCTGGTACTTTTAACACATGGGCCTTGGGGGATCATTGAAGAGCCAAACTACAATAGCATTACTAAAATAACTGTTAGGTGAAAATTTTCCAAACATGCTGAAAGAGATCACATTAATGAAGTTTAATGAACCACAAACATAAGAAAAAGTTAAAACAAATATATATTTATATAAAATGAAGATAAAGGTACTGGGCTATCACAAGACTGGTGTTGTGGCTATTGAGAAATAGAAGTGTGTTTATTGAGTGCAGGAGAAAGTATTTGTGTTCCAATTCTTACTCTAAAATAGGCCCATAATTGTATGTAAATTTGAAACATAAACTATAAATCAGTTAAAGAAATATGGCACGTTATCTTCAATGTAATATGATTGAAAGTAACAAGTTTTCCCAAAAGAAATGATGGATCCTAGTATAAAAGAGAAATGTATCTCAAAACAGTTTTCTACCTATAGTCTTGAATATTGTTCCAGCTTTTTTCCATTCTTTTTTACTTTATGTAATGCAAGTGAGAAAGATTCTGATAACCTATTTTCAATTTCATAGTTTTTGCATCGTCTCTGCTCAATATACTGAATAGAACTTCACAGAAATTCTTTCAGATAAACATTTTTTAATTTCTACAATTTTCATACCTAAAGTTAAATTACCATTGTTGTTATGTCAATCCTTAGCATATTATTCATAGTTGTTTTTATATTTATTTTTATTAATATCACTGTAATTATTATAATTGCAGTACAGCATATTAGACTCAGTATCTTTTGCATGTAAGTACCACTAAGCTATAGCCCCAGTACATTAATATTATTTTTAATTAACATTACATAGTTACATGTATTTATGAGATTCAATGAGATATTTTGATATATGTGTACAATGAGGAATAATTAAATCATCTAATTACCACTTTACTTACCTAAAATTATTTGTGATTAAGCATTTGAAATTCACTTAGTTATTTAAAAATATATAATACATTGATACTAAAAGTAGAATTCCTGAGTGAAATAGGTATTAAAACCTATTCACTTTATCTGAAAATTGGTACTTAGATCAACCAATCCCTATTCTTCATGTTCCAACTATTCTAGCCTCTGTTTACAATCATTCTAGTTTCTAATCCTTTGATTATAATGTTTTTAAACTTCACATGAGTGAGGTCACATGGCATTTGCCTTGTTGAGCCTGTTTTATTCTCTTAAAGTGATAAGGTCTTCTGGTCCACTGATGCTGATCCGAATGAAGCAGAATGACAGATAAATTAAAAGAAAAACTCGGGAGAAACTTGAAGGCTTTTGTAATATATAGCTATGTTAGATATTAAATCCCAACTATTGACCAGAGTAGCAAAATTCCTAACACTGTATTTCTATTTGTAATAATCACTATTTCCCAACGTAGCTTGCCTTTCATTTTTTTCTTTTTCTTTTTCTTTTTTAGATTGGTTTCTTCAGGTACAGTTCTTCTTTGAGGTGAATAGTGCTTCAATATATTCATATTAAACATTTTCTCTATCCATTGATGTACACAATTTTTTGGCTATTGTGAATACTTCCCTATATAACATTGGAAATGAAGGTGTCTTTTCACCATACTGATGTTATTCTTTTTCAATTATATACTAAGAAGTGGAATTATTGGACAGTATAGTAATTCTTTTTTAGGTTTCTTTTTTTGGAAATTCCAAATCATTTTCACTATGGTTGTAATAATTTACATTTTCCACAACAACCATTTAGAGTTTCCTCTTCCTCTGCACCCTACCCAGCATTTATTGTTTTTCAGTTCTTTAAATAAAATCCATTTTGACAGTTTTGAAATAATATCTTTTTACAGTTTTAATTTGTATTTTCCTAATGATTACTGATATTGAACATTTCTCATGTGCTTGTTGGCAATTTGTATGTATTCTGAGAAATGAATGTTTCAGATCCTTTGCACATTTTAAAGAATGGATTGTTTTATCTCCACCGAGATGAAAACACACATAAATATAGACATACACTATTCATTTATTAGCACAATTAATAATGCAGAAAAACTCCATATTATCCAAAGCAAGCCACATATTCAAGGAAAATCCAATAAAAATTCCAAAATTATTTTTTCATAGAAATAAGAAGACAAATCATGAGTTTGAATGGAATCACAAAAATTCATGACAATCCAAAACATTCTTGAAAAGATGAACTAATCTGTTAATATATCACGATTTTAAAAATATTTCATGAAGCAATTATAACCAAAAAACATATTAGTGGCATAGAGACATGTCAACCAATGGTTTGAAAGCCACAAACTTAAAATCAACTGATTTTGGTAAAGGTGTAAAAGGGATGTGAATGTGCTATATTTATCAGGCTTATTCTCTATTAGTGAAGAATATGTCAGTAAAAACCTTTCTTTCACAGTCCTTTCAGGACCACAGTTTTTACTTAAGCTCTTGTGCCCAAATCTCTTGTGCCCAAATCTCTTAAAGCACTGCATTAATTCACAATTGAATTCCTTTAGAATATTTCCTTAGAACATGGTATTAGGGTTAAACTTGATAATATAAAATATTTTAAAAACTAAAAATATATCAATGGGCTTATTAACAAACATTTTAGTAAATAAATAGGATGCAATACCATGTAACAAAATCTTTTATATTCAGTTGAAGTAATATTTACATGGAAATAAATAATATATATATATAAAGCAGAAAATAAATATGAGAAGATAAGTAAAACCCAAATGTGTATAAATTATAGAGGTATATTATATAGATAGAGATAAAGGTAATGATTTATTCTTTATTTTTCATGTGCAAGACATTTTTTGAAAAAATATACAGGAATAGAAGCATTATTATAATTTTATAATAAGCATAATATATTGTTCAATGTAGGTGTTAATTAAAAATAAAAATCAGTATTCATTTAGATAAAATATGCATTGATTAATAAGCTAATTTTAAAAGGAAATTTGTATCTCTCTTCTGGACTTATGAATTAAAAATGAGAGGGTACATTTTTTTCACAATAAATTGGTGCCTCTTAAGTATTTATGCAGATTTCTAAGCCCACCCAAATATGAAAATTTTAATTAAATTTTATTCTTTCAAATATGTCACCTTAATTTTAATTTTATTAGGAAGATAATGGCTTTTGGATTTTTTTCTGAAAAATAACTTTCAAGAAAAAAGAAAAATTAACCATCAGGAACAGAAGATCAAATAAATTTCCCAATGACAAGCCTACCATTGCTATTTTGTATGCTTGTTTTAAGTTATATCCAATAGTAATCAGAATCTGTAAGTACAAAAATTTCACTATTTCTACATTCGATAAGCTTTTCATAAAGTTTCTAATTAATAATAATTCATAGGAGAAAAATTAATAGTATAAATACTTATATACAAAACTTTAAAATAGGTGGTAAAAATAAATTACTGGACTCCCTATATATAATGATGGAATGGAATATGTGAGGTTATGCATCCCTAAGTCAAAATTAATGTGGCATATCCTACAAAAGCTGACAATTTTAAAATATAATTATTTTCATAAAAATACTACATCTACATTAAAATATAATCTTAATTTTATTTAATATTTCTAATAATTTTCAGATTAGCTTTTTATCTTCGTGGGAGAAGGACTTCCTTTTTATATTCTGTGAGTTCCAGGAAATCCCAGAAAAAAGGCTGCTAAAACTGAAGCATGATAATAATATATAGAAGATTATAAAAGTTCATGCTAGCCTTATATCTCAAAATAACTTATTTTAAAAAATGATATTTATGAAGTAATATTTAAGAATATTTCTACAGATAGCTAGAAAAAAAGCAAACTAAAAAAAATTCATATTGCTATGACAAACGACTATCATGGAAAAGATCAGACCAGTATACCAGAAAGTGCCTGCAAGCAGCAATTCCAAATGTTACTATTAGGAGAGTTACTGTGGGTGACATCTATTTCACACTCAAATGTCATAAACACTGTGGTGCAAAGGGAGAAACAGCACTGGGTCAGCAGATACTGAAAAGTAGATTTAGAAGATGTCCTCATAAATGTAGTAGTAAAACTCATGAGTATGAACAATGGTGCCCTCAAGAAGCATACAAATATATATATATTTAAGTGAAATTCTGAATGATCCCTGTGTGATTCCTTGACTAACCTGAGCAACACTAGACTTTATAAACATAATGCACTGTGAAACTAAAACTTGTTACAGGCTTTGGCTGGGTAAACTTCTGTGTAATAATTTGATTTTTGTCAGTAGAAATATCTGTGAGTGCAGCTTATTGCAGAAAAATGACTTACTGAAGATAAAGCAAGCAAATACATTCAATTTCATTTTGTTTAGATAACACTTATATAAAAAGCATTTTTGTGTAGACATTTACTTTCAAGATATAACTGCTACTACAGATGAAGAAATTTTTATAAAAATTAAACTTACCTAAAGTCATGTAACTAACCTGAGGAGATTCAGGTTACCTGAGGTATTAAAAAAAAGGTCTTGTTACACTCTGCAGGATGCTATAAATGATTTCCAGATTAATAGTAACTGTTGTAGCCAGAGTTTGCAAAGGAATAGATTTATATGGGACACATAACTTATAGGATTATTTTATAATATTTACCCAAAAAGTCAAATGTAGAGGACAGCATGAGATCTGTCCATGCACTAGAGGTGCAAAGAATCCATGGCAATATCTTGCAAGCATTAAACTGAAGACCTAGACCCCATGGCAATGTCCTTCACAAATCCAGCTGGAGTCCTAGAGCCCATGACAATGTCTCATGCAAGTCTGTATCAAGGATCTGCACTGGTAAGGCCCAAAGGTCAGTGGTGGAAGCTAAAATGTCTGCAACAGCAGAATGAAGGACCTGTGCCAGCAGGTTGAGGGATCTACATTGGAGCCAGGAAGCAACACTCAAGGTAAGGACCAGAGCTCCCCCAAAGAGAACCACAGCCATCCTTAGTGACAGTGAGGACCCAAGCTCCTCCCAACAACGAGAACAGCTGAGTTCGTATCACAAAAGCCAGTGTGACAAACTTCTCCAGGTGAATAAACAGCAGGCCATCTTCCACTTTAGTTATTCTTTTATGCTCTTTGCAGCAGTCCTCAAGTGGGCCTTCCACATCCAGAACCATGCTGATTCAGTTCAGCTTGGTGTTACAAGTCGACCATTAGTTAATACACCACAGTACCTGATAATAAACAAAAGTTTATAAAAAGAAAGTAAAGATTTGCTTCAAACTAATACAAGATGTCCATTGAAGGAAACATTACTCAGGTTGAATTTTTGTGAGCATTTTTACAAATAATAATAAGAACATCAGGTTGTTACTTTGGTGCTCTGGCATATGATATTGATGTACATAGAAAAAGAGAACCAATTATATTAGGGGTTGTAATGATTTTTCCACATTAAAAGTGAATGTATATTAGTGACTCCTGCTTTATGTTGATCAACCCATCTCATTTGCCAGTAACATTTTTGACTGTAGAACCACAAGTCCAATAATTTGAGAACTTCAAAAACTGTAGAGAAATAGGGGTAGATGATAACTCTCTGGAGTTAAGGAAATCAGCATATGTTGTGTGACAGTTTTGGGAAAAATTAAAAAATTAAAATAATATTGTAATGTTTGTATCAGTTACCAAATTCTCTGGATAGTGGTCTCTATTTTTTTTCATCTTTGAAATAAATTTATTATCACTTCCAAAATCAGACATCAATAGCTTGTGTAATGTAGAAGAAAAACTAGAAAAGCTGTATTTAAAAATTTGATTTATCAAGTCTTCAGAGAAATATGGAAATTTATAAGACAGGAAAGACCAAGTTTCTGGTGAAAGATTTATGGCAGACACCTGAAACAACATTCAGAAGTAACATTTTTGCCACAGGATATTTTGCTGATCTGATTGTAAGGTGTAAAACAGAATCTGAACTTCTCCTGTTGAAAGCTACACTTTTAGGCCTGAAGTAAAAATTGTACATTTTTAATGCTAATGAGAAAAAGGGGAGAGAAAGCTTATTTGGACAGATAGTTCTCCTCTATATGTGCTCTGAATTTACATGGATTCAGTGTCCAACAACCAAACAAATCCTTTCATAGAGCACAGAATTTCTGCATTCTTACCATGCAGAGGAGGAAATGATTAGATTAGATTCCTCTACTTAATTTTCCTCAATGGATGTGTCCTAGAAGAGGACTCATCAAATATAGAGACAGCCTAATAAAGTGCAAGAGACCCATGGTGAAACATTTTGCAATATGATAGTAAAAGTAAGCTATAGTCACAGATACACAGATGAATGTTTCAGCTTATATTTATATCTGAAAGAAAACATTTAAATTATATCATAGAGATAAGTATATGATGTCAAAGTAACAAAAATTATCTATAGCTAAATTGCACATATGTTTTTCTTTACTGATGTTTCTTTCATTTATATCAACTGTGTGTAGTTAGCGTAAGTTGATTGCATTGTACTCTAGTATAAAATACTCCACAATATCATTAAACTTAGATTATCCACACTCAGAAGGGCATTCTTTTGTTTTGATTCCTGTTTTAGAAGATATTAATATTCTTTCAGTGCTAATCCCTGTTTTGTTTTTGGATCAAAATTATTCACTAAGGCTCATGTGTTCAGATTTGGGATGTGATTGGACTAGGAGGGCTCTAAGTTCATCAATGAATCAATGCATTGATGAATTCATAATTGAGAAGTGAGGGAATATTGGGAGGCTGGGCCTAGCTGAAGGGTGTGTGTCATGGATGCATGACCTTTGAAAATGTATCTTGTCCTCAAGTCCTCTCTCTATCATTCATCCTCTTCCATGATTATCTCTGCTTCTTGGATGTGAGCAATTATGTTTATCAATATCCTTTTGCAATGATTTTTCTGCTTTGCCACAAGCCTAAAGTGAGTGAAAGTAAAGCTTTCTTAAATGGTTATTTTCATGAATAATTTGTCAGAGTGACACAAAATTAAGTAGAATGTTTCCCATGCAAATTATATTTAAATATTTTTGTAAAGGGGAAGAGTGGAGGTAATATCTTAATTGAGATAATATCTCCTATTACTCAGGTCATAAACCATCATTTTCTGAACACTTATTTCCCAATTAAATTTTTGAAAATTCTATGCATGTTAAGATTAATCACATTACAAATATCATAATTATACTGTTATTTGAATTTTCCTTTTATTTTTAATGTGCTGCTTATACTATTGTTTTAATAGTAATTTGTAGAATTTAAAAATCACATAATAATGGGGTAACAATGGTTAATATATTGCATATCATTTTCTTCAAATTAGTTAATCAGTGTACAAGATATCTGCATTTAATTTTCAAAAAATATTGGCACACTCTTTTCAATGAATTAAGAGAATTTAGTAGAAATAATATCTATCTTAACTATCTTTTATATATGAATATATATTTTTTTACTTTTCCATTCCTTCTTTTCTCCATTCTCCCATCCCAGTTCCTCTTTCTTTTTGAACAGTTCCTTCCCATTTTACAATAAGTATTGCAGATTTTGGATCTTATATACTCTTTCAGGTTGTCACACTAGAGAGACAATACAATGTTTACACATGTGCATTTGGTTTATTTCACTTATAAGTATGGTCTTGAGTTGCATCCATTTACCTGTAAAATGCTAAAAAAAATGCTGGAGGGCTGGAGGGGAAAAGGAACCCTTCTCCACTGTTGGTGGGAGTGTAGACTGGTGCAACCACTGTGGAAATTGTTTCAGGGATTCTTCAGAAACCTAGAACTGGATATCCCAATGGACCCAGCTATTCCCCTTCTTGTTAACTTCCTGAAAGAATTTAAAGCACCATAAAACAGCAATATATGCATACCTGTGTTTATGGGCAACACAGTTTATAAAGCTAAATCTTGGAAACAGCCCAAATGTCCATCAACCAATGAATGGATAAAGTAAATGGGGTTCTTTTATACAATGGAGTACTACTCAGCCATAAAGAAGAATAAGCTTGTGACATTACTAGGTAAATGATACACCTTGATTACATAAAATGAATTAAATCAGACACATGTGTGAATACCAGTTTCTCTGTTGTGAGAAAATGAATGTGTAAATAATTACCAAAGTATATAATAGATATTTTGAAATAGGATGAAAATGTTCAAAAGGGAAAGAGTACTAGGAAGGGGGAAAGTGAAAGGAAGGGAAGGGAAAAGAAAACAATGAGAAAAGAAGGGAAAACTGGAAAGAAAGCTTTTGTAAACAGGGAGGGAATGTGGTTAAAGGGAGGGTAGGGGAATGGAAAAAATAGATATATCATGTACAGCTATAAACTTCTTATGATAAACGTGATCATTATTTATACTTAAAATGTACAAAAAACTTAATTAAAAAAGAAATAAAAAAGATGATTAAAAAGTTATGTTTCAGAACAGAGTCTACTTTCTGCTTATTTCAATTAAATAAATATTTAAGAGAAAATGTTACATATTAGAAATATTTCAAAATGCTTTTTTCCAACAAATTTTTATGTAAGCATGGTGTTTCTTTGTGGAAATCTTCCTGAAAATTAATGGCCAAAACTAATATTTTTCCTTCACGATGCATGTTTTGAGTCTCTCCTCCTCCATTCTTCATTTCTACTCTATCTGTGCATATCTTTCTAGGAATCTGTTACTTCTTTAGTGTAATTGAGGATCAATTCCATGACTTTCTACTAAAAACAATATAGTCAAACAAGATGAATGTTATGATAACCACACCACTGCATTTTGAAAGACATCCAGAAAAAAAAAAACAGATGCTGAAAAATGGTTTGAAAACAAATATGAAGCAGTTATTTTTCCTCATCATCCATGGTAAAAATGGGTGCTTCACTTAAGGGCTCTTTTTTGGAGAGCTCCATTTTCTCTGCCTGTGACCTATATTAACCAGAGTGATATTTTAGTAGACATTCTCTTACAATATTTTGTGACAATTTAAACACAAGAAATCATTAGCTTAGTTCATTGGAGAAATTACTGTAATCTTTTGTTTTTCCTCTCTTAGAGATTGTTTTTGGATGCAACAATTAATAAGTACAACAAGTACTGCTAGAATTGTAGTGGATATCAACTAAGTTTATTTTTATCCAATATAGCAGCAATTTAAGACCATGGGTCTGTCAACATTCATTTTCTCTAGAATTCCAATTTTGTCTTCTTCATGAACTTATGAACTGTGATTATTACACAACCCCAGGAAATATTTTGGAACAAAAATAATATTAGAAATACAAATGACACAATATTATGCTATTAGCATGAAAATCTGGGGAAAAATTCCAAATACACAGTTTTAATATTTGATATTTACTTGGAGATTATTAAATACTATATCTTTCAATTTTAATTTTAATTTATTTTCATTTCAGAATATATTCAAATAAAAGTTAGATATTGGTACTTATGAATGTTTGATTTTAATATCCAATCTATCAATTCAAAAAATGTTAAAATCAAAACCGTGTTCAAAGTGCAGTTATGTGTCTAAGTGGTTGAATTAAAGCATTTTCTAAAATATGTAAAATAATGCAGTTTATTAAAATGTTTCAATTTATTTTTATTATTATTATCAGTACATATTATTTATGCAGAATAGAGAGTTTCATTTTGGCAGATCTGTTTATGTGCATAACACACTTTGATCATTTTTACCTCCCATTACCCCTTTACCGTCCACTCCCACTTAGCCTGATCCCCTTTCTCTTCCCAAATAATTTCTCTCTTACTTTCATTTTCTTTCTTTCTCTTTAACTCTTCCTCTCTCATTCTCTCTCTCTCTCTCTCTCTTTCTGTCTCTCTCTGTCTCTCTTTGTTTCTTTCACTAAATTCTGCTCATAAAAAACAAGTAATATTTGCCTTTGTCTTACTTGTCTTCACATAATGATCTTTAGCTTCATGCATTTTCTTGCAAATAATATGATTTTGTTCTGTTTTTAAGTCTAAATAATATCATCGTGTGTATATATACATATATCAATTTTTTATATTGTTTTTAAATACATATAATATATATAAGAAACTTCAAAATAGGGAGATATTTTTGCTTTTTAGTGGTGTCATTTTTTCAAATTATTTTTCTGTATATATCTCTCTACCAATTTTAGTGATTAGAGATTTCTTGTGCTTTCTGCTACTCACAATTTACTTTTGCAGATGATTTTCCTCCACAGATGCAAGACTACTTACACATTCATTTCTTAGATCTATAAAAACTTCTATCCCCCTTTAGTTATCTACTCAGACCTCTTTCATCACTCATAAGTCAAAAATTATTTTAGTGCCATCATAACAACTTTCAAAATCATTGCAGATTTCAGTATCCACAAAGAGAGCCATTTTAGTCATTGTTGTTCATTTCAGTGAATACTTACCTTTCAACTATTACACTTTGTTTTCAAAACTGCTTACCTTTATGGCAGTTATTTGTTCTTATCTATTCCTAGAATGTTACCACCTTCACCAGTTCAATTTTCAGCTGCCAATTTTATTCTAAGAATTTCAAAATTTCATCATTTTAAAATTATTTTACCTTGATTCTAAAAATAATTTTACTTCTTTGATACTTTTGTCTATTGACCTTAGCTTTTTCTTGTTTCTAGCTGATAGCATCACTTCACACGTTTTTTCAGCCTAAAAGTTATCAGAAATAAATATGGAAATCTCAGAATCTACCTCCAAGTTGTTTAGTTTATATTCTTTACAAATTCTTCTAGGCTGGACAAATCCTTGAAACCAATTTAACTAGTTTACTAATTGTTACATGTATGACTCTAAACCTGGCTGGCAAAAGAGCACACAAAAGTGTTCTGATTCTTCTTATATTATAGAAATCCTCCAATAGTAAAAGAATCCACTTGACATTATATTTCCAATTCTCCTTTTTTTGTGGGTACCAGGGGTCAAACTCAGCACCTTAGACCCAAAAGACAACACCTTAGTAAAGAGATCAAAGCTAACATCACTACTAGTAAGGGATAAACTGATATTAGGCACCACTTTCTACACACTGGGGATACAAACATCACTGTTGTGCTAATTTACTCTGTAGGACCCCTTAGAAAAATTAGGGCATTTGATACTGAGGATCAAAATCCCTTCACCATTGCTAATCCACAAAAAACAGATCAGACCAAAGACTGGAAGTAGCAAAAGCTAGACTTTTATTTCTTTTTTTTTTTTGTGGGTACCGGGTTTCAAACTCAGGACCTCATGTGCCACTAGGTGCCCATGCCACTGAGTGATATCACCAGCCCTTTTTTCATACGTGGGTTCCAGGAGTCCAACTTGGGCCCTCATGCTTGCCAGGCAGGCGCTTACAGCGCTGAGCCATCTCACCGGCCCCTCCAATTTTCCTGTAATAATTAACATAACTTTCTCTTCAAGGTTCTAATACACCTTTCCCCATTTTCAGTAAGTGGCAAAAGTATATTGTATTTCACTGATAAAAAACTGTTCCACAGGCTCCTTAAACTCTTTGGTCATTGACATGTATATATGTGCTTATGATGACTTATTCTACTCATTGATCTTGATCATGGAATTTTATTGTCTTTTTATTGTATAATTATATTCATTATGAAGCATATTAAACTGATCAGTTGGTAGAATATTTCTGTGACTAACAAGAAGCAGACCAAAAACTCTCTTGAGCCTGCTTTTGCTAGATCATTACTAGATCATCTTCTTCATTTATAGAAAAATTTTCTGGAGGAATTATATATTCTTTGCTATCTTTATTTCTAATTATCTTATTTTCTTGAACAATGACAAAAATTGTTATTCTCCGAACACAGTATGTGACATTGTCCTGAACTACCTGATTAATTTTTTTTAAATCTAGCAATCAGTTTTCTGTCTTCATCACACTTAACCTATAAAAATTTTCCGAAGTTGATTATAACTGCATCTGGAGATACACTGGCAAGACATCAAGTGTCATAAGTGCAGTAAAGGGGATAAAAGATTGTAGATTAATATCTCCAAGCAACTCCTGAACTACTATGACATATATTTAACTGCTCAGTATAATTTACCATGTAAAAACAACTCTAAGATTATTTTTATCTTTTTCCTTTATCCACATGTACTACTTCTGCCATTGTCCTCATCACATTTAAATCAACACCAAATTTTCAGTAACTCATAAATATTTGACTCACCTTTTGACTTGCCATTTTAGTCTTCTTACAAATAAAGTACTTTAATTACATCACCCTTGCACAATCATCAAAATCTGCCAAAATTGAAAAAAGTAAAAGAAACATTCTTAGAAAAGAAAATTTCTGGTTTGCTAGAGCTGGTGTAAAAGTTACTGCCAATTGTATGATCTAAACAAAAAAAAAATATTTTCTTGTATTTCTGTGGGTTGGAATTGTGAGATCAAGTTGTTAGCAGGATTGGTTTACTTTGAGGGCTCTCTTCTTTTCTTATGAATGACTATCTTGAGCCTGTGATTTCAAATGTTTTTCCCTCATTTTGTGTCTTTGCCCTAACCTCTTTTTATAAGGAAATTGTTCATTTTGGACCTACTACTATGACTTCATTTTATCTTATTTATTTATATAAAGACCTCTTATCGAAATATAATCACATTCAGAACACTAGAAGTAAAAATATTAATTTTGTGTGTCAACTATATTAGGTTAAAGATGCCCACATAGTTGGTTAAACATAATTTCTGAAGGTACCTGTGAGTTATTTCTGACAGAGATCATCATTTTAATCAGTACACCCATTGAAGATTATCTATCCTCCCCAGTGTGAGTGAAAACAATAAATATATGCTCAACATCATTACATATTAGGCAAATGAAAGATTAAATTGAAAGAGATAGCATTACACTAATTTTGGAATACCAAAAATTTAAACGTTAGACCATACATACTGATGGTAATAATATGAAGAAAATGGAACTGTTATGCATTGCTACTATAAAATGATTCAAACACTTTTTAAACAATTTTATAATTTTTCAAATGTTAGCCATATAATTTCCATTTGACTATGGCATTCCTCTCTAGGTATTTTCAATGAAGCCATGTTGGAAAGGAAATTGAGAGCATAATGTAAAGATGTACAAACTAATACAGCTTAAGTATATAAACAAATATCTAGAGAAAATATAAATACCCAACAATAAATGAGTATATAATCAAAATATGCAGTATCCCAACAATGGACTATTGCCATGTAATATAAAAGAATAAACTGTATATGCATCCAAAAACATGGATTGCTCTCAGAAGAATTATGGTCAGTGAATGACACCAGAACAAAATAAATACATATACTTTCTCATTCTATTTATGTAAAGTTCCAGAAAATGCAGCTTATCTATATTGGCAGGGAATAGATCAGTGGTGCCTGAGGATTGGTTGAAGCATAAAACTGAGAGAGTAGAGAGAAAAGAAATACTTTAAAACTAGAAGAAACTTAAATTTATAGCAGCCTATATATTTTTTACTGTAACAATATTTTTGTCCACCAAGAAATGAATTATTTTCAAAAAGGTAAAAGAAAAACCTACAAACCAAAAATTCAGTGAAGAGCAACCTTGTTCTTCAAAATGAAAGTAAAATAAAAAACAAACAAATCTTTCTCATACAGGAGTATTTCACTTTAGAATGCTCCCTATTTTTCCAGAGTAGCTGTGCACCATGTCCTTTCACACTGTCAAATAAATTGTCTTCTTTTGTTTAAAACTGATTCTTTAGTTCTTTTATAGACCCTGGGTTTAGGATTGCTGGGAGCTGGATGAAATTATAGCAGAGCAGAGGCATGGCACGACATGGTGTTCTCCTCCCTCCAGACATTACATTAACTGCTGTGTTGGCTTGGACTAGTTGCCATCAGGTCCCACAGTTGGCCTCAAATATCCTGTTCCCTGGGGAAGGCCAGGAGAAAAGAAAAGAGAGCAATACAACCTAGGCATTAATGGTGAGAAAAGCTAGAGCTCCCCTCTAGGATTTTGATACTAATCAAAATATGGATTTTTAAAATACTGTAAAATGGATTATATCTAGGAAATATACATGCACACAATCTTGAACTGTCCTTTATAGAACTCTGAGAAATAGTGGTTACTTTGCCTGCTAGTAAGCCATACTTAGAGCAGCTGCCACTATTTACACAGAGGGCAGGTTTCCACAGCACATTCTGGTTAATGTCTCACTGAAGCCAGTGGGAATTTTGGTGAGGCAGGCAGCTGGATTCCTTTCTGGAGACAGGTCTCTGGTTGCATGGAGCCAGTAAAAGCTGAGAAAGCAAATGAGAGGCTATTGCTGGGGTAACTTCCTTGTTTGCACACAAAGGCTTCCTCAATGGAAGCTGGGTACTGACAGCTCAACTGTGTAACCAGTAGAGAAATCTCCATTTATCTATTGTTCCCACAGGCACTCCTCAATTAGGTGAAAGGTAAAATTCTCTCCCTGATATCCTGGTATCCTCTGTCAGCATGATACTGTTAGAGCCCTCTATTAAGTCTCCTTTAAGAGTTGAGCTAGAAGGGGAGCCAGTGAGGTAGCTCAGTGGCATAAGCATCTGCCTGGCAAGTGTGAGGTCCTGAGGTCAACACCCAGTACCCACATAAAAAAATTAGTTGAGCTAGAGGCTTAGACCTTTCTCTCCCTGATAATAAGAATGACATTCTTCAGCTATATCTTAATTCATATATGTACCCAAGACCATGTGAAAATAACACTTTAGATACCCTGAGAATGTTCTGCTGGGATGAAGATCTAAATTAGGTGAGAACCCCAACAGGCTTTATTTTTTCTTATTTCTTTCCATTGGAACACAATGTGAATTAGCTTTGCAACTCCTTGCCTGGCTAGACCACCTTTTCTAAACAAAAGCAGTCCTGCCTCCAGGAGGTATGGCTGAGGCAGCTGGCAGAAACTGTTTGCCTTTAATGCAAGAGAATGACTATGAGTGGAGCGACTCACACATTTACCTTACATATGCTACCTAAGAAAAAGAAAAAAAAAATGAAAGATTTTAGTCAGACTTTCTCTTCTCTCATATGAATGTAAGAGAGGAAAACTCATACATTTGCCTTTCCTAACATGTAATTTGTAATTGACAGACAATAAGTGCAGACATAATCTGTGAGTTTCTTAAGTATATTACAGATACAAGGGCATAAAAACATCTTCTGAGTCATTTATGTAAAGCTTAGCCATTACTGTTAAGGGAAATTGCCTATGTAACTAGATAGAGAATACAAAATTTCCTGGAGACCACTTTGCTGTAGGCCTGAGGACCAAGATTTCTTCTGAATTATTAACTGTCTCTGTCTATCCCCAGAGGTGATAGATTTCCTCTAAAGGCCAGGATTTTTCTGTGTAGCTTGGCTCTTGTGCCACTGTTCACTCAGGGATAATTAGGTCATCAAAACAAAGCCCTAGCTATATCCCTCCCATCTCCTGCCTCCCACTCACTATTTGCTCTGTCACCAACCCCACTATCCCTGACAATTTGATTAGAGATGTCAAAAAAATTTTAAACCTATACAGAGAATGTGTGCCTAGCCCCTTATACTTGCTTTATATTTTAGAGCTTCTTGACTCAGGGTCTTGAGAGAAAATAAAAAAATAAAAACACAACAGGGTCAGAAACCCAGGCCACCCTTAGAGGGCCATGGAAGGCCATGGTTTTTCAAAATATATAAGCCAAAGAAAACCCCACACTCACTTTGGAATCTGGCTTTAATAGCCATCTCTACCCCTCTTAAAAATAAAAGAAAGGAGAATTCTGGGTGCTTTCTGCATTTGAGATGAGGCACAGTCATTTTTAACAGGGATGTAAGAGGGGTTAAGCAGGTTCTGGTCCAATTTTCCAAAGAGAAAGACTTCCCAGAGACACTGGCATAAATATATACATGTGGTAACCTCAGATAAATTCTAAAGATGATAATGGGAAAGTGAGGTAATAGCCACACTTGGAATTTCCTGGTGAGGTGGAAGACATCCTATTTCAGATTGGGGGAGACTTTTGCATGAAAGGATGTCCAAATTGTGTAAGAAATATCCTCACACTCAGTCTTTCATTAGATGGGGACCAGGCCATCAGATTGCCCCCACAATGTCTTCTTAAGCACTAGAGAGTGATAGATCCACAGACTTTGAAGAAAAAATTCCTTATATTTTACTACACCAGAGCTTAACCAAAATATCACTCTGGAAACAAAAAAAAAAAAAAAAAAAAAAATGAAGAAGGTGGCCAAGATGGAGGCTATAATTTAAAATGCCATCTTGCATTTAGACATGTTGTGCAGAAAATAAAAGTAGGTAAAGTGGTTTATGTGCAATTGTTCTTTAGTCTCAAAATCAACCCAAGTGGATATCTCAGTGTTACATTGACTCTCCTCAGTTAGCTGCTTTGAGGCCAATCTCCTCCCCTTGTCTGAGGGGGGTGGGACCCAACATTTTGGGTCCAATGGGGATGGAACACAACACAGAGAGATGCCTCTTTGCACTCCTCCTTCTTTAAGAGAACACAGACACTGCAAGGAAAAAAGGAGAGAAACAACAACAGCTTTGGATATGGGTTATGTCATAAACTAAAATAATAGTTGTGCCTGATACATAAAAATCAATGGCCAAATACATCTGAGTACACTCTGATTAATTAACAGTTGTCTTGTGTCTATTTGTCTGTCTCTTCAATCTGAAACCAGTTGCAATGCCTACAGCTGTTCTGTTTGAGCTTAATTTCTCTTTTTTCTTCTTTTTGCTTTTTTGACATTTCCATGAAAAATAGTTTTAAAGGTTATTTATATTATTAAGTTATTTATATATATATCATTAAAATGGCTCATAGATAAATGAGTATCATTAAAGTTAAAGACATGCTTCCACTCAGGTTGCCAGCCAACCAAAATGACCTATCAAAATGATTTGTTTTATAAATGCAATGGCTTTTGTCTTCTGTGTACAATAATTTGGGATACTTTCATTGGTCAAAAACAATGTGTTAATTGTTATTATCCAATTTCATAGATCATATGAAAAAATTATTAACTAAATGGGGATCTCTTAAACTTAAGGTAATTGCTAGACCAGATTCCCCTTGGAGAATAAAGAATTGGCTGCCTCAAAACATTTTTCTTCCAAGTTTCATTCACTAATTAGAATCAAGCCTTATGGGAGACTTATCTGTCCTATTTACTTTTCTCATTGCTGAGACAAAATATTCAGTGCCCAAAGTTTAGGGAGGAAAGATTTATTTTGTTCACATTTTGTAGAGGTTTCATTCCATAATCAGCTGGCTGTAAGGTATGGTGGAATCACAGAGGAGAAACAGTACATGGTTAGCAGAAGGTAGCAAAGCAACTAGGGACAAGACAAGTCTCTTTCTGTCCCTTGTATTATATCCAGGGTACCAGGATTATGGCCTTGCCAAGCCAATCATTGGACTGATTCAGTAATCACTCAACTTTAATCCTAGGACAATTAATCATAACATTGGATCATGAATCAGTCACATACTCTAGATTCAGCGATCTCTGAAAAAACCCCACATAAAACTGCATGAGGCTTTGGAGAAATATCTACACACAAGCCATGCCAGTACCCTAATGGACATTACTAAATATGTTATTGCAAAATTTTTACATTGGTGATCATCCAAGAGTCTATCTCTCTGTGGGTATAATAATAAGATTTTATTAAGAGATGCTCTTGGGCCGGTGAGATGGCTCAGCGGCTTAAGTGCCTGCCCAGCAAGCGTGAGGGCCCGAGTTCAACTCCTGGAACCCACATATGAAAAAGGGGCCAGTGATATCACTCAGCAGCATGGGTGCCTGCTGGCACATGAGGTCCTGAGGTCGACCCCCCGGTACTCACAATAAAAAAGAGATGCTCTAGGTACAAAGCTAAATTAAGATACAAAGATTTCCATATAACTGTGACACTCATTATTGCTTATTTCATGATATACTAAATGCATTCAAGCCTTCCAGGTATACAGGTGTTCAAAGATGTAAAACTAGGATTATTTATGGTGATAACATTTTCTTTTAGACTCAGATACCTGCCTTTCTCTTACTTGTGTTCCAGCTCATTTTCATAAGATGTACATGCCAAGCCACCATGAGACCAATAGCCAAATGATAATTTAAAAAATGTTTATGTGATGTGTATGTTATGTATGTGCTACTTAAAATAGAGATTCTCAGGCATTGAGCAGTTCAGATAATGTCACATGCTAAAAATAATTAAAGGCTAGACATATATATCAGGAGATAAATTATGATTGACAAAAGTCTCACATTAACTTAGCCTTGAACACAGCAACAGAAGGATAAGGCCAGAGATATGCATCAATAATAATGATATAGGCTATACATACAAGGGGGACTTCAGTCAGTTTCCCTGCTGACAGTTCAAGGGGCCAGCTGGTTACAGTTGAAATTCCAACTTTTTAGAAAATGTATGTTATGGCTCCTTCCCGAATCTTGCAATCAATTCTGTTGCTCATGCTTTAGTCATATGGGCTTTAATCTCTTGGTAGTTTGTTTAGTCTGTCCTACAGGCTGTCATCCTCCAAGTGGTTATACAGATGAAATCTACTATAAAGTTGCACATTTCTATCACCAAGGCCCATCGCATAAACCTCTCTGATGAAGACTTCCACCCCTATCTGTCCTCCCTCTCATGAAACCCCATTCAGCTGGAAGAAATCAGGTTAGTCATTACCCATTTCCCCAACAGCAGTTGGGGGTTTGAATCAGAGGAGAATTAGAGAAAGGGGCCTTGTAAGCAGGGAAGAGAAATGAAGGCCTTATTGAGCTTTGTAGAAGTTAATAGAGGACTTACTAAGGGTGGCTAAAGGCAGTTTATTAGAGGCAGCTTCTGTCTCTGCAGATTAGTCACAAGCAATAAAAAAGACAAAGGTAAAGAATTAAACTCAGGAAGGTTCTAGGTAGCATGCTTGACATAAGCCTCTTTATTCAACCCTGAAGCCTAAACTACCTGTCCCTTAGCACCAATGCATAATCCTAGGTCTAACCAAACAGCAAGAAAGGGCATATAACCAGAAAAAATCCAAGGGAAAGACCAAAGATAGCCAAGGACCTGATCAGATTCCAGGAGCCTAAATGGGAAATGAATATCAAAAAAGGGAGCCACAGACAAGTATCCACAAGTATTTTACATTTGAATGCTCCCTACTCATCCAGAGCAGCTATCCTCCATGCCTTTTAGCCTTCATTGTCTCTCTTCCCCCATTCACTGCCTTCAAATAATTTGATATTTTTAAGTAAAAAACTTTCTCAAACAAAACCAACAGCATTTATCACTAGACTGGCTTTATATAAAATTCTAAGAAGAGTCCATGAAACTGAAAAAAAAAAACATTAATAACAGAAAAAGGAAAAGAATAAAATTCACTGGTCTATGTAAGTATATAGTAAAACACATTGTTATAATATGGTAAATGTTAAAATCGATGATTTTATGAAAAACAATTGTATTTACACCAAGAAGGTCCAAACACAAAACTACTAAAAATAACAACTATACTGTACTAAGATATAAAAATTATTAAATGATGTAAATTGCAAAATCAAAAACACAATGTGATGGGCTGCAGATTAAGCTAAGTGGTAGAGCACATTCAGCAATATGGGTGGCCTAGGATTAATCACCAGGACTATAAAAAGAAAACAAAAAATAGGAATAAGGCAGGAGAGAGTAAACTTATAGAGTTCATGTAAATTATCAAAATGAAGAGAGTCCAAGCTTAAAGCAAGACAGTTGTAAATTAAAAAATTACATATATATGTATAATCTTCACATGATGACAAAGACAAAACTCTTGGTCATTATATAAAAACAAAACAGAACAAGAGCTCAAAGCATTCCACATTTGAAAACCCTGAAATCACAAAGGAAGACTGCAAGAAAAAAAAATCTGAAAATCAACTAATACATAATCAGTAAACTGGAAGTTATAAAACTCCTTCTGGTAATTTACTTTTCCTGAGATAATCATTTTAAATGCAAATGGAATAAATTCTTCAAAAAACAATATGCAGTAGTGGAATGAGTGGAACAAGTCCCAGCCATATTCAGGAAAACCAGACTAATTCACTTTTAAGAATACATATGAGTATAGACTGAAAGGCAAAGGATGAAAAACATTATTGAAAAGCAATAGAGACAATGGGTACCTCAGTTATATTTATATAGGTGTACTTAGTTATATTTGACAAAATGGGTTTAAAATCAAAAATATTAAAATGAAGTAATATTTATTAGGTATTGACAAAACTGTCAGGTCATCAAGTGGTTACAGTTGTAGAAAATATACATCCAGCCAATATTGAAATATGTATGTATATGGAGAAAATATTGAAAGACTAAAAGGAAGAGATGGAATGCAAAACATTAATATTATGGAATCTTAATGCCCCTCTTATAATGACTGACATTGATATAGGAGAAATATAACTCCTATACTGCTAAATATCTGATGTACCCAGTTCATGTCCCCTGATATCCAAGAATGAATTTCAAAGGACAATGGATATTAAGAGTGGAAAGGTTTATTGAGACATGGCTCTTAAAGACAGGAGGAGTCCTGAAATTGGGTTGCAGCAAGGTAATTTGTGAAGGGTAATTTATACAACAAAGTCAAAATTTTGGTACAATGTAGGTCAAACTATAATCTACCTATAGGAGTAAAAGTATAGTTTCTTGGCTAATATCGATCCAAAAAGGAAGTATGTCACATAGCAAGTGTACATGGAAAGAACAAGGGTATTTTTGGGAAGGGATGGTCCAGATGCTTTGGTCACCCACTGTGTGACTGATGACTATCTGGACTTCACTGGACAAGGTGATACCAATTATTGAATAATTCCAAATTGTGGCTCATAGCTCAGGGAGACATGTAGGCATGACCACTGCATCTTTGTCTTGTGGCTTGGTCTTCTGCAGATATGCCTCCAGCCACAATTCCAATGTCTTTACATTTAATTGACATTCTTGAGAGTCCAGCTCCCCTCTGAGTGTGTATTAATTTTATCTAAATTAGCTGCATATAATATCATCTAGACATAAAATCAATATACAATCATTGGACATGAGATATGCATTAGACTTGATATTCTGGATGTACATATATAGAAGATTCCACCCAACAGCAGCAGAATGCATATTCTTCTCAAAAGTGCACAGGCAATCCTCCATGACTGATCACAATTAAGTATTAACAATTTAAGAAGAGCAGTGAAACTAAAAAATCAACAGAAATGAGAACACTGAATAATTCACAAATGTGTGGAAATTGAATACATGCTACTCTCCTGTAACGCTGAGTTAATCATAAAATTAATAATATCTGCACTTACACTTATTTATTTTAGCCTAGAGACAATTTTTTCAATTGTTTTTAGGTTTCAGTCTTTAGTTTCATTGATCTTTTCAATTAATTGTTTATTTCCTATTTTATTTATTTTATATTTTGGTTTAATCATTCTTATTTCCTCTCTTCTAACTTTGAGCTTACATTGTTTTTCTTCTTCCAGCTGTCTGATGCCTAATATGTTGTGTATTTGACATTTTTCTTTTATGCATTTATTTATAGAAATTTCCCTCCAAGGACTAATTTTGATTCATCAGATAAGTTTGAGTGTACCATGTTTCAATATTTAAATTGCAATAATGCAGGCAATTTCTCAACATTCTTTCATGTTTGTACTTGACAGAAATGTAACATTTCTGAGACTGGTCTCTACCTGAAAGTACGCGCCTCTGCTCACCTCCCGCCAGAGGGCGCTCCTGGCTTACTGGGACGGACCTGCACAGAACAGATTGACTAAGGGACACAGAAAATACAGTGACACAGTACCAAAGAATCAAGGACTGGGCCAAACAGGTAGCAACTTCGCATACCCAACGAATTGAAGAGGTAGGATCTGGCAGAAAGCTCAAAACACAAAAGCAAGCTCCACTTGGAAGATACTGCAGAGAAGTAGTCATCTTCTAAAGATCTTAAACACTAGCAATAAAGTAACCTACTATAGGTAATTTGCAAACATCACCCCAGGAATTAAAGAAAGAAAACATGAGACGTCACTTAAACAAGATGCAACCCCACACATCCAATTCACCAAAGGCAAACCTAGGGAGCAACGAGGTGGGACAATCCGAAAGCCACCCACCTGGCCTATCTGAAGTGGTAACAACAAAGCAACTGAATGAGGTTCTGGAAAAAATTAAAACAGAAATAATCTCACAGATAACTGCAGAGATAATGTCTACAACGAAGACCATGCTTAAGGACACTATAGCTGATACAGACAAAAAAATAGATGAACTTAAGAAAACTATAGAAACCATGAATGCTCAGCATAGGAAAGAAATGGAATCCATAAGGCAGATTCAAACAGATATCCAAGAGATAAAAAATTCCATTGAAAGTATTTGTAGCAGAATAAGCCAATGCGAGGACAGGATCTCAGATATAGAAGATAGGCTTGCAATTAGTGATCATGAAATGGAAAAATTCTTAAAAATAGCAAGGGACCATGAAAAATCAATTCAGCAGCTGCTGGATGACTCAAAGATAAACAACTTAAGAATAATTGGAATAAATGAAAAAGCAGGAGATAACATCAACGACATTAAAACCTTGTTCAAAGACATAATCAGGGAGAACTTTCCTGGAAGAGAAAAGGAATTTGACACCTCTATAAGTGAAGCTTTCAGAACACCAACTAGACATGATCAAAAAAAAACTTCAGCCAGACATATTATAGTCAAGATCCCAGAAATTCAACAGAAGGGCAGAATCTTAAAAGCTGTTAGGGAGAAGAGACAAATCACCTATGAAGGAAAACCCATCAGAATCACAGCTGACTTTTCAGCACAAACCCTCAATTCAAGAAGAGCTTGGAATGATGTATTGCAAGCTCTAAAGGAAAATAATTTTCAGCCCAGATTGATGTACCCTGCAAAACTATCTTTCAAAATTGATGGAGAAATAAAATACTTTCATGACAAAGAACATCTGAGAAAATTTATGACCACCAAACCAGCACTCCAAAACGTTCTGAAGGACATTCTAGAAAGAGATAGGAACCCCAACAGAAGGAATCCACCAGGCAGGGCAAATAATTAAATAGCCGGAAAGCGGAAAAACAAAGAGTGGGAACCAACAACAGGAAAATATCATGACAAGTCAATACATATCAGTTTTAACCATCAATGTTAACGGTCTCAATTCACCAATCAAAAGGCACAGACTGGCGAAATGGATCAAGAAGCAAGATCCAACAATATGCTGTATACAAGAAACACATTTAATTCAGAAAGAAATTCATAGACTGAAAGTCAAAGGATGGAAAACAATACTCCATGCCACAGGAACCCAGAAAAAAGCAGGGGTAGCTATTCTTTTTGCAGACAAAGTGAACTTCAAGCCAAGAAGGATTCAGAGAGATAAAGACGGTCATTACATCCTTGTAAAGGGAACAATCCAAGAGGAAGAGATAACGATCATAAATATATATGCGTCAAATACCAATGCACCCAGCTATATAAAACAAGTACTAAAGGACATGAAAAATCAAATAAGCACTAATACAATTATATTGGGAGATCTCAATACTCCACTGTCACAAAAAGATAGATCAACTGGACAGAAAATCAATAATGAAATAGTAGAACTGAACCAAACTTTTGAACAAATGGACTTAGTAGATGTCTACAGAGTGTTCCATCCCACAACATCAGAATACACATTTTTCTCAGCTGCACATGGGACGTTCTCCAAAATAGACCACATACTAGCTCATAAAACCTGCTTAAGTAAATGCAAAGGAATTGAAATTATCCCATGCATATTATCAGACCATAGTGCAATGAAATTGGAAATCAATGGCAAAAGATCCCACAAAAACTCCCTAAACACATGGAAATTAAACAGCATCCTCCTGAACAACCAATGGGTCACAGATGAAATTAAAGAAGAAATTAGTCACTTTCTACAACTGAATGATAATGACAGTACAACATACCGGAACTTATGGGATACAATGAAAGCAGTCCTAAGAGGGAAATTTATAGCATTAAACACTTATATCAGGAAAATAGAGCAAGCGCAAATAAACAACTTAAGGGTGAACCTCAAGCTTCTAGAAAAAGAAGAGCAGGTTAAGCCAAAAGCCCATACAAGGGAGGAAATTATAAAGATCAGAGCAGAAATTAACGTATTGGAGAATAAAAAAACAATACAAAGAATCAATGAAGCAAAAAGTTGGTTCTTTGAAAGAATAAATAAGATTGACAAACCCTTATCCAACCTTATTAAAAAAAGAAAAGAAAAGACTCAAATCCATGCAATTGAAAATGAAAAGGGTGATATCACGACAGACCCTGCAGAAATCCAGAAGATCATCTATACCTATTTTGAAAATTTATATTCTACTAAGATGGAAAATGCAGAAGAAATGGACAGATTCCTAGATTCGTATGAATTACCAAAGCTGAATCAAGAAGATTTAAAAATCCTAAATAAACCAATATCAGCCAGTGAAATTGAAGATGTAATTAAAAACCTCCCAACAAAGAAAAGCCCAGGCCCTGATGGATTCACTGCCGAATTCTACAAGAAATTTAGAGAAGAGCTAACGCCCCTACTTCTCAAACTTTTCAATGAAATTGAAAGGGAAGCAATACTCCCAAATTCATTCCTGGAAGCAAGCATTACCCTGATACCAAAACCAGAGAAGGACCCAACTAAGAAAGAGAACTACAGGCCAATCTCCCTAATGAACATAGATGCAAAAATCCTTAATAAGATACTGGCAAACAGAATCCAACAAATCATCAAGAAGATTATACACCATGACCAAGTTGGATTCATCCCAGGGATGCAGGGATGGTTCAACATACGTAAATCAATAAATGTAATACAGCATATTAACAGAACCAAAGACAAAAATCACATGATCATCTCAATAGATGCAGAAAAAGCTTTTGACAAAGTCCAGCACCTTTTCATGATAAAAACCCTACAGAAAATTGGAATAGAGGGTCTTTATCTCAATCTGGTAAAAGCTATCTATGACAAACCAACAGCCAATATCATACTAAATGGCCAAAAACTGAAAGCCTTCCCTCTAAAATCAGGAACAAGACAAGGATGTCCACTGTCCCCACTCTTATTCAACATAGTTCTGGAAACTTTAGCCAGAGCGATTAGACAAGAGAAAGAAATAAAAGGAATAATGATCGGAAAGGAAGAAGTTAAATTATCATTATTTGCAGATGACATGATACTCTACACAGAAGACCCCAAAAACTCCACTAAAAAACTGCTAGATTTGATAAGCAAATTCAGTAGTGTAGCTGGATACAAAGTCAATACTCAAAAGTCAATAGCCTTCCTGTACACAAATAACAAACTTACTGAAAGAGAAATTAGGGAAACAATACCTTTCACAATAACATCCAAAAAAATGAAATACCTAGGAATCAACCTCACGAAGGATGTAAAAGACCTCTATACTGAAAACTACAGTACTCTGAAAAAGGAGATTGAAGAGGATATCAGAAAATGGAAAGATATCCCTTGCTCCTGGATAGGAAGAACCAATATAGTGAAAATGGCCATACTTCCAAAATTGTTATACAGATTTAATGCAATTCCAATCAAAATTCCAACAGCATATCTCACAGAATTAGAGAAAACAATCCTAAAATTCATTTGGAATCAGAAGAGACCTAGAATAGCAAAGGCAATTCTGGGCAACAAAGGCAAGGCAGGGGGCATCACAATCCCCGACTTGAAATTATACTATAAAGCTACTGTGATAAAAACAGTGTGGTATTGGCAAAAAAACAGACCTGAAGATCAATGGAACAGATTAGAAGATGCTGAAACAACCAAAGACATACTAAGCCACCTTATCTTTGACAAAGGTGCCAAACACATTCGCTGGAAGAAAGATAGCCTCTTTAATAAATGGTGCTGGAAAAACTGGCTCTACACATGCCGAAGATTAAAACTAGACCCATATCTTTCACCATGCACTAAACTAAATTCAAATGGATCAGAGATCTAAATATTAAAACACAAACATTAAATCTGCTGGAAGGTAGGATAGGTAAAACCCTTGGAGACATTGGTGTAGGCAAAGACTTTATGAATAAAAACTCAACCGCACGGGAACTATCCCAAAGAATCAATAACTGGGATCTCATCTTATTAAAAAGCTTTTGCACAGCAAGAGAAACCACCAACAGAGTGAAGAGACAACCCACAATGTGGGAAAAAATGTTTGCCAGCTGTTCCTCAGACAAAGGATTACTATCGAGAACATATAAAGAACTCAAAAAAATCAGACCTCCCAAATTTAAAGACCCACTCCAAAAATGGGCATCTGAGATGAATACACATTTCTCAGATGAAGAAATACTAATGGCAAATAAATATACAAAAAAATGTGCAACATCACTAGTCATTCGAGAGATGCAAATTAAAACAACACTGAGATACCATCTCACCCCAGAAAGAATGGCTACTATAAAGAAATCAACTAATAACAAATGCTGGAGGGGCTGTGGGGAAAAAGGAACCCTTCTTCACTGTTGGTGGGAGTGTCGACTGGTACAGCCACTGTGGAAGTCAGTGTGGAGATTCCTCAAAAAGCTAGGGTTGGAGGTCCCATTTGACCCAGCTATTCCCCTTCTGGGCATCTTCCCAGAAGAATTAAAAACATCATACCACAGCGATATATGTGCACCCATGTTTATAGCAGCACAATTTGTAATAGCCAGATCTTGGAAACAACCCAAATGCCCATCAACTGAGGAATGGATAAGAAAGATGTGGTATTTTTATACAATGGAGTACTATTCAGCCATTAAGAAGGATAAACTGGAGACTTTTATAGGTAAATGGATGCAACTCGAGAAAATACTCATAAGTGAAATAAACCAGAAGCACATGTGTAAGCATCGTATTGTCTCTCTAGTATGAGAAACTGAAAGAGTATATAAGATCCAAAATGTACAATAGACATGGTGAATCAAAAAGAAACTGGTCAAAAGGAAAGAGAGACTGGAATAAGGAAAAGAAAGAAGGGAAAGGGAAAAAAAATTGTATATATATATATATAAGATGGTTAAGATAGATACACTACGATTTTTACTTAGTTCATTGAAGAGTAAGGTTTGTGCCAATAATGTTTGGATAATTAAATGCTAATGTCTGGTGTCCTGAATAACTAACTTAAAGATAGTAATACGCAATGTATTAACCATTCTTACCCTCTTATTATGTTGGTTTGAAAATTTGTTCTTCTTTTGATTTGTTTTGTTTTTTCTTCTCTTTAAAATAAAATTAAAAAAAAAAAAAAAAAAAAGAAATGTAACATTTCTGGTAATATATGGATGGGTTGGTCTGAAGAAGATTAAAGTACTAAATGAACTTTAGAGACAAATATAGGTTAATATAGAAAATGGAAAATATCAATAAACATCATTTTAAATTTGATTTTTAACTAAAACTGATATCATGTGTACAACTATAACACAGTATGTGAGGACAAATGTCTTTATTTGCTTATTCATAAGATGAAATGTATGAGATTAATACATTACAATTTTTTCTTATTCATCTTTAGGTATTTACATTGTCTTATCATCACTGAATATAATATTAATAGTCCACCATTTTGAAAATTATTCTACTTTCCAATTGGATGAGAATTATCAAAAATTAGAATGATATTAAAATAAAATAATGGGCTGGTGAGATAACTCAGTGGCATAAGCACCTGCCTAGCAAGCACAAGGTCCTGAGTTTGACTTCCGGTACCAACATTAAGGCAAAAAAGGGCCAGTGATATAACACAATGGCACAACCACTTGCTGGCAAATGTGAGGTCCTGAGGTCTACTCCTGGAACCCATATAAAAAAATAAAATAAAATAATCACACAAACATACATACACATATATAAGTTAGTTTTTTATTTTTATTATTTCTATTGCCATAGTAAAACTTAATTGTCAACTTGATTGGCTTGGAAGCAACATAGGTGATTAGTAAAGCTCGTTTCTGGTTGTTTCTGGCTGCATGACAGGTTTAATTTGATAGACCATTTCTGGTCTCTAAACCCTTCCTCTCTGGCACTCTGTTTAAAAATATTTCTGAAAAAATTAACAACCACAAGGGAGTGATTAATTGACATTAAACACTAGTCTCTTATAATGCACATGAAATGATTCAAGTAATAGCTCAAAATAGGTTTTACAAAGTTTACAATGCAGAATCCTTAGAGGATAAGAAGTTCAAAGTAGTATGGCTGAAAAGTGAATAAAATTGTTAGTTTGAAACTATGCAATAATTCTATTTATTAACACTAAAATAAATTTCCAATTTTCTCCTAACACTGACAGTTCCAGGATAGGTGATCCTGTTCAATTTTTAATAACTCTTTAGTGTGGCAAGAGAGAATGTGATGAATCACAGAAGTTAACATATGCCATTGACCGATGTGAGTCATTGGATGTAGAATTATAGTTGAGAATGAAAAAGTAAATATAATAAGTGCTTGAGAGAAGAAAGCTAAGAAATGTCTCTGAAGAGAATTCTGGGTTATTTCTATTTCTATCTGAAATATAACAAATCTATTTTCAAATCAGCAAAAACTTTTCCTGTTGTTGTAAGCATGGTAATTTGGTCCTAAATGTATTAGGCCCAAGTATCTCTAAGATGTAAATAATTTTGTAAATAAAAGCATCTTGGAACCAGTGAGATGGCTAAGCAGCATAAGCGCCTGCCTGGCAAGTGCGAGAGCCCGAGTTCGACTCACAGAACCCACATACAAAAAAAGGACTGGTGATATTGCTCAACAGCGTGGGTGCCTGCTGGTGAATGAGGTCCTGAGGTGGACCCCCAGTACCCACAAAAAAAAGCATCTTTTCAGTTATGTTTAAATTAAAATATTGGAATAGAGAGAGTACCTAGGAATCTGAAAGTGATATTAACAGCATTCACTACCAAATGGAGAGTAAACAAATTGTTTAGAAAAAGAGAAAGCATTTGGAATGATATGCCCTCAGCCAAGGAATGGAGATAGCCACAAGAAACTGGCAGAGGCCAAGAAATGATTATCCCTTTGGGCCTCCAAAAGGAACATTGTCCTGCCAAGACCTTGATTTTAACACAATGGAAATCATCGTAGTTACAATATATTATACCTTTTCCTGTTTGAATCTCTTAGATAAATTAACTTGGGGATTTTAATAATTTTGAAGGTATAATTTACATACGAAAAAATACATTGAAACCTGTAGGTTGTTTCCAAGTTTTAGACAGCGTGCATTAACATGTGAATGTTCTTTGTCAAGACTTCCTCTCTCTGCATTTTTCACCTTCCCTGAGATATATATCCATGAATATATTTAGTGGGTCATTGGACAAATACAGTATGTTTTTACTTTTATAAGAAGCGTCCAACATATTTAAACAATTGCTTTTATCATTTGGCATACAGAGCACCAGTATGTTTTCCTAACATATTTTTTAAAACTTGATGACAGTCTTTATAGTTTTGATTTTTTTATAAATACAGAGTATTGATTTAATTTCCATTTCTCTAAGGATTGATGGTTTGACATAAGTATTATGGATGTATTATTCATTTCTTTATTTTTTGGTTGTATCGTCTTTTCATATCTGTGTTCATTAATGGGTTTGCTATCTTATTGTTGAGTTAAAAGATTACTTTTTAAAATGTAACATGTAAGCCCTTTCATAACATCGTATTGCAAATTCTGTTAGTATGTTTTTGATTTTTATTTTATGAATATAGACTTCAAGAATGTCTGTTGAAAAAAGGACTTATAATTTATATTTTTCTCTTCTCAGAAATGTTTGCATAACCCACTGTCATAATATTTTGTCTTACATTTCTTTTTCCAAACGTATTTGTAGTTTCAGGTTTTATATGTAGGTCATAATATATGTCAATTTATTTTGGAGGATTGTTTCATAATTCAAGCCTCATTTTTAAAAATATGGAGTGACTTGTTCCTGCATCATGTGTTCCCTATTGAATTTTCTAACTTGTTTGTTGAAAAGAGCAGATTATGTACCTATAGTTCTGCTTATTTTCTCTTCCACTTATCTCTATACTTTCATACTTAGTCTTGACAATATTTTGTGAAAACTTTCCTATTAATTTGCTATTTAAAATCTGTTTAGGTTACTTTGGTTTATTTGAATATTCTCAGTTTTAGATATATCTTGTTAATTGCTAGAGAATACAAAAATTTCATCATCATTAAATAGAATGCACAGAAAAACTTGCAATAATTGATAAAAACAATATCAATTCTTTTAATAATTTGTATAGTATAACATACTTTATTAGTCCTATACATAAATATATCCATAGAAGGAAAGACATTGTACCCATATTGTTAAATCTACCACAATATGTTCTTAGTGTGAAAGCCATTTTGACACTTTCAACTTAAATTTTATTTTCAAATTGTTCATTGCTGGAATATAAGAATGCATTTATTTTTGAACCTTGTGCTTTTTATGCAACTTTTCTAAATTCACCTTTGAATTTTGGTTAGCTTTTTAGCTCACATTGAAACTTCTATATTTACACTTATGTAAATTGAGAATAAAACTAAATTTCATTAACCATTTCCAATTGCAATATTATTCTGTTTTTATTTATTTTTAGCAGAAGTGAACTCTTCATTGTAGGTCATATGACCTCATTAATAGCGTGGCAAGCTAAAAGAGTGATTTAAAAATTTTTCATAATGATTTCTACACAAAATTCTGTATTTATAAAAATATTTTTGAAATATGAATTTGATTCCATTTCTCAAAAGGATAAGTATGTCATATTTGTGTAAATTTTAATTTATGAAAATATAGTATTACCACAAATTATACTTGATTTTAGTTAGCTCTATGGACACATAAGAAATGTGAAATCTTTTAGATTTTTCTTGTTCATTTGTATTTTCAATTATAAAATGAACAATAAAGTACAAAGTTTAGTTATGCAAGATGAATAATTTGAAGATAGAGAGCACAGGACTATCTCCTCCCCCTATATTGCAGAAAGCTGGAAAAACCAATTGAATGAAACTGAAGATAGACTTTCATACCTTGAAGAGAGAAACACAGCTGGTGATGACAAAAGGGGAGACCTTTTAAAAACAGCAAGGCACCAAATAATAACAGTTCAACATCTACAAGATGATGGAGAGAAAATCCATATAAGACTGATAGGTGCCAATGAAAAATCAGGAGACAAATAAATGATATAAAAAGACTATTTTCAGGAGTAATAGCAGAAAACATCCCAAGATTAAAAAGATTATCTGACATACAAGTAAGTGAGGCATATAAAACTCAAACTAGGAAATGACAAAATTTATATAAACCCATATATATTATAGTCCAGATCCCAGTAATTCAGCACAAGAACAGAATATTAAAAGCTGAAAGAAAAAAGAAATAGGTCACCTATAAAGGAAAGCCAATTAGAATTATGGTTGATTTCTCAACACCAACCCTCATATCAAGAAGAACTTGCAGTAAATTATAGCATGTCCTAAAAGAAAAAAGCTTCCAACCCAGATTAATGTACCCTGAAAATTATTTTTCATAATTAAAGGAGAAATAAGATTCTTCCATTATGAAGAACAACTGAAGAAATTCATGACCACATTACCAACCCTATAAAGAGTACTGAAATATATTCTAGAGAGAGATACAAATGACCATAATTCCAAGAAAAACACCAGGAGAAAAAAGAAAAAACACCACACAGGGCAAACAATTAAACAGAGGCAAAAGAGGGGAAAATATAATAGGAAAATGCCATGAAAAAGATAAGCCAATACATATCAATTATAACCACAAATGTAAATGGCATCAATTCACTAATTAAAAGAATTAGACTGGCATAATGGATCAAGAAACAAGAACCAAATTACACTGTGTACAAGAAATGCATTTAACTCAAAAAGAAATTCAAAAAGTGAAATTCAAAGGATGGAAAACACCTTCCCATACAACAGAGCCACAGACAAAAGTAGGGGTAGCTGTTCTATTTGCAGACTATGTAACTCCCAACCAAAAATGATCAAAAGAATTAAAAATGGTAACTATATTCTTGTTAGGGAAAATTTCAATGGAAAATGATAACAGTAATAAGTATATATGCACCATATATCTGAGCACATAATTATATAAGACAAATATTAATAGACATGAAAAATCAAAAGGGCAATAATGGGATTGTAAGAAGGAAACTTAATACCCCATGGTCACTAAGATATAGATCAAGCAGACAAAAAATCAGCAAACAAATTACAGAACTAAACCAAACCTTTGAACAAATGGACTTACTAAATGTTTACAGAGTATTCCACCCAACATCAGAATAAACATCCTTCTCAGGTTCACATGGGGAATTCTCTAAGATAGACCATATACTGGCCCACAGAACATGCTTAAGTAAATGCTAATAATTGAAATTATCCAATGCATATGATCTGACCATAGTGAAATGAAATTAGAAAATTAGAAATGGCAAAAGAAATTGCAAAAACTCCATAAATATTTGGAAATTAACACCCTACTGAACAACAAATGGGTAACAAAGGAAATTAAAGAAGAAATTTAATATTATCTACAATTAAACAAAAATGTAGATACAACATACCAGAATGGGCGGGACTCAATGAAAGCACTCCAAGAGGGTAAACTATAGCAATGAATTCTCACTTCAGGAAAACAAAGCAAGGAAAAATAAACAACCCTATGTTTCATCTCAAGCTTCTGGAAAAAGAAAAGCAAGTCAACTAAAAAACCCAGATAAGGGAGGAAATTATAAAGATCAGAGCAGAAATTAATACAACTGAGACAAAGAAAACACTACATATAATTAATGGAACAAAGAGTTGGTTTTTAGAAAGAAATAAAATTGATAAACACTTAGCCAACCTTATCAAAAAAGGAAAGAAAAAATGCAAAATCATGCACAGAATAATGAAAAGGATGAAATCAAAATAGATCCTTTAGAAATTCAGAAGATCATGAATACCTACTTTGTTAATCTTTACTCTCATAGAATGGAAAACTGAAAGAAAAAAAATGGACAAATTCTTAGATATGTATGAATTACCAAAACTGAATAAAGAAGATATAAAAATTCTGAATAACCCAATATCAGTTAATGAAACTGAAAATGTAATTAAAAACTTACCAGCAAAGAAAAGACTAGGTCTGATTAATTCACTACTGAATTCTAAAAGAAATTTAGAGAAAATTTAATGCCAATGCTCCTCAAAATCTTTAATGAAATGAAAAGGGAAGCAATAATGCCTAACTCATTCCTGGAGACAGGTATTATACTGATACCAAAACCAGTGTAAAACTCAACCAAAAAACAGAACTACAGGCCAATCTCCCTAATGAACATGTATTACAAAATCCTAAATAAGATGCTAGCAAAGAGAATAGAGCTAATTATCAAGAAGATTATATACCCTGACAAAGTGGGATTCATCCCAGGAATGCAGGGATGGTTCAATATAAAAAAGTCAATAAATATAATACAACATATCAACAGAGCCAAAGACAAAAATCACATGATCATCTCAAAAGATGCAAAAAAATCTGGTGATAAAATCCAGTATTATTTCATGGTAAAAACCCTACAAAAAATAGGAATTCTAGATGTATTTATCTAAGTCTGATAAAAGCCATCTATGAGAATCAGAGAACACCATAATAAAAGGACAAAAACAGAAAGCTTTCACTCTAAGATCAGGAGCAAGACAAGGATGTCCACTATCATCATTCCTATTCAATATAGTTCTAGTAACATTAGTCAGAGCAATTAGGCAAGAGAGGAAAATGAAAGGAATAATGACAGGAAAGGAAGAAGATAAATTATCTTTATTCTCTGATGACATGACATTCTACATAGAAGACAACAAAAACTCCACCAAAGGACTTCTATATTTAATAACCAAATTGAGTAGCACAGCTGGATAGAGAGTCAAAATACAAAAATCAATAGCATATCTAAACAAAAACAACAAACACACTGAGGGAGAAATTAGGGAAACCACATCCTTCAAAATAAGATCCAAAAATACAAATACTTAGGAATCAATCTAACAAAGAAGGTAAAAGTTGTATAAATTGAAAATTACAGCACTCTGAAAAAGGAGTTTGAAAAGGATATTGCAAAATGGAAAGATATCCCTTGCTCTTGGATAGGAAGAACCAACATAGTGAAACTGTCCATGCTCCCAAAACTCCTTTGCAGATTTAATACAATCCTTATTAAAATATCATTAAGGTACCCACAGAACAGGACAAAATATTCCTAAATTTCATTAGGAAAAAGAAGAGACCTAGAATGCAAAGGCAATCCTGGGCAACAAAGGCAAGGCAGGAGTCATCACAATCCATGACTGGAAATTATACTACAATGCTACTGTGATAAGATCAGGATGGTGTTGGGCAAAAAACGGACTTGAGCATGAGTGGAACAAATTAGAAGATGCAGACACACTCAGCCACCTTATCTTTCAGAAAGGGTGCCTGGGGTTATAGCTCAGGGCCACAACAACCTGCTCGACAAGCACAATGTCCTGGGTTCAATTCCCAGTAGGAAAAAAAAGACATAAGGCCTAAACATGTTCACTGGAAGAAAAATGTCTTCTTTAATAAATGGTGCTTGAGAAACTTACTCTCTACATGCCAAAGACTAAAACTAGATCCATGTCTATCACCATGCACTAATCTAAAGTCAAAATGAATCAAAGATCTAAATATTAAAACAGAAACACAATCTACTGGGAGAGAAAGTAAGTAGAAATCTTGAAGACATAGGTATAGGCAGAGACTTCATGAACAAAACCCAAACTGCTTGGGAAATATGTACAAGGATAAACAACCGAGATCTCATCTTATTAAAAAGCTTTTGCACATCCAAAGAAATCACCAACAAAGTGAACAGACACCCCACAGAATGGGGAAAAATTTTAGGCAATGGTCCCTCAGAAGAAGGACTTCTATCTATATCATGTATAAAATTGAAAAAACTCAGACCACTCAAATTTGAAGTCCAAATCCTAAAGCGGGTATCTGAGATTAACACATATTTCTCAGAGAAAGAAATACAAATAAACATATGAAAAAGTGTTCAACATCATTGGTCACTGAAGAAATGCAAATTAAAACAACACTGAGACTTGATCTCACTACAGGAAGAATAACTATCCTCTGGAAATCAACCAGTAACAAATCCTTGCAGGCTGTGGGTGAAAATAAACACTTCTCTACTATTGGTGGGAGTGTAGACTGGTGCAAACACTGTGGAAATCAATATGGAGATTCCTCAAAAAGCTAGTATTAGAGGTCCCCTTGGACCCACTTATTTAACTTCTTATTATCTTCCCAGAATAATTAAAAGCATCATACTACAGCTGTATATGTGCATTCATGTTTATAGCAGCACAATTTGTAATAGCTTAATCTTGGAAACAACCCAAATGCCTATGGTATCTTTTTCAATTCAATACTACTCAGCCATAAGGAAGGATAAACTTGAGATTTTTATTGGTAACTGAATGCAATTTGAGACCACACTAGTAAGTGAACTAAATCAGGCAGGCTTACATGTGTTAACATCATATTGTCTCACTGGTGTCAGAAATTGAAAGAGTAAGTAAGGTCTAAAATGTACAATAGGGGCTGGTGAGATGGCTCAGTGGCATAAGCACCTGCCTGGTAAGTGTGAGGGCCCAAGTTCAACTCCTGGAACCCACATATGAAAAAAGGGCTGGTGATATCGTTCAGAGGCACGGGCTCCTCCTGGTGCACAAGGTCATGAGGTTGACACCCAGTACCCACAAAAAAAAGAAAAAAACTGTACAATATATACTGTGAAATGGAAAGAATTTGTTTAAAAGGAAAATGGAAGTAGGATGGGGAAAAGGGAAAAGAAGGAAGGGAAAAGTAGAAAAATGCTATTACTCTGAGTAACTCCTTTGAAGATAACAATATTCAATGTATTAACTTTTTATTTTTCTATTACACTGTTATAAAATTATGTTTTAATTTTTTCCATAAAATAAAATAAAAGACATTGAGCAGAATATTTACAGGTTATGGTACTATACCATACATTTTAAACATGTCCAAAAGTAGAATTTGTGGTAAGAATTTTTATAATAATGAGAGCAATAGAGAATGATTGGAGGTGGTGATTTTTTCAGTACAGGTTTTGATGATGATTTTGTGCATTTATGAATATTTTCAATCATCAGGTTGTACATCTTTAGTATGTCAGATTTCACGTATCAATTATACTTTAATAAATTCTTTTGTGTAATCATGTTAATCACTGACCTACATTATATAAAAATTTAAACTAGGTAGTGTCAGTATCAATAGCATTTCTTTGTATATAAAGATTAAGGCAAATATTCATTTATTTTTAAATTTATAAATCTGGTATTCATATCTGAGATTTATTGGATAACTATCCATAAAACTTATTTTTATATTTTTTCTTCAGTAATTCTCCTCATAGGAAAAAGAGAAATAGTAGGATTTAACCTAAGTAATCCATGAATGTAAATTAATAGGCAGTAGTTATGTGTTTTCTGTAACAGTTTACCTCATACTGACCAATGCACATTGCTTTCACAGCACATGAAATTTTACTAGAGTTGAATTTTGAACTCACTATAGTGTAATAAGTCTTTCTATTGTGAGATTTCAAATGCTAATATTATCAAAGACTGAGATTGTGGAAATAGAATCATTTGGAAATATCTTTTCTGCTCTATATTACTATTTCATATTAGGCAGAAACAAGCCACTTACCAACAGTGATTGGGAGCCAAGAGTTAAAAAGCTTGAAGTTTTTGAAACATGATAGGTTCTGCTTTCTTTTCCACTCTTTGGAAAAATATTTCCCAAAATTCTTGCCATTATGAGGACTGAACATTAGGTGTATGTTTTCTGGGTTTGAGCTATTAAATGAATTGTTTAATTATTCATATTTACTTCTCCTGTTGATGGAAACTCTACAAACTATTCCTTAACTTCCTGTAGCATTGTATGATGATTCTCTCAGCCTGGATTCTAGCTGCACAGAGACTGGAATGTGGCTCACTTCCTGACACAGATAACACAAGTGTAGTAATAGTTTAAGTTAAAAATATTAATAGAAGCAGATTTTGTAGTGACCAGTCAGTCCTTTGCAGGCCCTACTGTCACGTTTAAAGAATTTTTTGGAACAGTCAATGAAAGTGAAAAATTTAACATTTATTTAAGACAAAAGAAGAAAAAAGAAGAACAAAAACAAGCACAAATGAAGGGATCAAGAATAAGTGCTTTGAAAATTACTGCTCTGAAGAATGATTGTGGCCAGTTAAAGTAGGGAAAGTACACCATGCAGAGTGCATCAGAGTGGGCTGGTGAGAAGGCTCACAGGAACCAGGAACTTAAAGACCACTGCCTTTTATGTCCCACTTATCACATCAGTTTTAAACTCTCCTATCAAAATTCCATTTGATCTCATACCACATGATTGGTATTAGTGTTCCAGGAACTGCTGCTCTGTTCTGGTCTCAGTCTCCATGGCTAACAAGCCTCTCCTAATTACAGTGCATAGAACAATTGCTCCAGTCACTTCTCCATGCCTGAATCTCCTGCCTCTGCAACATATTTCTGTATGGAGGGTATTGTTTCTATTCCAGTGTTCTCCTTGCTGTATCATAACCTGCTAAATGCAGAATCTCACTGTAATTTAAATTTCTTTAAGTATATTCCACTGAGATCTGAATAGCCAATATGATTCAAGGGTAAATATTTACTACTTTTGTTTTCATTTTTCCAAAGACAACTTCTTCCTTCATTCTCTAGTAATCATTTATGTTTTTATTTATAGTCTCCTTTCCTCAAGTTTATGTCCAAATCTTTCCAGTACTCTAATCTCTATTACAATCCAGGTAACATCATTATAAGTAAAAGCTAAGAAAAATGATCTTAGCTCAGTATTTTCTCACATGTAAACATTTGGTAGTTAAAATATAAGCATGATCTAAGAAACTCAGTGAGATCCACTTGATATATACCAATTATCAGTAATCTTGAACCACTCAAAAAGTCCTCCTGCTGCTGAATTTTCTGAATTGGAAGAATGCTATTATTTTTTAACTCCATGTGGAATACACATTTCTGATTTGTGGAATTTCAGTTTCTTTCAGAAAAAGGGTACATTCCCAATGAGTTATGAAAAATATTTTGGTCTGAGAGAAAATGCATTGAAGGATTTTAACAAGAAAATTTGCTCTGAAGAAAGATTTCTAACCATGAATCAATTTTAGTTATTGGAGAAAGAACTGTGGAGGTTTTTGTACTGTGTAAATTGTAAACAAAGAACATGATAATTTACCAACACACTGAACTACACTGTCTAGATAATGGTAACAAATTTCTTGAGTTGTTTAAAAATCACAGTTCTGTAAAACACAAAAAAGGAATGAGAGTACAAGAGTGATTAACATAGATTATTATTTCGCTTACAGAACTTGAAAGTGATAACTTTAATCAAGAAGTTAAAAATGATTGCTTAGGCCCTGAAGTACAATTTCCTAAGAAGGTACTTGATCTTTATAGTACATTGGGAAATGTGTGTAGTCATCTGGAATGTCAAAAATATGACTAGAGAAGAAAAGGGTTTCAGAAGATACCAAGTCTGTCAGAAATTATCTTGTAATTCAGAATCTTCAGAAATGTGAGAAATAAAGTTCTGTTGTAGAAAATCTTCCTGGTTTATGTCATTTTGCTCTAGCAACTCAAATATTTTAAGATAGTAGTTGTTTGGAATTAGACAAAATTATCTTTCTGAGCCTTAATTATCTCATATCTAAACTAGGGAAAACATTTATTCAAAATTTACATGTACATATTTGAAGTGATAGTTTTTGAGAACAGCTATTACAATAGCTGATATTATTGAATCTTTCTATTTTCAGTAGTTGAGGATTTTTTATTAAGATAAAATAGCCAATTTAAACCAAGGGGATGGCTATAATTTTAAAAGTTTTATATATGTTTTAAATTGTGACATGATTTTTAATTACAAAATTTTGAGGGGAAGCTGTTACAAATTAAGAACTAATAAAGTAGTTTCCAAGTCAGAAAGGAAAACGTAGAGCTATTGTTGAATAAATATTATAAACAAATTTGGTGAAGATTCATTTATCAGGCTATTATAGGTAAGGGAAGCTAAGAGGCCTCAGAATATGTCATTTTACAAGTTATTTATGTGTAAAGCATACTTTTTCCCATTTACATACAATTAACTCAGTCATGTTTATTTGGGCATTTCAATAAGTTGTTAAAAATGCATTCTATTGTTTCATGATTAAGTTTTATCATTAAATGTTCACTTAAAAGCAGACTATTGAGGGCCGGTGAGATGGCTCAGTGGCTTAAGCGCCTGCTCGGCAAGCGCAAGGGCCCGAGTTCGACTCGCGGAACTCACATACGAAAATGGGGCCGGTGATATCGCTCAGCGGCATGGGCGCCTGCTGGCGCATGAGGTCCTGAGGTCGACCCCCCGGTACCCACAAAAAAAAAAAGCAGGCTATTTGTGTTACAATGGCAATAGTACTGTTTAGTTTTCTCTTGTATGTCAAATTGAAACATATATAGTTTTAATATCCTAAGACAACATTCCCTATATTGAAAAGGCTAAAGCAACCTGACTCTTGGCATAGATAATTTTGAATTACAGAAAATAATCAAATAAAATTTTTGTATCATGAATCTTTGATAAATACTCTGTATTTTTACACAGTTAAGCAGGTTAGAAAAACTTTAGTCCTAATTTTTTTTCTTTCTTACTGAATTAGGTCCCCAAGGCCACAATGATTAAATCATCCACTATCAATATGTTAATGCTTATTTTCTCTGCAAAACTAAGCTATATAATTATGGAATTAAGAAATTATTGGCATAGATACTTGGGGGTTTTTTGGCTCAGAAAATGTTATTATTATGAGGCCCAAAAATTAACATATTTGTGATATACATTATGGTTATTTCTTATAATCTAGTCCATTTTCCTGAACTGTAGAACTGTACTTCTTGCTGGTGCTTGACCTTGTTTCTGGCACATTGATGGCTCTGGATTTGCCTATACCATTTGTTAGCTCAGCAAAGTCCAGGAACCCTTATTGCAGGAATTGTCTCATGTAACTCTGTCCTGTGCCAAAAAGCAGAACTTTCTCTTTTGTGTTAACTATCTCAGCCCTGGTAGGCAGGTAGCTTTTATTATTCAGTCAAATGCACAAAGCAAAACACAAGATGTTGTATTATATTTATGTTCCAGAAGAACAAATGAAAGTTCTGTAATATTTGCATATACCACATTTCTCATGGGATATAATAAAAAATGTTTACCTTAATTAGCCTTTTCATAGGCTGTTTTACACTTTATTTACTAGCTCTACTTACATGAAGTTGCATATGAAAGGAATTAATATGAAAATTCAGCCATAAAAAATGGGAATGTGGTCAAAAATCTCAAAATGAATAAGAAACAAAGTCTGCAATCTATACTAAATTTTCATGTTCACACACTAATAAATTTATATTGAATAAATAAGTTTTTCTTATTTAGATATAGATAATAATCACATTAATCATAGGGAATTTGTATGCATTAATGATATAACTGAGTTTCTCTTTTTTCCCAATTCTGCTCCCTTCTCTTCAAACCCTCTTCCCCTCCTTATTTACAAGCTTTGTTTAAATTTTATACATTTATTTTCATTTTTTTCTTTTCTCATTCATCCCCCACACAATTCCCCTTTCACTTTTAAAAAGTACTCCCTATTTCACAGTACCTATTATATATTTTTGCTCTTATTTATGCCTTAGGATTCTTACACCAGAGAGACAATGCAATATTTACACATGTGTCCAATTTATTGCACTTAAGTGTATGTTCTCAAAGTCCATTCATTTAGCTATAAATGTATCACTTTCATCCTTCTTTATGGCTGAGAAGTAATCCATTGTGAAAAAAATTTTTATCCATTCATCTGCTGATGAGCCTTTGGGTTATTTCCAGCATTTAACTTTTTTCTGTTGGTAATGGGGTTCAACCTCAGGACCTCATGCACCAGCAGGTGCCTGCGATGCTTAGCGATAGCACCAGCCCTTTTTTTGTATGTGGGTACCAGGAGTCAAATTCAGGACCTCACGCTTGCTACGCAGGTGCTTATGCTGCTGAGCCATCTCACTGGGCACTCCAGCATTTACCTTTAAACAAACTTTGCTGCTATAAATATGATTGCAGTATGATGCTTTTAATTCTTTTGGGAAGATACCAAAAGGGTAAGAGATCAGTCAAGTGGAACCTCTATCTCTAGGTTTTGAAGAATCTCCACACTGATTTCCACAGTGGATGCAGTAATGTATACTCCCACCAATAGTAGAGAAGAGTTCCTTTTCCCCCATAGCTCCTCCCGCATTTGTTGTTGATTGACATTTTCTATAATATCAGTTATTTCTGTAGTCAGATGCAGGCCAGGATATAGCTCAGCATCGTAGCTCCTGCCTGGCAAGTGTTAGGTCCTGAGTTTGATGCCAGGTTCCAAAAAAAAAAAAAAATCTACTTTGGAGTGAGATGGAATCTCACTGTTGTTTTAATTTGCATCTCTCAGATGATTGGTCATGCTGAACATTTTTTCATGTATTTATTTAACATTTATACTTCTGAGAAGTGTCCATTTGAGATGCCCATTTTTTGGATTGGTTCTTTAAATTTTGGGGTATCTGATTTTTTTCACTTTTTTAGATGTTCTAGGTATTAGTTCTTTGTCTGAAGAACAACTAGCTAGATTTTTTCCACCCTGTGAGTGGTCTTTTAAGTCTGTTGGTGATTTCTTGTTTTTTTGTGGGTACTGGGGGTCGACCTCAGGACATCGTGTTCCAGCAGGCACTCATGTGGCTGAGTGATATCACCAGCCCTTTTATCATATGTTAGTATCAGGAGTTGAACTCAGGACTCCACGCTTGCCAGGCAGGCGCTTATGCTGCTGAGCTATCTCGCCAGCCCCTGTTGGTGATTTCTTTTGCTGTGCAAAAGCTTTTGTTTAAGATGAGATCACAGTTGTGTATTCTTTGTAGTAATTCCCATGCAGTTTTGTTCATGAAGTTTTTGCCTATACCTATGTTTTGAAGAGTTCTACCTATTTTCTATTCCAGAAGATTTAATGTATCTGTTTGAATATTTAGACCTTCAATCCATTTTGATTTTAGTTTAGTGCATGGTGATAGACATGGGTGTAGTTTTAGTTTTCAGCACGTGGAAAGCCAGTTTTTCCAGCAACATTCATTAAAGAAGCTTTTTCTTTTTTCCAGTAAAAGTGTTTAGCCCTTTGTCAAAGAAGATGTCTGAGTGTATTGAAATTTGTTTCTGCCTCTTCTAATATGTTCCAGTGATACTCAGTTTTTTGTTTGTTTGTTTTTGTCAGTAGTGTACCTTTTTATCACAGTAGCTCTGTAGTATAATACCAAGTCAGGTGTGGTTATGTCCCCTCCTTTGCCTCTGTTACCCAGAATTGTTTTTGCTATGCTAGGTCTCTTCTGGCTCCAAAAGGATTTTAGGAATGTATTTTTTTCTAATTCTGTGAGGTATCCTAAAGTTATTTTGATTGGGAAGGCATTAAATCTGTGCAACAGTTTTAGGAGCATGTCTGTTTTCATTACATTGGTTCTTCCTACCCAAGAGCCTATTGTGAAAGGAGTGATTTCCCTAATTTCTCTCTCAGTAAGTTTATTATTTGTGTACAGGTATGCTATTGATTTTTGCGTGTTGACATTGTATTCAGATATGTGACTGAATCTGGTTGGTAAATCTAGAAGTCTTTTGGTGGAATTTTCCTGTCCTTTATGTAGAGCATCATGCCATCTGCAAAAAAAGAGAATTTATCTTCTTCCATTCCTAACTTTATTCCTTTTATTTCTTTCTCTTGTATAATTGCTCTAGCCAATGTTTCCAGAACTGCATTGAATAGGAGTAGTGATAGTGAACATCCATGTTGTGTTCCTGAATTTAGAGTGAGAGCATTCAGTTTTTGTACATTTAGTATGATGTAGGGTGTTGGTTTGTCATGGGTGGCTTTCAACAGATTGAGATAAAGACTATTAAATTTTCTGTAGTTTTTTCTTCTTTTAATGAATTGGTGTTGGAGTTTATCAAATGCTTTTTCTTCATCTATTGAAATGATCACAAGATTTTTGCCCTTAGTACTGTTAATATGGTCTATTACATTTATTGATTAGCATATGTTGCCCCATACCTGCATCATATGGATGAATGCTACTTTTTTCATGTTTTATAAACTTGATGATTGGCTGCATTCTGTTTACCACTGTCTTTTTGAGGATTTGTGCATCTATGTGAATTATGGAGGTTGGCCTTTAGTTATCTTATTTAGTTGCATCTCTCTGGTTTTGGTATCAAGATAATACTTCCTTCCATGAATGACTTTGGGAGCATTTTTTTCCATTCAATTTCATTAAAGAGTATTACAAATAGTGGAATTAGATCATCTCTAAATTTCTTTTAGAATTTAGCAATGAATCCATCAGGACCTGAGGTTTTCTTGGTAAATTTTAATATATATTTATAATTTCATAGATTGAAACTTAGTTATTTAGAATTTTTATATCTTCTTGATTCAACTTTGGTAATTCACATGTGTCTAGGAGTCTGTCTATTTCATCTGTGTTTTCCAGCTTATTACAGTAAAGATTCTCAAACAGGGTTTTAATGATCTTGCTTTCTGCAGGATCTGGTGTGATTTCACCTTTTCATTCCTATTTGCATGAATTTTTGTAATTTCTTTCCTTTCTTTGATAAGTTTGGCTAAGTGATTGTCAACTTTATTTAACCTTTTAAAGATCCAACTCTTCAGTCCATTTATTTTTTGTATTGTTTTCTTAGTCTCAATTGCATTAATTTCTTCTACAATCTTTTTAATTTCCTCCCTTGTATGAGCCCTAAGCCTGATTTGTTCTTTTCCTATGTGCTGAGTTTCAATATTAGGGTGTTTATTTGATGTCATTCTGTTTTCATTATGTGAGAGTTCACTGCTATTAATTTTCCTCTTAGGACTGCTTTCACTCCATCCCATAAATTCCAGTGTGTTGTATCAGCATTATCACTAATTGTATATACTATTTAATTTCTTCTTTAATTTCATCTATGACCCATTGGTTGTTCAGTACAGTGTTTCTTAACTTCCATGTGTTTATGGAGTTTTCCCATAGAATTCCAATTTCATTGCAGTATGGTTTTATAATATACATGGGATATTTTCAATTATTTTGCATTTTAGTCATGTTTTATTGGTTCATATGTGATCTATTTTCGAGGATGTCCCATATGCAGCTGAGAAGAATATTTGTTCTGACGTTGCAACACAGAACACTCTGTATATATACACTAAGTAAATTTGTTCACAGGGTTGGATCAGTTCTGATATTTCTTTGTTGATTTTTTTGTCTAGTTGATCTATTTATGTGTAACAATTGGGTATTAAGGTCCCCATTAAAATTGTGTTAGTGATTATTTGATTTTTCATGTCTGTTAATATTTGTTTTATAAAGGTGGGTGCCCCTTTATTTGGCGCATGCATATTTATGATTGTTCACTCTTCTTCTTGGAGTTTAACAACTATGTCATTATGGTTTTACCTCTTTTGATCAGTCCCGACTTGTATTTCATATTGTCTGCAAATAAGATAGCTAATCCAGCTTTTTTCTAGGCTCCTGTTGAAGGGAGTATTGCTTTTCATCCTTTGACTTTCAGACTATGAATTTACTTTTAAGTTAAATATGTTTCTCTCTTAGTATTCATTTATTTATTTTTTTTGTGGGTACCCAGGGTCAAACTCAGGTGCCCCCCCACAGCAGGTGCCCATGATGCTGAGCAATATCACCAGCCATTTTTTTCATATTTGTGTATCAGGAGTAGATCTCAGGACCTTGCGCTTGCCAGGCAGGTACTTATGTCACTGAGCTATCTCTCAGGCCCCCTCTCTTATTTTTTTAAGAGAAAAAAATAGAATAAAATTTCAAAACAACATAATAGGAGGGTAACAATGGTTAATACATTACATATTGTTATCTTTAAATTAGTTACATAGGGTAGAAGATATCAGCATTCAGTTGTCCAAAAAATATTAGCACAAAATTTTCTTTTCAATGAAATAAGTGAAATTAGTAGTGTATCTATCTTAACTATCTTGCATATATAATATAATTTTTTTCTTTTTTCTTCTTTCTTTTCTCTATTCCCCCATCAATTTCTCTTTCCTTTTGAACAGTTTCTTCCTGTTTTACTATATCTATTGCACATTTTGGATCTTATTTACTCTTTCAGTTTCTCAAACTAGGGAGACAATACGATGTTTACAAATGTGCATCTGCCTTATTTCACTTATGAGTATTTTCTCAAGTTGCATCCATATACCTATAAAAGTCTCCAGTTTATTCTTCTTTATGGCTGAGTGGTACTCCATTGTATAAAAATACCATATCTTTTTTATTCATTCCTTGGTTGATAGGCATTTGGGTTGTTTTCAAGATCTGGTTATTACAAATTGTGCTGCTATACACATAGTTGCTCATATATCACTTTGGTATAATGTTTTTAATTCTTATGGGAATATACCCAGAAAGGGAATACCTGGGTCAAATGGGACTTTGAATCCTAGTTTTTTGCTGAATCTCCACACTGATTTCCACAGTGGCAGCAACAGTCAACAGTCCAACCAAAGGTGCAGAAGGGAATTTTTTCCCCAAAGCCCCTCGAGCATTTGTTATTAGTTGATTTCTTGATGATAGACTTTCTTTCTGTGGTGAGGTGGAATTTCAGTGTTGTTTTAATTTGCATATCATGAATTACTACTGATGTTGCACATTTTTTCATATATTTATTGGCCATTTGTATTTCTTCATCTGAGAACTGTGTATTCATCTCAGATGCACATTTTTGGACTGTGTCTTTAAACTTGAGAGGTCTGATTTTTTTGAGTTCTTTGTATGTTCTCAATAGTAATCCTAGGGGCCGGTGAGATGGCTCAGCGGCTTAAGCGCCTGCCCGGCAAGCGCAAGGGCCCGAGTTCGACTCCCGGATCCCACATACAAAAAAGGGGCCAGTGATATCACTCAGTGGCACGGGCGCCTGCTGGCGCACGAGGTCCTGAGGTCGACCCCCCAGTACCCACAAAAAAAAATAGTAATCCTTTGTCTGAGGAAGAGGTGGCAAACATTTTTTCCAAAATTGTGTGTTGTCTCTTCACTCTGTTGGTGGTTTCTCTTGCTGTGCAAAAACTTTTTAGTAAGATGAGATCCCAGTTGTTGATTCTTTGTGATAGTTCGTGTGCAATTGGGGTTTTATTCATAAAGTCTTTGCCTACACCAATATTTTCAAGAGATTTACTTATTCTATCTTCTAGCATATTTGATGTTTCTGTTTTAATATTAAATCTTTGATCCATTTCAAATTTAGTTTAGTGCATGGTGAATGATATGGGTCTAATCATAATCTTCATCATGTGCAGAGCCAGTTTTACCAGCATGTAGGCAAATTTATCATTTTTACTTGCTTCCTTTAAGAAATTTTTTTTAATGTGGATACCAGGAATCAAACTCAGGACCTTGTGCTTGCCAGGCTTGCACTTACACCACTGACCCATCTCACCAGCCCATCCCTTGCTATTTTTAAGGATTCTTTTTTCATGATCACTAATCACAAGCCTGTCTTCTATATCTGAGACATTGTTTTCACATTAGTTTAATCTGCTACAAATACTTTCAATTGAATTTTTGTTCTCCTGGATGTCTGCTTGAATCTGCCTTATGGATTCCATTTCTTTCCTATACTGAGCATTCATAGCTTCCATAATTTTTTGAGCACATCTATTTTATTTTTCTTGTCTGTATCTGCTCTAGCATCCTTAAGCATGCTCTTCATTGTGGATATTATCTCTGCAGTTTTCTGTGAAATTATTTCTAATTTAATTTTTTCCAGAGCCTCATTCAGTTGCTTTGTTGTTACCACTTCAGAGATGCCAGGTGAGTGGCTTATGGATTTTCCCACCTCATTACACCCTGAGTTTGCCTTTGGTGAACTGGATGTGTGGGCTTGCCTCTTGTTTAAGTGTCAGTTCATTTTCTTTTCTTTCTTTAATTTAACTCCTGGGGTGATATTTGTAAATTGCCTATGGTAGGTTTCTTTATTTCTAGTATTTAAAACACATAGGGGATGACTACTTCTCTGAGGTATCTTCCAGGTGTACATTATGTATGGGTTTTGAGCCTGCAGCAATATCCTACCACTTCAATTTGTTGGACATGAGAAGTCTCTGCCGTTTGGCCCAGTCCTTGGTTCTTTGGTACTGTGCCACAGTATTTTCTGTGACCCTTTGTCAATCTCAGTCATGGAATACCAGGAAGAAAAGCTGTTTGGAACAATTATGTCACTTTTGGCTATAGTTGTACCAAAAGCTTCAAACACAACCTTTGGCCAGTGAGATAGCTCAACGGCATAAGCACCTGCCTGGCAAGTGTGAGGTCCTGAGTTCCACCACAAGAACACACATAAAGGAAGAAAAGGGTTGGCGATATTGCTCAGAGGCACTAGTGCTTGCTCTCAGGCATGAGGTCCTGAGGTCGACTTCTGGTACAGGGAAAAAGGAACCCTTCTTCACTGTTGGTGGGAGTGTCGACTGGTACAGCCACTGTGGAAGTCAGTGTGGAGATTCCTCAGAAAACTAGGGTTGGAGGTCCCATCTGACCCAGCTATTCCCCTTCTGGGCATCTTCCCAGAAGAATTAAAAACATCGTACCACAGCGATATATGTGCACCCATGTTTATAGCAGCACAATTTGTAATAGCCAGATCTTGGAAACAACCCAAATGCCCATCAACTGAGGAATGGATAAGAAAGATGTGGTATTTTTATACAATGGAGTACTATTCAGCCATAAAGAAGGATAAACTGGAGACTTTTATAGGTAAATGGATGCAACTCGAGAAAATACTCATAAGTGAAATAAACCAGAAGCACATGTGTAAGCATCGTATTATCTCTCTAGTATGAGAAACTGAAAGAGTAAATAAGATCCAAAATGTACAATAGATATGGTGAATCAAAAAGAAACTGGTAAAAAGGAAAGAGAGACTGGAATAGGGAAAAGAAAGAAGGGAAAGGGAAAAAAATTGTATATATATATATATATATATATATATATATATATATATATATATAATATGGTTAAGATAGATACACTACCATTTTTACGTAGTTCATTGAAGAGTAAGGTTTGTGCCAATAATGTTTGGACAATTGAATGCTAATGTCTGGTGTCCTGAATAACTAACTTAAAGATAGTAATACGTAATGTATTAACCATTGTTACCCTCCTATTATGTTGGTTTGAAAATTTGTTCTTCTTTTGATTTGTTTTGTTTTTTCGTCTCTTTAAAATTAAAAAAAAAAAAACATGGCCTAAAAACTGACAGACTGAGCTAACCAGTTATTTGCCACTTTTAAACATATAAAACAGATTTGTGGTTATATAACAAATTCTAAAACAAACCAGAAAATTATATGCAGTACATAAGTCTTTGTATGGCAATTTTGTGCTCAGGAGTTTAAATTTAAAATCAGTTAAGGAGGAAATAAAGAATTGTAAGGAATTAGATATAAGACTGGAGGACAAAGTGGGATCCCACTAACACTGGGAAACTATTGCAAAAGACTGGTGTGAAAGAAAAGGAAGGGGAAAATGGAAGAACAGATCAGAACCACAATCACAAAGAGGTTAGAAGCTCTGTTTACACTCATATAAAAACAGAATCAAACAATGTAGGAAAGAACAAACAGACAAAAACCAAAACAAAGACAAAAAAACCACCACAAGAACATAAAACAAATGAGAGAAAAGAGAATCCACTTCCAGGTTTTTCTCTTGTTGTAGACACTTTGTGGAGACAGAGTCCTGTTCCGTGCAGATCTGTCCCCGTGCAGCATTTATTATTCAGGTTAGTGAATAATTTCAGCACTTTCCAGCAGAGACCAGATCCATTCAGACTGCTGCTGCCAGCACACTTTCCATGGCTTGATTCATGGGCTCCCTGAGTTTTGAGTTCAGCCACCCCCCCACAATGGCACCAAGACAATCACTGTCTGCCACATTTCAGCTGAACCTCAGCACTCACTGCCAGCCAGTGCAGTCCTTCATGTCCACTTTCCTGAACTACCAGGTCTCGCCTCCCTCCACGGAGGCTACCAGAGGTGCTGGCACTCACTGTGTCCACAGGTTTGAACCTCTTCTGTTGCACCAAATCCTGATCCAGGGAGAAGGTGCCAGTGGCCACCTCCTTCTTCTTTGTTGAAATTTCTCTCTTCCCTCTCTCTGTGTGCCCCAAACTGTGCTTCAGATCTTTCCTGGGTCCAGGGGAGCCACTTCCCTTGTTCTTGTCCTCCCCGAGCTGCTATATCCCATTGTTCAGACAACAACACTCAGAGAGGCTAGCTGTCTGCCTCTCAACACTCCACCATCTTCTCTCTCCTTAAATGTGTTTCTTGCATACAGTGTATTGTTTCTTGAGCCATCCTGTCAGTCGATTTCTTTTGATTGTTGAATTGAGGCCATTTATATTGATGGTTAGAATTGATATGTACAGGCTTGTTATATAATTTTGTTTCATTGTTTCCTGTCTTTCCCCTCTGTTTAATTGCTTTCTTCACCTTGTGGGATCTTTCCATTGTTATTCATGGAATTGTGAGCTTTGTTTTTTCTTTCCAGAATATATTTCAGAGCTCTATGACTGGTTTTGTTGTCATGATTTTCTTCAGTTGTTCTATTTCTTAGAAGCATTTTATTTTTACATTATTTCTGAAGGATAATTTTGCAGGATACATTTGCATTGGAAATTGTATTCTTTCTGGTCCTGAAATACCTCATTCCAATCTCTCCTTGACTTAAGGATTTGTGATAAGTCTGCTGTGATTCTAATGGGTTTTCCATTATAGGTGATCTCTTTCTTTTCTCTAACAGCTTTTAATATTCTGTACTTGTGCTGAATTTCTGAAATGTTGATTTTTATGTGCCTTGCTATAGATTTACTTTGGTCATGATTAATTGGAGTTCTGTATGCCTTTCTTATCTGTATTTCAAATTCTTTTCCCATGCTTGTGAATTTTTCTGGTATTACTTATCTGAACATTTTTTATGTCATTTATGCTGACTCCTGTATTTTAATTGACTCCATTAAGTTTTATGTTGTTCTTTGCATCATCTCGCAATTGTTAGATTGTTTGTAATGGTCCTTTTCTAATTTCAGATATCTTTCTTTTCCCGATTGCTAACCAGGGTATTGTCTTCTATATCTGATATTTTATCTTCATTTTCTTTCATACAGTATTGTAACTTTTAAATGAAATTTTTACTTTCCTGGATATATATTTGAATCTTTTTCATGAATTCCATTTATTTCCTATGTTTGGCATTCATGATTTCCATTATTTTTCTATGCACAAGTATTTTTCTTTATCTATGTATACTGTAGATTTTCTAAGCAAGTCCTTCAATATGATCATCATCTATTCTTTTATCTGTGAGATTATTTCTTTTTGACATCCTCTATAATCTCCTGTATATATTTTTCTGTTTTTTCTATTGTCATTCAAGTGAATTCAGTTGGTCAGCTTCTGTTTTCCTCTATCTTGTTGTCCCCTGAATCTGTCCTTAGTGGCCTGGAAGTATGAAATTGCATTTTGTTTCTGTGTCTTGTCATTTTCCATTTTTTACTTTAATTTGTTTTCTGTGCTATTGTTTTTATTTTTCTTATGTTTGTTAGCTTTATCACTGGTATCAAAGTTTCCCTAGGAAGTGACTATTCTTCTGAATTGTCTTTTAGTTGTTGCTGCCTTTTGGTATTTGTGTCTGTTCCAGGATTCTACCTACCCACTTTATTAGTGATGGTGTGTTGCTCTCTATTTGGCTCAGCATTCAGTCCTTTAATACTGGGCTATGTGAATGTTTGTGAACACAGAGTGTGACTGTGTTATCATACAATGGTGAACAATGGATTATGGAATGTTTGGCATCTTGGCTAAAGTAATCCAAATTGTAATGATAATATCATCAAGCACAGCCTAGTATCTGATAATTTGTTTTGATTATCTTTGGCATATATAACCAAATGATCAAGATCTGTAGTTATATAACAATCTCCAACATACACCAGGAATTTGTATTCAGTGGATTTCCCCTTGATAGGGTGGTAGGGAACAAAGCAGAGAAATAGCAAAAGAGAAATAATAGTAGAAGCAAGGCTGAAGGACTAAGGATGATCACTCCTATGTTGGGATGCTGGAGAAGAAGGTGGGAGACAAAGAATGGAGGAGAAAGCAAAGGAATTTTGAGGCAAAACAGAAAGACCAGAGACAGTGTTCATTCACCTGAGAATCTCAGAGAATACCAAAAGACTGGTGAGGAAAGAGAAAGGCAGGACAAAGAAAGCAAAGCAAACAATAAAAGTCGAAACCTATGCAAAACCCCACAAAATATTTTTAAAATAGAAAAAGTAAAAATAAAAAACAAAAAACAAATTATTAAAATATTCATCTGGTGCCCCCAGTACTGTGTTAGTTCCCCAGTCCAAGCTAGAATCTGTACTGAATAATTTCATCAAGTGTGCAATAGAATTATTGCTGAGCACAGGGATGATCTTGGCTGCACTGCTGACTCCTCTTACAAGTTGCAGGTAGGGTAAGGGGTGTGCCTTTGTCCACAGTTAGCCAAGGCCATTTGTCTGTTGGTCACCAGGCAGGTAGTGTTGCTCTTGTTGACCCAAAGGTTGCTTGCCTGCTTGTGCTGCTGGACACAGGGCAGGTGTCAGGGGGTTGCCCTTGTCCCATCAGCAGCTGAGTCCCCTTGTCTGCTTGTTCCTTTGGACCAAGGACTGGGAACTTTTTCACTTTTTCCACCACAGGAAAGAGGGCTGCTACTAGTCCTTTGCAGCTAGGGCTAATTTCTGGCTTTTGGCATTCACCAGATCAGGGTCTGTGTTCCAGTTCCTACTTCTCTGCTGGGTTCCTCCTGTCTATTGTCTAACTGCCATCTGTTCATTGTGACTGGACAGCCCTTCCTTCCTCCATTCCCAGAGGATTTGCACTGAAGTCAGCAGGGGCTATTCTGTGGCTAAATTTCTAGCTCTGGAGCACTTTGAGATAAATTGTTGGTCCTACTCTCCAGCCATTAATCTGTGCCACTGTCCAACTGCATGTGGGGCACTGCCACTCTGCTTCACCCATCATCCAATGCCTGTAGCATGGGCCACTCAGGAAATTGACTCCTGTTCCCACAAATGCCTCCAACTGCACAAGACTCTCCCAGTTCAGATCAGGTCTCATTTTCCCACTGCTGTTTCTGTGGGTCCTCTCAGGAAACTGTGTCCCTACTTGCAGGGCCTTGCTTTGCCAAGGTGCACAGGCACACACTAGTAAATTTGTAACATTTTTGTTACTGTTCATTTCTTTTTGCTTTATTGTTGTAGTTTATGCCAATTAGAAACACATTAAGTGCAAAGATCTAAAGATATCTAAACAAAAAAATTCCAATCAATGAAAACAGAATACACTATGTTAAAAATCTATAATGACTATGTTTGAAAGATTAATATAAAATAAATGAGGCCAGTGCAGCTGGCACATAGTAAAGAGGGGAAGGGTCATGGAAAATAAGGTTGAATTACAGATAGTATGAAAGATTGTTTGTACTTATATGTTTTAAGATTTTAGGCCAATGTTCTAAGTGTGATGCAATAATGAAGAATTATTGAGAAAAGAAAAATATCATGATCATATTTGAATTTTGGTATTTCTGTTGAAATAAATTCTACAGGTGAGTGTTATTGTCTTACAATAATTTTCAACAATGAAGAATTGTCAAAAATGAGTGGTAATGGCAGAAATAGAATTGTACATAAATACTCTATTTTATGTCAGTGGAATTATTATTCAACAATTGCCAGTTGTATGATTTAAAACTAATTATTTAAAACATGTTTTCTTAACATCAGTAATATTGATATTTTTGTCTGGATAAATATTCAGGTTGAGCATCACTTAGGGCATCATAAAAGATTTAGCAGCATCTCTAACTGTTATACAATGGAATTTACTAACATGATGCCAGCTTTGAAATTCATAAATGTTTTCATGCATTGTCAAATAAACTTCTATAGAATAAAAATTACCATCATTGAGAAATGGTGAGTTAACATTTTTGTATCACTTTCCTTTTTTATAATTTGTACTAATAACAGTCACTTCTTTATAAAAAGTTAAAATGATGTATATCCTGAAAATTCTGCCATAATGAAATGCTAAGTCCCATGAATTAAATAATATAAAATTAAAAGATTATTAAACCAATTAACTTATTGTATTGTTTTAAAGTGTCACCAAGAAAGAGATGTAAAGTAGGAGAGAGGTGGTGGGAAAGAATCTTATGCTTGTCAAATACTGTATTGCATTAATCATTAAAGTGGGAGTAAGATAGATTGTGCTGTGACAATGGTTAAATTTCTATTGCAAGACTTTTCTAGCAATTTCACCTTTGGACAAATATTGATTTATGGGAAAAATGTATTGATTTTTGATTTTAATTATTATATTTACAGCATTATTTATATTTCAAATGTTGGGAAATCAATGCCTGTTTTGCAAATGGTATATGAAATACCCTTATGAGAATTGCCTAGAATTTTAAGTATAAGCTAACTAATCCTAAAGTGACATTTTGAATATAACTGATTAAAGTTAATATATTAATTGAAAGATCAACACACAATGTTGTTGATGCTTTTCTGCAAAAAATATGTTATTAGATTTTTCTTTTAAAAATCATTGTTTTAACTTGATAGATTTAACTAAAAAGTGACTTCAAAATGATATTGAATTTCCTATTAAAATATCAGGTATGTAGATATTTTGGCAAAGTAATAATTAGTTTAAGAGTCACTGAAATTATCAGTGTAAGATTGTGACTTGTGAATTCTTCTAAAAATCATCAAAGTTTTAACTTGATAGATTTAAGCAAAAAGTGACTTCAAAATGATATTGAATTTCCTATTAAAATATCATATCTGTAGATATTTTTGGGAAAGTAATAATTATTGTAAGAATCACTGAAATTATCAATGTAAGATTGTGACATGTGAAACCAGATTTTACCCATACACATTTGCATTTCCAAACAAAAACTAAGACTCATGAATTGATACATATTTTTCAGAAAATTGTATTATAAAAAATTATAGAATTCTAAAAAGAATAAACTATATGCTTTAAACAGTCAGTGAAATATCGCATATTTTATTCAAAATTATGCTTTTCATTGTGAAATTTGTTAAAAATTCTTCACTGTAATTTCAGTATTAGTAATTTAATTTATGCAGTCTATTAGCTACAATTTATAGTGTCAATTTTAATAAATTAATGAAGAATAATCACTCATTATTAAGGAAATATTCCTAATTTAAAAATAATCCATAGCATTTAGTATTTAACCAAAATATTTTCTTCAAATATTTTAAAAATTTTGCAGATTTAAATTGTAGTTGTTGGGCCAGTGAGATGGCTCAGTGGCATAAGCGCCTGCCTTGCAAGTGCGAGGGCCCGAGTTCAACTCCTGAAACCCACATACGTAAAAGGGGCCGGTGATATCGCTCAGCAGCACAGGTGCCTGTTGGCACACGAGGCCCTGAGGTCGACCCCCAGTACCCACAAAAAAAAATTGTAGTTGTTATGTTCTTTATCTAGATGTGCTCCCAAAGCCTCATGTTGTCATAAATGGGGCTTTTTAGAGGTGGCTTTTTCTAGGATGAATGAAGCTGGGATTAAGTTGTGTGGTGCTGGAGTTAAGTGTGCATGATTACAAAACTAGTCCACTGATTGGCTAAGCAAAGTTCTGGGTGTGGATAATGGGAAGGACCACCCTCATTGTGGGTAGCACCACCTAAAATATATGTAGTCTGAAAGGGATAAAAGGGAGAGAGTCCTGCCTCATTGCTTGCTGCCTTCTGAATGAACTGTTTTTCCTCTGTGATGCCCCTCTGACATCAAACCCTGCATTGGAGCCAGTTGAATGTGGACTGAAACCTCTGTGAACTGTGAGCCAAATAAAAGTTTCCTCCTTTAACATTCTGTGCCTGATATTTTGTCTCAGCAAGGAGAAAAGGAACCAAGATAGTAATGATGTGTCACAATCTGTGAAGATGTTTTGGAGTCAGAGAGGTATGAAACATAATTTTAGGAGAAAAACATGAGCTTACATTTGTAGACATGAATACAGATATAAGGTGTTTATACATAAGCTTGACAATGTACATACATTTCTTAATTCTGTCCACTAATAAACATAAAAACAATTACATCCCATAAACAATGAGCTCACCTAGAAGATACAGCCAAATCTCAGACCCAAGGGAGGGAAAATACTGTAAAGGAACTTGGAACATTTTGTGGTGAAAGTAAAAAATTTAATTCAGGAATTAGAGTAGATAATAAGAGACCTATCATATACCAAGCAGTGTCTCACAATCCCTGTCCCTATGCCAGTACTGACAGAGTAAGCCATTGGAACTGAGTTAGAAAAGTCATTGGCTGCCTCCACCACCACTCAAACTTAGAGTGACAATATTTCACTTTATAGAGAGAAAACCATGAATACTAACATAGAACTTTTCCTTTCAATCAGTGCTTGGCCCATGGAGCCCAAACCCACAGGTCAGAGAAGCCAATAGAGATAACCTGGCTTCAGGTGTAATACTGTGTTCCAGGGAAACAGACTCAAGTTCTGACCTGCATTATTGATTGCCTTAGAGAGGGATTGAGACATACTTCCCCCAGACTCTAAAGATCCATGCAGCTGTAAGATGTGATATAGCTTATTAGTACCATTGGCAGCCAAAGTTGTGTCTCCAAAACTTATACCCAAACCACTAGCAGCACTGTTATCCCAAGGTCAGTGCTCAAACTGTACCATTTAATCCTGCAGCAATCTATGTGTAGAACTAAACCCTGTTGGGGTTCAGACAAGTTTTGGCTTGCATTACTGTTAGCTCCTCCATTTGCATAAGTGTTACTTGAGATTTTTCAGGTGCTTGTGGCTATAAGACTCATGGTCAACATAGATGAGCAAAAGTCTTGGCAAACAAAGACTTGTTTGCCAGGAATACTCCAACCTGAGTCAGCATAGTGAAAAGGTGGTAGAATGGGATAATAAATACAGGAGTTTGCCTTTGAATTCAAGGCCAGGATAATTCATCATAACATTTAGAAAATCCTAATGAATGGAACTTCTGGAATAACAATGATGTCAGTCAGACATAATTGCCCCTTATATATTTGTCTTCTTTTTTAGCCATGCTCACTGACATCGATTATACATTCCATTCCAAAAAGGAGAAATAGGAAATAGAAAAGATTCATAACAAATCAATACTGTAATTTGGGAGGGTTAACATTAAGGCTTGTGGGTCCATATCCAGCACCTGGGGCCGTTTTGGTGACATACCAGATCCAAAAGATTCAGGGTAACCCAACTCCTATAGTATTGCTGGTTTCAGCCCACGTGGTTTCTCTCTTGGATTTCCTCTGCTTACTGCTTGCAGTTTTCCACAGCAGACATTCCATATTCCTGTGTCTAATTTCCTGTGACTCCATTGCAAATTTATCTTCACTCTTACAGTTTTATACATTGCCTTTTAAGGGACATATTGCCTGGCTTCTCAGGCCTCTTTTTGAAATCTGTTTGGAAATTTTCTTGATTCTAGAACTCTTTATGCCTGAGACAGCAGCATCATATAGATGCCAATGTCTGCCTCTGCCTATAAGAGCAGTGTTGGCCCCTTGAATCGTGGCTTCAGCAGCCTTGGAGTACTTGGATGTCTGAAAAGTTGCAAACACTTCCCTGAAATTCCCTTAATGACCTGGGAGCCCCTGACTTCCCTCCTGAAAGCAAAGTTTTTCAAACATGTTTACTTTTTCACACCTTTGAGCCTGTGAAAGTTGAGTTCTGACCAATTACTAGATAACCTCAAGCAATCTTTCCTATTGTCCTTATCTGAAATATTTGCTCCTTTTCAAAGCTAAAATTTTCAGCAACCATGTTTCCCTGTGCCTCAACTATGTAGGTGCTTCCTCTTTGTCAAAATTGAAAACTTATTGTCTTTGGCTCTGACTTTTACTTCAGATTCTCAGTGTCAATTTTTCTAAAGCAGTTCCCATGCCACATCTTCCATGTTAAACTGCCTTTCATGTTGGGCCATCTTTAAATTCATCCTCACATGGATTTTTAGGAATGGTCAAAAGGTAGACAAATTCTTTACCAAAATGAAAGCTGCATGGCTTCTAGTTCAATTTCCAGTAGAGTTCACATTCTCAATCGTAACATATTTATCCTGGCCTATGCTGTCCACATCACTCACTATAAGCATTCTGATATTCTAAACTCTAAACAAAATCTTCCATCAAGCTTTTTCATTTTTATAGCCTTCTAGGTCATCTCTAGCCCATATCTCCAGTTTTCCACGCTACATACAATCCAGGTCCTAAGGTTTCTTCTATACCATACCATCAGAGACAGTTATAGCAATAGCTCCACTTCTCTGGTTTGGATTTTCTGTGTTGGTTAGATTTTCCTTTCCTGGAGCAAAATATCTGATACATGCAACTTAAAGGAGGAGAGATTTATTTTTGCTCATAGTTTTAAGAGGGTGTAGTCCATGGGTGGTTGGCTTCAAGAAAGAAACAGCTTTCCAGAAAGGTCAAGAGAAGGAAAGTTGATCACTTCAAGTTAGAAAGGAAAGTGGTGGGAGAAACCATGGACAATAATATATTTTTCAAATACATTCTCCCATCATGTCTGCAGTGATCTATCTACAATCAGGCCCTACCTACTAAGAGCACATTTAGCTACCAAACTCATCAATAGATGAATCCACTAATGAGTGTAGCACTTCCATGATCCGATCACATTCTAAATTTATAAGGGGTTTGGGAACATTTTAGATACAAAATAACAGGTGCAAGGAAGTAAATTAATTGAGGTGTGATGATATAAAGAAAATATAAAAAAAGAAAAAAAAGAAAATTTTCCTTTAATGTGGATTGTTTTGTTCCTAATTTTGAAATCCAGGCCTCACAAAAATGGTCAATTCTGGGAGTGCAGTGGAGGCTTGTTGGCAATGGAAGGGAAAGAGGGAGAGACAGAGACAAAGAGTTCATTAAATATTTTCATTTTAAACTTATACTTTCCACACTATTTTGCCAATTTTTTGATTTTACATGGGTGAAAGAGCTGCTCATTGATAAGACAAAATATTCAATATTTGTGTTTTTTTTATTTCATACTCTGACAAAAATATTTAGTTTTTCAGAGTAATGCAAACATATCACAGGAGAATCTTTAAAAAATCTTATAAAATTAATAATAATTCTACTACATGAATATTCTCCCTACATTCCAATGATAATAATTTTAGATATATAATTATATTTTCTGATATGTATTTATATTTTAATTTGATTTCAAAATAAAAATAATGCCATCTCAATTTTTGTAAACCTTATTTTTCTATTTTACTAGTTCATATTAATTTTACATGAGGTAGAGATTCATTTTGTTAAGGTGGTACATGCATTTAAAATGTCTTACTCAATTTCAGTCCTATTACACTACTTCCCTTCCTCCCTCCTTCTGGTCATTTCTTCTTTATTTCCAGAAATCTACCTTTATTTTTCCAATCATCTCTTACATGAGTTCTCATATGAGAACTTTCTGAGTCTGGCTTAGTTAACCTAACACAGTGTTTTCTCATTCCATCAATTTTCTTGGCAATGACATGGTTCTATTCTACTTTATGGCTGAGTAGTATTCCATTGCATATGCACCATATTTTCTTTATACATTCATTTGTTGATGAACAGCTAACTAGTCTGTTTCCAGAGCTTGGCTACTGTGAATTGCATCGTTGTAAACTTGAGTACTAATGTATCACTATAATTTACATTTTATTCTAAGTATTAAAATGTATGGAAACTTTGGAAGGTAAAATATGATCATCTGCATGATTTCTGCTATCTTCTCTTATTTTCTCTTTCTTTCCCTGTCTCCATGGCAAACTCTGTTTATGCATTAAATTTTAACCTGCTCTAACTTCGTTCATGGTTGTGCCAATACACATACAAAAGATGCAGGTGATTGTGTTTGTTTGTTATGTTTGTATATATATTTTAATGGATATGAAGTCGTTATATACTGTCATGAACTACTCTATTTTATTAACTTATTTTTAAATTAATAGATTATTTTTAAAGCAGTTTTGGTTTTCTGTGAAAGTTAAGCAAGAAAATACTGAGAGATCCCATATAACCATTTCTATTCTTTCTTAGTTTTAACTATTAACAATTTTTATTAATGTGGTGTATTTACTATGTACAACTGATGAAAGAAAAAGAAAACATAAATGACATTTCTGTTTACACATCCATATGGATGCATTATATTAGTTGAATTTCTTAATTTACACCAAGATTTATTCTTTGTGTTCTTCATTCTAATAACTTTTAATAAATGTAACATAACATCTATCCACCATTACCATATTATGTACATGAACTGACTTAAAAATTCCCTGTTTTCTATCTAATTATATATTGCTCTTCTCTTGGGCAGTGACTGATCTTCTCACTCCCTCGCCAGTTTTGCCTTCTCCAGATCATCACATAGTGGGAAATATAAAGTATGTTATATTTATGGATTGCCTAATGTTATTTAGTAATATGTACTTCAGTTTGACTTGGTAACCTATTTTTTGACAGTGGATTATAATCTATTGAATATGCCACAGTCTGCATATCCATTCATTTATCGAATGACATTTCTTTACTTCCAAGTTTTGGCTATTTGTGATAAATCTGCAATAAATATTTGTTCAAGTTTTTATATGAACACAAATCTTCAACTCATTTACATATATGCCGAGGAGTGCCATTACAGGGTCGTATTTCAAAAGGGTGTGCATGTGTGTGCATTTGTGTGTGTGTTCATATGTGTATAAATTTGGTATCATCTTCAAATTGGTTATATCTTTTTCCATTCCAACAAGTAAGACTTTGTATGACTCTTGATCTTCACAATCAATTAGTGTAATTAGTAATTTGTATTTTTGTTTTTGTAATGTAAATATAATGGAAGCTTTTTACTTCAATTTTTTATTTTACCCATGATACATGATATTCAATATATTTAATATGCTTATATTACACTTCCTATCTTATTTAGAAAACTGTTTAGTAAAAATGCTTTTTCAAATTTTACAGGTCATTTGTTTTTGTACTATTGAGTTTTAAGATGTCCCTATGCATTTCAGATTACAATTTTTTATTAATACTAGATTTGCAAATATTACCTCCAAAGATGTGCTTTATAATTCTACTCCTTAGCATAGTCACACTATTTCAATTTTAATGATGTAAAATTTCTTTTTTAAATTCTTGTATTATAATATTGCTTTTATATCTAAATGTCATCAGCAAAATCAAAGTCATCTGAATTTCCCTATATTTACATATAGTTTAAACTTTTTGTTCTACATTTAGAGTGTGATTAAATTTAGTAAATATTTATAAAAAGTAAAAATTTTTGCCAGTTTTAGTGTTATGTTGCATAGAAATTTTCAGTTGTGAAGTGTTTCAATTGTCATTTCACATAGTCTATTAATTTTTAAAATCTTTAGGAAAATAAATGTTAAAAAAGTTGTTTATGTTTGCTAGGATGTCAAAACAAATTGCCACGGTCTTAGATTAAACAGGAAATTTTAATTTTTTCACAGTTCTGGAGGATGGAATTCTGTGATAAATAAATTGAAAGGGTTAGTATTTACCTTAGGACATTCTTCTTGCGTTGAAATTGACAATCTACTGACTTTTCACCTGTTCCTCTCTGTATAAGTTCTAAACTCCTGTTCTTATACAGATAGCAGTTCCATTGAATTAGGGTTCATGCAAATCAACACATTTTACTTTAATTACCTCCCCAAAGGCTGTGTATTAAAATACAGTCACATTCTGAGGTACTGGGGATAGAACCTAAACACATGAATTGCGAAAGCACAATACCTTTCATCATGATCTTTTATGATTAGCCACACATTTATCATTTTTGTATGACTTTAACTTTTCATGTGGGCTTTGAGTATCTACTTTTTGTTCTTTCCTTTAAGCCTGTTACATGCCTTTGGTACTTTCTGTAAGGTAGGTGTGCTAGTCATATTTTCTTTCTTTCTGTTTGCCTCAAATTGTCTCCTTTTATCTAAGATTGCTTCTTATAAAAAAATTGCCATCATACTTTTTAAAAAATCAGTGGTGTTTATAACATTTTCTTTGATTTATTTGCTAAATTCAACATCTCATTCCACTCAGTTATTTTTGATATTTGCTTATTGATGGCTATTTTCATGCCAAAGATGACATGCAATGCCTAGCTGGACATTTTAGACAATGTGTTATACTATCTCTGAACACTATATTTTCTTCCTTTCATAACTTTCCCATACCTAAAGTGAGGAATGCTTTCCACATATATGAGTACTGGTGACACTCCTTATTTTTTTCCTTCATCCTTCATATTTTTTTAGCCTGTCTTTATATAAACTGCCTTATTTTCAGCTAGTGATTTCAAAACTTGATCTACTTAAACAGATCAAGCCCTTAAGAATTCCATGCTTAAACAACTGATACTTGTGAGTGCTCAAAAGTACATTTAAGGATAAGTAGGACACATTGCTTCCTTGGTTTTAGGCAATATCATGCTCTCTGCTCCTCACTGTGCATGAATGTAATGGCCCAGAACAGCCCATTTGTACATAAACTTTAATATTATAGCTGCTGTTGCAATATAACCCTGGAAAACCACTGGGTTTTTCACTTCCCACTTCATAGCCTTAGTCCAAGCAGCTGTAAATATTCCATTTTTTATCCCTCTACATTACTCACTCTTATCTAACAAAACCTCTTGTTTTGCCTTCATCTCACCTCAACATAAAATATCATGTATAAACCTTCAGAAAACAAAGTTTTCATTGTCAGTCTCACCTACTGAAATTGTAGTTTTAGACACAGTTTGGGAGATAGAGAATATTGGAGAAGAACAGATTTTATAAAACCAGTGGTCTGTGTTCAAAGCAAAAAAAATCATGAACTTAGAAATTCACAGCAAATTTCATTTTAATTATGTTCACAATATTGCATAATAATCAGTATTGTTTCCAAAATTTCCATCACTCAAATAGTAAGTACACTCCAATTCAGCATGAAGTACTGATCACCTCTGTGAAGACTATAGTTATCCTCTAGTCCCTTTTGCCTACTCTAGATAACTCATGCAATTTCGAGTGATATATTTGTTCTTTTGTAGCTATTTTACTCACTGCAAACTTTCCAGATCCTTACACTTGTAGCATACATTAAAACTTAATTCCTTTTTGTGTCCAAATACTGTGCAGTTATTATCCTACTATAATTTATCTATTCATCTGTTGATGGTCTTTTGGTTATTTACTCTTTTTGTGATAAATAATGGTGTACTAGCATACACTAATCTGTTTGAGTCTCTTCAATTCTTTTGTGTATATACGTATAAAAATTATTGCAGTATTATGCCGTGCAAATGAATACATATATTTATGTGGATACTTTTATGTATACATGCATTCAGATATAAGTGGGCCCATTTATGTGTATGTGCCAGAAAATTAAAGTAGACTGATTTGAAATTTAATTATTATTTAATTTTCAAATTGTTATAGTCAATAAGTTAAGATTTCTGTAAATTACATGAATACATACCAAATAAATTTTTCCCTTTGTTATGGATTTTGATTGAAAAATCTAATATCAACTATGTGTAAATGAAATGATGAGGTTTTATGAAAAATATTTGAGAAAATAAGGTATAAATACCAACATTAAACAACATGCAAAATAGACAAACAAAATGTATATTAAAGTTTCTAGAATCAGACTAACAGTTCATACTAGTTATAACACAGTGTACTTATATTTAGTAAATAAACAATTTCATTGCTGAATTATACCTTTTAATATATGCATTGATGAATTTATTTATCAATAACATATCACAAATATTTTTCTCATGTTTCTCTTAAAGTTTCTCATAAATATTATCTGACAAACGATTAATGAGATGCTTTAATTAACTGTAAGTTTCTATAAAATACGGTAAAAATAAATATATTTAAATGTAATTTTTGGAAAACAGTCAATAATATTTATTTAAAATAGGCTATATTGATAGAGTCATTTTCTAATGACTGATAGTTTTCAAAGTAAGTCAGTAAATTATCTAATTACTAAAAGTTAGATTATTTGAAGGTGGAAAATAATAACTCAATAAAAAACTTCAGAATGTAATGTGCAGATGAGTTTATTTTAATATTTGTGAAAAATATCTCATGCAATTTATCATCATATGCAGTGTCTACTTTAAATCTAATTAAAGTTTCAGAGCTCTTATATGAATATTTAAGTTTCTAATGACAGGCAAACAAAGAACTTAAGATGTTTTAATTGGAAATGAGCCTAATAAATAATGATAAAATTCTAAAGTATGCATGTTTATTCCTTAAAAATAATCTGTTATTTATTTTTCAAAATATTTTATACATTTTATAAGTATACTGCTTATTACAACCAAGTTTACTGCCTTTTTTCAATCAAAACATACAGAAGTATAATGAAATTCTACTATCATATTCAGAAATACAGCTTTCATTGAAATTTAGTTTGTTACATAAAGTAACATCTTTAAATTAAACCTTAATAATGTCACTTCAACATAAAAATTTGATTCATAGGTAAGTATTTTTACTACACAAGATTTGCATTTTTCACTGTTTTCACAATCTGAGTAACTCTTCTGGAAGATACTAACATCTCAGCCTGTTTTGCATTTTTCATCTTTGTTGCATTTGACATTTCTAAGCAAGTTGTTATATTGCTTCAAGAGGTAAATTGCCTTTGAAGAAAAAAAATCCAATTGTTAGAAAGCAAAACTACTTGGTAATTAATTTAATACCTAATCAGACTTCTGCCATAGCAATGGAAAAATTAATTTTACAGAGATTTTCAAATACTCATTCACTTCTTGTACCACTGTAAAAATGTTTTGAAAAATATATAACATAATTTTATGATCTTCAACCAATTTATGATGTTTTCATAAATTGAATGTAATCAGTAGTTAGTAGAGGACATTAAGTTTAGAAATTTAAATTGAAATTTAAATTCCATCATTGGCAACTGCCATTTAAATATAATATACCCACTTAATTGTACCAGAAAAAAACATCAAAATGTACTCAGTGTCATTGTCAAAGAGAAATGGTTAAAACTACAAAAATGATACTGTGAATGACTTTGTGGATGACTTATGATTCCATAAAATATAAGAAGTAAGAGAAGTTAAGTTAAAATGGTAAGTACATACTTTACTTATCAATCACATCATAATATTGTTAGTAATCATAATATCTGTATAAGAAGTCAAAAACTTCTAAATAAAAACATTCTTCATGTCTTTTAGAATAGTGATAGATGAGAGATCATTTATGGTAAAAAGTATCTAATGACAAAATTATTATCATTTACATTGGAAAACCTTTCTTATTTCCACTAGTAGATATACTTTCAATCACTTACATACCAAAATAACTCTTGGTGAAGAAAGTTTTTATGAAATTTTATATAGTTGACTTACTTGCTGTTAAAATATACCTGGTACAATTACTTTTAATAGACTTTTGTATAGCTACACAACTTTGAAGAGAAAACTATGAGCCTCTTTGTACTTAACAGGTAGGAGATAAGACAATGCTGACACACTGAATATTTCTTAATCTTCTTTCTATTTTTTTACATAATTTTAAAAGTATAATTATTTATAAATTAAAATTTTGAGGAAATGTAATCAGTATGTCATAGCAGGACAATTATAATTATTTACTTTTTAAAATTTGTTTTAACTTTTCTCTATGAGAAGTAAAATTTAAAATCACTTGTTTCCAAGTAGTGTATCTGTGTCAAAAAAGTTAGTGAAAATGGCTGTCTCTTCTATTTTATGTTTTTTTTAACATTGGATTATGTTATCATCTCAAATTATTAAAAGAATATTACATTTTTATGATTCCTACTTTACTCATGGTGTTTGCCTAATGTTCTATGAAATCTAACTTTTATGTGACTTGGATATTTTACCAAAAACTGAATTTAAGTATACAGCTTGTAAAAATAATTTCATAGAAAATTTTTGTATATTTTTATTTCAGTTAAATATAGTGGTTTTTCTTCAATATATGTCATATTTGGTTTATTTTTTTATATATGCGAGTATCAGCAGTTGAACTCAGGACATCATGCTTGCCAGGCAGGCCCTTAGGCCACTGAGCTATATCCCCAGCTCATTGGTGTTATTTTTATAGTGTATATTTACAAAGTGTAAATTTGATTATGAAGTTTTATAATTGTTACTTCAAATAATCAACTGATTTTAAAAACATTAAGAAAGTGAGATTTACAATAATAATAAATACATCAACAATATGCAAAATCAGCAATACCACAAGTGATGTTGAAGTACATATGCACGCAGCATCTAAATGACTGATGCTGAAACCAATTTTAATGATAAAGTTGATGTATGGATTATCCTAATATGTGAATATATATACTATGCAAGAAGGAACAGTGCCTTGTAGGAGAATGGATTCTAAAATCTATGCCCTTCCACATTCTGAAAGTAAATTGCAATTTCCACTTTACTCTTCTTTTTTAATTCAGCTATTGTCAGAAAAATAATGTGAAACATACTACCCCCAGTTCTTTACCTTTCAATAGGAATCATTTTTTCCCATTTCTGTGTTTGTGTATTTGTGTGTATAGTGAGCTCACCTGGAAATGGGGATTGAAGTTTGCTCCATCTGTGTCCCATAATCAATGTATCAGCAAGGTAGTCAAGATGTATCCTTCTTTTGGCATTGTCAGAAAGAAGAAAGAGAAATTCAACTGTGCAAGCCCATTTTTAAGGTTAATTTGTTTAAAGCCTGTCAGCATTCTTTGACCCCAGAAATTACTTTTTTTATATGAGACAAAGTGTAAAAGATATATGGCATAAGGCACACATACTGAAAAGTGTGAGCAATCTGGCCCAATAACTCAACAGATAGCACTTCTAATGTGTTGGCCATGACACTCATATGACATACGTATGTCCTGTACTTTCTATTAAATGTCATAATTTCTACATTTAATTTCATATTATGCATGCTTTTTCTTCAGTTTCACTTTCTCCCCTTTTCCAATTGCCTATGAAAATGCAACATAAAAGTTTATGCTGAGTTAATTTTCAAACTATCCCACATGCACTTCATATCAGTTATAGTTTCCTTTTCTTTGACATATAATAACCAAGATATCTCCGGTTTATCCTTGAATTGCCTTTTGCTTGTTACTTTTTCTGCAGATATATAATAACCAACATATCTCAGGTTTATTCTTTCATTACACTTTGCTGGTTAGTTCACCTGCATAAGAAAGAAAATTCATAATTGTGTTGGATAAATTAAGGAATAAACAAAACCAAAAATTTATAGCTTATATTCCCACATTAAAAATCACAGTGATTTTCTAAATTCCCTAAATGATTATTATTCACAGAATAATTTACCAAGTAATTAATCTATTGAATAAAATACTAACAAACATCCTTTTGATACTGCATCATTTTAAAAATATCTGCTATGTAAAATATATACGAATGTAAGTTTAATTAGTGAAGATCTTGGCAAAGATGTTTGAAATATCCTAAATTTATTCAAGGAAGTAATAACCACTCACAATTGTTCCCTATAAGGCAATATTCAATAAATTATTGGGGTTCAGTTTTTGCTGAATTTTAATATGTTCAGTTATCTTCCATTGTTAATGTAGAAAAGTATTATTATATTCCAATATCTAATTTATTAGTCTATTACATAGTTCTAGAGACAGGCATCATTAGTAAGACACTTTTTCACAGCCTGCAGTCGTTTTGCATGTTTTGATACTCTTAGATTACTATCAATTTTTCAATTCTGTCTTTTCTACTTTTCAGGTTCCAGGTGTCACTCACAAGGAAGAAAAGTGTATTCTGTAGTAAATTTATGTGCACTACATTAGTGTTAATTCAGTGATTAAGTAGATACAAAAGTACCAAAATATTTTGTTTCTTGTACACAGTTAAAGACTAAATCATCAATATAGATAAATTTCTTTGCTGAATACATGAAATTTACTTTTAATAAAATAATCTTTCTGCTCTTATTACCTTCTTTAAATTTATGAATTGCATAAACATAGCATATATTATGTTCCCAAACCTGAACAACTATGAATAAAACACTTTCAGGTGGGATCTTTAATTTAGAAAGTTAGGAATCCATGTATATCACTGAAATATATCAGATATATATATATATATCAGATATATATATATATATATCCCCTAAAAAATAGGGGAATATATTTATAAATTATTGTAATACATATTAGATATGTAGTGCTAATAATTATTCTAAGTACTAATATATATAATAATTATAAGCACAATGGAATCATTCAATTCCCTATTTTTCTTATTTTCATTTAATCTCTCCCAAAATATTTATGCTGTCTCTGTGCACACAACCTATGTCTTTTATGCTCTAATTGAATAGATTCGAAACTCTAAACTTGTGATATGGAGGAGTCACCTTCTGGGAACTGAGTTTTGAGTGCCATCACACCAATTATGCAGTAAAACTATAACTTTCAAACAATAATCCTTTCACTATTTTTTATTGAAGGGTTGTGTGCTTACATTTTCAATCACAGATATCGAATAATCAATTTCTAAAATGCACATTAGGAATTTATTTACTTTTGCCTTAAATAAATCACTTAATTTCACAATTCCTACCTGTTTGAAAATTATTTGCACACTTAATGCTATTGAAATCAAAAATTTGTAGTCACTTTAGCAAAATTTTCTGCAGTTAATATATATCTAGGGCTGGTGATATAGCTCAAGGCATAAGTGCTAGCCCGGCAAGTGCAAGGTCCTGAGTTCAACTCCTAGTACCCATATAGAAAAAAATCTATTGCATATTACAATCATTTCATTTTTGACATAGCCTGAAGAAAAATGAGCATGAGTCCATGTAAAAAATTCTATGATATATATGTTAAAAAGAGAAAATTATATTAATGTCTATCAATAGGCAAAAGAATTAATCAACTTGAGAATATGCAGTGAAATATTATTTGCTGACTAGAATGCTAATTTACATGCTAACATGAATTAACCTCAAAAATAAATTTTTTATGTTCCACTGCTACATTGTTTTGTTTTGTATTTTAGGCAGTTTTAGTTTGGGTTTTTGCCAGTCATATAAAAATTGACTCTTACAATATGTATTTCTTTTTAAATTATCTTCTTCCATAGGCAAAGTTATTTTGAGATGTAAAGAGGATTAGGAATAATTTAAGCTGATGAATATATTCACTGTCTTGATTACGGAGCTACATTCAAAGGTGTGTAAGCATCTCATTCTTCAACTGCACTTTAAAAAACATAGATTGGTATGTAAATTCTACTTTAATTAAGCTATATTTAAATGAATAAAAACAAACTAGCAATTCTTTAACTGTAGGGCCTAGGGTTACTACAAAGAGACAAATAAAAAAGGATATTTTGTTGCCTTCCTTGTAAATATTAACTTAATTAACATTTCACAAACACACTTGAAAGCTTTGAAATATATTTAGAGAAATATAATACTATCCCATATTCTGTCAGTTTGAGAACAAAGAGTAGAAAAAAACATGGAAGTGTTTAAGCCAATTAAAAGTAATACTAAACTATCAAATGGAAATAGAAAATGTGCAACAAAAGTTAATCTTGGTTAGTAACTCAATTTAACAGAAATGTGACCCTTGCGACCCTGTGTCAAAGGCTACCTTTTGCTGGACACCACCTACCTTTCTACAGGCATAAACATGTATGCATTATCTGGACTAGCAATTTTCATTAAAGCTGTTAACACTAAGTACATTGTAATTACAACACAATAACTACCATAGGGAGCCTCTGAGAGGCTAAGTAATTTCTGCAAAATACTTTTAGATGTTTCAAGGAAAAGTGGTTTAGAAATGTCAATTATTTCTTTGAGATATTTGCTGCCAATTACTATCTTTGTCTTTGTATAATGTGTTGACTATTTTCCCTGCTTATATAATTTTTGAACACTTTCCCTATTTTTATCTGAAAGAAACAAATGGAATTTGTTTCAATATAATGTGAACATTGACTTTTCCTACAAGTAAATGGAAAACTGCTTTGATAAACATTAATTAAAGTAATTGAATAGAAAAAAATCCCACTTATTTTTATATAATCAGAACAATAATAAAATATCATTATGTCTTAATGAAATGTTGAGGAAATCTTGAGCAGAATTTTGTATGTCCTTAATCACCTAAGAATCTGTATGTCAAAAATTGAAATAATTTTAGTTACAACTGTTTGAAATTATTTTCTCATTATTGTTATCCACCTGCAGCAGCCTTTAGATGTTCCCAAATTGCTAGCATTATTGACAAATGAAACTATGAAATTAATAAAATAATACCTGGCAGATAAAGATGCCAGAATTTGATTTTCATTCTGAGTGTAATAGTAACTGGCAAGTGACCTTGGCAAATCTCTCTAACCTTTCTAAACCTCAGCTCCCTCAACTGTGAAATGAATGGCTGCACTAAATGAACTCTACACTCACTTCCATCCCTGAAAGTTAATGTATCTCTGAAAACGATTTTCTAATAGTTAAATCTTTGAAACTATGATTAACTATCAAGTTTTATATTCCTATTTAATTCATGAGTTATTTCCTAGAAAATTGCACCCTAATTTGTGCAATTGTATGCTACATATTATTTGAATTTTGAAGGCTATAATTTTTTTTGCATGTATCTCTTTCCACAGCTTGAAAAGTTTCTCTCAACTTCACCTTGGTCTGACTCACTCTTGCAAATAATTAAATGTCTCAAGGTGTCAAAACTAATTTGTTCCCAGTAATATGTGATTTGCTTGTTCAGGGTCCTAAGAAGGAATAGGCTAAAAGAGTTGGCAAATGGATGGTACTGTGAAAAATGAGGAAACTGTGGTCTTAAATTGCATATATTTAAAACTTTCTTGAAAAAAATACTTCTCATTTGTTCTTTAACATCCTGTGCTACAGTCGTGAGGATACACAAGTTAAAATTGAGACTTTCTAAGAAAATACCATGTACTGTTTGTGAATTTTCTGCTTCAGTATTGGTATTAAGCTTATGTTGATTCAACATAAAACAACAGAAAATAATTTTAGGAGTTTGACAAATTGAATTTTTTAGTACTGAATTTACAGAACTGGTATTATATTAAAAGCTTAGATGCAAATTGATCATATTTTATGTTTTCCAATCTAATTGGGCTCTTACTATATGGCTTGAATGTGTCCCCCTAACATTGGAAGAAGTGTAGCAATGTCAGGATGTAGAGTATAGGGTGAGGTGTTTGGGGTCTTGGGGTACTGCCTTCATGAATGGACTTAATAGTGTTATCACAGGAATGGATTGCCTATAATAAATAAGTGTAGCTGTTACTTCTCTTTTTTGCCTGTCTCCTTCTGTCCTCCCTTTCTCCCATTGTTCTGTGAACTGTAGAACAGTATTCTACCTTTCTGAAGTATACAGTGTTTAAGGCATTACCTTGGAAGCTGAGAACTCACACTTACCAGACACTAAATGTGTCAGCAACTTTCTCTTGCACTTGCCAGGCACCAGGACTATGAATGAGTAAATTTCTGTTTTTATGAATTACCCAGTCTTAGGTATTCTGTTATAACAGCACAAATCCGAGAGAGCTGCTACAATGGAATATCCTGTAGTGAATGGCTTAAACAACAAATATTTATTTCTAATAGTACTAAAGGCTTGATGTCTGAGGCCAGGATAACAGCATGGAATATTCTTGCTAAGAGACCTCTTTCTGATTATATTTCTTATTGCCCTGCTTTATGTGAAAATAGAGAGAGACCATTAGACACCAAGAAAGACAGATTGAGACTTGTACTGCATTTCTATTTTTCTATGGGCACTAGTCTTATCATGAAATACCCTCATAACCTAATCTAACCATTATTCCCACCCAAAGTCACCAGCTACATATGAAATCACATTTAGAATTTCATCATATGAATTGAGCAGGTGGGGAAACCAATATCCAGCACATAACATTATGAAAGGAAGTAGATGTAGGCATGTTCAAATGTAGATACAAGATTATAATCTTTTTAAAAAAATCAGTGGTTTTATTTTGTAGCCCTACAAAGAAATAAATCATTGAAAACTGGAAAAACACTCAACTTTGTATTTCCAGATATTTATATCATATTTTTATGTTTCTAGAATCTAATTTCACTACTGAAGTTTATTTTTGTTTAAATCCAAATAACCAACCATTTTTTACTTGTATACTATATAGTATGTCTAATTTAGTGAATAGAGTGACTCTTATTTAAAAAAATTTAGACCCAATATTAATGTTAATATGAATACTTTATTATTTCTACCATTATTCACTAAAGAAAAATATCATTACTTTAGTCATTAAAATCAATACTACATTATGCAATTAATCTTTTGAAGACAGAATGTTTAAGGGGTGTGATTTGCTAATTTCAGATTTAAAACATTAGTTTCCAATCATTCAGAGCCCAATGAACATTACAAATACATTAATGTAAAAAACTGAAGCTACATAATTAGAACTAGGGTGGTAAATGCACTGATTTATTTTCTCCCATGTCACAGACACCATGATTATCATGTAGATACAATTTATGATCATCACAACCCTCTTAGATATTTTTCTTCTTTACTTTTTTCATTTTATGTAAATAAGTACCTTTTTAAATTCATGCCATTTATGCTTGAATTATTGTTAGGACTCCCAATTTCAATGCCTCTTACAGCTTTCTGATTAGATACACCGATTGTCATATTTTTCTCAACTTGCCTTCAAGTCTTTATGATTATGTCTATAAACTCTAGTACTCCTTCCTTGACAGGGCACCAGGGGTTGTGGGTGTTATTGTTTGCAATATGCTTTTTATGTGAGACTTCTTTATTCTGGTTTATTTATCTCCTAATGCCTAAAAGTCCAAAGATTCCAAAATATGACAAATGTCTCTCCCAAAGGAAACTTGTTTATACTGGTAGATACCTGAGTGGTTCTTGTCTGACCTGTATTCAGTTTAGTCCTGCTATGGCAGCAGATTTATAAAGTAAAACTCAGTGTGATGGAAGTTGAGTGTTGGTGTGTCAGTTGGGAGAGATGTAGAAGAGGCAAAGAAACAAAATCTGTACTACTTTATTAGTCATATAACTATGAAAGAAGAGAGGTGGTGGTGAGAGAGGACAGGAAGATGATAGCGACAATGCATTCACCAAGCATTTTGAGAGCCTAGAGGGAGGAACTGTGCTTTAAGATTTTATTGAGTTCCATGGCATTACTCAAGCAGGATACCTGTAGACTTTTCTATCTGGTAGGTTTACACAAGCAAATGAGACTTCTATGGCATCAAGCTGTAATCCAGTGTCTGTCATCACAGCATCACTGTGCAATTCACACAGGATGTAAAATAAGTGACATGAGGTAGTTGATTGTACTTGTAGGTAGTCTTCAGGAAATTGTTGTACATAGTGGTTACCTAGATCACCTACACTGAATTAAGAGAAAGTGGAGAACTACAAAGTTATGTAAAGGTGAATACAATCTGGTTCCGATATAAAAAAGTTAAACTTAATTTGAAAATGGAAGCTAATGCAACATAAAATTATAGGAATTCAATATATAAATCTATAACCATAAATAACATGATGTACATGCTACTATACCCAAATTAGTCATATTATTTTTTACTTGTTGTTATAGAGTATATAGAGTCTTATTTCATTATCAAAAATATCCTCATTTAGGAAATAAACTATATAGCCTCCCTAAATAGAAGAAAATATGCAATGGATCTGTCTATTAATGTCTAATTAACAAGGAATTTGTGGAAATAATTAGGTTAATACAGCCTGTATTTAGTAGAGTCTAATTACTTTTCTATGGCTCTTTGGATGTCATTTTCTCATTACATTTGTGTAAAAATGTCACTTGTTATATCAAGGAACTTATTACTGAAATCATTATTGTTTATTAATTTGTTCAATGCGTAGTCCTTTAAGTACTGAATTGTCTGCTGATTTTTAAAGAAACCTTCGCTAATTGCAAGCTGGCCAATTTTATAATTAAAGGGTAGGGGAAAACTTCAACTCTGACTATTTAACCAAGCTACCTGCTTTATTTAAACAAGCTCCTTTATACTTGTTCCGGTTGTGAATTCATGGATTTTTCTCTGGAGTCTCTGTGTACATTTTGTTAGGTCAAATTCAGCACATTGGCAAGATGGGAGGTGTATTCTAAATTTCTTTTTTACAAGTATAAGCTGAAAAATAGATGTTTCATTGTATAGTGACATAAGTTTCTGAAAAACACCATTAAGCATCACCCAGCCACCATATATAGGGAGTAATACTGATTAATGACCCAGAGACCTACTTGGTGCAGGTTATTAAATGTAAACACATTTCTTGGAAGAACCATTCAGAAGGTCAGTTTCTAGGCAATTGGTGTTGAACAAAATTTATATCTCCACATTTCTTTTTAAAATACATATGATCTATGATTTTTCTAACCAGAGAAAAAGGTAAAATGTAGAGTTTAAAGAATAGGTTATGAGTCATATAAATGTAGATGTTAATTCATGTGCAATGAGGTATTAGAAATGTGACCTTGAAGGAAGTACTTAAACCCTTTATGTCTTTAAGATTTTACTATGATATGAGACATGAATACCCCTGGTATAACAGATTATAAGTTGAAGGAATCCAGATCAACAGAGAGAAGAAAGAGCTGCCTTCAGGAGATATTTAACACTCCATTAGCAGAACCCATGAAAACCAAAATGATAGTGTCATTTGACACATGAGAGTCCCTTACTTTGCTCTATACTTGTGCCCATTTTTTGAACAGTCTAAAGAAAGGAAAACTACTTAAATATAATATACTTGATTTGAAAGTTAAAGAATCAAGAAAACTAATACTTTGAGACAATTATTTGTCTAAGCACAAACAAATGAAGCTTTGGGAACATCAATTGAAGGTCTTAATAATTTCTAATATGAAGTAAAGAGACCAAATTATTATTGAACTCTGAGTATATGACATGATTTTAAAAATTTAAAAAATATTTATTAGTTTAGTATTATATCAATCTGACATCAAAATCACTATTACTTGCTAAAGTTAGAAGTTGTCATTTATTGTTTTGTAATTCATGATATGTAGACACAAAAGTAACATTGATAGATATAATACAGAAACACGTTTCCCTATTCCTATGGAAGAAAATGTTTTACTGAAATGTTACTTTTAGATATAAATTTGTGTTAGTTATAAAGTGTTTATATAATTTAAATATCATATAAAAGTATAGAATTCACCTCCAAATATAAAATATTTTCTAAGAAACTTAGAACCAGAAGAAAAGCACAGGGAGATATATATTTAAGGACAATTGAAAATGTTTATTAATATAATTTTTAATGTGTTAGGAATTGAAGTTAGATTTCTTAAAATATCTCACAGTAAATAATGTTCTGGTGTCAATTATGCCAGAGTCCTTAATCATAAGGAAAACCCATGACATCCAAGTCAGTGTTATATGTATGTAGCTGGATCCTTCATAGAGAAGTGGGGAAAAATGACTGATGTGCTCAAGAAAGGGGAAGAAGCATCTGTTTGTCTTTTCTTCTAAAAGGATCTCCTTGGATACTTAATGGGTCTAATCCTAAATAAACACTTTGGTATGTAAATAATGTCTTCAAGAACTAGTTAGCTCTGTTTTGGCTTCTTACTACACTCTAAAATGTAAATCTGTAAGGAGGAATATCAACGTTTCACTAGACTAATCTAGGTACCTGCCTTTGGATGTACCAGTTTTGCAGGTGCCTGCTGGGATGTAATAGTTTGGCTTTAGGAAATAAAAAATATCGTAAAAAATCGATATATATTATTTCCTTTTTCATATATGTTGCAAAATGGTGGAAGATATTAGGGTTCTTATAAGAACACTGAGAAACCCAGAAGGAGCAAAACTGGCTTTAAAAATGAGCAAGTAGTAAATATTTTGGGAGAAAAATATTATTTAGAAACTCATGAAATTTATTGTTGGCTATGAGACCTGGGGATACTTTAGCTCTTCTGTTTAAAATTTATTTTTCTTTAAATTTTAATTCATATTAACTGTTGTTAGTTTTCTATATTTCCTGGAGTATCATATATTGTAATAATTCTATACATATAATATATAATAATCAAACCAGGGTAGTAGGCATTTCTACCTCTTTAAATGTTATTAGTACTATTATGTTGTCTGTTAATTTGTTTTGTTTTGTTTTTTATGAGACAAGGAACTCATGAAGCCTAGTGTAGACTCAAACTTCCTGTGTAGTCAAGGTTACCTTGAAATCTTGATCCTTTTGTCTTAGTCTCCTGTGTCAAATATATATATTTATGAGAGAGAGTGTAATACTTCCATACACACACACACATATATAAATAAATATATATATACATATATATATACACATATATATGTATGGTTCCCTATAGGATCAATATTAACAAAGTGGCTATACTTGTAATCCTGTTGGTTGATTATACTTTGACAAATGTTTTAACCACAATGTAATTTAGATGTATAAATTACCCCCGACAAAAGTCCTTGTTGGAAACCCAATTTTGGGACACTTCTGTATCCCAGGAACTATCTCTCAATAAAATTTTGCTACACGTATCCTCCATTGCTTTTGGAATTTATACCTGGATTTTAGAGGACGTGAACTTGGCACATCTAACAGGTTTGGAGTTATCTTTCTTTTACATCACAATGATATGTAATCAACATAGAAATGAAGGAACTAGAAGACATGATGTTAATTGAAACAAATAAGACAGTAAGACTAATACCACAGGTTCTCTCTCATATGTGATTATAAAGTCAGAAATCTGAATGTGGAACAGTACTATGGAAGTTGAAGAAGGTAGGGTGAGGGGAAGAGAGGGACTTTGTCTACCTGTACCAAGACATTGTTGGTAGAAATAATTATTTATCCTCTTAAAATTTTTAATAAATATATTTTTGTCAGGTAAGCAAGATCAGTCCTGGATTATCAGATGAAAAAGATACTTTCTTTTGCTCAGTGCATAATGTGTACAAAAATAAAATGTCCATTTCCTCTTTCCCCTCAGTTTAATAGTCCAATTGATAATTCTACTATTGAGCTAGTACTTTATTTTGATTGGACCTTGATACATGGGTATAAGAAAATTTACTGATTCTCTTACTTTCTGAAAGGATTTCCTTGGAATCCAAATGGCCTAATTCTAATTATACATTTTGGTATATGAATATCTTTAAGAGTATCATTAACTCAAAGGTTTGGCTTTTTGTCATTCTCCAAATTTGGGGTATATTTTATATGATAATGTTGTAGTGCATTCATAATATTTTACACTTATTAAAAACCATTGAAACATACAGCACAAAAGAGCAAAGCCACCATGCACTATCTCACTATACACTGTGGAGTTTAATTAATAATAAGGTGTCAATAATTGTGCTTCAGTTATAATAAAGAATAATATTAATGCAAGAAGTTAATGGTAGAGAAAACTGTGAGTGCAGACATAGAACATATGTATGCTGTCTGTACCATCTGCTGTTATTACAAGTTTCAACAAAGTATCTGAAATTATAGACATAAAATTTGTCTTAACGTTTTTACCCCACATCAAGTCAGATCAAGAAAACTGGGTCTGATTTAAACAAGTAAACAAAAACTATAGTTTGAGAAAACTGAATTAAAAAATATTTTAATCTAGAAATGCAAGGTTAGTTTAATGTGTAAAAACTAACATCCCTAATATATTAAGAAACAATTTATAAAAAGAGGCTTATTTTGGCTCAGACTTTCAGTCCATTGTTGCCTGGGTCCATGGCAGAAACAGCAAACAAGAATGGCACATGGGAGGAAAGCCTCCCACCATTTCTTGTGGTGAGGAATTAGAGACAGACTGGAGGAGCCTGGGTTAAGAATACACCCTTCCAGTTCTGGTCCACAGTGACCTGCCCCTTCTCTAAGGCCTCACCTCTCAACTTGAGAATTTGGGGCAAAACTTTTAGTTCTAAACCATCACATGATCAATTTAAATAACACCCCACATTACCTATTCTGTTGTTTAAAAAATATTTTAAGGTAAATGTTAATTTGTTTCATTTATTCTACTAGAATAATTGTCTATTGAAAATAAATATTTTTCCTTTGGTTCTTCTTTGTAAGAGGAAGTCCTTTCTTGATGACTTGTCCTCTGAGTAACATTTTGGCATTTTTAAAGATCAGGATAAACACTATATTAACTACTGTTATTCTCTAATTTATCATGATTTTTTGTTTTTTATAGAAGTGTTTTTATATTTTCTTTATTAATATCTACTTGTATTATATTCATATAATTTTTTGAAAATGACAACAAAAGTGTACTTAAAGAAAATTCATAAAAACTCAGGAAACCAGAAATAAAATTATAATATTAAATATTGAAAGAATAATGTTTTGGGGCTAAAAATTTTAATAAGAGAAAGATGTATATTCTCACATTTTTGGTATATTTTAATAGTGGTATTAGCCTCATCAGTTATGAAAATAAAAAAAGAAATAAAATATGTAATTAGAAAAGTAGAAGTAAAATAATATTTTTGTAAAATGGAGTGATTATTGAGACATCCTAAAGTAACATACAAACACTAGAGCAAATAATTAAATTTAGATAACAAGACAAAAAGCTAGTCCATAATAGTCCTCTTAATTGCTGCATAAAATTTATAAGGAGGTATAAAATATTTAAAATATTATATAATCTTTATATGAAAATGCTAAGACTCATTTAAATAGAAATTATCAAATGTATACACTGAAAATTGAAAGAAAAAACTGTACACCATGGAATGTCAAATAAGTATTAGTCATTAACTTGAATATTAGTGATGTAAAAGTAAAAATTCTTCTTCAGTGTGTAAACATTAAATGCAAGACATTAGAAATTCTCAAAGAATTTTATTTAAAATTAGAAGCTGAAAGACAAATTATTTTTGTGTGAGTACTGGGGGTCGACCTCATGACCTCACATGCCAGCAGGCACCCTTGCCCTTTTTTCATATTTGGTTTCTGGGAATTGAAATCAGGACTTTGCACTTGCCAGGCAGGTGCTTATGCCACTGAGCTATCTCACTAGACCGACAAATTTGTTTTTAAAGACAAAGTTGAGTATATGAAATTATGTCATAAAATGAAAATTCTTGAAGAATTTATATTGCAGTATTAATACATTATTAAATAGTGCAGAACAGAAGAGTACTACTACTATAAAAATTCATATTAAAATGTAAATCTAAACACAAACTAGGAATATATCTATATTTACATGGTAAATTGGAATTCCATAGAGATATTAAGACTATTCTAATAGAAAAATCATTCTTTTTTGAAAAGTAGATGGAAAAATATTTCCTTTTGAATAAAGAGTAAATTCACTAAGGAAAATTCTCTATATTAGAAACCTCAAACTCAAAAATCCTAATGTTGAAATCATCAACACCAAATGAATCACAGAATTAAAAACAAGAATTAAAAACAGAAAATTATAGACAAAATAAAATTTTGTTATGGCTTTGGCATATATTTCTTTCTTTTTTTAATGTGGGTAGCGGGAGTCAACCTCAGGACCTTGCACTTGCCAGCAAGCACTTGTACCGCTGAGTGATATCACCGGCCCATTTTTTCCTTTATTTGGGTCCTGAGAGTCAAACTCTGGACCTTGCGCTTTCCAGGCAGGCGCTTATGCCGCTAAGCAATCTCACTTGACCCTTGTATATATTTCTTAAATAATATGTAAAACCTTGTATAATATGATGAAATATAATACATAAAACTGATGAGATCAACATGAATTTTACAAAATTAAAAAGGGTTTCAAAGACATATTTTAACATCATTATGAATATAATATTAAATAAAATATCAATAATAATGTACTATTTCATATATATATGGTTCTATATGAACAATTTTTACATGCATAAACATATATAATTTGTACAATGTGCATAGAATGCAGAAATACTTGTGGATATGCATAATCATACAGAAATATGTGTACATATATTTGAAAATTCCCCTCACTGAAAAAGATACATCACTTGCCACAAGAATATAACAGGATTCCTGTCATCACTAGCTATGAGGATTTTTACACTTAATGCCAAATGTGATAGAATACATTCAATATAATGTGTATACTTATGTAGCAAGTGTTTTCAGTGTTCACAAGGTAATAAATACACAATATAAATCTTTAATTCCACTTCAAATCCTTACCAAATTTAAATAAAATTTTAAATCCTCAAAAATCTGCACAAATGTGGTAAATAAGTGACTTATTTCAATTCCTGAAAATTAGAAATATCCCAAGTGTCAGCTGTTAAGAAGACAGATAAATCACATATATTACACTGCAATAAAAATGAATTAACAGATATGCAGGTAAATATCTGAAGCAGTTGATAAAATGAATGAAAACACAACTCAAAAGAGAACATACTCTATGAATCCATTTTTGTGAAAAGATAAAAGGTAATAAAACTTTTATAAACAGTTCAGTGATCAACAAGACTCAGAATGGGAAATAGCATTTGATTACAAAGACCAAGACAAAGAACTTGGTGTCATGATGGAACACATTTTTGTCTTGAGTTTGCTGGAATTAAACATTCCCATGCTTCCTCTATGTTCATAAGACTGATCTCAGAAGGGTGAATTCTACTAATAATTATGTATTGTGCATTTCAAAAAGCTTGAAGAAAACATTTTGTAATTTCTCACTCAAAAGAAATGAGGAATTAAATGTGTTTATCCCAAGTTAAAAATGATGCCTTATATATGTATATTGAACATCATGGCATACCCAATGAATATATACAGTTTTTATATTTTTTTATCAGTTAGAAATAAAATAATTTCAATAAACAAAATCTAAAATGTTTACAGCAGTTAAATATTCTCAAATTATTATAGCTTGAATCTGGAATACTGAACCATCAAAATTCACTTACACTCACATGTGGGAATGTGCAAGGTGATTGATGCAGTAATAAATAGGTCACTGATCTGAGATATTTCTACTTTTTAAATGCGGGAATTGATTGCTATTAAATTCATTTTTACTCTGCAGTTGCTGTATCCACAGTTTTGTTATGCAGTATCCTCATTTATATTTGATTCAACAAAGCTTAAAAATTTCCTTCTTGAGGTCTTCATTTATTCATCAGTTACTTGAAAGCCAGTTGTTTAATTTCCATGTGTTTGTACAGTTTCTGTACATTTCATCTTATTAATCTCTAGCTTTATTGAATTGTGTTCAGAGGTGAAACTTTGTATGTTTTCAATTGTTTAAAAATTTACTGAGTCTTGTTTTGTTTACCTATCATATCAGCTGTCCTGAAAAATATTCCATGTGTTGATGAGAAGATTCTGTATTCTGGAGATTTTGGATGGAATGTTTTGTATATGTCTGTTATATCCATTTAGCCTAGCTTGTTATTTTATTCCACTTTTTTTGTTAGGATGAAACATGGAGATGAATAATTTGTCCTTTGATGAAAATGAGATAAATCACTATCTGATTTGGTATTGCAATCTATTTCTTCTTTAAGGTCTAATTATTCTGATTTGTATATTTCGGTGCTCCAATACTGAGTACATATATATTTAAAATTGTTCCTGGATTTTGGAGAATTGACACCTTTATCATTATATAATGAAATTTGTTCATTTTACTCATTAGTTTTACAACTACTTTGTCACATATTATTTTGGTTAGTCCTGATATCTTTTACTGCCATTTACATAGAATGTGTTATCCTCATCCTCCATTTTCACTCTCATATGTCCTTAGAGTGATCTGAGTTTCTTAGAAGCAGCATGAAATAGTGTCTTGGTGTTTGTGTGTGTGTGTGTATTAATTGGACGATTTAACCAACTTACAATCAAGGTAAGATGCAGAGATAAGAATTTATTCCAGGTGTTATCTAACTTATTTATATTACTTTTGCCTTAGCGTCTTTCTCCCTGTTATATTTGACATTCATGTTTTTAGTGAATTACTATTTTGATTCCTTGCTTATTATTTTTGGTTTATCTATTGTAGATTTTTGCTTCATAGTTACCATAAAAGTTTGAAGAACATCATTTGATTAAAACAAGCTATTTTGAATTAATAGTAAATTAATATGTCATAAAAATATGAACAGACACAAATAAATTAAAGATAAAGCAATGTACTCATGAGAAACATCTCCCATTCTCTTCCATTCCTTCCAGTATCTTAATTTTGATATCCTATTTTATATCATTCCATACTCTTAATATATTAATATTTTTGTTTTTCACTGTGTTGTTTTACTCTTCATACTTCATTATGAGTGTTTTCTGTGTCATACATTTTTATTAAAGCTTTCTGAATTAGTTCATATAATTTTTCCATGATTTTATACTTTGCTGTTTTCTTATTATTAATGTCTCTGCCTTTCAGTGTGAGGAATTTTCCTTAGCATTTCTTGTTATAAAAACAGATCTCAAAGATATATTTTATAAACTTCTTTTCTTGTATGTGGTCTTGGAAAGTCTTTATCCTACTTTTATTTGCAATGTGTAGCTTTCTAGAGTAGTATTCTGAATTTAAAGTTTATATTCTCTGAAAAATGTCATGTTACACCCTCCTGGCCTGCAAGGTTAAAAGTGAGAAATCATCTGACAGAACTGATCTACTCATAAGTATTGGTTTTTTGTAAGTATTCTTTTCTTGTAGCCTTAAAAATCATTTTTATATATTGGTTTTGAAAATTTAATTATAAAATGAATTCATAAAATGCCTTGAGAAATATTTCTATACATTAAATTTGATTTGTGACATTTACCTTCCTGTGCTCAAATTTTGAAGTCTTTTTCATAAATATTGGTGACTGAATTTAAGGCATTTGCATGGAGCTACGTTCACAGCCCATGAAGTGTTGTTATTATTTTATTTTGGCACAGGTTCCTGCTAATTTGCACACTCTGATCAAACATGTACTCTTTCAACATCAGCCACCCAGAGTACTGGGATTATGAGTATGTGCCCCCACACCTGACTCTCAAGTACTTCTTGAACACAAATAACCCAAATATTGTATGTCACACAGTTCTTGTAGGCTTTCTTCATTCTTTTTCATTCTTTGTTTTTCTCTTTTCACTTCGATGTGTTTTCAAGTAGCATATTATGATCTCATTGATTTTTTTCTTCTTTTTGATCAGTCTTGCTCTTGATGCCCTCTGTTGCATTTTTAATATTTTCATTGAGTGTATTTTCAGCTTAAGATTTCTTTTTACTTTTTACAATATCGCTTCCATCTCTTCAATGATTCCATAATTTCTCCAAATTCCCACAAAAGATTCAAGTTTATCCTTCTTTATGGCAGAGTATTAGTTCATTGTGTATACCATATTTTCTTGATTCATTCATCTGTTGATGGACACATGGCCCACTACCAAGATTTAACTTTTCCAAGTTATATTTCCATAAACATAGGTTTCCATCTATCACTGTAATATGATGTATTTATATGCTTTGTGGAGATATTTAGAAGAGGAATAGCTGGTGTCTTGGTTACTTTTCCTTGCAGCTGAGACAAAACACCCATCACCCAGAGTTAAAGTAGGAAAGGTTTATTTTGTTTGTAAAGATTTCAGTTCATAGTTTTCTGGCTCCAAGGCAGGATGGCATTGCAGAGGAATGTCACAGAAGAGAAAAAACAGTTCCTGGTGTGGAAGATAGCAAAGCAACAAAGAAGTGAAGCAGTAAGCAACAAGTCCCAAGCAGTGCCTGCAACAGAGCTCTTTCTGTTCCTTTTATTCTTTCCAGGCTACCCACCCCTAAGATGGATAGCCCTCACACCCAAGTTTGGAAACCCTTAATCCTAGCATTGAATCATGAATCATTCTCAGCATTACATCCTTAATCCCAGGATCACACACTCTAGATCCTGCACCCTCCAGAAAGCTCCACCTATGACCACATGAGTCTGTGGGGGACAGCTATATACAAGCTGAAACAGCTGTGTCAAACAAATTTCTAGTTTTATTTTACTGAGGAACCTTCACACTTATTTCCTTAGTGGTTGTACTTACTAATCTGGCTCTGTTCTCTTTCCAGAAATTCTGAGCAGGCAACTTATTTCTTCTTTAAGCCTGTAGTAACTTCCACAATTTTAACATTAGATGGTGCCAAGGCCCAGATTTGATAGGAGTCAGTAGTTGATATATTGTTAATGTTTTACTACTAAAGGGTAATGCAATCACAGGTTTGTCCAAAGTATTCTGTTCATGTATTGTTCAGAAAGAAACAGGAGAATACCTAGAGAGAATAGTTCTTATAAAGTTTACTCTTACAAGCCTCTCACTGGAAACAAGGTACTCCCAGATGCCTACTCCACAGTTACTGGCTTGTGTTCAGATATGATAAGATCAATCAGGCCCACCCTGTGAGACTCTGGCACGGTCAATCAGGCACAATCTACTCACTCTGGGTAGATAAGCCCCAGGCTCCTATTTCACATTCATGGGCACCAAAATCATTCAGCTGAGTCATGCCATGAGTCTACATCCCAGGAAGACCAGCTCAACTCTGGTTTAGGGCCAAAACCCAATTCTTATAGACTGTGTATTGGTGATGTGGGTTCATGGTTTAACCCTTCTGCAATAAGTCACAGATAATGCCAGCTGGAATAGATATCAGATAGACTAGACTAGAACCATGTGTCATCCCTGGCACTGGAGCTGTTCCAGAGTCAGTAAGGGTCTGGCCAGTGTACTGTTTCACCTGCACAGGACCAAGTTCTAAATCAGCCCTGTACTTACTATCCTGTCCTAACTTCAGGGATTGTGGCCTTGCACCACACTATGGTTGATGATACACTATCATGTATGAGGCTCATAGATGCAAGGATCAGGTCAGTTCCACAGATATATTGAGACTCATTCCACAGCTGGGGGTGTTACACCTCAACATATGTCTGTCTCATTGTAGAAAAGGCCTCTGCCTGGTGCTGTGACAGTTCTAAGGTTTTGTATATGATCACTGGCAATTCTTAGGTTTTGTGTATAATCACTGTTAATAGTGTGTTGCCAAAGTTTAGGAGATATATGTTGGAGACAGTCCTTTGGAGACCAAGGCTAGTGTTACATTTGATTGTGCCTGAATCTCAAAGCTTCACACGTGGTCTCAGAAGGAGGGAGTCATTTCCCAAGTCCACTCCCATGCTGAAATTGTTATGGGAAAATTTAATTTCTGCCTTGTAGCTGCACAGTTCTCTGCCTGGTGCTGGAGCTGGTCTAAAGGCCTTATCTGTGATTTCTTACCTGCATATTACATTATCTGTTTCTACTGGGTGCTGGATCCCACCGCTGCAGACCTTGTACTGGGCTGAGAGAAAAAGCCCTGTGCTAGTTCTCTTGGCCCAGTCCAAGAAGAATGGGCTTCTGCTAGCATTATGCTGCCTGAGGTTGGAGGTGTGGTGGTGGAGGCTGTCCCTTTGCCAGGTGGCCTAACACAGGTCTGGAGACTCGGTCCATATTGTTGGTATTGGAGGTAAGGAACCTGCAGCTTTTCCCAGCCCTGAGTCTCACTATAGTGGGCCTAGCATGGAGTTTCAGGTCTAAAGCCCAGATTTAATTTGCTTTTCCTCCTCTAAGCAGGAGGCATCTCTTTCATGTTAGGTTGTTTAGAGTGGGCAGAGAGTGGTGACCTGGGACACTCCTTCTTTCATGATGTTTCAGTTCTTCTTGATGTTTCAGTTCTTCTTTTCATCTTTTTATCTTGAAAGCAGGCAGTGTAAATTTTCACCTGATTTCCTCAGTTCTTCTGCTGAAGTTTGGTGATAGATGGGTCTTCATTCTGGTGTGTCTTTGTATAGAGCTCACCAGAGAATCTTACTCAGTAGTTATCTTCTTTTCAGCTACTTTAGCCTTGAAGTTATTTTTGATGTCTTCACCCTTATTCAGGTGATGTCATTTTTTGTTTCATTTGGTTTCTGGAAAAAATATATATGTATATGTATAATGGTTTGAATTCCTAGCACTTCTAATATGATGATTATAACCTTATGGAAAGATAATATTTTATAAACCCTTTGTTCATTTCAGACCATGCTGGAAAATGTAAAGGAACATCATAATTTTAAAATTAAAAGTGAATTTTTTCCCACCAGGATTGTTAATCTAAATATCATAGGTTTACCTAATCTTTCCATTTCATCAAAGGTAATATTTATAGTAACAATACAAAAAGAAAAAAAGAGAATGTAGGGAAGAAGGATGTAAGAAAATCTTCAGTCCAATTAAACAGTACACCAACCCCCAAACATATTTTGTAGCCTCAGCTAGACCTTGACTTCATGGTTTTGGTATCACTCTTTCTTGAAATACACACTTTCATGGTTTCTATACAAATGAAACCTCACTTTATATTTCAAAGTCTAGCTCAAATGGCATTGTGTTCTCTAATAAATTTCAGTTTTCTTTCTCCTAAAAACCAAAATTGTTTTCTTCTATTAAGTCTGTTAGCATTTTTACCAACTCTACAAAACTTCCCATAAGAGTCTACCAGTTTATAATATAGAAATCCCATCAGTATACATGTAGTGAGCTAATTAAATTATATTTTTGTTCAGTCTTCATCTTTAAGATGATATGCTTATCATTTAGAAATTTAACTCTTCTTACAATTATAATTATGTAATTCCTACATCATTGTAGCCCCTGCCCTACACTCTTCAACTTCTCTAGAATGCAGCAAGCCATACTTTGCATTACATATAACCTAAAATTTCTTACAGTTTCATGAGTCAGGCACCGAAAAATAAATACAAGTTGTGTTTAGCAGATGTCATTTTGAAAAGTAGCCCATTGATACTGAGGATTTTTTTTTTTTGCTGGGATAAATAATATTGTCCAGGGACTCTGGGGTTTTGTTTCCTTAAAAAACAAATGTAAGAATATATTTTTAATCTTTTCTTCTGATATCCTATTCTTTCCACATGGGACACTGACCTTAGAGCATATCTTTATTTTTTGCCTGAATTTACAGAAGGTTTCATTTTATATCTAATGTTTATATTAGATTTAATAGCTAGCAAGGACAGATAATCTTTCAGATTCTACATCCTTGGTATTTTTGTTGGGTATTTATCATCTTGGAATACCTTGTGCCCTACATTGACTTTATCTTTAAATCATTGCTGTTAGGCCAAGTAGCTGCTAATATGATTCATGATGTGTAACTATATCCTGGCTGTCTGTAACATTTTTACTTCTACAATTTCACTTCACTTTGTGGTAATTCTAGGTATTTTTCTGTGGCCACCACCATATCTCGTAATCCATGCTCTGCACTGCATCTTTGTCACTCAATCATCACAAGGAAGAGTTAATGTCCTTTATAGCTGAATCTGAATTAAATAGCTCGAGTGACAAATATACTAAATAAGTAAAGGTTAAAACACCATAAATAATATGAATAACAGTGCAAGGTCATGGGAAACAGTTTCAGATGAAGACCTGTATGACATGCATGAATACAGATATCCATATTGTAGCATTTAATGCTGATCCCTCCAGCAAAGCAAATGTTAAAAAAGATGTTTCTAAAAGTAAAGATTTCATTGATTTTTAGGAGTCCACCTTTGTATAGTGTTAAATTTCATGTCTTCTCCACTCTCCACTCAGATTATATCTTTGCAGTGATTGAAAGAAAGTTACCACTTTTTAGATCAAATTTACATCAGAAGAGGGTACAGGTGCAATGGCATAAAAAGTCAAAAGTTTTCAAAAACTCAACTCTATGTTCATTTTTTCATTTTGTCTTGAAGAGATCAATTTAATTTATTGATGTCTTTACAATATAAAACCTACATATATAAAAATCTCTAAAGAAAATGTCAAACATACTATAGATATGAGTGGATAGTGGAGGAAACACAGGATTTAAACTTATAAATTCATTCTTTGTGTGGGGGGAGAAATATTACAGTGAGTCACACTAATCTGCACAAATGATATGCATTAATATATAATTAAATAAACAAATGCAATTATCATGTAACTGCTACATGAATGTGAATGAATAACAAGTAAATATGGATAGATGCTCTTGTATAGTTCCTGCTTTTCTTCACAGCAATGCTGCTAAGCAATTTTCTTTGCTGAATGAAAATATTTTTTAAGAAACTTTGTATAATTAGTGTTTTTAATTTTGTAAACAGCTTGTTTGTTGTAATAAGAAGTGCTTGAAAAAATAATTAAAAATGTGCTTAAACTTGATTAGCCTTTTGGAAAGTGTTTCAATATTTTCTACTGTAGCATCCTCCAAACTATCAACAAGCTGCAATTATTGCATTATAATACCAAAAGACTATTTCTTGATACTTTTAAAGAAATAAATAATTTATTCCTAACATTTTATTTCAAAAAATTTGATTTAGCAAAACATATAATTGTTCATATTTTAAAATATGTTTATAATTACATGTTACCTAATACAAATGTGATATTCACCATTTATTAACTATTTTGATTTGGGTTTTTCTCTATAATGAACAACTACGAATACACATATTAATAAGGAAAAATCACAAATAAATGTAAAATCTCAAATGGAATAAATTCTCTGAAATATATATGGAGTTGTGTAAACATTTTTAGAAAGTATAATAGGGAATGTTATGGAGGCTTCTCAAGAAAGAATTGATTGGAGTAAACAATGATGAATAAAGGCAAAGAAATATCAACAAACATAGGGTATGGCATTTTCAAAGTTCTGGGCCAGTAAGGGTCGTATACCAGCCCTGAGGAAGCCAGTGTGCCCTGCATTCATATGTGCTCAGGACCAATTGTGCAAGGTAAGATATGATGTACAGGGAACAATCAGAACATTTAATGTTTTTTTTAAATCAGTATTATTTTTTAATTATATGAAAAAGAATAATCTAAAGCAACCCAACAAAAACTTTCAAATATCTGGGAGGTGATAATATTAAACTTATTACTATAAGATAAAATACAGTATGATAGGTACAACTATACATATACATAATTAACACAAAATATATGTGGCCTCCTATTTTATCAGGATCAACCTCTACAAAAGTGAGCAGTTTCTTTGTAATTTTCTACTTCTGAGCATTATTTGCAAATATTAAAATATACAAATAACTACTTCAGTAATAACATTTTAATTGAAACAAGAAAAAGATGAAGATAGATGATTATTGTAGTTCCAAGAATTAGTGTAAACTAAAAGTGTATGCTGTATTAGATCACAGAAATTTAGGAGATATATTTTCATTGGTAAAATAGAGATTTACTTTAAAAGATTGAAATACTTAAACTTTCAACAGAAGTGATGGCATCCTATAGAAATAAATATGTATCAAATAAAGAAACCATTTACTACAGTTTGGGGGCAGGATGAATGAAAATGTGATTTCTATAGTGCTTTGCCACTGTTAGCAACAGCTGAATAGAAAGTTGTACTAGTTTTGTAACAATATTCATAGGATGAATCCACTCTCTCAGCTGGGAGAAGGAGAGCCTACATTCAGACAATGAAGAAAGGGAATGTTTGCAGAACATATGATTGTCCTTTATGGGAAGAAAATTTTTCTAAACAGTCTATTGGATACCAGAGGTGTAGTATGGTAAATAAAAGGAACTGATATCTTTAATAATTACTCATTGTAATTTATACATCATTTTCTCATGCATTGTGTTAGTTGACCCTTGAAATAAGCATTTGAAAAATCATTTAGGTAGCCTCTATCAATTAACTTATTGTAATTGAGTACCTTTATAATATGCATGGTGATAATGCATTTATTAACATAGCTCCTCCAAATAAGGGTGTTGTTCTACATAAGGAGAGATCACTAAGAAGTAAGATAAAACTTCACTTTTGAGGGGAAAATGTTTTCCTGAGGTAAATTATCATATATATGAACCTCCAGATGTTTGGAAATCTATGTCTTATAAAACACAAATGTATGTTTCAAACTGTGATTAAAGATTTGTGAATATTTCCTCACTTGGAACTATTCAATAATTATTTTGTAAATGTAATTAATTGGTTTAGGACAAGAGCTGCACCTCTTTTTCAAATTGTGGGAGTATATAGATACTTTGTAACTTTTAGAAAAATAAAAATAATTTTGTTTTAAAATACTATTACTTTGTTTTCTGAGACATGCTATTGTAGAACATCTCTTTCTTTTAAAATCAATTCTTTTCTCTAGCTGACCTCCTATAGTAAACAAGTGAAAATTGTTCTATGTTAAAACATCATTGTCATCTTTTCATTTAGTGATTTTTTCTTTAAACCTATTTCAATTTATGTTTCTTGAAGAAGTGCCCATATATGCTAAATGTCTAGCCACTGGATTTAGTGTGAAATCTTAATCTACATCCTCTTCTCTGGGCATATTTTCTCTCTTTTTTCCCTGCTGTGTTGTTTGTAAATACCCTAACTCATAAAATTCCAGTTAAAATAACATATCACCAATTAAGTATTATGATGCATTTTTAACTACACTCAGTACCTGAATCTCTCAATTTCATTATGTTGTAGTCTTTGTCCTGTAGCATGATCCTCATTATCAGGAGTTATAGTCATATATGTTTTACATGATTAATGGCAGGATATCTGTCTTGCTTATCTCTATATGAGCCATACTTTCAAGAGCCTTGCTCAAAATTGCCACAGTGGAAAAACCTAATACTTTGAGTTGCATCAATCTCATGTCAGTTATAAGAATTAACATCTAGGAATGATTCTCTTTATATCAGAAGTCAATTGATTTAGTGCTCAGCTTCTGTATAAATTTCTTAGATTCTTATATCAAATGATTGAAAACATCTTGTTTTTCATCTAAGAAACTAAGAAAACACAACCTTCCAATATGAGTTTTCCTGTTGGGTCATGTACTTTAAATTTTGTACGCACCAGCTACTTGATACAGTTTGATAATGCTGATGGTGTTGTATTTACAGAGCCAGTGTAACTTAGAAATACCTAAAATGAAAGTATTTCATGTGAAAATTTAGATACATTTCTATATGAGTAAATGTTCTTTGTATAAAAGTTCCTAATCACATTTAGTTACCTTTGAGTTACATATTTAAGATTAAAATTTAAAAGGATTGTTATGCAAATATCTGAACTGCTTTTGCAAAAAAGATCAAGAAGTGTTCCTGGATTGAAACATTTTATTTGTCATCTCTTTTTAAATACTATTTCAGAACCCCATTTAGTCTTACTTTACTTGAATTTGTTGTGTAAAGTTGAATTTTCTCCTAAATTTTAAGATGTTTTTTGAGACATGGTCTTGCTCTGAAGTTCATACTTGGTATGCAAGTCACTATGAAGCCCAGACTGGCCTTGAACTTTGTGACCCCCAGGTCTCACTCTCCCAAGTGCTAAGATTATAGGCATGCAGCATCCCCCTCCCTGGCTTCTCCTAATAGTTTTTTACCTTAAAGTTATGTGGTTTTTCTTTTTTTTTAAAGAGAAGAAAAAAACAAAACAAATCAAAAGAAGAACAAATTTTCAAAACAACATAATAGGAGGGTAACAATGGTTAATACATTACGTATTACTATCTTTAAGTTAGTTATTCAGGACACCAGACATTAGCATTCAATTGTCCAAACATTATTGGCACAAACCTTACTCTTCAATGAACTAAGTAAAAATGGTAGTGTATCTATCTTAACCATCTTATATATATATATACAATTTTTTTCCCTTTCCCTTCTTTCTTTTCCCTATTCCAGTCTCTCTTTCCTTTTGACCAGTTTCTTTTTGATTCACCATATCTATTGTACATTTTGGATCTTATTTACTCTTTCAGTTTCTCATACTAGAGAGATAATATGATGCTTACACATGTGCTTCTGGTTTATTTCACTTATGAGTATTTTCTCGAGTTGCATCCATTTACCTATAAAAGTCTCCAGTTTATCCTTCTTTATGGCTGAATAGTACTCCATTGTATAAAAATACCACATCTTTCTTATCCATTCCTCAGTGAAAATGGCCATACTTCCAAAATTGTTATACAGATTTAATGCAATTCCAATCAAAATTCCAACAGCATATCTCACAGAATTAGAGAAAACAATCCTAAAATTCATTTGGAATCAGAAGAGACCTAGAATAGCAAAGGCAATTCTGGGCAACAAAGGCAAGGCAGGGGGCATCACAATCCCCGACTTGAAATTATACTATAAAGCTACTGTGATAAAAACAGTGTGGTACTGGCAAAAAAACAGACCTGAAGATCAATGGAACAGATTAGAAGATGCTAAAACAACCCCAGACATACTAAGCCACCTTATCTTTGACAAAGGTGCCAAACACATTCGCTGGAAGAAAGATAGCCTCTTTAATAAATGGTGCTGGAAAAATTGGCTCTACACATGCTGAAGATTAAAACTAGATCCATATCTTTCACCATGCACTAAACTAAATTCAAAATGGATCAGAGATCTAAATATTAAAACAGAAACATTAAATCTGCTGGAAGGTAGGATAGGTAAAACCCTTGGAGACATTGGTGTAGGCAAAGACTTTATGAATAAAAACTCAACCGCACGGGAACTATCCCAAAGAATCAATAACTGGGATCTCATCTTATTAAAAAGCTTTTGCACAGCAAGAGAAACCACCAACAGAGTGAAGAGACAACCCACAATGTGGGAAAAAATGTTTGCCAGCTGTTCCTCAGACAAAGGACTACTATCGAGAACATATAAAGAACTCAAAAAAATCAGACCTCCCAAATTTAAAGACCCACTCCAAAAATGGGCATCTGAGATGAATACACATTTCTCAGATGAAGAAATACTAATGGCAAACAAATATACAAAAAAATGTGCAACATCACTAGTCATTCGAGAGATGCAAATTAAAACAACACTGAGATACCATCTCACCCCAGAAAGAATGGCTACTATTAAGAAATCAACTAATAACAAATGCTGGAGGGGCTGTGGGGAAAAAGGAACCCTTCTTCACTGTTGGTGGGAGTGTCGACTGGTACAGCCACTGTGGAAGTCAGTGTGGAGATTCCTCAGAAAACTAGAGTTGGAGGTCCCATTTGACCCAGCTATTCCCCTTCTGGGCATCTTCCCAGAAGAATTAAAAACATCGTACCACAGCGATATATGTGCACCCATGTTTATAGCAGCACAATTTGTAATAGCCAGATCTTGGAAACAACCCAAATGCCCATCAACTAAAGTTATGTGTTTTTAAAGTAATTTACTTTAATTTTTTATTACTTAAATTTAAAATATGGATAATATATGATCTTATATTCATAAATTCAAGTAAACACCATGTGTCAAAATATCCTAATTTGAAAAGAACACTTTGTTTGTAATTGTACAAGTTGTTTTTCTTAAGTAACAAACAGAGAAAACTTAATATAGCAGATGGTGTGTGGGTAGACACCCCATAGGCATACACTATCTTGAAAATCTAGAAACAAGTAACTGAATGATATGTAGATAAAATGAAAAGCAAGGAATGGGAATTTGAATCTAATATGGATGCAAGTCAATTACTGTTTCTTGGCAAAGCATTAATATTGATTTATGAAGGAAAAGTGAACAATTTCTTGTTCTGTATTAGCTTATATTTCAAAGTAATAGCTATAGAGATAATTATTCATTAATAATAATTCTTGCATCATCTAGTTAATAAGGGAAGTTTATAGAAGGCTCTCTTATTTTTTTTTATGTGGGTACTGGGGGTCGACCTCAGGACCTCGCATGCCAGCAGGCGCCCATGCTGATGAGCGATAGCACTGGCCCTTTTTTCATATGTGGGTTCCGGGAGTCGAACTCAGGCCCTCGTGCTTTCCAGGCAGGCGCTTACGCCACTGAGCCATCTCACTGGCCCCAGAAGGCTCTCTTTATCCATATATTTGTTCAGTAACCTTCTCAGTGTTCCAACATTTGAAATACATAAGGAAAAGGGCAGCATTGACAAAATATAATATATAAAGTTCTCTATTATAAATATTCATGTGTGCTTGAATTTAAAGTAAATAATATGTACATATTGTTAAAATATAATGTCTTCAATGAAATTCTTCAGCCACATTATTTTCAATCTTCAATTAATTTATTAATATTTATTATTTTGTTCATTCTAATGCGGAGAAAATAGTGTATACATATCATAAATATGTATTTATAATACATATGAATATGTATTTCAAATGGGATAGTAGCATTTCTTGTCCAGTGCCTTTCATAGTGTACATGATCAACAAGTGTTAGTAATAATAATAAGATTAAATGATTGAAATCAAGGTTAAAATTGGTATTTTCTAGTATATACTTAATATTTATTATAATTATATTCATGTTAGTTCTGAATATTCACATTTATGTTAAATATTATCTTAGAATAACATAACTACATTGACAAACATCAAAACCTTTACACCTAATGGGGAAAAAATCTGATTGTATCTTGATTTGGAAAATGTATGGTCTTGATTCAGGTCTCTGCTTTGCCACTTAACATCTTTATTTTATTTTACTTTATTTATTTATTTATTTATTTATTTATTTATTTATTTATTTATTTGAGACAGTCTCATTATGCAGTTCAGGCTAGCCTTGAACTCAATATGTAGCCCCGACTGGCCTCAAAATGATGATGATCCTCCTGCCTCAGACTCAAAAGTGCTGGGATTAGAGGCATGTGCCACCATGACCAATCAGCCTAATAATTTTTGATAAATTATATATTCTACTCACTCTCAGATTCCTCATCTGTTACCTAAGATCCCCACTACATAGAGTTGTTATGAATATTTTACATATTACTATATATATAATACGTCCCAACACAGAGTAATCATGCAATTGGTGTCAGGTATAATTTTAATGAATATTATGTTTTAGAACTTTACAAACATGTACTAACAAAAATTTTTTAAAGTGGTAATACATAACACATTTTTGGTAAGAATTTAGAGGAAAAGGAACTATAGTACACTTATAGGAATATAGATGGTACTGATGAAATGGAGAAAAATATATGTAAATTATTCACATTGAAATATCATATTGGTATCATATCACTCCTTCTCTGGGTATGTAAGCAAAAGATGAAATTACCACTATGTAAAAATATCTGTATTTCTCCTATTCACTGAAGCATTGCTCATAATAGCCTAGATACAAAAGCTAGCAAAATATCCATTGATGTATCAATGGAAAATAATGTGATATATATATATATATGTTTTAAGTGAAACAATCAAGGTGAAAAAGGAAGAATATATATTGTATTATTTCTATGTATCACAGATACAAAGAATGAAAGAGGAGTTACCCTAGCCATGATGGAAAAAAGGTAAATGTAAGTAAGAAATGCAAAAATAACAGATATTTAGGTTTAACAATTGTAGTGGTCTAATGTACAACTAGAACTAAACAACAAAATTTATTTCATTGGACATTTTTGTTAGATAACTACATTTAAATTCCATCACAAAAATAATGGTAACTTTATAAGATGATGTATATATTGTTTTGTTTTACTACAGTAGCTATTTTTCTATACAGAAACATCCCATTTTATTATGTTCTAAAACTCAAATATACACACTAAAATTTATATGGTACCTCAGTTCAGGAATGCTTTTGTTGGCAAAGAATTTGGCTTGCAAACAGAAGTTTTTAGCAAAGGTCTGTCTTTGTTGGTGAACTCTGCATCGTGTGATGAACATGATCATGGCTCTTTCCTACATGAACAGGAACATGGCCATGTTTTCCACATGTTTCATAGAATGAATTAAGTTTGTGAACCCAGATATCTCTGTAGTAAAAAGAACACAATCAATTTAAGATGAATGCATATATGAAAATATCACTGTAAATCACATTAATTTGTACAACTAAAAATAAGGTCTCAGGTCGGTGAGATGGCTCAGTGGCATAAGTGCCTCCCTGGCAAGCATGAGAGCCCGAGTTTGACTCCTGGAACCCACATATGAAAAAAGGGATGGTGATATCGCTCAGCGGCATGGGCGCCTATTGTGCGTGAGGTCCTGAGGTCCCCCACCAGTACCCACAAAAAAAAAAATTAAAAAAAAATAAAGTCTCAAAAGGAAAGAATATGTTCTGTGTTAGCTTTCTCCTTGCACAAACAGTTTTTGACACCCTAGTTTGAAGAGGGAAAGGTGTAATTTGGCTCACGATTTTAGGATATTCAACCAATATTGTTGGTGGCCTCCAAGGCAGAACACCATGGTGGAAGGGCATGGTAGAGCAAATCTGCTAACTTTGCTCATGGCAGCCAGAAAGCAGAGCAGGGAGACAGTGCCAGAGAGGAAAGGTACTATGAAGTATATATATTACCCAAGGTTATGTCTCCATGAACCAGATGCACCAAAGTGTTGCTTTACTAATATACTAGGCATTTATTAATCTGATCTAATCAAACATCAAGATTAATGGTCACATATGCCATTCAGAAAACGTACCTACAGAAAACTTACTACTTGATCAGGAGAGTTTTTCTTCTGCACAGTTCTACCTGCCACCTCAAGTGACTGAACTCTAGGCATCTTCAACTAAGTGAAAATATCCATTATGACAGACAACTATGGGGTGATTAGCTTGTGAGTGCACACAAATTTCTGAGATTGGATTTCTGCTGATAACAACCCATGTTTTGGTGAATGAAAACTTAATTAGTTTTGGAAAGCTGCGTAATCAGTCTCTAGTGCCCAAGGCAATTAGTTAATGAGATACATTAAAAGGGTGAAAATTTTGCTAAGAAGAAAATTTAGGTAGTTTGTGGAGGAAATTATTAGGATTTCTAGTCCAAATTTAAACAAAATATTTCCACCATATAAAATTAGGAAGATAATAATATATAGAAATATTCCATATTCCATGTTACTCCTTCAAGGTTTAATTGATTACTAATCACCATTGCTATTTTTTAAGTTTTGAATAAATTCTCTGCTATGCAATTTCAGACAGTGCTCAATAAAGTAACTTAAAAATGGTATTCTGGAAATATGAATATTAGAACAGATGACAATACTTTTTAATGTTCCTCTAAATATAGGCTAAATTTATTTGTCATTTTTTAATTCAAACAACTATTAAATAATTATAATTTTTCAAGTGTCTTTCAAAGTTTTTCTATGAAATAATTTAAAGTGCAAAAGTTTTAAAATTGTACACATTGCATCCATTTATTAATGTCTAAGAATTTGTGAAAATTTAGGAAATAACTAACAATATTGAGTCAGATATTGATTTTACATGTGTAAGCAAAATGGAATAGTTTATAAGTAGTGTTTTTATACTGCTTAAAGAATGCTAACATGAAAATTATGTGAATGTGTAATATTATCTTAATTTAGTGTTATAAATATACCATTAAACATGTTATTCTTTAAATAAAAATGTAAAAAATTATGATGATATGTGAATACTTAACATCAGTGCTCATAATTATAGCTTTCAAATCTATTCATACAAAATTGTTAATACATAATGATTAAAACTGTACAAAAGTGATAAATTTTGAATTTCACTTAAAGAAGTCTTAGATGGTGTTGATACACTGAAGAGTTCAATGTTTAAATTAATGTGCTTTCGAATGAGTTTTTCCTTATCTCATGTAATATTTAAGGTCAATTTCTGCATTTTGTCTAGAATCATCAGTTCTATACTTATGTCTACTTACATTTTTTCTTGTGTCTTTAAAGTCTCCTTTTTTAGTAGTTCATTCTTTTTGCCTTCTACTTCTCATTACTCTTATTACAAGAAAATAAAGCAAAAAATAAAACAATTGGATCAAATTGATAATTCTGTATATCTAAAATCTTTTTCTTTCATCAAAAAACCACTTGAACCTTGTTTCCTCAACTTCTTGCTATCTGGGCGGAGTATTCTTTTACAGGCATGTGTGCAGAGCAGCTGAAGCTGGAAATTCATCACCACATGCAGGGGCAAGGCAAGGCCAGCTGGAAAACAAAGCAAGGAAGAGTGGCCAAAGTGGGTTACATAAACAAGCTGCTCCAGCCCAGAGAACACCTCGCCCCAATGCAATCCAAGCAATGTGTTGCTAAGCAAAGGGGTGTAACATGAGAACAACTTGCTAAATGTATAAATAAACATACTGCATTGGTTGAGGAGTTCCTTTCCAGCCATCAGGAGAGAGGGCTCTGCCTGATCTCAGCTTTTTGTCTCTTCTCTTTATTTCTCCATTCTCTCACCATCCTTCTACAACCTTGGGAACTTTGAGAGCTGCGTGGGATGTGGCATATGGCCCCTGAACTTGGACCGGGGTAAGAAGAAGCAGTGGGTGAGGGGACACTTATTGTAGGTGCAAAAGGGGAAGTGAATCAATATCATCAGGTGTTAAACTTGGGGCAAAAGAGAGATGGGATCACTAGGGCCAGAGAGAGAAACAGGTTCACTAGTTCCAGGGATATAGCTCAGTGGCACATCACCTGCCTGGCAAGTGCAGGTCCTAAGTTTGATTCCAGGTACCAAAAACAAAAAACAAAATAATAATAAATAAAATGAAATGAAACAATAAAACAGGCTCATGTGAAACAAAAAAGAAAGAGGTTATTGATTTTATCAGTTATTAAACATGGGGCAAACAAATTCTCAAGAGCCACAAATGCATATGGAATTGCTTGTTGTAATCTTGATTCCTGTTTTTTCTTTACTGTTGTGGATTTTTATTAAAAAGGTTCTTAATGATTGTAAGTTTGTTTTGATGACCACAAAGGATTGACTGAGGGCACTATTTTAAAGTCAAGTCCTGAGTGGTAAAAGGATGGTGGAAAAAAGCCACCCCAATAACATTAACTGAACCACAAGCAACAGTTCCAGCCTTTTTATCTCAGAGAAATATTGCTGCATCACAGGCTGGAACTTCCACCTCTCAGGGAGTAGAGCTGTTTTCTCTTTCTGCATTGCAACTGGCACTAAAAGAAGCCAAATATGGAGAAGTCCACGGAGGGTTTTCAACATATCTACCCTGTTGCTAAACTTTAAGTCCCCAATAATCAGGGACAAGTTATTCATGTTCATAAAACTATACCCTTTAAGACCTTAAATGAATTAAAACAAACTACTGCTACCTATGGTCCTGAGGCTCCTTTTATCCTAAGTTTAATAGAACATATAGGACAACAGGTTATGACCCCAAATGATTGGAAAGGAATAGCTAAAGCATGCTTAAATGCAGGGGATTATTTGTTCTGGAAAGGAAACATTTTTGAATTGTGCATGGATCAGGCTGCCCACCCAGTTGGCTCAGAGCAGCACAGCACCACAAGAGGGAGGAATGTGGGCTGAGCAGAAAGTGGGCCCACACTGCAGCCTGAGGTGGACTCAGCTGGGATGCCCCAGCCTCACCTCCTCACCTGCTATCCACACCCACAGCCCTTAGCACCACAGGCTCAGCTTGGAGCTGCAGGAGCCCAAATTGGAGGAGGGAAAAGCAAGGAAAAATATGGTGGCCATGGCTGCAGAGGCAATGACTGTGGTGTCCTCTGCAGAAGGGAGTGCCGACAACGCCAAACAAGTGATGGAGCCCATTCCTGGCAAGGAGGCAGGCACTGACTCCCTCCAGGTCATTGCCACCAAAGCATTGGTGTTGAATGGTGAGGCCCAGGGGAAATGGTCCCCACTCATGCTGAGGAGCCACCACCAGCAAGGGAGCTTGCCCACAGCCTTGAGGTAATGGAGTGTGAGCCACAGCAAGAGGCAGGATGAGCAAGCAAGAGCCCTGGGTTCCCAAATAGAGGATATGGTTGTTTCTTATACACAAAAGCCTGACAATGGCCCAGCCTATAAAAGTGCTACTTTGCAAATGTTTCATAAAACTTCATCTTTCCCTTACCATGGAAATTCCTTATAGCCCTCAGGTCAAGTGTTTGTTGAATGTGTTCTCTGTAAGTTCAAAATTCAATTACAAAAACAAAAGGAGGAATCTTTCCCTACAAAATTTACACCTCATAATACACTTCACTTGGCTGTATATACTATTAATGTTTTAAATACTACTAGGCATGTGACTACAGCAGCAGAAAGACAATTCAATTAGGTGAAAGAATAAAAGCTAGGAATGGTCTTTTGGAAAGATCTTCATACTGCAAAATGGAAGGGACCCAGCCCAGTGCTAATTTGGGGTTGGAGTTATGCTTGTGTCTTTCCAGAGAACACTGAATAGCCTATCTGTGTACAAGAGCATGCTGTTCAGCTGTATCATGGACCCAGACCCAGAGAAGGAGTTGATTCCAACGTTCAAGAAGCTGATGCTCAGTTGTATGATAGTGATGCCTCAGAGACCACACCACAACTGAGAGACAAGGATGGGACTAGATCTGACCTGGGGCCAATTACAGGAATTGATCAAGGATACCCAGGAAGTGGTAACCAAAATTAGGAATCAAGGGTCCAATTAGGTGACTGAGTGTATGGACATATTGAGAAGAAAGTTACATGTAAAGGGGGACACAAAAGTTACTAGTATTTTTAAGACAAATTATATTACAATAATATATATTGATTATAGGTAAAAGATTTTGTTTCTTCTAAATTTTTCTTAAGCGATCCCTGCTAATCAACCATCAAATAATTCTGACTAGTCTATTTATAATTACAAACTTCTAAAATTGTAAGAATTATTATAATTAATTTTGGTCAAAAATATATTTGAGTACACTCTGATTTTATAAGATGTTTGTCTGTTTGTCCTATCTGTTAAGTTGTGTTCTTAATTGTCTGCTTGTCCATTCTGTGGCCAGCTGTTATTTTTTTTATTTGAGTTCAACATTTTTTTTTCTGTTTTCCCTTTTACTTTTGCATTTTTTGGTTATTTGTTCATAAATTAATTAGGTTTACAAATTTAAAAACTTGCTTTCACATGAGTTGCCAGGTGGTCAAAGTGATATCAAATTTGGTTTTCTCATAGGTAATCAAAAATTGTTAAGATAATTAAACAAATATCCTCTGGGGTGTGGAGAAATTATTGGAAAGAATTCCAATTGATGAATAAGAAAGCAGTTGCCTGGAAATATTATCTAGTTCTTGTTCATTGATGGGAGGCCCCAATGATCTCCATAGCCTTATTGGGAGACACCCCAATAAAAGTTATTAAAGTATATTATTGTGATATGATTACATTTGTCATTGTCAAAAGACTAAGTTTTCTAGACAATAAGATTTTTGATTTAAATATATTCTTTTTTTTTTTTTTTGTAGGTACCGGGGGATCGACCTCAGGACCTCGCGCACCAGCAGGCGCCCGTGCCACTGAGCTATATCACCGGCCCCTTTTTCGTATGTGGGTTCCGGGAGTCGAACTTGGGCCCTCGCGCTTGCAGGGCAGGCGCTTAAGCCACTGAGCCATCTCACCGGCCCTTAAATATATTCTTGTACAAAGTTTTTCATGTAGCTATGACAATTGATTGTGTTTTTTTAGTGCAGTGAATGTATTCATCCCTGCACATGTGGGGATCTTCCAAAGTGTTGAAAAAGATTGTTTATAGTGAACTTTTCTTTCAGATTCAGACATCTGCCTTTATATGATGTACATCTCATTAAAGGACAACAAGTAAGGTAAAAGTTTCTTATATATTAGATAGAGATGACTGATTAAAAGGGTTACACAATGTCAAAATTGGTATTTAACTATGTTATGAAATGTCATCATGATTATCATGCTGCAGTATTATGTATGGTTGTTAATTCTTAATTTTCTCTGTAAAATATGTGACTGTTAACATTATGTAGGTATTCAAATATTAGAATATCCATGGTTGTTAGAAAATAATGGATCTATTTTATGTTCTAAGGTGCTCGATGTTTAGATAAGAAAGTAATATTAAGCTCAGTGCATTCATTACAATGTAATGTCATCAACCTCTTCTGGATGTTCAACAGCTGAGGATTAAAGACCAAAAAACTCAAAATATAGATGGACCAAGAGGATAGCCATTATTTTGGCTCCAGCCCTTTGAGGTCAATGAGGACCTGCAACATAAGAGAACTTCTACTGCAGCATCATATAACTTGATGAGTCCCTGGTCTTCTGATCAAGGAGATCATGGGATCACAGAGGAAAGTGATTCATGATGTATCGTGTGCCTAAGGAAAATCACCAGTAGAGAAAAATCACCCAAGTTTCACAATAAACAACTTGGTCAACAATGGCTGTAACTCATCAGATGGCTGACACTGACAGAAGAACTAAGAGGTGCTGTACAATGTTCCAAGGTAATTCCTGAGGAGACTTAACTGACCAAGATAGAGAGCGATAAGTTAATTAATACAGGTCTCACATTAACTTGGTCTTGAACATACAGCAGAAATGTATAACCACAAGAAAGAATGTTGTCTGCAGAGTCCTCCAAACATAGCTCTTCCAACTTCAACTGGCCACCCATTGCTTATAAGTACAAAACAGAAAAGGGGGATATGAGGGGAGTGGCTGCAGCCAGAAATTTATCACACATGGGAGGTGAGGCAAGGCTAGCCAGAAAACAAAGAGCAATGAATAGTGGCCAAGGTGGGCTACGTAAGCAAGCTGCTCCAGCCCAGAGAACACCTAGCCTCAATGAAATCCAAGCAACATGCTGCTAAGCAAAGGGGTGTAACATAACAACAACTTGCTAAATGTATAAATAAACACCCTGCTTTTGTTGAGCAGTTCCTTTCCCCCCATCAGGAGAGAGGACTCCATCTGACCTGAGCTTTTGTCTCTTATCTTTATTTCTCCATCCACTTGCAGTCCTTCCACCCCCATGGAACTTTGAGAGCTGCACATAATGTGGCACACATGTTTTTTAAATTCATATTTATATTAAATCTATCATTCAGAATAACCAACATTTGTTAACCACTTACTTTAAACTTAATATATATGGTATCATCTGTAATGCTTGTACAATAGTGATTTAAAAATAAAATAATTAGAAGTTTTTATTACACAGATAAGGAAACATTTGAAAATTTTTCAAACATATGACCTAAACAAATTTGAGTATTTAAATCAGGTTGATGCATTTCAGCCAGTGTCCAATTATGACAGGGAAATTATACAATAATATAAATAAGGAATGTTTGATATAAGTAATTGACAACAATAACAAGGGAATAAAGGGTAAAGAACTGACTAGCAGTAAAGAGATTTCTAAACATATGTGAATGGCAGATATAAGGAGCAGCCATTATCCTTACTACTAAAACAGAGCATGTAAGGAAGAGATTTCTTTGCTGAAACCAGACCATTTTGGAGAAGATATTCTCAGTCTCACTAGAACGACAGGGAAGTCACTGTACTATTTCCAGTAGATATTCCTCATAAGTTTCTGTCTTTACTTTGCTGGAGATCTCTATATAGTACTTGAGAAAGGTGTTCATGGGGTAGTGTTATCATTGGAGACATTCTGCTACAAAACTGTCCAATATGGAAAAGTGAAACAAAATTACTAATTCCTGGGTGGTGGTGTTCTCTGTGCACCACAGGAGTAGGGCAGTGGAGAAGATGTGAATGTTACAAGAACCTGGACCTCTACAAAACTAGTTAAAATGGGAACTGTGGGGAAGCTGCTGCCCTTTTCATATTGCAGGACACTTTTCCCCACTGGAAGTAAACACTGTAGAAGTGACCAATGCATGAGATTTGACGCAGTCAAAAATTATGTTCTGGGCCAGTGAGATGGCTCAGCGGCGTAAGCGCCTGCCTGGCAAGCGTGAGGGCCCAAGTTCGACTCCCAGAACCCACATATGGAAAAAGCGCCGGTGATATCGCTCTGCGGCACGGGAGCCTGCTGGCACGTGAGGTCCTGAGGTCAAACCCCAGTACCCACCAAAAAAAAAAAAAAGTTATGTTCTGCTGAAAACAGCAAGTGAGAGGCCCAAAACTGAAAGTAAAAATTTCTCTTCTCCAATGTCTTTTCAATAACCTCTGGGGCAAAACTTCTATGCCACCAAAGAAGGGAAAAATATTCAAAGGGCCAAGATCCACTTTTACAAATGTGGTGAAATGGGGTAAATTGATTGTTAAAAAGCAGTAAATCACTATCATAATAAATTCATCATTTTATGTTTCAGGTTAGATACAAATTGTAATTTTTCATTTTCAACTTCAGAATTATAGATAGATGATAGATAGATAGATAGATAGATAGATAGATAGATAGATAGATAGATATAATATTGCCCCAATAAAACATTGAATTCTGTCATGTGAAGATATTAAACAAATATTTTATATAGAAATAACCCCATTGAAACCATAGTAGGCCCTAGGGATCCAAGATTATTGAAGGAAGTTAATATACTCAGAATCAAATGTTGGGTGTTTAGATCACCCATTTTTGACTTTTAGGTCAATGCAGAGAGATGTAGAAGCAAAACAGCAACTTGGGTTATAGGAAGGAGTTAATCATATACTCAAGGAACCTCCCACACAAGGTTAGGAACAGATATCCAGCAATAAAACATAATAGAAAAGAGGATCCAAGCATACTCATCTCTTAATTTTCATGTTCAAGAAGTGTAATCCTCTTCTAGTATTACCAGAGAGTTGAAAAGCAACTATAATATTGAAATGAGCTATTCATGCTGCATTTACCTGGTGCCTATGTCAATGAATTAGCATTTTACAGGGCTGGTTGCATTAACTGTTTCCAATTAGTGTTACTGTTACTGGCAGTAGGTGATTTTGCAAGAAATCAACCTTGAATAAATAAACACTAACTTCTCACAGGCTAGAATTATGTTTTTTGCACTGGTTACTACAGCATTTGCACTTAAATATTTCAGCAAAGAATTGCACTTTAATATTGGTCATCCATTTTCTCACCAATAGGTATATTGGCAACACTTTGGTATAGATATGATCATCCTAAAGCTCTTCTCATTTTCTAAATTCTAAATAGCTATTTATTATCCATTGGATTATTAGTTTTACAGAAGTCTATTGAAATTACTTTTTTCTTTTTTGTAACAGAGTATAGCATTGAAAAATAAGGATAAGAAAGACATGCTAATATGTTTTAGACCTGTTATTTGTATATCACAATAAATAATGCTCTTTCTACATATTCTTGTTCAAACAGAATATTGAAGATCCAGTAACTATGACACTGTTAAAACATAGCAGGAATTAAAAGTCTTTCCATTTTTAGGTGCAATTAAAGATGATTCTCACCATATAATTACAATCTTTTATGAAATTGTTCACATGGTAGTATCTCATCAAAGCAGTCTAAAATATTAAATCAACACAAGGACAGATGCTACAGAGAGTTACCTTAAACACTGTAGATTGCTGAGTGAGAAATAAACTTTGCTTACTTTGAGCAACATGAATTTTGATACCACAACATGATTACCAAATCATTAAAAAATAATGAGCTAGAAAAGACACTAAAAAGAAAGTTATATAAATATATAGAATTCAATAATGCCAGGCACTACTATTAAAGTTTTTTCTTAAATTACCTCAGATTTAGTCCACACATTTATAAAAGTAAATTTATGGGTCCTGCTTTATAGGAAAACATATAAATGGAAAATTTTAAAAATTTGCAAATTTTACAGAACACAAAATGATACGTCTCACATTCTGAAAACCCAGATTTTAGTATTGATGCATAAGTGGATAGGCAACATCTTCTAAAGAGAATTTCAAATAGCATTTTAATGGTATAGCCAAGAATTTCATTTCTGAGAAGGGATTTTTACATGTAATGTGACATGGGTTTAGCTAAAATTGCTATGGTAATGCATCTATATATCATGAAATGTTTTTAAGTTTCAGTATTTCATGTAATACATCATGATGAATTTACTTTGCAACTTAATAGAACTCAGCAGACATTCACATACAGATACACACACAAGCACACACACACAAGACACATTTACAAAATGTCCTGAGAGACCTCATATATGTTTTAAATAGTTTACATACATATAGTAATGCTGCAAAATTGCCTTTATTAAAACTTCTAATGTCATACTCTACTGTTAATATTAAACATGAAGGCCAGTGTGAGAATTTATTTTAATAGAAAACTATTAAGCATAATAGAGAAGCATCAATTATACTAAAGAAAAGCTTATTTTTTGGAGAATATAACAAAAGGTACAGAAAAAGTCCAGTGTTTAATGGAAAATTACTTGTTTTTTTCAGTGAGATATCTTTTAATATATGGGAATAAGAGGACTTTTTTTTCTGGTACTGGAAATCGAACTCAGGACCCTGTGCTTGCCAGGCATGTGCTGTGCTGCTGAAATATATTCCAAGCCCAATTGTGACTTTTCATCAGATAAAATTATGAACAGGAATATTTGGGATGACTTCACTTTGTTGTTTTCAAAACACCGTGCAACAGATACAGAGACAAAAATAGAAGAGATAATAAACCAGCACATAGTGAGAAACAAGGATATACCAAGTAAATTCAATTTTATTACTTAAAAGTAGATGATTTACAACATATTTATCTCCTCCCGAAAGATATTTGAAAGTTTAAAAAACTTCTATATTTACTGGGATATAGAAAGTTTATCTTCAAAGAGCCATAATTTTGAGGAATTTCTGAAAAATGCATAGCAAATGGAGACACATTGTGGACAGAGATGATCCATGCAGAATAGCCTGTGATTCAAAGCAGGCAAAAGGGGAAAACCTGGAGGAATAAAATTGCCGGTTTTGTAAACTGAACTCTGAAAACAATCAAAGCTCAGAACAGAAGGGACTGGAACCAAGGCAAGCTGGATAATAAGGCAGAAACTGAAAGGATTTAGATTCTGAGCTAGTTATTCCCACACAAGGCAGCTGGTAAAATCTTTGTTGCCATAGACTGTTTAAAAATGAACTTAGGGAGATGGCACTGAAATCCGTCAATGTGTGCAGCGGAAAGAAAGAGAAGTGATTTGCCACAGTGAACAGCTGGTGCCATTAATGAGAAGTAGAAGGGAGAAATATATTTGAAAAATATCCTAAATCATGAGGCATTTTCTTTCCTACTGGACCCTGGGAGTTAATATTGTAACTGTAAACAAACAGCCCTCACAAAACAGTGTTTGCAAGATTGCGCATCTTGGGGAACAGTTATAGAGACCAAGTACAGGACATTTAGGATCTCCTCCAGTGATCAGTGCAGTGATTAGCAAGCAATAGGCTATGAATTCAGGCTTCACTGCATAGGAAAAGCAATGTTTCAAGGATTTGTCCAGTTGAACAACTCCATAGCCTGACTGAAAATAAATGGGAGCTCTGCTGAACATCCTAGTCACTGAGCACATGCAAAAAATTCCTGCAAGACAATCCTGGAAAATTCACTAGTTTGGGATTGAGCAAATAGGGTAGGTGAGGATGTAATATTTCAATAAATTTTGACTGAAGTGGATGATGACATAAGCAAAAATATTAGTTTATTCATTTTAGTTTTAGGAAAAGTTGTCTAAATACAAAAAATAAAAAAAAATTATGCAAAAATTTTTTGCATGCTCTAACTCCAATATTATTGAGTTAATATTATTAAAAGAAAACCATTTCTGTCTGCATAACAGTATAGAAACTGACAGTGATTAAAACTTGGGAAGAAATCACTGGCTTCCAAAGACAAATGTTTAAGCAAGGACTAGTAAGTTTAGAATTATCTTATTGAACATTTTTCTCCTTTTGATAACAACCTTTAGATGTTGTGTTTCACTTCCACCTTTTGAGGAAAAAAACCCACACAATAATGACAATAGAAGAGTATGATCTTGGTTGTGCACTTAACCTTCTAACTCTTTATACACTCCATCATTCCAGAGAAAAATGCCAGAAAATAATTTGTCTTGCTTTAGGGACAAGGGTGGGAAAGATGCACACTGGATATTTACTGCAATAGTGTTTCTCACTTTGTCACTTAAAAGTATTGGGCTATATCATTGTGTTTTATTGCCCTTTGTGAATTTCACACTGCAGCCATGAGGCTGAAGCTAGAGGATGTTAAATTGAAGGTACAATACTGCACCTGGCTTTAAAATTTGAATTCTCGGCCGGTGAGATGGCTCAGCGGCATAAGCGCCTGCCTTGCAAGCGCGAGGGCCCGAGTTTGACTCCCGGAACCCACATACGAAAAAGGGGCCAGTGATATCGCTCAGCGGCACGGGTGCCTGTTGGTGCGCGAGGTCCTGAGGTTGACACCCTGGTACCCACAAAAAAAAAAATTGAATTCCCATGACTTTTTTTGATAGAATATTTTTGTTATGTTTTTATTCATTTGAACATTTTATATAATATTTTCAAGCATCGGTTTCTTATATTTATCAACTTCATTCCATCCTGAATATGTTTGATTATCATTATTCATAGTAACTGCAGTGCAGGTTTTCTAAACTGAACCCTGGAAACAACCAAAGCTCAGAACAGAAAGGACTGGAACCAAGGCAAGGTTGGTAATGAGGCAGAAATGGAAAGGATTTAGATTTTGAACTAGTAGAGAAGGGAAGACCAAGGTAAAAGGAATGAGAAGTAAACATTTATAGTATGTATGTGCACCAACTCCCAAAGACAAATGCAATTACTATATATTATAGATTTATGCAAATCAAATACACAGCTTTGTTACTTGCTTTATATTTCAGTAAATAACCCCAAGGGCAGTACTCCAATGAGATATAATTTCACTCTAAATACAATCATTACTATCAAAAAGAAAAGAGTAAAACAGGGCATATGCTGGTAATGAAATGAGAACACTTATAGAGTTTTGGTGGAATTGTAAATTAATACAGTTATTATGATAAATTATATGGAAGTTCCCTAAAAATCTGATTATGTAACTACCATAGAATCTATCAATTCCACTGCTGGGTATACATACAAATAAAAGGAAATCAGTAGTATGCCAATGGTATATTTGCATTCCTATGTTTTGGGCAACACTATTCAAAACATCCCTATTAGGAAATCAGTTAAACTAGTTGTACCTAATAAATAAATAGTTAAGAAAATATATGTAGGGGCTTGTGAGATAGCTCAGCATCATAACTGCCTGCCTGGCAAGTGTGAGGTCCTGAGTTCGACTCCTAGTATGCACATACAAAAAAGGGCTAGTGATATTGCTCATTGACATGTGTGCCTGCTGGTGTGTGAGGTCCTGAGTTCAATCCCGGGTACCCACAAAAAAAAGAAAAGGAAAAAGAAAATGTATGTGTACAAAATACAGATTATTATTCATTGATACAAAGGAATGCAATCTTGTCCTGTTGCAACATGGATGAAATTTGAGGACCTTATGCTACATGAAGTATGTCAAGTTTAGAAACAAATATACTGCCTATTCTCACTCCTATGTAAAATCTACAAAATTGATCTCATAGAAGTATAAAGTAGAATAATTGTTATGAGAAGCTAGGAAATGTAGGGATAAAAGTGATGGAGAGTGAATCATTCATGGGACAGGCATGTAGTTGGATAGAAAGGAAAATTTCCAAAGGTGTAAAGCACAGTAGGTAAGACAAAAATGAATAGGTAATAAAGAAGAATTTGAATGTTTATAACACAAATATTTAATGAATATTTGAGGTGACACCAGTTATCTTGAAATTATCATTACACATTTTATGGATGTAATGAAATATTACACTGTACTAACAAATATGTAAAATAATTGTGTGCCAATTACAATTCTTTTTCAATTAAAATATGTATTTGGAAATGTTTCTACTACATAACTACATGCCACAACTTACCAACTTAATTAAAGCAGCACACATTTTATTATCTCTGTGTCTGTGAGTCAGGAGTTAATAGTCTTCTTGTCAGTCTCAAAATAGTATGATCAGTTATATCCTGAGCTGTAGTATCCTCAGCAGCATAAAGAAAAAAGTCATTTTCCAAGCTCCCTTGATGTCCTGGCAGAATTTATATCCTCGCTGATATAAATCTGAGAGAATAATAACTTGCTATCCATCACAGGCTACTACTGTGAACTCTAAGAAGGCCACCAGTGGCATGTCCTGTGACTTTTACTACACCTTCTTACAGCATGGCATTTTAATCTCTCAGAGCCAAAAAGGAAGATTCTTTTCCTGAAGAAGGGTCCAGTTGCTCTCAAAGGATTTTCAATTAAGTCATTCTCAACTTGGGTCACATTCAGGTTTATTAAGACAATATCGACGGATTTGACACCTTAACTATATCTAAAAAATCATCATTTACTAGCTCTAAGGTTACAGGTTGTGCACACTGAGGGGAGGAGATGAAACAGGAGGTGACCAAAACAAAGGACAAGCATAAGAGGTCAATTTGTTATAATGACCACAGGAAAATGGCTATTGTATTCTGCTAACAAAACTATGTAAAATAATTTTATAATGTTGGGCAAATATTTGTTATCTACAAAATAAAAATTTTATAATTTTAAAAATTTCTCTCTGCTCTTCTTTAAAATGGTGCTATAAGTTACTCAAGAAATATTGTCTTTTAATTTCTATTTTATTTCTGAGTATTTCTCATTCATATAATACCATGTTGTAAAATGCAATGATTTGATTTAAGTTTACTATTTTAACCATGAGTTAATGAGTTTAGTTATGTAACAATGTATTAGCTAAATATCTTATCTTGTTAATTAATTAAAATATCACCAGCTTATATATTATGAGAAGTTGTTTGATAGCTCCTAATGTGTAAGTAATAAACATAATGGTAAATTAATTTTTCTCTATATAAATAGAAATCATTATTTTATGTGCTATATATTTTTACTGAGTTATATTAACAATAACTTCACTCTCAATCAAAAAAATTCATAAAATGCAACTCAATTAATTTACATAAACAGTTTCTGAGTTGATTGTACTTTGACACTGACCAGATTTTTGTATTCCTTACCCTAATTTTATCAATTAATATCATTTGAATTGTCTGTGATACTGGAAATCATTTCATAAATCTACTTCATGGTCTTTCTCAGATTATTATTATTTCAAAAACTAAGTTTATATCACTTAAATTCCTATTACAATTGTTTGGTGGAGTTTAGTTTCTGAAAAGTTTTTTGTTTTGTTTTCCTCCTTGTTGCTATAATTTTCAATATAATTCATTAGTTATGAAAATTATTTTTGCTTATTTTAATCTCTGTTTGATAAATTTATACAACATATTTTTAAGTTTGCTAACGATTCTGTTTATGTCAAACTAATCCAGGTATTTAATAATTATCAGTAGTTAAATAGGTTTTTTCCTTAAACTCTTCTAAAATTAAAAGAAATTAAATCTCTGTATAAGTGCTTTTATACTCTTGGGTAATCCTCTCCTGTGTGCTGGGTTCAGTGATTTTTTTTCTGACATACAGAATAAGTCAAAACATAATGGGATGTCAGTTCTGAAACTGCGTTACAAAAATTTCAACTTCATTTTGATTAAACCCATTCCAGTTCTAACTTGTTTGTTCAGATGCACCAATCATGATGAACCACCACATGGTCTGCTGCACTGTGCAGGGTACTTGTGACACCTAACTGAGGCCAGCTTCAGGGTGACAGCAAATATCTGAGTTTCTCCAATGAGTCAAACATGTATTTTCTCTGTGAGTTGAATCTAAAATTATATTTAGTCCATCTGTAAAACAAAATTCAAAGATAGGTAAGGAATAAAACTGAATACTTTCAATGCTTCACAGACCAAATATCATATATCTCAAAAAGTAATGCACATAAATAATTTCATTAAGTTTACATAATTTCCTGTTGAGAGATATTTTATAATATTTTAATAAAGAAAAAAAGTTTTATATATATTACTCATGAAATATAATACTGGATTAAATATAATAATTAAAATAGATTTACAAAGATTGAATGCTTAAAATACAAAAGATGAAATTAAATTGTTTAATTTAATATGACACCTTAAAATTAAATAAAAAATCTTTTAAATAGGTTAAGTTGTTCCAATAGGCCAAACAGACATATATCAAATTTAAAAGACAAATATTACTCAAGAAATACTCATGAAATATAATTTAATCTTGTATTATTAAACCTAGAATTTCCTCATAGAGTACACATTTAGACTTTACCTTAGATTCAGTTATTTAACCTGGTTCACTAATATTAAGAATTTTCTCATCTCTTGGCAGGTTTATCTCATATGATTACATACTTGTGCTGATTTCATCTGACATTTAATTCCTTGCATACTCTAACAGCTCAATAACTCATATTAAATATGAAACTGCAAATACAGAGTGGAGTTTGCCATGATTTGTATAAGCATATATTGTTTGTTTTTTTTTTTTTTTTTTTTTTTTGTGGGTACCGGAGGGTCGACCTCAGGACCTCGCGCGCCAGCAGGCGCCCGTGCCGCTGAGTGATATCACCGGCCCCTTTTTCGTATGTGGGTTCCGGGAGTCGAACTCAGGCCCTCGCGCTTGCCGGGCAGTCGCTTATGCCACTGAGCCATCTCACCGGCCCCTAAGCATATATTGTATGTCACTAATAATATATAAATTTTACCAAGGTAATATAGCTGATTTTGACTTTTCTTTCATCTCCTTATCAACGGCCTATTATAAGAATTATTATCAGCAATCACAGATTGACATACATGGTAAATATTACAATGTAGATTTCAAGAAGTAGTTAGAATTGAGAATGACAAAACCAAGCATTTCTATTAAAAAAAAAACACTGTCATTGATATCATAGGTAGGATTTGTCAGGATTCAATTTATAAGCAAAGTCTTTAGGAAACTCTTCTGTAGTTATTACTAAACCTGCTTAAAAACAGTATGTACCACATTTATTATTATGTGTAGTTGCTCTGCCATGAGAAAATTATCTACTAAAATTCAGATCACAGAGCAGAGTTATTACATATTTCCAACCTCCTACCTCCTGATAAACAAGGAATGCAGAGACAAAGACACACATGAATTCAAGAAAAATATGTTGTGTGTCTATATTCTAAACATTTTCATGGATCTAGATGCATTAGGAATACGTTATGAGGAAGATGTCCGATGTATGTCATAGGTACGAATTCAGTGCACTATTCAATAAAGATGAGGATTGCACAAGTCATTCAGAATTGCATTTTGATTTGACATGTTTTATGAGAGTGTTGAACTGAAACTATGTAGGTACATATGAATTAAAGCATATAAAACTTGGAAAATTTTAGAATATGGCACTATATAATTACAAGCTAATATTTCCTTAGCAAACAAACTCTAAGTTAAATTATTCAAAATAAGGATTTATGGAAGAATTTTAATGTATATATTAAACATTCAAATATATATAATTTAGAAAATGTTAATATTACCTACATGTAAAATTGAATTATGAGGTTTTTGAACTTAAATCTTAGTTTCCAAAAATGATGAATCAGACTGTGAGGTGTCAAATTTTTACAAATTACCAAAGAATACATATTTGCATTTAAAAAGTAAAATTAAAGTAATCATCTCATCACACAATATACAAGTCATAAAATTTTACACTGGGCAAAAAAAAATTCAAGATGTAGTTGAAGGTGAGTGTAAAGGGCATTATTTTACTCAAAAAACTAGTTTTTTTATGTTTCTATATAAAATATAATTAATAATTTTATTATCTTATTTCTTTAATCTCTCTGAAATAAAAAGGTAGAAAAACACTGACAACTTTCTAGGTCATGATTGTTTATAGAATTTGATAGTATGATAGTTTTAGTTTTCCTGTAACCTGCTGAAACTGCCTTAGGTAGTAAATAACAGAATAGTGTAAAAAATTCCATGGCATGAGTAAAAAATTTATTACTTTTATGTGACAAATTAATATTTACTCAGCAATTTTTGAAATATATTTTAAAAAGCGAAATAAAAAAGTGGAGAAAAATGAGAAAGTAGTCTTATTTTTATTTGCTATTCAAGCTAATAATTTTTGTTTCTGATAGATGAGTTGTGGTTTTAATATTTACTGATTATTTAAATCTGTTTCTAGACTTGTTGACCATTACAGCTACTCAAGAATGGGAATTGCTCATGCTTTCTTCAGAGTAATGAAAAGAACTGAAATGCACGACACTATTTTCATCATAAAGAAGCAAAATATAATTGAGGGGAAAGATCATTATTGAAATTTTAAAAAGGTTTTTTGTCACCACTTAACACATTTATAATTAAATTTGTCAGAATTTCAATAACACTATCTATATATTAGCATAAATAACCAAAATGTAATTTATATATAACTTTGCATTATTTCAAATACACTGGCATTATAAAAGATAAAATTCATATTAAATCTTCAAAAAAACTTAAACATTAATAATGTCATTTAATTTTAAATCAACTACATGGTAAATTGTAGCTAGAAAGAATAAAGTTGTCAAAATCGCCATTAAATATTAAAGGAAGACTATTTAACCATACATAAATTCTTATGAAGAAAATAAATTTCATTTAACAAACTGCTGTAATAATCATATTTCTTCACCTGTTTTTTTAGTGGCAAAACGCATACATACTTAACTAAAAATATTTCAATGAGTAAACTTTAATGAATGAAAACAAATATGAGATTTCTTTAAGGTAACTCCCTACAATTTCTGAAATATCTATTAGCTGACTGTTATTTACCATTTATTTTGCGTGCTATTATTATTTCCAGATCATTTATATGATACAAAGTATCACTTCACTAAAGGTCAACTATTGCCATATAGATTATTAAATATAAATCTAGAAACAGATTATTTTAATGAGTTCAAAACTGGAACAATTTTAAGGAAATTTTTTTTTTTGTTAACTCAGGACCTTGCAGGCAGGTGCTGTGCTATCAGCTATATACCTGGGCCACTAAAACCATTTTAAATAGTACTTTTTTAGTACATGAAAACATAGAAATGATACTAGTCTTTATGACTTTTAAAAAATAACAGGAGGATAAATATCTTAAAGATTGTAATCTTTATTATAATATTAAAATTGCTAAAAATTTTACATAGACATTCTCACTTCTCTTTCTATACAAATATCTCAGTAAAATCTGTAATGAGAAACAATTTTTCAGGAGTGGCTTTTAGTTTACATAAATGCATCACATTTCACAAGTCACATTTATATAAAAGTTATCAGGTAAATAAAAAGCCATTTTAGGATATTTCATAAAGATTTGAATTTTATAAAACAAAGTACCTTTCTTTTTTTTATTTTAAAGAGAAGAAAACAAAACAAAACAAATCAAAAGAAGAACAAATTTTCAAAACAACATAATAGGAGGGTAACAATGGTTAATACATTACGTATTACTATCTTTAAGTTAGTTATTCAGGACACCAGACATTAGCATTCAATTGTCCAAACATTATTGGCACAAACCTTACTCTTCAATGAACTAAGTAAAAATGGTAGTGTATCTATCTTAACCATCTTATATATATATATATACAATTTTTTTCCCTTTCCCTTCTTTCTTTTCCCTATTCCAGTCTCTCTTTCCTTTTGACCAGTTTCTTTTTGATTCACCATATCTATTGTACATTTTGGATCTTATTTATTCTTTCAGTTTCTCATACTAGAGAGATAATACGATGCTTACACATGTGCTTCTGGTTTATTTCACTTATGAGTATTTTCGTACCTTTACATGTATTATACTTACACACTAGATGGTCCTATTTCAAGAACAATGAAATGATATAAGGTTAAGAAGTCTAGTAGTTTTCCTCTAATTATTATAATAATGCTTGGCATAGTTTGGAGTCTCTAACTCTAGGGCTGTCTATTCCCAAATAATGTGTATTTTAAAGTTTAGAATAATTCATGTCTTCATGCTACTTAAAGAAAAAGAAATGACAAATTTGGTATTTCAGATAACATTTGAGAAAATTAACAATTGGAATTTTCATTGTTTTTAGTCTTTCCTTTTGGTAACATACCAAAATTAATTCCATAGATTAATTAATACTATATGTTTGTTTTAATTTTGAATTTATTGAATGGTGTTATTGGCAATGAAGTTATATAAAAGTTAATATAGTTCACTGACAGAGTTTTTAATATTTGCAAAATGGCATGAAAAACTTTATTTTACTTTCATTTCTATTTATGTGATTTGTCCTGTTACCTTGTCTTATTTCAACTTTGTTCTGTTACTTTGTCCTGTTTCAAATTTGTTACTTTGTCCTGTTTCAACTTTGTTACTTTGTCCTGTTTCAACTTTCATTTCTAAAATATACATATTTTAATATTAATAAATATTGATCATATCTATTGTTATTATTTGTATTAATAATATTAATGAGGAACAATTTCATGACTTTTCAATGTGTGAATCTAGTTGCAATTAAATTTTGACATTTTTTGTACCATAAATTTTTTCTTTATAAAAGGGAAACAAATCTTACTTTTATTTTGTCCCTAAGAGTTTTCTTACCATTATTTAGCTTTTCTAGTTTTCTATATAAAAGTACTCATATACATATATACATTTATGTCTAGATTATCTTATTAACATAACATTTTGGTACCCATTCTATTGGTGAAAATATTAGTATTTTTTCTATTTCCTTTGCTAAATAATATTCAGTTATTGGTAGGGATTTTAACCCATTTCTTTATGTAACAATGTACATTTGTTTTAGTTTCCTCACATTTTACATTTATTATAAATAAAACTGTTTTACACATATGCAGGCAGGTTTTGAGTAAACATATATATTCACTTTTCTGAAGTGAATAAACTAGAAGATGGATTATTGGAATATATGGTGAGCAAATATTTAATTTTATAAGAAATTATGGCTCAATTTCTAAGTGATTACACCATTTCTATTCCCAGAAGTACTAAATGAATCTTAGTCATGCCAGACATATATCAACACAATTTTTAACCTTATTAACATAGAATCTCATTGTTGCTTATATTTGCATTTGTAAATGACTAAACATGTTGATCATAGTTTTTTGTGCTTCTATTTATATTTATTTATTTACTTTGATGAAGTATCTTTTAAAATCTTTTGCATAAACCTCTTTTTTTATCTTCTTTTTATTGGCTTGAAAATGTTCATTAGGGCTGGTGAGATAGCTTAGTGGCATAAGTGCCTGCCTGGCAATTGTGAGGTCCTCAGTTTCACTCCTGGTACCCACATATGGTAAAAGGAATGGTGATATCACTCCATGGCACGGGCACCTGTTGCCATGCAAGGTTCTGAGTTTGACCCCAAGTACCCACAAAAAAAGCAAGTGTTCATTATATATTGTCAATACAATTTATTCTCTAAAATTATGCTACTTATGGAGCCAGCAAGGAGCTGAGTTCAAGCTGGAAGGAGATGCACTGAGTGTTACAAGCTGAACAAATCATGTTCCAGCCTCAAAAAAAAAAAACAAACTGAACTTCAGTGGAACAAAATTTCAGGCTTTCTGGCATTATCCACTGTGAAGCTACAACTGGCTTTCTTGGATTAATCAACATGTATCTAGACTATGTCTACCCACTTCGTATGCAAGTGACAGCAGAGGCAACCCTTGAATGAGACATTTTTTTCTTCCTTTGTCAACCAGTTTTGTTTCTAATCTCTTCCTCTTCTTCTATTTCTCTATTTTAGAGATAATCCATTTTAAATTTTCTCCCTGAGGGTAAAATTACCATTCTGTGGGCTTAGTTACTATATAAAATTTCCTTATTAGTTTTAGATTTTTTTATACAGCCACAATTCTAGTTCATAGTGTTACATGTTAATTAATAGTTACCAGAGTTTGTCATTTCATGGGCTGTTTTTGATGCTATTGTTATTGCTGATGGTATTACTTCAACTAAGGTGACATAATCATTCTAATCAGTTGTTCTGCCTTGTATGCCAACAGTACGATTGCCTAAGGGTCATAAACAATATTATACATCAAGATCAACAAACTAGGGACAAAGTAGGCACTAGCTTCTCATCCCCAATATGTTGAAGAGGTAGGATCTCACAAAAGACTTAATACACAAAAGCCAGCTACACCTGGAAGACATCTCTGAGTAGCAGTCATTTCCTAAGGGTTCTAAATACCAGCAATAAAGCTACTTGCTATAAGCAATTTACAAGCATCAACTCAGGAATTAAACAACAAAAGATAAGGAAACAAAAGTAAATGAGAAGACACTTAAGCAAGATGCAGTTGCAGACTTCCAGTTTACCAAAGGTAAACCCAATGGACAATGAGGTGGAACAAGTCAAAAGCCACCTACCTTGACTCTCTGAAGGAGTATCAGCAAAAAGTAACAAAGCAGATGAATGAGGCTCTTGAAATCATGAATGCCCAAAATAGAAAAGAAATGGAATCCATTAAACAGATTCAAACAGTTATCCAGGAAATTAAAAATTCTATTAAAAGTACAAACAGCAGAATGAGCCCATGTGAGGACAGAATATGAGCTATAGAAGACAGGATTGCTGTTAGCGATCATGAAAAAAAATATTTTTAAAATAAAGGAAAACCGGGGCTGGTGAGATGGCTCAGCAGCATAAGCACCTGCCTGGCAAGCACAAGGGCCCGAGTTCAACTCCTGGAACCCACATACAAGAAAAGGTCTGGTGACATCGCTCATTGGCATGGGCACCTGCTGGTGCACGAGGTCCTGAGGTCAACTCCTGGTACCCACAAAAAAAGATATAAAATAAAAAAAAAAATAAAAGAAGACCATGAAAATTCAATCCAATAGCTGCTAGATGATGCAAAAATGAATAATATAAGATTGATCAGAATCAGTGAAGATGAATAATATAAGATTGATTGCAATCAATGAAAAAGAAGATGATAGCACCAGTGATAAAAAAATCCTGTTCACAGAAGTAATGACAGAAGCAATGACACATGCAGGTGCTGTGATGGTGAGATATATCTCCAGCCCCCAAAATTGGTATACAGATTTAATGCTATCAGAATCAAAATACAAATGCCATATCTCACAAAATTAGATAAAACAAGTGTTAAATTTATTTGGAACCAGAAGAAACATAGAATAACAAAAGCAATTCTGGGCAACAAATCCCAATCTCTGACTTGAAATTATACCTCAAAGCTTCTGTGATAAAAACAGCATGGTACTTGTAAAACAAAACAAAACCAAACAGACCTGAGGCTCAGCAGAACAGATTAGGAGATGCATAAACAACTACAAATATATCCAGCTACTGTATGTTTGACAAAGGAGGCAAACACTTCAGTCGAAGAAAGATAGTGTCTTTAAGGTTAACCCCTGGTACCCACAAAAAAAATAAATAAATAAAATTAATAAATAAATACTGAAGAAATAGGAGCCAGTCTATGACCTTGTATGTGACTGAGGATGATGAGGATGAAAAATAAATAAACCCAGAATTAGGGTAAAATTTGTTGGGCCAGGGGTCTCTTGCCTCCCTTTGACAAAGAGCCCCAAATAACTGGCTCACCCTGACTTTGGTCACTCAGACATGTGAAAAAGCAATTAGAGTATCACAAGATTCATCTGACTCCCACCCTTCATGGTACATGTCCAGGCAAGCAACAAGATCTCAGCTATATATATTCCCTAGAACCTGCAATGAACAACAGGATCTCAGCTATGTCTATCCCCTAGAACCTACAACATGTCAGCATTCTTGCATGCCACCTTTCTCAATAATTCTCACATAGGAGGCCAATTAGGCCTCAGTCTTCCTATCTATTCTCCTACAAAATGCCTTGAAATTGACTTCAATTATTTATACCTCTAGCCAAAGAAAATGTCATTTCTATGCCTTTTCAATACCTGACTCTTAAAGTTGATATTTTGTAATGCTACAAATATATTCTTTTTTAACTTTTATATTTTTCATTTCTGATTCATATAATTTGAGAATGTATTATATACTTACATAAATTCATTCACATATTTGCATCTTTAATTGTCTTTTTTCACTAATTGTGGTAGTTCTTGATATGCAATATTTTCACTCAATAATTTAAAATATCACCCCAAAATTTGCTCTATTCACTGAACTTATTTTTGTTTTTGACATCATTGGCTTATACATATTTAAAAGTTGATAATTATAAAATTTAATTTTAATCTTATCTTCAATATGCTACATTGATATACATATTCAATAATATTTCCTGTGGAATTTATTTTGATTTTTGAATAGTCATATTTATGTTACAAATCCATAACAGACCAACTTTACTTGTTATCTCAATTAGAAAAAAAATTTTATTACTTGGCCAAACATTTTCTGTAATTTCAAATATTATATTTTCCCATAGTTGAGACATAAGTAAATACTTTTGTATAATATTATATTTTAATTATTATATCACATTTTATTTTTAAATGGAAATATAAAACGAAAAGTTTAAGTTTAAATGGTACACTAAAACAGAAATATAGCTGAATAGTATTCCATTATATATAAATCCCAATTTTTCTTACACTAAAAACATATATTAATAAAAATTGAAAACAAAAAAGAAAATTTCTTCGTATATTTTTCTAACTCAGAATTATTTATGGTGACTAGGAACTTAATCCAGTATATGTCCATGTTAAGTTCAATTAGAACAGCACAACTGTCATTAGTCAGTGTAAAACCTGAAGTAATCACTGGCAACTATCCAAAATTTTGGACTTGTGTTTAAATATACCTCTATGTGAAATTTAAATAATTTGATCTTTTCCTCAGTCTAGATGTATCTTAAATTATACTGAATATCAGTAATTATTTCAAGCTGTTGCATTGTACATTCCAAGTATGAATTGCATAGATCTCTTCCAAAGATGAGTAAATGGAAAAAAAATGAAATAGGAACATATGTGTGTTTCGTTAAAATGTCAATCACATTCTTTGATTGAAGATGACTGAAGGAACTATGAAATTCTAATAGTACACAGCAAAAAGCCTGGTGTCTTGATGTTTTGTATTATAAACATTCCTGACTACTTGATTCATAACTACTGTGAGTTGAAAGGAGCTACTCATAAGGTAATGATAATTCAAAGAAGTATATTATCTACATCACTTGCCCAATGAGAAGAGATCACAAATAATCCCTGAAGCAGCTTCGACTTGTTCAACATAAAGTACTGTATCAGTCATTAATTCTCAAATTATTCCACATTTATCTTTGTAAATATTTGTTATCCATGAAATGTGACATAATGTTATCATTCTGGAATTCTCATCAGATTGTTTTTCAATTGTTTTTACTTTTTGCTTTTTCATAATTTCATTGTTCATTTACACTATATATATATTATATAAATACATATGTGAACTTGAATTCTTTTCTTTTGGATGTATGCTCAGCAGTAGAGTAGTTGAATCACAAAATTAAATTTCCATTTTTTTCAGTATTTAGTTTTTATTACTAGATTTTGGCAGTACATAACGATCATATTCTATATTGGAAATTTGTACATATACACAACCCATTTTAATTCACTTTTTTCTATCTCGTTTTCTTCCCCTACTTCTCTCTTCTTCCACTCTTACTCTCCTTTACTTTTGCAAAGGTTCTATCTCTATTTCCTGTATTATCTTTTGTTTTTCTCGATTATGTTTTGGGTTTCTCAAATAAGGGAAACCATATGGTATTTAAGCTTGTGTATCTGAATTATTTCACTTAAATTTAGCTATTGTCTCAGGTGCATTCATTTTTTTAGACATATTTTTGAAGAAACTCAATATTGCTTTAGATAATGAGTGTGGTAATTTACATTCATATGAACGGTGCATGAGATTTCTTTGTCTCCTTAACAGCTTTTTTCCTATTTGCCTATTTGCTAATAGCCATTCTACTGTGAGTAAAATCACATCTCACTGAAGTTTGATTTGCATTTCCATTCAGATTATTGATCTTTTACATACATTTTTTTCCTATTTGTATATCTTCTTCTATGTAATATTTATTGATACTATGGAACATTTTAAAATTAGATTGCTATTACTTTTATCACTATTCTTTGTTACCAAGTTGATTTCTTTATGTTTTGAATAATAATTCTTCATCAAGTGAATAACTTGCACCTATCAAATGTCAAATATTCAGTGGTGGTTTAAATTTGAAAATTTATTACAGAAAAAGCATTGTCATTAATACACCTAAAAGTACTTGACAACTTTTTAAACATGCATATCCCATTGTTCTTGAATTTCTGAAGCAGTTCAGCATGGCTTAATTGGTGAGTACCTTTATATGATGTGATCAGATATATGGAGAATACTGCTATGGAATGTGATCGAATGGAACAGGAGGCCCTTAATATCATTATCATGTGTCCTTCTCCATGTTATTTACTACATCTGGAGCTGTTTGACTTCAGCATCTTCCCCAAAGTCAAGATGACAATGAAATGTACTTGTTTTAAATTAATCAGGAAATCAAGGCAGGTAAAATAGGGTAACTAAAGCCACTCAGAAAAGATAAATTTTGGGTAAAAATTTTGGGTCATATAAAAGCATAGTGCATATAATTATGTATAACACATAATATTTCATGATAAAGAAGGACTGTGTCTTTGGTTTTAATATTTACTATACCTCACTTTTTATATTTATTTTAAGATGTACTCTTCAGGAAAATCTTGCCTATGAATATGGATTCAAGTGTTTTCCCGACATTACCTTAAACCTGTTTCAACATTTTATATTTATATTTATATTTATTTTATTTTATTTTACATTTTATTTTATTTTTTTATATGTGGATACCAGGAGTCTAACTCAGGACCTCATGCTTTCCAGGCAGGTGCTTATGCCACTTAGCTATATCACTGGCCTGTTTATTTTTATATTTAGGACTGGTTCATTTTTATTTCAGTACAGGGTGAGAGATATGGGAATTTTCATTATTTTGCACATGGATGTCTATTTTTTAGCACTGTTTGTAAAAGATTCTTTCCTTTCTTAAGTTTATGTTTTTTGGCCCTTTTGTCACAGATAAGATGTGTAAAAGTGCATGACATTGTCAGGGTATTCCACTCTATTCCATTGGTCAAAATGACTAATTTCATGCCAGTATCATGATGGAGTTATAAAAAATTTTATCATTATACTAAAAGTTGAAAATTAGGACTATGATGCTTCACTCTTTGCTGCTCTTTTTTCTCGGAATTGCTTAATCAATTCTGGATATTAATGTTTCAACATAAATTTTATGTATTTATTTTAGTTCTTTGAAGCATGTAATTGTCATTTTAATAAGAATTGCATTAAAGGTATATATCACTTTTACTAATATAACCATTTTAATTATTCCAATTCTGCCTAAACAGGAACAATCCATGGCTTTCCAGTTTTTAACATCCTTTTGAATCTTTTTTTGAGAATATCATAACATTTATTATAGAGAGATCTTTCACCTCCTTTACTACACTGATTCTTATGTACTTAAATTTTTGAAGATACTGTGAATGAAATGGTTTCTCTGATTTCTTTCATGGTGGGTTCCTTATTTGTGTATGGAAATGCTATTCATTTCTTCACGTTGATTTTGTATCATGCTGCTTTGCTGAATTTATTAGGTCTAAGTGCCTTCTGGTGGAGTTTTGTTATTTTTTTGTTCTGCTATATAAATGATCTTATAAGAAATAATATCTTTAATCAACAAATGAGACTGCATCAAATTAAAAAGCTAATGAAAAGGAAAAGAAGTGATAGTGAAAAAATATTATCAAAATGGAAATGTACTTTTGCCAGCTATACATCTGATAGAGAAATTATATAATATAGAAAGAACATATAATAATAATATATAGAACATATAAAAATCAAAAAAATATACCCCCAAAATACAAAAAATAATTAAAAATTGGAAAATGAACTGAGTGGACAATTCTCCCAATAAAGAGTAAAAATGGCCAATAAATCCATGAAGAAATATTCAGCATCTTTAACCATTAGAGAACTGCAAATCAAAATCTCTGAGATTCCATCTTACTCCTGGCAAAATGACTATCATGAAGAACACAAAAAACATCAAATGGTAGAAAGGATGTGAGGAAAAAAGAGCATTTCTACATTACTATTGGCAATGTAAATAAGTACAACCACTGTGTAATTCAGTATGTAGTTTCCTCAAAAATTAAAACTAGAAATTCCATTTGATCCAACTCAACATTTTTAGGTGGTGTATTTCTAAAACAGCGACAGTGATTTTACTATAGTTTGTACTTCATGCATATCTATGTTTACAAAGTGGAAATCTTTTTTTTTTTTTTTGGTACTGCTAATTGAACTCAGGACTTTGTGCTTTCCAGGCAGGTGCTGTGCTGCTGAGCTATATACCTGTCTATAAAGTACAATTTACATAAAATAATCCCTGGAAACATCTTAGATGCCTAACAACAGATGAATGTATTAAGAAAATATGTTGTACAAAATGAACTTTTGATCTATAAAGAAAAAATTCAGGTCATTTGCAGAAAAATGGATGTTTCAAGACAATAACGTTAAGTGAAATAAATCAGAAACAGATCTGATAAATATCACATTTTTTAAAATCTGATAAACTCAAAATATAAATAAACTTAAGAGTAAAATAAAGGAGAGATAGTGGGAAGCAGGTAGGCACACTTTTTGGAAATTGAAAAGAAAGGAGGGTGAAAGTTGTGAGAGTAAGGTATTGAAAATATGAAGATAAGATTTGTATATGTATCAATGGAGCAAAACAAATATAACTACTCTGCATTATAAGCATATACCTATAAAACATAGTGTATTGATTTTGTTTATAAAAAATTATTTTGTAGATAAAAAGGCAATACTACACCGGCAGCAACCTTATGTATCTTCTGTTAGCTGTGGTTTTGATTGCATAAATTGCCAAGCCTACTGTTTGACTCATAACACCTAGGTTTGCTTAAGTATATTATATTTGTGCAATGATGTGATTGGCAATAGATTTTCTTCAGAATTATATTTTTACATTGACACATCACTGCATTTAAGCTGTTGTTACATCTTCTTTTACATTTATAGAGATTTTAATTTTTTGATGTTTTGCTTTCTCTATAATTTATATACTATTCTTTAATTGCATTATTATTTTGTTTTTAATATTGTATTTCCCTAGTTATTTCTAACTAGAGATAAAGGCTTTATCACCATTTTTGCAATTCTAATTTAATGTCATTAAAATTATTGTTATAATGGATACATTGTATATTTTCCATAGATAATTTTCTGATGCTGTTAAGTGTAAGCTGTGGAAATTGAAAACTGTAGCTACATTGAGAAAAATATAACTTTAGTCTGGTCATTGTACATTCTACACTTTTTTATCAACAGGAAAGTCACAACTTTGTTAAGGATTTTCACATTTTTATTATAACCAATTTGATAAACAGCATTCCAACTACTCTGTAGTCATTCCACATGATGGTAATGACATCAAATATCTTCTTGGCTCTTCCTTTGTTATGTCTCTATCAATTGATTTACTCTCTTATTAGGAGATCTCAGAATTTGTGCAACTTTCTTTCCTCTTAGAGTGGTTGGAGATTCTGTAAGGAGTGAAAGATGTTGCTTTCTAAGCTTTGTCAATTCTGCCACAACTGTGCTCTAACATTTAATTATGTCTAAAGAATACTTGTTAGTGTTTGGGTCAGGAGGAAAGGTTCACTTTAAAGAAATAGGAGCAAGGGATCCTTTTTCATTAGATCCTTCAAAACATCCAGTATTTTATTGCATACTTTTCCTAGAATTTTCCTCTTTAACCCTTATAAATTAATGGAGAGCTTCTTGTTTGGCATTTCTGAAATAACTACCTAGCAGAAGACAGTAATATTTTATTTAAATGGCAAAAATTTTCATCAAATTTAAAATAAGTAATTCTTGTATTTAACCTAAAATTTCCTATATTTCATAAATCATGTGTAATTTTTATGTGTATTTATACATGAAGCTGATTTATATTATGTTAAGAGTAAAAGTTATCAACTATTTCATATTATGGACACCCTATGAAGATAAAATGATTTACAGGGACATCTAACTTTATTTGATCTAATATAGTTTAAATAATATGATAACAATGTAAAACAAAATTTTTCAGAGCTTATATGGGAAAAGTGACATTTTATGACATTTTTGTTTATTTTAAATTTTATGTGTGGGGCTATTGAGATGGCTTGGTGGTGTAAGCACCTGCCTGGCAAGTGCAAGGGCCCAAGTTTGACTCCTGGAACCCACATACAAAAAAAGGGCAGGTGATATCATTCAGCCGCACAGACGCCTGCTGACGTGTGAGGTCCTGAGGTCGACTCCCGGTACCCACAAAAATAAATAAGTAAATAAATTAAATTAAATTACATTTATGTGTGAAAATAAAATATCTTTATGGCCCAAAGTAATTTATCTGTGATTAACATTTTATGCATATTTACTTTTTTTCTGGTACAATTCAAAATTCTACACAGCATACAAAAAGTTATTTTTTTAAAAAACTGATCTTTTAACTTAAATTATGAAATGTAAGTTAGTAATAAATTTAAAAGCTAAGAGATGAGGTCTGCAAGAAACAATTTATCTTTCAATTTCTTTTTCTTCTTTTTCTTATTTGTTGATTGATTTTTTACTTGCTGTGGTAAATTACTCTCTGATATATAGGCATTCTATCTCAAACTAACCAAGATGCAAAATGAACTGATCATCAGTATACAGGTTTTTACATTGTATTCATGCCATTTTACCCATCATCAATTCTCAAAGAATGTAGAGCTGAGAAGAAGGCTAAGTAATATTTTTTGTGTGTGTGGGTACCAGGTTCGGCCTCAGCACCTCGTGCGCCATCAGGCGCCCTTGCCGCTGATCAATATCACCGACCCCTTTTTTCGTATGTGAGTTCCGGGTGTCGAACACAGGCCCTTGCACTTGCCAGGCAGGTGCGTATGCCACTGAGCCATCTCTCTGGCCCAAGGGCTAAGTAATTTTAACAATTTTGGTACAGACACCCCAGTAACCATTCTGATCTTGCTGTTTTCTTTTTGACACTGGGGAATTATTATTATTATCATTATTATTATTATTATTATTATTATTATTTGTATTGACACTCAAACTCAGGACTTTGCACTTACCAGGCAGGGGCTAGTGCCACTGATCTATATCCCTGTCCTGACAATGGGGAATTATTGATTAAAACCTTTTAAGAGACAAAGAATTACTTGAATATATTTATCACACTATAAGCTTGTGTACTTTTGTATTTTAAAGGAAATAATCTATTTCATCTAAGTTATCAAGTCTATTACTATGGAATATTTAATTATTTTCAGTATAATCTTTATAATATCAAAATCAGAAGTTATGACAGTTTAATAACTTTTTCTCTTATTTTTGTTAACTTTTTTTTTGTGGGTACCAGGGGATCGACCTCAGGACCTTGTGCGCCAGCAGGCGCCCGTGCCGCTGAGCGATATCACCGGCCCCTTTTTTGTATGTGGGTTCCGGGATTCGAACTCGGGCCCTCGCGCTTGCCGGGCAGGTGCTTAAGCCGCTGAGCCATCTCACCGGCCCTATTTTTGTTAACTCAGTTAAAAACTTGTCAATATATTTATCATTTCTGAATAATTTGAAATTTTATTTGCTCTGTTGATTTCCTGCTTTCAACTTTATAGATTTCTGCTCTTATATTTATTTTATTCTTTAAATACCTTAGGTTTATAGCTATTATTTCCCTTTTTCCTTACAAGAAAATTTAGGATACTAATTTACATTATTTTTCTTTTCTTATTTATATATTTAGTAGAGTTTTTGCTGTATTCTGTGAAATGTAGTTTGGATTTTCAATCTCATTGTTTTATAATTCTTGAGATTTTTTTCTTTGACTCATGTGTTATCTAAAAGGGGGTTGTTTAATTTCTAGACATATGAGTTTTTTCTTATTGTATTTCCTTTATTGATTTCTAGTGTACTTTCATGTTATTTATTTTTCTCAGAATATAATCTGTATTGGTTAGTGTTAATAGACTAAATTTTTTTGATGTTGGATTGACTATTATATAAGTATTAATAAAATTATGTTGATCATTCTGTTTTTTGGATCAATTTTATCTCTACTGAATTTCTGAAAAATTAATATATGATTACTTACAGAGTGTGTTGTTATATGCAACTTTAGTAATGGCTTTATTCTTTTCTCCTTTCATTTTGTCAATTTTGCCCTATGTTGTTAAATATATGCATATTTAGAATTCTTTGTGTCTTTTTGGATATTTAACCCTATTATAGTGTTATCTGCTTCTCAATTCCTGGTATTTTCTTTATTCTCTAGTCTGCATTGACCGAAATACATATATCATTACTGTTTTATTTAGATTAGAATTACCATGATATGTTTAGTTATGTTATGTTTAGATTATGATTGCCATGTTATGTCTTTTGCTCTTTTTATTTTAAAGTGTAAAATTGGCTACAGTTTTATTATGTACTCAGAAGATTTTTCTCATTGATGTTGTTAGTCAATTCTTATTTAATAAGATTAACAGAGTTGTGTTGATAGCTACTATTTCTAGCTATTATTGATGCTATATTTTACTCTTTATCCTGTCCCCCATTTTTGGCCCTACTTTAACATTTTACCTGATTATATTTTATCACATTGTTACTGTCAAATATATCTATAAAAATAATAAGAAATGATAAAAATTTATTTGAAGATAATGAATCTTAGGCAATCCTGTACTTTTGAAATTTAAATACTATATTTCATTCCATTGATTTTTTTGGTTTTTGATGAATTATTCACTTTTATTTTTATTCTGCTTTCTTCTGAAAATAAATTGTCTTTTTTTCTAATGTTTCTTCATGTTAGAATTTGTTTTGTTGTCATTTAAATGTTATAAGCATTATTATTACATTTTCAAGGGAAGGAATAATATTTATCTTATTTTTAGTATGACTTTATTGAACTGTGGTTTCATGTTTGTCATTTATTTTAGGATTTTGGATATTGTGAGTTTAAATATTACTTTGATTTCTTGTGTCTTTTCATTTCCAAATATGCATATGGTCCTAACTATATAATTTTCACTCTCTTCTTCAGCATTATGTTAAAATTTTTACTACTTTTCCCTGTGCATATTAGTTGGGTAATGTCTGTTGACACATATTAAAACTCATTCATCCTTCTACTTTCTGTTCCATTAAATGCATTTTTCATTTCTGTTATAATGTTCTTTAAGTGTAGTATTTTCTATTAATACTTAGAGTCCAAATCTTTCGATTTTATTACACATATTTTATCTGTATTGTCTGCTAGTATTATTACAACCCATAAACAATTAATTTTATTTGAAACTCCCACTTAAAAATTCTGTTTTCTCTGTCATCTGAGTCCACATTTGACTATCACTTTATATTTTTGTGTTATTTTTTTCCTTAATGCTGGGGACCAAAGCTACAGGCTTGCACATGCTGAATACATTGCTGTGCCACCGAGCTACATCCCAAGACCTATTTGTATTTTGAACTGTGTCTCAACTTCCTCTTCCATTTTTCTATGACTTTAAATTATCTAAGTGCTTATATTTAGGTTTAGAATTAGGCTAGTCTTAACAATACCAATAACTTTTGTTTGAAGATGCCTCAAGGTTCTTTAGCTTCTTTTACTTTCTTAACTTGGGGGGCAGAGACTTTTGATGTTTGGGAATTAAAATTTGTTAAGTATTGTACTTTCTGCATTTAAAAATACTAAAAAAATGTATTCTAAGGAAGGCAAAAATAATATTTAAAATTAGAAATGAGAAAAAAAACTAAAAGAACAGAAATGATACCTCAAGGTTTAAGTGTAAAAGACATCATAACATAGCACTTAGTGTAGGGAAGATACCTCAATCACATCTGCAAATGACCACACAAATAAAAAATTATCTTAATTTGACATAAAAACTTTGAGGGAAGGAACATCAGAACTGTTGAAAATGATTTAACTCCAGAATCTGGATTTATACTTGGAATGGAACAGTGGCCAAATTTTAAAGTGTAGACTTGACTTCAGCCAAGACTGTAAAGATGATTAAGTCTCCAGTTTTTTGGGTAGGATTATAGGACACACAGGCAACCATAGTATTTAAGAGTCAATGAAACCTCAAGTTCAACATACCACTCTCAGCAATGGACAGAAGATTCACAAAAAACTATCCACCAATACAAAACAAAACAAAACAAAATGAAACAAAACCCCAACAGAGTTAAGTAGACCAAAAAGACATTTACAAGACATTTTATCCAATATCTGCAGAATATAATTTTCTCAACAATACATGAGCATTTTCCAGGATGGACTGTGTGACAGTTCAAAAACCATGTCTCAAGGAACATGAATATATTAAAATCATCCCAAATACAAATATCTTTTCTGGCCACAACTCAATAAATTTATAAATCAATAACGAAAATTTTGAAACATACAATTATGTAGAAATTAAACTATGTGCTTTTGAACAACCAGTAGAACATACTACAAATAATTAAGAAAAGTTAAAAATTTCTTGACAAAGAGGAAAACAGGAATACCATATACCACAATATTCTTCTGTATGGGATACTGAAGAAGTAATAGTAGCATTGAATTTTACTGCAAATAAAGCTTACATCATAAAAGCAGAAACATTGTGACTAAATATGCTGCACTTTAAAGGACTCCAAAAGAAAGAACAAACCAAAAACAATATTAATAGAAGGAAAGAGATAATAAGGATCAGAGCAGAGAAATACAGACAAATAATAGACCAAAAAAGGTCAAAACAAAATAGCTAAAGTTTCAAAAACATAAACAAAATAGACCAACCCTTAACTATACATTAAGAGAAAGAGAGAGAAGACTCAAATAAATATAATCAAAGAAGAAATGGAAGACAGGCACTAATACCACAAAAATACATAGAATCAATAGAATGTTATCAATGCCATATACCAACAAATTAGATAATCTAGAAGAAATAAAAAAAAATCTTGTACACATAACCACTACCAATATTGAATTATGAAGAAATGAAAAAGAGTGAATCAATAATGGCTAATAAGATTGAATCAGTACTATAAGTCACTTAACAAAGAGAAGCTCAGGTACAGAGAGCTGCCCTGCTTAGGTCTACCAAACCTTTTGATGAAGAACTAATACAAATCCTTCATAAGGTATTCTAAATATAAAATAAGAGGTAATTCTTTCAAATTCATGTTATAAAGCCTGTAATGCACTGATACAAAAAAATAAGTATACAAACCCACCCAACACACACAGAGAAAAATTTCTCAGTAAAATTCTCACACACTGAATCCAGCAGTGCATCAGAAAACTATTTACCATAATTAAGTGGAAATAGTCTCAGGGGTTCAAAGATATTTGGGTGTAGAAAAATTAATAAACATGATGCAACACATCAACTGGATGAAAGGCAAAAATCATACAGTCATTTTAAATGATGTAGAGAATCATCTGATCAAATTCAGTGTCCCCTTATCTCAAACTACTGAACAAATTATGTATGGAAGAAATGTGACATAATAAAATCAAATTTAAAAAGATGAAATTAAAAATGTTTTCCCTATAAGATTATCTTTCTTTATATTGTTATGTAGTTTGGGATGGCCACAATTCACTGTGGAGTCCAGACTGGGCTCAAAATGATGCAGATTCTCCTATCTCAACCTCCTCGGTGCAGGGATTAAAACATGAATATGCTCAGTTCCTCTTTATATTATTTTGAGACAAGGTCTCACTAAGTTTTACAGGATGATCTCAAACTTGTGGTTATACTGCCTCAGATTCTCATGTAGAGGGGATTAGAAGCATCTTCTTTTTTCCTATATTTTTGATTAGCATGTAAGAATTTACTTGTGGAAGTTCAATATATATGTATGCATATATGTGCAGCAAACACAGTCAAATCCACCTTCCCTTTATCTCTTTTCATCCTCCTCCCTCTTCCTAATCTCCAAAAATTACTTTCATGATGCCTATGTTTAGTTACAGATAGGGAAAACATATAGAATTTGTCTTTGTGTGCCTGGTTTATGTCATGAAACATACAACCTTCTAGTTATGTCCGTCTCACTATAAAAGGTAATATTTCTTTCTTTGTGGTTGAATTATTATTCCATTGTTTCCATTAATCAAATTTTCTTCATCCATTCATCTACTGAGAGGTATATGTTTTAATTCTATATTTCAGCTACAGTGAATATGGCAGCAATAAAATTGGTCATGCGGGAGTATCTTTGATGTGATTATTTCATTACCTTTAGAAATAAAACTAGAAATAGGACATCAGAATTTCATGGTACATGTACTTTTAGTTTTTGGAGGAACCTATTCTGTTCTTCATAATGGCTTTATTTTCCCCAGTAAAGTACCAGGTTTTTCCCTTTATACCCTGAAAGTGTTTGTTACTTTAAATATTTTTTATAAATATTGGAATTGGGTGAGTTTTAATTTACATTTATCTGTAGTTATTGTTCTTGAGCATATTTAAAAGATATTTGTCAAGTAGTTGTGTTTCTTCTTCAAGATGTAAAATGTTATTCAGGAAAAAATTGGAAAATGTGGGGGTATTGTAATACTGTATCATGACTCTGAGACACTTATTTTATTTATTTATTTATTTATTTATTTTTTGTGGGTACTGGAGGTCGACCTCAGGACCTCACGTGCCAGCTGGTGCTTGTACCACTAAGTGATATCACTGGCACTTTTTTCATATGTGGGTACAGGGAGTTGAACTCAGGACCTTGCGCTTGACAGGCAGGCACTTGTGCCACTCAGCCATCTCACTGGCCCCCGAGACACTATTTTAAACTTAAAAAATAATTTAGTTTTGTTCTATTTCCCACACCTGGGATAAGATATATAAAGAATAATAAGAATTTGCACTTATAATTTGATTGATGCATTTGTAGCCTGAATTTTATAAAGCTAATGAGAATGATTGTTGCACAAAAAAAACTACACTTCTAAAATAGTGTGCCTAAGAAAGGTCTCATCTGACTGTGACAAGTACTTATTTACAAATCCTAAAAGTTTTTATTCTACATATTTCAAATGAAATATTGATGAATATTTTATAACTACCCTGAAATTTGCCTTGTAAGATCATTGTTACAGAGATAATAGTATTTCTAGGCCTATCAAATATAACCTTAATATTAATAGCTCATTATTTTAAAATACAATTTAAAAAATTTATAATTTTCAAATAGATATTATTATGTAGAAAATTATATTTAATCCCACCCAATGTTAATTTCAGTGGTATATGTGTGTCAGTTATTTATTTTGATTCATTTTAACGAAAACTAATGTAAGCAAACCAATCTATAGAGAGCAATTCCCTTTTTATAACTATAATTTTTAAAAATTACCACCATATGCATGTTTGAAATGTCACCTTTCCAGTTTATTTATTTTCCATACCAAGAAGTATGTTCATGTGATCACTGGAAGCCTAAACTGAAGTCTCCCTTTCTGTAAGTTTTACATTTATCTTTTGTGTCCTGTTTTTTCTATCTGCCCAGAAGTTTCAGAACATTAGTTAATCAATACCTTCAGCTCATCTCTAGCTAAAGTATTTATTGCCTGAGATGTAAAAGCTTAAGTAGAGTTAAGTAACTTGTACAAGGTCATTGTGAATTTTTGTCTGAGGTAGCGTCAGCATACAAATTGAGTAGCTTCAGAGCTATTTCTACAATCTTGGGGCCTAGCAGTTCCAGAAAGCCCAGTGAGACTCCTTTAATAGAGGATCTTCATTATGATGTTCAAACCTTTCTATAGGTGTATATTCAATTTCACATTTCTCTATAATTTTACTCAAGAATTTTCACTGGACAAATTCTCTAGCAGGAAACTGCCTTTCTTATTAATTCATATATAAAAAAATAATTATTTTTCCCTATCATCTTTCATATATTGTTGGCTTTGGCTAGATGTTTAAAATCATGTTCCTTTAACTTTAGAAATTTAACTATTTACTAAAAGTCAACTCATCACCATAGTTTTCCACTGCATTCTTTACTGAAAGCATTATTAGAACTCATTTATTTTTCTAATATAAAATGCTTCTTACCTGTAGGTCTTAATGCAATTAATTATTTTAATTAACTCAAGTAAATTGTTCCAAGTAGCTTGATCAATATGTTAAAAATGCTAAATATTTCCAGTATTTCAGAATGCTAAATTTACTTGATTTTCAAAAACTGGATATATGTATGTTAAGAAATATGTATGTTAAGAAATATGTATTTTGTGGCAGATAGTTTATCTTCATTTCAATAAAATCTATTTTATGGTATCTCACATAACTTCATCTTCTAAAAACGATGCCTTTTTAGCACTCTCATCAACATCATTTATTCCTTGACGTAGCAGAACCCAACTTTATTTCAGTCTTATGTGATACTATTGCTTCTACCTAGATGTCCTCACAAAGCCTAATGTGGTCAGAGGGAGAGTTTTGAGAGGGCTGGATTCAGGTGTGTTAGTTGGATTTAGAGTGTGATGCTGAGATTTAGGATGTCCCTCCCAGTGTATGGGTGGCCACCATGCAAAAGACTCATAGCCTGGAAGGGATAAAAGAGAATGGAGGTCTGCTGCTTGTTGTTGCTGCTGCTACTTTGCTTTTCTGCTGCTTTCTGCCTGGCGTGTTCTAAACTATTGCTCCTCTGTGATGGCCCTGTGCCATGCCACCCTGACTTGTAACAAATATAGTAAGGTTGCAAATTTTTCCCCATTTTCTATCAATTATATTTTTGTTGACTTATTTCATTAGAACATACAACAGCTTCCAGTTACTACTCTATCTATCTATCTATCTATCTATCTATCTATCTATCTATCTATCTATCTATCATCTATCTATCTATATTTTTTTCTTTTTTTATGAGTGTACCAGGAGTTGAACTCAGGACTTCATGCTTGCCAGAAGGCGCTTGTGCTGCTGAGTGATACTGCTGGCCCTTTTTTCCTTTATATGGGTACCAGGAGTAGAACCCAGCACCTCATGCTTGCCAGGCAAGTTCTTACAGCACTGAGCCATCTCATTGGCCCCTACTCTACCAATATTTAAATGTCATATTCTACAAGAGCATACATGCTGATAGGTATGTCATTATTTTAATTAGCTTCCATATTTTCTCATTTCTGCTCTTGTAAGTTTGAGATAGGACTAGGGTTAAGTGCTTTAAAGGAAGGCTTTTTATTATAAGTTATATTTGAAGTTATCTCCTTTCCTTCAGTACTTTATTCATGACTTGTCCATATAGCTGTGACAATAGATGTAACATATTTGGCAAATCAGACATTTTACATTTCCATACCATGAGTTTTTGTTTTACTAGTATAATCTTTTCACAGTTCTTTTTCCTCAAACCCTGGTGCTGTACATCATACCCTCTTATTGACAATACTGAATACCCTTATGGGAAATATTCTTAATATAATTCATCTGAGATTTTTAAATCTTCAATTGATGTAAAGATTCCTCACAAATCCTAGTCTATATTAAATGACAAAAGGTAGCTGTCTCTGCTTCATCATTCTTTATTTTTCCATAGTGTCACAGTCTTTGCAAAGCAATATGCTCCCCTCTAAAATTTCCAGAGGAAAAAAATATATAACACTAATTCCCTAAAACCCAGTGTAAAATTGATTTAGCTCTCCTAAGATTCCTTCATTATCTTCACTTCTTATTTCTGTATTTTACAAACACCTAATCAAAAAATAAAATGACAGGCATCCTTTCTTGCAAGAATGTTCTGTTGCTCTAAGTGATCCTCAAGGAACATTATGTTGGCTCGACATTACTCTTCTATATTTAGTGTATAATATTAATGATCATAAATATGCATTGTTCAAATGCTATTTGTCTTTTTTATGCAACATCAATTGTACTTTTGTTTGTGGTTAGGGTTATGATATTAGTAGTATACTTTTAGGAAAATCAGAAAAAGCTACCAGATAGGTCACTCTTGGTCTCATTTGCATTTATCACCAAATTCTACTTTAGAAATTTAGAGGAAAAATATCAACTACAAATAAAAATCACATTTCATACTGTTACATATATTTCACTATATTTCAGTCACTATTTTTTACTAGTGTCTTCTAATAATTCTTTGATGTGAATATATACATTTACTTAAACTCCAAATCAACAAACTTACAAATATGTTTTAACTCAATTTCTTAAATTGACTTAAAACTTTAACTTAATTTTGTAATATATTCAAATGCTAAAAAATCACTAACTGCTAGATTTGAGCAAAAAGACATTTGATAAATATCTATTGTACATTTAATCAATTATAGGAAAGAAAGTATGGGTAATACTACTTCTGCCTAAGTAAAAATTACTGTTTTGTTGTTGTTGTTGTTGTTGTTGTTGTTGTTGTTGTTGTAGTTGCTTTTTGGTACCAGAAATTGAACTCAGGATCTTGCACTTGCCAGGCAGGTGCTATAGAGCTATATCCCTGGCCCACAATTACTGTTTTGCATAGTAACTTCTAGAAAACTAATTCAAAGGATGTTAACTGTTCTTTGACATTATATTAATAAATCTTTGCTCTAATGTCCAGGTATGTACATAATATTTAAATATGTTGAATGCAATTAAAAAGTAAAATTTAAATTTTATCAATCAAATGTTCAAAACATACTGAGGTAATAACTCATTAGTTGACATCTAAAACACTTCATACATAGAAATATTTTATTTCCTATAGAGAAAACAAAATATGAACAGAAACCTCACCAAAGATACAATCTGATTCTAAGGAGCAGATTATCATTCTGATGATCAATAATTCAATATTTAATATCAAATGATTTGGGGCAATGGCAAACATTTATATAGAAAGTTTTAAACTTTTCTTTGTACTTTGTCCCTGAAAAATAGAAATGTTCTGTTAATACAAGCTGCATTTCCATTTCTATATTTCACAAAAAGAATAAGAAAACCAGAGAGTAAATTTCAACTAAGTGAAATAAATTTAAATAGCTCTCATTTGATGGCGGGGATGTTTTCATTAAGCAGAAAAATAATCATTACTTCTAAATTTCAAACTTTCATTGTGTAAAACTATTCAGCTAGTCAACACTAACAAGTAATGAGTTACATCAAAGGACTGAGGAAGAGAGTATTTTATCTTAAATTTTATCTTTCTTAAGACTACTAATATATAACGTTGACCATGATGAATGCTGCTGTTCCCACAGTTTCCATTTATTCTTATCTAAATTTATATCTTATAATTCTGTAAAATGACTCAAACCCATGACATCAAGTGCTTTCATTACATTAGTGAATTTCAAATGCAGCTCAGGTATTTCCAGTTGAATATTAGTGTAATTCTATTCTCATATCACACAAATTTATCTCAACCTGCTTGTAATGGGTTCTTCAACACTGATCTCAAACATTTTCTATCCCTCATATTCTTCCCATAAAATAATCATTCAACTGTATGTAAATACATTTCAAGTATACTTACCACAGCACAAGTAAATTTGCATTATAGTATCAAAATAATGATTACTTTTATTTCTTTTCAAGTATGTGGTATAAAATTAACTATGGCCTTATTTTCTTCAGTCAGTGAAAGGAATAGAGGTGTATGCATAATTTTCAGTAAGAAACTTTTAATTTATCTTGCATACTTTCTTATACTCTCCCATGGACTACACAGAAGCTAATCTGAAGACAGAGGCTAATATAATATTAATTTGTCACCCAGACAATATAAAGATAACTGTGCAGAAAACTAAGTACTACTTTTATTAAGTTACCGATATCTAAAAATGTTTCCAAAGGGATGATAATCTTGCCATTTCTTAACATGATCTACCTGAATTAAGAGATATTCATGAAATGTCTTTGAACTAAAAACAATTTAATTAACCCCTTCACTCCTTCCTTGAACAGGCTTTCCATATTTGTCAAATTAACCTTTTAAAAATATGCCAGATATTTTCTTGTATTCTTCCCTAGTATTTTTTATTTTCACTGCCAGCAGATTTAAGTCGGACATCATTTCTTGAGTTTTCTATCAAAGTTAACTTTTGTTGTCACCAAAGTGACTCTTAAAATATAAGAACATAGGATCATTTAATGCCTGATAGCCTTCCCTGGAGAGAATGGTTGAGATGCTGCTTAAGTTTGCCATATGAGTGAACCAGAAATCCAAGATAATACAAGAAGAAACTCTGTTTAGTAATATGATTCTTCTAAAGCCCCTAGAACATATCTGTTATGGTTTAGATCTAAAATGTCTGCCAAAAATCTCATGTTTGGAAGGTGATTTGATCTTAGAGGAACTGTTATCAGTGAATTAATCCATTGATGAGTTCAATAGCTGAATGTGCTGTTAGGAAGTGGAGACTGGTTGGAGTTGGATCACAAGAGATGGGGGAGATATAATGTAGAAAAGTGTATTGTTGTTGCCTGTCCCTACTTTCACTATCTGCTTTCTGACTGCAAAGAAACTGGCAGCTATCCTCCATCAGTCCTTCCCCTACTTCCTTTCTGCATGGAAGCTGACCCAGTATGAACTAAATCCTCTAAAAACCATAAGCCAAAATTAACACCACCCCCTTTAAGCTGCACTTATGTGGTATTTTATCACAGTAATGGAAAAGTGACCAATACAGTATCCAAGTCCAAAATAGAATATATATTGTGTCTAATTAGAGTGAACTGGAGTTGGTAAATGAGAGGTGACCATCCAAATGTATTATTAATCTAAAATGATGAACAGGAAGCAGATAGCTGGAGTATCAAACTCAAGGTGGAAAAAGCGTGAAATAATGTTCACTATCCATGAAAAAAGTATTGTCTATAGAAACTTTACTCACCAAGTACTGAAATTCTTTAGTTGCACAAACTTCTTTAATCTTTCCACATAAAACTGATCTGCAAATGTCTTACATTAAAAAGTTTATGACTGACTCTCAAGTCTTCAGTTCATTATGGTAAATGGTGTCATTGGCTAGCTAGATATATTTCATAAATATTTATTGAGAACTTATTACATACCAGACAAGGAAATAGTCAAGGCCTTTGAGATGCTTTGGGGATTGTAGTGGACAAAAATGCTTGCCAGTGAATGTCTAAGTGTATAATAAAGAAAAGTAGAAAGTAAATAAACCTAGTAAATAAAAAACATCTATATTAAGTTAAAAAATGATAGTTGATAAGAAAAGGCATAGAGTACAAATATTTATTGAAGTTATAATTCATTGCATTTTCATAAATCGATATGAGTAATCTCATTGAGGATTGAAGACATTTGAAATAGGCATTCAAAAGATAGATGTGTATCCCTTGCAAAGGAATAGCCAGAATATGAACAGAAGTGTGCCTGGTGGATTAGCAGAACAGTTTGTGTGTACCATGGCTATTATGAGTAAAAGTATCAGAAAATAATTTCTTTGCGGAACATAGTGGTAGAATCATGTAGATCATCGTAGTCTATTTGACAAGTTTTGCTATATATTCTAAGTTAAATGAGAAACTATTGCAAAGTTTTGAGAAGAGAATTACCATGATAGGTCTGACTGTTTTGAGGAAAAAGTCTCTTTCTGGTGTGGAGAACAGATTTTGTAGGGACAATGATACAAAAAAGAACTGTTAGGAGACAATTGCTGGCATTTTGATGAATGATGATGGTGAGATTCAGCAGGCTTGTAATATTGGACATAATGAGATGAACACATGCATTTATATTATTTACAAACTACATCTGTATCTGGTGTGTATGTCAGAGCCATATACAATAATTATAGATAAACAGATATATATATATATATATATATATATATATATATATATATATACACACAGAGAGAGAGATATAGAGGTAGAGGTAGAAATAGGTGTAGAAATACAGCTATACATTTATAAGAGAACTAACCCCAAGGCTTTTTTCCCTAAAAAACTGGACACATGAATACAGGAACTATCAGCTATAGTAGGGAAAAACTGACTCTCAGGTTTTAAAATGTTAAATTTAACATTTAAGTGGAAAAGTTGTGTAGGATTTTGAATATGAGTCCTAAGATCAAGAAGCATTCTGGAATAATTCTTCAATAAAGAATATTTTGATTTTCATGAGCAAATCATTTACAGTACGCACTGTAATTATTTTAAAAATCAGTGTCCTATTCAAAGAATAAGTATATTTGATATTTTCTTCTAGAAAATATGATACAAATTTACTTTATAACAGAATGGTAATTCTTACTTCCATATATGTTAATTAACAATCACAGTCATTTATTACTAATTTATGCAGACTTTTAAGAATACGTAGTAAGTGTATTATTGTCTTTCATATTTTTCATAACATATATCATAACTTTTCAATTGCTATCTATTTTAAGATGAAGCATAGCTATAGTTAGCTACTTATTTTACCACTCCATGAGATATTTCTCTCCAGAGATCTCTGTATTTCTGTTCCTTTCTGAATTAGCTAACATTCTTTAAGTTACTTCATAAAACTTGCATGTTTGTGGAATATAATCATGGAAGAGAGTCATTTATCATTTAATTCTGACCTGTCCATCATCATTGATTGTTTCTTTAAGCAAAAGAATTTCAAAAAATTTCTGTGCAGTTTTCAAAATACATGATATTTCTCTATATATAAGCCTCATGTAAAATCATACAAGTTGAGCTCATGACTAGAGCCAGAAAGTACTGTAAAACTAGCACATTTTTATTTACCAGGTGATTATTCCTTCACTGTGATCTTTTGTTTTAATTATAGAAAGATCACTCTCTGTGAGATCCACAATCTTATCACATTTGTTAACTTACAGTGCAGCATTTATAACTATAGGCACAATATTGTACAGCAGATTTCAAGAATTTATCTTGCATAACTGAAGCTTAATACCCAGTGAAAAACAATTCCCCATTTCCCTGCCACCTGAGCTTCTGACAACTACCAATGTACTCTCCCCTTGTATGAGCTTGTCAACTTTAGATAACTCACGCAAGTGGGTTAATATAGTACTTGTCTTCTAATGATTGATTTATTTCACTTAGCATAATATCTTCAAGATTCATCTTTATGGTAGATTGTTTTTTAATTTTTGATAATATTCTATTCCATGAATACACTAAATATTTTTGTTTTCATCAGTCAATGGACATTATGATTTTTTCTACATCTTGATTGTTATGAGTACTGCCGCAGTTATATGGAAAGGCAAATATCTCATCAAGATAATCATTTCTATTTTTGTGGATAAGGTATACTGTACCATATGTTGGTTTTATTTTTAAATTTTTGAGAAAAATCCATACTGTTATCCATAGCAGCAATAACACTATACATTATCACCATCAATGTACAAGGGTTCTATTTCTCCATGTCTTTGTCAACACTTGATTTTATTAATGTACTTATTTATTTATTTTTATGATTGTCATTCAAAATACTCTAATGCGATATCTCATTCTGGCTTTGATTTGCATTCATGATGAATAGTGATATTGTGAATTTTAACCTTTTTTCTTTTTATTATCATTGTCTATTAATTTTACAAATTATTGTTTCAATGCATTTATATTTTTGTCACATCCATTACTCTTACTGCCTTTCCTTATGCCTCCTTCTCTCCAATCATCCTTATTCCCTTCCACTTTTTCCATAATTGTCTTTCCTATTTTCAGCTCATGCGTTTTTAGATTCCATATGTGATATATGTTCTTCTGTGTCAGACTTACTTCACTCAACACAATCATCACCATTTCCATTTATTTTCATTCCAGTAACAAAACTTCATTATTCATTATGGTTTAATAACGTTCCCTGTGTACATACACAACATTTCCTTTACAAATTCATCTGTTGATGGATATCTGGGCTAGTTACAGGTGTTGACTCTTATGAATTGTGCACCAACACACATGTGTATACTGGTATACAAATAGTATGTTGACATTAATTCCATCATGTACATAAATAATGGTGTACCAGGAGAAAACAAGCTCTATGTTTTACTTTTTTAGGGAATTCTTCATCAAACTGATTCTATAGGGGCTGTATTAATTTACAAACACAATAACAGTATAGAAAATTTCCTTTATTTCTTGTATTCATGCCAGAATTTATTTATTTTTTTCTTGATTATGGCCAGAATTATTGGGGTGAGAAGTAATCTCAATGTAGATTTATTTACATTTTCTAATCTCTAAAGATGTTGAACAATTTTTTCATATATTGTTCAGCCACTTGTACTTCTTTTGAGTAGTATCCATTCATTTGACTATGTACTGATTATACTACTTGATTTTGCTGTGAGTGTTTTTGGAGTTGTTCACAATTTCTAGATATGACAATCTACAGAAAGGGAGGAAATCTTTGCCAGCTACTTTTTCAACAGAGTTAAAATCTAGAATATGTAGATTGTCTGATTGGTATTTTGATGTGATTGTAATGAATCTCCAGATCACTTTTGGTAATGTGACTTTTTAAACAATAATAATTCTCATGTTCCTTGGACATAAAAATCTCCATTTTCTTGTGTACTCTATTTATTTTTCCAGTGCTCTGAAAATTGCAGTTTAGAGGTAATTCATGTCTTTGGTTAGAATGATCTCTAGTATTACATTTTTTGAAGGTACCATGAATGGAATTCATTTTCTGTTCTCTTTCTCATTTAGTTCGTTATTGGTATACAGAAAAGTAGTGATGATTTAAGTGTTGGTTTTATGTCCTGATATTTTGCTGAATGCATTTATGAGCTATAAAGGTATTTTGGTGAGTTATTTAGGGTCTTCTAAGTATGGGATCATATTATCTACAAGAGCTTCTTTTTATACACCTGTTCATTATTTCTTTGTTATCTTCTTTAAAAACATATCTGTTCAAGTCCTTTTCCCATTTTTGTTAAATTTCACTATATATGCTTATTATTTGTGTTGATTTGTAAGAGTTCCTTACATGTTTCTTACATTTACCCCCTTATTTGTTATTAGTATATTTTTCTTCACATCTGTAGATTGCCTTTCTGCCTGTGATTTTTTGCTACATATAATGGTTTTAGCTTATTATAGTCTCTCTTCTCTTTCATCTCCTGCTCTTCCTTCTCTTCCTCCTTCTCTTCTTTCTTACTTCTTGCATCATCTTTCATCCTAGCTTTACTTTTGTTTGCTAGTAACAATAAATTTTCCCATTCTGTTTTCTTGTATGAATTTCACAATAGGAAGTCTTATATTTATGTCTTTAATCCATTTCAAATTAGTTTTGTATGCAGGTTAAAAATCCGATTTCTTTTATTTGGTAGAGAAGATCAAACTCAAGACCTTGTACTTGCCAGGCAGGCATTGTGCCACTGAACTATATCACTAGCCCTAAGAATACAATTTCATTTTTTTATATGGTAGCCTGTTTACCTAAAATTATTTGTTTTAGAGATTATCCTTTACCCATTGTATATTGTTGCAACATTTAAGAATATTATTTGGGCCGGTGAGATGGCTCAGCGGCGTAAGCGCCTGCCTTGCAAGCGCGAGGGCCCGAGTTCGACTCCCGGAACCCACATACGAAAAAGGGGCCGGTGATATCGCTCAGTGGCACGGGTGCCTGTTGGCGCGCGAGGTCCTGAGGTCGTCCCCCTGGTACCCACAAAAAAAAAAAAAAAAAAAAGAATATTATTTGACCTGTATAAGTGACTGTCTTTCTGGAATCTCCATTCAATTCTATTAGTACTTCCATTTATTTTTTGGTAGCAAGAATTGAACTCAGGACCATGTGCTTGCCAGGCAGGCACTTGTTCTGCTGAGCTATACATCCGGCTAATCTTTCCATTTTTTTGCCAGTACATTATTATTTTATTCAATACAGATTATAATGTATTTTGAAATCAGAAACTATGATAGATTTATATTGGTTTTATTCTTCTTCATATTGCTTTGGTTTTTCAAGGTTTTTATGTGTGAGCATTAAGTTTAGCAGAGTTGAAATGTGTGTACCAACTTTGTTGAAGCTGTAGACTGCTTTGGGAGACCTAGGCATTTTAAAGTATTGATTGTTATAAAAATATACTGATTCCTTTCAATATATTTGTGTTTTCTTTAATGTATTTCATCAATATCTAATAGTTTGTAAAGTACAAATCTCTCATCTTTTTTAATTCTATCATTTTAATGGTATTATAAATAAGACTATTATTCATAATTTTCTTGTTGGATTGTTCTATTTTAGTGCATAGAAGTAAAACAAATTTTTGACTGTTAATTTTGCTTACTAAAAATTTAGAGAATTTTTATATTAATTGTAAGTTTCTTTTGAGGAACTCTTTATGTTTTCTACATATAAATTCATTTCCTCCATGAATAGAGATTATTTTACTTCTATTCTGATTTAGATTGTTATATTTCTCTTTCTTGTCTAATAGCTCTGGGTAAGACTTGCAGTACTATTCTGAACAAAAGTGGGTTGCCTTCATCAAAGTAAATCACCAACAGAGTGAAAAGAAAATCCAGAGTGGAAACACATTTTAGGAAATTGTCCCTCAGACAAAGGAATTATATCTAGAATATATAAAGAATTGAACAAACTCAGACACCCCAAATTCAAATACCCAACACAAAAAAGGGCATCTGAGATGAATACACACTTCTCAGATGAAGAAATACAAATGGCAAATACATACATGCAAAAATGTCCAACATCGTTGGTTATTTGCAAGATGCAAATTAAAACAACATTGAGATTCCATTTCACTCAAGAAAGAATGGCTAGGGCCGGTGAGATGGCTCAGCGATGTATGCGCCTGCCTTGCAAGCGCGAGGGCCCGAGTTCGACTCCCGGAACCCACATACAAAAAAGGGGCCAGTGATATCGCTCAGCGGCACAGGTGCCTGTTGGCGTGCGAGGTCCTGAGGTCGACCCCTAGTACCCACAAAAAAAAAAAAAACACAAAAAAAAAAACAAGAAAGAATGGCTATCATTAAAAAGTCACCAATAACAAATGCTGGAGAGGCTGTGGGGAAAAAGGAAGACTTCTCCACTGTGGGTGGGAGTGCAGTCTGATGCAACCACTGTAGAAATCAGTATGGAGATTCCTCAAAAACCTCAGATTAGAGGTCCTCCTTAACCTAGTTATTCCCCTTCTGGATATCTTTTCAGAATAATTAAAAACATCATACTATAGTGATATATGTGCACCCATGTTTTTAACAGAACAATTTGTAATAACTAAATCTAGGAAACAACACAAATGCCCATCAGTAAAGGAGAGGGTTAAAATAATGTGGTATTTTTAAACAATGGAGAACTACTAAGCCATAAAGAAGGAAAAACTGGAGACTTTCATAGGTAAATGGATGCAAATTGAGACAATATTCATAAGTGAAATACATCAGACTCACTTCAATACAATATGTGAACATTTTATTCTCTCACTTGTGTGAGAAATTGAAAGAGTAAATAAGTTCTAAAATGTATATTAGATATTGTGAAATGGAAGAAATTGTTCAAAAGATAAAAGGAACTAGGATGCAGGAAAGGAAGGAAGGGAAAAGGGAGAAAAATTGCTAAGTAGTTATAACATTAGTGTTTCTTAGATCATAGAAAAGCAAGGTTTGGGCTAATATCAATTTGAGAATTTTTTATGGCAATATCTTTGTGTAACTAATTTAAAGATAAAAATATGCAGTGTACTGACTAATGTTATTCTCCTATTACATTGTTATGAAATTTTACCTTATTTTAAAAAATATAAAAGAAAAAAATGGATTGCCTTGTCTTGGTCTTAGATGAAAAGCTTTCACTTTTTCACTCTAGATGTTACCTGTGGAGTGGTCATATATGGCTTTAATTATGTTGAGGTACTTTCCTTCTGTTCCTAGCTTCTTGAGTGTTTCTATTATGAGTGCCCAATTTTACATTCTCAATAGGTATGAGATACATGATATGATCATGGTAATTTTATCCATTATTTTCTTGATGCAGAGTATCAGATAAATTGATTCTTACATGTGAATCATCCTTGAATCTCAGGGATAAAATCTTGTTTGAATATGATGTGTGATCATTTAAATGAATGTTAAATTAGTTTTTCTGTTATTTTAAAGAGAATTTCTGTATCTGTGTTCAACCATGAAATTGGCCTGTAGTTTTCTTTCTTCCTAATGTCTTTTTTCTGGCTTTAATATCAGTATAATTGTATTTTCATACAATGACTATTAATTTTTTCCTTCCTCTAAATTTTTGGAAAAGGTTAAGAATGACTAGTTTTAATTCTTAACTTCTTATTTGCTAAAATTTCAAAGAAAAACTATTTGATTTTTAGTTCTTTGGTGAGAAGTTTTGATTAATGTTTTAATCTCTTTGGTATTTGTAGATCTGCTCAGATTTTCTATTTCTTCACTGTTCAGTCTTACAAGGTTGTCTATCTTTAAGTATTTTTCCATTTCTTCAGTATTATTTAATTTGTTGTCAATTAAATTGGGTCTTAATGTAATTTCATGTTTTTTATTTTTCTATAGAATTAGTTAAACTATCTTCTCTTTCATTTCTGATATATATTATTCCACTCTTTTTCTCCCTATTTTTATATAGCCCAATTTAAGGTTTATCATATTTTAATCTTGTCAAAAATTCTTAGAATTATTGATTTAAAAAAGTATTGTGTTTATTTTGACTCTAATCTTTATATATTCCTCTTCTGCTAATTTTTGGCTCAGAATTTTCCCCTTTTACTAGTTTCTTTTTTTTTTTGTGGGTACCAGGGGTCGACCTCAGGACCTCACGCACCAGCAGACGCCCATGCTGCTGAGCGATATCACTGGCCCTTTTTTCTTATGTGGGTTCTGGGAGTCAAACTCGGGCCCTTGCACTTGCCAGGCAGGTGCTTACGCCGCTGAGCCATCTCACCGGCCCACTAGTTTCTTAAGGTTCCAGTTAAGTTGTTGGTACATTTTTCTTTTTGGTTATGTTATAATTGTGGCTTCAGGATTTTGTAGTGTGAGGAAGCTGATATAAGGCCTATTACACTGTTTTACATACCCAGCCTTTTTCTTCCTTTCCATGTAGTCATCTATTATTAAATATTTTGTTGTTAGTACTATTTTTGTTATATCCCAATATTTTTTGTAAATGAGATTTAATTTTATTTTCTCAAAATATTTTCTAATTATCAATGTTATTTCTCCTTTAATCCATCTATTGTTCAAGAGCATGTTGTTTAATTACATTTTGATATTCTACAATTCAATCTATTTTAACACCAATGTTCTTGTACTTTATCTTATATACAGACCTAATCCATATTTTATTTAAGCTCTAGAGATATCAGTGAATAAAATGTACACATTTCTGCATATTGTGTCAATGAATTAATATTTATTGACTCAGAAATTTTATGCAAAGTATATGCAAACATGCCAGTTTTAAATTTTACATCAGAGATTAGCTCCATAAGTGCACACACTACATTCAATTACAAATTGAATTCATTTACAAATCTCAAAACATCAAGCCCATTAACAGTGTATCTGCCATCCTTAGCAGACTGCCTTACTCATAACAGCTATTCAATGAAACTGTTCAGTAATAGATACTTGAAAAAAGAATTAGAGAATGCTTCTTGGGTCTATTTAGATATTATACTAACTCATTTATTCTTTATTTGACATTGTAAATTTTTGTATTCTCTTATATTTGTTATTAACAGAAAAAGTTATTTTTTAATAAAGCAACTAAATTATGCCGTTTGACCATCCTTTTGGGGACATATTACTGTAGATTATTTTTCAGATAAAAAGTCACCCAGTGAAATGTTTTATTGGTTATTTGGAAGAAGGAGAAGAGTAACACATGATAAAACATTAAAGTAATAAGGATAAAATTCATGGAAGGTATCAAAAGTTTAGTTAAACTTGAAGTGAATAAAAAAGCTTGAGCTTATTATTTTATCTTATCTTAAATAAAGAACTTAAATTCTATACTTAACCATTCAAGAAGACATAAGAAAATTATTTAATGTCATCCTCTAAAACAATCTATTTTCAACTTAATAAAATAGGTGATTTTACATATGAAAAATATAAATTAAAATAAATGATTTTCATCATTATTTTATGAAACATTTTAAAATTATATTGTTAAAAATCACATTTTTTTTTTTTTGTGGGTACCAGGGGGACGACCTCAGGACCTCGCGCGCCAACAGGCACCCGTGCCACTGAGCGATATCACCGGCCCCTTTTTCATATGTGGGTTCCGGGAGTCGAACTCGGGCCCTCGCGCTTGCAAGGCAGGCACTTACGCCACTGAGCCATCTCACCGGCCCCCAAAAATCACATTTTTAAAGACACATAAAATGTCACTTCATTCTATTGGAATAATTATGAAAATATAAAATCAGTCTGGTACATAAACTGTACTTGATATTTCCCAATCATAAATAAATTTAGATTTATGAATTTGAGGAAGAAATAATTTTTAATTTTAATTTTTATTTTTCATTTTTTTATTGCAAGTATCTAGGCAAACCTATGAGAATAATTCAGTACATTCAAACTGAGAGTTAAATATCATCTAACCCTGTTCACACTTGATAAAGTACTGTTATTTTGGTGACTCATTCTATCAGCAGCATTGTTCATGTGTCTCCTCTCATGTTATTTAAACCTACTAGGGAAAGCTGTCTGCTCATTCTGTACAAAACAGATCTCCTTTCATGATTTATATTGCACTGAGATCACATTTCAATGAGTTCAGAGAATGTAAAGCTTAATTTTTGTTATATAAAATATTTTGTTTGCTACTTTTAAGTCTCTGATGAAATAGACTGACCTTCAAAATGAGAATATTAACACCATGCTTTCAACTCTTTTGAAGAATAAACAAGTATGCTATTTTATGATGTCTCTGACTTCATAGAGATTGCAGTCCATAGGGGTGCTGAAATTGATTTATGTTACCCACCACTTCTGTATCGGGTAATAAATTATTGGAATCATTTTTTGAAAACAAATATCAAACATATATTTTGTATTGTTTTGTTTTTCCAAAAAGTAAACTACTTTAAGTCTGGCGAGAGTGGTAATTCTTTAATATGTGCGTATGTGTGTGTGTGTGAATATGTGTGTGTGTGTGTGTGTGTGTAAGAAAGAGTGTTCCGGGAGAGGTTATTTATAAACTTTCCATTCACAAAGAAAAAGTTAAAAGAAGACAATTAGATTGAAGAAGATAACAGCTTCTTGTAACCACTTTTCAAGTGCTATTAAAACTGCTTCTATTTTAAATTTGTAAGGAGTTAAACCTTAGTGTCCACCATTCCTTCTTTTCTATGTCTGATTTCTGACTTAGAAGTAAATTTGAGAAAAATGAGTCTTTCATGTATGAAGAGAAAGACTATTCTGTTCTTAAATTTTCTTATGCCCGAATGGAAAACTCTGAGTGGATTCCTACTACACATTATTTGGAATTCTAACCAATATAAATGGTAGTTTATCTCAATATAAATGAATAGTGTTTAATCTCAAATACTACATAGAGACACATAATATAAATTTTGGGTATTTTTGGGGTGTAACATTCATTCTTTAAGTTCAGTTTCACTTGAAATAAGTTGAATTTATATAAACACATAGTATTTATGTTTCCAGATCTTACACATTTGTTTCATTTTGGTTTCTTAAATATGCTATATGAACAGTAATATATGTAGTTACTTACAGATGCAACCCAATGTTTTGACTTTCTTAAACTCAGTCATCTACATAAACCATGACACTGAATTATGATCTTAACATCCAGTTTGATATTAACAGTTTTGCCAAGCTACATATAACTGTGCTACTGAAAACACAATCTGAGGACTCTGGAAGTGAAGCCCCTTTGGAAGAGGATTTTCTTGAATCTACATGAATCTGTTGTTTGAGTGTTGGTGCCACATAAAACAAACAAAAAATAAAACAAAAATCACAACTTATGACTGGTACACATTAAACAATTATAACCACTCACAAAACATTAAAATCAAGTTAAAATATGACCAACCATAGCCAGCAAAATGGAAAATGCCACATTAAATTCCATCGGAATGAAAAGGCTGTCTCCTGGTTCAACAAATTAAAAGTTATACAGCAATAGTTTAGGATAATGTAAACAAAATTTAATTATCATAAATTCACCACTGTGCACATTGAAATCTAAAATATTTTAAGTAAATTGCAACAAATCTGAAAGATTTCAAAAGATCCCTTCCTCCCCTCAAAAACATGTGCAAAGACTAGTAGAATAGCTAAAACAGGAACTGGGAGCAGCCAGGATTATTGGGCTTTTCCTAAGTATAAATTCTTTCAATATCTGATAATATCCATCCCTTAGATTTTGTCCATTTGTATAGTTGCTTTGGACCGTTTGACATCTCCACATCAATCACCTTACTACTCTCTAAACCATTCTTTTTTTTTTTTTTTTTTTTTGTGGGTACCGGGGGGACGACCTCAGGACCTCGCGCACCAACAGGCACCCGTGCCGCTGAGCGATATCACCGGCCCCTTTTTCGTATGTGGGTTCCGGGAGTCGAACTCGGGCCTTCGCGCTTGCAAGGCAGGCGCTTAAGCCGCTGAGCCATCTCACCGGCAACCATTCTTGATACAACATAGCCAGCTTAATTTTTTTCATTTTCTCCCTTCCCCATTATGCTTTTTATGTATTTCAATTTTTACTTTACTATATAAGTACCTCATTAAGAAAATAAAATTACAACCCTCTTTATAATTTCATGCACATTTATATGTACGTTTATGTGTATATGTATATGTATTCCTTCTTGAGTGTTAATTTGTTTGTTTAACAATTCAAGGATGCAATTACCCAGGAATGTGATGTCTCTCAGTATTTGGATAGAAGACATATACTCATATACCGATATAATTGCCTTAATCACTTTGCTGTTACGGGGAAAAAAGTAACTTTAAAATGAGGAGTTTATTTTTGCACATGATTTCAGATGTGTCATTCCATGGTTAGCTAGATTCAGAGAAAACATGGCATGACATAGGGCGCAGGGGAGGAAAGCCACTCAATTCATATCATCCAGGAAGGAGGGAGAGACACACAGAAACAGAGAAACAGAGGGAGGGAGTGACAGAGACAGAGAGTGAGAGACAGTATTAAGAAGAAAAGGAAGCAGGTGGAGTAGTAGCAGGAGTCATCATCGCAGTCATAGATAAGAATACCACTTTTTAGGTTACACCCCTTGTGACCCACATCTTCTAACCAGGTCCCATTTCCTAACAGCATATTCTGCGAAGCTCACCAATGGATTAATCCTTAGTGAGTGTAGTGCCCCATGATTCAGTCATCATCCAAAAGCTCCACATCTGACCATATGAGATTTTTTTTTTTTTGTGGGTACCGGGGGTCGACCTCAGGACCTCGCATGCCAGCAGGCACCCATGCCACTGAGCGATATCACCGGCCCTTTTTTCGTATGTGGGTTCCAGGAGTAGAACTCCAGCCCTCGCGCTTGCCAGGCAGGCGCTTACGCCGCTGAGCTATCTCACCAGCCCTGACCATATGAGATTTTGAACAACATTATCAATAAATTATAAAAACACTTATTTTTCTCTAGAGATAAGGCGAGTATTACAATTTGAGAGTACAACTCATTTTTCTCACACTTTCTGGGATTTTTTGCATTTATCTTTACAATTGATGATTTGAATTCTTAATATGTTGCATATATAATGTATATATAAATATTTCTAAATTTTTTCAGTATTATAAAATTTTAAATGGCATATTTTAATATTCTGGTCTAGGACTATCATTTTCATTTTTGGGAACCAGGACTCAAACTCATGACCTCATGCTTGCCAGGCAGGTGCTGTGCTGCTAAGCTATATCCCCAGCCTTATTTTCGTTGTTAATATGATTTTAAAATTAGATTGTTGGAGAGAGGCAGGGGAATTAAACAGCCTTGCACCTCAGGACTGTCCAGCCCTGGGCTGTCCCTGTGCTGCTGGGGGTGGGAGCAGAAAGTTACCCCACAACATCATCCCATCTCATCTGAAGAAATTACAGACTACAACACAAGCAGTTGACACTGGCAGTGGAACTTAGGAAGTTAGCAGCCCACCTTGTGAGAGGAGTAAGAATGGGGACTGAGCACATTTCGACTGCAACAGCGGGAGCAGAGGATCAGACTACATCACAGCAACCACCCTACCTTGCAACAAATGACCTGAGAGAACAGAGATTTGCTAGTGGAAGAGGAACACAGAAGGCTGAGCAAGGAACAGGGGGAGCCAAAGACGCACTGTACTGGGAAGATGCCCCCGTCTCTGTATGAAAACAGCACAGCCACTGGGAGAGAGATACCACCAAGAGAAATAGGGTAAGGAGTGGGAGGCCACTAAGAGACATACAGAAAGTACTAGCTGAAGACTATGATGCCAGCCCTCCACATCTGGAGGCCAATATCTGCCTCAAATCAAGCAAAAACTGTACTGCAGGATTGTCAGTGTTGTCTAGTAGTTTTGGATTCTCAGTGGAAACCAGAGGAATTTTGTTTCATTATTTTATTATATTTTTCTTCTTTTTTTCCCCTGGGTTGTTTCCCATTCCTTTTCTTTCTTTTTATCTATATTTTTGTTCTAATATATTCATCTTCTTCCCCCTTCTTCAATTTACCTCTCTAGACAATCATATTTTCATATGAGTGAATAGTCTAATTTTTTTGTTCAACTTCAATAATCCCTTGCTTACTCATTCATTCTTTCTCCTCTGCCTTCTCTAATTTCCCAATGTTTGAGCGATCATCCTTCATCTTCCGTCCTGATTTCTACTTTATTTCTTTTCAGTTATATCTGTTCTATTTACTGTCCTTCTTAAATTTCCTCACCATAGGGTAAATCCACTCTACCAAGTGGAAACACTTTGCAGAAAGTCTCTTAATTGACTGTCAGTTCTGTTATATAACTGTAGATTTTGCTTCTATGGTAAAAGGTACAAAATTAATAGCTACCACAGTTTGTCAGAAACAATTCAAATTCATGCAATAAGGAATGAAAAGAGTGAAATCATTACTGATCCTGTAGAAATTCAGAAGATCATTAATATCTACTTTGAAAATCTTTACTCTCATAGGATGGAAATTGCAGAAGAAATTTACAGTTTCCTAGATAAATATGAATTACCAAAGCTGAATAAAGAAGATATAGAATTTCCGAATAACCCAATATCAGTAAATGAGATTGCAAGTGTTATTAAAAATTTACTTACAAAGAAAAGCCCGGTCCTGATGGATTCACTGCTGAATTCTACAAGAAATTTAGAGAATATTTAATGGCAATACTACTCAAACTTTTTATTGAAATTGAAAGGGAGGCAATATTCCCTAACTCATCAATGGAGGCAAATATTATTCTGATAGGAAAACCAGAGCAAAACCCAACCAAAAAGGAGAACTACAAGCCAATCTCCCTAAAGAACATAGATTCAAAAATCCTCAATAAGATAATACCAAACAGAAGGTAACAAATCATCAAAAAACTTACACACCATGATCAAGTGGTATTCATCCCAGGAATGCAGGGATGGTTTAACATATGCAAATCAAAGCATGTAACAGCCCATATCAACAGAGCCAAAGACAAAAATCACATGATCATCTCAATAGATGCAGAAAAAGCTTTTGACAAGTTCAACACTCTTTCATGATGAAAAAAATACCTACAAAAATTGGAATATACGGTTTTACTTCAATCTGATAAAAGCCATATATGATAAACCAACAGCTACCATCATACTAAATAGACAAAAATGGAAAGCTTTCAATCTAAAATCAGGAGAAAGACAAGGATGTCCACTATCACCACCTTATTCAATACAGTTCTGGAAACATTAGCCAGAACAATTAGACAAGAGAGAAATTAAAGGAATATGGATAGGAAAGGAAGAAGTTAAGCTATTATTATTCGCTGATGACATGATACTCCACATAGAATAACCCAAAAAGTCCACCAAAAGATTCCTAGAGTTAATAACCAAATTCAGTAGCATAGGTGAATACAAAGTCAACACTCAAAAAATCAATAACATTCCTGCACAAAAGCAACAAACTCACTGTGAGAGAAATTAGAGAAACAACACCTTTCAAAAAAGTATCCAAAATAATGAAACTATTATGAATCAATCTTGCAAAGGAAGTAAAGTATCTATATATTGAAAATTACAATACTCTGAAGAAGGAAATTGCAGAGGATATCAGAAAATGGAAAGATATCCCTTGTTCATGAATAGGAAGAATCAACATAGTGAAAATGGCCATATTCCCAAATTTTTTATACAATTTTAATACAATATGATCAAAATACCATTAGCATACCTCACAGAGCTAGAGAAAATATTCCTAAACTTCATCTGGAACTTGCAGAGACCTAGAATAGCAAAGGCAATCCTGGGCAACACAGGCAAGGCAGTTGGCATCACAATCCCTGACTTGAAATTATACTACAAAGCTACTGTGATAAAATCAGCATGGTACTGGCCAGAAAAAAAAAGATCTTAGGAAAAGTGTAACAGATTAGAAGATACAGACACAACTTCAAACACATTCAACCACCTTACCTTTGACAAAGGTGCTAAAAATATTCACTGGAAGAAAGATAGCCTCTTTAATAAATTGGGCTGGAAAAAGTGGCTATCCACATGCCTAAAACTAAAACTGGAACCATGTCCACCACTGTTCACTAAATTAAACTCTAAATGGATCAAAGATCTAAATATTAAAAGAGAAACACTAAATCTACTGGAGGAGAAAGTAGGTAGAAATATTGAAGACATCAGTGTAGTTAGACTTCATTAACAAACACACACTGCATGGGAACTACTTCAAAGTATCAACAACTGGGATCTCATCTTATTAAAAAGATTTTGCACAGCAAAATACACTACCAACTAAATGAAAAGACAACCACAGTGTGGATAAAAAATTTAGCCAATATTCCCTCAGACAAAGGACTTACATCTAGAATATATAAAGAATTGAAAAAAATCACACACCCCCAAATTCAAAGACTAAATCCAAAAATGGGCATCTGAGATGAACATACTCAGATGAAGAAATAGAAATGCGAATAAATACATTAAAAATGTTGAAGATTATTGGTCATTTGAGTGATGCAAATTAATACAACATTGAGATTACATCTCACCCCAGAAAGAATGTCTATCATCAAGAAATCAACCAAGAATAAAAGGCTGATGGGACATTGGGAAAGAGGAACAATTCCCCATTGTTGTTGGGAGTGTAGACTGGTACAACCACTGTGGAAATCACAGTGGAGATTCCTCAAAAACCTAGCAGTACAGATCCCATTCAACAAAGCTATTAACCTTCTCGGTATCTTCCCAGAATAATTAAAAACATCATACCACAGAGATATGTATGCACTCATGTTTATAGCAGCACAATCTGTAATAGCTGAATCTTGGGAACAATACAAATGCCCATTAATCAAGGGATGGATTAAAATGATGTTGTATTTTCATACAATGGAGTATTACTCAGCCATTAAGAAGGAAATACTGGAGACTTTCTTAGGTAAATGGGTGCAACTCAAGACCATATTCATAAGTGAAATAAATCAGACTCATATGTGTAAACATCATATTGTCTCCCTGTTGTGAGAAACTGAAAGAGTAAATTAGTTCTAAAATGTAGAATAGACATCGTGAAATGGGAGGACATTTTTCGAAAGGAAAAAGGAACTAGCATGGGTGAAAGGGGAAAGGATAGTAGGGAAAAGTGAAAAAAATTCAAGTCAATTATACTATTAGTTTCTCTTAGTTCATTACAAAGGAAGGTTTGTGCCATTATTCGTGGGAGAAATTTTTATACACATATCTTGCACCCTCAGCAACTACTTTAAAGATAACAACATGTAATGTATTAACTATGGTTATTCTCCTATTATTTTGTCTGAAATATTTTTACACTTTTTCCATAAATTAATATAAAAATATAGAAATAGCTTGTTAGTCTCTGTGCCATTTTATTGGCATTTGATGGGTAATTATAAATTTATATAGCACATTACTATCGAAATATTTTAGCAACAAAATACAAACCTTAAACAGTGTGAGTAAATCCTCCGGACACAAAACAATTAGTAATATTAAGCAACTATGATTTTATGTGTTCCAAAAAATGACACCCTTTAAGAATCAAAATATTATGTATATACTTTTTAGAATTTTTTTTATTTGGGATTTTTTTAATTTTTAAAATTTATTAGTAAATATTTACTGTATTTAATGACTAAATTTGTCATCAGGAGTTGATAAATGTACATAACACATATTAATTTTATTTACATACACTGACCTTCCCCATTCTCCTTCATCCCTCCATCTCTTGGTCCCCATCTCATTTGCAAAATATCTATCTCCTTGTTCCCTATTGTTTGTCTTTTAACTTGCTATTTAAATTATTTACTTTGGCCAGGCATGGTGGAACATGCCTGTAAGCCCAGCACTCCAGAGCTGGGGCAGGAGAGTTGCCATGATTCTGAGGCCAGCCTGGGCTGAAGAGTGAGTTGAAGGCCAGCCTGGAGTACACAGTGAGGTCCTGTCTCAAAAAAGGCAAAAAAAAAAAAAAAAAAAAAAGAATAATGTACTTTGTGTTGTTCATATGAGAAAATTCATGTGATATTTAAGCTTGTAGATCTGGTTAATTTCATTCAATATTATTGTTATAAAGATCATCTACTTTTCCACAAATGACTCAAATTTATCTTTTAAGACAGAATTGTACTCCATTGAATATAAATATTATATTTCTTTATCCTTTCATCTCTTGATGAATATATAGGCGGTTTCCAGGATTTAACTATTATAAATTTTGCCACTATAAATATGGGTATGCATATTTCATAATGTATATTAATATCTATGATTCTCTAGATTGTATTACAGTGTTGTCATCACTGAAAGTATATTACCTTTTAATTCCCTTTTAGGAATAAAATATAATGCTAATGTGAAAAAGTCAGAGAAATGTAGTAAAATGGTCCAGAAATGATAGGAGATAGGGACACGTATTAAACCTAAAGCAACAAGGCAAGAATCAAAATGTCACACATGAACATACACACACACACACACACACACAAATTTAGAAGCAAATATGCCCAAGTATTAACATGACAATGATTAAATAAATGTGTCCATGCATGTTCATTAAAATATTTTGGTGCTTTTCTATATTTCAAGCTATATTGAAAAAGAAGCTAATTAAGGATAAATGAAGTCATTACAGTATGTCTTAAGGAGGTGTCCTTATAAAGAGAAGTAATTAATACATACAAATGCACATAAACTGGTGAAGACAAAGAAGGAAGATAATCATAGTGTAAGTCTTGTAGAGAGCCCCTCAGAAAACCCAACCCTGTATGTAGAGATTTTGAGTTTGCATTTTGAGGTGTTAGAAATATGAACAAACACATTTTTGTTGTGATAAGCATAGTCTATAATTGTATATTATGACACCTCTCTAAAATTATACATATCCAACTTTTGATGATATGGCTAAAGTGACTCCACTTGCTTTTTAGACTCCTTTTTATCTTCACTTAACCCCTATTTGAATTCACTCCCCAACCCTGTTAGATATTAAGACACTAACCCACAGATAAACTCACTCCTCAGACCCCCTCCCGGTTAACTATAAAACCCATAAAAGGACAAACAGTTTTAGCACAAAATGGTCAAACTGACCATTGTCCATGTCTTGTGTGTTGATTAACCAGATGTTTTAAGAAGGATCTTGTGAAATCCAAAAAATGATGTAGTAAAATGTGGTATCTCTATGGCAACCAAGAGATCTTGTAAAACCCACAAACGTGTATTTAAGGAAATGTGGAACAAAGGCTCAGGGTCAGTAGACAACTCCTATGAGTGACCTACTGGCTGCCAGCTTCTCCAATAAACTCAGTTGTTTCTTGATTCTCAGTCTCCTGTGAATGCATATCTCGCTTTTGCTGTTACACTTACTCAGATTTATTCCCTCAACCTCCAGCCTCTGACAATTGGTATTGAAATTGATCCAAGAAATTAACAAATAGGATGAAATTTTGAAAATGATGCAGGAAAATAATGGAGAACTTCACTAGCCAAAGCCTTGTGGGAACTGTGTCAGAGTAAATGTTCTTTCTCTTTCCAGTCCTCCTTTCCCCATAGGTGTTGGTGACAAATAAATGGCTTTCAGGTCAAGCTCTGATTCAGCATCTGCTTCCAGAAGTCATGAAGTGTAGGAAATATGATCAAATTTAGTGTAAGAGGGATTATTATTTCCATATTTTTTCATCCTCCCTCTCTCTCTCTCTGTATATATGTATATATATGTATGTATATGTATATATATGTATTATATATTTTATTATATAGGCATATACCTTGTAATGACTTTTTGGTCAAAAAATGATCTCATTCCCAACACATGTCTATGAGATTATATTGCCCAATGAAGCACCCATTTTAGTTTGTGTAAGTACACTCTGTGATATTTGCAGGATACAATCACTTAAAACACATTTCTCAAAACATAGCTCTGTCTTTAAGGAATGTTTTTCTGTATATATGTGTGTTTCTGTGTGTATGTATTTCACTACTATATATATTAACTGATACGCTATCCATAGAAATGACAAAAGCCCCAACTATTATCATATGAAAGTATGTGAAGTATTTATCCAACTGTGAGGGTTTGTCTTCATATGTTGATTGGATTAAGTAATGCCTAGCAGATCAGTAAAGCATGCTTAGGTATGTCCAGGGAGGTCATAGAGGTGTAACCTTGGTTACTATACATTGTCTGTCTCCCATTTCTCTCTGGCTCTGTTCCCCTGTTCTATTTCTGGTCCATCATAAAGTGAGAAATTTTTCTCCATCATAATATCCTTCCTTCAATCTTGTCGGCCATGACCTGAATCCCATTAACTATAAGCCAAAGAAACCCTTCCTTTTTTAAAATTATGGGTGTTGGGAGTCATGTTGAGTAATGGGAAAATAGGTAAATATAGAAAATTGGTATTAAGAGTGGGGCCCAGTTATGCCTTCACTGCAGTTGCCTATATTTAAAAAAATACATATGTTTTTGCTATTCATTCTGTTTCTCTGGAGAACTAACAGATTTGGTAGCAGTAGGACCATATCTGTGACTGTCACTGACAATAAAGTTTAAATCCTTTGGAACTGGTTTTTTGGGAGGAGTTTGGAAATATTTGGAAATAGGGGCCAGAGAAGTCTTAAAATATCGCTTGCTCTGTGATTCTGGTTAGAGCACAGAACAGTGGATTGCTGAAAGAAATGTGGTATGTAAAGGCCAATTACAGCTGATTTCAGTTGGTAACAATTACTCCATAAGCAGTTGTACTAGAAGCCATGTAAATTACACTCTGGCAGAAAATTTGTTTGTACTTTTCCAGTCGATGAAGTTTTAGGAATGAAACCCAAAATTGAAGGGGATATGCCATGAAGGAGGCAATGCCAAGAATATCAAATGTCTGCAGAGGAATACTGCAGTTTGTGAGCAAAGCCAGGACAAAAGAGAGGATTTGTGAGATCCAACTGTAAAGGCCATAGGAGTCAGTCTGCCCAAACCCTACAGAACACATATTTTACCACTCTGTTGCCCTGGAAGACTGCAATGGAGTTCTAAGACCTAATATTTGTCATGTTATATTTCAGTCTTGCTTTGGACAGATTTTTTTATACACTTCTTCTTTGGAATGAGAATGATAACCCTGTGCTATTGTAATTTTGGATTACATAATTAAAAAGTTGTTTCCTATTGTTCACAGATTAGAGTTTCCATGAGTGTAAGAAGAGAATTGGAACTGGACTTCGGGAAAATACTGGAAATTTTGGGAATTTGAGGAAGAGATTATTGTTTTGTGCTATATGCAGGATAGTTGCATTATGTTAGGTGAAATTAAGAGCTGCTATTGTTTTTATTCAGATATGAAGTGTTGCTTAAGGAGATGTATTTGAATGTGAAGTTGAAAAAGGCTGGGTTCTGACAATTACTCCAGATATGTCAGCTTCACTGGATTAAGAAATTCCTAGAAGACTAGTAATGTGCTCTACTGAGTATGATAAGGTTGGTCATGGAAGCATGACCTTGGCTACTGTGTATTGCTCCTGATCCATTCTTTGCTGTCACATCTCTCCTGTTCTGTTTCCAGGCCACCATGAATTGAGAAGCTTTACTCCACTATGCTCTTCCTGAGGTTTCTACCTTGGAGCTGTTTGACCATGGACTGAATCCACTGAATACTGAGCTAAATAAAACTTTCCTTTTTTTAAGTTTTATGTGTTGATTACGTGACTAGCAAAGGGAAATATTACTAATGCAACTACTTATTGAGGTGACTGCCCTTCCAGATACCTTCCCAAAAGAGTTAAAAATATATATTAGAGTGATATGTGCATCCTCATTTTTAAAGCAGCACTATTCATAATAGCTAAACCTTGGAAGCAGCCTATATGTTCTTTAAAAGGTAAAGAAATTGTGGTATTTATACACAATGGAGTACTACTCTGCCACAAAGAATGATAAAATTGAGTTATTTTAGGAAGATGGATGTACCTTGAAAATACAATGTTAAGTGAAATAAATACGACACACAGGTGTAAACATCACGTAGTTTCTCTTATATGAAAAACCCGAAATATAAATGAAATGCAAAATAAAAGCTAGATAATAGGAAATAGCAAGATAGATCTTTTGGACGTGAAGGATATTGAGAAATGGGGCCTGTTAAAAGGTCAAAAAAAATTAAGATGAGTTTTGAACACGTGTGTTCATCTCAGATGCCCATTTTGGATTGGGTCTTCAAATTTGAGGGTTCTTTTTTTTTCAATCTTTATATATTCTAGTTATTAGTTCTTTATCTGAGAGACAACTGCCTAAAAATTTTGCCCACTCTGTGGGTTGTCTCTTCACTCAGTTGGCAGTTGCTTTGGCTGTGCAAAAGCTTTTAAATACATGATATACCAGTTGGTGGTTCTTTGAGGTATTTCCCATGAAATCGGGGTTTTGTTCATGCAAGCTTTACTTACACTTACGTCTTCAAGAGTTCTATCTATTCTCTATTCCAGAAGATTTAGTGTTTCTGTTTTAATACTTAGATCTTTGGTCTATTTGATTTAAGTTCAGTGCATGTGAGAGACATGGGTGTAGTTTTAGTCTTCAGCATGTGAAAAGTCACTTTTTCCAGCCCTGTTTAATAAAGAGGCTATCTTTCTTCCAGTGCAGCTGCTTGGCCTCATTGTCAACGATAAGGTGGCTGAGTGTATTTGGAGTTGCTTCTTTATCTTCTCATCTGTACTGGTGATCTGGACTCAACTGGTCCTTGGGTCAGTTTTTCTGCCAGTATCATGCTCTTTTTATCACAGTGTCTTTGTAGTATAATTTCAAGGCAGGGATTGTGATGTCCCTTGCCTCTCTTTTGTTGTTTAGGACAGTTTTTGTTATTCTAGGTCTCTTCTGGCCCCAAATGAATTTAAGGAATGCTTTCTCTAGGATTCTGAAGTATGCTAATGGTATTGTAATTGGAATTGCATTAAATCTGTATAGAAAATTGGAAATATGGCCATTATTACTATGTTCATTCTTCCTAACCACAAGCAAGGGATATCTTTCCATTTTCTGATATCCTCTTCTATCTCCCTTTTTAGAATATTGTAACTTTCAATGAAGAGATATTTTATTTCCTTTGTTAGATTGATTCCTAAATATTTTTTTTGATGCTATAGTGAAGAGTGTTGGTTCCCTAATTTCTCTCTCAGTGTATTTGTTGTTTGTGTACAAGTATGATATTTACTATTGAGTATTGACTTTGTATTGAGCTCTGCTATGGAATTTTGTTATTAAGTCTACAAGTTTTTTGATGGAGTTTTTGGGGTCTTCTATGTAGAGTAGCATGCCATCTTCAAATAATGATAATGTGACTTTTGCCTTCCTTATCCTTATTTTCTTCATTTCTTTTTCTTGTCTAATTTCTCTCACTAATGTTTCCAGAACTATATTAAATAGGAGTGGTGATAATGGACAACCTTGTTTTGTTTTCATTTTAGAGTGAAAGTTTTCAATGTTTGAACCATTTAGTATGATGTTGGCTATTGGTTTGTCTTAGATGGTTTTTATCAGATTTAGATAAAGACCATCTGGGATTCTTATTTTCTGTAGGTTTTTTTTTTTTTATCATGAATTGGTGTTGTACTTTGTCAAAAGCTTTTTATGCATCTATTGAGATGATAATGTGGTTTTTCTCTCTGGCTGTGTTGATATGATATATTACATTTATTTATGTGCATATGTTGAACAATGAAATCCCTGAAATTAATCCTACTTTGTCATGGTGAATAATCTTCTTGATGATTTGTTGAATTCTGTTTGCCAAAAACTAATGGAGGATTTTTGTATCTATGTTCATTAGAGAGATTGTCCTGTAGTTCTCTTTTTCGGTTGGATCCTTCTCTGGTTTTGGTATCCAGGTAATACTTCCTTCCAGGAATGACTTTGAGAGTATTGCTTCCCTTTCAATTTCATTAAAGAGTTTCATTATTATTGGCATTAGATCTTCTCTAAATTTCTGGTGGAATTCAGCTGTGAATCTATCAGCACCTGGGCTTTTTTGTTGGTAAATTTTTAATTACATTTTGAATTTCATTGACTAATTTGGGTTATTTAGAATTTTATATCTTCTTGATTCAGTCTTGGTAATTCATATGTATCTAAGAATCTGTGCATTTCTTCTGTGCTTTCCATCATATTAGAGTATAGGTTCTCAAAGTAGGTATTGATTATCTTCTGGATTTCCACAGCATCCACTGTGATTTACCCATTTTTCTTCTTCATTGTATAAATTTGTGCCTTTTCTTCCCTCTTTTTATAACAATGGCTAAGGGTTCATTAATTTTATTTAGTCTTTCAAAGAACACACTCTTCCATTAATTGATTCTTTGTATCATTTTCTTAGTCTTGATTGCATTAATTTCTGCCTTTAGTTCTATAATATCCTCCCTCATATGAGCTTTGGGTGTGATTTGTTCTATTTCTAGAAGTTTGAGGTTCAACATTAGGTTGTTTATTTGAACTTGCTCTCTTTTCATGATGTGAAAATCCACTGCTATAAATATCCCTCTTATGACTGCTTACATGTATCCCATAAATTCTGGTATACTGTATTAGCATTATCATTTAATTGTAGATAGAGTTTAATTCCTCATTTATTTCATCTGTGACACACTGATTGTTAAGAAAGCATTATTTAATTTCCAGGTGTTAATGTTTTTTTGCCATTGATTTCCAATTTCATTTCACTTTGGTCAGATAATCTGCATGGGATAATTTCAATTCCTTTACATTTCCTTAAGCATTTTCTATGAGCTACTATGTGGTCTATTTTAGAGGATGAACCATGTGCAGCTGAAAAGTATGTGTATTCTTATGTTGTGGGTGGAGCATTCTGTAGGCATCTACTAAGTCCATTTGTTCTCAGATTTGATTTATTTCTGATATTTCTTTGTTGATTTTTTTATCTAATTGACAGTGGGGTATTGAGGTTCCCCTATCACAACCGTGTTACTGCTTATTTGATTTTTCATGGCCATTAATATTTGTTTTATATAGTTGGGTGAACCAGTATTTGTTGCCTATATATTTCTGATTGTGATCTCTTCCTTTTGGAGTTCCTCCCTAACAAACATGTAGTGAAATTCTTTGTCTCTTTTGATCAGTCTTGACTTGAAATTTACATTGTTTGCAACTACAATAGCTACCCTTTCTTTTTTCTGGGTTCCTGTCACAGAAAGTATTGTTTTCCATCCTTTGAGTTTGAGCATATGAATTTCTTTTTGAGTTAGATGTTTTTCTATTATGCAGCATAATGTTGGATCTTTCTTCTTGATCAATTCTGCCAGTCTGTTTCTTTTGATTGGTCATTTGAGATCATTTACATTGATGGTTTTAACTGATATGTATTGGCTAATCCTTCTCATATTATTTTCCTATTGATGGTACCCTGTCTTTCCCCTCTATTTATTTGATTGCTCTGCTTAGTTGTTTCTTTCTATTGGTGTTCTTGTAATTATGTTGTGGGTGGAGCATTCTGTAGGCCACTGCTTTGGTGGCCTTGATTTTCTTCAGTTGATCTTTGTTATGGAAGTATTTCATTTCTCCATTAATTTTGAAATATAGTGTTGCAGGGTACAGTAACCTGGGTTGGAGGTTGTTTTATTTTAGGACTTTAAATACTTCACTCCATCTCTCCTTGACTTGATGTTTTATGTTGAAAAGTCTGCTGTAATTCTAATGGGTTTTCCATTATATGTGATCTGTTTCTTTTCTCTAACTGATTTTAATATTCTGTTCTTGTGCTGAATTTCTGGAATCTTGATTATTATATGCCTGGCTGCAGATTTATTTTGATCATGGCTCTTTGGAGTTCTATATGCCTCACTTATTTGTGTGTCAAATTCTTTATCCATGTTTGGGAAGTTTTCTGCCATTACTTCCTTCCAATGACCCACCTCTTCCTACCACAGTACATATCCTAGTAGCAAGTCTATTACAAGCCTCCATAATCCGATCACTTTCCAAATAATTGTAGAACAACAACCATCTGCACTCATGAAAAACACGTTTCTATGTTTTCTTTCATTGGTAATATGGATGAGCCTTAGTTAGATTGATTTAAAATTTATTTTTGCAGGACAGATTATATACATAATGTACACCATATGCAGCTCGGATCAGTAATATCAACATATGAATTGGGTACTGGAGAAATGCAACTAACAGTTATATTTTCAGATTTTCACTAGTGTACAGGCAATGATTTGCTTTTGTACTAATCTGTTTTCTATCCAATGACATCAGCTTAGAAAATTGCTGCAATTTTAAAAATCAGTGCTTTTTAATAATATATTATCTTTCCCACAAATAACAGATATTATTTTTCTTGCCTAAATTCTGGTACCTCAAGTTAATTGGTGAAGTAACAGATACTAGCCCAACTATCCTAAAATTTTAAAGAGGTACTTGAGAAAATATATGTTTTGTGGCACATTTTAAAGAGTAGAAACGTAATGTGTATGTATAAATATGTAAATATAATTTATAGATATATGCATATATATGTGCATATACAATATTAAAAAAGAACATATGTATTTATTAATAAATTGGTTATATATATAATTTTTTTAATGTGGGTACCAGGAGTCAACCTCAGGACCTCGCACTTGCCAGCATGCACTTGTGCTGCTGAGCAATATCACTGGCACTTTTTTTCCTTTATGTGGGTACTGGGAGTTGAACTCAGGTCCTCACGCTTGACAGGAAGGCACTTATGCCATTGAGCTATCTCACCAGCCCAGTAAATTGGTTGTAATATCTATGTAATAATATACACATGTTTATGTACATAGCTATGTAACTATATGTGTATATATACATATATTACTGTTTACACATCTTAAATATATAGCTGCAATAGTATCTTCTTCCTTGGATTATTGTTCTAAACTCCAGCCTCTCTTCCCAAGGGAAGGAATCACTTGGTAAAAAAACAAAATGGAAGTAGCTTTTATTGTGTTTGTGTAATATATCAGGTAGGTAAAGACTTATTATCATTTAATATTCAATGGATAAATTTTTCCTTTGAGTTATTTGAGCTACATTGTTTCAAGTTTTCATATTTTAGAAGTTTTTCCAAGGAACAAAAATGTAAAAAGGTTTTTCTTATTTTAGTAAATTATAATTCATACTGATACAGGAGAAATATAACTCCCAAAAATACTACATATCAGATATGTTGAATTCTTTTTTCCCTGAAATTGAAAAATGAATTTGAAGGAACAACAGAGGTTAAGATTAGGAACAATTTATTATGAGATAGTTCCTGAGAGACAGGAGGCATTCCAAAACTGGTTTGCCACCAAGACCAATTGTCTCATAATGTTTTATAGAGTAAAATCACAAGATAGGTGCAAAATCATGAGGTGCGTACAATGTGGGTCAAATTGTAATCAACCAATAAGATTACAAGTATAGCTGCTTATCTAATATTAATCCAACGGAGAGACAGGTCAGGTAGTAAGGGTACATAGAAAGATCAAAAACATTTTTGGGAAGGGATGGGTCCAGATGCTCTGGTCATCCAACTGAATGACTGATGTTTATCTGGACTTTACTGGACCAGACAATACCAAGTATAGTATAATTCCAAACTGCTGCTTGTCCCTTAAGGAGACATGTAGGTCTGGTCATTACATCTTTATATTGATGCCTTGTCTTTTTTAGATGTGCCTCCAGCCACAATTCTGATGTTTTTATATTTTGCTAATTTCCTTGAGAGCTCTGTCACTTTCTGATTGTATATTAATTTCTATCTAACTTAGCTGCCTATAATAATACTTTCCAACAACTACCACCTCTCTTATATTGTTATGAATCTAAAAATATAGGGTATCACTAACTTTATTTTCTCTAGTTTTCTATTTCATTATGATAACTATTGTTTCATCATTATTCATGATTACTGATCAATTATTCCAAATTATACTAATAAGGACTATAGAGTAAAAAAAGAAAGCAGGGGTGGGTTGAATCACTTAGAAGCATAATGAAGTTGTGGAATAAATTACCATTCTTCCATTTTCTTAATGTTTTATTGAAAATATTGCATCTTCAACAAGATGTTAGAAAAGATAGACATATCTGTGGTTTCCCTTTAGTTTCATTGAACTGAAGATTTAAAGGTTTTATTTGTCACTCATGATTTCAAAGAGAATAAATTTGGTTTCCCGTAAGTATCAAACTAATTTAATCAGAAGATAAATGCAAAAAAAAGAGGCAGTGTGGTCTTTAAAATTATTGTGAAATTTGTAATATTAATGAAATTTTAGACTGTGTCTTCACACATGATATATTAATATTTTTTTAAACTTTAAGATTCAGTTGACTGAGCAATCTTTCCAAAGACATATAGGAAGTAATCACCTAATTCTCACCCAGTTAGTCAAAGGGAAGGGCTTCACACCATCGTTTGGAAGAATTTAGACCATTCCATATTATTAAAGGTCTGCATAACCATACACATTTTGTTGTTGTTTGTGCATGTAGTACACTGAATAAATCACATACACAATGTTTAAAAATAGGTACTAATAAAAATAAAAAAATTATTAAAACCATACAGTTTCATATTATTCAGTAGGTGAATGGAAAATATAAAATAACCAGTAGGCTAAAATTTGTTGTGAAGTTGCCATCTGAAAGCTCTGCCTAAGCTCTCTTCTTAAGAGTGTACTTTCATTACAGGCTATTGCTATATATGGCTCTGCCCTCTTGCAGCTCTTCCAAGTGTACTATCATCACTTATAAAAGTTATTCCTATTTAGAATATATTGTGCTTATCCCTCAGTGGACATGCTTGCTAAAAATTACTAATTTTTGATTGAGTCCCATTCAGTGGAACTTCTTGCAAGTCTTTTTGGGGCAGATCCAAGATCCAAGATCACAACTCAAGATAGAGTATAACCAGGCTGACTCCTGACTTTCTGGTAAAAGTATCTTATTTGTTCCATCCGCTTCTCATTTGGATGTTCTAATATATTTGGATGAGAAAATATGCACATTATTTATTAAAGTGTTGATATAATTTATGATATGAGTCACTAAAATAAAGCCATAGCTCTGTTAGAATTATGTGATAAGTATTGCTTTTAAATGAAAGTTAAAATATTTTATTAAATGAGATATTAACTTTAGTTTCACAAGGAGAAGATACTCCTCTACCCACTTTTTCAAGATTGTCAATTATTTTCAACCAAAATTTATAAATTACTGTTTATTATAATTTAAAAATAGGGGGCCGGTGAGATGGCTCAGCGGCTTAAGCGCCTGCCCTGCAAGTGCGAGGGCCCGAGTTCGACTCCCGGAACCCACATACGAAAAAGGGGCCGGTGATATCGCTCAGCGGCACGGGCGCCTGCTGGCGCACGAGGTCCTGTGGTCGACCCCCCGGTACCCACAAAAAAAAAATAAATAAATAAATAAAAATATATGCTAAGAAACAGTTCTGAGTTCTATTCAGAATTAGTTGTCATATATTCAATTTAAACAGAAATTCTGTGAAATGAAGCTTCATAGAAACCAATAAAAATAATTTCAAATATAAATGAGCACATGAGTAAGATAGGTATTTCCAATATACTATTTTTTCAATTATCAGACATAAATTTAAAATGTTTATGAGATAAAATTCTATATGTAAGTGATATGTTCTATTATAGTTTAAAAAATAAATAAAAACAAAACAAAATAACACAAAACATCTGCACAAAATCTTTACCAATTACAGATAACGTCAGCTTCAGCCACTGTTAGGTTGAATGTAGTCCCAGCCTGAATCAGAAATTTTTCTAGTAGTATGTTTTAGCTAACACATAGATGTTCACTCAATCTTCCCATCACTCACTGGTGGTTTGGGAATGAGAAGAGAAATTCATTTGAGGGCCAACTCTGAGAGATTCCAGAAGCAAAAATGAATGTTATAGGTCTAAGTTTTATTGCAATTTCTGACTTATTTTATAGGTACCAAAATAGAATGAGGTGCCCAAATCATATGTTTGATTTGGAAGAGATCGTCTTCATGATAATGAAAACTTGAATGAAATGCAGGGGCTTTGGTCAGATGCAATCAAACAAGATGGTGTTATGGAAGCTGGAATGACACTGAATTTTATCAGACAGCACCAAAATACTTGGTGACCGGTCACCATGGAACTAAAATTCAGATTTTGGTAAACAGAATGAAAAGTGTTCTGTGGTTAATATTCATTGATTTCTACAAGTTAGTATTAGAAAAAATTCACAGATATTTGAATGGCATGGCACTAGAAATGAATGGAAAAAGATAAATTTCATATTGTGTGGATTGTAATTATTGTAAAGGTATAAACTTGCATGATTACATAAAAAAAGAAGCAAGAATGTAACACATATTCAGTAATGTCTTGTAAAATCTCATGTGGTGGCTTAATGTAAAAATAAAACTTGGGGCCGGTGAGACGGCTCAGCGGCTTAAGCGCCTGCCTTGCAAGCGCGAAGGCCCGAGTTCGACTCCCGGATCCCACATACGAAAAAGGGGCCGGTGATATCGCTCAGCGGCACGGGTGCCTGTTGGCGCGCGAGGTCCTGAGGTCGTCCCCCCGGTACCCACAAAAAAAAATAAAATAAAATAAAACTGATACTGTAACGTCCTATTTTTCCCAATGATTCACAGGTAGCTTCCATTAAGATAGATAGTAAAGTAATAAAGAAATAAAGCATTCTTGAAATTATTTCCTCAAAAAACAACTTTGGGAATTTTCAGAGGACTCTTGAGATTAACTGGATACAAATATATCAATACCCTGCTAAATATTAGTGAGAAATGCATTATCAAGTAAATTATTATTTTAGCTTTTACTTCTCCAATATGCCTAGTTGAAAATAAACATGTCACACTTTTCCCCAAGTGCTACTCAGGCAGTGAATTTGTTTCAGTACTGACTGTCCTGCCCAAGAGTCAGCCATGTGTCATTTCAACCAGTCATTTCTTGTTCTCATTGGATAGACTTGTGTATGTTTATTTGTGTTATATCAACTGTTCTTGCACACTTTTTTATGTAGAATATGTATTCGCCTTTGATATTTATTTCTAGTGCACTCTATTAAGTTCTGATTTTTTTTTACTAATTGGTGTTTATTTGTGAAAAATAACATAATTTTGTGCTAAAATCTATAAAAAGTTTTTTTTTAATGTGGGTACTGGGAGTCAAACTCAGGACCTTGCACATGCCAGGCAGGTGCTTACACCGCTGAGCCATCTCACCGGCCCCCCCCAAAAAAACTTTTATTGTAAGTACTTTTATAAGATATAATTTTTATACTTCTTTGGAACTTAGTGATATCATTTTACTATATAAAACAGACATGTTTGGTATGCTACAACTGAATAGGAATGAAGTGCCGAAAGACCTGCAAAAAAAAAGAAAAAAGAAAAACCTGGAAAAGGGAAAAATGTTAGCATATCAGAGAGGAAAAGTCTGTTATGAAGTGAAAAGACAAAAAAATTGTGTCCTATTTTTAACTATTCATAATGCAGTAATGATAGAATTTGAAAGAAGAACCCAAACTAAAAAAATTCCAATAATGGTCAGTGATTAAAATAATTTTATGGGTGGTGTTGACAGAGTTCACCAATGACTAATAAGCTATCAAAAGGGAAGAAATAAATATTATAAAATATTTATGCACCTGTGGACCAAACAATATGGAATTCTTTTGTGATTTATTTAAAACAAGAGGGTTCAAAAGGTCATTTACAATTTAGATTAGGCTGAATAACCAAATAATTGAAAAATATAGAATAGTAAAATGCCAACTAGGATGTCTATCATTAACATCTTCACTATTATATTTAGTGGGTAGACATTTTATTGAAATTAAACCACCCATAGAAAAAAAACTGAAAGACCCACATGACAGTGTGTTCGAAGAAAGACAATAATGCAAAAAGAATTCACAAAGAGACTGCACGCTACTGTCCAGATTGTAGCATTTCATTGTGTAATGAATATTTTAGGATATAACATAGGCAGAAAAGCCATGGAATAAATTTGATAAAATTGTCATTTGATATCTCTACTTATATTATTTTATAAAAACTAACAAAAAATGCAATTTTGGTCATATTGTGTTTAAATAATTGGACTAGTACGTGGATAACCAGTACCATTTTTCAGACAAGAAATGAACTGAGAACACAAGAAAAATATTCTCCATACCTTATGACCACTCCTCCCAGAGAATAGATACAGGGCCAAATCAAGGAATTGCCATCATAATCTTCTCTTTGGCTTTCAGATGTCCACTGGAGACCATCGATGTACCTGTCCAGTAGACGTTTTGAATAGTAGAAGAACTAAAATAGTGGTGTCTCATGTTACCCTTTCAAAATGTTATTGGAATGTTGGAGTCATCTAATTCAGTTTCCATAATTTCATATCAAAAGAGTGAGGTGGTAAAATATTAGATTTGGTTGTTTTTCTTTCTTTCTTCTTCTTTTCTTTCTTTCCCTTTTTTTTTTTTTTTTTTTGGTTCATAAGTTCTTTTCACCATGAAAAACCCACATGCAGCTTTTATGCAGATATGACATATGACGAATGACACCTTACCTTGAGATCCTGTAATTTTACCTTGGAATTGAAATGAATTTAGATTTAGGTAACTTGAGAAAAAGTTTCTATATATAAGGAAAAAAAATAAGCAAAGATTTAATTGAACAAAAAAAGGTCACAGTATGAGATGGGCCTTTAGTGATGGCCTAACATTATTGGCTCTATTCTGCAGTGTTTGGAGCCATGAATCTAGTTCCAGCAGCAGACATGTAAGAGGCAGTGGTGCCCATCTCTATGAGAGAGAGAAAGTCATAGAATGTCTTTCTTTCATCATTCTCTCTTTGTCATAACATGCCCATAATATATATCTTCCAGAAAATATTATACTTATGATGGAGAAGGTACTTTGGTTTACATAAGTATTAATTTGGGGGATTATTTTCTATTTCAATTTTAAAATGATATCAAATTATTTATAGACTTCAAGAACTATGCATTTTAGAAGCAGTTTAAGTTTTACTTAACTAAAAGAGTAAATTATTAATGTATTTAGGCCTCAGGTAATCATTTGCTCATCATTAGACTGTCTTCATGGCAGCACTGCAGGTTTGTGACAATCCATTATCAGTTAAGGTCACAAACACTGGTTTCAGGCTTCCCAGTGCTGTGTAGCAGATGCTGTCAATATTCCTTCCACAGTGTTTCTGTATGTAATAGTCCCATGTTCCCTGATCAAGTTTCAAACTGCCAGGTTTGCAACTATTTGTCCAAGGGCCTTCTCTGACCTCCAGAGACAACACTGCCAGAGGACACAAGTACAGTAGAAATTGCAAAATTAACAATCTCCAGGAAGAGCCTTCAACCAGTGATCAATTTTATTTGAGAAGGATTAATCATAAGCAATATCTCTACATTATACACCTGAGAGCCACATCTGGATTAAGGTTCAATAGTTTGGAGTGGTTATTTAAAGTAGAAACGATTTGGCTCCATTTCTTTTCTTCTTTTGGAAGAATTGGAAGGAATTCCCAGTCCACGGCAAGAAAAACAAACCATTTGTGCTTGAATCCATATCTCAGATTTTGCTTCCTGATAATTTAAATAGTGCCACCTGCAGTCACTTAAACAGACACATTTTATGGCAAAATACTCCAAATTTTATTTATCACATTATTCACTGTGTGTGATGGATTCAACAATACTACCACTGTCCACCCCAATTCACTTTAATTTTTAGTATGGTTGATATTAGACAGAAAAACCTGTAGCTCATTAACAAATTGTTCAACTTTAATTACAAATAAATTCTATGCAAGGTTTCATGACAAAAATGTGATTCAAAATAATGCAAGCAAAATGTGAATTCTACTTGTTTTCTTTGTTTTTATTATATACATATTTATGTGCAAATGATTAACACGTACATCACATTACTTTGTGATATATGGCTTTTTTGCACATAAATATTTACAAAATTATAGAGTGTGATGTAAATATTTGTGTTGAAATTTGCTTTTTCTAAGGAAAAACAGATATAAAGAGAAAGTAAAATAGTTAAAATATACAAAATAATTTTAGACAAAACAATTTTTATGGAGTCATTGAGATAAAATTGCATATATGATTTTAATACTTTTGATTTTAGTGAATTAGAGAAAATCATATAAACTCTAATTCTAGTCACTTAATCTTTAACATAATAGAAGTTAATATTTAGGGCTAAAGGAAAGATTAAAAAAAAAGTTTAATAAAAAAAACATATTTCCTAATCCAAAGCAATCTTTATGTCAGCTACTCTACTATTACTAATGCTAAGATTAGTGGTACTAAATAACTATTACAATTATTATCATTAGTATTATGATAAAGTAGCACAAAATTGTATTTGAAAATAGATAATACATAGTAAATTTTATATAAGACTTTACAAACTTTATTGAAGTGAATCTCAACATGAGTCAATTCAATATAAATCAATTCATGAAAGAAAAGAATAGCTCATAAAATTTAGTTGTTTACTTTTCAGAATGCCAAGTGTTTCAATGCTTCATTCTTATAAAATGGGATCATACTTTTGCTTTATAAAGAGTTAAACTTTAAAAAACTAGAAAATACAGCACAAAAATTAATGTAGAATTTAAAAAGTTTATAGAGTGCCATGTAAATGTTTCAATACATTGGATAATATTTATTTTTTAATTAAATTTATTGGTGCAAATTAGGTATGCATAAAGATTATATACATTAGGGAGAGTTTGTACCTGTACATGATATATCTTAATTCCTCTTTTTTTCCCATTCCCTTCCCCTCCCTTCAACCCTTCTAGTCCTTATTTTCAAAAGCTTTGTTTCCATTTTATCCTTCTTTTTCTCACTTTTTTTCTTTTCTAAATCATGTTAAACACAAATATTTCCTCAAGCATTTAACATTTCTTTATGGAAATGCACCAGAAACATTTATTGTAAAAGTAGGTATAGGAAATTAATATAGAATTCTTTACCATACAAATATAAGCTATGAGGTCTGCATTCATTGAAAAAAAAATTTGACATTTCAGAATTTGTGGCAAAATGTAAAGAGCAGTTGCTACCATGCTAAAAAAAAATGGTACAAAACAAACTTGTTTTAGACTCCATGAAGAAAAGGAATTGGATGGCAAATCAACTTCTTGAAATACGAGGAAACAATTAGTCACTGAATGTACAGAGATGGAGATTTGCTGACCTATAATAGAAGCCACTGGAGCCAGAGGCTAGTAGGAATATATAAACAACGATTTTATTAAGTTGCTGTAAGCTGAATGTGAAATGACTTTAGTGTGAGAAAGTCCTGGGGATTGTAGTCTTAGGTCTCATGATATACATTTACAGCCATGGGGAGGGAACTTCACCACACACAGTGTAAAATTACTGGGAGGTCACAGGAAGAAGCAGAGCATAGTAACAGAAAGGACTAAGGCAGGTTTTGCATTAGCAAGTTCTCATGGTAGGATTTAATTCCTTGTTTGAATAGTTGTGTAAGCTGCAAGAAAGTGAAAGTTACTGCGCTAAAGACTGGTGGGGTAGAAGTGCAGCTAATCTGTGTATTTGGGTATTCGGCCAGGTGTAGGGCCTTTCCTGATGTGTACTAACTGATAGTTAAATATAACAAGGTCATAGAATCAAAGTTCATTGTACAAAATCAAATGTTTTCCTATATCCTGGCAATGAACAATCAATATCAGAGACTGAAAATTATATAGCACAATAGATTCTAATATAATGAGGCATTTAGCTACCTATGCAACACATATAATGTCTGTATATGGAAAACTACAAAATAATGGTGAAAGCAAAAATGAATGTCTAGATAAATGAAGAACTACCTCTTTTCATGCATTAAAAAAACTGAATATTTAATTCAATTATTCTCATCTTCATCTGTATATCTAATAGTGTTTAAATAAGGTCCCAACATATTTACATAGATACTAAAAAAAAAATCTAAAAAGGCAGTGTATAATCAAAAGACCTAGAAGCCTACCCAATACTAAAAAAAGAAGAAGAAATTTGTATGATTTTAAAATTGGGGCTGTAGCACAGTGTATGGCACTTACTAACATGTGCAAGGCCCTCAATTTTATCCCCAACTCTACAAAAACAAACACACACAAGAAAAAGAAATATAGAAAACAAAAAGATGATACTTAGCTAATATTAGACAAAAGTACAAAGAGGAATGAGTGGATAGATGATAGTAAGGTTGCTCTCACCAAGTAGTTCTGGAAAAATCTTGATTTTGATATGCAAGAAAGTGAAACTGCATAAAGTTTAAATGAAAATAGTGTCATTGGCTTAAATGTAAAGTACAAAATTGTAAAGTTTCTAGAAAAATATTGTACGAGAAATCTATGTAACCAAGCGATTGGTGGTGAGTTTTACATACAATATCAAAAAGTACATTGTAAATGAGAAAATGATAAATTACATTTTACTAAAATTAAATTGCTTTCTCGGCTTGAATCGCTCTAAGATTATGATAAATTTCTGGCTACTTGTGAGAAAATAGTAATTACAAATCACTTATTGGAAAATGTTCTACTATCCAGAATAAAAATAAGAGCATTCAAATGTCAAAAATAAACAACAAATAGATTAAAACATTTAAAAGTCTCAACAGACATCAATGAGTGAAGATAAACATGTGGTAAATAAGCACATGAAAAGATGTTCAATATTATGTCTCTTTAGAGAAATGAAAATACAGCAATGACAGATGTTGTCTTAGTGTCTAAAACTTAAAACAAACTTTAAGAATCTACAAATCTAGTTACTGAAATTGATGTGAAACAACAGGAACTGTCATGTTTTCCCCTGTGTGATTGCAAAGTAGCACAATCATTTCAAAAGACGTCTTGGCAAAATCTTACTAAGCTAAAATCATTTCATCTTACTATTCAGGAATTACGCTTCTCATTATTTATACAAATGATTTAATACAAAAGATATATTTAGTTTAAAATACTTATATAATCATTAAATAAAATTTAAAACTTTTGTATGCACAAATTCTGAAAGCCCACACATAGGTATATTTTTAAGTGATAAAAATAAACGAGAAATCAGTCCATGTGAAAACAATAATGAAATCTGAATCCTCATTGCTAAGTGAAAGAAAGCAGTCTGAATATACTGAACAATTTAATTTATACGAAACTGTAAAAAAGAAAATGATAGAAAATATAAACAGACCAAAAGTTTTTAGAGATTTAGAGAAAGGGAAGGTTTGAACACTTATAGGTGAAGGTGAATTATTTCTATGATTAATAATGTTACTACATAATCCATGCCCTTTGTCAAAACTCATAAAACTTCATAGCACAATGTTTGTGTATAAAAATTTTAAATATCATTAGGAAATTTAGATATCCCAGGATCAAATGGAGACCATCAAGCGACACCAAACTATGTTTCAGATATATAAAGTAACCTCAGTGAAGAGAATGGGACAAATTATTAAACTAAGTAACCTTGTAAATGATTGAAGAACTTAAGACTAAGTGCCCCAGCTGGTAATGTGCTCTCCATAGGGCTCCAACTATTTAACAATTCTGAAACCACTTTACATGTTTGGGGATTGAACTACATAAATGTATGACAAATGGTAGGAGGGTATTTTCTCATTGAATTTGGAGTTATGGAGAAACAAGAATGGAAGAAAATAATGATACATTTGGCAATGAATTAGAGTTTAAAACATAAGTATGACTCATGTTTAGATTAATGTAAAATATATATTTATGGGAATGTTTATAGATATGGATATATACTCAAATTAATATACAGACACACCCTCTCTTACTCTTTTAGGTGGTAGAACCTGTAAGGGAGTAACATGAAATAGTAAAACCACATTTATCTGGAAGTATGAGTTTCTAACTGTTCTCTAGTAAAATAAACCAGATCTTCAGGACTAAATAATTAATTCTAAAGCTGGATCAGAGAAGAATCAAGATGACTCTGGTGCATCTTATTGGAACAGTAAATAGGGAAGAATTCAGGGGAAAAACAATGAATTTAAATGAAATGTTATGTCAAAGGAACACAGGAACTAATTTAAAAACTCATGGTAAGCAAAGGTGAAGCAACATGAACACTGAAATAACATTATTCAATCATGAGGTATCAGTATATAGTGATATATATATATTTTTTTTTTGACAGGTTCTCATGATGTAGTTCAGGCTGGCTTTGAACTCACTATGTAACCCAGGTGATCCTCCTGCCTCAGCCTCCCAAGTGCTGGGATTACAGGTGTGTGCGACTACACCTGGGTTTATTTCTTTGTTTTTTTTAATATAAATAACTAATTGAATAAATAGAAGAAAAGAAATCCCCAGTGGAAAGAAATCCAAACATTGTTTTAGATATTTCATCCTCCAGGAAACAGAGCATAACTCTCTTTCTTCAGTGCAAGCTGAGCACTTTCTTCAGAGCAATGTGTGGCTTGGAGAAATAAAAGAACTGTACAATGCAGGAACTGAACAAACCCTCATTCACTGAAATCATTAATATAAATATCAACAATCATTACATGAAATTTTCATACCATGGGATGAAAATAGAAATTTACCTCCTTGGTATTTTTTTCAAATACCCATAATCCCAGCCTAATCATGAGAATTACATTGGAAGAACCCCTTCCAAGTGATATTTTTCAAATTACCAGAACGCTGTTCCTCAAAATTGTCAAGGTTATAATAAAAAGGATGTCCTGATAAACCATTACAGTTTGCAACTAAATGTAATATACTTAAAGCTTCTTGACAAGTAAGTGGTACCTAGGAAAATCTTTTGGAACAGAAAAAGGACATAAGAAATAAAGTATGGACTTTAGTTTAACTAGGTACCACTATTGGCTCATTAATTGTAACAAATGTACTGTGATAATTTAAGACATTAATTCTAGAGGAAACCAGGTAGGTGTTATATAAGAATTCTATTGTCTTCACAAATTATCCATAAATCTAAGCCTACGAGAAATTTTTAGGGTTAAAACAATAAGATACATAAAACAGACATATTAGCCATTCTAAAAGAACTCTGGGTAAACAAAATTGGATCATATAAATAATGCAGCATTTGATGTTAAACTGAAATAGGAATTGAACTAATGAGTGCATGCTAATATGAATAAATGAATGAATATATAAACAAATAAGAAAAGTGGTAAATTTTTCTTCCAGAAGTCACACACACACACACAAACACACATATCTCTTTCAGCAAGTGGAATTTAATTACCCTTCAAGATGTCCTTAGGTTGGGCTTTACAAACTAACTTGCTTTACAAACTAACTAACACACACACACAAACACACATATCTCTTTCAGCAAGTGGAATTTAATTACCCTTCAAGATGTCCTTAGGTTGGGCTTTACAAACTAACTTGCTTCCAAAAAACAGAAGCTGAAAGTAGTAATGTTCACAGTGTATAAATTTGTCAAATACTATATTAAATGCTCAATACCACAACAATATCACATATCCCCTGTTATATTGTGATAAGAAGTATTCTGTGTGATATTCTTTCTACACGCTCATAATTCTAATCTACTAATGAAAAAAAATTTCAGAAAATTCTAGTTTGGATTCTCTCTACAAAACACTTGACTTCTAAGGATTGTCAAGATCATAGAAATCTAGCAAATATTAAGAAGTTTTTGCAGATATGAGGAGACTGGGAGAGATAACAAGTAAGTGTGAATTTGAAACTGGAACAGAAAGAATGTTAATAGAAAGTCTACTGAAACCTAAATAATATTTGTGTTTAGTTAATATCAATGCACCAGTACCAGGTTTTTAATTTTTCAATTGTCCGAAGGCACTATAAGGCAATGATAATGGGGCAAACTGCATGAGGAATTTATAGGAACTCTTTGTAGTGTGTTGCAAAGCTTTCTAAGGTTCAAAATTATTTCAAAAGTAAAAATTTAATGGGTTTTTATTTGGGGGGCAGGGTATGGTTTTTAGTTTGTTTGTTTTTGAGACAGAGCTTAAGTTGCTAAATTGGCCACATGGCACTAAAACTTTTGATTGTCCTGCCTCAGCCTGCCAGAGTACTGGAATTACAAATGTATACAAACATGCCTGGTTATTTCATAAACAGCACTGATAAAACTATGAGCCAGGTTGTAATCATGATGGAATACACTGCTTTTCCATTTTCCCATCTAGAATCATCTCTGTCTCAGACTTCTAACAGTGGCCAGTTTGTGATTGCTTGGTAGAATATGGAGAGTACGGAAGTAACAATATGCCAGCGAGTGACCTAGGCTATACAGAGCCTGGTAGCTTTTTCAACATTTGAGATTAAAGGCCATGATTTAAGAAAGACCAAACAATGAAACAAAAAGAAAACTGAGATCCCTAACCAAGATAGCTTATCTTTCTAATGACAATCAACATATTCTTGCCTGCTATGTAGTCCTGGAACACCCAGCCTATGCCAAGTCACATCAGCTAATACCACGGGAAGAAGCTGTTTCTAATGGGCTTTGATTAAATCATTAAAATCTCCTGGAAATGCATGCTTGCTGATGTCGACATTAAAATTTGGGGAGTTTTTCTACTCAACAGTGTACATCTAAAACAAAATATGTTTCCAGAAATTGTGTCCTGCTGAAACAAAAATGTAAAATATGAAATAAACTTTAGAACATGAGTTATACAGAAAAGTTTCAGGGAGCTTGCTGGAGAAGGCAAGAAAGATGTGATCTTGTCCTATGATACAGGGGAAAAATGAAATAATATTTGCAATACTATAACTTGATATATTTTAGACATACATAATAGGATATAATTAACTCCTAGATACTACTTAGTACATTTTCAGGAAGAATGCAATAGGCACTAGCTGTGTTTTCTGAAGTTGGGATAAAATGTTAAAGATGCAGGGAAGAGCTAACATTAATTCTTCAGGTTTAGGTACATTTAAAGGAAACATAAACGAGTGGGAGCAAGTTCAAAAATAAATTTATTATTCTAGGTCTTTAAATAGTAGGTTATTAAAATAATAATTTGACTTCAGGAAAAAAGATCAAGGCCAGTATGACTTTAAATCCAATAAAATGTTCCTTATGAGTCAAATATATTAATGGCATACCTTTCCTAAAACCTTGGAAAGATTTAAGAACATACCTCATAAACACAGGCAGCTAGACAAAAGGGCTTCTAAACATCATAAAAGTGTGGTACAAGAGCAGCCCCAAATGTGACCTAAAATACACAAGGGCCTGCCTTGGGAAGAAATGTGGGCTTGAATTTTGTTTCACTGAGTTGAATATAAATTGCATACAGCAACTCACGGTTTTCAAAAGATTATTCTTCTTGTACTGAAACAGACAGAGAAAAGCTCAAAGTAAAAAATGGTCTCTGGTTCTTTTATTTCTATGAATATAACCCAAACTGAGAAAGTGGTTCAAAATCAAAAGCCCAGAGTATAAAACCAATTGCTACAGAAAATTAAAAGGGAACAGAACTGAGTGTTAAGCAGTTGGCAACATGTACCCAGATGGACTTCAGAATTCCTAGGAACCAATGAATTCCATGTGCCTCCTATATTCTCTTTTGAATGAGTGTCCATCCCACTCTTATCTCCATTATTTTATCTGAGTATATAAGAACAGCATTTTCTTTATACTAGACTCTTTTATTTTTTTAACATCAAGACTATACCTAAAAACCACCCTCATACCTGGATCTCTAGATACATGAAAATATGGTGTATTTTGAGTATGATAACTAGTGGGATAAATCCTCAGGTGGTCTTGTAGGGAGGGAAGACATTTTTCATGTCAGCATTATACAAATATTTGGGACTTCAGACAATGTTGTAGATTAAAGAGAACTAAAAATTCTTTGTCACTCTTTCAGAAATATTTAGTCTATTTCTCTACTTCCTTTGAAAAAGACTGGTTCTGTGACCATCCAGTGGAACAGAATGGAAACAACTCTACCAGTTTCAGGCCTATTTTTAAAATCTTCGACTCTTGGGCTGGTGAGATGGCTTAGTGGCATAAGCGCCTGCCTGGCAAGCGCGAGGGCCCGAGTTCGACTCCCGGAACCCACATACGAGAAAAGGGCCGGTGATATCGCTCAGCGGCATGGGTGCCTGCTGGCGCACGAGGTCCTGAGGTCGACCCCCCAGTACCCACAAAAAAAAAAAAAAAATCTTCGAATCTTTGAGTTTTGTCTATCTCTTCTCCTTAGAAATATAAACTTCCATGCTACTAAGGAAAAAACAAAAACAAAAATGAAAACTCATGTTGCCATGTAGACAAGAATGTAGATTCTAAACCAAAAGCACCAGCTGAGCTTCCAGACCACGACCAGTCATTAAGTTAACCATCTTAGAGTTCCATCTTCTAGTCCCAGTTAAGAAGACCTATATAGGGCCGGTGAGATGGCTCAGTGGCATAAGGGCCTGCCTGGCAAGCGCTAGGTCCTGAGTTTGACTCCCGGAACCCACATACAAAGAAAGGGCTGGTGATATTGCTTAGTGACACTGGCTCCTGCTGGTGCACAAGGTCCTGAGGTCAACCCCCAGTACCCACAAAAAAAAAAAAAGAAAAAAAAGACCTATATAGAATAGAGCTATGCTATTCCCACTGAGTACTGTACAAAGTGAAATATGTCAATGGAAAACCAATGTTGGTGTTTGAAAATTAACAATTCAGTAGTTTATATGCAACAGTTAATAATCAAAATAATACCCTTCAGCTCTTTTTAATTCATGAAAATTGCAACTAACTTAAGGTAGATTGTGATATATTCAGACAAAAATAACTTTCTGGAAGCAAATTTGCAAACAACATGTGTGACTGAAATATCTTGAATATTTGCTAAAATGTTACAAATATATTTTCTCCCTCTTTTTAAAATTGGTATATTTTATGTTAAAACAAATCACTCTCATTCAATATTTCAATAAAACAATATTCTGAATTTATTTTAGAATCTGAGTGTATCTATAAATGATGTCAACATTAAAAATAGAAATTGTCAACTATTCACATTTTGTTATCATTAAAATGTGGTGACAAAAATAACCATGGAATAAGCCATTACATAAGCATTTTCATTTCTTTCACAATTACCATTACTCAAACTTGATGGCATTATCTGACAGTTTACACACTTATTTATGTGACATTAATTAATATAATCAGTTTAGAAAGTTCTTTATTTTTACATATAGCATGCCATCTAGTGACAAAATGTGAATACAATAAATAAACTCAAATCATGAAAAAATTAAAGATAATATGAACTTATTATTCTAGTGTAGGAAGCAGAATATATTTATTTACTCATTGTTTATTAGAATTATTTTCAATGGAAATCACTTCAAATGTCATCACAGGTAAAATATTCCATGTGATATATGCAGTACACCCATGTCTTAAAATTTAAATCCACTACAAAGAGAACAACCTTATATGTAGTATACCCTGTCAAATAAATACACCAAAGGTAAATCTCCTTTCACTTATGTTTAATGTTCTGCTTTTTTATAAAATAGAGAATATTGTCTTATTCAGCAGTTAACAAAAACATCAAACACCTGTTATTTCTCAAATGGTAGATTAATTTCCCTAAAAATCCTTAATACATATAATGCATAAAGTATTCCAGGTATCAAAACATTATCTGCATCTATCTTATTTATTGAATTTCTGGATCATTCTATAAATCTGTATTAAGACAGAAATGTTATGGTTGGTCACTGATGACATGTGGCAGAAATAGTACTTGAAAAACAGATCTTTTCCAAAAATCAAAATTAAAATTAGCATGCTCAGCTCATATCAAATATAAAATACAGCATAAAGTTTGACATACAATTAGTAGCTAAGTTGTTTTTTACCATTTGAATTGTCTCACAAGCTTTTTAATCAAATGCTTGACCCTCTTTCAAATACAATATACAAAATATGTTTATTCCATATATGTTTCCCCTGACTTACTTCTTGGCAAAGAATTTATAAAGTTAGTCAACTTACAGAATTATTTGTAATAGCTTTTGTTTTCAAGATCTAGTAAAATTTTTGGAAACTTTCCCTAAAATAATCATTCCTTTAAACCTATGAAAGACTAATTAGAGACGTGATGTTAAGGAAATCTGACTTTGATTACTACCTATCTTCTCTGTCACTAGCTGGCTTCCTTTAATACTGTAGCCTATCTTTCCCCCTTTTTAAGCATTCTTGACACATTTTTCTGGACATATAAAATCTCCTTAAAAATTGTGTACTATATGAGAAGTCTGCTCTCATTATATATTTGTGTAAGGGAAAATATATTGAAATATACACATATAATGCTTTTACACCTTAATATTAAAATCATAATTTTATTCTTATTCTAAAAATTAATTGTGAGACTGATATGTTTTTTGAGCATGGCAAATAATAGACTATAATTACTTGATTTTTTAATATAAAATTAATTAAATAAAAATATTTTTTAGAAAACATTTTATGGAAAATAACTCATTGTTCTTTACATTTGTCGTATGAGAAGCCTAGGCCTAGAAGATCACAAGGTTTAACCTGTGGAAATTTTTAGCTAATTATAAGAAAAGAGATAGAACACTGTTTTGTCCCCATGGGTATATATAGGAGAAATTTACAAATATAAAAGGAAGAGTCAATGATGTAGCTGTCTCAATCTAGCTCACAGAGATGTCAAAAGTAGGAGTAAAGTTGTTTAACACATTCTTAGACTTTATGTCTCATGTTTTTACAGGGCAAACTCTACACAATGCTATTATGAGACATCATTGAGCTCCATGAAAGAAGTCAGGGGTTATTAGCTTTTTATTAATCAAGAGAGACTAATTGACACTTTTGAATGTTCTTCAGGTTTTGTTTAGCATGATGAGAATCAGAAATCTCTACATATCTTTTAGGGTCAATAAAAGTAACCAAATTAAAACCCATAGTTATCTCTATGAATTGACTGTAGCAAAAAAAAAAAAAAAGAAAGAAAGAATAAGATCACCTTGAAATAGAGACTGAAGATTTCCCATGTAAGAATCCAAATATGAAATGTGACAGACATTCAGAGAAGGACCAAAAGACACTAAGTCAACACAGTAGATTAACTTCTGGCTATAATCACTGCAGAAGGGAGATGAGACTTAAAATAACTAAGCAACAAACATGAGAAGAATCAACTAGCTAAATAAACGTGGATGGAATTCAACCACACCTACCTCAAGCACAGCAGCTAAAGACAGGGTAGCAGACATCTTAAAAAAATAGAAAACATCAGAATATGGACCTTTATTTGTATTAATTAACCAGAAATTTTGTATGAAACATTGAAGTAAATCTGATATATTTTGTTTTTCCACTTCTATTTAGTTCCTGTTACTAAAAACCTTTTGAAAGTAGAAAATTCATAGGTAATAACAGATTGGCTAGCAAATAATGAACAAACCAAATTTCCATTTAATATCTTAATGTAGAATGAGTTTCTTGAGTCCACTGAATATCAAAATATGTACTATTTCCTTCAAGGAAAATCCTAAAAATAATATAGGTGGATAAGAATACCAAGAAGGCAGAGCAGTGAGTGTCAGCAACTCAGCTTTTTCAGAACAAGTGTCTCAAGTCTTGAATACAATAGTTTAGAGAGCAATTGAAGTTAGTGGAGGTTACCTCGGAACCATGAGGAACTGACAGAAGAGAATAAAATAGGATTAAGTGATGCAGAAGAAATAGATCACACCACAGAGGAGGTATCTTGCAGTATGTCTGACACCAGCTAACTAGCCATGTCAGCTGTGAGGCAAAGTGAAATTAAGAATTTTTGATCATGGAGAACAATATAATTACATCAGGACTGAAAGAATGATCAGGAGTTGGAACCAGCAAGCAAAACATGGGACCCTTCTTCCAGAGTGCCCTTCCACAGTCAATAGTTGGTGAATGACCTTGGTACAAGTGCCTATGGCCACAATTACAGTGCAAGAGCTGGTAGGAATGCCATTGTAGGGAAGGGCTGAGTGTTGGAACCCTGGTACCAGAGCAGCCCCTTTTCTGCTTCACACTGCCAAATTCCCAGAGAGGATGAGGTAAAGAAACCCACAGAAGATTGCCAGCAGTTGGAAAGCAGACTGGGGGGAGTCAAGCTGAGAAGCAGGGGCTCTGAACACAGACCTGGCTCCTGTGGTAAGAGGCCAACTTCAGTCTGAGTTACATAGGATTGGAGGCTTAGATTGGCATCATGTTCTCACTGTAAGCACCATTTTGGGGGCAGACTGACACTGTAGACTTCCACTGTGAACAGAGACACATCCTGGCTTGAGCTTTTCTCCTTAACCTTATGCTGAGGGAAAGAGCCACACATCCAAAGCAATAGAAAACTTTATTTTGTTATTCTTTTTTGATTGTCTTTTATTTTTATTTTACCTTTTTATTATTTAATTTTTTATGATTTTTATTGTTTTATTCCTTCTGTACATTTTCCCCAAAGTTTTATTTGATTATTTTACCCTTTTTTTGTGAATCTGTCTGTGTACATATGCTTCTCTTTTTCTTGTCTTTTCTCTCCTAATATAGTTTTTTTTTTTTTTTTTTTTTTTTTTTTTCCTAATATGGTTTGTAAAGGGCAAGGGAATTCTCCCTGGTCCCTTTATATCCCTTATACTTTGATCCATATCTCTCACCTGACTTCTTTCTCTTGTGTCTCATTCTTTTTCTAGTTTTCTTTTCTTTTTCCTCCCCCTCTTCCTTTGTCTCCCTTTAATATTTTTCTCTATCATTTATATAAGTCATAGACTCCTTTCTCATCGCCATTTCTCACTACCAATTTTGTACCTAGTTTTCCTTGTTATCACCTTCTAAATATAACATACCCTTTTGTAAGTTTCTTGATTTATTTAGTAGCATGGGGTTATGCTATATTCTTTTATGGTTTTCTGTGTTTATTAGGTTGTTATGCTTGTGCATTCTTTCACTGGCTCTGATTTAATATGTGTCAAAATTCTCTCCTTTGTCCTCAGCTTCCCATCTAGTTTCTTTACCTCAAACCCTCAAAATAATATTATTAATATATTTGTTTATTCTTTTTCTAAACACATAAACAACTCCTCCCAAATTTTAAATTCCATATACTTAGCTCCCTCATGGTCACTCCTATCTTCCTAGTATTATTCTTTTGTCCTGTCCACCCTAAACCTTTGGCTCTTCCATATCTTACCTAGCTTATTTTCCTTCCTATCAGCAAGTTCTGACAACCACATAGCTTTCCTCAATCACAAGGTAAATCCCCTTTCTTTCACCCTTGCCCCTAAAAATGTCTTCTGAAAACTCTCAATATTAACCCTTCAGCTCAACTAAGTATTCCAATAAACTCAGACCCCACATCAACCTTTCTATCTCATCTACCACTATTCCCCCATCTAACCTCCCCCTTAGTACCTAATACTCTTTATCCAACCACAGCTCTTTCTACCCTTACAGCATCATTGCTGAACAACCACAAATAATAAACTGTCATAGTTAGCATGGAAAATAGACAAAGGTGGGAAGTATAAATGCAATGAGTATCATCTAGAAGTGTTATAAGATTGAATCTGTGGATGCTGTTGTAACCAGAAGTAATTAATTCAGTGAAATATAGGGGCAGGGTCAAAATCACTTAAAGCAAATAACAGGAGTAAATGGTAGTACTGGGCAAACAAAGCTGAAAATTATTCATGGGGAGGGAACATTCTTCTAAACATCTCTATATAAGCCACAAAATCTCCTTACATCTCTACTTCTCAATCTCCAGTAAACCTCCCAATATGTAGGGGAAAAATAGGGGACCACATATAATTTAATATAAATATTCATATGAGATTTGAGAAGCAAGGAAATAGAAGATCTCTGAATCCCTCCCACAAATGTCCTAAGGTACGAGGGGTCACAACAGGAGAAGAAAACAACTGCCAGGTAGCAGAAACCTGTGAAAAACTCATAGAAGGTTTGAAGAAAATAGATGAATTCAAAGAGGAATTGCACCAAAAATTCACAGCCATTTCACTCAATGTGCCCATAGTGAATTTCAGGAAAATAGGTAAAAACTCATAGAGCAACAAAACAGTTCAAAATTTGAATGACAGATTCAGTGAGGAATGGAATCCTCAAAAATATGTCAGACACACCTGAAATAAAAAACTATAGCATTCATACATTGCAGAAATGTCCAATAAGAAGTCAGAGTGTCTGATATTGAGGACAAAATTATGACGAAGAGCTTAAAAAAACCACAAAGAAAATAAGAAAACAAAGAAAGACTAACCAAAAAACTAGAAGACAAAAAGAAGACCAATATAAGGCTAATCAGTGTTAGAGAAAAACTAGAAGATAGTACAAATGGATTCATTAACCTGCTTACAAAAATCATGGAAGAAAGTCTCCCAAATAAAAGAAAAGAGTTTAAAATAAAACTAAGTGACACTTATAGAATACCAAACAATTATGATGAAAAGACCAGCTCACCAAGGAATGTCTTTATTAAATTACCACATATCCAGGTATATAGTATTTTAAAACCAGTGAGAGTAAAACAAACAAAAAAAAAAAAAAACCACATATAAAGGTAAACCGATTAGAATCACAGCAGACTTCTCAATATAAACTCTTAAGGCCAGAAGAGCTTGGCACAAAGTATTTCAAGCCCAAAAAGCAAATAACTTCCTACCCAGGTTAACTTACCCAGCATGGCTATGCTTCAAAATAGATGGAGAAATAATGTATTTTACTGAAAAAGACCAGCTCAGAAGATATATGAGTGCTAGACCAACTCTAGAGAAAATACTTAAGAATATTCTTGACAGAAGTAACGAATTGGACACAGCTAAAATAACAGAAGAGGGCCAGTGAGATAGCTCAGAGATGTAAGCGCCTGCCGCGCAAGTGTGAGGTCCTGAGTTCGACTCCCAGTACCCACATATGAACAAAAGTGCAGGTGATATCGCTCAGTGGCACGGGTGCCTGCTGGCACATGAGGTCCTTAGTTTGACCCCCAATACCCACAATAAATAAATAAATAAATAAATAAATAAATAAATAAATAAATAAAATAAGATAAAATAACAGAGGAAACTAGTGAGGTCATTGGATAAACAGCAACAAAAAAGATCAGGAAAAGAAATAAAAGAAATATACCAACAGATAAAAGAAGACAATGATAGTACATAACCAGAAGATGTCAGTAATATCTCTCAATGTTAATGGTCTCAACTCTCCAACTAAAAGACACAGACTGGCAGACTGGATCAATAAGTAGAATCCAACAATCTGTTGTATTAAAAATACTCATCTAATCCAAAAATATATTCAGACTAAAAATTAAAGTGTGGAAAACAGCATTTCATCCACTGGGATCCCAAAAACAAGCAGAGGTAGCAATTTTAATATCAGTTAACTTCAAACTAAAACCAAGTAGAAGAGGCAAAGAAGGTCACTTCATACTAGTTAAGTGAACAATCCAAATCCAATAAGAAGAGATAATATTGATAAACATATATGCACAGAATACCGGAACACTGCTCTTCATAAAACAAAAACTGCTGCAATTGAAAGATCAAATAAACATTAACACAAACACAGTAGGGGATTTCAACACTCCACTTTTGCAAAGAGATAGGTCAACTGAACAAAAAAAAAAAAAAAAAGAAATTTCAGAGCTGAAACAAATCCTTGAACAAATGGATTTAATAGATATATATGGAGTATTCCAATCCACTACAAGAATATACATTCTTCTCAGCAGCACATGGTACTTTTACCAAAAGAGATCACATAGTAGTCCACAAAATCTGTTTAAGTAATTATAAAAGAATAGAAACTACCCCATGCATACTATCAGACCACTATGCAATGAAAAGAGAAATCAAGGACAGAAGAAATTTCAAAAAAGGCAAAAACTCCTGGAAAATTAACAATATACTCTTAAACAACCAATGGGTCATAGAAGAAATTTAAAAATTTCTAGAAGTTAATGACAATGATGGTACAACCCATTAAAGCCTCTGAAACACTATGCAAGCACTTCTAAGTGGAAAATTCATTACAATAAATGCTCACAAAAAAAGACCACACCCAAGTAAACAAACTTAAGAGAAATATTAATGTACCTGAAAAACAACAACAAAGCAGACTCAAACCAAAATTTTCAAGGGAAATTATAAAGATGAGAGTGAGAATCAATGAAATTAAGACCTCCCCCCAAAAAAGTAGAAAAAAAAATCAACAAATCAGTGGCTCTTGAAAGAATAAATAAAATAGGTAAACCCCTACCCAGATTTACCAAAAGAAAGAAAAGACTTATATCAATGCAATTATAAATGAAAAAAGTGAAATCAGAACAGGTACTGTGGAAATGCAGAAGACAATATCTACTTTGAAAAATAATATTCCAATTCATTAGCAAATGTTGAAGAAATGGACAGATTCCTAGACAGATGAAAAACTACCAAAACTAACCCAAGGCAACATAAACATGGTTAGCAACCCTATAACAAGTAATGAAATTCACAGAGTAATAAAGGGTCAACTGACTAAAAGAAGCCAAGGATCTGATCGATTCACTGCTGAATTTTACAAAATCTTTAAGGACATTATATCACCAATAAGCCTCAATCTCTTCAAGAAACTGAAGGGGATATAGTGTTCCCAAACTCATTTATGGAAGCTAGTATCATCCTGATCCCAAAATAGGATAAAGATTCAACTACAAAGGAAAACTATAAGCCAAACTCCTTAATGAACATAGACACAAAAATCTTCAACAAGACATTAACAATTATGTTGTAGTACATTATTAAAAAGATCATACATCATGATCAAGTAGGTTTCATCTCAGAGATGCAAGGATTGTTCAACAATATAAGTCAATAAATGTAATACATCACATAAACAAAAGTAAAGTCAAAAACCCTATGATTGTATTAATACATATAGAAAGACTTTTGACAAAATCCAACACTCATTCATGATAAAAACTCTGAAGAAAACAGGTATAGAAAGACCATATCTGAATATGATAGACTATTTATGACAGACCAATAACCTACATCACAGTATATGTGGAAAAACTAAAAGCATTTCCCCTAAAATCAGGACCAAGACAAGAATGTCCACTACCACTTCTTTTATTCAACATAATACTTGAAATATTAACCAGAGAAAATAGGCAAGAGAAAGAAATAAAAGTGATACACATAGGGGTGGAAGAACTCAAATTATCATTATTTGCAAATGATATGATATTGTACATTGAATACCCAAAGACCTCCAAAAGAAATTGTAATTAAAAATAAACTTCAGCAATATAGCTGGATACAAGATCAACACAAAAATTACTACTGTCTGTGTACACAATGAACAAGATGAGAAGAAATGATGAAAATAATATCATTCACAATAGCTTCAAGAAAAATAAAATGCCTAGTAATTAACCTAACCAAGGAAGTGAAAGACCTCTACAAAAAAAAATCTACATACTACAAAAAAGTAGATTGAAGAGGACATCAGAAAATGGAAAGATGTCCCCTGCTCCTGGTCAGGCAGAAACAATATTGATAAAATGGCCATACTTCCAAAACTGTTATACAGATTCACTGCAGTCCCAATCAAAATACCAACAGAATACTTTACAGATCCTGAAAAAATAATACTAAATTTCATATTTGATCAATTAGAAGAGACGCAGAATAGCAAAAGCAAATTTGGGCAACAAGAGCAAAGGAAGAAGCATAGCAACACCTGACTTCAAGTTATATTACAAAGTGAGAGTGATAACAACATAGTACTACACTTGATTTAGCCAGAAGGCTGAGAAGCAATTAACAACATAGTGCTGGATAAAAAGAAAAAACAGATACATGGATCAATGGAACAGAATTGAGAATACAGAAACTTCCCCTGACACATTAATTTGATCTTTTACAAAGGGGCCAAATACATATGTCAGAGGAAAGACAGCCTATTCAGTGGTGCTCTGAAAACTGTTTATCTGTTTGCAGGTGAATGAAACTGGACTCTTATGTCTCACCATATGCTAAATTAAAATCAAACTGTATCAAAGATCCAAATATTAAAACAGAAACATTAATCCTACTGGATGATAAAATAGGTAAAACCCTTGAAGACATATGCGTAAGAAAGGATTTTCTAAACAGAACCTCAATTGCACAAGAACTAACAGCAAGAATCTACAACTGGGATTGTATCAGACTAAAAAGCTTTTGTACAGCGAAAGAATCACTCAGTAGAGTGAAGAGATAATCTACAGAAAGGGAAAAAGAATCTGCTAGCTACTCTACAGACAGAGGTTTAATAACTAGAATATACAAAGAACTAAAAAAAAATTAAGCCAACTACATTTAAAGGTCTAGTCAAGAAAAGGGCAAGAGAAATGATCAGATACTCACATGGGAAGAAATACAAACGGTCAACAAATATATGAAAAACTGCTCAGCATCTCTGGCCTTTAGAGAAATGCAAATTAAAACAATGCTAAAATTCCATCTTACTCTGGAACAAATGGCAATCATTAAGATACCAAACAGTAACAAATGCTGGTGAGGTTGTGGAGAAAAGAAACTCCCCTTCATTGTTGCTGGTAATGTAAACTAGTACAACGATTTTGGAAATCATATGGAGATTTCTCAAAGAATTGAAATTAGAAATTCCATATGGCCCAGCTATCCTTCTGCTAGGTATCTTCCCCAAAGAGGTTAAAACCTCACACTACAGTGATACTTGCATTCCAATATTTATAACTACACAATTTCTAATAGCCAAATCTTGGAAGCAGCCTGAATACCCACCAATAGATGATTAGATAAATAAAATGTATCTATATATAATGGAATATAACTGTGCTATAAAGAATGACATTTCAGACATTCGAGGAAAAATGGATGCACCTGGAAAAGATAAATTTGAGTGAAATAAACCAGACACAAAAACTTAAGGGCCATATGGTATATCTTATTTGAGTGAGGCAAAGTGAGGCAAAGTACAAAGAGAATAATAAGAACAGACAGAAGGGAATAAGGAAATGGATCTCTTGCCTTAGGGAATTGATCCAAGGGTAAAAGCATGGGGTGAAGAAAAAGGGAAGGGGAAAAAGTAAAGATATGCCATATACAGGAACCTAATGACATCAATTAATGTAAACATTATGTGACATAACATAAGCTAAGATTAATAATATTAATAAGATTGAAGAAGGGGATAGGGGAATTGTAGGAGGAGGGAGGTAATGTGAAGGGGATTAAAAATTAAAGAAACAAACTGTGTTATGTACATGTAGCTATTCCCCAAGATGATTGTAAACTGCATGATCCATAAATGTGTACTAATAAAATTTTAAAAAAATAACAAAGGATAAAGATGGAGCTCGGGGGCCGGTGAGATGGCTCAGCGGCTTAAGCGCCTGCCCAGCAAGCGCGAGGGCCTGAGTTCGACTCCCGGAACCCACATACAAAAAAGGGGCCGGTGATATCGCTCAGCGGCACGGGCGCCTGCTGGCACACAAGGTCCTGAGGTCGACCCCCGGTACCCACAAAAAAAAAAAAAAAAAGATGGAGCTCTATCTGCTATCAATACATTATGATGGACTACTAGAAATGTAATCAATGATTATGTTTAATTATTACATTTCCATCCTGTTTGTCTGAATTTCCTTGACTGTTCAGATGATGCTTTTTTTGGGAAATTAAGCAGATAAGTTTCGCTATGAACTAATTATTATAAGGAAATACTTATTTTTACAATGAAATTTAGACATATAGTTATGAACAATTCCATCTTACTACTTATAAAAATTGTTATAAAAAATTACACAACTGAGTACTAGATAAATTCCTAGAAGTACATAAATTAACTAATGTCCATATATCCAGTAATTGTTCTTTCAATAAAATGTACAGTAAATTCCCTTATAAAATGATTTGAAGATATTTTTCTACAGTTCTAAGTTGAAATTTATGAATTAATGGCAATTCATCGATACATTTTCCAACATGTCCTATTTTTAGAAATTTTACTTATATTTTCTACATTCAAACTATTACTTACGTGCCTTATACACATATATGAGTATACATACATACATATATATATATCAAAATAGATGAATTATGCCAATTTCAGATATCATGTAACAAACAAATAGGGAAAGTTATTTCCATGGTTACAAAGCAAATAATTAGAAGATCCGGGCCGGTGAGATGGCTCAGCGGCATAAGCGCCTGCCTGGCAAGCGCGAGGGCCCGAGTTCGACTCCCGGATCCCACATACGAAAAAGGGGCCGGTGATATCGCTCAGCAGCACGGGCGCCTGCGGGCGCGCGAGGTCCTGAGGTCGACCCCCCGGTACCCACAAAAAAAAAAAAAAAAAAAAGAAGATCCACACAGTCCAGATTTTTTTTTTTTTTTTTGGTGGGTACCGGGGAGTCGACCTCAGGACCTCGCGCACCAGCAGGCGCCCGTGCCGCTGAGCGATATCACCGGCCCCTTTTTCGTATGTGGGTTCCGGGAGTCGAACTCGGGCCCTCGCGCTTGCCGGGCAAGCGCTTAAGCCGCTGAGCCATCTCACCGGCCCCACACCGTCCAGATTGAAAGAGGTACTACTTAAAAATGTACTAGGGCTGGTGATATAGCTCAGCGGCATAAGTGCCTGAATGGCAAGGGCGAAGTCCTGAGTTTGACTACTGGTACCCACATATAAAAAAAAGTACTATATTGACTCTAGTTTTACATTTTGAAATAAAATTCCTGTTATTACCTCCTGAATATTCAGTTCATATGTCTACTTAATTGCATAAATCCTGTTTATTTTGATTATTTTTGAGAAATTCAGTAGGATTTAACTTAGTGTGACATGTAGCCCAGACTTAACAGCACCTGCAAAATCCTACCTGCTGAAAACCTCTAGGTATAGAAATAGTAACCAAATTGAGAAACTGGAGGATGAGAAGATATTTTTGGCAAGCTCCTAAAAAGAAAGTTCTTCATTTTTAAAAAAATATTCACATATAATATTTCTCCAGATTTGACAACTTGAACCTGGATGACCAGTTAAATTTTAATTTCAAATAAACAATACATAATTTTACATACAGCATACTTACATGAAACTATAATTTGCTGTTCATCATAACTTCAAATATAATGGAATGTCTTGTGTTTCATATGGCAATCTTAACTTTCATCCAGTGACAAATTAATGGAGTTCTGGGAGCCCTTAGGACATGTCTTATAATAATATGGGAAGTCAGTCATCAGATGCAGTGGCAGATGATAAAAGAGAGAGAAAGGGAGAAACAGCACAAGATAGCATGTATTAGCCACTGAAACAAAACAGCTCCCTTACCTATTTTACACTAAACTAGTTAATATAGTCCTGTTTGCTAGGGTTTTAGCTAGGTTCATGTGGATATTATGTTACCGTAATGACAATACCTCTTTGGCACACATTAAATAGATACCATATAATAGTATTGATCTTTTGAATTTGTTTTCCTGATTGTAATTTAGCCATTTAAAGGATACATATTCTGCAGTTAGAAACAGAATTGACTTGGGATCTATCAGTCATGGCGCATCACGCAACATGATTGCCTTATTTGCATGCTAAAATCTGAAAGTTCAAGAAAGAAGTACAGGGCCGGTGAGATGGCTCAGCGACGTACTTGCCTGCCCTGCAAGCGTGAGGGCCCGAGTTCGACTCCCGGAACCCACATACGGAAAAAGGGCCAGTGATATTGCTCAGTGGCACAGGTGCCTGCTGGGCATGAGATCCTGAGGTTGACCCCCGGTACCCACAAAAAAAAAAGAGAAAGAAGTAAAAAAGTGTAATGAAAATTCAATTTATTCTGTATTATTTGTAATATTCAATAAAAACATTATAAATCAGTATCAAGATCAGCAAAAATCAAATATCACAGTATTAGAATTTTGTGTAACTTATTCATATAATTCATGCCACTGCACATGAATGAATCATATATATGTGAATATATGTATGTATATTTATATATACCTATACCCTCAATCATAAATATACATATATATATATATATATATATATATATATATATATATATACACCCTCTCTCTCTCTATATATATATATATATACCCTCAATCTACCTAGTGGAAGCATCTTTCTATGTGTATGTTAGGCCCATTATTCAACTGCTGTCATCATTTTCAACACATTATTGATGTTTGGGGTGATGTTTCCACGGTGATACTGGAATGGGCCAGCAAAAAGAGATTGACCTACTTGGGGTTTGGTTAAAATCAGTTAAACAAAACATCAATACTTTCTAAAAAAGTGATAAACACTTTTTAATTTGTTAAAAGTTTTTAAATGAAGAAATATTAGAAGTAGTACAGGTGAATAAACAGCATTTTATGTAGCTTGAATAAGGAAACTGAAGTGAATATATTACTCAAGTAATCAATATAGTTTAACACATTTTAAATATTCAGCACAGAAAAAAACCAGCAAATAATTGTAGAAATTCACATCTTTATCCGAAAGCAATTATATTTTCTCTTTTGTAAATAATATAAGATGTGCAATATATAAATTTTTCTGTAATCTAAGCAGATTTTTTCTCTCTACCAGATTATTTAATATATTTTCTTATCCATAAAGGAATCCCTATTCGTTGGCTTTTGTCATGAACACTACTCTAAAAGTGTGTATTAGCACACAGACACCTTTGTTCTGTTATGTGTAAACTTTTCCACTTGCTTAGTTTTCTTAACTTAAAATCATACCTTGCTCTCAATCTGTTACCACTCACTATTGACCTATTTCTAGGTTGCTTCAGTAGTGGATGTGTTTTCCTATTCAAATTGTCATTTGTGATAGTGCATATATATTCACCAAATCCTTATACAGCTCGTTACATTTTCATTTGTTAAAAACATTATCTTTCCATAAAATTTTTACCAGAAATTTAAAAGAATCTACATAAAGGTATAGTGGATTTTATTACTCAATTTTTTCCTGTAAAAGCATATATGATCAGCTGCAGGGTACATTGAATAATCGTAAAACCTGCTTTGTTTGCAAATGGCAACTGCACAATAGTTATGCGTTGTGATTTTTTGCTGACTAAACTGAAGTTCAAAAGAGCAACATGGGATAAAGATGAAATTTTAACAGTAGTATATTTTTAAAAGTAGTAAGTTGCAATGTCCTATTATCAAATAGCTCTGCACCTTATTAAATCAATAGCAAATATTTATTCAAAGGCATATCAATAGTCTCTAATAATATAATTAATAGGATATAAATGCTTATTATAATTACATTAAAATTATAAGCAATATATAGTACAAATCACTTTGATCATCCTGAAAACATAGTAACTGTATAATTGCCCTAATAAATACTTATGTAAATACACTTGAACTAGACAACCACAGAAATATTGTCAATGAACAGGTTCTATTAACCTGCATTTCAGCTCTTAATAGCAATGGAAGTGAATTTTTACGTAGGTAAATAATGGCATATATTCACAAATAAATTTTTCTTTACCTCAGTATAAAAGAAATCCACTAATATTGAATAGGTACATGTGGGTATGCAATGTGTACCCAAACACATATAAAATATACAAAATACCACACACACAAACACATATATACATATATGAATACAAACAGAAATACTTAAATTTGAAGCATAGTATTATATTGAAATTAGCTTGTCATCATTTCACATTTTTATCACGAGGAAGTGAAAGTAATGATTCCATTGCTATAAAATTAAAGAAATTATTACAAATTTAGAAAATATATCACTGTTATAATTAAAACCGTTAAGTTTTAAGGTTTAAGATAACCAATATGTTTATTTGAACTCACAAAACAGAAATAAGTGAGGATCTCCAAAGATCTAGGAAAGTGAATATATTCTGTTAGGCATCCTTCGGTGATGTTTTTATTGTTTCAGAAGGAAAAAGGCTAACAAAAACCCTATCAGTTACAAACAGTCCTGTGTCATGCAGAGAAAATGTATGACAATGTGTCCATGCTACTCCGTGTATGAACCTTCTGCATATGCCAGGAACTAAAAAAAACTCCAGTGAGAGGAAATAATGAGTAGAAAGAAAACAAAATTAAAGGAATCCAAAATATGCAAGAATGGAATTAACTAACTTTGAATATATGTCACAGAGAGGGCTGTTTCATGAAATCAATGCCAGGAAAGAAATACTACTACATTGTTATTGTGAATAAAAAGGAAACAATATCTTTATAAAAATGAGTGAATGATAAATACAGAAAAGGTCTAGAGAAGAAATAACAAAATAACAAATAATATTACAGTGTTTTAAAAAATACTGAAAAGCAATATATAGACACCACAAAAATGGCAACCAAATCAGAATAATAAGAAATAGAATAAACATTGTTAAAATATTATAAGGTGCTTGAAGATAGAGCCAAATAGTGCAAATATAATTAAGTAGAAATGAAAAAAGTATGTTTATATTAGGTTAACTAGTACAATTTATTTATTTATTTATTTTTTTGTGGGTACCGGTGGTCGACCTCAGGACCTTGTGTGCCAGCAGGCGCCCGTGCCACTGAGCGATATCACCGACCCTTTTTTCGTATGTGGGTTCCAGGAGTCGAACTCGGGCCCTCGCGCTTGCCAGGTAGGCGCTTATGCCGCTGAGCCATCTCACCGGCCCAACTAGTACAATTTAGATATACATAATAATCACATTCATCACAGGGAATTTGTACCTTTACATGATATATCTTGAGTCTTCTTTTTTCCAATCCTCTTCCTACCCATTAATCCCACTTCCCCTCCTTATTTACAAAGCTTTGTTTCCATTTTATCCTTCTTTTATTGTTTTTTTTTTCTTCTCCCTTCTTTCCTATCCTCTCCTCCCTAGTTTCTCTTTCCTTTTGGAGAATTTTTTCCTACTTCACTATATCTATTGAACATTTTGGTCCTTATTTACTCTTTCAGTTACTCACACCAGGGAGACAATGCAATGTTTAAACATGTGTGTCCCAATTATTTCACTTAAAATCATGGTCTCAAGGTGCATCTATTTACTTAGATATGTCTCAAGTTTATCCTTTTTTATGGCAGAGTTGTACTCCATTGTATTAAAAAAAACCACATCTTTTTAATCCATTCCTTGGTTGATGTGCATTTCAGTTGTTTCCAAGATGTGGCTATTACAAACTGTACTGTTAAGAACAGAGAAAAAATGATAAAAGAGCAAATGAACACTGACATGTACATTACTTATACATTACTAAAAAGAAAACTGGAATAATTAAACCAAAAATGTCATCAGATATAAAAATCTGGGACAATCTAAGGAATTAAAAATATAAAATCTCTTCCTAGAAAAAATAGAGGAGTAACTTCAATGAAAATCAAATATTCATAAACATATTATTGAAGCATTTCTTCTTACAGTTGATATGATGGAAATAAAATAGAAGTAAAGGTAAAATACATGTATAATTTTTGAAATATTTTATAATGACCATAAACTAGAATCAACATAGCTACCAATCAATAAAGGCTATCAAGAATTATCATGTGTCTTTAATTTTATTGCAATAATTTTGATAATTAAAATCATTTATATTTTTCATTTTACTTCACTTATTCAGTGTTTCTCTATTCACCCATATGTAAATTGTCAAGACTTAATTCCAGGACAGATGTATCTAAAACTACACCCAAGATTTTTGACACTTTTTATTTATAGTTTTTATTCACATCTATAATCCTTTTTATTACTGAAATGAAATTCTTCTGGTTCGAAATAAAATGTGTCCAGAATTTTTAGCTTTTTAAATCCATGTGATTACAGATTTTTTACAACTTTAGAAAAAATTCAATTAGGAAGAAAGCCACTAATTTATTATTTTATGCAGGTTTTACCTCTTAATTTTATTTATAATAATAGTATTTTGCTGGAAGGTACTTTTTGATAACCTTTTCTCTGCAAAATTTGTTGTAAGCCATTTGTTTAGTTATTTCTGGATCTCCTATTTCACCCAATTCCTAACAGATAAAAATACATTCTACATATAAAATAAACATATTTTATAAATTTGCTAAAAATATACTGCATTAAAAATCTACAACGTATTTTAAGATACATGTTAAATCAACTTAATTTTGTCCTGAGGCAGCCTTTGCATCTTGAGTTCTTACATAGTAAACTGCAACATAATAGTGTATAAACAAACCAAAGCTTAATTTATTAGTATAAAAAACAGCAGTATTTCAGCCATTTGTAAGCTGCTAACTTTCAGCAAATCACAGGCAACCAATTTATAACACCATGTAGAAAAATGGTAGAATCCTAAATGTAGCCAATCAGGTGATTTCTATACTACTGTATCTGGTCTATAAATGCTTGGTGATGACGGATGGGAGGAATTCTCTGAATCATTTATGATTCTGAGTGCTGCCCAAATCCTATTTCCTTGTTCAAGTAAACTCTGCTAAATTTAATTATCTGAAGTTTTTCTTTAAGAAATATAAAGTGGAAATTAACAATGAAGAAAATAATCCCTCATTTCAATCATCCATTAGAAACTCTACCTTGGAAATGTGATTAGCAGATTGTTTTTTAGAAGCCATCCAGATAATGGTGACAGTTATAGCATCTAGACTGACTAAGGCAGTAAGTATTGATGAGTAGATGATGATAGCATCTACTCATGATAGCATGAAAATAACAGAAATGTAAAAGTCACTCATACATGGATAACATGCTTTTTGTTTTGTTTTGTTTTTGTGGGTACCTGGGGTTGACTTCAGGACCTCATGCACCAGCAAGCGCCCGTGCCACTGAGCGATATCACTGGCCCTATTTTTTTGTATGTGGGTGCCAGGAGTCGAACTCAGGACCTTGCCCTTGCCAGGCAGGCACTTATACCACTGAGCCATCTCACCGGCCTGGATAATGTGTTTTCAGTAAAGTATTTTACATATTATTTGGGTGGGGTAAAATGAATATATAAAGAATAAACAAATCCTTATAATAACCACAACTGTGTAAACTCAAAATTTAACAAAAGAATAATGATCTCTATTATGTCATTGATAAGTCAATCAGTTCATGGAAAATTGTGTGTGATCCTCACAGCAACAAAATTAGGGATGGGACAGGAAGGTCAGGCATTGTGTAAATAGTAACTTAGGAAAGCTCCTTATTTTAAGCTCCCCACACCCTTGCAGAAAGAGATGGAAGAGATGTATGATAAGCACGTTTTAGTTAAATACGTATAGAGAGATGTAATTATACTGACACTACTAAATACTAATAAATTTACATTCACTGTGTATGATATTATAGACAGGGTCATAGTAGCAGTAATTATTATACCCTAAGGGAGGTGAACTGGAAATTTCAGACCTATGTTTGTTAGACAGCAACCAGGGAAGGAAGAGACACTGCAGAAAATTCTCTCATATGGAAATTTTGAAACTGATATGGTAAAAGTATTAATTTTGCAGAAAACATTCTAAGATTCAAATGGAATTAAATGATTACAGTCTGTCTTTAGACCAGAGGGCAGGGGATGGTGAAATTTGTTCCTTTTCTTTTTTGTTCTTAACACTTTTTTAAACGTCTTCTTTTCCCTTGTGGAAATACCAGGTTCTAAGAATATGAAATTTGTATTGATCATACAGGTGTGGTGAAGTGTATATAAAACTAATAAATAAATATTTTCAACAAATGGACAATTATTTTTATTTGGATATATTTATATCAACATATACTGCTTTTCAAGTATTATTATTGATGATATAATTAAAATGTGCCACGGAATAAATTTAATGCTTTGCCTGTCTCACTTTTATTATCCTAATTTTCACAAGCTAAAAAAAGACAAAAAATATTTCTGGAGAAACGTTACCTATTCATTCCCCATAGAAAATAGAACAATTTTATGCTGATTATATGTATCTTTAAATACAAATTTCATAAACACCCAATTGTTTGCATAGAATTGTAATCAATTTCACTTTTTAGATTGATGCTTTTTAGATTTTAGTAGAGGCTGGGGAAAGTAAAGTACTTTCTTTATATTTTTTCTTCTGAATAAAATTAGCTGAATTTGAAAATTAATTAGCATAGATATTTCATGAACTATTTACATAGTGCATTTCCTACTAAACTTTAAGTAACTTTCCACAATGTCCTGCTCCAAGTTATCATTCTAATTTTTATATCATTCATGTAATATGTTCAATATTATACACAAGCTGATTTTTACCCACAGCTTAATTTCAAAAATAAGAGGTATATAATGCACATTTAAAAATGTACTATGTGGGCCGGTGAGATGGCTCAGCGGCGTAAGCACCTGCCTTGCAAGCGCGAGGGCCCGAGTTCGACTCCCGGATCCCACATACAAAAAAGGGGCCGGTGATATCTCTCAGCGGCACGGGTGCCTGTTGGCACGCGAGGTCCTGAGGTCGACTCCCCGGTACCCACAAAAAAAAAAAAAATCTACTATGTACTAACATATTAAGAATTTTTTGAGAATGAGATGTTTTGCTTTTAGAATAACTCAGGAAATATGTAGATTGGATATCTAAAAATATCAATCAAGAAGGTATGAGTAAGTAAGAATCATCAGAAGCTTTGAATTTAATGGAGCATAATTTAGTTTTAACTATGGGATGTACTTTGGATTTTATGGAATTGTTTTCAAGTGCAAATATATAATGCATATACATATATTTATCAAATTATACAAATAATACATATGGCACTAAAAAGAAGGAGGATTAAGATAGTTTGATATTTTCACAGTGGGTTACTGCCTTAAAAATAACATTTACATAGATTGTTTAATTTGCTACAAAAACTTTGTGAGGTCTTCCTACTTGTTCTTGCATACTAAAGAGAATTTGCAAAGAATGTACACCTGGGACATAGCAAGACTGGAAGCAAAATAAAAAAGAGTGGAAGAAAAGATACAAATACCATGAAATTAATGCTAAAATAATAATGATTCTAACCACACTATATATGTTATATAATCCAATTCTCACAGAAATACTCACATTTAAATTTCATTCTTGAGGATATCGAAGTCCAAGAAGATGTAGTAATTACAGCAAATTTGCCACTAATCTAGAACTTGTTCTAGGTCTATTTAAAATCTCATAATCTCATCTTACAGTACTAGCTCTAAATACCAATAAAATATATGTTTACATGCGCCTTCTTAATCTCCACATAAATGCTAGTTTAGAAAATGATTGCTGAGAGCTAGCATAAAGAATATATTTAGAAAACATTATGTTAGAACAGAGACATCATATTCCTGTTTCTGTTCCACGATCATAGAGTTTAACACCTATATGGGGGTTAAACATGGGGGTTAGTAGGAGGGCAGTTATATACTTGGGCCAGTACCTATGAAACACTAGATTATGAGAGGCCTTGATTGCCTGCATTAAGATAAAATTATCCATGTATGTAAATGTACACTCATAATAGGAATATGTGGGTCTATTCTCTTTTAGATGTCTTACTGTTGTGCCTAAGATTGAATGAATATATTCATTATTAATCAATAGATCTATAAAAATTAAAACTTTACTGAGTAAGAGAGAGTGGTAAATGTTTTACCTGCATCAACTTTAAACACAAATACCTGATAGCATTGACATAACTCTTATTTATATTTTATGCAGAAGTTTATTTCACAAGATTCAAGGTTCATAGGTGGTAGATGCACTATAAGAACCTATGCAATTTCTTAAATACCAGAAGACAAACTTTATGGTAGGTATTAAAATGATAATTAAATCACTATATGAAGTCACATATGTATTTGGTACTATCTTAGGCATTTACTGGAAAAGTACCCTTTGATTATTCAGGGACATACCTTATGAAATAGAATGCAATATCAAAGAGTAAAACTTTGAATATTTATAATTTGTTAAGACTTCACTCTTTCAAATATTTTCTGTTAAATTTATTATCTTAAATTAACGAAAAACACAGTGACCTTTGGGAATTAGTACACCTAAATTGTGTACAATATACTTAGATCGTCCCAATTTTTCCTATGCTAGGCTCTGTGGAGCATTCTCTAGGAAGGCTTTCTCCTGTAACAGTTGCAGCAATACAAAATAGTGAGGATACTGAAAATTCATGAGTTCTCAATTTATTCCCTATATTGTTATTTTGTTGTTTGTTTGCATTTCTGCATGTTTCTTTACTTAAGACAATGAATCTGTCACAAGACTATGAAAATTTCTTTTTAATTATTCAACCTAAACTCTGTAGATCTGAAAGAGTGTGCATAATTATTCCTGTTACAAAAAGGAAAACCTCACAATTCATTGCCTTAGAGACTATCATTCTCTTAATTGCTTATACTCAACTTAGGATAAAAAAATGCTGTTTTTAACTGAGAGTATCTAACATCCATGATACAGTGAAAGATGTGCCAGAAGAAATTTGATAAATTTTTGTGAGAAAGCATCACGTGCAATGTGTTATACACAAGAACATGCCTACCTACGGGGAGAGTACATAAACTTACCATTTAATAAAATATTCAGCTAGCCACCACTGGGAAAGGATGAAAAGGTATATGAAATTTCCCTTAAATAACTTAAAAGCAATATTTTGTTTCTTATTGATGCCTAAATTTCTAACCATTATCCAATGAAATCTTAGGTATTCATTTTAAAGACGAGTAATTTTAGTGCAGTCTGTCCTTTTCTTAATTGTATATAAAAACAGTTTTGGAAATTCTTGGATCTTCTCAGATGTGTCTGTGCCATCCTGCATTTTCCTTGTGCCCTTCATTTGAGGTGATAACAGATTATTTATTGCATGGTTTTGTTAATTCTTCATCATTTTTGCCAATATTTACAGTGAGCACACATGGAGAGCAAAAATTCCACTCTTTATTTACTGATAGACTCCATAAAAATGTTTGGCATATAGACATGCTATATTTTGCTTCTTTTAATTGGTATATACATTTCCATAGGTTTATACAGAGAAATTCATTTGGCACATACCATACATTTAACTAATATGTGAGATGATATAGATTGTCAGGTTTTTAAAATAATATGTAGATCCTTTTCTCAATATTGTTTTGCTAAGTGTATTAAAATATATCGCACATTTTAGAAAATTGGAAAAAATGAAAATATATTGATATACTATAATATAATATATAAAATAGATATGTAAAATAAGATGGGTGCATAATAAATCCACACTTGATTTTATATTAACTTCTCTGAGTAAATGGAATATAGACATCAATAATATAAAAGGTGTAAACTTGCTGTAAGAAAACATTTAAAAAATTGTTCTTTAGAGGATCTTCAAAGAAAAGAAAAATTTATGTTTATACAAATTATTTAATTTAGGAAACAACACTATTTGATAACAACATATATACCTCATATTTTACAAAGTTTCAACATTTTATATTTTGTTTTTCTTCCTCAGTGCACTGCAAGTGATATATATGGAGATCATAGTCTTATCTTATTTAGTACAATATCTTTAGTGTCAAAAAATACTGCTGCACAACACGCACAAAATAGGTAGTTGTTAATGAATTTAAAAATAAAAATTCAGGGGCCAGTGAGATGGCACAGTGGCATAAGCACCTGCCTGGCAAGTGCATGGTCCTGAGTTCAACTCCCAGTACCCATATAAAGGAAAAAAAAGGGGCTGGTGATATCACTTAGCAGCACAAGCGCCTGCTGGCAAGAGCGAGGTCCTGAATTCGACTCCCGGTACCCACAAAAATATATAAATAAATACATAAAAATAAAAATTCATATATCTGGAATATAATTAATGCTATAGAGTGATTATTCTTATATAATATTTATTGAGAAAAGTGAAAAACTGAATGTTAAAAATCTTATCTATAGGCTTAGTGGAAAATTACCTTATTTTTTTTGCTAAGTGTTTTATTGGTAGCACATGATATATATACCTATAAAAATCAATGTTTATAGTTAGTAACTGATACATAGTACTAAACAGAATCTATTCACACAATGGAAGCTGTTTGTCTTCTAAGTATTTCAGACTGATTATAAGTGTTCTACTCTACCTATTTCTTGTCTATTCCATTCAGTTCCTTCTGTAAATAATTCCCTTCTCTTATCTTCAGCTCCGACAGTAGCAAACAAGTGCAATGATGAATATAAATTATTTTCTTCTGTCTTGTATTTGCACTCTTGGTTCTCTGTCTCTCCACTCTTCCAATATTCAAGCTCGGATTTCCTTCTTACAAATATTAATCATAACTGCTTGTGATGATATCCCATGATGGTGTGAACAAAAGAAATTAAATCGATTTGATTTTTCTTTACTTTTATGATGTGTTATAATTCTGGTAGAAATTAACAATTCCAAATGCCACCAAATTGTCAAGTAACTTCAGAATACAATAACTAGGATCAAATTTCTATGAAAAGGAATCAACCAGGATAGATTCTTGAATTTTTTGCCATATATGCTATCAATTCTTATTACACAAAGTTATATGGTCCAAGTTTTAAATAATGTCAATAAGGTTTTTTGTTGTTGTTGTTACTCTGGCAATAATTCCAAAATTTCAATGTTAGATATCTTTATGTGACTAATGTTTACCCACACTTTCCTGTTAAATTCATTAAGAATGGAAGATTAGAGTCAAACTAAAGGAAAATAACTAGAACTGAACTCTAATTCCTTTATCAAGAGTGAATTATTAAATCCAATACCGTGTTTTGGTATTTCCACTTGATTATAATAATAAATTAGAAACTTAGTATAATGTCAAGACCTGTTATAAACAACTTAATATATTGTCATTTAGTTTTAATGATAAGCTCGTGAAATAAGTAGAATTCATATCTTCATATTTCATGAGTAAATGATACAAAACCAGGTATTCAAATTCACTGCATCTTTGCATAATAAAAAAATGAAATACAGCTGCAAGAATATGCTTGATTTAAATTTTTTTAGAAGTCACAATTTTAGCAGTAAATAGAATAGCACAGATGAAGTACAACATATTTCATTTATTCTAATAAAAGGATGTGATTTTTCAGTACCAAAACAATACTGAAATTATTTTATATAGAAAAACTCAGATTTTAAAATCCTATGTTTATACTTCAAGTACATCCCAATTTGGTCCATCCTCATTTCCCATATTCAGTAGACACATGGAGTGAAGGAAGTGAGGGGAAAAAGTTAGTGATGGGAGGTGAGTTAAAATAGTGAGGTTGAGGCTGTACCAGTAGTCACTGCATGGCATTTACTGGCACACAACAGGACTATTTCCATTATGATCCATGCACCACTAGCTCTCACATAATCTATTGTGATTACCTCCAAATCAGATTTACAGGTTCCCACTATTAATCCCACAGAGTCAATTCTCCATCCAAAAGACATTTTTTAAACCATTAATTTCCATATTCAAAAATCTCCCAGTCATTGAATAACTGAGTCTTTAAGTCTCTACCTTTCCTCTAATTATACTCAGTCTTCATCAACAAACTCATTTCCACTCTCCATTTATTTTCCTTACACTCTTCAATCCACAACAAGCACATTAGAGGTTTAGACTCTGTGTTTTTTCCACACTCTCATCTAGGAAGTCTTTTCTTTAAGCAAGCATTAAAAATTACCACATGACTTTATGCTTATTAAGTACCAAGCCATAGTTTTACCTGTTTTACATTCATTAAATCATTTGACACTCAAAAGAATCTCAAAGGGATAGAGAATGGTAAATCTATTTACAAATGAAAGAACTGAGATGCAGAGTGCATAAATTGTCCACGTTCACACATGAATATCTGAATTGACCTGACTTGGCAAAATTATATATGAGATAACTCCAAAATATCAGTGGCATAAAATAACAAAAAAATTGTTTCCTGCATTTGTTGTGGTTGAGTTTAAGTAGATATGAAGGATTGGTTTTCCAGACATTCTTAAGGGCTAGGCCTGGAAATGATGTATACAATTACTATCAATCTGTTTGCTAATATTTGGTCACATAATTTCTTTGATTACAAGGTATGCAGAGGAATGCAATTCAGCTATGTGCTACATTACAAGTCATTTTATTTAAGTTCCCTTTTGTACACGGTTATCACCTTTTCAGAATGGGCCTTTATAAACATTGTACTTAATATATTAAAAAAAATTCACCTTTTTCTGCTTTTTTATGCATAACCTTATCATTAGAGTTAAACTAATTTATTCACTTGATTATTACTCCTGTCTATATTTGTGCATTCATGTATGTATTACTGAATAGAAAAAAGCAATAAATTTATATTCATTTGTTGAATTAAAGAATGAGTGAAATCTACTATGATTCAACCATCGATATCTTCTGAGGCCTGACCATTTGTTTTGCTAATTCCAGCCCTTCCTACACATAAATAAAGTGATCTTTCACCAGAGCTTGCAATTGTAGTAGAACTGCACACATTTTGGATAAAATATGTGTAGAATAAACTTTTTAAAAGTTTTTAGAAGTTTAATAGAAGTGTCTTTGTGAAAATATGTATGGCAAGTATATTTAAATTTCTATAATCAAAGAAAAGCACCTGTTTGATATATATTTATTTAATCATTAATTACATCATGATCATAGATACATTTATATTTGTGTGTACTCCTATTAATTTTCTTGTATTCTTTTGTTGTTGTTGTTCATTTCAGATCTGCATTTAAGGTAATGAAAGTCATGGCAATAAAACCTTTATTGTATAGCACATCCTATACCATAAAAGGCTTTACATTATTTTATCAATTTTTTTCTGTCTATTCAGCTTGGTTAGCAATTGTGTTTATGACCAACTCATATATTCTTACATTTTTCTTCATTGTCTTTAATTTTATGTGCCCTGTAAATTTTGCCAATTTTTTATTTTTTAACGATTTAATTTTTTAAACTTTTTATCTCTTAAATTTAATTTATTAGTAAATCTGTGTGGTAAACAAAGTTTATATTACTTTTTCTTTTTTCTTTTTTGTACTGAGAATCGAACTCAGGATATCAGCTTGCCAAGCAGGCACTGTGCCACTGAACTATATCCCCAGCTCAGGTTTATATTCCTTTTGTGAAGTTGGTACATGTACAAAATACTTAATTCCTTTTTCCATCCCCTTCCCCTTCTTTCCCTCCTCTCTTCCACCCATCTTTTGGTTCCTTTGCTCCTTTTTTAAATTTTTTTCCTACATTTTTGCTGTACATACTGTTTATCTTCTTTCTGTGGAGTTTGTACATGTAAATGACATGTTCAATTCCTTTTTTTGAACCCAGTCCTTTCAAACCTCACCCTTCCCTCTATCTCTTCCCTCCATTCCCTTTTGAGAAATGCAAATAATAACCCAAATTTTCCATCTTAAAACAGAAAGAATGGTCATCATCAAGAAATCAAATAATAAATGCTGGAGAGGCTGTGGGAAATATGAAGCCTTCAACACTGTTGGAAATATAAACTACTACAACCACTATGTGAATCAATATGGAGATTCCTCAAAAACTAAAACTAGAAGTTCCATTTGGCACAGCCATTCCCCTTGTAGATATTTTCCCAAAAGAGGTAAAAACATATATTATACTGATATATACATACCCATGTTTTTTGCAGTGCAATTCATAATAACTAAATCTTGGAAGCAGTGTAAATGTCCATCAACAGATGTACTGATAAAATGTGGTATTTACACACACTAAATATTACTATGCCTTAAAGCAAGATAAACTGGAATCATTTGGAGGAAAATGGATGCACCTTGAGATCATAATATTAAGTGAAATAAAGCAGACATATAATTTCAAATATTGCAAGTTTTCTCTTATATGATAAATCCAAAATATAAATAAAGAGCAAAATAATTTTTTGTCTTTAACCCTGCAACTCAAATTTATTTATATATGGGGATTTCTTCATATACTTAATATTTGGTTTTGGTTGTAGGAGTCGAAGTTTTACTTTATTTAATTTTACATTTTAGAAATCTACAGGCACTTTTTAATGGAATACAATTAAAAATTATACTTCAAGGGAGATTTATTTAAATATTTTATTATTTTCATACATACAAGTATCTGAATTTCATGGATCCTGTTAAATGAAATATGTTGAATAACAAAACACACTCACTTTAGAGGAGTTAACCAATATACATATTCTAGTCCTAGAATTTAGGCAAATGTAATCTTTGTGCTTTGCTTTTTCTTTACTTCACAATTAAGTTGTTGAGATTTACTGATCTCTATTGCAATTCCCCACACCTAGGGCAGAATAATATTTAAAGATTGTATATTTAAAGACAGAAAAAAACACTGACTGAGCCTACTTACTTGGTTCTAACAGATCGGTCCCATAGATACACTTATACATTTAATATTTGGGGATAACTAAGAAAATTGTAAAATTTAAAAGAGTTTACATTAACAATGAATCCTTTTACACAATTGTCTTAGTTACTTTTCTCATTGCTGAGACAAAGTACCTGACACTCATAGTTAAAGGGGTAAAGGTTCATTTAGCTCACGGTTTGTAGAGGTTTAAATCCATGATTGGCTGGCTCCAAGGCAGGGTGGCACAGCAGACAGGCATCACAGAGGAGAAAGAGTTTATGGCAAGCAGGCAGGCAAGAGCAAGCAAATGACCTTAACAGTGTCTTTTTGCCCCTTTTTTTATCTTATGTAGACTATTCAGGGTGGGTAGCACTCAACTTTAATCCTAGTGTTTTTGACCACAGCATTGCACCATGAATCAATTTCAGCATCACATACTCTAGATCGAGCCACTTCTAAAAAAAGCCCCACTTATGACTATATATGACGCTTTGGAGAACCATCTTGACAGAAGCTATAACAATTCTACTCCTGTTAGAGAATTCCTATATCTGGGTAAATTTATCCCATTGAGCTGCCAATTAGACATATAAGAAATCAATACTGGAGAGACTCATTAAATGTTACATCATTTGTTCTTCCTGAGAGTGATACAACACTGCTCATCTGGATGACAAAGTATTTGGGAGAACTACTTTATTATCACCCTGTCTCCGTGATTACCCCTTCTAATTTGGCTTGTTCACCATTCCTCCAAGAGGCGGGGGACTCTTATGAACCTTGGAACTCGTATAGACCTTGCTGAAGTTTTTCACTCTTATCTTTCTTTAGATTATCTTTTATGTTTCCGTATCTTTATTTTACATAGTATATTCTAAGTAATTCACTATTACTTTTGCTTATTTTTAATAACTTTAGTGTTCTTTTACTGCATAATAGTTCCTAATGAATTCTTACTGAATGATTTAAATATGCATATGTAGAAAACAACTTCTTGTTGCTCCATTATGTGGAAGATATAAATTTGACCATGTTTAACTTTCTCATTACCTTTCATTCTTGGCTGTTTATCGTTGTCTCATCTTTAAAAGAAGTATGTGTGTATGTTGTGCATGTGTGTGTATGGCTGTGTTTATGTATGCATGTTTGTGTGTGTGTGTATCTTATGTATAATCTGCATAATGGATTCATTATTTATATTCAGGAGTTTTTTTTTTCTTTTTTAATGTTGCTGAATATAATAATGGAAAATGTGTTTGATTTTGAATTTTTTTTTTTTTTTTTTTTTTGTGGGTACCGGGGGGGACGACCTCAGGACCTCATGTGCCAACAGGCACCCGTGCCGCTGAGCGATATCACCGGCCCCTTTTTCGTATGTGGGTTCCGGGAGTCGAACTCGGGCCTTCGCGCTTGCAAGGCAGGCGCTTAAGCCGCTGAGCTGTCTCACCGGCCCATGATTTTTAATTTTAATGTGATAAATAAAAGGATAACAAGATCGATAAAAACCAGGACCTTGTATCAATGACTGTAGCATTCCCTTAGTTCTTCTTTTTAGAGAAAACTCATTCTCCTCATTCTTTAGTAAGTTGCTTCACTGCAACTGGGATTGGTACTTTGAGTTGATCTAGTGTTCCTTTTGCTGAAGTCACTCTGTGTCTGTAGTTTCTGTGCATTTCTTTTTCACTTATCAGTATGAATAAACCTGAAAAATCAACTTCCAATACTGGAGAAGGTAAGTCTGACACCTAGTATTTTTTTTTTTTTTTAACTATTCTTCAGTTCTGAATTCATTGTCTGCTTATAGCCCAGTTTGTGTTTATTTTTTGTCATCTAATGATTTTCTTTTCCTAATTTCTTAACACAAACTATGTATTTTGTTGTCTTTTTCATCATGTTTCTCAAAATTTTCTTGTGTTTTATGGGAGAGGGAATTTTATCTATCACTTTAGATTCTATGAAGATTTTCTGAAAAGTAAGAGCATTCTCTTTTCATCGGCTCTTAAGCTCTACATTTCACTCTGTCATTCTTCTCTAATAGTGCTCACCAAAGGATTTCTGTTCTGATCAGGTTAATATTTTCATCTCACTTATATTGTTGAATTTTTCCTCTTAAAATATCTACTTGGCTTCCTTTGCTTCTGTAGCTTTTTACTGAATATGACAATGTAAATCTACAATTTAAAATTTTATATTTTCTATATTTTATATTGAAATGGGTCATGATATTTTCTCCCCTAAAAATGAAAAATTATAAAAAAATAATTGGTGTGATATGAATACCAGAGAAAATTATTAGTGTTGCCACTTTATTTTAGGTCCACTGTCAAGATTACTATTACCACACGATGAAGTCCTTAATAAAAAACATATCTTCCATTTTCATGTTTAAAAATATTATTGAAATTGCTAAGATTGTAGACACAGAAAACCCTTTATGATTCTAACTTTACAAGATAAATATCCAAGATAATTTTTCTTTCTGAGACAAGGTCTCACTGTCTTGTCCAGTGGGAGGATTTTACTTCCTTACAACCTCCAGCCTTGGCTTATTTAAAAATATATTAATACTCTAAACATTCTCATTAGATTCTGTGTAGGACAATAATTTAGAGTCTATTAACAAGTAAATGTAAACCCCTTTCTATATGCTCTTTTTTCACTTACAAGAAATTGCAAAAACTGCTAACTTTCAGACCATGTGTTTCAAAAATGATCATTGTGCATACATACTCCAGTTTTTATCTTCTTATCAATAATTTAATAATGAGGGCCAGTGATATATATAGCTCAGCAGCAAAAGCACCTGCCTTACAAGCATGAGGTCCTGAGTTCAACTCCTGGTACCCACATTTAAAAAAAATAATAATAATTTAATAATGAATATTGTTAAGATCATCTCCTAAAGCGATTTCATGACCATGTTATTTATACATTTGCTGAACTGTGTTAAAAACATGAAGTAAAAATCAAAAGACAAAGATGTGATTGTGCTAACACTGAATACCAAGGATTAATTAATATTCTAATCATATATAATCAAGATTCATTATCAAAGTGATGTGTCCACAACAGGGAATCATTTTCTTAATAACAATCTTATAGATAATTTTTCTTTGTTTGATAGTCGTTGGTCATAATAACACTCCCTGAACATTTTTTTTTTCTGTGAATTGCTATATACCATGGCAATCTAGATGATCCTAATATCTTTATGTTTTAATTTTCTTTTAAATGTAAGATGAAGAGGTAAGCAAGAAGGTGAGTTGCAAGTGTTTTGTCAATTGCTCTGCACAGAATCACCAAGAGATGAATAAAGCTTCTACTCAGGACATAAAATCATGAGCATAAGAGTTATGATATCCTGTGCACCAGCTTAAAAGCTGTCTAAAACTTTAAGGTGTGAAGCCTAAGTGATTTTCTCCAGTATACTAATCAAAGCACCTTTGACAACTAGAATTATGTTGTTATTCATGTGAGGCACTCAAGACTGTGCTTAATTCCCAGGTGGTATTTACTTCACTATTCTGAAGTAGCAGTAGAGAGGAAAAACCTTAGTTAAAATATCAAAAGAAATAAATATGGAATATTTCTGATGAAGCATACACTAGATTATTGCTTAGTTCAGAACCAAACAATGTTCTATACTATACATAATATTTTACAGAAATAAACTGTAAATTGTTTACATTCATGATTTCTTTATTATAAATATTCTAATTCTAATTCTAATTATATTTATATAGTTGCAATAGCTTACATATTTTTATGTTTATAACTTCTTCCCAATAAATCAACAGCATAATAAACTAAAAATTTAGTCCACAGCATAGAATTGTATTTATTCATTCTTAGTAAAATTAATTAGAAGAAAAATATTATTAGCACAACGCAAACACAAAATGTCACATTTGTAAAAATAACAAAAGTATCTTGATATAAAAATTAGAGAATAAAAGAATTGCAGCTAAAATGAACATTTTTATGTTTGTAAATTAAATTGTGAATTAGATGTTTCAAGTCACTATCCTTACTAAACTCATAGTATATTGTGAGTTAAGTCTTCACTAGGACACTAGATTGACATTCCTTGCCACATCACACTAAAGTTGAGTGACAATAGAATAAATTTCAAACCCAGAAATACTGAGATCTGCTTTTATTTTGTTTTATTAGGATAATTCCTTTGCATCTTTGGGGAATGGGTTCTAAGATCCCTTAGAACAAAACAAGATGTACAAATACATCTTAGATATAGTTAAAACCATCTCTTATTTATTTATACTAGCTAACATAATAAAAATGTTATGTAAGTAGGATAGTGTATTCCTAAGTAGATAATGACAAGAAAAAGGCTGAATGTTTTCAGTGAAAGACACAAGTTCTTTTAAAAATATTTCCTATGTGCAGTTAGTTGAATCCCTGGATGTGGAACTCATATAATGTATATAGAGGACAAACTATCCTTACTTCTATTACTACTACTGAATATCTAAATATTTCAAGATTTACAAGACGAATGAAAGCCTTGATGGGGAACTATAAATAAATAATGTTTTATGATAAAAATGAAAATATGTACATAAAATTGGTTTAGGAGAATATATAGTGGTAACTATAAATACCATTGAAAAATTATCAAATACCAAGTGCAGAACAGGGGTTAAAAGCACTTCTGGTTGTGGATGTCTGTACAACAATCTTGAGATGACCCAAACACATGAAAGATTGTTTTAAAGAAATAAAAATAGGGCTCAACAAACCTTATCACTTTATCATATACATCTGACTCCTACATTGCCCTTTATCTCTAACTTTTTAATCAAAATATGTTATTGTAAAGGAAAATTATCTATGATGCAGATTCTATAAATTATACTTTTGAATGAACTGGAAACATGTAATCCACAATCTTACATTCTAAAAATTTTAGTGCAGTTTTTCAAAATAGGTGATCTCACCGTTACTGCATTCTGGGTAATTAGTATGAGGTTAGTGTTTAATGCAAAAAATGAAGTAATCATTTTCTTTGCTTTAAATTGTTCAATTTCTACCTTGTAGACTTATTTAACACACCATTTATGATTCATTTTATGAGATTTATAAACTAACATATGGAAAACTATATTATTTCAAATTTACTAATTTTATTTAGATAAAAAACAAATTATATAAGATATGTTCATGTATAAAATGATCTAGAGATACTAAATATAGGGCTTTCCTCAATTATTGCAAGTTCCTAATTTTTCATGGAATATTAATATTTCATATTGCATTTTTTAATTAAAAGTGGACATGCCATAAAGAAAGAGAAGCTTGAGACATTTCCAGCTAAATGGATGTACCTTGAGGCCATCATGTGAAATAAATCAGACACACATGTGTAAATACTGCAGTGTTTCTCTGGTGTGAGAACTGGAAGTGTAAATAAGGACCAAAATGTGCAATAGATATTGTGCAATTGGGAAAAAAATGTTCAAATGGAAGCGGAACTAGGGAGGGAGGAGGGGGAAAGGAAGGAAGGGAAAAGAAAATATGATGAGAAAAGAAAGAAAAATGGAATGAAAGCTTTTGTAAATAAGGAGAAGAGAGGTTGAAGGGAGGGTAGGGGAATGGGAAAAAAAGAATCAAATTATATCACGTACAGGTACAAATTCCCTATAATGAATGTGATCATTATTTGTATACTGAAAATGTACCAATAAACTTAATTAATATAAAAATGGACTTATAAAAATAATTGTGCTACTATTTGTGTTTGATATAAATGGTTATTTTATATTTTACTTTGATTGATTAAATTTAACTTAAATAGTAATCTTCCAATTAAATCATATACGAAAACATTCTAAACATTTCCTACTCTATCTCCCCCTGAAGTTAAAAATATACTATTACTGTCCTAATAAAATTTGAAATATTTAACGTTTTTTCTTATAATGTCAGGACGAAGGTGAGTATCCTCACACTTGGTAATTATTGTGAGCATTGGAGTTGAGATAGTATCCACTGAAATCCAAGATAACATGATTATTAATGTAGTAAATCACAAAGAATCTCTTAAACTAGTAATAGGTTAAGTTAGTTTAGAATGGTTACAGAATACAATGCTAATGTACAAAAATAGACAGTATTTTACAATTTTAGCAGTGAGTTATTATAAATTAACTCAATGTACAATACCAATCCAAACATGACACCTGTAGATAAATTTTCCAAAATAATTTTCAGTTCTGCTTCACATATTATTTCTAAAATATGCTTACTATTTATAAGATAAATGTTTTACCATGTTATCAAAGAAATTTAAATAAATTAAGAAATATAAAGTTTTATATAAAAAACTTAAATAAATGGGGAAATACATTGTTTTCATGTATTGAAAGATAGACGACTCCTAAGGAAAATTCTCTCCACATCCATTTTTGCATTAAAATATTTTCCACTTAAAATCACAGTGCTATTTGTCATTTAAAATTCACAAATGGTTAGAAATAATGTACATATATACAGTTATTATATTTTCAACCAAATAATAAAAGCTATCCAGTGCTGATAAAACATTTTTGAGAATTATTTATCTTATAGAGGAAAAGTAAACTTAATTCCCAGCACACCTCAAATAAAAACATTATTTCAGGTGGATTATATACATAAAATCTAAAAATAATCAATTTTTAAGAGTGAAAACCATAGCAGAAAAATTATGATGGAGGGCTCAGTAATATTCTCATAAAATTTCAGAAAAATATATAACGATAAATTATACTTCTTCAAGTGTGAAAAGAGAATTCAATAAAATAAAATGCTAATTTATATTACTTACCTTATATGATTTATAATTTTAAGTTTTTCCCTAGGAAATCTTTAAAATTATGTGACAACCTGATCACATAGATGCTTGAAATAAATTTTAAAATTATGCATCCTTAGGCGCCAGAGAGCGACCGGCCGGGCGCCATTGTGGGGGGTGTGGCGAAACTCAGAGCGGCTCGGAAACTGCTCTGGGAACTTGTGCTCCGGACAGGGCAGCACGGGGCCTCTCAGGCCCACGAAAGTGTGCTGAGGTCAGCAGGCGAACGAGACTGGACTCTCAGCCACACCTGTCCCGCGCCAGAGAGCGACTGGCCCGGCGCCATTGTGGGGGGCGTGGCGAAAAACCAGAGCGGCGGGAACCAGTGCAGGGAACCCGCGCTCCAGACAGCGCGCTGAGCCTCTCAGGCCCAGGGATCGTGAAAGGGCGCTGAGAGCGGAGGCGAGCTAGACTGGTCTCTGCCTGAAAGTACGCGCATCTGCTCACCGCCCGCCAGAGGGCGCTCCTGGCTTACTGGGACGGACCTGCACAGAACAGGACTCTCACCACAGGGTAACTGCCTACAGCAGAGTCAACACCTGGAACTGATTCTTTTTATTTTTTTATTTTTATTTTTATTTTTATTTTTTATTATTTTTTTTCTCACTGATTTGTTTTTTGTTCTGGCGAAGGGTTTTTTTGTTTTTGTTTTGTTTTGTTTGTTTTTTGGTGGGGTTTTATTTTTGATCTGTCTGTTTTATTGTTTTTATCTTCGTTTTTGTTTCTGTATGTGTATTTGCTCTTTCCTTCATTATTCTCTCTGGTTTTTTATATGAGTGTAAACAGCGCCTCTAACTTCTTTGTGATTGTGGTTGTGATCTGTTCTTCCTTTTATCCCTTCCTTCTCTTTTTACCACCTGTCCTCTGCACTAGTGTCCCAATTTTAGTGGGATCCCTCTTGGTCCTCTAACCTTACATCTAATTCCTTCCTCTTCTCCCAATACTCTATTTCCTCCTTAACTCATCTTAAATTTAAACTCCTCAAGGAAAAATTGACATACATAGGACTTGTATACTGCATATAATTTTTCTGGTGTGTTTTAGATTTTGTTATATAACCGCAACTCTATACAGCTAAAAGTGGTAAATAACTGGTTAGCTCAGTCTGTCATTTTTTAGGCTGTGTTTGATGCTTTAGTTAACATTATAGCCAAATGTGAAATAATTGTTCTAAACATCTTTCCTTCCTGATATTTCATGATTGAGATTGACTAAGGGACACAGAAAATACAGTGGCACACTACCAAAGAATCAAGGACTGGGCCAAACAGGTAGCAACTTCGCATACCCAACGAATTGAAGAGGTAGGATCTGGCAGAAAGCTCAAAACCTAAAAGCAAGCTCCACTTGGAAGATACTGCAGAGAAGTAGTCATCTTCTAAAGATCTTAAACACTAGCAATAAAGTAACCTACTATAGGTAATTTGCAAACATCACCCCAGGAATTAAAGAAAGAAAAAATGAGACGACACTTAAACAAGATGCAACCCCACACATCCAATTCACCAAAGGCAAACCTAGGGAGCAACGAGGTGGGACAATCCGAAAGCCACCCACCTGGCCTATCTGAAGTGGTAACAACAAAGCAACTGAATGAGGTTCTGGAAAAAATTAAAACAGAAATAATCTCACAGATAACTGCAGAGATAATGTCTACAATGAAGACCATGCTTAAGGACACTATAGCTGATACAGACAAAAAAATAGATGAACTTAAGAAAACTATAGAAACCATGAATGCTCAGCATAGGAAAGAAATGGAATCCATAAGGCAGATTCAAGCAGATACCCAAGAGATAAAAAATTCCATTGAAAGTATTTGTAGCAGAATAAGCCAATGCGAGGACAGGATCTCAGATATAGAAGACAGGCTTGCAATTAGTGATCATGAAATGGAAAAATTCTTAAAAATAGCAAGGGACCATGAAAAATCAATTCAGCAGCTGCTAGATGACTCAAAGATAAACAATTTAAGAATAATTGGAATAAATGAAAAAGCAGGAGATAGCATCAACGACATTAAAACCTTGTTCAAAGACATAATCAGGGAGAACTTTCCTGGAAGAGAAAAGGAATTTGACACCCCTATAAGTGAAGCTTTTAGAACACCAACTAGACATGATCAAAAAAAAACTTCAGCCAGACATATTATAATCAAGATCCCAGAAATTCAACAGAAGGGCAGAATCTTAAAAGCTGTTAGGGAGAAGAGACAAATCACTTATGAAGGAAAACCCATCAGAATCACAGCTGACTTTTCAGCACAAACCCTCAATTCAAGAAGAGCTTGGAATGATGTATTGCAAGCTCTAAAGGAAAATAATTTTCAGCCCAGATTGATGTACCCTGCAAAACTATCTTTCAAAATTGATGGAGAAATAAAATACTTTCATGACAAAGAACATCTGAGAAAATTTATGACCACCAAACCAGCACTCCAAAACGTTCTGAAGGACATTCTAGAAAGAGATAGGAACCCCAACAGAAGGAATCCACCAGGCAGGGCAAATAATTAAATAGCCGGAAAGCAGAAAAACAAAGAGTGGGAACCAACAACAGGAAAATATCATGACAAGTCAATACATATCAGTTTTAACCATCAATGTTAACAGTCTCAATTCACCAATCAAAAGGCACAGACTGGCGAAATGGATCAAGAAGCAAGATCCAACAATATGCTGTATACAAGAAACACATTTAATTCAGAAAGAAATTCATAGACTGAAAGTCAAAGGATGGAAAACAATACTCCATGCCACAGGAACCCAGAAAAAAGCAGGGGTAGCTATTCTTTTTGCAGACAAAGTGAACTTCAAGCCAAGAAGGATTCAGAGAGATAAAGACGGTCATTACATCCTTGTAAAGGGAACAATCCAAGAGGAAGAGATAGCGATCATAAATATATATGCGTCAAATACCAATGCACCCAGCTATATAAAACAAGTACTAAAGGACATGAAAAATCAAATAAGCACTAATACAATTATATTGGGAGATCTCAATACTCCACTGTCACAAAAAGATAGATCAACTGGACAGAAAATCAATAATGAAATAGTAGAACTGAACCAAACTTTTGAACAAATGGACTTAGTAGATGTCTACAGAGTGTTCCATCCCACAACATCAGAATACACATTTTTCTCAGCTGCACATGGGACGTTCTCCAAAATAGACCACATACTAGCTCATAAAACCTGTTTAAGTAAATGCAAAGGAATTGAAATTATCCCATGCATATTATCAGACCATAGTGCAATGAAATTGGAAATCAATGGCAAAAGATCCCACAAAAACTCCCTAAACACATGGAAATTAAACAGCATCCTCCTGAACAACCAATGGGTCACAGATGAAATTAAAGAAGAAATTAGTCACTTTCTACAACTGAATGATAATGACAGTACAACATACCGGAACTTATGGGATACAATGAAAGCAGTCCTAAGAGGGAAATTTATAGCATTAAATACTTATATCAGGAAAATAGAGCAAGCGCAAATAAACAACTTAAGGGTGAACCTCGAGCTTCTAGAAAAAGAAGAGCAGGTTAAGCCAAAAGCCTGTACAAGGGAGGAAATTATAAAGATCAGAGCAGAAATTAACGTATTGGAGAATAAAAAAACAATACAAAGAATCAATGAAGCAAAAAGTTGGTTCTTTGAAAGAATAAATAAGATTGACAAACCCTTATCCAACCTTATTAAAAAAGAAAAGAAAAGACTCAAATCCATGCAATTGAAAATGAAAAGGGTGATATCACGACGGACCCTGCAGAAATCCAGAAGATCATCTATACCTATTTTGAAAATTTATATTGTACTGAGATGGAAAATGCAGAAGAAATGGACAGATTCCTAGATTCGTATGAATTACCAAAGCTAAATCAAGAAGATTTAAAAATCCTAAATAAACCAATATCAACCAATGAAATTGAAGATGTAATTAAAAACCTCCCAACAAAGAAAAGTCCAGGCCCTGATGGATTCACTGCCGAATTCTACAAGAAATTTAGAGAAGACCTAATGCCCCTACTTCTCAAACTTTTCAATGAAATTGAAAGGGAAGCAATACTCCCAAATTCATTCCTGGAAGCAAGCATTACCCTGATACCAAAACCAGAGAAGGACCCAACTAAGAAAGAGAACTACAGGCCAATCTCCCTAATGAACATAGATGCAAAAATCCTTAATAAGATACTGGCAAACAGAATCCAACAAATCATCAAGAAGATTATACACCATGACCAAGTTGGATTCATCCCTGGGATGCAGGGATGGTTCAGCATACGTAAATCAATAAATGTAATACAGCATATTAACAGAACCAAAGACAAAAATCACATGATCATCTCAATAGATGCAGAAAAAGCTTTTGACAAAGTCCAGCACCTTTTCATGATAAAAACCCTACAGAAAATTGGAATAGAGGGTCTTTATCTCAATCTGGTAAAAGCTATCTATGACAAACCAACAGCCAATATTATACTAAATGGCCAAAAACTGAAAGCCTTCCCTCTAAAATCAGGAACAAGACAAGGATGTCCACTGTCCCCACTCTTATTCAACATAGTTCTGGAAACTTTAGCCAGAGTGATTAGACAAGAGAAAGAAATAAAAGGAATAATGATTGGAAAGGAAGAAGTTAAATTATCATTATTTGCAGATGACATGATACTCTACACAGAAGATCCCAAAAACTCCACTAAAAAACTGCTAGATTTAATAAGCAAATTCAGTAGTGTAGCTGGATACAAAGTCAATACTCAAAAGTCAATAGCCTTCCTGTACACAAATAACAAACTTACTGAAAGAGAAATTAGGGAAACAATACCTTTCACAATAACATCCAAAAAAATGAAATACCTAGGAATCAACCTCACGAAGGATGTAAAAGACCTCTATACTGAAAACTACAGTACTGAAAAAGGAGATTGAAGAGGATATCAGAAAATGGAAAGATATCCCTTGCTCCTGGATAGGAAGAACCAATATAGTGAAAATGGCCATACTTCCAAAATTGTTATACAGATTTAATGCAATTCCAATCAAAATTCCAACAGCATATCTCACAGAATTAGAGAAAACAATCCTAAAATTCATTTGGAATCAGAAGAGACCTAGAATAGCAAAGGCAATTCTGGGCAACAAAGGCAAGGCAGGGGGCATCACAAACCCCGACTTGAAATTATACTATAAAGCTACTGTGATAAAAACAGTGTGGTACTGGCAAAAAAACAGACCTGAAGATCAATGGAACAGATTAGAAGATGCTGAAACAACCCCAGACATACTAAGCCACCTTATCTTTGACAAAGGTGCCAAACACATTCGCTGGAAGAAAGATAGCCTCTTTAATAAATGGTGCTGGAAAAACTGGCTCTACACATGCCGAAGATTAAAACTAGATCCATATCTTTCACCATGCACTAAACTAAATTCAAAATGGATCAGAGATCTAAATATTAAAACAGAAACATTAAATCTGCTGGAAAGTAGGATAGGTAAAACCCTTGGAGACATTGGTGTAGGCAAAGACTTTATGAATAAAAACTCAACCGCACGGGAACTATCCCAAAGAATCAATAACTGGGATCTCATCTTATTAAAAAGCTTTTGCACAGCAAGAGAAACCACCAACAGAGTGAAGAGACAACCCACAATGTGGGAAAAAATGTTTGCCAGCTGTTCCTCAGACAAAGGATTACTATCGAGAACATATAAAGAACTCAAAAAAATCAGACCTCCCAAATTTAAAGACCCACTCCAAAAATGGGCATCTGAGATGAATACACATTTCTCAGATGAAGAAATACTAATGGCAAATAAATATACAAAAAAATGTGCAACATCACTAGTCATTCGAGAGATGCAAATTAAAACAACACTGAGATACCATCTCACCCCAGAAAGAATGGCTACTATAAAGAAATCAACTAATAACAAATGCTGGAGGGGCTGTGGGGAAAAAGGAACCCTTCTTCACTGTTGGTGGGAGTGTCGACTGGTACAGCCACTGTGGAAGTCAGTGTGGAGATTCCTCAGAAAACTAGGGTTGGAGGTCCCATTTGACCCAGCTATTTCCCTTCTGGGCATCTTCCCAGAAGAATTAAAAACATCGTACCACAGCGATATATGTGCACCCATGTTTATAGCAGCACAATTTGTAATAGCCAGATCTTGGAAACAACCCAAATGCCCATCAACTGAGGAATGGATAAGAAAGATGTGGTATTTTTATACAATGGAGTACTATTCAGCCATAAAGAAGGATAAACTGGAGACTTTTATAGGTAAATGGATGCAACTCGAGAAAATACTCATAAGTGAAATAAACCAGAAGCACATGTGTAAGCATCGTATTATCTCTCTAGTATGAGAAACTGAAAGAGTAAATAAGATCCAAAATGTACAATAGATATGGTGAATCAAAAAGAAACTGGTCAAAAGGAAAGAGAGACTGGAATAGGGAAAAGAAAGAAGGGAAAGGGAAAAAAAATTGTATATATATATATATAAGATGGTTAAGATAGATACACTACCATTTTTACTTAGTTCATTGAAGAGTAAGGTTTGTGCCAATAATGTTTGGACAATTGAATGCCTTTAGAATTTTTACCATAAATGAATACTGAATTTTAACAAAATTCTTCTGTTATTTGAAATATTATATATTTTTGTTCTGGTTATATGGAAAGTTATGTTGATTTTTTTCTTAAATGTTTATCAATTTTTCATTTCTCAAATAAAATTAAGTAGATATGGTGTTGTACCTTTTTAAAAATGTTGAAATATTTTTGCTAGTACTTCCATTAAATATGAATGCCTTCATGCATGAATAATCTAATTCTGTAATTTTATTTCCTTATGACACTTTAATAAGACTTTTATATTAAGATTATGATGACCTCATATGACAACTTCTCTCTGAAAATAGTTCTGTAGGTTTGTGTAATGTCTCTTATATATTTAAAAATGTAGAAAGATTCTTACAGTTGTCAGATTCCCCATTATGAAGGTAGTTTTTCTTTAGAATATTCTTTATCACTGGAAATTCTCCCTTTTATTATGTTATCGGGTAACATCCAAAATGAGTGCTAGGGTATGTATCTACCTTAAAATCTACACATTTTTGTCAGCCATTCTCTATCATGAAAGATCAGAGGCAAGAATAATTTTTAGACTCAAGAAGTTGTAGGATTGTTTAAACTTTTCACTTTATTTGTGTTTTTGAAGATAGAGCAATAGAGAAATATTTGTGTGTGTGTGTGTGTGTGTGTGTGTGTTGGGGGTGTGGCTGCTGTTTGATTTGAATTCTCCAACCTCTCATCAGTTTAACAATCTTACATATTAGATGCAAGTCCATTTCCTGTTTCAGTAATCATAGCCTCAGGTCTTTTCAAGAGAGTTTTCAGATTTGGGTTTTCCTGGGATATTTAAAAAATTATTTCTGTTGTAACATAGTACTTGTTACCTAATAAAAATGTTGGTAATATAGCAATATATGAAAAGAATTACCTATACCAACAAAATATGTTTTCAATATCATGTTCAGTAAATCGCTGAAACAGATATCTCATACCTAAAATTCAAAGATTAAAATAAATTAATATCAATAGTATTTACTCTGCAAATATTACATCATCATTAGATTCAAAGCACATTTTTATGTTTGTATCTTCATGTTCTTAAAAGCTTATGCCTAATGCATATCAAAAGCCTGTGAATATTTTAAGTTAGGACATATAAATTGGCTTTTGTAACCTCTTTCTTCAGAAACAAACTGAAAATTTCACTGGAAACCTTAATGGGTAAATGTCAGCACTGTATTCACAGTGAATATTTTTATAGTAGTTGTGTTATAAAAACTGCTGGAGAAACTAAGAAATAATAACTAACAAATTAGAAACACGCAGGATTATTGAAAAAGTTCAAATTTATGTAATTCTTTTTTGTCCATGCATACTACAGAAAGTGACGAATTGGGTGTTGCTAAGCCAGCAATTTCTAGATAAAAAGAAGATAATAAATGTTATATCTCCCTTGACAGAAAAATGATTAGTAGCAAAGAAGATGGAAAACACATTCTTCCCTAAGAACTTTCTCTAGTGAGATGTATTATCATTTAAGTAGTTCTACTTCAGCCTTATCTTTGAATCACATCCTTGCAGAATTGTTAGTAAGAATTTTAAAAGTTAATTCACTTTGGATCACACTAAATGAGATGACAGTGCTCAAATAGAGGGATACAAAACTAAATAAGGTTATGTTTACCATAAAATGGGGCATATCATTACAAATAATGAAATCAACCACTGATTACTATGTTAATACTAAGCAGACTTTGCATGTATTTGCATAAAATAATGCATATTTGTATTTAATGTACATGTGAGTGTCATGATGAAGACTAGTATTCCAGTATGATCTCTATTAGTACATGGTACACTAAAATGAGAAAATTCTGCTTTTTCCTCTAATAGCAACTGTGAGTGGGACTTGAGTAAGCAGAAGTATGTCAGATGCCAGGTTTTAAATTTAGAGGAAAGCAATAGACCATTTAATTTCTCTTTCTAACAGATAAAAGGTCATTTCTACATCTATTTACATATTGCTATAGTTTGGATTAGAAAAGTACCCCAAAGGCCCACGTGCTCAAAGTCTTAGTCTTCAGCTTGGCACTTCTGGAGGAAGGTGCAACCTTTAGAAGGCAGAGCCTAGTGAGAACTTGTGGATCATTGGTGACTTACAAAACAGATTTTGGAAATGCCAATTTCTTCTTCACACCTTTCCATGATGTGAATGGTCCCCTTTTATTAATGGTCCTGGAATGATGTCTTGTTGTTGCAGACTCTAAGTAATGAGGCCAATCTGTCATCATCTGAAACATTCAAATATGAGCTAACATAAAATTTCCTCTTTTTTATTGACCTAAGATACTTGTTACGGAATTAGGTAGCTGTGTAATACACACATGATGTAAGAATCCACTAATCGGTAAAAATGAATCCTAATCCCTTCCTCTAAATTCTAGTATTTTATATTTGAGAGGGAAACCTGAGAGCATTTTTGTCTCAAGATACACTTTACTTATGAGTTATTGAGAAACATGTCAGGGTGGCAAATTTCTTTCAGTTTTCCAAAACCCGTGCAATGTTATTCTTAATAATACATGAGCTACACAAGGAAGATGAAAGATGATGAAAGAAAAGAACAGCTACTTAGAAAGTAATGCATATTTCTTCTTGATGATGTGCTCTATTTGCTTCCGATGTCAAGACAATAAAACTAGTTGATGAGAGAGGTTTTTAATTTATTTGTTCTATAAAATGTGAAGTCAATGTAGCTAGTTCTTTTATGCTTCTTCTCTTCAACTCGATTATTTTGTCAACTTCATTTTCCTGGAACCAGTGCTTTTCTATGATCCCCTCATTCAGAATTTGCACTTCAGGATTATTTTTTGCAGCCTTATATTTCTATTTATAATAAATGAGTTTATAAAATATTATTTAAAAATTAAATTTATTATTATAGTAGAATCTGCTACCCAAACTCTTGTTCTTAGGTGATCACACTAACAATGTTGCAATATTTTTAAAGAAAAAAGTCATAACTCAGATTACCATAATCATTATAGGCATTACACAAAAGTTGTATTTAAAAATGTAAACTATGCAGTGGAGCTAGGTGTTAATGAGCAGTATCTATAAAGGTTAAATATAAATACACATAATTATAGCTTTCTTGTGAGGAGAAATTATTACTTTCTTTCTTACAAGACATAGCTCTAAAATAACAAACTGAAATTAAAGTATATTTATTCTGCAATCATAAATGAACTAGGAAAGTATAGAAGTTGAAACATTTTGAATATGTATTGCTACATCTTGTAGATAAGATTAAAATGTATCAACCAATAAAGTTCTGTATAGCAACACACTTGAATTTTGAAATGTTAAACTGGACCTGAAAGAAATATGTACATTTCATTTTATGTCAAAATAATAAGAAAAATAATCATTTCAAAGTAATAGAAAATATTAACTTGTTCTAAGGAGAGTCTATAATGAAGTATTTGGAAGCAAAGATATGAATGTAAAAGACAATTCATATAGAAAAATGGAATTATGGGTTAATTTTCCCTAAAAGATATATAAAGTATACATTAGTATTTTACTAAAAGATATATAAAGTATACATTAGTATTCGATGCGCTATATTTATAGTGAAAATATAAGCTGTATTTTGAGCTGATAATACAGCTTCTCTTTAATATAGTTGTACATTTCAGTGTGGAATGACTATAATTTGTGAAGAACATAGTGAGAAAACTTTTATAATCTTCAATGAGGAAACAATTAGACAAAATGAACTTAATTTATGATCATATCTACTGAAATACATATATACATATGCAAAGACACTAGGATAAAAGGGGAACATAAAAGCTTTTAAAGAACAATTTAAATTTTACAATGAAATATTTTATTTCTATCAGATTTATTTTGTATTATCATAATTCTGGTGAATACTTTTATTGTGGGAAATAATTTCAGTAGATATTTTGGAGACAGTGAAAGGTCAAAGGTTAATAACAAACGAAAATGTATATTGTAAAGACAGAGTTTCAGGGTAATTTTGTATCTATTTACTATGGAAATAGAGCCATTATAGTTCTTAATTCCATTTAGAAATAAGAGGTCAATTAATTTTGGACTGAATTCTATTTTCAGTTAAGTATATACAGGAAAACAAACTGTGGCAATAGGTTATAGCTTAGTTGTAGAGTACTGGCCTAGCATTAGCAAGTTCAAGACTGGTTTCAATTCTCACCACCACAGAAATTAAAAATATAAAAATCAAGTTGCCCCTAAATTATTACCTTTCTGAATTTTTATTGAAAGATAAACCTGGCTTTAAATAATTTAAATTTAAATATAAAATAATTTCAGTTACTGGCATGCCTAATGAGGCCCTACAGGATCCAGTTTCTTGCACTCTGATTTCTATATCATTCACATTTTTCACAGGATCCAACCATACTGTCCACTTTGCTCTCCTTTGATCTGTTACTTTCTGCCTTGGGCCATTTACATTTGCCCTTGCCTATACTTTAAAGATTTTTCCAAACCTTCAGATACCTTCCGCCATGTCTCCCTTATTTTATGCAAGTGGCTGTTCATATAACAACTTCTTGGAAAGTATTTTCCTAATTAAATGAAATGATGCTATCTGCATCCACAATTCTGTTAAGTTTTTACTCTTCATAAAATGACAAAAAACTGATGTGTGTGTGTGTGTGCGTGTGTGTTGTTTCATATCCCACTACCTAAAGATATTGTCTGACTTGTGTGCCAATGTATCCTAGAAGAATGTCAAATGTTTATGCAATGCTCAATGTAACATTTTTCTGAATGAATTACTGTCACTAAAGATGGCCTTTAGAGTGCAGCCACCACCAAATCTAATCCTGCCACGCTTTTATGCTCTCATCCACATTGTAAGGAAGCATAGGAAGGACAGAGACACAGTGTCATAGTTATACACTGCATCCCTTGATGTTGATGTTACCGTATCTTGAAAAAGCCCCAAAGATAAATTCAGGTTTCAATTTTTTTACCTTGGATAACACACTGACATAAGATCCTAAGTGTAAACAATACTGTGTCAGCTAATATTGCTGCAGTACAAGAAAGAGACAAGAAGGAGGGGGAGAGATGTAAGGGCAAGTAATAAAGCACTAATATAAAAAAAATTATACACATTGAACCTCCCAAAAAAGTGAAACTCAGAGGGAGGGTGGGGAAGGGAGGTGATGGGGGAATTATTAAAATATGATATGTGCAAATACAGATCTGTCAGGATGAAACTCATTAATCTGTATAGCCAATATACAATAATATAAAAAGAAAGAAAAAGAATTCCTAGCATGACTACTGAAAGAACAAAATACAACAAAGCTTAAGATATTGTATTTCATAAAATAACTATATTAAATAATACTGAAATTTTAAAAAATAATCAGAAGTTGATGAAATGTAGAAATATCTTTACAAGTAATATGTCATATACTATAATATTAAGTCAGTAAAACATTCAATATTTTAAATAAATACAAAATCAGGGCCGGTGAGACGGCTCAGCAGCGTAAGCACCTGCCTGACAAAAGCGAGATCCTGAGTTCGACTCCTGGTACCCACATAAAGGAAAAAATGGTGCCGGTGATATTGCTCAGTGGCACAAGCGCCTGCTGGCAGGCGTGAGGTCCTGAGTTCAACTCCAGGTAACCACATAAAAAAATAATAATAAATAAATAAATAAATACAAAATCAATCCAAACATTATTATGAATGATATGTCTACTTAATGTTATACAACGTACTATAATAATGTCATCTCCTAACAAGATGTCTACTTTTACTTTTCAGACATTTATTTGAATTGGGCATAATTGTGGGCAAGTTATACAATTTTTATATGATTTTATAAGTGACCAATGACTTATTTTAACACTCTAAAATACAATAATCTATTAAGGAGGAATTTAGAACCTGTTCAAAAATATATTTTCTGGGCCAGTGAGATAGCTCAGTGGCATAGCGCAAGGTCCTGAGTTTGACTCCCGTTACGCACATACAAATAAAAAATTGCCGGTTGTATCGCTCAGCAGCACAAGTGCCTGCTCGCAAGCACGTGGTCCTGAGTTCGACCTCTGGTACCCATACACACACACACACAAAATATATATATATAATATATATATTATATTATATATATAATATTATTTAACTAACAAGTTAAAATGTTATACAGAATACATAAAGAAAAGTTCCATAGTATTTAATATGGAAAAATTTGGCATCTACAATTTGGCATTTAATGTTATTTATCTTTTAATTTTGAAATATCAAACAACTCAAATATCTAGATTTTCCATGTACTACAGGCCTTACTTTATAACTATTTAATGTTTGCTGCAACATGATACAATATGCCAGTTGGAAAAAGTCTCTACCCACACAGAGCATATATTCTGTCAGAAGGCAAGGAAAAAAAAATAACGAAAAAATTTACATGAATATATTTATTATCAGAGGAGAGATGAGTCTGCTTCATGAAGTCCATCAGAAATCCGAGCTGACTGAGGTTGCACTACATTGGGAATTCATCAACCGGAACACAGCCTAATGAGTCACCACAAGAAACAGAGCCCTGAAGAAGGTGTGGAGGGCCCTTTATGACCATGCACATTAATTCATCTTCCTATTTTATTGCCTACCAATAGCCAGTGAAAATTAGATGGAAAAATGAATAAAATGTAAGGGAATAGAGGAAATATTGATGACATATAAAGAAAGATATACACTTTTTTTTTTTAGAGAGAGCTAATGGGAGTATAATTGCATTTATAAAAGATGACTAACTTTACCACACATCATCATTCTAGGAGGCCATTAGTCTTAAAGCAAAATTAGACAAATATATCTCAGGAAATCAAAAGTCTGGTTATTTTAAAATGTCAATAAAATGTATTCACTTCTATGAAGAATTACAAAGAAATAAAAGAATACAAATTACAAAAATAATTAAATAAGGCATATCATTACCGATTAGTGATGGTACCACCACGCCTAGAATGACATAGATAACATTAATTGCCCTATAACCATTAAGGAAATTTAATTAGCTATTTATAACTTCCTGGAAAGGAAATATCCAGAACTGATTACAGTTGAAAATTGTGTTAAAAATGTAAATAAAATTATCAAAAGTTTTTCCCCCTCATATAATTTCTTACACAAAACAGAAGCAGGGAGAAAAATTTCAAAGGATTGTTGTAAAGGTAGAATTATGGATACAAAAACAAGAAATGCCCATCCAAAATAAGAAAACTACACACAATATTCTTTTTGAACATGATTGCAAAAATATTAGCCAAATATCACCAAAATCTTTCAATAAAAGATGCAGCATAAGCAGTGTTATAACATTCTCACTGGAGTTTATTCTAGGGAAGCCCCTTTTTGTGTCATAATGGCTTTGAAATGCTAGAGACACTAAAAGTAGTTCTCCAAGTCAGAGTGAATTTGAGAGCTGCATCATTTCTTCAATTTCTTCTAGATATTTGTATTTTTTCAAGATGGTCATGCAAATTTGTATATTGACACAATTCTTCAACTTTTAAAGATATTGCATGAGGGCCGGTGATGTAGCTCAGCGGCACAAGCGCCTGCCTGGCAAGCGCGAGGTCCTGAGTTCGACTCCCGGTACCCACATAAAAAGGAAAAAAAAAAAAGAAAAAGAAAAATGAAAGCTTTGGGCCGGTGAGATGGCTCAGCGGCGTAAGCGCCTGCCTTGCAAGCGCGAGGGCCCGAGTTCGACTCCCGGAACCCACATACGAAAAAGGGGCCGGTGATATCGCTCAGTGGCACGGGTGCCTGTTGGCGCGCGAGGTCCTGAGGTCGTCCCCCTGGTACCCACAAAAAAAAAAAAAAAAAAAAAAAAAAAAGATATTGCATGAGTATCACAAAAAAACTTATTGTTAAATATTACCTTTTCAGAACCCGAGGAGCATTGACTCATTAACTTTTGGCTGCAAACACTGTACTTATATTCTCCAATTAAAGACCACTAGTTCAATTTGTGCTAATGTGCCAGAAGTGTTGTTATTTCTCAGGCACCATTAATAAAGTGCCATTAAATGGAAAAACACAAAAAATCTACTCCTATTATTTATTAGATTTAAGTTTTGTCTTCACTATAAGTTTTGCCTATATGTTTTGTCTTCACAGACCCCACAGAGATTCAGCTCATCAAAATCCCCCTAGACACACAGAGAATTTCTATCATTAAAAAAATTAGGGCCGGTGAGACGGCTCAGCGGCGTAAGCGCCTGCCTTGCAAGCGCAAGGGCCCGAGTTTGACTCCCGGATCCCGCATACGAAAAAGGGGCCGGTGATATCACTCAGCGGCATGGGTGCCTGTTGGCGCATGAGGTCCTGAGGTCGACCCCCCGGTACCCACAAAAAAAAAATTAGTATATTCCAGATCACAAAAACATACCAAGTACAAGAATTTGTATTTTACTGAAAAACTCAAAGAAACTTCATCTGTAGCAGAAACTGCAATTGAAAAATTTTATCATATTAAATTTTTTGCAATCACTGTATTCTCCAAGATCCATCTTCAAATGGTAGAGATAATTTGAGGAGATTAGAGAAATCACTTTGTAATGTAAGCATTTTTCAATATTATAACGGAGGTATACTTTTCATTCCTCTCATCATGAAATTGATTTTGTATCATCCTACTGGTAGAAAGTTCCAAGTATCATGGCTTGTAAAATTTGTCATAACATTTCTAAGCATATGCATCTGGAAGTCTACAGGAATTTCTTCAGATTTAGTTCTTATTAGACCTATTGCAAGGTACATATTGGTTAAAATAAATGATCTAGCTATAAATTTCCATTTTGACTAATAGACCGCAATTGCATTCTGGTTTGTCAGCAATTGCCTTTTAGTTTTCAATGTCCAAGAACTTTGATTCTTTGGTAATTAATTTTCCATGACAATTAGCCTAGTTAATGTGCATTGGTCAATGCCAGGGAGATGTACAGCCAATGTTCACAGAATGTAATTGTGTTGTTATTTCAGGATAAATCCTCAGCACTTCCACTATTTATTCAGGTTATAGCTGATGACTGTGTTGGAAACAGAACTCTTAAAAGTAAGTGTATTTATAGAAGGACTTATTGAATAGCACTGAAAATTTTCACCTATGAAAATTGAAATGAACCTTTGTGAGCTGTGTATCTATTTCAGTCTTAAGAATCTTATGGTCTATTATTCAATTCCAAAAAGTGTCTTTTTATTGAACTATGCTAATACTATCAGAACCTTCCTGTTGTGCTAGTCCTTCTTACCCTCCCTTTGTATTTTCCATCCCAGTACTTGACCTGTGTTATGGAGAGTCTCCACCAATACCAAAGGCAGAGAAAGGATTTCAACTATTGCATCAGCCTCCAGCAAATTCAAATTCTATGTATTGACTACTTTTCAAACGTGCAGATGCTCTCAAAATCAGTATTTTCTTCAAGCTTCGATGATGTGGATGTGATCTACAATAAATATAAGGTGATATATTTAAGGAATTTAATGATAATTTCTCACAGGATATAATTCCTTCCTGCACCAAAATCTCATTTCTTATCTACATTAAACTTCATGTTCCTATCAAGTTATTATACCAGGTATTTATATAATTCAAGAATATTTAGTTTGCATCACTTAAATATCAAATGGGGATATTATAAGAACAGTTATCAGCCATATGAACTATCATGTTTAACTCAACAAATATGCATGTATTATTGATTGATACACAGAGATTCAGCTCATTAAAATCTCCCTAGACACACTGAGAATCTCTATCATTAAAAAAATTAGTATATTCCAGATCACAAAATATTATTGTGTTAAGAATCTAAAATATTATTTGTGTTAAGTGTTTTTGTCTAGTAAATACCTATTTGTACTATACATTGTCCAAATTTTGGCTGACATAAAATACAAAATTATTTAATTGTATTTCAACTTGCCTTTGTAAGTGAAAACTTAGTGCATGCTATGAATTTAATTATATGTCTAGGGAAAAATAGAAAATCAAAGGAAGTGAATATGTACCATGAGGGTAGTAAGGATAATTTGCTTCCATCATTTTGGACAGTATTTTTCTCATATTAAAAAGTTAAAGCATTGTCTAGCAGGAGACTAAATCAGCTCTAGCAGAAAAATGAGACTCATAGGAGATTCCAGTTTGTAATATTCAGTGTCATTAGAATATTTTTATGTAAAATATTTGAAACATTCAGAATCTCAAACTTTTTCAAGAAATTCTTTATCTTATGCCCAAAGAAAATCTGCTTTCTACTGAGATTATAAAATTGGGATAATCAAGCATCAAGTCTTACATTTGCTTTTGGCTACTACATCTCTGAAGCTCAAAAGAAAAAAAAATAACATGTTCACAGGAAGTCTGAGTTCTCTGTCAAAGCTTCGAACTAGAAAATTTATAAAGTCAAGCTTGTGGTACTCTTCATATTATTATCAAAATTTCATGCAAATCCTTCAACTCATGCAAACACTTCAACAACCCTCACATTTTTTATAATGTTTATGGCAATTTAAAATTAGTTGCTGAAAGCCTTGTTTTCAACTGGATTTCATTAAAGTTAGCAACTATCAATTATTTAATGGGATTTTTTTTGACATTGAATGACTTTGACTGCCAGGGTCTCATCTCTGATTCTTTTCCCTATTTTCCCTGAGGATTTTCATTATATTCAGCCTTTTAAAGACAAGGTAGTAATCAGTTTGTAATCACCTTTCTTACACAACTCATTATTGGGAGTATTTTCTACATGGTTTACACAAAAGAAGCACCTAATATTCCTAATTAAGCACAGAAAGAATTTAATGGGAGGATATTTTTGTAGCTTACAAGAATATATGAGGGTACTAGAGCTTAGAAGAATAACTGGAACTCAAGAAAGCACGGAAGCCAGAGCTCAAAGTAGCAGCATACATGCAGTGTGGAGACAACTCTGCTTCTGGCTCCCGTAAGGACATAAATGTTTGGCTTACCCTGAGATTTTCCCATTAAGTGCGATTATAATCTACTTATCTAAAAGGCAAAATGAGTGCATTAAACATAAATCGAGAAAAGATGCCCAAAAGATCTTAATTCTCAGTTATATGCGGAGGATCAGTGTTGTCAAACACTACATTGCAGAAAATGAAGTTTTGATGTCATTTTATTTGCACAAATAGAATCCTTAGATGTTTAAAAATAAAGACACCAACCAGCCAACCATCAGAGTTTTGGGACACACAGATACAAAAGATTTTACTGAACTATTTCTATACACACCTATCTTGAATCTTTTAAGGAAAATAAGATGATCTATTGTTCTTAGTTGCTTTATGATGATTTATCACATTGCCTGGAAGATTATGGACAAAGACATCATGTTTTTATAGTGACATATTAGTTCTGGTACCTTTATTGGAGTATGTCCCCTAATATATAGAACTTTTTTTATTCTTTTACTAATGAAAAGGTTATCTTTTATAAATGTAAATGGCATATCTTAGTTAAGAAACTTTAGTACAAAACAATTAAATGACTCTTCTTTACCGTATCTAAAAATGACATGTACATGTGAAATATACAAATAAAATCTGAAAAAAATAACATTTTTAAGTATCTCATCAATATGAAATATTCTAAAGATCTCATCAACAATTCTTCAATAATTTGTCCTAGTTACAAATCATAGAGCTACTGCTGTACCCAGTAAGTTAGCACTTCTATGCCATTACACATTTCCTAAAACTTAATATTTGTAAAGCATACTGAATTGCTATTTCTGAGTTTTCTCTATCAATACTTAAAATTGTTAAAATGTATTACTGTTAAAATTTGACTTTAAACTGATATTCATTTCAGTGAATGTATCACTTTCATAAGGAATCTATTTTTATTTTTTTGACAGACTAGCCTTAAAATGAATTATTTATTATCTCATCAATTTTCTAAAATTATTTATTTATTATGGAATGTTTTAAAGGAGTATCAAAAAATACCTGTGCTAGACATCTTTATGTATAATAATTAGCAATTTATTCATGTTTTTCAGAATTAAAATATTTAAATTTCCTGATTATTTTTCAAATTTGTTATCACCGTATTTCTGTACAGTCATTCAAACATTGAACTAGTTATATTTTTAGTCCCAACAGAACATCTTCATAATATTCTCAAAGCTTGAATTTATTTATTTCAAATATTCTTTGTTTCAGTAATAAATTCTTCCATCTTACTGCAAACATATCTCAGTTTTTATTTGAGACTTACATCAGATATGTTTTTATCTCACAATATTTACCAATCAATTTTAAATGTAAAAATTTTAATACTCTCAGAAAATTTTTTTTAATTTTCAATTCATACTCATGTATAGAAATGAACATAATTCTCTTTTATAGCCCATGTTAGGTAATGTAATGTAGCTTTCCAAAACTCTTAATAGAGATCTTTAAGGGAGGTGATATTTATTGAAAATAATGACCATGATATTTTCATAAAGTTTTAGTAGAAAACTTGATGTTTAATCTCTGCACTTTCTCTTTCCATGAAATGGGCAGCTCATTGCTAGTGCTTGCTTCTGCTCTTGAACTCAGTGTGTCCTATTTATATTAGATTAGTGCTCTGTCCCCGTGTCAGAGCACAGGCTGGCTGCTTCATTTTTAACCACCAGAAGGAAATGATAACTGATAAATGACAATTTAATATAATACTCACTTGGACGAAAGTATGTAAAAGATGTATTTTTAAATAATGTAAAACACATTCTTAGCTTAAGAGCTGAAAAGAAAAGAACACCACGGGCTGCATGCATTATGAAGGCAATAGTTTAAGTCTCTCATCAATATTATATTTGCAGATGGAGACTGTGTGCCTGCATCATCCCTGTGGGTCTCATGTTTAAAAGTAGAAGTGAAGTTATCATGTGGGCTCTTTCTGCCTTGTTCCAGCTGCCCTTTCTTACAACCAGAAGCTGTGCTAGAAAATGCAAATAGTTCTCCAAATTATAAAGTAATTTTGACTCAAAAGCACAGAATAATGTTACAATGAATTTAGGGCTAAATGATGCTTATTAAAACATAAACAATAATAATATGTAGTAGGAATTCAAATAAAGAATACAAATCTGAGTGGTTTGAAAATAATAATTTTAAGTTGTTGTGCATATTTACCTAACTTTCCTTGGGCTCCTGGGCTTTAATATAAGCCATGGATAATTCAGTGCTCCTGCATATGAATGTATATGTTATGTACTCTGAAGATCTTCACTATGTAACCTATACAGTATGTGAAAAACACCCGATTGATAACCCATCTCATAGTCTTGCATTACTTAAGTGTGATTGCATAGACATCTCTGGCCCTATCATATGAACCATATAAATACTGACTGATAGAGTGTGAAGAAGAACATATATAATTAGAATTTTATGTGATGGACCTGTATTCCATAAAAACTTAATACTATGTTATCTTCTTTTCTTTGTTGATTTTTTCAGGAAAAAATGTATAATGCTTAAAATATAAAAGGTATAAAGAGGTTATGTGGATGCGAGTGCTATAGACATAATGCTTGAATAGATATTCTATATAAAATATAAGAAATCTTTAAAAATAAAAAAAAACTAGAGATCGATGAGTGAAAAAGGAATAACTACTGTTTTCTTTTAATGTATACTAAGGTATTCGTTATAAACTGAAGAATGCTACAGAGGGCCAGTATGTCTTAATGTTTGACAGCATGGTAGTCCATGCTGACCTTATATTTTGGGTCTGATGCTCAGAATTAAAACTTGCCTGAATTGTTCTGTGGGTCTTGTGTTAGAAATGGAATTGGACTGAAAAATTACCTAAACTCTCTGGCCTCATATTTCTCATCTGTTAAATGGGTATAATGATAGTACCTATGAGGTTGAGTGAGGTTTTAAGAAATCATTTCATATAAAATATAACGAAAAGTGCCTAACATTTTAAAACATCATCTATTACTAAAGTTTTTGTAGTAATCTACAACCAACAATATAATTATTACTTAAAGCACAAAAAACCAAAAATCAGTGTATAAACCATTGGATGAAAGAGAATATAAAGTGGGACCAAACTCATGTTTTTATATGAATTCATTCTTGTGAAAATGGCATTAGTCCATTCACTGTGCCTTCATGCCTTAGACCCCACCTTCCAACATTGCTATTTGGGAAATTAAGTTTCTAACACTTGCTTTTGAACAGGCACCTTCAATCCACAACAGGCTATAATTCATAATTTTGTCATAATTTTAGATGTAAATTTTCGTACTAAATAAAATATTTTTGTGTGGTTTTTATGTGCTAAATTAAGTGTGATGTCAACTTGAACAAGAAACACTTAGCAGGTTAGTTCAGCATAGTTCTGGGTGTTTTTGGGTGATTGATCTAATGAAGGGGGAAGACCCAACTTGGAAGTGGATGGCACCAACCAATAAGCTTGTAGCCTGAATGGAATAAAAAGGGAAAGAAAAAGGTCTTCATATTTCAAGTGGACCTATAATTAACTATCCCAGTTCATTGGTTGTGCATATGAACATACAAAATCTATAGCACCACCAAAAAACACTATCATTTCTCCATTGGAATGGCTTCATGCTTCTGTCTAATATCACTTGGATTTCTTTGTGTGGTTCTATTTATGTGCTCCTTATTCTATAATCTTTATCCATGCATCTGTTCTTTTACTTTCACAACACTGCTTTAATTATTGTAGTTTATGGACTTTAAGTCTTGGTTGAGGTAAATTCCTTAAGGTTGTACTTCTAAATGTTTTAGGGTTTTGCATTTGAAAAAAATTTTCAATACCTAAAACGTATTTTAAATTATTCTGAATTTTTTTCTTGAATCCATAAGTCAAGTTGGAAAGAAGTGCTATTTTAATAACATTTAGTCCTTCATTCCATAAAAATGAAATATTTATCCATTTAGTTATCTCCTTTGCTTTCTTTCACTAGTGTTGTATAGGTTTCACTTACAGATTCTGTTGGACATTTTTTTCTTTATACTTACATATTTTTGGTGTTATTTCATAACAATTGTTTCTATAAAATCACTGAAGTGGCAGAAAAGCATAATACCTTTTCCCACTCATCCTTAATGGCTGTACTGCTATACCGAAGGATGGGTTAAGAAGGGAAAAGCATAACAAATTTATTTGTTGATAGTTTTATTTGACAAAAGAAACTTCAGTAAAAAAGACTCAAAGACCCAAGGAAAGCTGTCTATTTTTATGCTTATGTTTGAGGAATGGTGGATTTGCATAGATGTGATTGGACAAAAATTTATGACTTAATGGTGATAAACTATTGGGGTGGGGAAATTTTGCAAGGCCTTTCTGTTCAGAGTCTTAAGTCTTTTGCCCAGTATTTTTTCTACTAGTTATGGAGCAGGATCTCTGTGGAATGAAAGACTTCAGGAGGGAAAGCAGCAAAGAAAAAGTGACCTCTCTGGGCTTTCTGGATAGCTTTGGAGTAGCAGGGAATCTAGATTCAGTTACTTTGGAGAAGAATTCTGGTTGCTGTGGTTCACTCTCGGGGAGAAATAGTGGCAGCACATAGGTAGACATGTGTTCATAAAGATCTTGCTCCTGGGGCCGGTAAGATGGCTCAGTGGCACTGGGGCCTGCCTGGCAAGCGTGAGGTCCTGAGTTTGACCCCAGGTACCCACAAAAAAAAAAAAAAAAAAGGTCTTGCTCCTGAGCTCTTTCTTACTTCATTCAGTTAAGAGATTTAGTATGCTAGAATTTAGTGTTGTATTCTGAGCCTGGGATTACTGAATAATAAAAAATCTGTCTCCTTTTTTTAGCCTTAATGACTCTCAATTTACTGACATTCTTGAAGAGGATCACCTTTGAAAATGACAACAGAGCCAGGGATATAGCTCAGTGGCACAGCACTGGCCTAGCAAGCATGAGGTTGTAAGTTCAATTCCTGGTGCAAAAAAAAAAAAAAAAAAAAAGAAAGAAAAGAAAAAGACAACAGGTAGAGGGATTAAGTCTTTATGTTGGTACTTTGTATTTTCTATTTTTTCCCAATCCCCCTGGAAGTTTTGTGTCATAAGAAATGGAAATTATTATACTTGTTCCAATGAGCACTCGTGAGGATGTGCCTCTTGATTTTCTGAGAACTCTGAATAATAATGCTGCTCAGACAAATAAATTTTCTGGAGATAAAATCCAAGGATTTGAATGAAAATGAAAATATATTCCTGGTTTAGAGTAAATATAAAATCATGACACTGTACATTATTATACAAGTTTACCAATGTACTTATGACTCAGGGCAAATTCCTCAAAAAAGAAGAGCAGCACTCTGCCTAAGAGGGATTACATGCAAATTAGAGACACCTTTGGTTAAGAAGTATAGAATCACGAAGTTTTTTGAGTAAAATGAAAAAAAACAAAAACAAAAAAGATGGTAATCAATATTGTTGAACTTTGCTCACATTGTTAATTAAAATCGATTTTGAACTAAAACTTGATATTTCTTCTCTTCATTAAGTTTTCATTTTTAGCAGTAGGTTTGCAGGAATATATTTTCCTTATTATAACTTGAATACATTAAATGTTTTTACCTTGATGTCATCCCGACCTCTGTATTACCATCATTTTTAACCAGCCTTCTCAAAAGTTACAATAATGATATTTTTACAACTAAACTTTTCTTCCTTTAAACTATATTTTCATAATTACTTTTAAAGTAAGTAAAATATACTATGTCATATTTAAATTTTTCAAAAATCTTCCCTGTTCCCTTACGTAATGTATTCCTTTTTCTCTGCAAGGCAGTGTATGGCATGGATTCTGATCTACTTCCCCATGATGTATATACCTAACCAAACTAATGTCCTTTCACTTTTATTCTAAATTTCCAACACATTTTTATATATTAGCTTTGCATTGTTTCCCTGTGTTTAAAATAATTTGCCAGTATTTAGTATGACTGATGCATTTTCCATTTTATTTATATTTTCAAAGGATCAGTTTTTGGTTTTGTTGATTTTTAAATTAATTTGCTCTTTTAACTTCATTGCTTTCAGATCTAATGTCAATAAAATGTTAATCTTTCTTTTTAATTCTTCTTACTTTCTATTTAATTTGCTTTTTTTCCTGATATCCTCAGGTAGAAACGTAAATGGTTTCTTTTAGATCTTTCTTCTCATGAGTATGCGTTCTAAACTTTCATATAAGCACTGATTTTGAAGCGTCTCACAGATTTTTAAGTTTTAGTCCCATTTTGATTTAGCTCAAAATATTTTAAAATTTGTCCTGAGATTTCTTTAACTCACATGTTGTTTAGAGATATATTTTATTAAGCTGATATTTTCTTTTATGTTTTTATTTATGTTTATTCATTTGTGGCCTAAAAGTATATTTTGTATGACCTCAAATTTTTAAAATCATTAAGGTAATTTTCTAGCCCCAAAAGTCATGTATTTTGGTGAATGTGCCATGTGAGCCTGAGAAGAACGTGTATTTTGCTTTTATGTAAAATATTTGATAGCAGTCAATTAGATTCGTTTGATTGACAGTGTTATTTAGTTCAACTATATCCTTACTGATTTTCTACTGCTTGGTTCTGTCCACTACTCTTAGAGGGGTGCTGAAGTCTCCATCTCTAATAGTGCTATCAATTTTTCCCTGAACTTCTATGAGAATTTACGTTATAGGTATTTCTATGCTAGTGTTACATACATACATATTAAGGGTTAGTATGAATTGCTTCATTTGTGTATCTCTTCCTTAGTTCTGATAATTCTTGTTCGGAAGACAGGTATGTCTGCCATTCATATAGCTACTCTGATACTTCTTTTTAAATTAAGGATCTCATTCTTCACTTATTTTCTTTGAATTTACATTTAATTTTAGATTTAACCTGGGTTTCTGTAGACAGCATCTATTTGGATCATTTTTATTCACTCTATATAAGTTTTTAATAGGTATACTTATGTCATTCATGTTTAAAGTGATTATTGATACCCCTGTATTACTATCTATAATATTGGGTTCTGTTTTTTTCAATTGTTTTATCGTTTGTTTTATTTTTTCTCTTCCATTCTTTTCAATATTCATTGATTTTTTTTTTTTTTTTTTTTTTTTTTTGTGGGTACCGGCGTTCGACCTCCGGACCTCGCGCGCCAGCAGGAGCCAGTGCTGCTCAGCGACATCACCGGCCCTTTTTTCGTATGTGGGTACCGGGAGTCAAACTCCAGCCCTCATGCTTGCCAGGCAGGTGCTTACGCCACTGAGCCATCTCACCGGCCCAGCATTCATTGATTTTAATTGAATAACTTGTAGGATTTCATTTTAGCTTCACTTTTAGTATGTCAACTACATATCTATTTTACCTTTCTTAAAGATTGTCTTTCATTTACAATACAGAAATAAAAGTATTGAAAATCTTCACAGTGTACCACTACCAAGGACATGTAAAGACAATATAGCAAACTATTTCCAATTTCTTCCTCATAACATTCATGTCACTCATTTCATTTACCAAATGTTATGATAACTTAATACATTCTTTTTGCCTTTATTTAGAACCAATTTTATTTGTAAATCAATTACCTATATAACTGCAAGTTAGTACTCATTGATGGAAAGTTCCCATCCCCTCCCTAAAATTCTACTCTTCGCTTCTATGAGATCAACTATTTTTGGATTCACAAATGAATGAGGTCATGAAGTGTTCATCATTTTGTACTTGAATTTCACAGAACACAATGATCTCTAGTTCCATCCATATAGTCATGTAAGAGTTCACTTTTTTATGTCTAAATAGTATTCCAATGTGTATAGGTACAACATGGGATTATTTTACAAATTGATGAATAATTAGGCTGTTTCCACTGTTCACAGAATTGTGAACAGTGCTGCTGTGAACACAGGAATGAAGATATATTTTTGACATACCATTTCATTTCCTTTAGATATTCCCAGAAATCACTTGCTGAATCATATGATAATTTTATTTATAAACTTTTGAGGGAACTATATAGCTCTATTTTATAATTACACCACTCATTTCCATTCTCACCAGCAGTGTATCTGGTATCCTCCGTATCCTCAAAAGAACTTATTACCTATTATTGAAATATAGCTTCTAGGTTTTACATTCTCTTCCATTGGTTCATATTTATGGTTTTATGCCAATATACTGCTGTTTTGATTATCACTTGTGTTAGTAAACTTATTGTTATGACAAAACACTGCAGGTAACTTCATAAAATGATTTTGATGCTGTTATTTCTCATTCAGCATTTTAGAATGAGAAGTATTATTTCTTGTATAAATGCTTAGTGACACATTACTTTTACTACTGTATTTTATACCTTCTGGTATTTTTTTCTTACTCATTAGCTTCTTTTTTTCAATTTTAAGAACTCACATTAGCAATTTTTTTTAGCTCAAATCTGTTTGAGATGCTTTCTCTCAGTTTTTGTCTGAAAAGACTTTATTATTACATTTTTTTTAATTTATAAAGGATAGCTTTACTGAGTACCACATTCTCAGTTGACTTTCTTTTTTTTTTCTTTTATTTTTCTTTAACCTTTGAAATTCTCACCCTCCTCCTTCTCGGTCTACATGATTTTTGCTCAGAAGTCTCCTGTCAAGAAACCTGGAATATCTTTATGTTTTATTTCTTTCTTCTCTCTTACTGATATGAGGTTCCCCCGTGTGTTTAACAGTAGAGAATTTTACTACGCCAATGGTATATTACATGTTTTGTTGAGGAGAATCTGACTGCTTGCCTTGACCTTCCTACCTCTGGATATTCATATCCTTATCAAGGTTTGTGAAGTATTCTGTTACTGTCTTTTCAAATGAGCTTTCTATTCATTTGGCATTCTCAAGTCCCTCTTGAGCAATAATAAACTGAATATATGCTTTTATAATGCTGGCTCAAATTTTCAAGTAGCTTTCTTCATTCCCTTTCATCTTCGTCTTTTTTCACTTCTGACTGTGTATTTTTAATCTGTCTTTGAGCTCACTGATGCTTGCTTGAAATATTCTGCTACTGATAACTTCTATTAAGTTTTCATTTTGTTTATGGAACTTTCAACTTTAAGAATTGTTGTTATGACTTCAAATTGTTATGACTTTTCTGATAAAGTACTGAATTATTTTTCTGAGTGTCCTTGTTGGTTTAGTTTCCTAAAAGTAGATGTGTTAAATTCTCCGTCCAAGTTTTTGTAAGTATTGGTTGCTATATGGTGGGATGTTAGTGCCATTTTTGTCATTTAGGTGAGGTAAGGGTCCCCTGAGCACTCTTAAACTTTTTGATGTGCCACAACATCTGCACATTGAGGAATTAGATGTTTATTTAAGTTTTCATATGCTTCCTTTGTGTGTCTCCTTTCAGAAAATCTTAGTAGGGTGCTTGTTTCTCTTCAGTCAATAAACATTTCCAATATTTCAGCATGAGATGATATCCTTAGTCCAGCTTTAACGTTTCTCTTGTTGGTGTGTTGTCACTCTCTCAGTACTAGAAGATGCCTCAGGCCCACGTTTGTCCCATATCTGCAGTTGTGTTGTTTTGGCTGGACTGATGGAATACCTACAAAAGGAGTACGTCAGTCCTACATGTATTTACTTGGGGGTTGGGTGGGCCCAGACATTGTGAAGCATGCATACAGGCCCTGTAGTATGCTGCCTAGTACTGTACCTCGCCATTTAGGGATCACCCTAGGATGTCTATTCAGTGACTTAGCACCTATTTCCATTATTTTCCATTTGATGGAAAGCTGTCGACAGTTAAATCATTCCTGGCTCTTGTTCATATAGAGATTTTTTCTCATGGATTTCTGCTCTACTAAGTTAACATTCCTTGAATCTGTCTGTTTGTTTTTCCATTCTAGAAGGAGTTTGCCTTATGACATGAGTATTTTTTAATGTATCTAGCATTTGTTGATTTTTGGTTTACTCTGTTTTCTTTTCCTTGTGTTTAGCAGTGTCAATTACTAATTTACTCTGTTTCCTTTTCCTTGTGTTTAACAGTGTCAATTACTAACTATCATACGTGCCACACTGGAAACCAGAACATTGATTAGCTTATTCTCAATCTTTAAATATTCAAATGCTATTGTCTGGATGAAATCTCTGTGAGATAGCTCATATTATCACAAATTGTAATAAATTCCACTTCATTTATTTTATATTTTCATTTCTTCCTCTAAGAAATATGTTCCTTTGAGTTAGGGATCTCAGTGAATTCCACAGTAAATTTCCACACAGTAAATGATTAATAATATTTGTTGAAAAAATTAGAAAAGAAAGATATAAAGAAGTAAGACAAACTATGTAAGGATGTTTCACATATATACAAATATTTTACATATATTTACATTAAAATACACATATTTGTATGTCATTACCACATAATTTATGACTCTAAGAATTGTGCTAACCATAATTTAAATACAAAACAACAAATTTTAGTAGTTTTTTTGGCACTAATATATAAGCTAAGAATATATTGTCAAAAGAAAAGCAATGATTTCAGAAAAATATAATAGGAACTATTTTCCTGTAAATACAACTATATTTGTATATTTGTGTGAGTATGTAATAATATGTGTGTGAATATTTGGGAGAACAAACCACAGCATCAATAATACTTATTCAAATTGTGATACTCTTCCTTTCTGCCTGCCTTCTTTCCATCCTTCCCTCCTTTCTCCGCTCTCTCTTTCCCTGTCTCTTTCTCATGGTTCCCTTAAAAGTTCAAGATATTTTATTGACTGTTGTTGCTTTTTTCACATATGATTCATGCTGAGGGAAAATTATTCATGTAAGTTTAAAAGAAATATACTTGCCAGATTGCAAGAAGTTTAATATACAACACGGTAAAACACAGTTTAATTAGAAACAAAAAGTCTGTTTCCTAGGGCTGCAGTCAAATAAAGTTTTGAATTTAGGAGGCCAGATGGTTGTTTAAAATAGCACATATTTTAGATTCTTTGTAGCAGTGAAGTAGGCTTAAATCAACTGGATGAGAGGTTCACTTTAATCAGGTCAACAGTTGTTACATCACAGCTGATTGAAATTCAGAAATTCACTGAAATAAAAATAATTCTTGTATTCCAATATTTTAGTGAAATAAAACATACAATTTCCCATTTCTTTATTTAAGGATTTGCATATGTCACAGAAATTTACTCAGTATTTTATAAAAGTAGAAATTTAAGTATAAATAGTTCAAACAAATATGAAATAGACAATTGACAGCTAGATAAAATTAAATGAAACTCAGACGTTAGAATGCTTTCACATTATCAAAAGTAAATTCTTACTTTTAAAATTTATTTTCCAAAAGTATTTGAAATGGACACTATTATAAGCAACATTAAGTGTTTAGAAGGAACTGAGAGCTTAACTTCAAGGTCATCCTGAAAATGTACTAAAGTTTTTGAAAAATTTCTCTTTATAGCCATTTGAAGCCTAAATATTAATAATTTCATTGATGTCTAATAATTCCCTTTAAATGGAAAATATGACAAAATTTTGAAAACCTTTCATTTTCACTTTGGTATTCCCTTGCTCTATCATTTACCCCACCAGGGAAAAAGAATAAACTATTCATTAATTTGTTCATTCATTCATTCTTCGAATAAGTGTTAAGCAGCTATATATGGAAGAAAATCTTTGAAGTGAGATTTAAGAATGAATAAAGCAAATAAAGTCCATTCTCTCACTACTCACATTTTATTTGGATTGAAAGGAAGAAAATCAACAATAATGTGGGCATACTGGTGCACAATTTTAATCCCAGCTATTTTGGAAGCTGAGGCAGGAGGATTGCAGTTTGAAGCCAGTCTGGGCAATGTGTTGAGACATGATCTCAATAAATAAATAAATAAATAAATAAATAAATAAATAAATAAATACATAAAAGGGAGTGGGAATGTAGCTCATTGGTAGATCATCCTTGGGTCCAATCCTCAGTAACTTCAAAAATAAAAAAGTACAAAGAAAAGAAATGTGTAAATAATAATGTGTTAAAAATGATACTATGAAGGAGACAGCTTTGAGGAATAACATTATTTTATACAGGGTGAGGCAAAGTATGTGGGAAAGGAAAAATGAGTTGAAGAACTGGAGGAAATAAAATTTTAAAGAAATTGTCTTGGGAGGAGTTCTATGTTACAAAATTGACTCTAATATGATTCATGATAGCTTATTAATCTTTAAATTCCTTAACCTTTTTTAAACTCTTTGAAGAGTTGTCATTCTTCTAAATGATGATGGGGTATAGATATTTGAGAAAGAGCATTTATAATGCAAGGGAAATAATAAGTCAGGTTAATCAACATCATTAACTTTTAAGCAGAAGGAAAATAACACATTTTACAGTAGGATTCAAAAGGTAAAATGTAGATGACTATGCTCATAAATTTATTTATATTTCATTTTCTGGGTGTGAAGTTAGATACTTGTCTACTGGAACTAATGAAAGAGATAATAAGAATAAGATACATGGAGAAATTAAAAGAAAGACTATGAGAAGATAGCTAACTAGGGAAATCTTAAAATATTTAAATGAAGTCAATTGATGTTTATATTCGAGTAACTGAATTTAGAATAACAACAATCATTCTATTAATCAGTGATATTTTCCTTCCTCTTTTCTGATCTTCTCAATCATAAAAATGGATCATCATCCCATCCATTGGGAGAGCAAGACTAAAAACTTTAGAGAACTAGTAAGGAAATATTTGATAACAAAAACATATATGTCTGTCATGTCTCATGTAATACATATTTTATACAAGGGGGATCAAAATATATGGTGAATGTTTAAATTTAAAAATGTATTACAATAAATTACACATTGCCAAGAATAATGGCATAAATGTATTCAAAACAAGGGGAAATATTTTGATGGGAATTAATGGTAATGTATCTTTTACTGAATGAATGATTTTATTCACCATATTTTCTGATCACTTCTTGTACATATAATATTCATATGTGCATGCATAGTTGTAACTATTCAGGAGCTACTTCACACCTTTTTTACTGTAAAGCTTGTGCTGAGGACATTTCTAGCTTGAAGCACATTAATAAAGAAGCTGAAAATGGGTCTAATATAATGCAATTACATTTCCTCTATTGAATACAGAAGAAAAGTGTGGTAATTGGTGAATAAAAAGCAGCATTCCAGATTTTTCAATATGCAACTGAAGTTTTTTCTGATAGTATGCTTTTGTTATCTTATATTTTTCTTTATTCTTTAATGCTATATCTTGTATTCCTTTAGCCACTTTCCTAATAAATATGAGACAGAAGTGACATTTATATATCTCTCTGTGAAAAATATAAAAACAATGATAAGCACATACTGTTTCTTATTTTAGTATATGTTATTACTTTTTGTTATATTTAAGTACACTTTACTAAAGCAGTTTCTTCTGAAAATCAGAATCCCTACAGACCCACCAATATAACTAACTACAAACAGAGTCAAAAGCTTGGTGGTATCAAATGACCTAAGAATATAGAGTTTACACAGGATCATAAAGATGCTTGAATAAAGGCACCCAGTATTCATATGCTCCACCACACAGCAAAATCAATGCAACATGTGTATAACGGCTTATTGAGGGGGTGACTGCAGGAGAACACTGAAATTCAACAGCAGGAAGTAGACAACTTTAAAAATGCAGAGACCAAGACAGCAACACAACAAGAAAAACAAAGTATCCCAGCACCTGCCACTACTGTTCCACAGCTGGAGTTTGAGGGAAGGCTCTCCTCCACAATGGTGAATGAGTCTCAGCAAACGCAGTCATCACAGATACTAGTGATTCTAGCCATTGGAACGTTTTACAACCCATACACACATACAATCTAAATAGATAAGGAAAGTGAAATCTATACAGTAGCTTGACTTTGGAAGAGCAATTCACTTTGTCTCCCACTGAACTCTGAGTGCTACAATCAGGAATCATCTTGAGAAGGGAACTATTTTGTGAATTTGGTCTGATCTGTGGTCAGAAATCCCTACATATACTTTTGCCAATCTTAAAAACATTGCTTAAAAGAGTTATACACCCAGATGTGGAAGAAAGGTAACTATCACCATGAAAGCATTTGGAAATAATAACCCACCACCAGAATAGATACACAAAAGAGAAAGAAAAATCAGTCATCAATACACTAAAGTATCAAACAATAAAAATGACTAAGAGAGAAGAAACAAACAATATTCAAAACAACTAGAAGAATATCAACAAAATGACCGGCATAAGTTCATAACATAATAACTTTGAATATAAACTGTCTTCATTCCTCAATTAAAAGACACAGACTGGCTAAATGGATTTAAAAATAAGACTCTATATTATTTGGCTTAAATGGAACTCATCTTAGAAAGACTGAAAGTGAACCGATGGAAAATGATTTTTTCAGGCAAATAGAATTCAAAAGCGAGCACAGATTGATTTATATCTGACAAAAAAAAGATTAAAAAAATGAGACAAAGAAGGTCATTATATAATAATGAATGAATCAATTCATTAAGATGATGTATTGACTATAAGTCTATATGTACATAAAGACAGAGCAGCCAATTTGATGAAGCAAACACTATTAGACTATTAGACCTAAAGGGAGAATTAGGCTCCCTATTAATAAAATTAATAAAATAGTAGATTTTTATTACACAACTTTCACCAATGGATACACCACTCAGACAAATAAAGAAATAGAAACTTCAAAATTCAGCTACTTTATAGAGCAATAGATTTTTTAAAATTACAGAACAATTCTTGTAAGAGCTACAAAATGTACATATTTTTAATCAGCACATGGGATTTTCTCTAGAACATATAATACACTTCAAAACAAGTCCCAACAAATTAAAAAAAAATGAAATCTTATTCCATATTTTTCTGATCATAAAAGTGAAGTTGAGAAACAACAGCAAGACAAACTTAAAATTATATAAATCCTTGGAAACTGATCAATGTACTTTTATTTTTTTTTATTTTTTTTTTGTGGGTACCAGGGGGTCGACCTCAGGACCTCGCGCGCCAACAGGCACCCGTGCCGCTGAGCGATATCACCGGCCCCTTTTTCGTATGTAGGATCCGGGACTCGAACTCGGGCCCTCACGCTTGCAAGGCAGGCGCTTACGCCGCTGAGCCATCTCACCGGCCCCGATCAATGTACTTTTAAATAAATATTGGTTAATTGAGGAACTCAAAAAAGAAATTTAAATTTTTAAATTAAATTAAGACATATGGAATACCAAGACATGTATGATAACAGCAAAAGGAGCATTAAGAAGGAAGTGTATTAATATTTACATAATAAAACAGATACACTTCAACCTAATGGTATAATTCAGCTTTCCCATATTTATGAAATTATCTGACATCCAAAATGTAAAGGAAGAGAGATTTAATTTGCCTCATGGGTTTGTGGGACTCAGGCCAAATTTAGTTGGCTTCGACACGGAAATGGCATAGTGCAGGGGCCTGTGTCAAGGAGAGCTGCTTGCCCCAAAGCTGTCAGTGAGTAGAAAGAGAAGGGTGGAGCCACAGACAGCCTCCAATGACCAGAACTCATCTCTGTCTACAAACCTTTCAAGGGAAATTTTAGATCTAAATCATAACATTTGGCCCTCATCTCCCAAAAGGCTAATATCTACCTCATTTAAAATGCCTTTAGTCCATCTCGAAGAGTTGCCAAAATCTTAAGTCACATCATAGCTAAAAAGTCCACGTGCAAAGTATCCTCTGAGACTCAAGGTAAATGCTTAGCTGTGAGCCCCCATTTTTTAAAGAACTTTAAACACTTCCTTAATAAAATGGCAGAGGGGAAACAGTCCCAATCCAAAAGGCAGAATAGGGAAATTGAAGAAATCAGACCAAAGCAAGAATAAAATACAGAAGGAGAAACATTAAATCCTACAGTTGAATGTACAGCACGTGGGGTGCCTTATCAGTGATATGTAAACTCCAAAGGGCTTCAGCAGTGCGAACTCGGTGGTTTTGGTAGCTGCAATCCACATGGGCTCTCCGTTGGGCTGGCTCCCATTGCTACCTCACACTTTTCTCATCAGATGTTTCATGTTCCTGGCATCTCCAAATTTCTAGAGATTCCACACTACCTTCAATTTTGCTCTCCTAGCTTTGTATACTTCCCTCTCAGGGAGTCACTTACTGGTCTACCAAGGTTCCTTTTGAAATCTGGTTGGAACCATCAATGGTTCTACAACTCTTTCATTCTGCATGCCTGAAAAACAAGCACCATGTCAAAGATGCCAGTGTCTGCTTCCAAACTGAGCAATAGTTGAGCCCCCTTAAATGTGGGTATAGGGACCTCTGACTTCTGGGATGGCTAAGCCCAGTGAAATGAATCCCAGGGAGTCAAAGTTCTAAACACACTTTTCTATAGCCAATGGCCCAGGACCTAAAATTAAAGCTTTATAATTTTGCAACCTTGAAGGTTGGGATCTGGCCCACTACTGAAATGCTTTCAAACCATCTTTTGTATTGTCCTGATGCAGAGTACTTGGTTTCTTTTTAATGCTAATCTTTTCAGCAACCATATTCTTCTTTGCTTCAGTTTTAAGGTACTTCTTTTTGGTTATGTTAAATATCATTAGCCTCTGCTTATTGATCCTGATTCTCATTGTGAATCTAACTGAAAGCAGCCAGAAGTATTCATGCCACAGCCTGAACATTCGGCTGTCCTGAAACTTCCCCTGTCAAGTTAATTCATCTGCTGCCTTCTTACTCAGCCTCCCATAAAATGTAGGTAATTTTTCTGCCAGACCATAATATACATGAGCTCTAGTCAGACAGCCAGTGGGATCCTTATTCCCAGCTGAAAATACCTGAAACTGGATTTAATGAAAGTGTTAAAAAAAAAAAAGGGGGGGTGTCATTTGGTTATATTATCCTGACTGGGGAAAATCCTAGATACAATCTTTTGAATCAGGATCTTCCAAATTTAGTTCTCATAGTTCTGAGACCCCAATGTGTGTGTGTGTGTGTGTCTGTGTGTGTGTGTAGGAGATGAAGTATTAAGAACAAGTGATTGAGAAACCACTGACATCCAGTCATAATTATCTATATGAATTAATATTTATATTTTAAACTTTAATATATTAGCAACAACTCCTTCATAAATATATTTTATCAGATATAAAATGCTTAATGAAGTTTGACTGACTAACCATCATTATAGTTCATTTTGAAAATTTAAATGAACTAGCTTTCCTATGATTTCTTTCTTTCTAATTTAGCAGTCAAATTTACCTGAATAACTTCATGTTCTTTTTTATTTATATTTAAATAGTATATATTTGTGATGTATAAAAATTACATTTATTTTAAGAACTTGGTATATATACATTGTGTCTTGATCATTTTTACTCCCTTTTCCCTCACACTCTCCTAGTCTCCCTTTCCTAGACAACCAGACCATTCCTAAATTTCTACCTGGCGTTTCTTATAATCTCCCCTTTATTTTGTTATTTAAGTTATTTATATTTTCAGTTTCTCATATAAGACAAATCATGCACTATTTAACCTTCTGTTTCTGATTTATTTTGCCAAGCACTTTGGTCTCAAGCTCCATTCATTTTCAAACAAACAACACAAATTTACCCTTCTTTAGGTTCAAGTACTACTCCGATATATATATGACATTTATCTACTCATCTTTTGATTGACAGTAGGCCAGTTCCATAATTTAGCTGTTGTGAATTGTGCTACTATAAAATGTGTATACATGTACACCGTAATACGAAGGCACATAGGAGAGGCATAGCTTTGTCAAATGACACTTCTATTATTACTTTTTTGAGGAATCTCCATTCTAATTTCCATAGTTGTATTAGTTTACATTCCCACCAGCAGTTTAGAAGGCTTCCTTTAATACACATACTCACCAGCATTTTCGTGTGTGTGTGTGTGTGTCCTTTATGATAGGCATTCTTACTGGAGTAAGGTGGAAATAGGGCTATATAAAAATCACAAAAAAATAACTTTTTCCTTATCACTTCCTAGACTCACATGAATTATGACACTTTCCTATGTTTGTCATTCATTTATATTAACATAAAATGAGCCACCACAAAGACATATCTAAGAATGAAAGTAGAGTCTTTTGGGGTTCATATTATCAAAGATGACAAAGTGATGAGAATCTTACAGGGAAGAGTATTCAAAAAGTATATAGAGGATCTTTAAGACAATATCACCACCACTGGGACTATAAGAGGAACAAAGTTTATTTTCCAATTCAGATGATGTTATATATTAAAGATGAGAAAAAAATCAGTTGAAATATACATAAACAATGATAAATTTGTATAAATATATTTGTGTAACAAAAAATACAAAGAACATGGTGACAGAGTGATACTGACAATGGGTCAGGTTTTACTATGGGAATATTTCATGGAGGACATCTAAGAACATAAGATTAGTTCAGGACACCTAAATGAAGAAAAGTCTACCATGTGAGGATGTGGAAGAAAAAACTGTCAAGCAAAGTAGTGAGCAATTGGAAAACCTTTAATACATAAGTAATTTATGTTTTATATTCAGAAATTAGGTCCATGTGGCTTAATTGCAATAAAGGACATCAAGTTGGCATTATTAGTACAAATAGTACAATACTACTAATTGTACTGTTGTGGTAGTAATACAATTAGTATTGCACTACTATAATATAATACTCTGATCCTAGTAGTAGTAGTAGTAAGGAATTGGGTTTTGGTTGAAGTGAACGGGCACTAGTTGGTAGTAAGCAGCTGAATTTCATGATGCTTTTATTTACGTATTGGCTTGTTTCTAAAGGAGATTCGGGATTTTGTATAGAAAATTAATTTTAGTAAAGCAAGTAAAACAAAAAGATTAAATTATAAGTTTTAATTATAGACCCTGGGAAGCAAATACAATTCAAAATGTAAAATCACCACTATATATAATAACTAACATATGATAATAAAATATAAATGTAAAAATTGACTTTCATATAGAGACATCTATAGCAAAAACAAAACATGAAAACTACAAACCCTCTTATTAGACAAAGCAGTGTGGAAAATAAATAAATGATTCAAAGGAAAAATGAAGAAAATCTTAATATGCTTTTCTAGGTTTTATATAGACACAGAGAAAATAACCAAGATATTTATGAGTAATGGGATTAAAGAAGACTTGCCCAAGGAGATGACATTTTATCTGAAAATGGAACAATGATTAAGAACTACTAATAGGTATGTTTCCCAGAAGAAAGAAACAGTCATCTGTACACCCAGAAAAAATAAGATAAAAGTAATAATATGATGGGCAAATTGTCAGTATTTACTGTGATCTGAATTATGACGTTACAGAAAACAAAGTTTGGTTCAGGTTTGGACACAAGGCAATTAAAGCCATTTATCAACTCAAGTTGCTATAAGAAGGCCTATTAACATAATTGCTATTATTTTTCTGGATTGTCATGATGAACTACAAAAACAGAATCTGGAATCTAACAACATCCTTTCTCTTGGATGACAAATATACGTTTCTATGTTGCTGTAAATTATATAAATCTGTTTAAAAATATTTTATTAGATACTCATCTTGCTTATTCACCATATATTTAAATAAGAAATACACATTTTAATGTAGATGCCTTATCTGGAAAATAACAAGTAACTGACTATAACTGACTTTGCTACCTCTCTCCCCAAAAATACACAAAATCAATGAAAAATTCCTAATATAATATTTAAGATCTTTTGGCTTTTACTGCATATTATGCATAGAGATGGAAGGAAATCTGAAGAAGTATTAATTATGAATATTACAAGTTAATGAAAATGATCTCTAGATTTTTCCTTGAAACTATGCTGTAAATATCAATCTGGGCAAAATGCCCAGTGATCAAAACTCTGTTTCTGAGATGTACAGTCTTCATTGTCCATTCCCACTGAAATCTTATATAGTTATAATAATATAAATTATTGAATTAATGTTTAAAGAATAAGAATTATTGAATACATATTCATTATGAATATTACAAACTGCAGCATAATTCACCTTGGGATATTATATATAAATCACGCCTGTCTATCTATGTATCTATGTCTAAATTACATTGAATCACAAATGACAATATCTGAGAAAACTTTTTTCATTGAATGTTAATGAAAATTTAAATATGTACATACTTTCTTTAATTCTGTTGAAGTTGATGTTCATAATATCAAGATACAGAGACACAGTTGAGGATGGAAAGAATAGTCATTCTATCCTGGAAAACCAAAATATGCATAATTCCTACCACCTTTTCTATATGTGATTTCACAAGAAATTCCCTTCTTACTCATCTTTTTATAGGTCCAGTTATTGCTATATCCAACACACATTTGCACCTATGTTTTGTTCTTCATTCAGGGTATTCAGTAAATCAAGAGCCAGTAGAAACCTTGATGAGCTGGTCCGTGACATGTCCCATATTTACTCTTCTCATAGTTACAAGAAAATAGTTTGTAATGAGAAACTCAGAGAATCTTTGCATAGTCACCATTATTCTTCATTGACTAAAATTTGACTAAAGCGTAACAACCTATTAAAAATGAAGTTAAGGAGCTTTAATTTAATTTGGACTTGGAAATTTAGAAACAAAATTCTGACATGTTATCAACCTATTATAAAAAGTGTTACTATAATAGCTCTACAAAACAACATGCTGTAATTTTAATCTAATTAATGATTTCATGATGTTAACTATATTAGTGGTATAAAAATCACAAGGCAGGATGGTTTGATGACTTTGCAAATAATAATATTAGCCTTTGAATTTCAGCAAATTCTATAACACAATATGAACATTCTAACTCTACACTTTAACTTTGTGGCTATGGTCCTTAAGCTAACCAATATAAAATTTATGTAAAACATAAATTTAGGTTTTAGAGATTATTGTTTAGATTATTGTTTAGAGATTATTGTTATTAACAACTGGTCTTTGGTCATAAGAAATAAACAGGGAAAGGTTTGCTCCTTTCTCTTCTATAGTCCTAAGTCTCTTTAACTAAGATAATGCACAAATTGCTGCAAACAATTTCATTTAGCATCTTCACCAGGTGCAAGGTATTTATTAAATGTACAACAAAAATATACTTCTTTTTTTTTTTGTGGGTACCGGGGGGTCGACCTCAGGACCTCGCGCGCCAACAGGCACCCGTGCTGCTGAGCGATATCACCGGCCCCTTTTTCCTACGTGGGATCCAGGAGTCGAACTCGGGCCCTCGTGCTTGCAAGGCAGGCGCTTATGCCACTGAGCCATCTCACCGGCCCATATACTTCTTTTTTGTAAATATTTTAAAGAATTCAATTTATTTTCTTCTTTTTACTTGAAATAACACCAAGAATAACAACAAAAAAGCTACATAAAATCAATTTTTAAACAGCTGCCAATGTAAATAGTTTATTTGCTTAAATATAAAAAGTCTAATTTATGCCTTTTTGGAACATTTCAAGTGCTCCTTATTTGTTTTAGCCTCCATTTTATTGTTCCTCTCTGTAACTAACAAAAATATTAATAGTATCAGCAGCAATTTGCCACCTAACAAAGCTCCAGATCACACTGTAGTATGTCACTTGCTAGTAGTGCTATGTTTTATCCAGAGATTATAAGGATGTGCCAAAATCAAATTACAAAGTGGAAAAATTTCAGCACCTAATTCCCAAGTGATACTATCAACATAAATTCACTAGCTGTGTGTTTCCATAACTGCCTATCAGGCGCCGAAGCTATGACACAACATCCCTCATGTGAATTCCATGACAAACAAGTGACTTTATAGGCTCAATTAACTCAGATGATTATGTATAACATTTTTACTCATTAGTAAAAGGTGCCAACTTCTGCTACAAGATTTCCCAGTTAGAAAATCAACATAATTTTCTCACCTATCCTGCACATTTCCTACACATAAAAAGTAATTTGCAAACCCACTTCCTCATCCTGCTGAATAGTGCTAGAGGAAAAGGAAAATTTTTTTTGGCTCCAATCTGTTACACCTTTAGGATCTTTTATCTTAAGCCAAAGCACTGATGTCAGCCAAGAATACTTATACTCACATTGAGTTTGCTAAGTGTTGCATTTCTGCAATAGTTTTTCTAACATTCTCTTTCCAGTCTGAATCTCTATTATTGTCCCCCATCATTTCAAGTGATGACCTTACCTAGTACATCCTCCATCAGAGACTATCTGGCATGAACTGCCCAATATCTAAAACCTATATCTAAAAGTGTTCCTCTAGTAATACTTACTGCTTATATGCTGACTTTTGCAGATGAGAAATCACACCCCCTCCACCAGTGCAAACCCGTTATCAGATCTACTCACAATGCTTATTCTTTTTGTGCTCTCAAGGAAAGTTAGTCAATAGCTACTCTCTCTGTTTTGAATATTTCATTCTCCCATCATTCCTTCTCCTTGGCCTTTAATCCCTATGGATGAATTCTAAAATAATACTCTTTTCTTAAAAAAACTATATATGATTAAAGTTGCACTTTAGTAGTATTTTTATTATCATAATAACAAAGTAACAAAGATAAGAGTGGCTAATGAACATCCCAAACTGCTTTTATTTCTTTTTATAATATTACATATTTGACAGGTTATTTCTTCCAAAATTCCATTTACTACCCAGTGTTCTAAAATTGTTAAATGTTTTATTATTGTGAAACATTTTAATTTCTTTTTTATTACTCTATGCTCACCATACATAGTTATTAAGTTTATCTTGGAGAATTGGTACATATACATATTGCATCTTAATCATTTTTACTGTCCTATTCCCTCCCTGCCCTCCCATCTTAAAGTGGGACATTTTAAAATGGAAAACTAAAAAAAGGTACCAAAAGCAAGAAAATTAGATCAGTGTAAGAGAGATTATAAATCAAAGGTGTTTGTTTTCAGCAATTTAACTGATTGTAATAGGTCCGTATTTTTTTTGTAATTATCTTGTGTGAAGTACTCTTAAATTTCTACAGTTGAAGTTTCTCTCAAAAATTGAAAAATTATGAGTGTTACTTTTTAAAAGTATTTTCTGCCTCATTTTACCTCTTCTCTATTTACATCTCTAATTCCATGTATGTTAGAATAATTAATAATGTTCCATAGGTCAACACGACTTGATTTAATCATATTGTTCAAAATTATTTTTCTTTTTAAGATTGGATAAGGTCACTAATTAAACAAATTCAGTGATTTTTAAAAAATTAGATACCTCTTTTAGTTCTAGAAATTTAACTTTTTCCTTTTAGTTTCCTTTCCTATGTTGATAGTCAGAATATGTTCATTCATTATGGTCATCTTTTTCTTTAAGTATTTGTGTGTGTGTGTGTGTGTGTGTGTGTGTGTGTGTGTGTGTCTGTGTGTCTGTGTGTGTCTGTGTGTGTCTGTGTGCATGATATGTATGAGAGACAGAGATATGAAAATCTATATATCTATAATGTCATATAATTAGAAATAGACATATACACATAAACAATATATAAATTATGAACTTCTGAGTGCTCAGTGAGGTCACTTTTCTTCCTGGTTAGTTACAGTTGAATATTTTTGAGCCCCGTGAGACCTTTGGTACCTCCCTATGTCTGACTCTCAATTCCACAGAAACTGTACTTGATAGAATTTGCAGACCTCAGCCTGCAAGATCACTGCGTGTTTGGCCAAAACCTGCAAGTAATTACAGTGCAGACTCTGCAGCTTCTCTTTCTGATACCATACTGCCAAAACCAACTATATAAATACCTTGACTTCAGACTGATATCTGACTCCTTGGTTCAGAAAGATGACTGCTCTGTGTTTGGGCTTCATGTCACTGGACCAAATCCAAAACTTGGCCACATAATGAATGTGTAGGATAATGTGAAGCCTACCTCATTGTTTGTCCTATCTGAGAGTTATTACCTCTGTTTACTACTTTTTTTGTGCCTGAGAATACTTGATGTATACATTTTATTTTGTTTTGTATTGGATTACAACTTGACTGTATTTGCACTACAGTTCATAAATCAGCCACAAAGCCAAGATCCATAATAGTCAACCTATCTTAACAGAAAAAGTGAGGCATAGAGCCTGATATTCCTTAAATACTGTCAGATAGATTTACATTAGAATGGTAAATTGTAAAAATATTTGACAGTTTAAGAAACAATATTAAGGCTTCCCTTGTGATTCTGATGCAAGTATCATGAAAAATACATGGGCAGTAAATATAGAAGAACAAAATATTAAAAGATATATACATATACGTACAAGTATATGTATATGTATATGGCACTGATACAATATTTTCCTTATTGACCCACTTAAATAGAATAAACCATGTGAGCATTAAAAATAAAATAGGTTTAATTAACTAAATTGTCCAGGTATGATTATTCATGGATAATGTGCACTGGGTAACTGTAACTAGAATTTTGCCTAAGAACCTAATTAAACTCTAATTAAAACCATTTGCATTTCCCTATACAAAAGTGGATTCTGTTTCTTGATAGAACTGAAAAATTAGTAAAAGTTCCCAGTAAGCCATTTTATCTGCTTTCAGACTTGTTCTGTATAAGTGAGAACACAAGCTCACCAGAGGTACAATTTTTATTGTATTCATGATCCTGTGTTTGCTTACCTAGAAAAAAATTTGCTATGAAATAATTTTACCCATGGGCAATAAAACTTGCTCCCATTGTTAAAAATCATCTGACAAGAGAAATATGAAAGAAGAAAGATGTACCTTATAGGTGCCTCTAATTATTTGAGGTTATAGATATTTTCTAAAAAGAACAGCAATGATGTAAGTGATGTGAAATTAGGATGTTTTTCAAGCACAATGTTATATTTTTCCAAATTTATCAATGAACATACTTCAAGTAAAGCTTATAGACTTCAAATTTTATAATCAGATTCCAGTGTCATGTTACAAGAATCTAGCTTTTCTTTTCTAAGTATTGTATTAAGACCATTAGAATTCAAATGACACATTTAAACATAGATGAACTGTATTATTTAACCCAGCACTGTATATATAGGAAATGAAGTAAACAGGAGATAATGTTTACTAATCCTAGAATAGATTGAGCAGAGACACATTAGATAAATATAAAATAACTGCAGTTTTTCAATAATACCTGATGGACACAGATTTTAAGAATAAAATGAATATTTTAATGAGGTATAAAAACACTACTTCAACCCAAATCAAAATTACACTAAAAACACTGTGTATATATCTAAAATAAAATCCTACACAATATGTATTGCTTTTTTTTAATTCACAGCTAACTCATGTGATATTTTAAAATATCTTAAGTCTAGTCAATGTATGGCTTTTATGTTTTTATTTAAAATGTTTAGTGATTTCCAATTTAAATGTTACATAATGAAACATCTTATGTACAGCTGCTTGGAGAAATACTTCATTATCTGTTAAGAGTAAATTTCAACATGTCTCATACTTTGACATCTCATAATGAATCTTATCATTCTTGCTTCCTAATCAGAAAATAATGTAACTGCCTAGCCTGAACTTTCTCTTAACTATGCAAAATCGGCAACTCTAAAATCACTGATATGGGGCCGGTGAGATGGCTCAGCGGCTTAAGCGCCTGCCCAGCAAGCGCGAGGGCCCAAGTTCGACTCCCGGAACCCACATACGAAAAAGGGGCCGGTGATATCGCTCAGTGGCACGGGCGCCTCCTGGCGCACGAGGTCCTGAGGTCGACCCCCCGGTACCCACAAAAAAAAATAATAAATAAATAAATAAAATAAAATCACTGATATTTGTTCCAAAACCTAAGCCTTTTAGCAAGTAATATTTTAAAGTTGCTTTGTATGACATTTTTAAACAGAAATAATAATTGAAATACATTTTTTTATGTGGGTACCGGGAGTCAAACTCAGGACCTCGTGCTTGCCAGCGGGCGCTTGTGCCACTGAGCGATATCACTGGCCCTTTTTTTCCTTTATGTGGGTACCAGAAGTCGAACTCAGGACCTCGCACTGGCCAGGCAGGTGCTTGGTGCCACTGAGCCATCTCACCGGCCCCTTGACATACATATTTTGAGAAATTATTTTCTGAGAAGTAAAATGTTTGTTTCAACTAATCATAATCCTTCAAGAAATGAATTATCAAAATCTATGTTACGTTTGAAACATGTAAACATGTGTTGTGGAAACTGCCACACTCTTTTGTCTTTGCAATTGCCCTCCCATAGGCAGTCACACTTACCCCGGACATCCGATCGCACAGGGTTGCAGTACTCACAGCTAAAATGAACTGAAAAATTGTCTCCTGGCGCCAGCTCCATTAGAAAACAAAATATTGTGATACATTATGGGAAGATGCTGTGGTGACTAATTTATGTAAGGTAAATCCTCCCATTCTAATTCAGGATAAATAATGACAAATTTACTCTTATTAGTTAATGCTGCTAGAATTTCTTTCCTTGGTCAAAATAATAATAACTGGAAATACTGCCTATTATTTGTTCACAATTTCTTACTATACTATCAGCCTTTTAAGAATTGATACTCTACATTTTTTCTGTTAAAACTCACTTGCGATAAGATCTCCATTGCTCAATCGCAATTGTTCACAAATATAACCAAATCTATTACCTATTTGGGTTTCTACCCATTACTTATGGTATTTCTGATATGAATTGTTAAAAACTGAAATATTATTATCTTAATTTTCGGAACTTCTTCCTTTTTATACCAGAAAAATCCCTTTGCTAAGGACGTCTACTTTAGAATCTACCAGCTCACTTCTTTTCCTGTTGCTAGTGGGGATGTGTAAATTCATCTGCTTATTCTATTATTCTTCATATTGCAATGGATAATGCCAACATTAGCCTAAACTCCAAGTGTTATTGATTTAAAATATGCATAATCACATATTTAATAAAAGTATGTCAAATAGTACCTTGATTCTAAATATTATAAACTGTTAAAATTAAAAATATAAATAAACATTAATATGATGGTGACTTTCTTTTAAAAATTAATTTTCTTATTTATGAACGTATTTGTATCATTGTTTCAAGAACAAAAGGTTTACCCTAAAATAATAAGCAAGATTACACAATATGTACTATGTCATTATCAACATTAGCTTTTATCTAAGCAGCTCTGAGAATAAAAAATATCTATTTCTAGACAATTTGTTGTGCAAATATTGCCTAAAATAGTAGGCATTCATTAGATAAATAGAATAAAAAGCATCCTAAGCAATATTGTTAAATAATATAATTATCAAATAATAGCATTCGCTAACTAAGAAATACACAATCCTTACAAAAATATTAGTGGAATCGTCAGTTAATCAAAGTTAAATAGATGACGTTACAAGAAGATACCTTGAGCCTTAAAAATCCTTGTTTTTATGCATATATTCCAAAGGAGAAAAAATAAGATTTTAACATATATTTTTTGCGTAAGAACTCTTTCATGTTCGTATACCTAGTATTACTAAAACCTGTATCATACTATGAAGGAAGCGGAGACCCACAGAATATTCTCTCTCTAACGGAGAAATAGCATTGATGATACTGTCATATTTAGCCCAGGTTGTTATAGCAAGATAGCATAAACTGAGTGGCTTAAACAATATTAAGCTTTTATGGTTCTGGAGGCTGGTTAGTTAGACATCTCAGCAAATTCAGTTATTGGCTCGAAGATGGCTGCCGTTGTGCTATGCCCTCACTTGACCTCTCATGTGTACATGCACTTGTAGAGAAAGAGCTCCTTCTCCTTCCTCCCCACCCTCCTGCTCTTCCCCCTCTTCTTCCTCCCCCCTTCTCCTTCCCTTCCTCCTCCTATTACCTGTTCTCCTCCTTTCTTCTCCTTCTTCTTCATCTCTTTCTCCTCCTCCCCCTACTTCCTTTTCCTTCTCCTTCTTCTCCTCCCTCTCCTCCTCCACTTCTTCCTCCCCCTCCTCCTCCTTCCTCTTCCCAGTCATTGTCATCATAATGTGTCTCACTCTCATAGTTTCACATAAATCTAACTATTCCCAAATGCTTCATTTCCAATCACATCATATTGTGAGTTAGGGAGCCAACATAAGCATTTTTCTGAAGGAATCACGAACATCTATCCTGGAACTGTTATAGTACTCAGTATATATAACCATTTAGTTAGTTCTTATTAGAAAGCAGGGGTTTTGAAACACTCAGTGTCTAAGAAATAATTCTCATATTAGTAATTCTTGTGGAGACTTAAAATGGGATATGACTGGGAGATAAATAATCTGAGAAGCTGGAGAGAGCTAACTGGGCCACAATTATTTTCTACTCATTGAAGAATTACATTAATATCTAATGAATTACATGTCATGATATTTAAAAACCAGATGAAGTTCAATCCTTAGTTTTCTTAATATCTTAGTTGAAAAGAAAATGTTTCAAACCTAATAAACAGGAAAAATTAAACATCCATAAACAAGGATAAATGAATTTCTTCCTCATAAAGAAAAATAGCAACTGGTAAGATATCTGTTTTTATGATTCAGATGAATAATGTATAGAATATCAACCCAAAACCTCTTTTTGCTTAAGTAGTTTGTAGCATGAAAGTGCTTCTTTGTTTTAGTATTTTTCTATAAATGACTTGATTTTTATGTTGTATTTCTTTCTATATCCAGAAAGATTATCACAGGAAGCAAAACTGCTGCTCCATTATTCCACAAAAATAATACTGCATTGCATATTGTATTAATATTACATAGAGAAAAAAAGTGAAATTATAGAAAAGATTAGTGTTATATTTTGTCATATTTATTCACTGTATTCATAGAATATCATGTAGTTTTCTCAAAAATCTAATCATTTTTAATTTTGAATAAATCGTATATACCAAGATAGTTTCCTGTATTGAATTATAAGATTATTTGATTTATTAGAGTTAAAATTTAGCCTCTGTGATAAGAGGAATAGTTTTATTATAGTAACTATAATAGATAATTTTTTAAAAGTACAATAAATACCTTTATAGACTTCAATTGGGTTAATAAAGGTTTTCTAAACTAAACTCTAGACTTTATTTATATTTTATCTGTTATTCCACAAATGTTAGTTTGGGCAGTATGATTTAATCCAGCACATTACAATATTTCATTCAGAAATTATGTTTCTTTATATTCGCTGGTGTGAGAGTTTCTCAGATTTTCCTTGTTTGTTCTAACTTTGAGGATTTTGAGGGGCTAAGGTCATGTATTAAAAGTGACCATCAATATTGGGCTACCTGATGATTTGGAATTATCTGATGTTTGCTTACGAGTTACAAATTTTTAGCAGGAATACAAGAGAGGGCAGTGAAGTTCTCTACATATTTGGAAGTAATAGCTACATGACAACACTGGTGAATGTTAACAGTGAAAAATGAGTTAAGAAAGTTTTTGCCAGAATTCTAAAAGATTACTACTTTTCTCTTTTTATATTTTATAATTTTTATAAAACTTTCATTTCATGGTCTGCACTTTTGTTGTACCTAAAAATGTATTGCTAAATCACAGTGATGCAGGTGTATTTCTATATTTTCTTCAAAAGTTTTATAAATCTATATATTATATTTAGGTAAATGGTACATTTTTAGTAAATTTTGTTGTAATGTTTGAGCTACTTTTATTTTGGTTCATTCAAAGTCCAATTATTCCAACTTCATGTATTGTAATGATTACCCCTTACCCATTTGGTTGCCTTTCCGATTTTATCAAAGAGCATTAAACAGAACTTGTTTGGTCTATTTTGGATGTTATATTTTATTGCATTGACTTATCCCTTTATCCATGCCACATAATCTTTTTTATGAGAGGATTATAATGTATCTTGATTCAAACATTAAGAATCCTCCAACACTGTTTTTGTTTGCTTGATTACAGATATTTCTCTTTTTTTGGGCTTGGAAGCTATTTTGGTTCCAGTCACATTTAATGTAAATTTTAGAATGTTTGTAAATATCTTCAAAAAGTTTTTTGAAGATTAGATTGGAATAATGATGATTTTATATATCAATTTAGAGAAAAGAGCATTGCAGCAGTACCAAGTATCTCAATCCATGAATACGTACATATTTAGCTCTTCTTTCTTTCTTTGATCAGTATTTTATAGTTTTCCACACTTCCATGTTGCACATTATTTTTAGATTATAATTAAGTCTTTCATTTGGTACATATTATTCATTTTTAGTTTTTTAAATTGATCAATAGTGAATTATTTACAAGATACCTTGAACTTAGTTCTAGTCAAAATTTAGTAAGAAATTGCATTGGCTTCAGATATGAAGTTACTGGAAATCCAGAGAAACAAATAGAAATTCTTGCACATCAATTTATTTTTGTACTAGAATTTTAAAAAATGAGGTGCTTGGACTCTTATTAGAAATTCAGTGTACATAGAAAAAGTATTAGTTACTTTTCTGTCACTGGGACAAAATACTTGTGTAAACACTATGAGCTAACAATGGGAACATTGTGTCAGTGAAATGAGTGATGTGCACTGAAATATCAGTGTATTATGGGAGACTAGGACTGTGAGCAATTAATGGCTGGCTACATTGCTGTGAAACACTCAATGTGACAGACACACTTAAATTGAAAAATTTGAGTCCAGCTACAGAATCACATTAATGTTTTCAGTAGATAATACAACCTGTTTCAAAGGAAGAAGAGATAAAAAGAAAAAGATAAAATTCAAAATCCCTCACAGCCTTCTAAATGTCAGGTTCACTTGATCATGCTTAAGAATTTTGTTGTTCCATTCGTTATGGTAGGATTGATTTGAGTAGCAGTGCTTCAAGCTAGTTGATTCCAAACTATGCAGTTATTTCTATAAATCATATTTGTGTATATATAAAAGTGTTCAAGTGTTTAAATTTTACTAAATATATTTTATAAAAAGCTACATTGAATTCTTCTTAAAGGGTGCATTTAATAATTGCTCTACTTAACATTAGCATGACTGAGAAAAGCTAATCAACATTCAAAGAATTCTTCTGAAAGCAAGTAGTACTTTTCTAATTAAGAAGTTGAAATTAATTTAGCTTTATTTTAAACATAGTATGTTTTTTCTTAATATAGTAGATTATTTATGTATTTTCTTGAATTACTAATTTGTGTTTTAATAAAATGCCAGCATGCCTTTTTTATATCACATCATTACTTGTTAATCCAAAGCAAAAGAAGTACACTTTCTTCTTTCAAATAACTCAAAATTTAGTGAAACTAAACTTGTGGAAAATAGCAATTATAATAGAGAATAGAGACAAAGTTCCTTTGTGCAAGCAATGGATGTACCTGAAGTTCAGAATATGAATATCTTGAGGCATTTCTTTTAGAGAAATAATTTAAGGCTTGGTAAGAATAAAAATTAGCCTAAATAAAGGTGATAAGTTATGATTTATTAAGTCACATATAGAAACACAGTTCAAAGAGATGAGCTAGATCACAAAATGTTTAGAGATTTAGAAATTACTGTGTAAAACTGGAACATAAAAGGCACTAAAGAAGACAAGAAATACTAGAGAGGGATTTTTTCCATAAAAAGCCCTGTTATGGGTTCTAGGAAATTTTGGCTTGTATTAAGGGCAAGGACATCTACTAAAATGTCTTGGGTTAACCTCTGGCATTTAGTACAAGAACATTAATGGATACAATTGAAGGAATTAAATATAAAAGTGACAACTTTGTGTAGGATAATGATGTCTTCAGTTGAGATGGCTACCTAGTAGATACAGAAAGTTTAGGTAATTAGAAAAATAAGGGACAGAGAATCTACGTGTTCTAAAAAGAAGACATTGGATCTCTAATTTCTAACATAAGTGTGACCATTAATCATGATATGTCAACTTGAATGTATTAAGAAATACCTGGTAGATTAGTGCACCACACTTTTCAGTGTGTCGATGACTGACATGTAGACCAGCAAAGTGAAGGGGTAAAACCCATCTCATTTGTGGGTGGCATGAACCAATAGGCATGTAACCTTGATGGAACAAAAAATGGAAGGAAGTATACCCATTTTGAAGAGCTCCAGTGTTTCCTACATCCTTTGGTCATCATTCTTCATCTTCTTCAACCTTCCAATAGAGACCCACACAGTGACTCCCCACTGAGCTGCTGGGTCTTCAACCTTCAACTCGTGCTGCATCCTTGACCCCTCTTGTTCTGGAGCTTCCAACTTCTTGTCTGAGAGCTCCTGGGTCTTCTGGTTCTGTACTGTGCAAATGGGCATTGTGGATTCTCTCATCTCTAATCCTGCAGTCAGCCATTGTGGATTCTCCTGTCTCTGATCCTGTATGCCTACATAATAAATATCTTTGCATAATTTTATATATATTATCTATCAATTCTGTTCCTCTAGAGAACTTGGTTACACCAATAAATTGGCTATTCACTGAGACATTCACCAATAAAAGAAAGAATGAATACCAGATTTAGTCACTGAGATGAGGAGCTCATCTCCATAATTTATTTTGTTAAATTCATAACTAAGACCATATTTTCAATACCACATTTTCTGCTTTGTTTTTTTTTGGAGGGAATGCTTATTGGATATTATCTACATGGGACAATCCTTTAAATTTAATATCTTGCCTACTTTTTATTCTTATTCTCATAATTTTGATGATTATACAAATTATATTATAAAGCAATATTCGCTTGATGCTGTTTCTTGCATATATAATTCACATCAGGTTATCACATCCAGGCAGGAATATGCCTTGTTGAAAAACATTGCTCAAATAATATTTATTACATTATTTATCTTCCTATTCTTGTTTTGAGAATCTGATAGTATTGTCTGATTGTTCTTTGGGATATGTTTTCTGTCATGAATAGTACCCAATTATATAAATGTAACACACCATTTGCCATAAAGATAAAAGTGATTACTAATTTTAAAACAACAAAGAAAAAATAAAGAGTCAACAAAATATTGAATTCAATATTTTGGTTGAAAATTATTTTTAACTCAGTATTATGTACCTAGTCAGATATTAGATATTTTAAAACTGAAAAAGAAATTGAGCTACCACAAAACCCTGTGGAATATCCACTACACAATACATTATGCAACAGAAAAATAATTTCAACTACAAGAGAGTTAAGCATAGACTTTGTGAAAAAGAAATACTATTTCACTCAGAGTTCTATAGATGTCAACACCTGATATAAGTAGGAGAAATTTGAGGAGGAAGGAAATTTCCATACAAAAACTCAGCAGTCATCCCTGGAATCCACCATGGCCAATCCAAACAGGTGAACAAAGCTCCTCACCAAAGAATCTATACAGAAAAACCTCAACAGGATTCCTAACACAGAAAAGATGGGAAAATGAGATACTGACACCGAAAATTAGATCAATGTAACAAAAATGCAATTTATTATTTTCTATAGAACTGTAAGTCATAATACATGATTCAAAAACTTTAAAATACACTTTGCTAAAGGATGCATATATTTTCATTGATATTTGCTCTTCCAGACCTCTGCATAGGATCCTTTCTCTTAGATTCTGGGATTGGCTTTTGCCTCAGCCCCTTTGCTAGGAAAATTGTTGTGACTGACGATAATGTTATGGTATGTAACCTACTTTTTCCCTTCATCAAACATAAATAGCTGGGTTTGAAATGTATACCTGATCTAAAAAGTAAAATTGTCTGTTTTTTCCTGATAATGTGAATAATACTTAGAGAAGTAAAATTGAATCATGTGTCAATTCAGTGCCAGAATTTCACGGTTATCTTATGGTTATCGCTTACTGACACAACTTATATCAAAATTTCATTATCTCCCAAAATACTATTCATTCACTCACTTTGGATTATATAAAATACATCAGAATCCTTCAAATAATTCCTCATTTATCGGGCCAGTGAGATGGCTTAGCGGCATAAGCGCCTGCCTGACAAGCACAAGGTCCTGAGTTCAACTCCCGGAACCCACATAAAGACAGAAAAAGGACCAGTGATATCGCTCAGCAGTACAAGCGCTTGCTGGCAAGTGTGAGGCCCTGAGGTTGACTTCCAGTACCCACATTTAAAAAAAATTTTTCTTATTTATGATTATTATTTATGAAAGTTCTAGACAATACTATGTAGGATTAGTTTTCTTTTCAAAAAATTGTACAAAATTTTAATTCTTTTCTGTGGTTTGCCCTGTTTCATGACTTTATTCTAAAATAGGTGACTTTTATTACCTTATTATGGAAATAAATGAAGTAAGTACATGGATTTCTCTTCTTCAAAAATTATGTAAGCTTTAGACTGCTGATATTGACTCATCAATTGGCTTGCTCTTATCCTAATATCTTAATTTATTAGTGCACTGTCTTCTCCAAGGCAAAAATTATAGATTTAACATAGCTTTTATCAACAGATATAAAAATTCTATAATAAATCAATATTCATAGTTGTAAATTTTTCCATACATATCAATATATTGATAACAATTGTTAACAACTCTAATTTTTGAATGAAAAATAATGAGTGGAATGATAATCAAAATAAAACTCCCAGTGCTGAGAGATAGTCTTGCTATCTTGAACCTTTATTTTTTTTTGGTATCGGGGATCAACCTCAGGACCTCACATGCCAGCAGGTGCCCCTGTTGCTGAGCGATATCACCGGCCCTTCTTTCATATGTGGGTTCCAAGAGTCGAACTCGGGCCCTCGCGCTTGCCAGGCAGACGCTTATGCTGCTGAGCCATCTCACCAGCCCTTGAATTGTTTACACCATTAGTTTTAGCTGCTATAATTAGGAATTAAATGTTCAAGTATGCTTCGACTAATTACTTGAGGAATACATAAATATGCACTCTATGATATTCCTTTGATTATGGCTGAAAATTGTATATACTGTTTTTAAATACATCTTTCAAATACATTATTATATACTTTATGATAAGTCAGTTATAAATATTATCAGCAGTTATAATATTCTTATAATTCTTATTAATTTTAAATTGACAATGAGCTTAATATTAATTTCTTTAGATGGAGAACAAATGCAATATAGAAATTTAATACCATATTTATTCATAGTAATATTGAAAGACAGGGCTGCTGAGATGGCTTAATGGCAGAAGTGCCTGTCTGGCAAGTGTGAGGTCCTGAGGTCGATGCCCGGTACCCACCTTAAAAAAAAAAAAAAAAAAATATATATATATATATATATATATATATATATATATATATATATACAGACAGTTTTAAGGAGTTTCAGAATTTCTAAAATTTTTCAAAATATGTGTATTCATCATCCATTTTTGTACAATTTCAATTTTGTAAAATTATTCAATTTCTAGTTTCAATACAACTGATTCTTTTTATAAGCCATTTATAAATCTTTAATAAGCAATGAATATACTTTTTAAAGTAATGAAATTTCAAATTGAAATAAATTTTATTCACTATGTTTAAGTAAATACAAAAACATCACAAGGAATTTATTTTGTTTTCTCTGATAAAATAACATCACTATTACTTTTAATTTTAAGTAGAATTTAAAAATGGTCCACCTTGAAGTTCTTAGGAAATCGCCCAAAATAAGGATATGAAAACAGTCAATAATTCCAATTTAGCATTCCACGAAATGGACAAAGTGTCAACTTAGCGCCCAGTGTTGGGTAGGTTCTTATCACCCATAAGTGATGGAATTATAGTGACAGTGAATGGCTGATACATAATAGATAAAATCCCTTGGTCAAAGGGAGATGTCCTGTCCCCTGAACAAAAGAATAGAGTCACACATTCAGGTCCCCATTTGCTACCTCCATCAAATACTCAGACTCGCTGTTCCAACAGCAGGAGTCCCATGCTTAATGTTCTCCAGGTAATGCTTTTATTTATTTATTTATTATTTACAGATATAATTAATGACAAAAAAACACACAGGAACCAGTCATGGTGGTACTCCCCTGTAATTCCCATGTTCTAGGAGTTTGAGGCAGGAGGATCACAAGTTCGAGCCAAGTTTGTGACCTTGTCTCAGTGTAAGAAATAAAAATGGACTGGGAATGAAGTGTACTGTGAAGTTTCTTGCTTCCCCAGTGGCACACACACAAAAAACAAGAAAGAGAGAGAGAGAGAAATGGAAAGAACAAGTAGCTCAGGAGAAAGTTGGAAGTTGTAAATTTTAGTGCTGTGTCTATATTCTGAGAATTGTAGCTTCACAAGAAAACATCGACCACATAGGGATAGGGAAGGCAGGGTCACAAGCCTGAGTGAAATTTAAATTTATTGGCACTCTGTCCCTTTTCCTCTCTTTACTTAAATACCAGTATGGATCCTTCTCCACATCAACTTCAATCAGCATCTCCAATGTGGACGAAAATTCTTCATTGCTTAAGGAGCCAATACTTAGCACTTGCCAGGCAGATATTTAACGTAGCCTAAAACGCTGTCAGTGACACTTTATTTCAAGTGAGTACCAGGAGAGGCATTGAGTATATAACTTAAATATTTTAATTACCCTCACCATATGTTTCACTGTACTTAAGTTTTGAAAAAAGTAAACAAGGAATTTTAACTGTCTTAGGTTTTCTCTTTTTAGGTCCTAGTCAATTGTGACTTATTTCTGGCTTTGAATTCTAATTTTCTTTCTAGTAGTCTTAATGAGGTAAGATGAAAGAGAAAAAAAAAGTATATTTCTTTAAAAGATAAAAGATAATTTAAAGTTGTGCATTTAAGAACAATTATAACTTTGGGACACAAAAGTTACTCAAGTCTTTTTCCCTTTCATGAAAAAAGAAATTTCTAAGATTTCTAAGTATGTAATAAGCCTGTAAATTGGGCTCTGATCCTGTGCTTTTGACTTGTTAATGGCTTTTCCTCCTATATTCCACCATCCTTAAGGAAGCAGCAATATTAGTTGCCATCATATCTCAACTTCAAGCACATATAAGTGGCCTGCATTCTAACATAGCCTGCCAAATTGGCAACCTGGCAGGTAGAAATATACATCCATTACCCATCTTGAAATCATCATCAAGTCTACATTAAAAAAAGAAAAAAGCAAACAACATCTGAAGATAATTTACTTCTCTTTTGAGATCCCACACTACTCTTTCTGAGAAATCTTTCTGAGTCTACTTTTTAAATGCTGCCTGATAAACATCTCCATGTCTCTCACTAAGACAGGAAATAGGATATGTCTTAGACTGGCTGGGAGAGACGTGTGGAGGTACCCTAGAATCTATGCAGCATGGCCTCTCAGGCATATGTACAAGTTCTTGTGGGTCCCTGCAAGGTGTGGATGGATAAAAGGACACAGACCCCGTAAAGAGCTTGCTACCATGGCTTTCCTCACAGGAGCCTATCCAGTTTCTTGGGGCGTAGTTTTTTTTTTCTTGTATTTGGCCCAAGTTTACTCTACAAAGCCAGTTTCTCTCTTAACTTTCACTTTTACTTTTATTAAAAATTTGTCACCTCTTCTGCTTGTCTTGTTCAATTCATTGTTCAAGATGAGAAGAAACTAAGAACCATCTACAGAAGGCGACTCCAAAGAAAAGGCTCAGATATCCCTCCCAAAAGTTCAATATTTGATATATGTTTTACACCTGAGGAATGACAGCTGTCTAGGGACAGGAACCAGGCTATCTGTGACATTGGGCCTCCTGCCACCAGAGAACAACTTCATTCCTTCTTATGAATGGCTGGCATTTGTAGGATCTGGTTACCTTCTTTTGGACTAATGGCAAAGTCTTTACATGTACTTGTCAAAGGCCCTGGGTCTTTTCCCCTATAATGGACTGACTGACAGTGCCTTTAGGGACATGAAGTATGCCCTTACTCCAGCTCCAGCACTGGGAATATCTGACTCAAGAAAACCTTTCTTTCTCTATGTATCAGAAATGAGAAGAATTGGTTTGGGCTAGGAAAAGAACTCCATCCAGTGGCATACTTTCAAAAAAACTTAGATGGAGTGACTGCTGAATGGCTATCCTGCCTGAGAGCAATAGTAGCTACAGCTGTACAAACACAGAAAGCTGCAAAGTTAACTTCGGGACAGACACTAGAGTTCCTAACTCCTCATGAGGTTAGAGCTATTCTGGAGACAAAAGGTTGCTTGTGGTTAACAGGGGACTGGCTTACTAAGTACCAGGCCATGCTCTTAGGCATCCTGTGAGGGACCTGGAATGAATGATCAAACTGTGGGACAAAAGCACATAGGCTCTATGAGAAGTGAATGGTTATACATGGGGCAAAACACACAAATAATTGAACTGCAAGGAAAAAGGCATGCAGGCTCTGTGAGAATGAATAAATACTTAAGCTGTGGAGCAAAAAGCACAGAGACTGTGAGAAATGAATGGCTAAACTATGGAATGAAAACGCATAGGCTGTATGAGAATCTAATGGTTAAACAACGAGTTTATATTAATAAAGAATGTTGTATCTGGCCGTGTCCTTTCTCTTTCCCCAAGAAAAATCGCTTACCCTTTAGACAGCTCCAGGCCCAAACTGTTTTTTCTCCTGCTTTTTTTTTCTCTTAGACTGATATTCTAAATAAAAGCTAAAGAGTTCTCAGCTTGGTGGTTTTTTCCTACCCTCCTTGTCTCCCTAATGGTTAGGTGCTTTCAGTTGAGAAATAGCCCCTCTGCGCCTCTTGGTAGATTGAACTAAGTCTTATCTCCAAGCAATCTGTTCATCCTCCATGCTGCCCACAGTCACATACTGCAATAACAGCCCTGGGGGTATTATAAATATTGCACCACTGTTAACCTTGCTTATTTGATGGCTTCAGGCACAAAAGTTAGCCACTTTTGTGAACAAGTGATCTACCAATGCAAGCAAGCAGGTAGAACATCAGTGACCTGGCCTTCCAAGACCCTGAGGAGGTGTGTTTCATTGATGGAAGTAGCTTTGTCCAAGAAAGACATTGAAAAGCAGGTTATACAGTTGTCAGTTCATAACAGGACATTGAAGCTAAACCTCTTCCTCCAGGAACCTCTGCTCAAAAGGCAAGCTAATATATTTTACTCTGGCATTGATATTAGGAAAAGGCAGAATGTTAAATAGCTGTACAGACACCAAATATGTCTTTCTGGTGCTACATGCCCATGCAGCAATCTGGAAGGAAAGGGCTTACTGAGTAATAAGCAATCATCTATAGAGCACAAGCAAAACATTCTACAACTCCTAGAAGTAGTCCATCTTCCTGAACAGGTTGCAGTCATGCATTGTAAAGGGCATCAAAGAGACATGTCTGAAGTCTCCTTGGGAAATCAAATGGTTAATAGGGCAGCAAAAAGGGCAGCCTTACAGGCCCTTAAGACTCTAGCCTTATGTCCTCTTCCTGAGGAATCATTACAACCTGTCTATATTCCCTAGGAAGATAAATGGGCCTCAGGACAAGGGGGAACTAAAAAAAAAAAGGACTCTGATGGTATTCAGAAAACAAACCAGTTGTTCCTCAAGAGAGACAGTGGAAGGCTATAAAAACACTTCATAATTCCTTCCATATGAGAAGAGATGCTCTATTGGAAATGGTCACTTGTGTTTTCACAGGACTAGGAGTAGTAGCAACTACCCAATAGCTCTGCAAAGCTTGCCTGGTCTTTGCCTACAATAACCCAGTCAAGCCCAAATCACTTTCTTTATTACAACCTGTGCAGGGGAGAGGGACATACCCTGGAGAGGACTGGCAATTAGACCTTACCCACATGCCACCATGTGGAGGACTTAAACAGATGTTGGTCCTAGTTGACACCATTAGAGGCTGGACTGAAGCCCTTCCTACCCATTCAGAAAAGGCTACAAAGGTAGTTAAGGTGTTTCTTAAAGTAATTACACCCAGATTTTGACTACACCACTCCCTCCAGAGTGACAGTGGACTTTCTTTTACCTTCCAAATAATTCAGGGGATGGCAAAGGCTTTAGGAATGTAGTACCACTTCCATCCCCCTTGGTGACCTCCATCTTCTGGAAAGGTAGGGAAAGCCACTCAGACCCTAAAGCAAGCTCTGGTAAAACTTCTCCAAGAGACATTTGAATCCTTGCTCTGACTGCTACCAATGGTGTGCATGAGGGTTTGTAACACGCTCCAAATTGGTCTAAGTTTGAGCCCATTTGAGATGTTATATGGGAGGTCTTTTCTTCCTCTGCTAGTAGACCCAGGGACTATGAGACTCTCACACTATCTCATTAATCTGGGCCAAATACAACAGGCATCCAAATGTATGGGAAGAGAGTCCTGTCAGCTCCTGGCCGAGGGGGAACACCTACTACCTGTCCTGGAGACCAACTTTTCATAAAATCTTAGAGAAGGGGACACCTGCTGACCAATTCAAACCAAAATGGAAGGTTCCTTTTTCAGTGACCCTTGCCACACCCACTGCAGTAAAGGTGGCAAAGATAGATAAGTGGATTCATCTTTGTAGAATAAATCCAGTTCGACCTGAACTGTCTATAGAACAAGATCACCCAGAGGGAGAAAGCTACTCCTATAAGCCTGTGGAAGACATGGGATTTCTCTTCAAAAAGCAGGACCCCAGTGTCACTACAGATGAATAAAGGCTAAGGCCATAGCTTTCAGACTCTTGATAATGTATGTGCTGTAACATACACGTTTCTCCACAGGATGCATGGCTGACCTCTTTCTTATACTTGGGACTAATACTGAAGTTTCTTTCTCCCAACAAAAATGTAGCTCAGTGGTCACTAAGTCTTTTCTCACTGTTTTCTGACAGGTTTTTCTTTCTTCAACCCAGCCAATTGTAGGCATAGTTAGGGAGGAATAGGCAGCATAGGCCATGACCTGCGTGGCTAGCATAATAGAGATAACCACATGCTTATTCATGACATGATGTACTGGAAGGGGCTGCCCTTTGTAGGATGTTTGCATACTTTTTGCCATGTGATCATATCTCCTATAAACTTTGGCTCACCCCAGAAATAAAGTCTAAAACCCTGATTGTACCAATCAGAGAAATAGTTATTTTTAGAAAATTACCCCTATAAGTATGGGCAAGTCAAAGATGCCGTGCTGGGAGCCTCACTTTGAGATTATATCTGCCATACAGCTTGCTTGCTGTGTGGCAGCCTCCCCTCCCCTGCCTTTTGCGATATTATCAATAAAACATTCACTTTAATTCACTTTTTTTGCTGAGTTTCTCATTCTTCATTGGAAAGACTTTCAGTCCTGAGTCAGCCTCGCTCTCACCTCCTTCACTGCTGCCGGGGTTGGAAAGATGAACCTAGGAATTGGAGGGTCTATTCACAGGAGAACCCCAACCTAGCAGACCTCCACCTGACACAACAATGTATATTTGTCATATATTTATACTTTAATAGAGTTAGGGATTTGAGGGTATTTCTCATACATAGCTCAGGTGGGCTGGGGCAGTGAAATATTTGTCATGATAAGAAGAGCAGATGTGAGGCCAATAGTTAAACAGCAGACCTGAGGGGAAAAGTGTGTGTGTGGGGTGGGGTTAGTATGGATTTACTGTTGTAGTTAGGAAAAGAAACAAAGACTTCAGTGTGTAATAAATTTATAATTATTTGTTAGATCTTATACCTAAAGTGATCTCACAGTGCACAATGACATATTAAGATTATACACTGCACAAATGTCTACATTTCTTCTGATATCTGGTCAGCTGGCCATCTGATTTCAAAAAAAAAGACACACTGAATTGCTGGGTGCCATGGATTATATCCAGTTATATCAGAGAGGGAAACATTCTTTAAAGACCTTCCCTGCTTGGACTGAGACCTGATTTAGATTTCTTTATGATTAAACTCCCAAGGAAACATTGCCTACCTGAAAGGAACAAGGAAGACATTTTTGAGACATCAACATGCCAAAGTAACCCCAAAGAGAGATGTCCATAATCACCAGCATTTCCTGAACCCTAGTAATAACTTTTGTGTGAAAAAAAAGAAAAACTATCCAAACTTTTACTCAGTGCAAATATCTTTGTGACACTGCCTGCCTTCTCACTTGAAGGCATAACTGTATCTACTGTACAATAAATTCTACCTATACTTTTGCATGGCTGCCTATTTGTCTTCATTAAATGGTTTCATCAAGGCCAAAAAGAACCAAGGAGCAAGGAGTGAGGGGCTAGATCATGGGTGGGTCAGATTCTGGCTTCCCAGTGGCAAAGAGACTAAAGTAAAAACCAGGAGATGGCTTGTGAGACACAGGTTTATTAAGGTATTACAGTATACCCTGTGAAGTCGCAGTTCAGAGTTCATGCCTTTAGTTATTTGTGGATTTTTTCCTTAGCACCTAACTAATAATTGTTCGTGGAAACCCCCACAATGTCACAGAAACTGCAAATATCTTCTGCAATTGTTATTTTGGTGAGGGGTTTGCAAGTAGTCAATCTAACAGCTTAATTCAGTTCTCCTTTATTAATACAGGATTTTATTAAATTAAATTATATAACTGTGGGAGACAAACCATATTTAGCATTTATAAATATAGGCACTTTTCTAGCCATATCTGAAATTCATGGTTTTTCACCATTTGCGGGTGCTCTAGGAACAAAACCACTGTGAATTTCGGGGTCCACTGCATCAGGAAAGGGTGACTGAAAGGTAAGGAAAGTTAATTGTGATTTACTAGAGAGGGAAGGTCCATAGGAGCATTTGCATTTGGGCTCAATGCAACCAGAAGGAAGCAGAATGCAACCAGAGGTACACGTTTAAAAATAGCACCACTCAGCAAATCCAAAGGGGGGGGTACAAACTCAACAGCAACTCCTGCTGACATCTCTGAGCCATGCGTACCTAAAAACAGCATCATTAGGCAGGAACAATTGTAGGTAAATAGCTCAGCAACAGATAAATTGGGGGTGGAGTTAGAGATTAAACTACATAGTAGTAATACTTTAGTTTCCTTTTTTCCAGGGTATGACCAGAATTCATGGGCAGCTCACAGTGTAAGGGCAGGAGGATAGCTGGTACAGTTAACACAAGTTTGTCCAGTTCCCAGTGTCTCATAAATAATTCTCACCCAGATATTCCAGTCTCTGTTTCTTTACAATGCTCCTTGATTGGCAAGAGTCTTAGAAATACAAAAGGTGCATTTCAGGACATGGTGCTGTAAGAAATAAAAATTTAAAGTTGTCTGTTTTCCAGAATAAGGTCTTTAACTCTGGTAGAAAAAACTGTTTCCTGGAGGGCATGACTGTGATCTTGGATTTAAAAGGGTCTATAAACAAAAGGGGAAAACATAGTCAATAAATTATGTTATTTACTATGCTAACTGACTCAAGGAAAAAAAATCACTAGCAGTTCAGAAGTTATCCCCTGTGCTTTAGTCATTTGCTTTTAAAACTCATAGTGTTTACAAAGGGAGTGGGCTAAGGGCGTAGGCGCCAGATTGAGCAGACTGTGCTCTGAGCACTCGGACAATGAGGAGCGGGGGAAGGGAACTGCACGCTAGTGTTTAAATTGCTCTTTGTAACCACTCTGGGTGATTCAGTCTGGTAGTTATGCTGGCATCCACTTTTGCAACATTGAGAAGTAAAAAGTCTCACTTTTGCTGCTTCCAGTCCTCAGTCTAATCTGTCCATTGCACACAATCAAAGACGAAGAGGTTTTGGTTGTCACAACTGTAGGCCCATCCATGACTCCTGCATGCAGATTTGGGTGGCTTTCTTTGCCTGACTGATCCATCCTCACATGGAAGCTGCAGGACAACACGAGACTGCTGCTCAGGAGGAGCAAAATCAACACAGTACTGCCTGGTGCTTGGAACGTTTAAGAAGCTGAGTGTGTGTGACTGAGAAGTGTGTAGGGGAATGAGTGCACAGGGTGTACGGGACACTTCCAACAGAAGGAGTTGAGTACATGGGGACACTCGGGGACAGGGATCAGGCAAAGTGGAAAATAAAATCCTAGCCCTAGAAAAAATAAAAGGGAGGAAAATAAAAATTCTCTCCTAATGATTCCTCCAGATAATCCAGTGGGGGAAGTGCTAAGTGGGTGGGGAGACAGTTATCACAGCAAGAACAAAGAGAAACCAAAGATGATAAAGTTGTGGTTTCATTTAGCCAAAAGAGCCAATTTGAAAGCATTCTGTCTTCTGGGCCAAATTTGGCACCAACAGAGGACTGGGTATGTCAAGTCTTTATCATCCATGTAAAAGACAGTACTACTCCATCACAGGAGAAAATAGATTAGGCCTTCCATTGGCTTCCAGTCCTGAACCCCATGTTCCCATTAAGGAAGGGGGAAGAGAAAGGCTCTACAACTTATCACCAGCTTATGCCCCTCAGAGAGGAGGGCAAAAGAGTTCAGAAGAAGGAGAAGAGTCAGAAGAGGAGAAAAAGGGCAATTGGAGAGAAACTACCGTTCTAACCCTTACCTTAAATTTAAAAAAATGAATTGGTACAGAGTAAGAAAGAAACAGAGAACCGTCTCATTCCTCCTAAACAGCAGATATCCAATATGTTTCTACTTAGGGAGGTTTCTATAAGAGAAAAGGAAACTGTATTTATAAATGTCCCTCTCACCAGATCAGAGGAGGAGAATTTTAAAAAGGAAATGTTACTCCTTCTTGAAGATCCTTTGGGGTTAGCAGAAGAGCAAGACCAATTCCTAGGCCCTAATATGTACATTTGGGCTAAAGTAATGTCCATAAGGAATATTGTTGTCACTGGGGTAGGAAGGGGAATGTTAAGGAGGTCACCTAAGGCCATCTGAGAAAGACAACATTCCCCCAGAACCAGAAGTCACCCCAGCAGAAGTCAAATTTCTAAACCAGGACCTACAGTGGGACAACAATCTTGCAGGTCATAAGGACCAAATGCAAGGCCTCAGAGAATTAATCATTAAAATAATCAAAGAATCATCTTCCAGAGCTCAAAATACCACAAAGGCCTTTGAGATACAGCAGGAAAGGTAAGAAACCCCTACAGCTTTCCTACAGAGACTCGGGGATCAAATGAGAAAATACTTGGGTCTAAATCTGGATGGTTCTTTAGAAAGGCCTTCTCAAAGTAAACTTTGTGATGTTACAAAAACCTGGCTGGATACTACAAAGAAGCTACAAAAGACTGAGGAATGTAATGAAACACTGATAGAGCAATTGCTGAGGGAGCCTCAAATAATGTTTGTCAAGAGAGAGATGTGGTCAGACAAACACAAATGGTGAAGAAAATGTTGTCCACAGTAGGGGAGGCTGACATCAAGGATCTTCAGAGGAAAAGAGGGAAACAGGAAGTTTCAACAGGGAAGAGATGAAAGAGCTCCTCAGGAAAGAATTTCAAGAGAGCCAACAGATGCTTAAAATGTGGAAAATCAGGACACTTAAAAGGGTTGCCCAGAATGGAAGAAGGTAAAGTGATTCCCCTCATAACTTTTGATGAGGATGCGGGTGGGAAGGAAGGTTCCTTTTAAACAGGTCCCACCAACCCTTGACCAATCTTAGAGTGGGACTAAAAGAGGAGAAGTTTATTTTTCTGGTTGACTCAGGTACTGCCTGCTCCACCTTAACATTTCAACCTAAGGGCACATAGCTTTCCAAAGAAAAATTAGTAGTATCTTGGATAAAAGGGGAGGGATTTCAAGTTCCAATATTTGAAATATGATGCTGAAATTATGGACAGATTAAAGAGTCTGAGATAGGCACTAATATCCTGGACAGAGATTGTAGTATTAGGTTGGGGATCGGTTTAGGGGAAGAAAAAAAGATAAGTAAAGGTAATGATGGGCCTTCTGTCAGACGAAAAGAAGACTGAACCCCTTGTGTGGGTCAAGGAAGGAAAAGAGGGAAATTACAAATTTCCCCACTGCAAATTAAGTTAGAACAACCAGAGTAAGTAGTTAGTACAAGGCAATGTCCAGTTTCTGTTGAAGGCAGAAAAGGACTGCAACCAATAATAGAGGGATAAAGGATAGATTATCGAAACTTTGCATGTCAACAAAAAATACTCCAATTTTCCCTGTTAGAAAAGCTGGTGGCACATAAAACTTGGTACAAGATCTGAGGGCTATAAACAAGATTGCCCAGCCACATCACCTGGTAGTACCCAATCCCTATACCCTCCTTAGCAAAATCCCATGTGAACACAAGTGATTTAGTGTGGTGGATCTAAATGATGCCTTTTGGGCTTGTCCTTTAGATCCCCACAATGTAGACCTCTTTACCTTTGAATGAGAAAATCCCTTCAGTGGAAAACAACAGTACTGCTGGAGAGTTCTGCCTCAGGGATATACATAGGCCTCAAATTTATTTAGCCAGATTTTAGAAACTGTCTTGGAAAAGTTCCAAACTCTCATGGGAACACAATTGTTACAATACATAGATGAACTTTTGATCTTAGGGGAAAAAAAGATCAATTATCAGAAGCCACTATAAGCTTATTAAAATTCCTGGGGAAAAAAAATTTCCTGGGGAAGAGGGCTTAAGAGTCTCCTGGAATAAATAAGTTTTGTAGAAAAAGTGGTAAAATCAGTGAAGGAAAATAAAAGATTAATCCTGAAATGATTTCAGGTATAGTGAGACTACCTCTCCCCAAAAAACAGAGAACTCAGAAAACTTTTGGAGTTAACTGGCTACTGCTGCTTACAGATAGTCTCTTATAGTTAGAAGACAAAGGCCTATACCTCAAAATGTTAGATGAGCCTGATGCCTTACAATGGTTCCTAGAGAAAATTCAAGCCATAGAGAGATTAAATCAAGCCATCATTATAGCTCCTAGTCCTAGCTCTCCCATCCCTAGAGAAACCCTTTCACCTGTTTGTTACTGCAGAAAACAGTACAGCTCTTGAAGTTTTAACTCAAATGTGGGGATGGATTTAAATTATTTGTGAATGGATCTTCCTGCATCATAGAGGGAAAAAGACAAAATAAATACACCATTATTTATGGAGAAGAATGCTCTTTATATGAAAGAAGCATAGTACCCAACATTTAGTCCAAACTTGTGAACTATGTGCTCTAAATCAGGCTCTAAAGTTTCTCAAAGCCCAAGAAGGCTTGGTATATACTGATTCCCAATATGCTTATTGGGTAGTACACACCTTTGGGAAGATCTGGATGGAGCAAGGCCTCGAATAGCAAAGGATAACAATACATGGGGAACTGATCAAACAAGTACTAGAAAATCTACTTTCAGAAGAAGAGGCTAGAGTTCACATAAATGGTCATCAAAAAAGAGCTCTATACAGGCAATAGGAAACAGGCTTGCTGATGAGGTTGTTAAACTAGACTTTCTGGAAGTCTAGTTGTTAAACTAGACTTTCTGGAAGGGGAAATCGAAATATTGCAACTCCAAATATCCCCAAGATAGTGTTGAAGCCTTATTTGACCAGGGAAGAGGAAAAAGAATTAGATAAGATCAGAGCCACACAAACTGATGATCAAAAATTGATGTTACCTGATGGGAGTGAGATGATAAGTAAACCAATGATGAGAGAACCAGAGTTTATACCACATAAAGGGAGTTGTTGGAATTCCCAGGCTATGTGCCATGCAATATATAGAAACTGTGGATGCTTATGGATTTATATTATTGCTAAACAGATTTGTGGAAGTTGTGTAACATGTCAGAAAATAAATATAAGGATGAGTAGAAAGAACACTGCAGAGAGAGATTTCCCAGGCAATGTCATTTCAGAGTATTCAGGTGTACTTTACAGAAATGCTCAAGGTGAGAAAGCTAAAATATTTATTAGTAATCATTGATCACTTATCTGGCTGTGTAGAGGCCTTCCTTCTGCTGACTGGCACTGCTGGTAACACCACTAAAATAGTACTGGAACAGATTATAACTAGATTTAGTCTGGTGGAAAATATTGATTCAGACAATGGCAGTCATTTCACTTTAAAAGTGCTGCAGGGACGATGGGGAATCTAAATATTAATTGGAACTATCATACCCAATGACATCCTCTCTCCTCTGAAATAGTAGAAAGAATGAATCAAATGCTTATAATACATATCACTAAGCTAATCTTAGAAACTAAATTGCCTTGGACTAAATGTCTTCCAATAGCACTCCTCAGGATCAGGGTAGCCTGAGGAAAAGATCTGAGACTGTCCCTCTAAAAGCTGCTATATGGGTTTTCATACCTAGGTTGGTCTGCAGACCTCCCCACTATGGAAACCAATTATGAATTTTTAAAGAACCATACACTGGCCATTTCTTCCACTCTCTGCACTCTAGGACTAAAAGGAAATCTCTCAGATTCTGCCATTCAAATTTACTGCTCAACAGCTCCAGTCAGGAGACCTGTTGCTGATAACAACCTAGAACGATGATAAACTCCAGCCTAGTTGGGAAGGTCTCTACCAAGTGCTCCTAGCCACCAAAATGGCCATCAGGACAGGTGAAAAGGGTTGGAGTCACTGTACTAGAGTAAAGGGACCACAAAAGCAAACTGTGGAATGTGTGTAGTAGTGACAAGTACATCTGTCTCCTAAAAATTCTTTTAAGGTAATACTTAAGAGAATCAAATAATAAAATTGTTTCCTTTCTGCTGCTTGGCTTGGTTTAGCTGTCCAACATATCAGGGTAATGGCAAAGATTGTGACTTATCAGTTTCCAATGAGGGGGAAATATTACTATCCAATTAAGTTTGTGATAAATGCGACCAAGATCCCTGACCACCAGACCATAAAATTTGATGGCTGTCAAGCTTTATGTTGTGGAAACGTAGATGGCAAAGTCCAAGATGACTCTCACAGTCTGAAAAATATCAGTACCCTGAACTACTCTGGGGACTTGCTCATAAAACCGCTTGTTCTACTTGGAATGATGTAGGGTAGACTACTCAGTATAAGAGATGAACTGCCAGTCTAGATGGAAAAGCATCTGCAATGAAGCTATTAAAAGATAAACTATATTTGTACAAAGTGTCAGCCCTCCTTTAACTGTCAAAATTTAAGTGGAACCCATTATGCATTACTATTAACAATCCCTTATTTCTAGATGAAAGACCAGAAGTTGCAAACAGGGTGTATGGGTGAGGAGCAGATGCTGTAAAAAGAGACCTTGTGGGGAGGCTGCCCTTTAGAATGACTTATAACTCCACTTCAGGTAAATCAGAACCAGCATTAACTACTCAACAACCTAAGTCTCCAATGCTGCCTGAAAATTACCCCAAAAAGTTAAGACAATTGAGGTAAAATACCTTACACAAACTCTCGAGATTGAGACTGACCATGGAGATACAAAAACCGGGGTTGAATGGGTTAAACTTTCAGTACGAGCTTTCAACTGGAGAGATCACTACGTTTGCACAGCCAGAAGCCCACAGGCTTAGGTGGCTCTCTTTCCCCTTGGTTGAGATACAGGTCTTCAAGGAATGCTCTGCATGTTGGCTCCTTACCAGGGACAAGGAGGCCTGGGGAAATGAGACCTGTAAAAGTCAGTCTTTGCATTTCCCTGCACTGCAGAGATTGATCCCAAAGTTGGTGCCCCCTTTTTCCATGGGAAATGTGAATCATTCCTCTTATCTATCAAGACAGGGAAAAAAATTCACAGACCAATGGGAGAACTCCGCACCTGCACCGGAATTCTAAAAGTGACAGATTAGCAAAACAGTGGTAACTACTCAAAATCTCCATGTACTCTGTGCCTATGACGGGTGGTTTTGTGGAAAAAGGAAACTTTTTGATCAACTGCCATCAGACTGGTCAGGGACTTGTGGAATCCCCTGGTTCAACTGGCTATGCCATTCACTCTGGTGTTAAATCTCCAGGAAAGACACTTGGTCATTGAAGTAAGAGGTCAGTACCAGTCTTCTTCAACTCCAAAATCTATATAGACCCCATTGGAGTTCTAAAGGGAAGGCCCTGTGAAATTCAAGGAAAGAAATCAGATAGCTGCTGAATTTGAGCCAGTTTACTTTTGTTGGTCCACAATTGTTAAACATGTAGATTGGATTAATTACATTTATTATGATCTGGAGAAATTTATCAACTACAACAGGGATCCCCTAGAAGGAGTAGCCACCCAATGAGATACCACTAGTAAAACAGCTTGGGCAAACAGGATTGCTGTAGATATGATTCTAGCTGAAAAAGTATGGGTTGTGTCATGCTAGGAGGACAGTGTTGCACCTTTATTCCTAAAATATAGCTCCAGATGGGACTATGACTAAATCTCCATAAGGCCTCACAACTCCAGCCAATGAATTAGCAGGAAACTTTGGAATAGATGATCCATTTACAGATTGGCTAAAAAAATGGTTTCAGAATGTGGAAGGGGATCAATATTAACCTCCCTAATAATAGCATCAAGTGTTGTAACGTGAGTGGGATGTTGCATCATCCCCTGTGTAAGGGGAGTACCTCACCTCTTAATTGAAACAGCTCTAACCGAACAGACACCCATGCCCTACCAATAAAACAACTTATTATTGTTAGAATCTGCACAAATTATGAGAGTCTTCTAGCAAGTTTTAGAACACGTCGAAAAGCAACAAATGTGAATCTGAGTCTTGGGACAAAATATGATAAAAGAAAAAAGGGAATTTGTAAGAAAAAAAATTTTAAAGTGGTCTATTTTCAGAATAAGGTCTTCAAACCTGAAAAACTATTTTCCTGAGGACATGACTGAGGTCATGCATTTAAAAGTGTCTTTAAACAAAGGGTAAAGGAGTAGATATTCAATTAAACATGGTGTTTACTCTGCTTTGACTAAAGAAGAAAGGAGAACAGGCAGTTAAGAAGTTACCTCCTGTAATTTAATCATTTGCTTTTAAGACCTACATAATGTTTACAGAGGGAGCAGGCAAAGGGTGCAGGTGCCTATCCAGCAGATTGCTCACCCTCCCCTAGTACATGGACAATGAGGAAAAGGGGAAGGGAGCTGCTTGCTAGGGTTGAAATTGCTCTTTGTAACCACTCTGGGGGTGTCAGTCTGTCTTTTAGGCTGGCACCTATTCTTGCAAAATTAAGAAATAAAAATGTCTTGCTTTTGCTACTCCCGGTCTTTGGTCTGATCTGTTTGTTGTGGATTAACAATGGTGAAGGGGTTTTGATCCTCACAGTGTCAAGTGCCCTAATTTTTCTCAGGGTTCATACAGGGTAAATTAGCACAACAGTGATTTCTGTATCCCCAATGTGTAGAAAGTGGTGCTGTCTCCACTGTTAGAGGTGATTATCTTTCCTTTTGTAGTTAATATTTTGGAGGAGAAACTCTAAGACAAGGCAAATCCTGTTTTTCCTAAAATGCTAACCTGTGCATTTTTATTGACTTAAGCAGTACCATATACTTAATATTGAAAACAAGACATATTCCTTCTGTTATTCCTTTTGTAAACGCTGGTATCCCTGCCCCACATTGGGTACTGGGAACTTATAACAGTCTGATTGGCTCCCTGCTGGCTACCACCCTAGCCCAGGAAACTTCCTCTACATTCTTTTGGTCCTTGATTTCCTCCTGCCCTTTTGTGATGTATAAGTGTAGGAGGGGAACTCATAGAAGGGCAAATTAGAGTTAGAAATTAGGGAAAGTATGTTCCTGGTGCAGTAATATATTGACCTTACAGTGAGAATATACATATATGTATAAATGTAGAAGTATGTGCCTTTTTATATACTTTTTTATATTTAGTGTACTAAATAAGAGTTTTTAGGTGGTTGCCCCTGTTCCTTTGCATTTTATTGTGGGGTCGGGGAGTGGGAAGGGCTGGTTACCCTGTTCTTTCATGTTTCTGGCTACATCCCCACGTTTTGGCTGTCAACTCTTTCTGACAAATTGTTAATATTAAATGTATCACCCGGAACCTTCTTTTGTTCTTTCTAGCCTAGGAAGATCTGTCTTACATCAAAACTTGGGGGTTTGCAAGCTATAGTTTGCTCAACCCTATCTTAAAGGATAGACCCTGGTACCCACAAAAAAAAAAAAAAAAAAAAGAATAGACCCTGATAATTCTGAATTGTTTAGCTGGAGTGTCTGATTAAAATAAAGTTTATTCAGCCATTTTATTATAGGACTATGTTGGTGAATTTTAAAAATGTGTTATCCATACAAATTCAATTTGTCCTTATTTTGTTATTTGATCATATACTAAATTTCACTTCATCCTCACTTCAAAACCTCTTATGAAAGAGAAGATCATATTAATAAATACTTAAAGCAATGCCATACCCATATAGTGAATGTTATACATTTTTCTAAAATTAGCCACAACTTACTGATTGACATACTCAAGAATCTTGGTAATTATACGCTTTTAATCGTCATCACAAAGCAATGCATTATAGATGGTTATTCACATTATAAAAGAAGAAAGTAGCTTCCTTGATGTTACATAGTTAATAAATATAATTCTTTTAACAGAGTTAACATTTTTATATATTGTCCATGGTCTGTAGAAAAATTGATTGTATTTCTTCACACAGAATGGACAAATTTCCAAATGTTGGGTTTCACAATGTTAATAGCTTCTTTCATCCAGTGTTTTTTAAACTCATTCTATGTGATCAAAGAAGAGATAATTATTCAATAAGGAAATACAAGCCAGTCAATTTAATGATTTTAAGGGAATTTATGAAAACAAACTTTTCTAAAGGGAAAGTTTATTCTAGAAAAATATTAATATGCCAGATCTTAGGAATTTTATGCTATTATTAACAGATGATCAGATCATATGGATAAATTTTATCTGACCTAGGAATCTGAATATGTGTAACAAAATATAATAATGACTTCTGCATAAGTTATATAATTTCATTTGTGCCTTGTACAAGGATGGGGCTTGTAGAGACAGAAATAAAAATGATGAGAGAATTCAGAACTGAAAGGAAATACAAAATTCACTAGTCATAGTGGACTACTTAGCATGCTGAGTAGTATGAAGTATTTACCATCTAACAAAGTAGACATGAAAAATGTATTTTAGTAGGAGACAAAACTAAGAAATGCCTTGCAAATAAATTGGCAGGTTTCTTGCTTTTTAGTACCGCACTAAGTAAGTAAATGAAATTGGTGGGCCATAGGGATACTAGCTTGTATCAAAAGCTGAAAAGAAGATTAGACAACGGTAAAAAGAAGTAGACTAGCTGATAGGAGGTATGGAAACAAAATATTAACTGTTAGGACTCTGGACTCAAGATTATTGATATAGGAGAAAGGTAGCTCCTAACTTCTAGATGTCAGGTGTGCTGAGTTGTCCCCTGAAGTTGAAGAATGAATTCCAAAGAACAATGGAGGTGAAGCCTACAAAAGTTTATTGAGAGATAGCTCCTGAGAGACAAGAGGGGTCCCAGAAGTGGGTTGCCACTGAGGCCTTTTGTCAGGGGTAATTTATACAGCAAAGTTTCAATGTGGGTACAACATGGGTCAAACTATGGTCAACCTGTAAGTTTACAAGTATAGCTGCTTAGCTAGTAAGGATCCAGTAGTGAAGTGAGTCATGTAGCAAGGGTACTTGGAAAGAACAAAGTCATTTTGAGGAAGGGATGGGTCTGGATGCTCTGGTAACCCACTTGAGCAACTGATGCCTGTCTGGACTTCCTGGACTAGGTGGTGTTAATTATAGTGTAATTTCAAATTACTGCTTATCCCTTAGGAAGACATGTAGGCCTGGCCATTTCATCTTTATCCTGAGGGCGGCCTGGTCTTCTTCATATGTGCCTCAAGCCACAATTCTGAAGTCTTTATTTTTCTACTGACTTCCTTGAAAGCCCAGTCCCTCTCTGACTATATATTAATTTTTATCTAAGTTAGCTGCCTATAATAATATGACATGAAAAGTAAAAGAAAAAGAAATAGAGTCATTGAGATGGATTAAATAATGGCCAACTGGTAACACCCAGCTGAGCTGAATCAGTGTGGTTCTGGATGTGAAGGCCCACCTGAGGATTGTTGCCAACAGCATAAAAGAACTGGAGGGGAAGATGGTGTGCTGCTGATTCTCCTGGAGAAGCTTGTCACACTAGTTTTCCTGATATGACCTCAGCTGTTCTCATCAACAGAGGAGCTTAGGTCTTCGCTGTCACTGAAGATGGCTGTGGCTCTTTTCAGGGGAGCTCTGGTCCTTACCTTGAGCATTGCTTCCTGGTTCCACTGCAGATCACTCAGCCTTCTGGCACAGAACCTTCACCCTTCTGGTTCAGACTTTCTAGCTTCCACCACTGACCTTTGGGGCTTCCCAGCACAGATCCTTGATGCAGACTCGCATGAGACTTAGTCATGGGGTCTAGGCCTCCAACTGGACTTGTGGAGGACATTGCCATGGGCTCTAGTTCTTTAGCTGGACTTGTGCAAGACATTACTGTGGGATCCAGTCCCTAAGCTGGATTTTTTTGGTCTCTAGTGCATGGACAGATCTCTTCCACTCTTCTGCATTTGACTTTTTGGGTGAAAATTATAAAATAATCCTATAAATTGTGTTGTGTATTAAATCTAGTCTCTTGCAAACCCTGACTACAAGTCATATTGGAAAAAAACAAGATATAAATAACATTCTTAAAATATGAATATAAGGAAATGAAACAATATGATACAGTAAAAAGACATGATTCAGGATTCAGCTCTAGCTTTTCTGTACTGTGCACCTTGATAGGACAAGAAAAACAGCTAACTAAAGTATAATTCCCTTCTCTGGACAATGTAAATGACAATATGGATATGATAATACCTACTGAAATGATTATAGCAAATATATGTACAGAAATTAGCAGAGCAGTTGGCCATTTTATTGATTTAATAGAGTATTGGCATCCTGAACACTAAGAAAACATAATGGGGACTGGGATATCATTCACTGGTAGATCATGTGCTTTGGACACACAGGTCTTGGTTTTTATCCCTAGCACAGAAAGAAAGAAAGAGAAAGGAGACAAAATGCAAGATCAAGACACATTGATGCACTAATTACAAGAATAAATTTTAATTCATAGGGACACCAAGGAGCTCTTGTTTGGGTTAGAGATAATTATAGTACAGTACAGTATGTATATGGTTTAAGGTGATGTTTCTGTACAAGCTAGAGTAAAACTTATAGGAACACATATTTCCTACTTTTAAAAAGTTTCATTTATCTTTTATTTATTAGGTTTCAAATGATATTATCCCTTTTTGTATTACTTTGTTTTATTTTTCCACAGAGGTAAAAATAGTCTTATACAGCACAACCAATTTATACTCACAGATAAAACAGTTCATGTTTACCATGCAGTACTCTGACTAAATACTCTAACTCTGACTGCCCACAGAGAATATATCTATGAGCATTTCTTCAGCCATTGTTCAAATTACAAATCAGAAGTTAACTTTTATATAAACAGTTTGAAAACAGGTGGTGTTTTGATGATTTGCATCTGAACATTCTAATGAAGCCATGAGAAATGAATAGAGGGTAATTTATTGAAAGAAATAAAAAGGGAATTTTTAGCTGATACCTTGGGGTGAGAAGAACGCTTCATGAAATCACCAAGTATGAAATTTAAATTCTCCTGCTGAGTTAAATATGCCTTGACAATGTCAATGAACTTGGAGAAAAACGACAAATGACTATTATGCTCAAGTTTCCAAAAGCCATGCTGTTAACTATTGTAAATATTGCAAGATACTACTGAAAAGCATGTTTTATATTTATCCTCATTTTTGTGAAAACATTTTGCCTTTAACATTCCAATAAACTACAGCTGAGTTCATAAAATACATAATGAAGATTTATAAATTGTTTTCCTCTCAGAAATGTAAAAACTGCATCATGTAGCAGAGATCTGACTTTATATTTTATTTTTGTCTATTTAATCTTGCTTATCTATAAAAACATAAACTCCTTATCCTCTATGTAACACAATATGTATGTTAGCTTTCTGAAAATGTTTTCGCTCATTTTGCTGAACAGGCAGTTACAGAGTCCAATAAAATTGTGAATTTTTTTTTCTTTTACCAGTGGAAAATAAAATTACCAGTGGAACAAGAGAAAGTAATTGACCAGTAACATGTAAAATAAAATAACAGACATATTATCACATAATAGAAGATACTGTTTAATATTCTGAAGCATATAGAAACCAATTTATATTTTTAAACATAAAACTATCACTAAGATGTTAAAAAATAAAATAGATCAGTAATATGTCAATTGATCATGACTACCTATTAACTGTTACAAGAGATAAAAAATTACGGAAATCAAGGATTATCACAGACGTATTTTAATGAGAACAAAACGTTAGATATAGGGTAATTTTTAATATTGTCATCATGTCATTCTGGTTCCTAATAATCTCCTAATAATTTATCACTCTCCCTCTGTTTCTCATGACATATCAATTGCCAGTTCTTATTAATAAAACCTGGTAATATCTGTTAACTTTGGCTACTCCTTGCCACCTCCCACACCCCTGAATTAATGTAGACTATTATGGCTCTGAATTTGAACTACTTTAAGAATCTCCCATGTTGTTTCATTGTTATCAGACCTTCTTCCTTAATGGATCCTAAGAATAGATTTCAGAATTATTCTTTTAAAATGAGAGCAATAATTTTACATCAAAATCTACAAACCTCTTATGTTTATGCGAATTATAAAATATAAAACCATTTTTAAAATTTCTTCTGCACAATCTGCACCAATCTGTTTTCCCAATATTTTTCTATATCACAAATTCCCATGGATACACTTGTGTTCCTAGTGCACTGCATGTCATATTATCCCAGACATTTTCATGAGTCATAGTCTTTCGGCATCATATTATCACTTTTGCCAGACATGACAGCATATTCTCTCTAATAATTCATTTAGCAAAATTCTACACACATTTCCACTCAATTCAAATGTTACCCTCACAACAAAACCTTCTTAAAATCCCCATAAAGATCTGACGTCTCAATCTTTGATGTGTTCTTAGTCCAATTCTCACTTTTGTAATATAACATGCCATACTGTGTACATATTAATCTCCTCAGGTGCTCTGTTCTCGGAAGGACTCTAATACCATTCAGAACACTCATACACAATGAAAGCTCAGTGAACTACCTTGGGAACCTGTATGTAATGCAAAATCCCTAGCTTTGCACCAGATATCCTAAATCAAAATGTGCATTATTAACAATATACCCCTTATGAGGAATACTGCTATTAAATTTTTTAATGGTGTAGAATATAAATATTCATTCATTCATTTCCTCTTTGGACTAAGTAAAGAGCTCAAATAAAACTTACTAAATGAAGAAAACTATAAGTTTAAGCCTATTATTATGAATCTTACCATTGAAGCTGTATGTGTTCAAGTTGTGTTGCTTTATATGGACCTTGAATTCTAGGCTGTAAAACATGATTTTGTCTAAATTTATTGAAGAGAATTCCAGAAAAAGTGGAGCAACACTTCAGTTCTCTCCAAAAAATAAACTAGTAGAGCCTGAGGCAGGAGCATACACATAAAAGACTTTCAAGATCAATGCAAACTCCCTTCCTTCAAAAGAACACTATTTTTCAACTGATGATCATAATAGAAATTTATTTTGCAACACATTCTTGACTGAACAAACATGTCTATGTGGGATAACAGTTAAAAACTAAAACATAATTCATAGAACTATTCTATATATGCCAGTGAAAAATATCAGTAGCTGTAGTGATAAACCCCCTCTTTAATAAGTATGCTTTGAAAATCAGATGTCTAGAACTGTGGGACTATTACTGGTAAAAGAATTAGTGGCTAAATACATTTGCTTTCTAAGTGGGAGGCCCATATACATGATTAGTAAGTTGGAACTTTTATTCCAGTGAGTATTTCATTCTACTGTGGCTTTTTATTTATGTAATCTTTAGATATAAAAAAAGTTGCAGTATGTTTTTTGATACTATCCTAGTCACATTTTATCTCATAAGATTCCAAAAATATCACATAATTAAAAGCTCTTGAATCTGCTTCACTGTGAATTGATCAAGAGGCAGGGAATCTGCCAAAAAGAATTGGAACAGCTGTGAAGATGCCAACACAACTGAATACTCAGTCTCTACCTATTTCTAAACATAGCAATTTATTGGACACTTATGGGCATAGAATGACTGTGTAGTCAATTTGACTATATGAAAATGCTGAGACACCTTCATTATGACCTTTCTATGGCATAAATTGTGTCTTAATGAATGCCTGTCTAGTCACACAGTGTATATGCAAATAAAAAAATGAGAAATATTGGAACTAAAATATGATGTTCATCCATCAAAGAATAATTTAACCATGTTAATCAATTAATTGAAATAGATCATATTTCATCTTATTTGAGAAAAAGCATATTAACTACGTATGTGTACAGATTAATATTCCTAATTAAAAGTTCAAAAGAAACAAATTAGATCCAAAGTATTTCTCTCCTCAAATATGCTTTGTCAATTGTGCAATTCTTACCTGTTACTTTTAGTTTTTGTGTTTTTTTTTTTTTTTTGGGGGGGGTACCGGGGGGTCGACCTCAGGACCTCGTGCACCAGCAGGCGCCCATGCCACTGAGCGATATCACCGGCCCCTTTTTTGTATGTGGGTTCCGGGAGTCGAACTCGGGCCCTTGCGCTTGCCGGGCAGGCGCTTAAACCGCTGAGCCATCTCACCGGCCCCTACTTTTAGTTTTTAAACTCAAGCAAAATTTGATATATGAAAGTTTACCTATGGTCATGCACAATGACAACTATGTGACCAAATGAAACCCTTTATTTATTTATTTTTTTTGTGGGTACCGGGGGTTGACCTCAGGACCTCGTGTGCCAGCAGGTGCCTGTGCTGCTGAACAATACCACTGGCCCTTTTTTCATATGAGGGTTCTGGGAGTCGAACTCAGGACCTCACGCTTGCCAGGCAGGCGCTTATGCCGCTGAGCTGTCTCACTGGCCCATGAAATCCTTTAAACTTCAGAGATGTGCTTACTATCTAACTCCCACCTCTGCCCTTCAAACTGCTCCTTAAATACTACATCAGTAATATTGATACAGTATTTTTGTAAGATTTTTCTGACTTCCCATAAATAAGTTGGTATAGTCAAACACATACTCCATGGTACTGAGCTCAAACAAAGTGAAGCAATTCTTGGACTGTGCTCCAGAAAGCCATCTGTAAATCAAATTAGAATGCATAATTATTGATTGGTTCAATTACTGAAACTGCTTTGAATATTACACACCAAGCACTATGCCAGAATTTGAACTTTCTCTTTGGCAAAATATTAAAAAAAAATAACTGCTATGTATGGTCAGATAATTTCAATATTAATTCAGAAAGAGACATTGATCTCATAATAAAGTTGTGAAATTGTTTCTATGAAAAATTTTAACATAGTTTAAAAACATCCCATTTATGGAAAGTCTTGCCATATCATTAAAAAAGGCAACAGTTGACATTACTATTTGCCAAATAAATATCATATGCTAGGTTATTCAAACCTAGTAGGCATTTACATTGCAAAATTAGGAAAGAACATTTTCCAAAATGGAAAATTGTCTTTTCTATTTATTTGCAGAGGATTCTCTGACGTATTTGTTCTCTCTACATATCTCCTTTCAAAAGCAATTCTTTGTTAAATTTGGGAACTTCAAATAATTTAAAAAATGAATAATTTCACTAGATTGAGTGAAAGATAGAAATCAGAAGGCATTATGAAAACTTTATTTTTCCTTTATTTCTTAATATATTAAAGTACAGTATTAGCACTTTAAAATGAGAATGTTAAATCTTCCTGCATCATTATTTATATTTTAATTTTCTCAAGGATAAACAGATAAAGGGAGGAGATTGGGAAGGGAGAGAAATGGGGAGAAGACTGAAGATGTGTTATGTGCATGTATCAACTCCCCAAAAAGAATACAAACATTATGTATTACAAACAGGTACCAACAAAAAAATAAAAATTGGAAAAAGTTATTGCTTCCATACTGAATTCTGTACTTTGTCATAAAAGTAAATCAAAACAAATAACCAACCTTAAATAAAAAGCATGTTAGTAAGTCAACCAAAACGAATAAACAAGCTTAAATGAAAAGCATTTATTTGCAGTCATTTGAGAAACTGCACTACTGGGACACACAAGGTTCAGTGACAACTGGATTATGTCCTGAGGAGGGAGGGGAGAAGGATAGAGTTTAAAAAGACAATTAACTTCAACAATGCAAATTGTTTTACATGAAATTTAATAAGTGGAGTCAACTGGTTTGTTAATGGGGCCAAAGCCTATTGGCTGTTATTTATTAGGAAAATTTTGTTCCTGAGGATTGGCTTAGTCCAGAAAATTCATTTGGGGATTTACATGGGCCTTATTCTCTTAATGGCTCCCTGGGTGTATTTGGTGTCCTCTAAACTAAAGTGTAGATCTCAGTTCTCAATTTAAAGACACTTTGTAATAAAATGGTGGGGAGGAGAGATAGAGAGTGGAAAGGAAGGAAGAAAAAGAAGGAAGGAAGGAAGAAAAGGAAGAAAGAAAAGGAAGAAAGAAAAGGAAGGAAAGAAGGCAGGTGGAAGAGTTTCATGACAGATAAATCTGAGGGAAAATATAATATTCACTGAATAAACAAACAGTTTTTACTATTTATACTTTTGAACATCTATATGTTATTATTTGATCAATTGTTTCAGCACAGTATGAGATATGTAGAGAGAACAAATATGTCAGAGAATCCTCTGCAAATAAATAGAAAAGACAATTTTCCATTTTGGAAAATGTTCTTTCCTAATTTTGCAATGTAAATGCCTACTAGATTTGAATAACCTAGCATATGATATTTATTTGGCAAATAGTAATGTCAACTGTTGCCTTTTTTAATAGTTATAATAGTTATAAACAGATACAATATATGTAAAAATTGTGACAAACAAACTAGGTAAGGAGGGCTGGTCAAACTTAAATAGCACAAATAAATAGAAAAAAATAGTTGAAATGTTTTTTATTTTTTCAAATAAAAACACTACATCTGATCTCTGGTACTGACTTTAGAAGTATATCATAAAGAAAATATCTTTAAACTACTTTTCAGTTCAAAACTGTGATTTCTTTTCTTCCTTTGTGCAAATACAAAAATGGTATTAGAGTATAATCAATTTTTCTCAAGGTTAAATGTAACGTAGTTTGGTATACCTGTTTTATAATTGCCTTAATGATATATTTTCATGGTTCCTTACAAATGTTAAGTATTTGTAAGTTTGATATTAGTTATTTACCTCAGACAAGTCCAAATTAGAAAATAGACCATCTATGGCAACTTTAATAAAAACTCAATCATACAGCTGAAGAGAATACTGTCAATTTACTTGATTTATCACCAGTAGTCTGTGTATGTTTTAAGGGTTCAAAACAAGAAAACTCAGGTCTATTAAATATATCACTTTTTTTTTTTTTTGTGGGTACCGGGGGGTCGACCTAAGGACCTCGCGCACCAACAGGCACCGTGCCGCTGAGCGATATCACCGGCCCCTTTTTCGTATGTGGGTTCTGGGAGTCGAACTCGGGCCCTAGCGCTTGCAAGGCAGGCGCTTATGCCGCTGAGCCATCTCACCGGCCCATATATCACGTTTTTAAATGACTTATGCTGGTAATTGGAGAAAATGACGCTGCTAATTACATGCTTACCATTTGGAAGAAGACTAAGAGTGAATTCTGTATAAGGTTATTTCACACTCAATTTTCACTCATTTTGATCTAGACTAAGAAAAATATCATAATGAAAGAATTTTTAAAGTATTTTACAACTTCTTTGTTGGCAATGTCAGAGCAGTTAATTGTATTAACCATACACTTCAGCAATATTGATGACAAATTTATTATAAAGTACTAGGTATGTTTATTTTCTTTAAAAGAAAGCAAATTTTAACAGTACTGTTATTTCACATATATTCATGCATGCACTCATAGACAAGGTACAAATCCAGATCTAGGTAAAGGAACATATTTAATTTTAAAAACTATGTGAAACCATGAATTCTTTAGTGCCAATGGTCTCTCATAATTTTATAATTGTGTCAAAGGCTACCACCTATTTTAGAGAGCTATTGGCTTTAACATTTGTCAGGAATCTAGAGCAAAAATTATGGTGCTGCCTCCCTCAAGCTTTTTGCAGCTTATTGAGATTGAACAGAAAGTTTAATTTTGAATTATACAATTTTCTGAATCTTTTCCTGTGCTATACAACTGGGAATGTGAGCATTGTAAAGGACATGTAAGTGATGAGAAATGATAGCATCATTCAAGGAGATCAAGGAAATAAGTTCAGAAGACAACACTAAAAAGTAAACATAAAATGCATTTTGAAAATTGCTCTGATTTGTAAAAAATAACCTTGATTTAGTCCAAATGAATTGATAACTACCCCTATCCTTTACCAGGTCTAAAAGCCAAAAAAAGGAAAACAAAAGATATATATGCATATACTAATATACTAAATCAAATCTCATTATCCTGCCTTAGGTAATAGGTACTAATTAGAAAGGAACAGAATAATGAGTGAATGGGGGCAGATAGGACAGTTAATGTTATGTGTCAACTGAATTGAGCTAAGGGATACACAGATAACTGGTAAAACATTATTGGTGAGTGTGCTTATTTATGAAGAGATTAACATTCGAATTGACAGGCTAAGGAAAAATATTTACCTTCACTAATGTGCACTGGCATCATGTAATCCATTCTGAGGTTTAATATAAAAACAACGAAAGAATGGAGTGGATTCTCTCTCTCTGTTCTTGAGTTGGAACATTCATTTCTGCTGACCTAGAATATTGGGGTTCCTGGATCTTGGAACTTTAGGCTGCAAGACTTACACCAGGAGCTTCTCTTGTGGTTGGACTTTTGGTCTCAGGCAGATTTATATCACTGGCTGTCTTGGTTCTGCAGCTTTGCAGCTTGCATAGTGTGGCATTTTTGGCCTCCATAATTTTATAAGCCAACTCCCAAAGTATTTTTTCTCTTATATCTTTGTGTCTAAATAGATATAAATATAGATAACACAGATAAAGATATATAGGTGGTTTTGTTTCTCTGGAGAATCCTGACTAATATCACACACAAACAGAAGATGGACTAGTACTGTAAAATAGCTAATAATTCTCCCTCTTAAATAGATCAATCTTTATAGACGTACTTATCTAGGAACTTAAATGACACTAGAATTTTCACCTGGAAGATCTATAACTAAGACCAAATAATTTTTTAACTATTTATAAAAATAGTAATGAAGGAGAAAATACATTTGAAACAAAACCAAATGTATTTATCCTATTTTGAAACTGGAACTACTGTAGTTTGTAAATCTATTTAAGGTAATGGAGTAATAATGGATTGGCTTATGGTCATTAAAACTAGCTTGCACATGAACACAACACTTCCCTATAAACACACACATACCAAAGCAAATGCTATAAAATCTATCCAGAGTTTAAAATTCAATTTTGCAAAGCATAGATAAAACAATTTGTAACCAAAATTATGCTAACCCCAAACATAAGTATTTCATTTAGCAGGGCCTCTCAAATACAGCAGTTGGCTAAGTCATGATAAAAGTTGCATTAAAAAAAAAGTTGCACGACAGATGTGAGTTTGATTTGAAATTTCTAAAGTTCTTATGAGAGATAAAGCAAACTTCTAAAAAGAAAAGGAAGATATTGCAAAGCAGGGATGTTTTCATTGTTTTAACCTCATTTCCTCAGCTTAGCATAAGTAAATCCATAAATCTCTTCACTTAAATTTCCAGTTCTATGTAGAGAGAGGACTACAAATGTTTAAAGAGCTTATTTTAGAGCAACTGTTCTTCCCAACTCTACTAATTAACTCAGTAACTCAATGTGTTTTTATTTTATTTAATATGCTAAATATATGATTTTGGGACTGTAGTGTGTAAGTTATGAGAAGCTTACATTCTATTCCCAGCAATGCTGTGCACAGCCCCACCACCACTGAAAAAACACAGGTGTCTGGTAGTATAATCCAGATGAGTGGTCAGGTACAAGTATCTTGTTTCATTAAGCAAAAATTGAGGAGTCTGATTATTGATCCGAGTAGCTTCCTTCATGGTTTATTTTGCTGTTCAATTGACTATATCTGTTCCAGCAAGGTCCTGTTGCCATTTCATGGAATATTTCCATCAGCTGATGATGCTGCCAGTTATGGTATCCAGGTATGGCAGGGTTTTCCCCTCATACCACATGTTGTGACAACTGAGACTTGTAGTCTTGGTATTAGTATTCCACAGCCAATAAAACCTGCCTTCTCCATCATTGACAGCCCTTTGCAAGCTATTGGTAGAGATATTGTGGGAACCAATGAGTGCCATCACATCCTCAAATTTGTCAATATTACTTGATGTAATATGTGTATTGAAAGGGAACAAGGGAGGCTGGCAAAAAGCTGGTCTTTTTGTAATATTGTATACCCCTCTGATTATTCTTTCTTCCTTTCATCCCCATATAAACTAGTCTTTCATGTACTATCCATGATGCAGACTTTTACTACATTTTTATTTAAGAGTCTACCAAAGTGGCAGAATATGGGACATTCTAGCATCATAAGTGTGAATATAACAGAATCTATCCTGAAATACTCTCAACATATTTTTAAGTTCTACTATATATTTTCATATTATATTGACATAGAATGATGAGCTCATCAAAAAAATCCTTTAAATTTCATAAGAAATGAATGTGTACATTTTCCCTTCCCTCTCAGATACCCTCTAATGCCTTTTTAAATTTTGTACTTACTGCTTCAGTTGCCCTTAGGAATGGATATTGTGCAAGACTGATTACATCACCTGATAGTCAAATCAATTTGCACACAGGAGTCTCAACTTAGGTAATTCCTCTTTTCCTCCAGGGTCTAGTGTGCAATATCTAGAGCCATCTTTGGTCATGACAAATGGTAAATATTTATCAGAATATAAGGAGTGAAGGGAAAAGATTCTATTTAATCTCTTATGTATGATGTGCAAAACATTATCATGCTGCAAAAATATTATCAAGCCCAAAATTCCAATAGCATGAGAGGTGAAAAATTGGACTTTATGAGAAAAGATTTTCTGCATAAGCACAGTAGACTCTTGTCACTCTTAAATCCAACCCAGCTTGGATTTTCTGATGCTAAGATTTTGCAAATCCTTAAGCTTTGGGATACAAAATTTTATTGAACTAAAGTTTTTAATCAAGATTCCATTATAAATAAAAGCTGAGAATAGCAATTATTCCAAAAAAGATAATTTTCTATTTTCAAGTCAGAAAAGACAAAATAAAGTTAAAAGAAAACAAAATATTCATAGAAAATATTAAGTCATGACAAAATAATTTTGCTTTATAACTTGAAGATGATTTAGGGTTAGAGAATTATGGATTGTTTGGGTGGGTACACATGTGTGTACATACACACATTTATGCTTTGCTGATTTGGAGAATATTTATCAAAATGTTACAATAGTTAATCTTTAATTTTAGGAGTGTTAATGATTTTCTCTATGTATACATTACTTATATAATTATGAAAAACACTAAAGTAGTGTCATTTTATAACTTTTTTCATTGCTGGATATAGAGGCACACTTCGAGAGTGCTAGGAAAACACTCTACTACTGGACTACAAACCTAGCCCAAGTAATGACACCATATAATTTGCAAAATCTGACCCACACATGTAAACAAATAATTTAGGACAACTATGCCTTTAAAGTTCAGTGAAAAAGAAAAGTCATTTCAATGACAGTGCTATTTCAGCTATATATTTAAATACAAAAATAATAATATTTACCTAATAATTTTAAGAAACATCTTCACATTAATTCCAACACAGAATGCAACTATGATTGTGAAAGTATAAACAATAAGTGTTTTAGAAGGAAACATAGAACATTTAAAATATCATGTAATAGTATAAGACATTTTGAAACATGAACAGAAAAAAATGAAAGAAAATAAAATCAAGGAAATGAACTTTATTAAAATTAAGAAATATCATTTTAAAAAGACACTATTAATAGAGGTAAAGAGCAATCAATACATTGAGGAAAAACTTTCTAATATGAATACATCCATTATGGCTTTATCTGGATGTCCCCCCAAAGCCTCATGTTCTTATAGGTGGGTATTTTCTGAGGAGGCTGGATCTAGGGTGTGTGAATGTAGATTAAGGGTGTGTGAATATGTAGTAAGAATTTGATAACCGATTTAGCCAGTGACTGGTTTAGCATCATTCTTGGTATTGGTGATGGGAAGCCTACCCTGAGTGTGGGTGGCACCAATCAGTAGTCTTAAAGCCTGGATGGAATATAAGGGGAAAAGAAGAAAGGCAAGATTACTGCTTTGCTGGTTTCTGCCTACCCTGCCATGGACTGTTTCTCTTCTGCCATGCCCTTCTGCCATGCCTTGAGGCAGCTGACTATGGACTGAAAGGTCTACAAACTTGGAGCCGAAATAAACATTTTCTCCTTTAACTTGTGAGTGTCCAGTATTGTGTCTCAGCGATGAAAAAAGTAAATAAGACAGCATTCCATCTTGCATCTGGAGTACGTTAATCTTTACAAATCAGTTTTAAAAAGCACTAAAATGTGCAAAATATCTTAAATGAAGTATCTGCAAAATAAGATATAAAATAGATAATAAAATTGATAGAAGATGCTTACCTTTATTTGTATTCAACTAAATGTTTATTTAGTGAGAATGTCACAGCACTATATATACACTAAAATGGTTAAAGTAACTTGTAGCATAACAGGCAAGAATATGAGAAAATTACATTTTCATGCATTTCTGATAGAAGTGTACATTGTTGCAGTCTACAAATATGTTGTAGAATTAGTGGTGTGTACTAAAGCTAAGCACCACACTTTATGAACCAGCAATCTTTCTATGTATTTGTACAAGGGACATCCCCATACCTATCTGGTGAAAAGGTGTGTAAGGAATTGAACACAGTAGCTCCACATGTACAGCAGGAAAATGGATGAAACTGGAGACACAAGCAAAGTTAGTCAGTACAGAAAATTAAATATTGCATGGTTTCACTGTATAAGAAGCCTAACATGTGAATAAATAAATGAAAACATAAAGGAAAGATGGTAGAACAAAAGAGGTTAGACTTTTTTTTTAAGCTGGGGAAGGAGATCAGGGAGGGGAGGATGTAAAGGAGAGGGGATTACAAGGATCAAAAATCATCAAGATATGTTATATGCATATACCAATTCCCCAAAATGAACATAACTTTTCTGTATTGAAAATATACACTGATAAGAGAAAAAATTTGCAAATGATACAAGTATTCATTTATTGGGAATTAGATATATAACCACAGTATATTAAAACAATCAAATGCATTATGGCAATGAGAATTAACAACTTTTGACTGTGATGACAATGTAAATGATTTTCACAGACTATTTGAATGAAAGATCTCTCATATACAAGAGAACATGGAATGAATTTATTTGTACAAAGTCCAAATATCAATAAAAGCTATGGTGTTACAATCAAGACAGTGATGAATTTATGGTATGGATTGTGACTGGAAGTATATGAAAGAAGCTATGAAAGAGATTCGAAGTTCTGAGGTATGCCTTTTTTGTTGTTGATATGATTTAATTAATGTGTTTGCTTTTTCAAAATTCATTGAGCTTGATCATAGGATTTTTTTTTGAGACAGGGTCTCAGTATGCAGTTCAGACTGGTCTTGAACTCACTATGTAGCCCAGGCTAGCCTCAAACTCACAGCAATTCTCCTGCTTCAGGCTCCCCAGTGCTGAGACTACATGCATGTACCACCACACCGGGCTGTCCATAGGATTTGATACTACTTTGGTGTGTATTTTATTTAGTAAAGTTCATAAATATGTTAGGGAAGTAAAATAATTGTCTGATTCTTTCTTGATTATAAAAATGTTATGTTTGCATGCTTCAATGAATTTGTATTACTATGTTTTTACTCAATGGTAAATGAAATTTGATTCTTACCATACATTTATTTGCAAAGGCCTTCTGTTGAGATGAGGCAGGATATCTACTTATCATTGATAAGGACTTTTGGAAAATGACAGTCCTCTTCAAACACTAGTTTGTAATGAATAGAATTTAGATAAATTATTCATAAAGGAATATTTTAGAATTTAGAAAATATATGCAAAATTTATAATAAATCTTAATAAATATTCAATCTATAGATTTAAGTTTTCTTGCTATCTTTAAAAATTTCAAAAGATATACACAAAATAAAGTAAGTATATAATCAGATTAAATTATAAACTGAATGAAAAGGACTATATTTCATTTTGTATTCAGCTACTGATTTCCTTGAATAGTATTTATCATCACAAGAATTGCTTCATCTGTTTTCCTAGGACTCAGGCAAATCAGCCTGCTGCAAAATCCCTTAACAAAGAGGTTTGTTATGTGATACTAGTAGTGATCATCATCATTTATATTTGCCATGAGATGTGAATCACCCAATTCTAAAATTAACATACCTATTAAAGACCAAATATGCCAAGAAGATATTTGCGTTTATAACTGCAAGGACAATAGTAAAGTTTATTGCTATTTTAACTGGATTAATACAGAAATATTATACTTCATACTAGCTATATAAAATATGAATTTTTAGTTGCTTGTGACTTTCTTCTTGGAGATAAGACAGTGGACTTAAGCATTTACATGCCTCACACATCTCCAATAACCCAACCAAACTTTACCACAAAGCCTAGGGATGTAGCTTAGTGGAAGAGTGCTTGCCTCACATCATAAGCCCCTGAGTTCAAGAGTTTAAGCCACAGTACCAAAAAAAGAATGAGACTGAGGGAATCAGCTATTTTTATTACATTTTCAAGCTAGCTCAAGTTAGCTTTTATGTGGATTTCTCACAATCATAGCTAAAAACAGTAGAGAAGCAAATGTTATTTTTTTATAAAAGGTTAAAATTGTGCATAATACTATGTGTATGTGTCACATGGGGTGATGATTATCATTAGGGAATGGAAGACTGAATAACTGAAATATATTTTACTGTGACAATGATTTTCAAAAATGGTCAGATACAGATCTGCAATAATTCAGTATACTAATTCGTGTTTAAGGGTGTCTGGTGGTATATATGAAACAAGTATAGTACAGCAATAAATGGATATTCAATAATTTGGAAAAGTTCAGGATGAAATATTTTATGAGTCAAGATTTCTGAATGTTAATCCTGTATGACACAAAATTAGCCACTGTGGGCACTAATCAATTGTCCTCAAACTAGAAAAATTGTCTGAGGTTATCTGTTGGACCTTATTGTAACTATATGAACCCTTAAAATTAGAGAGATTTTTCAGCATGCAGAAGAGTATGAAGTTAGAGTAAAAGAGAGAGCCATTGAACATACCATTCCTGATGTGAAAATGAAAGGTACTGAATTATTAAGACATCCATTTGGGGACAGTTTCTAGAAGCAGAATTTGGCTGAGCTGACTGCAAGCAAACAAAGAAAAAGTCAATATTAAGGCTACAAACAAATTCTTCTGCCAACCGGTAAGCTTAAAAGAATCTAAGGTCAAACCACAGCCCTAGTTACATCTTGATTTCTGCCCACTGAGACACCTCAAAGAGAATTCTTTCATGCTTTTCAAGATTTCTGACTTACAGAACTATGTACTAATAAATGGGTATAGTAAATCACTATGCAACAGGGGCCGGTGAGATGGCTCAGCGGCATAAGCGCCTGCCCGGCAAGCGCGAGGGCCCGAGTTCGACTCCCGGATCCCACATACGAAAAAGGGGCCGGTGATACCGCTCAGCGGCACGGGTGCCTGCTGGCGCGTGAGGTCCTGAGGTCGACCCCCCGGTACCCACAAAAAAAAAAAAAAAATCACTATGCAACAATGGAAAATTAATATAGCTGACTTCATTCTTGCACATACATGAAAAATGTCCTATCTGATATGGTAAATAAGTATTAAGCAATTTAATATATTACACATGTTGGATAAAAATTATAATTGTATAAAAGTCATAAAATTAAGGAAATAATTATATTTTATATAAACTAAGTATTTCACAATAGATTTAGATTTATAGGAAAATTTCAAAACTGGAATAATGAGTTTATACTTATCACCCAATTGCCTCTGCTGCTAGCATCTTACATTACAATGACCTACTTGTTACAAGAAAGGAACTGACATCAGTACATTATTAACTAAAACCCATACTTCCTTTGGGTTTTACTAGATTCTTCCAATTTTTTTTTATTGTTCCAGAAACCCATCCAAGAGACATATTTAGTTCTAAGGTTTCCTTACTTTTTTGTAACAGTTTGTAAGACTTCCTGTTTCATATCATTTTAAGGAGTAATGGAAAGATATGACTTTATAGAAAAGATAAAATTATAGAGACATGAAAAGGTTAATGACTTCCCAGGAGTGTGGAGAGGAGAGAGAAATATGTGGCACGCAGAGCATGTCTACAACAGTGAAACTTTCATATTTTGTATGCTACTGTAAGAATGTATGTATGTTATTATACACCTGTTAAAATCCATAGAATGTACAATGCAAAGAGTAAACCCTAATGTGACCTACAGACTATGGTTGATAATGTGACTCAGTGTTGATTCATCAGTTGTAACAAATGTGTTACTCTGCTGCAGGATAATGATGGCCAGGCAAGCTGTGTGTGGGGCTGGGTGGGGAGTGGGTATGTTAGAGCCCTCTGTAATATCTAGTAATTTTTCTTTAAATCTAACTCTGTTCTACAAAACTACATGTTCATTAAAAATACCATTCAACTGAACAAATTTCAGGGAAATTGGCTATTTTTATTAAATTTTCAAGTGGGCCCATGTTAGCTTTTATGAGGATTTCCTATAATCTTAGTTAAGTATAGTAGATTTGTTAATATATTTTAATTATTATATACTGAACTATATGATATATAATATATTATATAGTAATATATTTCTTTCTAGTTTTAAAAGTTTATCTTGGAAATGGATTAAAAATTGTCTTATATGAAGAAATTTGCCTTTAGAAACAAGCTTGGGAAAAACTGAAATGTTAACCTAACTTTTAACTTTAGCTCTGATTAGTAAAGTGCTTGGAAATCACCATTACGGTTTTCATAAGAAAAAAGCAGCAGAAATCTAAACAAATTTAAAATACACAATTCTTCTTGAATTGAACAGAGAATTAATGTCACAGGACAAACTCCTATCCTGAAAACTAGAGAGGAAGTTAAATACAGGTATCAACAGGCAAGATCAAGAGAATAAAGAGAATAAAAATGCAGGAAATAGATTAGAAGAAAATAGTTGCTGATCAGATACATATATATATATATATATATATATATATCTTATATATCTTCAAAATATATAAAGTATCATTTAGGCTCAAAAGAAACAAAGGAGATAATCTAATTATCTGAACAGATATATCAACAAAGAATTTATAAAGATGATACCTAATCATGGGAGAAGGTGTTTAACATCATGGAACTTCACATGGCATTAGAGAAGTGCAAATTGAAATGAGATGTCACTGCACACCTATGTGAATGGGTAAAATCTAAAAAAAACACCACCCAATGCTAGTGAAAATGTGAGCCTTAGGAATGCCCATCCAGTACCAGTGAGAATATAAAATATTAACATCTGCTTTGAAAGACAGTTTGGTGAAACCCACCAATCACACTTCTATGTATTTTCCAACTGATTTGGAAATCTATGTCTACACAGAATTCTGAATGTAAATGCTTTTTTTTTTGAAAAAGACCACAGATACATAGATCAGATATTTACAAGTGGTTTAGTGGAAAACACACAATGAATATGCTTTTTGATATCTCCTTCTGGGTGTATTTTTAGAAAAATTATTAACAAATATTGACCTCAAAATGCTTACATTTTTTCTATAGTCTCCTGTACATGAGTGTTTTTCAAAGGATTTTCTAAGTAGTCTTACATATGTTTCTCTTCACTGTGAATATTTTCACGTATTTCACAATACCCATGTATACTGAATGCTTTGCATATTGCTTACATTATATTTTGACAACAGTGTGACCTAGTTCTGATGGTTAGAATCTGTCACCTGAAATTTTTCCCCACATTTTTTACTTACACAGAGTTCTTCCACAGTGTGAGTTCTTTTATGTTTATGAAATGAGGGCCTTATAGCAAATCTTTTCCCACACTGCATACATACATATGGTTTCTCCCCAGAATGCATTATTTCATGTATTTGATGGCATTTTTGTGTACTGAATGGTTTCACACGTTGCTTGTAGACATAGGGTTATTTCCCACTGTGAATTCCTTCATGTATTTGACAATTACTCTGTTGGCTGAAACATTTCCTATGTTGCTAATATACATAGGGTTTCTCCCAAGTGTGAGTTCTATCATGTGTTTTGTAACACCTCTGTGTACTGAATACTTTCCCACACTCCTTGCCCACATAAGGGTTCTCCCCAGTATGACTTCTTTCATGTATTCAACAATAATATTGTCTAGTGAATGCTTTCCCACACTGCTTACACACATAGGGTTTCTCCCACTGTGGGATCTTCTATGTCTATTAAGTGTGGAATGACCAGTAAATGCTTTTCCACATGGCTTACATACATAGGGTTTCTCTGCAGTGTGTGTTCTTTCATGAATTTGATAGTGACTGTATGTTCTGAATGCTTCTCCACGTTGCTTACGTACATGGGGTTTCTCCCCAGTAAATGTTTATAGATGGTTTATTCTTAAATATCAAAACCTAGAACCAATCAAAATGTCCTTCAATTGGACAACTTATACTATATAGCAATCCATCCTTTAGAATATTACACAGAGATAAAAAGACATAATTTGTTAAATTGCCAGAAAACAGGTTGGAACTTTAAATGTATATTGCCACATGGAGAGAGTTATTCTGACAATTTTTGGACTACTGTGTTATTCCTAGTCTATGGGATTTGGACAAGGCAAAAATGTAGAGACAGTGAAAAGATAAGTAGTTCCTAGTGGTTTGAAAGGAAGATAAAAAAAAGGGTCAAGATAGGGTACTAGGGAAATTTTCAAAGTGATGAGAGAATTTTGCATGATGCTGTATATGGATAAAGGATATCACACATTTCCCAAAACCAACGGTGATGCACAACACAAAGAATGACAATTAATGTAAACTATGATCTTTCACTAATAAAAGTGTATCAAATTTAGCTTATTAATAGTAAACAATGTATGACAGTAATGCAAGATATTGTTAAAGAGGAAATTTGAGAATGGTTGGATGGTACACGATAAATCTCTATTATCTACTCAATTTTTCAGTAAACCTGAAACTATTTGTGATGGTTAATCTCTGTTGTCAATTTGATTGGCTTGCAAGATACCTAAGAGACTAGTAATGCACACCTTTGGGTGTGTCTGGGTGGGGGTATGAACTTGGGTATTATATCTACTCCTTGTCCCTTTACTCTCTGGGCTCTTCCCCTGTTCTCTACTTTCCAGATGCCATGAGTTGAGCAGCTTTCCTTTGGTACACTGATCTGCCACAATGTTTCTATCTTGTGATCAGCTGATTTTGTGCTGAAACCACTGAAATGAAAAACCAACATAAACTTTCCTTCATTGAGGTGACTTTCCCAGGTATTTTGGTCACTATGATGAAAAGTTGACCAATACAGAACATTGGTACTGTATCAGAAAAGTGGGGTTATTTCTGTGACTATATCCATGTGGTTCAATAGATTTTGGACCTGGTTTTTAGGAGGAGTTTGGTAATATTTTGAAATGTGCACCCGCAGTGCCCGAGAATGTTGTAAACAGGGTTTAGTCATTAATTCTAGTGGGAGCTAAGTAGATCAGAATGCTGAGAGGAAAGTGAACAGTAAAGATAGTGCTCATGAGGCTTCAGAAGGGAGCAAGGACTGTATTGGTAATAGACTATTGGTCACATATGTTACATTCTGGCACAAAATTTGTCTACATTTTCTCCGTACTCTAAAACTCAGTGTGAGGCTGAGTTTAACCAGCAAAGCCACAGCTGATAACAAGTGCAAGAAGCTCTGAAAGTGTTAAGCTACTGCAGTATCACTAGTATTAGCTTCTTTACACAGAGGAAAATACTGTATTGTAATATCAAAAGATCAATCAGACAGAAAAATTAAAGAAGCAAAATAATTTAACTAATACCTTTACACTATATTGTTTTCCAACATCAATAGGAAAAACACGTATGGAAATATCATAGCCATTTATAGCTTGCCAAGATTGTTAAGCTTGGTATGTGCTAAAACCCATGTTAGATGGCCTCTGATAGGTCTGGTCACATCATGCATGAGTGCTTGGCTTCATCCCTTTTGAAGACTCACAAAAGACATCTGTGATTCTTTATTTCCTTATTTTTTTTAGTATTCTGGTCTCAGTGATTGACTTATGTCTCCCCTAAATTTACTTATTTAATTTACATTTCTATTAATTAGTATGTTGTATGATTAGATTCTAATTTTAGAGATTACACTTGTACACAATTTCTAGAGCTAAGTTGTATCACATAATTTTAAATGTCATATACATATTTGACAAATATCTATATGTCTATGTATGCATAATACAAAAATGAATAAAAAACAGAAAATATACTCACCAACAGCATATACAACAAAAAAGACAAGTAAAATAAGTGCCATGAGATGAGAGGCAATTCCTTTACTTACTCAGTAGGAGGAAAATTGAAAATAACTAAGTTATTTTGCCATCTTACTCATCCTGATCTTTATTGTATGGTTTGTTTTTGCTGATATAGTTTAGGTGATAGTGATATTGTGATTTTTGACCCTATGTTTTAAACTATATTATAGATTTTGTTTCCATTCATTTTGTCTATTGACAAAATAAAAACAAATCCTGGTAAAATAAAAGATACCAGAGAATAGCTGTATTCAATTCTCAATTTAGAGTGAGCTTTGACAAACTCTTTATATAAGATGTACATTAGCCAATTAACAGATGGGTGAATAATAAAGAGATTTTTTTTCTTTTCCTGAGTTATGAGGTAGTTTATTACATAGAACATAAACATATATATATATATATATAATTTATAGATACAATATATACATATAAATATATAATTTGTTAATTATATGCATTATAATAATATTAATACAATTCTATATTACTCTATACACACAATTATATTGTATATTATTTTATGATATTTGATTATATTGTTATTTTATTACTTTTATAGATACATATATAAAATTACTACAACTCACATCATAAGAAAATTTCTACAAATATCTTTTGCTTCTTGGCTCTCTATTTATGACTGAGGCAGTACACATTATTTAGAAACTATATGCATGTATATGGGGAAGAAGGTGAAGAGTGTGACTAATTTTGGGCTTTGCTGTTATGCCATAAAGACTTTAATATGTGCTTTGTCATTCAAGCTTTTTAACATGTGACTTTTGCTAATGTTTTGCTTTTTTTCAATAATCATTTTAACAACAGAGAAAGTTTCTAGTTTTTTCCCTAGAAAGTATAAGTAATTTAAATGGAAGTCAGCACATTGAACATCAGGTTTTCAGCCATTTAAAATACTGGCTTTTTTGTTATATAATTTTGACAAGAAAAAAACCCAGGAATATGATGATACAAAATTCCAAAACAAGATAATAGGAGAGTAACAATTGTTAATACATTGTGTAATGTTATCTTCAAAGTAATTGCTCAGTTTACAAACTGTAGGCATGAAAAATGGATAAAATAATATAAGCACAAGACTTTCTTTTCAATAAACTAATAGAAATTAGTAGTATAACTATCTTAACTATCTTGTATATTTATATATTTTTTTCCTTTTCCCTTCCTTCTTTTCTCCAGTCTCCCATCCCAGTTTCTCTTTCCTTTTGAACAGTTTCTTCCCATTTCACCATACCTATTGTACATCTTGGATCTTATTTACTCTTTCAGTTACTTACACTAGGGAGACAATATGATGTTTACACATGCATGTCTGATTTATTTCACTAATGAGTATGTTCTCAAGTTGCATCCATTTACCTATAAAAGTCTCAAGCTTATCCTTCTTTATGCCTGAGTAGTACATCAGAATCCCTGAATTGAAATTATGCTACAAAGATACTGTGATAAAATCAGCATGGTTCTGGCAAAAAAACAGACTAAGAATAAATGGAACAGATTAGAAGATGCAGACACAACTACAAACACACTCAGCCAGCTTATCTTTGACAAAGGGGCCAAACATGTTCACTGGAAGAAAGATAGTCTCTTTAATAATTAGTGCTGGAAAAACTGGCTTTCTACATGCTGAAGACCAAAACTAGACCCATGTCTATCACCATGCACTAAACTAAAGTCGAAATGGATCAAAGATCTAAATATTAAAACAGAAACACTAAATCTACTGGAAGAGAAATTAGATAGAAATCTTGAAGACAGAGGTGTAGGCAGAGAGTTCATGAACAAAATCCAAACTGCACAGGAAATACTTCAAAGAATCAACAACTGGGTACTAAAAAGATTTTGCACACCGAAAGAAATCAACAGAATGAAAAGACAACCCACAGATTAGGAAAAAACATTAGCCAATTGTCCCTCACACAAAGAACTTCTATCTAGAACATATGAAGAATTGAAAATATCAGACACCCAAATTCAAAACTCAATTAAAAAATGGCCATCTGAGATGAATATGTACTTCTCAGATAAAGAAATACAAATAGCAAATAAATATATGAAAAAATGTTCTACATCATTGGTTATTTGAGAGATGCAAATTAAAACAACACTGAGATTCCATCTCACCCCAAAAGAATGGCTATCATCAAGAAATCAACCAATAACAAATGCTAGAAGGGCTGTAGAGAAAAAGAAACCCTTCTCCACTCTTGGTGGGAGTGTAGACTGGTGCAACCACTATGGAAATCAGTGTGGAGATACCTCAAAAAACTGTGATTAGGGCCGGTGAGATGGCTCAGTGGTGTAAGCGCCTGCCTTGCAAGCACGAGGGCCCGAGTTCGACTCCCAGTTCCCACATACAAAAAAGGGGCCAGTGATATCGCTCAGCGGCACTGGTGCCTGTTGGCGCGCGAGGTCCTGAGGTCGACCCCCCGGTACCCACAAAAAAAAAAAAAAACTGTGATTAGAGGTCCTATTGGACCCAGATATTCCCCTTCTGGGTATTTTCCCAGAAGAATTAAAAACCATACCACAATGATATATGTGTACCTATGTTTATAGCAGCACAATTTGTAATAGCTAAATCTTGGAAACAACCCAAATGCCCATCAAATGAGGAATGGATATAAAAGATGTGGTATTTTTGTACAATGGGGCAATACTGGATTTTTGGATACTAGCAATAGTGTCTTTTATTTGTAATGTTTTTGGGGAGGAGGTTTCTTGTTTACTTTCTCTAGAAAGTGTGTATCCTTATAATGCATGGCATAGTTTCCTTGTTGGGCCTGTAGTAAAGAGTGGAATCCAGTGTTTAACTAAGATGGTTTTAATGCAATCTTTTTTTAAAATAAATTATCATATAAACAAACATATATGGTGATAATTGTATGCTATTGTTTCAATGGCTTCATTCTCATTAACACTAATTTCCCCAACAGCTCTTTGTGTTAGATATGATTATTATGCTCATTTTATAAATAAAATTGAGGAAGAGATAAATTAAGTAATTTGTCCAATGTAGCATAATATCTGAAAGTGCCAGGAAGACTGGCCCAATATTCTTCTTTAATTCATTAAGTTAAACTGCTAATGCTTTTAATTTTCACTCTTGTTTAACACAACCTGGATCCCTACTTTTAAAGGTATATGGAACATGAAATGCTGAGCTACAACTGTGCACAATATCAGGCTGTTTACTGTACTTTTTGCTGTGTGTGGCTTTCTTATTTCTTCATGCAGTCATCCTTTCTCTCTTCTTTGTAACTTCCCAAAATGTGATGTTACAATGTTTAATGTATGCTTTGCTTTTGAAGTTTTGTTATGTCTTTTTTTTTTTTTGGGGGGGGGGCAACAGGGGTTGACCTCAGGACCTCATGTGCCAGCAGGCGCCCATGCTGCTGAGCGATATCACCAGTCCTATTTTATTTTTTTTTTTGTATGTAGGTACTGGGAGTCGAACTCAGGACCTTGTGCTGCGAGGCAGGTGCTTATGCCACTGAGCTATCTCACTGGCCCAGTTATGTCTTTATATAAGTAAACGTATATACTTTTTATTCTAGTAACTTTAGCTAAATATTATTACTAAGTAAGCAACTTCCCTCTCTAAGCGGATACAATGAATTACTTCTTTGTATTCCCTCTAACCTTGCTAAAATGGTGAATTTGCACAGCAAATAAGTCACAAAGCATAAACTGTAAAGTTAGATACAGGATCCTGGAGTGGTATGAATTATAAAATGAGTAGTTACTTAGGCATGTGGTCCTTATTAACATCATTATTCTCTGCATTTGTTTCCAAAATGCATGGAACATTCCTAGGGCTAAAAATTTGTTTCTTTGTATAAGGTATCTCTAGTGTGCTGTACATTGTCTATAGTCTTGGTAGAATATTTTGTATATTTAATCTGAGAGCAGGTCTATTTCAGTGAAAACCTCAATTTTAACTGGTTCCATGGCACAGCTTGCCCTTCTTGGCTATATAATTCAAGGGTTTGTCTTGCTTTAGTAAAACCTGTCTGGCCTGATGTCCCTAATATACACATCTGCAGGGACAGCAGGTAATTAATGTTATTGACGGTGGTCATTTTCCTTGCATCTTTTCACCAAGTTCCTTGGTAAAGTAGAATGGACTTTCACAAGTGAACTCTACAGAGAAATCTTATAATATTCATTTTCACAATTCAAGTACTATTCACTATCACTGAAAAAATGTCTTTTTCTTCATTTACTTAAATAGATGCTAAGGTCACAAGAGACATACCTTTTATCCACATTAAGAAAGGGTGATGAGGGCCAGTGAGATGGCTTAGCGGCGTACGCACCTGCCAGGCAAGCGCGAGGGTCCGAGTTTGACTCCCAGATCCCACGTACAAGAAAAGGGCCGGTGATATCGCTGAGGTCGATCCCTGGTACCCACAAAAAAAAAAAAAAAAAAAAAAAAAAAAAAAAAAAAAGAAAGGGTGATGAATGTTTTTCAGGCAAGTCTGCATGTCCCTGATGGTTAACATTTCTAATTGTTCAATTTACCAGGAAATATAGTAAAAGATTTTCAAGAAGGAATTTAATTGAATTAAGATGAAGAAATCATTTTGAATGTTATTTTATATTAATTAGCAGTTGCTGCATAATATATTTTGAAAGTTTCCAAAAAATATCTCTGAGTACTAGAAAGCACCTTATGTCATTGATTATAAGGCTGATAATGAATTAAGACCACAATAAAATGCAAACTTAACAGGTGTACTCACTTAAACCAATCCAGTTCATAATGATGTCTCATACATAGCACAAATTTTCATGCATGGCATTTTAGTTTCTCACACATACATATTTTGATTGTTATACACTAACTATAAATCTAAATTACTATCTTGGGGTTTCTTCCATATGCTGCTTCAATGTTTTTATTCATTGAAAACATGCTTTTTCCCAAATAAAGTGTAAGTTCATATAAATTCATGGATTATTCAGTGTTACATTTTGTATAGTCCAATAACAGAGTTGAGTTGTTAGTGCAATTTGTATCTCCAAGTTTGTCCCTACATTTAAACTGCAATATAATAAGATACGTGCTGTTCCTTAGAACGTTTATTTCAAAAATAACTTTTTGTTAACCACAAACCTATTAATTCTACAAACCTACTAATTATACCAAACATTGAAAATTGGTAAAATTAATAAAAATATGTATGCTATTTGTCTTAGTCACTTTCCTCATCCACTTTTCTCATTGCTGGAACAAAATACCCAACACATGTAATTTAAAGAAGAGGTTAATTTTGGCTCACAGTTTCAGAAGTTTCAGTCCATGGTCTACAGTTTTAACCACAGAAACAGCATTGCCCAAGGAAAACCTGCTCACCTCATGAAGTCAGGAAGCGGAGAATAAAGGGAGAAGCCATTGACAGAGACATAACCTCTCCTAGTGTTCCACCTCCTCTGGCCAGACTCCACCTTCTAACAGCACACTCAGCTGCTGAACTCACCAGTAGATGATTTCATTGATGAGTACAGTGCCCACATGATGCAATCTCTTCCCATAAGTCCTGTCTATGAGTACATGAGGTCTCTCAGGGATATTCTGGAGCTAAACCATAACACCACTGCACAGTAATGTCAATATTTTTAGACAATATCTCTTAAGGAATTGCCTTTAAACGTAAGTAAGTACAGGAGACATACTAATGAAGACTCCAGCTACCCTTTCTATATATGAAAGGAGGCATAGACATAAGACCTGCCAAATGATTTTAGGTGCTTCAAATGGCATTTATTGTGACTAAATTAAAATGTCATTGATTGTCTTTAAAAATTTGAACAAATTTTCAGATTAATAATTGTCCTTATTAATTTGATAATGTATTATAATTATACATCTTGGTATGGTTTGTTTTATATTCCACATGAACTGGTAGAAGTACTGAGAGACTTTTGATAAATTGTGAATGAACATTGAGGAATAGAATACTAATTCAACTGATGAGAATAGGAATATGATAAAAATATGAGACGAAATCGATAAATCAAAAGTTCATAGGTATAGAATAATACATTACCTGAAATATGATTGGCAGTCATCTACTAAAAATTCCAAGTATATAAATTCAGCTACTTAGTGGAAAGTGTGAACCAATGTGTATATATAAAGGAATTTATAAATAATCTGAATCTCTGTTGATTATCTATTTGGGATTAGAGAACATGTTCAGTTTACTTCATCAAACATTAATTGACTTTATTTGCTCCAATTCTTAGGCTAAATTTATACTGATTAAATATTTATTCTCTAAGTGCTTACATAGAAAGAGGGACATGGGGCCGGTGAGATGGCTCAGCGGCTTAAGCGCCTGCCCGGCAAGCGCGAGGGCCCGAGTTCAACTCCCGGATCCCACATACGAAAAAGGGGCCGGTGATATCGCTCAGTGGCACGGGTGCCTGTTGGCGCGCGAGGTCCTGAGGTCGACCCCTGGTACCCACAAAAAAAAAAAAAAAATGATATGCTGTGATTTATACCATATTGTGCGCTGTGTAGATGCCAACTTCCTGCTAGTAATAAAACTCTAGTAGCTCAATCACTACTTACAAATGTTAAGAGATCATTTGTGGAGCCAGTGAGATGGCTCAGTGGCATAAGTGCCTGCCTGGCAAGTGCAAGGTCCTGAGTTTGACTCCTAGTACCCACATAAAGGAAAAAAAGGGCTGGTGATATCGCTCAGCAGCACAAGCACTTTCGGACAAGAGAGAGGTCCTGAGGTTGACTCCTATTACCCACATTAAAAAAAACAAACAAACAACAACAAAAAAAGAGTTCATTTGTGCTAAATTTGTAAAGTGACATTGCTGGGTCAAATTATAAAAAAAAATTTAGTTTTTGTTTGGTTTCATTGTTTTTGATCAATGCATTTTTAGATGGTTAAGCAGAAATTGTTTCCATATTTATGCTCTTTAAAATGCTAAATAAAAGTACCTTTTCATAGTAACTTTTTAGTATAATTGTCAGTGTTTAATGTTGTAAATATATCATATTGGATTTGGTATAGTTTTATGTTAATTCTGTATAAATTCTCTGCTCATGCATTTTGAGTAATTGTAGCTTGAAATATACATTTCTGATTTTCTGAGAATATAGTAGCACTGTACAACAATTTGGTTCACAAACAGAATCATTTGGCAAAATTTTATTTTTGTTTGTAAACTCTGCATCAGTTGACGAACATGACCACAGCCATCTTTTTTTGCATGAACAGGAAAGTGACCATTTTCCCGAGAATCATAGAACAAATTAAGTTCGTGAACTGAAATACCACTCTACATTATTAGGTATTGCAGATAATAATATTTCCTTGAATCATCATTAATCTCTTTGTTGTTTTAATATGAATACCTGTCTCTGAATAAAAGATGTTATGTATATTTTATTATAATCCAGTATGGAATTTCTCTTCTATACAGACTGAGATATGCATATCAATTTTAAAAAGGAGGGGTTATCCACATATTCATATTCATTAATTTAAAAATAACTTTTCTTCATTGTACACAATTTCATATAAAAAAGCGATCAATTCAAAACCCATTCTGGTATAAAATATGAGGGAGGAGGCCATTATGATCATTACTCAATTATCAGAAAATATAACTGAAGAAGTATATTCTTCACATCTATCTACCTAGACACGGAGTTATCTAGATCTATGGTTGTAGGATTGTAGTGGTATTTACTTTTCTTTTTATGGTGATATTTCTAACCTGTCCTATTAGTTTGACAGATTATGTTTTCTGAGATAATAACACAGTATTAATCTAGTTAGTTTAAAATGATCAAATTATTTTTTCATCTACTCAGAAAGAAGATATATTGGCCCATTTATTCAAATTTTGTATGTTGTCTGACATTGTTCAGAGTAAGTTCTTTTATTATTTCCAAATAAAGTTAATGGTTTGTGAATATGCCATCTCCTTGAACACTCTTATTAATAATAATTATTTTTTTCTAGTTCACTTGCTTAGATTTTTATTATTATAAAATGAAATAGGTTATACATGACTAAAATATTATTTCTTTATTGGAGTAGATACTTGTTATATTCCTACATTTTGTTTTTATTACATCAGTTAGAACACAACAAAATGTCAGTATATATTATTATATCCCTCTAAACTTCCTTTATAATGACTTTAATGTATAACAATACAGCAAATGAGTGGCTCCTCTTTACTATTACGTTAGGCCCTATTGAAGAATTATAATAGTATTTTAATGAAAATTTTTACCATAGTTGTGAATTTCTTTTATTAAATTAATTTTTATCCACCGTTTTATAGATTCGTATGGAATTATTTGGCATTTTACTTTTTCAACTAACCTATTTATGTAATATATCTTGACACTAAATTTTCTAATGCCAAACCATTTCTGGTTGTTGAAATGCAATTTTCTTCTTGTATTCTACATTTTAGATATGCTTTTTCTTTTTATTAGAATTTATTATCTGGTAAAACTATATATTTTTAAGCAAAATTATTCTGTTTATTTTTATTTTAACCTGTATGAATTAGATTTTTCTTAAATTCTTATGCTGAAAAATTTCATAATCTTGATTCTCTTTAACATTACTTGTGTATCTATATATAAATAGATAAATAGATGGTGGGACATTCAAATTAGGCATGTTGTTTTCAGCATCATTTAAATAAATATTTGTGATTTTCTGCATTAATAAATAAAAAGAGAAAAAGTGTATGAGTACCTCAGATAATTCATACAAAAGGATAATATGTAGTACAAAATAATGTAAGAATGACTAAGGATTTAGGAGGCAAATTGCAGGTTCCTCTCTTACTAGAAATAATGGGATAATACACTCTAGCTGAAGGTAGAGAAATCTATCACTTCTTTCAGATATATGTATCAGTTTTAAAATATCACCCTTAATCCATAGTGAATGGATAACTCCAAAAGTTTTGCACCTCTTACCAGAATACCCTCTTAACCTGGACCAGTGGTGAGTGAGAGGCTCACTCTTAGAGACACTCACGCAATTGTACCTACAATATAGGGCAGTGGCAGTGAACCTATTGTACACATGCTGCAGCAGGCACATGAAGACCTCTCTTTTGGCATGCAAGCCAAGTTGCTCCAGCATTGCCCCAGCAGCCAAGCATCAGATAACAGCACACCAAATGCAAACTTCACCTTTCAATAAAAAGTTGTCTATGACTTGTGAAGCTCTATTATTGTAGTTTTTTTTTTTTTTAAGACAAAAAATGTTATCATATGAGGTTTTTTTGTAAGCTAAAACCTCAGTATTCAGGTTTAATTGCAGCATTGGCACTTTGTGATAAATAAGTGTGTACAGTCAGGCACTCGGCCTCTAAGGGGTTCATCATCACTGACCTAAGGTGTGAAAGTCTATCTGTCCCAACTGCTATCCTCCCCTATGTCAAGCTGAGAGCTCTGCTGGGGTTACAGACTAATTGCAGAACATTGGTCTCCTCCTGCTGATGAGATTTTGTTGCCAATCCAAAAGGAAGATAGCATCACACATGGGGCTAGGAAAGGGAGGTAATCCTGGAATGTTCCTAAGTAATTTAAGAAGTAGAAAAGGAAGGAGAGAGAATATGCAGAGTGGGCAGCAGTTCCATCTTCTTATGCATTTAATTTACAAACCATAGATTCAAATATAATTTTCCAAAGAATTTCAAGATGGCAACCACAAGACATTAAAACCCAAGTGCAGAACATTGTGAGATTGCACTAACTCACATCCATACAGCCACTACTGAATATCTTGTTGACATCTTGACCGTGAAAATATAGTATTCTTTCAGTCACCAATATGTACTATTTTAGAAAATGAAGTATGTGACCAGCATGTCTATAAGTCAACAACCTATTCCTATTTGATATAAAAAATTTAACAAATACATTTCTAAAAGAATCAATGTACATTCAGTTCATTGCAATATTATTTATGGTATGGATTATTAGAAACTATCTTAATATTCATCAGTGTAAAAAGGGATAAGAAAACTCTCTGGAGTTTAATGTAGCAGATTATGGAAACTATAGATATATGGATGGATATAAAAAGCATAATATGAAAAAGGAAAAGAAAGAGAAAGTAAGCTGAAATTTACAAGTGTGGTAAGAAATAATGGTCTTTGAATTGTCAACATAGAGAATAAACTCAAAATCTCTAATATTTACAAGTTTATCATGTACATGAAGATCATAAAAAAGAATGTTAATAGTATATTTAAGAGATTGTTATTGCTGAGTTCTCACAAGACAAAAATACAAACATAAATTTATAAACACACACATGTATATCCATACAAAATTAATCAATAATCTTTATCTGGTAGAGAAATGAAACTTCATTATTTTAGAGTAGCAGGATTTCAGAGATACCCAGAAATTCTTTTCATGCAAAATTTTGAGTTCTTAAGAAAAACTCTCCAGCAAGACTGATATATTCTCATGCTACTGAGAAATAAATGTACAGAAAGTGGAAATCTAATGGCTGAAAATTTGTCCAAGAGAATACGCAATGAATTCTCTTTGTAGAAAGATTGACAGGCAGATGATAATAATATAGTATGAAGGATCAAATAATATAGCATTATTGATAAGTTTATGCTCTTTTTTTTTCTTAGGGAAAACAAAATAGAAAAAAATATTGTGACATTAGTATGACTGTTAGCAAAGGAAGATGGTAAGTAAATGATAATGTGCCAAAAAAAAATATTGAGCAACTTTTTAAATCATAAGAAAGAAAGATCAGAGCATTTAGGTAAGATCTAGTACAACTACAGTGACAGGCACATGAGTATGTGGCAGTGTCTTGAAACGATGTGGGTCTTGATTTGTTGAACTTCTATTGCCATCCATCTCATGCAGGATGAACATTAGTATTTAAAAGAGTGGTAATTAAGTTGTACAACAAAAAAGGATTTGTAGAGCATCACTTATAAACTATCTTAAAGTTAACTGGATGTTATTCATATATGTATCACACACAAACATGTACATGGAGGTGAAATATTTTATACACGCATACATTATAATATATATATATGTGTGTATATATATATAAATACATATATATAAATATATATATATATCCAAAATGAATTTGAGGCAACATAAAGGAAAACATTTAAGAAACAGAATATCTATCTGTAATTCAATTGCAAAATATAAATAATATATAAATCAAACAAATATAAGCCATAGACAATAATAAATGAAGATTAATTAAATTTTAATATGTGACAGAAAATAAGCAACATACAATTAAATTCAATTACTCTTAAATTGAATACAATTAAATTAGAATACTATTTGAATTAAAATATATTATTATAGTACATTATAAATTTCCCCCCTTGACTTCACTAGTTTTTAAGAGGATCATTTCTTTAATATCAGAATTCCAATAAATTTGAGATCCCATCTCAACTGATTGTACGTCCAACCTTTTAGTAAACTTACCTCTTTATAACTATCAAAATTCCCGAAAAACATTTGAATGTTCCATAGAGCCATTTTAGTTTTGATTTCCTCAATTAGACTGTTCCTGTTATTCTAATTTCTTTTAAGTACATGGGCTACCGTTAGTCTTAAGTCATACCTTTTCATGTGATATATATATATATATATATATATATATATATATATAATTTATATATATATTTCATTCTGAGTATATATCAAAATAATTCTTCATGTGTTACTTATATCACATATGTGTACATATTCAAACAAAATACTCCTATCACATTAGTGAATTACCACACAATATTTGACAACTTACTAAGGATTTGGGGATGGTGTAGAAAGCCAATATCAGAGAAAAAGTTACACTTGCTGCAAAATGTGATCCTTCTAAATTGGCCCCGGTCGGTCACTGCATGTCCCTGTATCACGGCCTGCTTCTCCTGGAACCCTGCTCATCTGCCTTTGTAGGAGAATCTTCCCCATGAGGGGAAGTTCTCCAAACTTATCTATACTCCACAGTCTAGATTTGGCCATTAAAAAAAAGGATGAGCAGTATTCTATTTCTAGCTAGAGTTACCATCTTGGAAGTCCTCATATTTTTACCACCACAGATGTTCCTTTCAAAATCATTAACTATGGTTAAACCCACTCCTTCCCAGGGAATTCCCATATCTTAGGATGAAGTCATTTATCACCCTTCCTCCAAAACAATTCTCCTGAAAGCAAAATATACATGAAATACCTTACTTATAATGTATTCAAATTATGACATGAAAACTAAACTGTCTTGCTTTGCAAGAGCTGAACCAAATGCAATTTTTTTTTGGGGGGGGTACCGGGGGTTGACTTCAGGACCTCACGTGCCAGCAGGCACCCTTGCCGCTGAGCGATATCACCAGCCCTTTTTTTCGTATGTGGTTTCTGGGAGTTGAACTTGGGCCCTCGCGCTTGCCGGACAGGCGGTTTGCACCGCTGAGCCATCTCACCAGCCCCCAAATGCAATTGTATAACAACAGTTTTTGCTCAAGTTTGTGAGCAAGATGACTTCATCCTAAGATTCTATTTCTATCATCCTTGGTGGAGTGATTCTTAGTTACTTTGCTTTATTAGAATAAATGTCTTGGCCACAGCTATAAATATCTCTCAGAAATATAGTTTATTTTGTAATAAACATTTTATTTTGAAATAACTCTAGATACACAGAAGTATATGACTATACTACAGAGTTCCCATGTTACTTATATCATGTTTACACTGCTATTAACAAATTGTATAATAGTACATTTGTCACAGTTAATATAGCAATATTAATATTATAATAGTAGTAAAGTTTATTTATATTTCCTTAGTGTTTACTTAGTATTCTTTTTCATATTTAAAGATCTTCCCAAGTCGATCACATTATGTTTAGTTATTGTACCTGCTTAGGCTGCTTTTGGATATGATAATTTCTGCAATATTTTTCTTTTCTTATTTTGGTGAATGTTATGGCTTGTAACTAGATGTCCCTCCAATGCATCATGCACTCCTAGATGGGCCTTTTCAGATCTGGCTGGATCTAGGTCATGTGATATTGAAATTAAGAGTGTGTGGTACTAAATTAGTCTACTGATTGGAATTAGCATAGTTCTGAGTGTGGATAATGGAAGTCTCACCCTGGATAGGTGTGGCAAAAATCAATAGGCTTATAGCCTGGATGGAATATAAAGAGAGAGATGGAAGGCAGGCTTGATGCTAGCTGCTTGCTGCCTCCTGCTTTGCCATACATTGTTTCTCCTCTATGACACCCCTCTGTCATGTCACCCTGCCTTGGAGCCAGCTGAGTATGGGCTGAATACTCTACAAACTGTAAGATGAAATAATCTTTTCCTCCTTTAATATGTAGGTGTCGGGTATTTTCTCTCAGCAACAAGAAAAGCAATGAAGACAGTGACCCTGTGAGTTTTAAGGGGCATTAGGCAATCACTTCACAGCATCTCCCCCAATTGAGATTTTTCTGGTGTTTTTCTCACCTTTAGACTGGAATTACTGTTGTCATCATTGTTCTTGTTGTTGTTATTTTTTGGAGAAAGACCATACAAGAAGAGTGTAATTCATGTCACATCCTGTGAAAGTTACATATTAACATGATTTATCATTATTGAAGTTAATTTTGATCATCTAAGATATTTTTTGCATATTTTTATTCACTCTAAAGTGACCCTGGTCCCTTGCCCCTTTATTCTATACTGTTGTGTTTGAAAGGAAGTTACCATGTGTAGCTCACACTTAAACAGATTATGCTCCACTTATTTGGGGAAGAAGTGATTACATACATTTCTTGGAATTCTTTTGGATGTGAGATTTGTGCATTTTCCCTAAGCTTATTTACATAAGTATGGAATTATACATACTTATTATATACATAGTTAGTCTTTAGTTTGTTAGTGGAGTTTTGCTTAAATTATTCTAGCTATAGCAACAGGAAAGTGACTTGGCTCTTGTGTTCCTTCTAATTTGTTCTGTCTCTCTTTCTCTCAAAATCTTAATTTCCTGCACTGCAAGATGCTCTAGGTTCATTTTACATAATCTACATTCTCTGGTCATTTCCTGGAATCAGCCATTTCTCCAAAGAACCCTGATTATTTTCACTAAAAAATATCTATGATCTGGTTATATTGCATATAGACCTTCACACTTTACAAGGGAAATAATTATATGGGAATATATACTCTTCTATGTATGTACAAATATTTACACATAATCCTATATGTACTCATATATTTCTATATTAAGCTATATGTGAATTCATATTGACATCTCGATCTTCTAAATTAATTTTTAGGAAGAAATACAAATTAAGGTTCAGAATTTATATATTTCTACATATTTTCACAAATGTGTAGTGTCATGTAGCCACCCAATGTTATCACATAAAATAGTTTCATTGCCTAGGAAATTCTCCTCATGTTTTACATATTCAACCATAAATTTTCTATATCCCAATCCATAGAATCTAATTGCCTACTTTGCCGCTCTGTAGCTTTGCATTTCTAAGTAACAAATGAATGGTATCAAATAGTATGCAGCCTTTGCAATGCTCATCTATTCATTCACCAATCTCCGTCTAATATCAGGCATGTGTTTTCCTGGGTTAGCAGCTTATTCCACTTTGTTGACCAGTAGTATTCCATTACAAGGGTGTTACATAAGTTGTTTAGCCATTACCTACTGAAGGATATTTAAATTGCTCCTAGTTTTGGTTATTATGAATAAAGCTGCTCTAATAGTTATCTACGTGAACAGTTATCTCTGTGAACATACATTTTCAAATCAGTTGCCTAAATACCTAGCAGAATGATTCTTGGATGCATATTAGAACTATAGTTAACTTTATAAGAAATAGTCAAATTGTATCTCATTAAGGTTACATTATTTTTGGACATTAAGAACAGTGTTATGTTTTAGATATAAAATTTCTCCCCAAAGTCTAAAATTCAGAGGTGGCACTTGATTGAAAGGAAAAGTCACAGAAAGCATAAATTGGAAGCATGTAGTCTAGTACCTGGCTCCTCCCTTCTCTCTACTACCTGGCCACCATGTTACGAGCAGCTTTACTCTACCTGCAGTTCTGCCATAGAATTTCTGCTTTGTAGATAGCCAACTATGGACTGAACCCACAGAAGCTGTGAACTAAAATAAACCTCTCCTCCTTTAAGTTATGGGTGTCAGGTGTTTTGTCCCAGCAATGACAAAGTGCACTAATAAAGCAAATGTGTACTAAGAGTGGGGTCATTGCTATGACTGTGCCTGACCACATGTTTCAGACACATTTGAAGGAATAACTTGGTAAACTTTGAGAAGTTGTTGGGAGAAGTCCTAGATTGTGGTAATCTGAACTGGATGGGTGATTGTCAATAGAGCTAAGAAGATGAGGATGCTGATAGCAATGTGGGGAGTATGTTTGTGAGGTTTTACATAGTAGTAGAGGCTTTTAGTAGTAGTTGGATTAGAGGCAATGCATGTTTCATGCCATCAAAGAATTTCTCTATGGTTTGTCTGTGAACTAAGAGTGAGTGAAGCTGAATTTAAAGGTGGTAGACTAAGTGATTTGGTAAAAGAAAATTAAAGACAGCCAAAAGTTCAGGCTGTGGCATGGATACTGCTGACTGCCTTCAGCCAGATATACAGTGACAATCAGAGGAAGAGCAGAGTTTAAAATTTTGAAACATTTCCAATTTTGCCTGAAAGCAAGCACCTGCAAAATTTGGGTAAAGAATAGCATGGTTGCAGAAAAGATAAGCATTTAAAAAGCCAAATACTTTACATCATCATGATAGGAAAATGGCATGATGGCTTCCCAAGTATTGGCCAGATCTCAACCTTTGCAGGTTCAAGGATGCAAAAGAGTAAACAACTTTAAAAGACTTCGTCTTAAGAAGAGAGGCCCAGGAATTCCAGCTCTTTTCTAGCAGCCTAGGGAAGTTTTTCCAGAGTTCAGCTATCCATGCACTCATAGGGCCCTGAAACCATGATCTAGTTGTGCCCTGCTACTCTACTATAGTTGGAAAATATTGGCACCACCCATGTGGTGTTGCTTTTTTAGGCAGGAAGAATGCAAGAGTTGTGGAGTTCTGGGCACTTTCATCCAGATTTGAGAATGGGGCTGGAAGCCTGCCCAGTGTGCCTGAGAAGGCAGTGAATAAAACTGTGAGAGTGAAACCAGATGTGCAAAAGAGACCCAAGGAAGTTGGACATGGCAGTAATGTGAAATATATGTCAAGAGAAACAGCAGGTAGTGACAGAACTAGGCCAAAAGAGAAGCCATGTGGCAACATCTGAAAGGGCCATAGGGCCAAGGTTGTCCTAGCCCTTTGGAGCTCTCATCTTACCACAACCTGCCCCAGGAGATGGGCATGGAACTGCAAGGTTTAATATTTTCCCAATGAGGTTTCTTTTTTGCTTTGTTCCCTTTCCTTTCTATGCCCAATTCCCCCTTTTGGAATCTAAATGTTTATTCTCTGACATTGTATCTTGTAAGTATCTATTTTTATTTTAAATTTTTACAGAAGCTCATAGCTAAGAGTTTTTCTTTAGTTTCAGAGGAGACTTTGGACACAGACTTTTCAGCACCAGTGAACAATTCAGAATGTGGTAACACTTAGAGATAGACTACATGCATTTTGCACACTGAGATGGACTTTAGATTTTTAGGGTCAAGGGTGGAATGTTATGTTTCAGATTTGAAATATTTCCCAAAAGTCTCACCTTCAATGGTGGCATTGTTTGGCAGGGGCAGGTCACTGAGGCATGACTTGGAAGGATCTATTCTACTCTTCCCTTCTCTCTATGCTTCCTAAATGCCATGTAATGAGCACCATTTCTCCACCATACCATCCTGCAATACTATTTCTGCACTCCAGCTTGCCTACCATAGATTGAATCTATTGCTGGGCCAAAATAAACTTCTTTTGCTTTAAGTTGCCCCATTGGGTATTTTTCCCTATTGACAAAAAACTAACTAATACAATCAGTGAAAGAAGTTCTTGCTACCCTTCTCCTTTGTCAGAAGTTTTCTAGAATTAAATTTTTACTTTGTGATTATATTATAGCATAATTAATTTCCCCACCAAGTATCTATCTAAAGAAAACATTACTTCCTTCATTACACAAAGAAATGTGATCATACTTGTCAATAAAAGGCTATATATTTTGTGGTATATTTGGTGCTTTATCCCTGAAAATCCATGGCTTGTTAATGCATGAAAATCCAGGGCTAAAAATGCTAGTAGCAAATAATAAATATTGATATTACACCTGCATTATTTAGAGGTACATACTTGTATGTAATTCACTGTTAGAGATGGGAGTGCCAATTAATTCAGGTACCACCGGTACTAAAGCAAATGTCTATCCCATTTTCTCAGTGCTTCCATGTTGGTACAATTACCATTTGTTCCAGACATTGTCTACAAATATTGGATTGCCTATAAATTCTTAAGTTATGGATTTTTCATCACATGGAATAATTGTGTTTTCTAAATAAAGGAAGAAAAACCTTTGGCCCAATATAACATGAAATATGGCTTATTCTTGATCAGATATTGTTCAGACACTAGATTATTCTTTTGTTTTAAGACGCTTACATCAAATTATATGTGCTTATTTTCATATTAGCAAAGCTGAAGAAAAGTTAAATCCTTATATATTTAATAATTATAGTTCTATTTAAGAAATTTTGAACATTAGTTTTTTACATGTGCAGAAAAATAACAGTAAAAGAAATCTCTATGTACCAAACAAAAGAATAGCAATTGGATATTACAATTAGCAAAACAATTCTGTGACAGGAAGTATAATAAAAGTGACTGAACAGCTTTTATGTTTTGATTCAGAATTAGCTCTGATTTGCAGATAGTTAATAAAACCTTCTGTAAAAGTTTACATTGTCAGAAGGTCTGCACTGGTATTGAGGCCCTGGGCTGTTCAGATTTTTGACCACTTCATCATCAGAAAGTCAGAATCAAAGCTGATAACACTTTCATGTCATGTAATATTTCTCATAAAATACGTATGTGCTAATATATCCAAATATTACTTACCTCGTAAGGTGTAACTTAATTTTTGCTGCACTTAGCAGCAAAAGATGAAATGATTTGCTAAGGATATTTAGTTATTATTTAAATCTTTGTTTTCTACTTTGCCAAGATTTATATTATCACTGGATGAGAAGATGGTGGCAGGTTTCATAGAAAAAAGCCACCCAGGGAAATATACGCTACTAGTACATGATTATTCTTTATTTTTAGGCTATGCATAATTTTTGCATCTTATAGGGCATAATAGGTGAAATTATTGATTATGGACATAAAATTATGATGGAGTTGCTGACTAAGCTGCACTGTATGGAAACATCCTCATTAGTCCTCCTTGGCCACATAATTTTAATATATTTTCAAACTTAGTTTAAAATTTTGAAATGAAATGACATCAAATTGAGTTAAGAAGTTTTCCTTGGTGGTAAAAAATTGCATTATGATTACTTGTGAATGAATTGAGAACTTCCAAAGAAATGAACTATTAATTTTCATCTGGTTATTTAGAGCATTTTGATCCTAGCATGAGGAGGCTTTATTGGCCCTTGAGATCTGAAATGCAATATTGTATGAGTTTTCTTCAGTTTGACAGACATAAATTCCCAATGTGACACCAGCATGTTGTCTATTGCTGCATTTCCCACTGGAATGATTCAGATTTTCAACTTAAATAGCTGTCTACTGCTAGTGAAAATTGACTTATTTTTAAAACTGGGTGAACCTGATGACCAAACTGTTAAGAAATATTTTTAGAGTGGTGATTCTTAGTAGTGGTTTATATTTAGTCTTTGAATTTACCTCTCAGTTTGTATGTGTGTGTGTGTGTGTGTGTGTGTGCACTTGTTTTCTAATAATTCTACTTGATTTGTAAGTCAGGAGATATTTATAGGAGATAGATCGATAGATACATAGATAGATACAGTGAGCAATTTAATGGGTACGATAGAATATAGAATTCAAAATAAATCCTCTACTTCTAATCTTCTTATTGTTATAGATTATGTCTTCAAAAATAGTATGGAAGATGGGGAGGGACATACATCCTGATGCAAAAAAATCGATTTGAACGAAGAGAATTATAGATAAAACAAAACATACACATAGGAGTTTAAAAGAAATGAAGCAGTCCTACAGGGCTGCCTGCAGGGCCTCAGCCCACGCTCAACACAGGAACTTTCATTCTGAAAAGTTCCCTAACAACTGGCAAGATCCAAGTAGTATGGCAGAGTAAAGCCACACAGGATAGGCCTGGGGTATGACTTCTTGCCCCCATGTCTCCCCTTCAAACAGAGACGGAAGCCTGGCAGCATTTTTCACTGGCACACACCAGGCGCAAGTTATCAGGGAGCTGCTCTCTCCCTTGACCTGATGGTTCATTCTCAGACTTGGAGCAAATAAACAAGCAACTCCTTGACCCCAAGCATGCCTGAGTCACCCCTGGAAGCCTACAGTTCATCACAACCAAGCGAGGACATTCATCCAGCACGCAAAGCTAACAGTGGTCCAGTTTAGGCCCATACTCAGCAACCTTGGCTCTCTCGAACCTACACTGAGCTCTTACTACCTTGCTCCAATTGAAGGCCCATCAGAGTCTCTGACACGCAACACCAGTCCCTGGCCAACTAGGGATTACACTGGGTGTTTCAAGCACCCTGGGCACAGCAGTCTCCACCCTGCTGTCAATGGTGGCGGAGTGACTCCAGTGAGGCACCTGAAGGCACAGCTATGCAGAGCAGAAGCTGGAGGGGACACCACTGTAGGAAAGAGCTGGGTGTTTGAACTTTAGTTGCAGAAGAGTCCTGGGAGACTGCTGGCAGTTGGAGAGCAAACTGGGTAGAATCCTGCTGAGAGGCGGTAGCTGGGTGATCACAGACTTGGCTCCTGTGGTCCAAGCCAGCTTTAGCCTGAGCCATACAGGACTGGAAGCTCACACTGGCACCTTGTTCTCATTATTAGCAGACCTCTATACCCCTCTGTGTTCTGGGTGCAGACTCCCACTTTAGACTTCCAGTGAGAACCAAGACACGCACTGCCTAGAGCTCTGCTCCTTAACATGAGCCTGAGGAAAGGAGCCATGGGTCCAAAATAACTGAAACTTCTTCTATTCTTTTTTTTTTTTTTAAAGAGAAGAAAAAAACAAAACAAATCAAAAGAAGAACAAATTTTCAAAACAACATAATAGGAGGGTAACAATGGTTAATACATTACGTATTACTATCTTTAAGTTAGTTATTCAGGACACCAGACATTAGCATTCAATTGTCCAAACATTATTGGCACAAACCTTACTCTTCAATGAACTAAGTAAAAATGGTAGTGTATCTATCTTAACCATCTTATATATATATATACAATTTTTTTCCCTTTCCCTTCTTTCTTTTCCCTATTCCATTCTCTCTTTCCTTTTGACCAGTTTCTTTTTGATTCACCATATCTATTGTACATTTTGGATCTTATTTACTCTTTCAGTTTCTCATACTAGAGAGATAATACGATGCTTACACATGTGCTTCTGGTTTATTTCACTTATGAGTATTTTCTCGAGTTGCATCCATTTACCTATAAAAGTCTCCAGTTTATCCTTCTTTATGGCTGAATAGTACTCCATTGTATAAAAATACCACATCTTTCTTATCCATTCCTCAGTTGATGGGCATTTGGGTTGTTTCCAAGATCTGGCTATTACAAATTGTGCTGCTATAAACATGGGTGCACATATATCGCTGTGGTACGATGTTTTTAATTCTTCTGGGAAGATGCCCAGAAGGGGAATAGCTGGGTCAAATGGGACCTCCAACCCTAGTTTTCTGAGGAATCTCCACACTGACTTCCACAGTGGCTGTACCAGTCGACACTCCCACCAACAGTGAAGAAGGGTTCCTTTTTCCCCACAGCCCCTCCAGCATTTGTTATTAGTTGATTTCTTTATAGTAGCCATTCTTTCTGGGGTGAGATGGTATCTCAGTGTTGTTTTAATTTGCATCTCTCGAATGACTAGTGATGTTGCACATTTTTTTGTATATTTGTTTGCCATTAGTATTTCTTCATCTGAGAAATGTGTATTCATCTCAGATGCCCATTTTTGGAGTGGGTCTTTAAATTTGGGAGGTCTGATTTTTTTGAGTTCTTTATATGTTCTCGATAGTAATCCTTTGTCTGAGGAACAGCTGGCAAACATTTTTTCCCACATTGTGGGTTGTCTCAATTGTATTATTTTTTCATTTTTCATTTTTCTTGTCCTTTTAATTTTTGTTTTAATATTTAATTATTTTCCTTTTTATACTCTTTGCTGTCTTCCCCCTTCTATACATTTTCCCCACACTTTTTTCCCCTTATATTATACTACTCAGTTTTATGAGTGTGTCAATATATCTGTGCTTTGCCTACATTTACTTTTGTTTTTCTCTCCCAATATAGTTAATAGAGGGTAAAGGAATTTTCCCTGTTCATGTACATCCCCCTCCTACTTTTACCCATATCTCTTTTCCTGACCTCACTCTCCTGTGTTTTATTCAGTCTCAATTTTATTTTTCCCTCCTCATCTTTTCAATTGTTACCCTTAAACTTTTTCTCCAATATTGATATGAATCACAGACTCTGTCCCCATACCATTTATCAACACCAATTTTGTCCACAGTTCTCCCTATTATCCCTTTATAATTATATAACAACATATTTTTAACATTAATAGGATCCTTTACCCCTTTTATTTCTTCCTTCTCATACCAATGAACAGAGGACTTAAGAAAATTCTTCTTTTTTTTCTATTTCTCTTCTCTTCCCCACTCTGGCTTTACCTGCTACCCCAACCCTCTGGGCTTTAGATAACTGATTCTATGAAATTACTGATGAATAACATTTTTCACCAGTAACAAGACGCAGTCATCACATTTAGTGCACATTAACAGCGGAGTCAAGACTTGGGTTGTTATAATGCTCACAACATAGTGGTGCATTTCTTCTGTAGGCAACAAAGAGACCCAAAACAGTGTCTTATAGTTTCATTGTATGCTATGGTATCCCCTGATAGATTCCACTGCAAGGGTTTAGTGTATCTTTGCTGTAATTGAGTTGATTCCATAGGAATAACCTTGTTTCGGTGGAAAATTGTGTAACAGTGAACTTCTCTTCAATCAACCATCGCACCCAGGGAGAGAGACAGCAATAGTTCCTAACCCAAGAATTCAGACTCAGTCAGACTTTGCAAGAATACCTGCAACCTGGCAGAAGGAGGCCCTGAGTTTGAATTATTTTCAGTATTGCAGTGGAAGGATCAGAGGTGTGAGTAGTCTGACAGAGAAGCTACTTGGGAATCATTTATGAAATGTTTCATTGGAATATCTAATTGTTCCCATTGGACATCTTATTGGTTTAAGTTTTTGTATGTTTCTTGATTTATGTACTAATCTGGGGTTATGTTATGTTCTTTTATGATTTCATGTGTTTATTTTGTTGTTACCCTCATATATTTTTTGCCCATTGGCTCTGATTTAGTTGGTGTCTAGTGCCTCCCACTTGCCTCAGCTCTTTACCTGGTTTCTTTTCCTCAAACCCCCAAGACAGTACTATTAACATATTTCTTCATTTTTTTCTAAGCACATAAACTCCTCCTCCCAATTTCTTAAAATCATGATACTTAGCTCTCTCACAGTCACTCTTATCCTCACTAGTATAATACCTCCATCCTCCCCATCCTAAGCCTTTGGCTCCTCTGTATCTTACTTGTCGTTCTGTCCTCCATATAAGCAAGTTCTGACAACCACATAGTTTTCCTTAACCACAAAGTGAACTCCTCCCATATTTCACCCTTGCTTCCATAAAATATCTTCTGAAAACCCTCAATACTAAACCTTCAACTTAAATAAAAGTGATCAAATATAAATAGAACCTACATGAATCTTTTCTCATCTATGCCTTTTCTCCCCTTCAAACTTCCCCCTTAGAGCCTCACACTACTCATCCAACCACTTCCCAGTCTTTCCACTCCACCTCACCTTCCTCACTGCAAAGCAACCACAAATAATAAACTGTCATATTGTGCATAGAGAATAGTTAAAGGAGGGGGGAAGAATAACTTCAAGAACCACCACATAAATACACTGTGACATTACATTTGTGGATTCTGTAATAAATAGAATCATTTCTCCTGGCAAAACATAGAGACAGATACAAAATAACTTAAAGTAAATAGCAGCAAGAGTAAATAATAGCACTGGACATACAAAGCTGAAAATTATTCACAGGAATGAAACACCCTAATAAAAATCTCTATTTCAGCCACAAACTCTACTCACATTTCTAGTCCACAAACTTCAGTAACTCACCTCCATAAAAAGAGGAGAAAAAAGAGAGCCATATGTAATTTTAAAAGATAGATACAGATGTAGATTATATATAGATATGGATATGTAAACAAACAACTAAACAAACATGCAAACAGGACAATGGAGAAGAAAAGAAATAGAAAGTCTCTGAAACCCCCAACTCTCCCAAGGCAGAGCAATGGGCCAAGAAGAGGGAAGAAAACAAGTGCCAGGTAGCAGAGATCTATGGGAAGTTCTTAGAAGGGATGAAGAAAATAGATTAATTCAAAGAGATGGTTGACCAAAAGTTCACAGCAATTACACTCAATATGCTCATGGTGAATTTAAGAGAAATAGATAAAAAGTTGGACAAACTAAACAAAACATTTCAATATTTGAAGGACAAATGCAACAAAGATATGGAATCCTCAAAAAGATGTCATACAGAAATACCTGAAATAGAAAACTGTATAGAATTCATTTATTGCAGAAATGACCGATGTGAAGACAGAGTGTCTGATATTGAGGACAAAATAGTCAATTACAATAAAGAGCTCAAAGAAGCCAAAAAGAAAATAAGAGAACAAGACAAGACTATCCAACAGCTAATAGATGACATCAAGAAAACTAATCTAAGGCTAATCACAGAGAACAAGAAGATAGCACAGTTGGATTTACTAACATGCTTACAGAAATTATCGAAGAAAATTTCCCAAATATAAGAAAAGAGATTAAAATACGAGTAAACAATGTTTTTAGAACACCAAACAATTGTTATGAAAGGAAAAGCTCACCAAGGCATATTCTCATCAAGTTCACAGATATTCAGCAAAAAAATCCCAGAATTTTAAAGGTAGCCAGAAGGGGGAAAACACTTACAAAGATAAACCAATTAAAATCACACCAGACTTCTCAGCACCAATCCTGAAGGCAAGAAGAGGTATGAGGGAAGTATTTCAAGTCCTAAAAGTGAATATCTTCCAACCCAGATTAACTTACCCAACAAAGCTATTCTTCAAAATAGATGGAGAAATAAAGTATTTCCATGAAAAAGACCAGCTCAGAAGATATGATTGCTAAACCCACTCTAGAGAAAATACTCAAGAATATTCTCAACAAAAACAATGAACTGGACACAGCTAAAATCACAGAGGAAATTTGTGAAATCAGTGGATAAACAGCAACTAAGCTCTCTCCCCAATTAACTGTTAGTAAAAAATAAACCAATCTACTCTTTTGCTACCTTAATAAGAGGGAAAGTTAAAAAGCTCCCAGAGACATAGTCTTAGTTACTTTCTTGTTGCTGAGGCAACAAAAAACAAAACAAAAAAACAAAACCCAACACCCTCAAGTTGGGGGAGGAAAGGTTTATTTAGCTCACAGTTTGTAGAGGGTTCAGTCCATAATCTGCTGGCTCCACGGCAGAGTGGCATGGCAGATAGGAATCACAGAGGAGAAACAGCTCATGGAAGACAGAAAGTAGCTAATCAAACAAGCAAAGGACCTTGCCAGCATCTTTCTGACCCTTTTGTATTCTATCCAGGTTGCCAGGATTAGGACAGGTGCCAAACCAATCAGTGGACTGATTTAATAATCACATACTCTTGATCCCAGCACCGTTAATCCTAGTATTCCACCATTAGTCAAGCACACACTCTAGATGCAGCCACTTCTGAACAATCCCTGCCTATGACTGCATCAGGCTTTGAGGAGAAATCTAGGCACAAACCATACAGACTGAATGTTCCCAAATTCATTTATGGTGGCCAGTTCACCCTAAAGCCAAAACTGGATAAAGACCTAACTAAAAAAGAGACCTATAAGCCAATCTCATTAATGAATATAGATGAAAAAATCCTCAATAAGATATTAGCAAACAGAACTCTGCACATTATGAAAAAGATCATACATCAAGTAGGTTTCATCCTAGAGATGCAAGGATGGTTCAACATACATACGTCAATAAATGTAATACATCACATAAACAGGAGTGAGGTAAGAAAAACACATGATTATACCAATAGACACAGAAAAGGCTTTTGACAAAATCCAACACTCCTGCATGATAAAAACCTTGAAGAAAACAGGCATAGAAAGACCATACGTGAATATGATAAATGCTATTTATGACAAATTAATAGCCAGCATCTTGCTTAATGAAAAAAAGAAAAACTAAAAGCGAATGATTTCCCCCCCAAATAGGGAACAAAACAAGGATGTCCACTGTCACCTCTTATATTCAACACAGTACTTGAAACACTACCCGGAACAATTAGGAAGAACTCAAATTATTACTATTTGCTGATGACATGATACTCTACATAAGAGACCTAAAGAACTCCACCAAAAAACTCTTAGAAGTAATAAACAATTGCAGCAAAGTAGGAGGATACAAGATCAACACACAAAAATCATTAGTATTTATGTATACAAACAAGGAACTGGATGAGAAAGATACTATCAAAATAATACCATTCACAGTAGCTTCAAGAAAAATGTAATATCGAGAAAGAATGCAATTCTTTTTCTAAAGAAAGAAATGAAAGACTTCTAGAAAGAAAACTACAGTACCCTGAAGGAGATTGAAGAGGACATCTTAAAATGTGAAGATGTCCCCTGCTCCTGAATAGACAGAACCAATATTGCCAAAATGGTCACAGTACCAAAACTGTTATACAGATTCAATGTAGTCCCAATCAAAATACCAACAATATACTTTACAGATCTAGAAAAAAACAATCCTAAAATTCATAAGAAATCAGAAGAGAATTAGATTAGCAATAGTAATTCTGGGCAATAAGAGCAAAGCAGGTGGCATAGGATTATATGACTTTAAGCTAACTGCAGAATAACAGTGATATAAATGGCACAGTACTGGAACAAAAACAGACACATGAAAGAATGGAGCAGAAATCAAGGACACAGAAACCTCACCAGACACATTCAACTATCTGCTCTTTTACAAATGGGCCAAAAGCAAGTGTTGGAGAAAAGACAGCCTATTTAACACATGGTGTTGGGAAAACTGGTTATCTGTTTGCAGAAGAATGAAACTGAACCCTTATCTCTCACCATATACTAAATTAAAAAAAAATGGATCAAAGATCTAAATGTTAAAACAGAAACATTAAATCTTCTGGAAGATAAAATAGGTAAACTACTTCAAGACTTAAGTGTAGGAAAGGATTTTCTAAATAGAACCTCAATCACAAAAGAAATAGCAGCAAGAATCAACAAATGAGATTATAATTATATCAGACGAAAAACCTTCTGTACAGCAAAAGAATCGAACAGTGGAGTGCAGAGACAACCCGTCAGAATGGGAAACAATTTTTGCCAGCTACTCCTCACACAGAGGACTAATTTCTGAAATATACAAAGAACTCAAAAGAATTAAACCTCCTAAAATGAAAAACCCAGTCAAGAAATGGGCAAAAGAAATACATGAACACTTCACAGAAGAAGAAATACAAATGGTCAGCAGATATATGAAAAGATGTTCAACATCTCTGGCCATTAGAGAAATGCAAATTAAAACAACCCTAAGATTCATTCTTACTCTGGAAAGAATGACAATCATTAGGAAATCATATAATAACAAATTCTGGTCTAGCTGTGGTGAAAAAGGAACACTCCTTCCCTGTTGGTGGTAACGTAAACTAGTACTGCAATTCTGGAAATCAGTATGGAGATTTCTCAAAGAATTGAAATTAGAAATTGCATATGACTCACCTATCCCACTGCTAGGTATCTTCCCCAAAAAGCTTAAGTCATGATAATACAGAAATACTTGCATACCAATTTTTTTTTTTTTGTGGGTACCGGGGGGTCGACCTCAGGACCTCGCACGCCAGCAGGCGCCCGTGCCGCTGAGCGATATCACCGGCCCCTTTTTCGTATGTGGGTTCCGGGAGTCGAACTCGGGCCCTCACGCTTGCAGGCAGGCGCTTATGCCACTGAGCCATCTCACCAGCCCTTGCATACCAATTTTTATAGCTGCACAATTTGTAATGGCTAAATTCTGGAAACAGGCTGTATACCCATCAACAGATGATTGAATAAACAAAATGTGGTATCTATATATAATGGAATATTACTTGGCTATAAAGAATGACAAATTGGAGACATTTCTAGGAAAATGGATGCACCTGGAAAATATAATGTTGAGTGAATTAAACCAGACACACAAGTTTAAGTACCATATGGCATCTCATCTGAGTGAGGCATAATACAAAGAAAATGATATAGGATTCTCTTACAATCAAAAACCTGTCCAAGGGAACTAGTACAAGAAATGAGGAGGAGGGGAAGGGGAAATAAGAAGAATAAAGATATGCCATGTATAGGATCCTAATAATCTCAATCAATGCAAACATTATATGCCATAACATGAGCTATGACACATGATATCGACAAGTATGAAAACGGGGGATAGGAGAACCAGTGGGAGAGGGAGGAGGAGTGGGGAAGAGGAAAGGGAAAATAAAGAACCAAGCTGTAGTATATACATGCATCCACCCCCAATATGATTGCAAACCGCATGAATTGCAAACATGTACTAAAATATTCAAAAAATAACCATAATACCTAGTTCATTTTGTATATTTCTACACAGTTATTTGTTATGTACATATGAGCTCTTATTATATGAAAATAATTTATAATGTATATTAAAATGCAAATATATTAAAATATATATTATAAAACAAATACTAGTTATTAAAATGCAAATTCCAGTTATTTAGACTATTTTACATTTTTCATTCATTTCTATCCTTACTTATTAAGGAATTGATTCTATAACAAAATATGTAGACAGAAAATGAGGGAGGTGGGCCGGTGAGATGGCTCAGCGGCTTAAGCGCCTGCCTTGCAAGCGCGAAGGCCCGAGTTCGACTCCCGGAACCCACATACGAAAAAGGGGCCGGTGATATCGCTCAGCGGCACGGGTGCCTGTTGGTGCGCGAGGTCCTGAGGTCGTCCCCCCGGTACCCACAAAAAAAAAAAAAAAAAAAAAAAAAAAAGAAAATGAGGGAGGTAGATAACTAGATGGATAAATCTGCCTATTTACTTTATAAAAACTGTATAGTATTCATTTCATGACAATATAATTTAGCCAATTATGACAAAACATATGGATTGCTATTAACATGAGTCAAAATAAGTTAATAGGTGATATTTTGTCCATAAGCATTTATATACATGCATATTTATTACATATAACCATAGAAGAGTATGTGCATTATACACTTAATTAAATACTATCAGATGACTCCCCAAAGAGTTTGTTATTACATTTAAATTATAAAAGGGAATGCCTGTTTTTCATAATACATTTAATTTTTATCACAATTCCAAAGAATATTTTAAAAATAAATTCTAATACATAATAGCATTTAAAAATCATTCTAGTTGGGCCAGTGAGATGGCTCAGCGGCTTAAGCGCCTGCCCGGCAAGCGCGAGGGCCTGAGTTCAACTCCCAGAACCCACATACGAAAAAGGGGCCGGTGATATTGCTCAGTGGCACGGGCGCCTGCTGGCACTCAAGGTCCTGAGGTCGACCCCCCGGTACCCACAAAAAAAAATCATTCTAGTTAATTTTTCTAGCTATTTTAGTTACAAAAACAGTTTCACATGTTGCCTATGTTCAATAAAGTGTGAAAAGCACTTAGCAATATGTCAAGCACATAGCATTCTGCTTCATGTGCTATCAGTGCATTTTAGATCATGAATTTGGAAGACAAGATAATTATAGAAGTTAGGAAAGATGATCCATTTGTATGACTTTGATCAACATTTTTAAAACTATTGCTTTTAAATATATTTATTATATCACATACTTAAATTGACAAAATATCGCCTGATGGAAACACTAGGTTTCCATGTATTTCCATGATATATAGTTAGGAATGGAAGCAAATTAATCTATGGGATGATGCTACTTCTTGATAGTGTAATAAGACTACTTTCTTTTTTTTTTTTTGTGGGTACCGGGGGGTCGATCTCAGGACCTCGCGCGCCAGCAGGCGCCCGAGCCGCTGAGCGATATCACCGGCCCCTTTTTCGTATGTGGGTTCCGGGAGTCGAACTCGGGCCCTCGCACTTGCCAGGCAGGCACTTATGCCGCTGAGCCATCTCACCGGCCCCAAGACTACTTTCAGTGTTAATAAGTTCTTCTAAAGGAATTAAAACTACCTAGGTAGCCACTTTGTACAGGCAAATGTTTCCCCTCCCTCTTTCACTATTTATTTTAGCAGTTTTCAAATTAAACCTAGGATTTTTTGTGCAAAAGGCACATATTCTACCAATAAGCTTTAACTATAGCCCTGTCTTCCTTTCTTAATGTTTTTAACGGTTTTACTAAGCTATAATTAACACACAACTATCTATATTTCAATGTACAATTTGATAAGATTTGACAAAACTTATCACTAGGGAAATCATCATGATATCACAAGAGTGAGCCTATTCATTACTCCTGAGTTTCCTCTCACCTCTCTCTCCCACCCCTCCCCAATTACCCCCTCAAAAAATTACTGATTTGCTTCTCTTCACTGTGCTTGGAACTCTATAAAATTTTATATAAATGGGCTACATAATTTTTACTGATTTGCCTAACTTTTCTTATTTTGCTTATTTTTGTAAGTTGCCCATTTTGTTGTGTGCATCGATAGTGTGTTTCTCTGTATTGCTGAACATTATTTCATTTCCTAGATATATCACAACCAATTTTATCACTTATCTGTTACTTGGTACTTGGTGTTTCTTTTTTTTTTTTTTTGAACTATTACAAAAAATAGAATGTTGTGAACAGTCATGCATAAATTTTCATAAGGATGTTAACTTTGCATTTTTTGGACAGATATTTAGGAAAAGAATTACTATATCACATTATATATGATAAACATAAATATATGTTAAGTACTTTTGATATTTTATTTTATTATTACATGTATTCAGTACATGAAACTTACATTCATCTTAATGAGTAGGTTCATGTACCTATCACAGTTTAATTCTTTTTTAATCTTACCCTCCCCACCCACCTCCATCTCTCCATCTTTAAATTCCATTTTTACTAGTAATACTATTCTTAATTCATGTATATGACATTATTGTTCACATTCATTGTAGGTATGTGGTGCCTGTATATGATGCACCTTCAGTCTTATGTCCCTCTCCTTTGCCCTCTGTCTCCTGTACCCCTTCCTATTTGCAAAAGCTCTTTCTCCTTGTTTCCTTTTATCCATCCTTTATTTTTCTCTTTGTTTAAACTTTGGCTTCCTCAAAAGAGTGATACCATATGTATTTAAGCTTGTATGTCTGGTTTATTTCACTCAATTTTATATTTTACAGGTACATCCATTTTCCTACAAATATCTCATATTTACCCTTCGTTACAGCTGTGTAGTATTCCATTATGTATGGATACCACATTTTCTTACTTATACCTCTGTTGTTGGGCATGCAGGCTGCTTCCAGGATTTAGCTATTATGTGGTGCTATAAACATTGGTATGCATGTATACACTGTAATATGATGTCTTCAGCTCTTTTGAAAAGAAAGCTAGAAGGGGAATAGCTGGGTCAAATGCAATTTGTAATTTTAGTTCTTTGAGAAATCTTTATACAGATTTCCACAGTGATTATACTATTTTATATTCCCACCAATAATGTAAGAGTGCTCCTTTTTCACTGCAGCTGTGACTTTGACTTTTTGATGATTGCCAGTCTTTCCAATGTAAGATGAAATTTTGGCGTTGTTTTAATTTGCACTTCTCTAATAGGCAGAGATGTTGAACATTTTTTTCATGTTTTTTGAGCATGTCTACTTCTTCTGAAAAGTGTACATTCATTTCTCTTTCCCATTTCTTGACTGTGTCTTTCACTTTGGATGCACTTTTTAAGAAACAGTCAAATGTTTTTAAATTGGTTAACACTGTGAGTTAACACTGGCCACCAATAGTCCATAGTTTTCAGCCCTTTATGTCTTTGGCAATAGTTGATATGTTATGTGATTTAAACTTAGACATTTGAATATGGGTATAGATATAATTTTAACTTTTATTTACCAAATGACTAAAGATGCTGGGATTTACTCATGAAACTTTTTGTAATCTAAGTATTTCTTATTGTTACATTCTTTCCAAAATATTTTATTCATTTTTCTCATGTAGCTTTTCTTTCCTTGACCAATATTTATTCAGTTTTTGGTGTTATTTTTAAGTTACAAATTATAAATATAAACTTTATATCAACTCTGTGCTTTGCAAATAATTGTTTCCAACATGGTTTTTCTTAAAATATATGTATTTTAAGAAAATATAAATTTAATATATAAATGTAAATATATATTTCCACCATATATTTTCTTAAAAATATATATTATGACATAAAGTTTTTAAGTTTTAACATTTTTGCACTCATACATTTTTATCTCAATTGTGTATCTAAGATAGCTTTGCTTAAACAAAAGTTACAGTAACTTTTGACCCATGTGCTAAAGAAGTTTTTTAGTTGTATTATATTTAGTTCTATGTTCCATCTTGGGTGTGTTCATATTTGGTATGAAATATAGATGGAAGTTCATTTATATACATATGAACACATAATTTTACCAGCGCAATTTGTTGAAGAGATTGTCTTTCCTCCACTTAATTGCCTTGCAACTTCATTAGAAATCTATAGTTTATGTATGTGTAGATTTTATTTTATAAATTTCTACTGTGTTCCATTGATCTACTTTCTCTATTTGCACTGATTCCACATGATTTTGACTATTAGCTTTAACATATTTTAGGCTTACTCTACCATTTTCAAAGTTGTTTTGGTTATGCTGAGTTTTGCACTACTTTATTACAATTAGAGTAAAGACTTATTTCTAAAAAAAATCCCTGGAGTTTGTATTGAATTTGTTAAATACAAAGATTAACCTAAAAGCTGGGCGTGGTGGTGAACGCCTGTTATCATAAAATTCGGTGAGGCTGAGGCAGGAGGATTATAAATGTTTTAAACCCAATCTGGGAAATTTACAGAGTCTGTCTCAAAAATAAAAAAAATAAGACAAAGGCTGAGACGTTAGCTCAGTACATAGGCCCTTGGTTCGGTTTCCAGTATTGAAAACAAAAAACAAAAAAGAAAAAAAGTTGAAAGAATTAGATAACTGATATGTGCTTTAAAAATTCCCTTTGTGCCCATGTCTCATCGCTTAGTTTTTGTTTACTTCCTCTTGGCTGTATTTTATAGAATTGGATGTATGGGTATTGCCTTTGTCAAATATTTTCTAAGTATTTCATACATTTTCAGTGTTATAAGTGATTAAATGATTAAAAGTCTCTATATAGCAAATAAAATTATAAATTCTTAATTTAAATTTTATTTTTATTCATGTGCATTTATAATTTAAAACTCAAATAACATGTCTCTTTTATTTATTTGAATGTAGTTTCAATCTGTAGATTATTTAATGATAAGTTTTTAAAGATAATCATTTGATATTTATAGTATTTGGTATAACCTCAATTAGTAAACATTAAGTGAAATTTCATTACATTTGAAAATTGGAAATTAGATCAATTTTTAAAAATTAAAAGTATTTGCTGGTCCATTTCTGAAATTAATCAATTTTGTTGTGTCAAAAATTCTCACCTGCATTTTTCTTTTCTCACACTATTAGAAGACACAGAAACTTTCTCTATGTCAATAACCTCTCAAAAATAATGACTTCAAATATTCAAAACTTCATCAAATTTGAACATATCTTTTACTTCCTAAGGAAGCAGACATTTTACATTAAATGTTGACATGGTTGGAGCTGTACCCCAGTGGTAGAATGCTTGCATGATATGCATGAGGCTATGGATTTAATCCCCAGCACTGTAGAAAAATTAATTAATTAATTAATTAAAATAAATTAAAAATGTTAAATTATGGTTTTCCTCAGATGATAATGCTGAATCATTGGTGATTAGAGAACAAATAATTTTGTGGAAAATAAGAATTTATTCCTTCATATAATATGCCCTGTTAAATTTGTCTAGGAAGAGTTACTGTATACATATGTACATAATCTTTATTTAATAAGAATGACCAATTCACAATATGCTACAGTAAAAACAAAATAAATAGAGCTAGAACACCAAGTCTGTCTTCCCTTTCAGGTCATTTACATAAGGGTTTGGAAGATTCACCTTTTTAAAATGAATTTCAGTGAACCAAATGATTCATTTTATGGCTCCATTATTTCTTATATTTAAAGCATCCCTCTAATGCATATAACCCAAAAATGCTTTTCAAATATTTTTCATGAGGAATGCACTAAATTATTCAGGAAGGTACTATACAGCATTTCACAATTATTTATTCCAAACAATTTTAATTAGTTTCAATGTTAAAGACAGTGTAATTCCTTAATGAAACTACACAAACTACTTCATTTGCTTTTGAACAGTTAAAAGTTATAATAATTTTATTCTACTTTTTTTTTCCGTTAATGAAACCTGCCATCTGTACTCCCAGTACAATTACTGCTTTCACAAAGTGCACTAAATCTGTCAACAAGAAATACATGAACTACTGTATAATAAAGCTGTTGAGATGGTGACCCAGTTGTTATACCACAACTGCTTCCTCTAGCAGATAACTGGGCAAACTTGCTGACCAACAATGTCTTATTAGCCAACACAAATAAAGAGAACTTTCTTATTATATAATGAGAGATTTTAATGATTTAAAAAACATTTGATAATATATTCACTCAATTTGATTCAAATGAAAATTTATGAATAGAGTAGCAATAGAATATGAGGAACTTCATATCCTGTTAAACAAGTTCTGAGAAAAATAGTATTTATTGAGTGCCTACCACCTATTCAGTCTTTTAGTTGTATTATTTCTATCAAATCTCCCATAAATGTATAGTAGGTGTTACCCACTTTCAAAGATGGATAAGTGGCACTTTGTTTACCCCAACTCCCAAGATTTATAACTAATGAAGTTGGAGTTCACCATAAAGTATACTAATAAAATGTTCTTTGTTCAGTTCTCAGTTATTTTGAGTATGTTCATATGTGACAATAAAACTACATTTGCATATGAAAAACACACATCGCCTACCAGTTAGGCATGGGGAAATCACCTTTACTTAGACTATGCAATCAGTTAAATTCAACTTCAACTAAGAATAGTTTAAATAAGCTTTTTTATTGAAATGTGAGTGGAGAAAGTATACACAAGTACTTAAGATCCAGCTTGATGAAATTTAACAAACTGATTACCTCTGTGTGCTCACTCAGATCAAGAAGTAGAATCTTATCAATATCCCAAAGGTTCTAATGTACCAATTTCCTTAACTATCCACCTTCTCTAAAGGTAACAAGTATTTTGACTTTGGCTGACATAGATTGACTTTGGCTATTTCATGATATATATGAATATAAATTCAAACACTATGAACAGGGCCAGGGATATAGCTCAGCAGCGCAGCACCTGCCTGGAAAGCTCAAGGTCCTGAGTTCGATTGCTGGTACCCAAAAAACAAAACAAAACAAAACAAAACACTATGAACACTTTTGTGACTAAATTATTTTATCAACATTATGTTTGCAAAAATTCTCTATATTGTTGTGGCTAATAACAGCTGTAGCTATTCACTTTTGAATACCATCAAAATATGAATACCATCAGTAATTATACATTGTAGTATAGATATGATTTGTACTCCTCCTAGTATTATAAATTGTGTTACCATAAATATTCGTGAAAGTTTCTTTAGGTGCATATACATAGGTATATGCTTCTACTGGGTTTAGACCTAAAAGCAAAATTATTGCATAAAGAAAGGTATATGGTAAAACTTTGGAGATGCTCTGAAAGAGGATTTCTAAGAGACTACCAAACTGAGTGCATATATATAAATTTACGGTCCAGCACAAATGTGCAAGAGATTTCTAATTTCTTCAGATTTGTGCCAATGGTACGTCTTATCAGTGTTTTTTTTCCTATCCAGGACTTCTGGTACGTGTTTTGAATTACCTCATTGTGGGTTTATTGAGCACTTTCCCCATTGTTTGTTGAAATAGCACACTCGTGTTTATTACAGACTTTAATGTCTGCTTTCAAAAATCCCTATTCAAATCTTTCTGCAAAATTTCTATTTATTTTATTGTTTGTAGTTCTTAGAATAACCCTGATCTAAAATCTTTATCCATATATGAAATAAGTTAGTAATATCTCCTTCTATTCCAACACTGCTTTTTCACACCTCTGAAAAAACTTTTAGACAAAGAAAATTTGTTAATTATAGCATATCATATTTTATCAGATTTTCTTTTAAACAAATTCTGTCTCCTATTTAAGAAATCTTCATCTAGCTAAAGGGTATCTGCTCCCCTACATGTTGTTTGAAAAGTATTACCTTTATATATTTCATATTTAAATCAATTCACCTGAAATTTATTTTGTGTACAGTGTGAGGAAGGATTTTTTCCCCTTCTGTGGTTAATCAAGGACTCAGCATCAGTTTTAAAAGGCCATACTTTCTCCATGGCACTGCAATGTCACCTTTGTCATAATTCAGATGGCAATATATGTGTAGATTTGATAATTCAACAATTTATTTATTTAGCCATTTCAAGTTTTACTTTTTACAAACACTTAAAATACATTATATTGCCCCATACCTCTGAAAAATCAAAGAGAATTATATAAAGACTGCAAAAAAAAAGTTTCTTTCAAGCTTTTGTATTCTACAACCCATAAATATGAAGAAACTTTATATTGGACCTAGTATCCCCCCCCCTTACACACACACACACACACACACACAAAATCTGTGGGTATTTGTTATTAAAATTAAAAAAATACAATTCAAAGTTCCCATGTGATAGTTCCCTTTTTAAATTTTATTTTCTAATTACAGAATTAAGAGATCTCAAACTGCCATATTCAAAACCTGAACTGGTGGCAGATCTTTCTTGGTTACAAAAGTGAGCTTATTTTAAATCATGCTAATGAAACAATGACAGCAAAATTTCAGAGACCTAATTAAAATGAATGGTTCTTACTTATGATCCATACCTTTTGGGAATTAGATGTAGCCATACCCTTGTCTGCATTTTGGGACTCTGGCTAAAGGAAAGTTCTTTAGATCAAATCTTAAAGCCTGTAGTCAAAAGTGCTACACAGCAATTTCTTCTTTTGTTCTTAAAAGAAGCACATTTCACAGTCAAACCTGACACCCCTGGAGTAGGACTTATTTCCTCACACACAGAGAATACCACAAGAAGATGTAAACATTCTAAATAGCAATGAAATAATATCAGATTTTACTTAATGCATAAGCCTCAAAATTATGCATATTTTGTCATTAATGCTCTATGCATCGGTATTTCCTTAAGTATTTGCATTTAGTTTCTTTATTATCTTTTAATTATTATCAAAATACACATGACAAAAACATTAAACCATCTAGAAGGTTTAAATTGAATACCAGTCATCCCCTGCACCTTTCCTCCACACAGGCACACAGTCAGCCATGAGCGGTGCGTGGTGGTCCGAAACATACAGTCAGTACAACCTGTTCCTTCTGCAGGTGCTCTAGGAAAACTAAACTGTGCCAGCTGTTTTTCCAGATAATAGAAAGTGGGTCTGCTCTGGGTGTGAAAGGGCCTCAAACAATTGAAGGAGGGCCCTAAGTGGGGAGGTGAACATCGGCTAACCACAGAGGAGAATTAGGGACTTTCCATGCAGCAGGCATCAACCCTGACTGCTTTGGGTGTTCTTGGATTGACCCGCCCTCATTATCATATGCTTAAGATGTCATCCATATGCACTGAATCTCATTCATTTCACAATCAATAAAGAACGGTGGGAAAACCCATTCACAATCCAAAAATATGGACAAGGGTTAACCATAAATATGCAGCAGTAGGGTATGGACCAACTTAAAGCAGGGAATATGGTAAAATAAAAGAAACCAGAACAAAGAAACTCATTGTTGTCACACCCTTGTGATGACCCGACTTGTCTATTAGTCATGTCCTACTTTGAAGCAAACACTTTTTGCTTTGAAACCACTGTCTCACTTAGTTTCTTGCCATTCATGAAGCAGCCCAGGCAAATTCTTCTCCTCGGGTGACCAAGAACCAAGAAAGGCCACGTGACATTTTTGCACTGAAACCTGGAAAGCTCAGGAATCCAGTACCCAGGATCTGGGAAGTACCCCCTCATCTAAAGTTTGGTAAACTGAGATTGCCATGTTGCCCTCTGCTCTCCAAGGATACTTTCCTCCTGTTTTCACATGCTATTCTAATACTTCTGGGTTCAAGACAACTCCCAAGCACCTACTAGGGTTATGTTTTATGTTTGTGCAACAAAAGAGTAAATTGTCTTTTTCATATAATCTTTTCCTCAACCTAACTGTTTTGCCCTAGTTGGCTCTGAGATCTGGGAGTTTTGCCTGTAGTTTTTGTCTCCCACTTGAGTTATGTTATTCCTGTCACTCAAACTCTTATACCACTCCCACTTGCTATGTTTCTCTTCTAGGCTCCTGACTGTCATATAAATTGGTGCTCTTAGACAAAAGTTATAACTTTCATTTCTGAGGCTGATGAGAAAATAGCTCTAAAATGGTATGCAGCCCGGACTGGGTCCTAACAGATAACAAAGTTGGGATCAACTAGTCTCTTGGGATCTAAGAAAGAAACAAAACTTTCTGGCAACCTTTGAGGAGTGGAATAGAACCCACTGAAGAAAATGTTGGCTGACTGATAAATTTTCTTTTGGATTCCAATTTGAGTTGGCATTTTTTGTTTAATTGTTCTGCTTAGAACACTTCTTGTGCACTGGGATAGTTCTTTTTTTTTTTTTTTTTTTTTGTGGGTACTGTGGGTTGACCTCAGGACCTCATGTGCCAGCAGGCGCCCGTGCGGCTGAGCGATATCACCAGCCCTTTTTTCGTATGTGGGTTCCAGGAGTTGAACTTGGGCCCTCGCGCTTGCCAGGCAGGCGCTTATGCCGCTGAGCCATCTCACCGGCCCTAGGATAGTTTTTAAACTGCAAGTTCAGGGTTAACTTGCTTTTCTGTTGCTTTCTGTTTAGACTAAAATGGGCTGCTCAAGGCCACTTGGAGGTCTGTTGGTCAGTCAGTCCTAATTGAAATGTAAACATCTATAAATTCACTCTGAGACCAAGGAAGAAATTGTACCAGGGCATTTTAAAATTGAAGCAGTCACTAGGCTCGTTATAAATAGAAATCAATACTTAAGACAGAGAAAATAGCGTGAACAAAATTATAAATACAGAGATATATTTTTGGTCTGAATAGATTTTATATGATAAGGTTTTGCCCTACCAGCATAGAAAAACAGATGACCGAAAACCAACAAAACAAGCAAAACCTCTCCTTACAACCCTTTGATACCAATTCTGTCCTAACATTTGGTACATGCCACAGAGTAAACTCCCTCAGGGAGTACAGGTGAACCCCACTCAATGACCCTGGTAGACCAATGGGAAAGAATTATATCTCGAAGACAGAATTCACGTGTTTGAGGTAAGGTTATCCTCCCTGTGATATCTGGCTTTGCACGAGGTCCTAGGATAGCTGGACCTCATTCAGGTGAAAATTCAGACATTAAGAACAAAGTCTCACCTCCATCCAACCAGTAGTGGCACACGTCATGCCTTTTGACCCTGGGGTGTGTGTGTGGCGAGGGAAGCTTCCTCTGTTGTTGCCATGAGCAACAGGGGCAAGGAAAAGTTCAAGGGTCAGTCTCTTAACAAAAGCTCCTCCAAAGACTTCAGTCAGAGTGTTCACACCACACTCCACCTCAAGCACGAGCTGAGGAACATAGTGGCTGCTGCCACTAGGGTGAGTGAAGGGAGTCAGGCTTTCTCTATAACCAGAAAGGAGCTCGGCAGGCTGGTCTGGAGGAGTTGCCCTCATGCCTCTCATCGTTGTGTGTGTTCCATATAGGAACACATCCAGCCTCCCAAAATCAGACATTCTCTGTGGAGACTGCGTGAAGTCAGTCTCTAGTGCATGATTGTAAGCAAGTGGTACTAGTTGTAATACAATGCGGAGGGAAAAAAGATAAAATAAGCCTCCATAACCAGGTGGCCAAAAGCCACAAGACATCCATCTGAAGGTGCACTAAGACTACTCCTGTGGGAACATTTCTTGGATAATTTCAAACCAGAGTACACCTCCACTGACTTTTCTAGGGCGGTAGATGAGCACCTGAATTTCTAGCCCTCGGGCTCCTTCCAAACAAAGGAGGGAAGGAGTCTCCTCCTCCCCTGCCAGCCAGTGGTAGATGCCCAAGACTCTCCGCCAGTCCTTCCTCCAGGGGGAGCAAAACGTTCTCCACATGCCTAACAGGTTGTTACTTGGAAAAGGCCTCAAATTTAGTTTTATAATAAGGAAAGAAAATAATGATTTTCTCTAACAATTTATAAATATTTTCTCTTTCCTTTTCTAAATCTTATGGTTTTAAGTTTATAGTGTTAACTGACAGAAAAGGTATTCAAGAATAGCTTACAGTATTAAAATAAATACTGTTACGACTTACATAAGAGAAAAAGAGAATTAGTTGATTATCCCTGGGTGGGGTGCTCTGATTCGTCAATTTGTAGTTATAAGACTACAACTATGAAAAAACGATTATTGTAATTCAATGTGGCAATACATCTGAGGGTGCACTCTGATTAAATTTAATAGTTTTATGTGTTTTACATATTGTCTTGTCTGTTCATCTGCCTGCTAATCTGTTTTATTAACTGGTTAAGGTACCTGCAGCTGCTTCACTAAAGATTATTTGAGCACATCCCAATTTTATTTTTCCTTCTCTTTTTTGCCTTTGTAAACTTCTGTCTCTTTTAGGCTTTCTCAAAACAAAACAAAACAAAACAAAACAACAGTTATGTAGAATTTGGGGGATAGCAAAATTCACTGAAAACATTATAGGATGAGGGATAATTGAGGGATAATAGGCTTGAGGCTTGCATGGGACTCGCAAAGAAAAGCTAAAAATTTGGTAAATATATATAAATAAATAAATTTTATATAGATAGATAGATAGATGAAATTTCTATGTGTTCACTTTCAGGTGGACAATCATAGCATTAGCCCAAATGCTTTTTGGTTCACATAGATTAACAGAGGACTAATTCAAATCACTTAATAAGAGCAAAGATGTCTTTAATATTGGTAACATGTTTGCATCCAGGTTGTTATCCAATTAAGATAATATCAAAAATTGGTGTATAAATAAAACACTTCTTGTTGTCTGTGTATAATAACTGAAAATTTTTCTTGGTCAAAAATAATATATATAGCTTTTTTAATTAGTTAAATTTAATGGTACATTTTGGATATACATAATGATCACATTCATTATAGGGAATTTGTACCTGTACAAGACATATCTTGATTTTTCTTTTTTTCCCATTCCCCTCCCCACTTGACCCTTCTTCCCCTCCTTATTTACAAAAGCTTTCTTTTCATTTTTTCATTCTTGTTTTCTTTTCCCTTCTTCCCCCCCACCCCCCTTCCCCTTCCTATTTGAACATTTTCTTCCTATTTCACAATATCCATTATACATTTTAGTCCTTATTTACACTTTTGGCTTCTCACACCAGATAAACCATGTGATATTTACAAATGTGTGTCTGATTTATTTCACTTAAGAGTATGGCCTCAGGCCAGTGAGATGGCTCAGCGGTTTAAGCGCCTGCCCTGCAAGCGCGAGGGCCCAAGTTCGACTCCCGGAACCCACATACGAAAAAGGGGCCGGTGATATTGCTCAGCGGCACGGGCGCCTGCTGGCGCGCGAGGTCCTGAGGTCGATCCCCCGGTACCCACAAAAAAAAAAAAAAAAAGAGTATGGCCTCAAGGTGCATGCACTTAGCGAGAAACGTCTCAAGCTTATCCTTCTTTATGGTAGAGTAGTATGCCAATGTATAATAAAACTTCATCTTTTTTATCCATTCATTGGTTGATGGGTATTTGGGTTGTTTACAAGATTTAGCTTTTACAAACTGTGCCTCTATAAACATGGGCGTGCATATATCGCTGTGGTATAATGCTTTTAATTCTTTTGGGAAGATACCAAGAAGGGGAATAGCTTGGTCAAATGGAACCTCTAGTTTTAGTTTTTTGAGGAATCTCCACACTGATTTCCACAGTGGTTGCACCAGTCTACACTCCCACCAACAGGGAAGAAGGGTTCCTTTTACTCCACAGCTCAGCCAACATTTGTTATTGGTTGAGTTCTTGATAATTTCCAATCTTTCTGGAGTGAGATGGATTATCATTATTGTTTTAAATTGCATCTCTCAAATGACTAGTGATGTTGAATATTTTTTCATATACTTATTTGCCATTTGTACTTCTTCACCTGAGAAAGTGTATTCATTTCAGATGAATACATACATATATATATATATATATATATATATATATATATATAATATACAAAATTATATATAAGATATTGGTTTACAATATAGTACATATTTAATAATATAATAGATAAAATATTATGATAATATATTATGATTCAACATTAATGTAATATAAATTTAAATGTATTTTAGGGATATATCATAATAATTGCTATGCTAATATGTTATATTTACTCTTAATTTAAAATATTCCTTGTAAAACTTTATAAGCATTATCTGTTAACATTCTGCAGGAATTTTACTTCTAAGACAACCATAATTGGTAAACAGATTTATCAATTGGTAAATAGCAATTCTCTGGCCATGTTTTATATTTTAGAGTGCTTGATATCCAGAAAATATTACAGTAATTGAACCTATTATTCCCACTTTAATACTGGTATAACTGGCCTTCTTGATTTTCAAAAAATCAGGTAAAGGTAACTGGACTAAGAGAACAGCCAATATTTTTGCTCTGGTCCTCCTTTGTCAACAAGGACCCAGGACATGAAGGGACCTCTCTAAGGATTCTATAACTCTGATGAATTACTCAACCTCCCAAGAAAAGAGAATGTTAGATCCCAGAGTGAAAGAGGAAATGAATATACATTGTACAAGAAGAAGAATTCCAAAAGACAGGAATGTTCCGATGGTGCCAAGGGAGCTATGTAGTAAAGCAACCATGACCATGCTGGCTGATGACACAACTGGTAGAAAAAGGAAAAAAAAAAAAAAAAAATAGAAAAGCTAATAGGTTTAGCACATGGCCCCAAAAGGAATATCTGGGGAGGCTAAACTGACCTTGAGAAATAGAAAGAGATTCATTTTGATCAACCCAGATCATACTTTGACTTGGTCTTGAACACCCACCAGAAACATAAAACCAAAAATATAAATAATAATAATAATAATAATAATAATAATAATATCAAATAAGAGGCTAGGCTAGATATAAAACAGGACTCTAAATACTGCAGTAACCCCTGCTAACAATCTCCAGCTGCATCTGTAATTTACAGCCATAGTAAGTTTAATTATCCATCTCACTAGCTATGTCAAAAATATTAACAAAGATACATGTTGTATTAGTGGACAGTTGCTGACTTCTAGAGCACCTAGGCTAATGTGTTGGGTATCTTCTCTACAAAGAGATGATTGAATAAATCTTCAAAAAATTGTAGAATAATTACAAAGTGCATTGCCAATTTTTAGAGCTTGCTAATAGATCTAATGTCTCTCAGTTGCCAGTAAATAAAAATCTTCATAAAAGGGGCTATGGAAAAATTTTCTCCAGCCATGATTAATATAGATATATAACATGTTATATAACATCTGTTATATAACAGATATATAACATATGTTTTATATATATATATATAAAACACAAATATCTGCATAAGTTTTATATATATATATATATATATATATATATATATATATATATATATGTGTGTGTGTGTGTGTGTGTGTGTGTATTAGATATTCCTACTGCTCCAGAGGAGATTTGATTTACATGCTGGAGGAAAAATGCCCTCATCCTTAAATATAGATGTCCTCCAACAAATTTCTCCTGATGCAATGCTTCACATGGGAGAGTTGGATCAGAAATTTCACCTTTCTCCAGCCCATCAAACCCATAATAAAATCCAGTCACCTGAGATATTATGTCTCAAAGGAGGATTTATGTTTGTGGCTTCCCAAATTTTAAATTGCACATAGGGATATGCCACTTGCTGCTATGATTACACATATACACAAGGGTCTCAGGCAGTAAGGTATGCCTCGCTACCCGAAAGTTAACCTGGCTATATATGTAGATGAACAAGACAGGCCAGATAATAAAGAAAACCCTAAACATCCTCAACCAGGTTACCTGGTTTAAGGGCCTCTCCCAGTCAGGACTCTAAGACCTATAGAGCAGCATCACGGGGCTATGACCTTCCCTGTCCCCCTGGCTGCTTTCACTCCTGGTACCACTTTTATTTCTATTTTTTGTTCTCCTTTACTGGACCCTGCCTCCTTAAACCTCCTTGTGCATTTTGTGTCTTCCTGCTTAGAGTCTGTAAACCTGCGTATGACTTTGAAAACTTACAGCTACCAAATGGTGTCAACAGAAGAACATTTCTTAGGACCTCTGGACCTATTGCCCACTGTCAGACAGCAGAGTTTAGCTCCTGCCTCACAATGTCCCCTTCTATCAGGAAGTAGCCAAAGTCATCTTGGTGCCCAATACCTTGAAGAATCAAGAGGTACTACTATTTGATGAGGGACTGTAAGCAGGTTGTCAGACATCAGCGGTGCATGGTGGTCTAAAACTGTTGAGTCAGTACAAATTATTTTTTGCAGGTTGTCTAGGATGGTTGAACTGTGCTAGTTGTTCTTTCTAATAATGGGAAGTGGGCCAGAGTGTGAAAGTCCTCAACCAATTGAAGGAGGACCCTAAATGGAGAGGTGACCACCAGCTAACCACAGAGAAGAAATGGGATGTATGCACCCAGTGGGACAAGCACTTTGACTTCCTGAGGTGGCCTTGGGTTGCTCTGTCCTCATTATCATATTTTTAAGACTTCATCCATTTGCCGTGAATCGCATGCATCCCATTAATTACAACAAATGGTGGGAAAACACATTCACTATCAAAATTAAAAATATGGAAATGGTGAACCATAAATAGGCAAAAGTAGGGTGTGGATTATTCTAAAACAGAAAGTATGGTAAAATAAAATGAGCAAGCACAAATGACCTCTTTGTCACTCACACTCTTGTGATGACCCAGTTTGTCTATTAGCCATATCCCACTTTGAAATAAAAACCCTTTTGCTTTGAGACCACTTTCTTATCTGTATCAGTCAGTGCTTCCTAGAGAAACAGATTTAATGCAAGATATACAAATAAATAAGAATTTACAAGATAGTTGTACAATGGCCACTCACAGAATCAGATGTGGAAGAGTGCAAAAGGGCTGTCTGCACCCTGGGTATCTGAAGGATCCAGTCAAAGTCCTGCACCCCATTGTAATGTCCTTTGCCAGTCCATATCAGGAGGCTGAATGGTCTGAGATGGAGCTGAAGGGTCTGCGCAGGAACCCAGGAGAAGAAGTCCAAGGTGGAGGTGAAGACTGGCGCTACTCCAAAATAACAGAAGTAAGCCTTCCTTCTTCATTTCCCTTTTACGTCATTCTGACAACAACCCTCCCTAGGGTGGGTCTTCCACACCTAGAATGATGGTGATCCAATTTGGTTGGGTGTTTCTTACTCAGGTTGACACAATCAGTAAACTATCACATTACCTGTCCATGGTCTCTCACCATTTGTGAGGTTGTGTGACTTCTTCTCCTTGGGTCACTAAGAACCAGGAAAGGCCAGGTGACAACCCTGACCTCCAATCCTGTCTCCATTTGGTAAATGTTTTAATTTCTACATCTCACCAAATGCATATGGAAATGCAGGTAAAATGAACATATTCGTGTAAATGCCTAGACCTAATATATGTTTTGTCCATCTTATAAATAATACCAGTAATATTATTTGTTCAAATTTAAATAATTTATTTTTCTTCCCCATGTTTTGGTTAGTAATTGAATACCCTATGTGTCAGAACAGTTAGTAAAGTTTATAAATATCCAATTACCAAGCAATTGTAGCTTAGAGAACAGGCAGAAAATAAACAAATATGACTGTATTATTTATATAATTTTACCCCATAAGCTAATATTATTCAAAATTTTTTCGTAGATGGATTTACTTTCCCAAAAAAGATCAATTATTTTTCTTTCATAAAAGGGTATGTTCTAAACATTTTGTTCCCTTGTCAAAGAGTCTCAAGGGATTGCATTGCTCTATTCTTCAAGGAAATAGGTAGTATTAATTTAAATAGCTAATACGAGAATTGATTTTCTCTCCTTTTGAAAAGGACAGACTAAAATGAACTGACATTAAGTGAAAATAACAAATAGATCTCTTCTAGATGCTAGGAACATCTCCAGAGGTGTGAAGTGACAGCATGTCTTATGTTGTCTGCTGCTGCCTTAGGCTCTGCATAGAGAGTATGTACTTTACAAACTAGGAATTTCTAGGAGACTACAGTAAGAAAGCTGTGTAAAATGTGAAGATCACTTTCATAATTTCTATGCAACAGGAAATTTCTCTTAGTTCAAAATCATTCCAGTGGTTATTTTTCCTTATAAACTTCAGAAATCATTAAGGCATCCCCACCATCAAAGCTATGCAAATAAATCTTAGCAAATGTCATAGCAAGAAAGCAGAAGGATCCTTCAATGGAAGTAATGGTATGCTTAACATTTTCTAATAAAAAACGATGCTGAAGTAATTCTCTTTTGGATTTTGAATTAGGAAAACAGCAAAAAAAAATATACAGAGAGAGTCCATCAAAAAATGTATACACACTTCAGCAGTTCAGTGTGCTAATATATGTCTGGAAGCTAATGGCCACCTCTTTAGCACCTCTTGAAATTGTAGAGGCTGTCTCCATCTCTCTATCTCTGTCTCTGTCTCTGTCTCATATATATATATATATATATATATATATATATATATATATATATAATTTCTTTAGTAAGTAACATTTGTTGGGGTAGAGCTCAATAAGTCTCGGGAAAAAACTAAAGCGACTGCCCATCAGTAGAGATACCTGAAGCAAACTGGTTCAGGCAACCGCTTTTTTAAGCACAGAGGGGAGATTTGCAGGGTTTCTCAGGCCCAGGTGTCTCTAGTTAGAAAAAATATATATATTATATGTTATTATTTACTAGAGAATAATATATGAGAAATTTTAACTCTTAGTCAATTTAAGCACATTTAATAAACAAAAGTACTTCTTTTATAAGCCTTAAGAAGCCAAGAATACTGAATTTATATTTAACAATTGATGACTTAGATGTTGTTATGAACATTTATAAGCGTTAATTTTATTTATATTTGGGCTGGTGAGATGGCTCAGCGGCATAAGCACCTGCCAGGCAAGCGCGAGGACCTGAGTTCGACTCCCAGAACCCACGTACGAAGAAAGGGCCGGTGATATCGCTCAGCGGCACGGGCGCCTGCTGGCGCGTGAGGTCCTGAAGTCGACCCCCGGTACCCACACACACAAAAAAAATTTATTTATATTTACTTACTTACTCTTCTTAATAATTATTTTAGATGACTCATGAGAACTAAACATAGCATAGTTAATATTTTTAAGTTTCTAACCAGTAAGAATCAAAGGAGAAAGAGAGAATACTTATACATTGATTTATAGGATCTTTGTTTATATTTCTTCTTTATTATTAAACTAAGTTTGAGGCCTTATCATTTTAATCTTTAATTTACATTTGGAGGAAATTCAACCTTTTAAAAAATCTATCTTAGATTTTTGCAAGTTTATAAAATGTAACTTAAAGTTGATATTTTTGGGACAAATATTGAGTTACCCATAATCATTTAAGACATACTAAATTGTCTTTAAAACAGTGTCCTTTGCGTACTTCTGAAAAGAGATAAGCAAATAAAAAATAGAGAGATGGTAGGATCCTATTTAGGTCCCCGAGATCAGGCTGCCTGATCTGCCTGCTTCATCTTGGGTCATGTCACAGGCATGCAGTGAACCCCAAACTGAGATCACACTGCTAGGAAATGGCACCCCCCAAACCAAGGTCAGGCCATGCATGCAGCTCCCCTAATGCTGGGGTTATGATGTGTGTGCCACACTCCCAACTGAGGTCAGGCCATGTGGTGCAGCCTGATTAATGGTTGGGTCATGCTGCATGTGCAGCCTGTCCTCTATTCCAGAAATAATACTGCCTAGGATGCAGCTCTTCCCTGTTACCCCAGAAATGTAACTGCCCATGGGGAAAGTTTTACTCTGTTTTCTGTCACTGAGTAGTTCTGGCATCCTGGCTAGTCATGCAAATATCTGTTGCTTATGTCCAGAACAAGTGTCCTTGTTCCTGGTACATAGCTACTCCAACTTTCTTCAACAGATCAGGAAAGATGGAAAAGTAATTATAAAAAACAGCTGGACTTTGCTCAAAAATTTATCCCAAAGACCTTTATATCTAGGGACCTGTAACATGCACAAGGAAATCTTACAGGGTTTGGGAAGTCAGGGGATACCACATAGCAACTATAGATCACGTAAGATTTTAGATAGGAAGATAAGCTTCAGGCCAAAATTATCAGAATCAAATAAAATGGAGGGAGGAAGCAAGCTAGCACATAAGAAAACAATCCCAAGAGGCTTCAGAAAAAAAGAAAAGAAAAGAAAAAAATATATATAGGCAAGCTTGACAGGTGCCCCTAGGACCCAGGAAGTTCATGGCAGACAGCTGAGAAGGGCTGAAGTGGTGCACTTCCGGCGGACTTGTGGGCATCTCCCATCAGCTGGAAAAAATCCTTTCCCCTTTCTTACACGGTGAACACACTAGGAACTGTCCCAGAGCCATGAGAAAACTTCCTGAGTTCCGCAGCTCCCATTGATCCCCTCCACCCTCCAGCTCCCTGCCTTTCCCTGATAACTGATACCAGAACAAGTTAAAGGATTTGAATTTTCTAATAGATTAACACCTCACTGGGAGAAAAAGGACAAGAAAAGGATTGGGATTTTCTTAGGGGAGAGAAGGGGGGGAAAAAAAAGTAAACCAATGGGCTCCTCATTTGGAGTCATGGAGTTCACTAGGTCCCAAGGATAATATCAGTTATCACCTGAATGACCACTTGGATCTGCATGGCTTTGGACATGTTCCTAGCCACCAAAAAGGGGGCGGGGTACACCACAAAGGGGGTGGTACACCACAAGGTAGACTGAGCTTTTGCCCTTCTGTTTTGAGAGAAAGAGAGAGAGAGAGAGAGAGAGAGAGAGAGAGATTGTGAAAGAGCAGTTTAGAGGATCTCATTTTTATCTGAAGGACTCAAAAATATTTGTGGTTTTAAGGAGATTGCTTTCCTCAGGCATCACTCCAAGATGGTTCAGGACTGGGTTTCCCATGCTGATTACATGAGAATCTTTCCTCCAGACCCCAGGTGGGCATATCCTTATGTGTCTCCCTAGTGAACAAATTTTAGTTCCATCTTACCCAGGAATGGGGAATAGAGGCGAATGAATATATCTCAACACTTCTCATTGCTAGTAAGAGGGAGCACATTCCTCTTGTTTTCAATGCTTTAATGTACAAGCACTTGTTTTCTAGGAACCTGGGAGTGTCTAAATGCTGGAAAATAAAAGAAAAACAGAAAAACAAAACAAAAACAAAAAACTATGTAAGGCTGCAGAAGTTTCTAGACAGGCATAGAGAAAAGATATAAGCTATACTTCAGAAGGCAAACTATTGCGAGTGGAGATTTATAAAGGAAAAGCCTTTGGCTGTACTTAACAAAGTCATCACCCCAACACCTTTTTTTTTTTTTTTTTTTTTTTACCTATTTCCACTGACTCACCAAGAGAAAATGTTACCTTGGCTGAGTCTGACACGGTCCCTGAAGCTAAAATAAGGACCCTAACCCACTCTTTTATAGAATAAGTTTGTAGGTTTGCTGACTCATCGCAGAAAGAGAATGTTCAACACGCATGGATCAGTAAGAGGCATGAGAAGTGTTCCTTAGGTAGAAACTTTCGGATCCACTCAAGAGTTGAGTGTGGATGCTCAGGGAAATGAAATGCATTATTTTCTGGAACACAGAACATTTATGCTTCTCTTGAAGGAGTGGAAACCCCAGGGAAAAGCAGCCCACCCCCAAGAAGGACACCATCCCCTTCTACAGGTATGGGCACGGTTTTGTTTTGTTTGGTTTGGTGTTTAACACCTTCTTTGCATTCTCTCAACCTGTTTATCTTTGGATCAGGCTCCTGCTCTTTGTGTTCTCAATTAAACCAATTTATGGACTTTCAATATTGGGTGTGATAGGTCTGATAGGGAAAGATCCTAAGTTTAACCAAAATAATGTTGATATAGATTGCCTTGTATAGTTTTTGCTGGGTCCTGGAAGTTGCAGTCTTCTTAAAAGTATAAATTTTAGTTATGACTTTCTTCTTTACTTTTTATCTATCTTTTACTTCTATACTAACCCAAACCCATTGAGATTAAATATTCAATGGTCATATGAATTATATTATTGGAACTTACTGCCTATTTTATAGATTACAGTGAAATATGTTTTCTCCTACCTTGTCTCACTTCTGTTAAAACCTGCTTTCACAAAATGTTCTGTGAAATGAATGGAAGTTCTCAGCATCACAAAGAACTGGATGACCAAAGGACTTACCCCTAATATCTGCTGGCGTAAGGGTAATAAAATGATACTTTAAGGTATTTTATTCAAAGACTTTGCAATCCAGAGTATAAACAGACAATCTTTGATTGAATGCTTTCTAATATGTTCTTTGAAAGTTTGGCAAATTAAGTATTAAAGATTGCCTGCCATGTTTTTTCTTTGAAATATTTTTAAACAAATGAAAGAAGTCATATAACCTGGTATTAAGTGATGATATCTGTTTGTATATACAGGACTTGAATATTTGCTTGTAGGTTTTGGTACTACAAGCAAAATGTAGGAATAAGGAAGCACAGATTTAAGAAAAAAAAGCGAGGATTTGGTCTACATAGTAAGATCTTGTCAAAAAAAAGAGAAAAGAAAGAAAAAGAAAGAAAGAAAGAAAGAAAGAAAGAAAGAAAGAAAGAAAGAAAGAAAGAAAGAAAGAAAGGGAAAGAGAAGGAAATGTAGGGTGGAGGGTTTTCTGGTATGTAGCTATAATACACTGTGGCCTCCAATCAATAATGTTTGTGGCTTCTCGGGATTAGGGGTTCTTGGAAAACAGTGACATAGGTGCTTGCGTAAGTAGCATGAACAGTAGAGTAGTGGATATCAATGAGGCCCCCTTGGCTAAGTTTCTGATGGAAGCACAGGCACTAGGTCCTGGGCAGTATAAGCCACATACTTTTCCAAAACTCTTATGTCTGTATGGTTTTTAATGAGTTGGGAAGCCTCTTTTATACACCAATATGAAAAATGCAACTATAGAGCCAATGGCATACGGGATCTCATTCCAGAAAATGACATGATTCTGCAAATACACATTAAAAATAAAGATTAACATAAGAACAAGTAACTTAATTTTCTAATAGTAGCTACAATAGTGCCTAAGAAGTCAGAACAGCATGGAAGAATATCGCCATATCATATTGTATAGAATATTATATATATATGTATAAAATTGTTTAGAATGTATATATATGTTTAATCTAGGTAGAAAAACCATGTGTTTTGAGTTAATAACACAATTCTTTAAAGCAAAATATATTGATATTTTATCATTAAAACTGATTGCATCAATTTTGACATGTGTAACATTGGAAACTGTATAATAACCACACTTATTTAATAAATGGAATGTATGTTTAAAAATCTTCATTTTGTGGTTACATAAAGCTAGGATGTTTATGAAAATATTATCAAATATATAAACTTACTGAGAATATTCTCAAAAATGCATTGTAATGTTTCTGATTCTTCATGATAAGTCATGGTGATATATTAAAATCATACTGTAAAAATCATGGTGCAAAAATCATTATGTAGGGCCAGTGAGATGGCTCAGTGGTGTAAGCGCCTGCCTGGCAAGCGCAAGGGCCCGAGTTCGATTCCCGGATCCCACATACGAAAAAAGGGCCGGTGATATCGCTCAGCGGCACGGGTGCCTGCTGGAGCTCGAGGTCCTGAGGTTGACACCCGGTACCCAAAAAAAAAAAAAAAAAATCATTATGTCTACAAAGTATATTATAAGCCATCAATAAAATTTGTCAGAAAATGTTCCAATTAATTCGATAAAGTATGGCCAGTACTTTTGTTTGATGAATCTTGACACTTATGCTCAACACATTTCTCACTGCACAACTTTCTGAGGAGGCAAAACATTAGGTGACTATGCAGTCAAAAGGCTCGTCATGAATTAAGTGTTTTCACATCCACCTAGCAATAAAGGTGTGCATCTGCCACAGCAATGTATCAGTAAGTGGAAATGATATTAAGAGATTGAACATGGGTGGATCTGGAAGGTGTAAGTTGCATCAGCAAATGGCTCAGATTCCTTCAATATCAATTCCTATTACATTGCTTTCTATCTCAAAATCCATGATTATTTACTGCAGGACACTTTTGATTAATTGACATATGAAGAAAATTCTTGAGCCTGAGCTACAAATAACTATGAATTACATGCTGTTACCATCTGAAAGCAGATAGATGTGCTATTTCATACTCTCAAAGGTTATAGTGAAGGACATGCTAAGGAAAAATCCAGGGAGTAGAACTTTGAGTAAAGAATTTGGATATCTATTATGTGTGAAGTAATATGTGGTCAGGAATACAGATTTACAGTTACTATTTTACTTGCATCTCAGTAGTGAAAATAATAACAGTAACACTGCCCCCCCCAAAGACTAGGAAGTTAAGAGTCAGGACCTTCAGGAATGAAGATTTGGTTTAGTTCAGCAGGTCAAGAACTCAAGAAAACTAAGGAGTAATATCTGGTTGAAACAGGGAATATATACAATGCATAGTGGTAGAAAAAAATAGTAAATGTCAATTGTGTTCTCAGTATAGAGAGTGTAGCCATACTTCAGAAAATTCACTAAGGTGCCTGCTGGTGGGACTTATATGAAATCCACAGACAGAGAGTCATGGGGAAATCATCTAGAAAGATATTTAATATTTTGGAACTCACAAAAAAACACACGACATGCAGTTAGGAATTACTAGTGATGGGGAGAACCTCGGTGGTGGCACTGACCGGCGGAGTGGCTGGTACTGCACCCAGTGCTGGAGAAACTGCTCCCTTGGGTTCTAGAGAATCCACACAGACTGTGAGAATGTGGGGAGAAAAATAGGGAAGAACCAGGACAGAAATCTCTCCTCCTCAAGTGTGCCTTCAGCATCTTCCACTGACAAACATTAACATTCGTGCCAGCTAGAAAAAGAGAAATGTTAATGGCCTATCTAGATTATCACAGAGCAAACAATAGAAGGTGAATTTGTGACTGAGAGAAGCTACATTGAAAACTAGGAGTCAAACTTGTATTTTACTCTGATGCTATATGTTAGAGAAGAGGCTAACTACTAAGCTTATCAGAACAACCAATATTTGCTCTCTCTTTCTTTTATGAAGGGTCTGGTATCATTACTGTAGTTGAGTTGAAGCAGAAACTTTGACTTTAATAATTGCAGTGATTTTTTAGCTACTGAACATAGCTTACTAAGTGTCTTGCCAATATAATAAAATATCACAAAATAAAATTATAGATCATTTCTTCAACTACTTTTTATCTAACTCATTAGTTATTCCTTATAGATTTTCACATCTATATTTTTTCTGAGAAACCTAATTTATTCAAAACTGTGGTAGCTAGTAACTCACGTGAAGAAGGGTACTGATCAGGATCGAACTCAAAAGATGAAGAAATCAGTTCATTCTAAATTTAAGCAAACAATGCACAGATTAATTTTATGTCTTTAAAATTGTCTATTAAAAATGTTTCTTAGCACAATATTGTACATTAATATACTTAAGTAATTATACATTTTAGGTTGTATATTATATTACATAGAATATATAAATAGAATAATGAATGATTATAATTTTGTTGGGATTTGTTATTTTTACAGTCTGCTTTATCATTTAAAAGGAACCCACAGTTGATGCACTTCTGGAGAAAGAATTGTGCAAATGACATTTTCATAGATATACAAATCTCTGTCCAAACCTTTACATACACAAAATAACAATTTATTTTAAAACATACTACTCCCTTGGCACTGGTAAAGAGGAAAACATATAACTCCTCTTGTTAAATTCAGTGCAGCTAACTTAGTTTTACAATCCTCCATGCTGTACTAACAAATGCCTTTCAAAGTACTTATCAACCTTTTAAATCATCATTTTGAAATCTATACAAGATGCACTCTGTAATCATCATCCGTAGCTATTTTCTGCTTCAGCCACAGTGCTATCATATTCTGTAATATAAAACTGAAAATCAAAGGAAACTGAAATTTTAAATTGTATAACACTATTTTTGACAATGTTCTTTTAATTTATACTATAGTTTATACAAAGATAAATTCATGGCTCCAGAACTCATTTTAAGGTCATATATTTATTTTTACGCAGATCCTACTTGAAGGTTCTACAGTACACGGAATTTTGAATTTGTGATTATAGAAAGATGCTATGCATTCTAAGGAATAGAAACTTTTCCACATGATATGCGAGTCACCTGACTTGTTACTACATGTTATAGTAATTTCTATAATTTAAAAGATAAAGGGGAAATTCAGAATAGAAGAAATAATTATCTCTATAAAATAAGACAATACCCACTGTAACGGTTTTGTTTGTTTTGTTTCTTGTTTTTGTTTTTTGTACTGGGAATTGAACCCAGGGCTATCACCCTGAGCTAAATCTGTGGTCTATTATTTATTAGATTTTAGAAGGGAAAATTATCTTGAGACAAGCTCTCACCAAGTCGCTAAATGCCCAGGCTGGGGTGAAAATTTTAATCCTCCTATTTCAGCCTCCCAGAGTGTTGAGACTACAGGCATGTGCCAACAAACTGGATGTAGCAGATCTTTAAGACCTAATGTGTCTTGGTGAACTTAAAAATCTTGTTATTTTTATATCAATTATGGCCTTTCCTCAATGCTGCTTGCCCTCCCAAGATATGCAGGGGATGGAAAGTCTGTGAATACATTTTCAACAATCCCTTCTCAGGAGTGTGGTAATTCAGTTACCTGTATTAAGAGATACTCAGGAAAGTTTGGGAAGACACTAGATACAAGCTAACTTAGGATTTCTGCAGCTTTCTAGGACTTTATGATTCATTCTCTGGCTACAGATATGTAGACATCCTTGGGTTCCTCTGCAGTCTTCTGAAGTTTTCTGAATTGGGAGTCATAGTTTTTTCTTGCTTTCTGATCCTTCAGTGTTTCCAACAATTTTGTAAGTACTTATTCTTGTATCTCTGTATTTCTGCCAAAATGAGTGTATTATTTTATTATTCTTATTAAACTTTGATAACGAATGTGTTTAACATAGTAATTTTAGTTATGTCTCATGCATAAATAAATAAGGTAAATTATTAGAGTAAGCTGAAAGTGCTTTAATAATGTTTTATTTACTTCTTTCTAAGTGCTTGTTTTTAACCCTTTAACAGCAAATCATTGAACACAATTTATAAAATAATACTTACAATGTATACCCTCTTGTATATACTTTATATCACTTCCCTAAAGAGATAATATTTATGTGATAAACACATAATTCTATAATATTTGAAATATCACTAACATATTACTGAAAATATTATACTAAAGTGTTTATAATCAGTTAATACTCATAAGTGAAATAAACCAGAAGCACATGTGTAAGCATCGTATTATCTCTCTAGTATGAGAAACTGAAAGAGTAAATAAGATCCAAAATGTACAATAGATATGGTGAATCAAAAAGAAACTGGTCAAAAGGAAAGAGAGACTGGAATAGGGAAAAGAAAGAAGGGAAAGGGAAAAAAATTGTATATATATATATAAGATGGTTAAGATAGATACACTACCATTTTTACTTAGTTCATTGAAGAGTAAGGTTTGTGCCAATAATGTTTGGACAATTGAATGCTAATGTCTGGTGTCCTGAATAACTAACTTAAAGATAGTAATACGTAATGTATTAACCATTGTTACCCTCCTATTATGTTGTTTTGAAAATTTGTTCTTCTTTTGATTTGTTTTGTTTTTTTCTTCTCTTTAAAAAAAAAATTATCACTGAATCTTCAATGATTCATAAAAATATATATCTGTGTGACAATGATGCTAGTTTTTCTACTTTAATTTTCTTTTAGAAATGCTGTCTTCATTCATAAAATGTTTTTAAATTTTACTTAACTTATTAAATTTTAATGATATAATTAATAGCATTGATAAGATGTTATCAATGATGTATGAGAGATTATATTATTTATCATTTTTTCTAGTATTCTAAATTATCTATCGATGATCTATTTGAAGAAGTTTTACAAAGCCTTTTTGCTTCGTGGAATGATCTCAGCAATAAATCATTGGAAACTTGGTATTCTTGTAAACCTCAAAATATTTTTTATAAAAAACCTATAGCTTAAACTGTGTTTTTCAAATGATCATAATCACTACACACTTAAGACACCAGCACATCAAAATACCCATGCTATTGTGACAATGATTAGTTGGAGGAGCCATTTCAATTGGCTACAAATTTGATTTTCTTAGTAAGTTTACATTTCAGAGTTACAGACACACAGTTAAAAGTGATTCATATTCTCAGCCTCTCTTGCAGCTTAGTGCGCGCATTTGACTGAGTTCTGATGAATAAGTCCTGAATGACCATTAAAAAAAATAGATTTTTGCTCATTAATTAATGAAACAAAAAAGAAATGTGGAGAATTTTTTCTCTCAGGTCTGCCATTCTAACCTTAACTTTGACATTAGAAGGTCAGACACTCATCTTACGTTTAGGTGGGTAGTAACAAAAAAAATCACATAGTAAGGTGAAGAGAGAAAAACATAATAGCATAGCTATATTTTCTGGTATTATAATGAGTTGTATCCTATAAATCTGACCTTAGGAACAATGAATGCATTTAAACAAATGTTGATTTATTTTCTTGATATTGGCAACTGAAACAACTTTTAATGTAAACAGGTTTGATGTCTGCAGAAAATATGTTTTAATAAAATTAGTTTCATATTACCCTTCAAAGTATTTGAATTGAATAGCAGTCTGTGAAAACACTATGAATTTGAGTTTACATAAACTATTGCCAAAATATATTTTTAACATAATAATATTTTGCTATGTTTTGACATATAATTTGATCAAATATGAAAGTGACAGTTTTCAAATATACATTGACAGTAATTACTATCATACCTTTGATTCATCTGCATAATTACTTCTATTAAAATAAAGTAAGTAAATTATAGATTCCTTACTTCATAAAATACATTATTTCTAATAATATATATATGATTACTTCTAAGAATATATATATATATGATCAATAATTTTTATTAGATTTGGGAATTTCTGACTTTCTGTAATTTGTTTCTTATTTATATGTATATATATATTATATATATATTTACATAAGGATGATGTTTGAACATATGCTTTGATAAAAAGTTATTTTATCTGCCACAGATTAGGGAAAAATTTTAAAGTAACATAAATGTTTAAATTTGTTTAACCATTAGGTATTTTTAGATTTGTATTTATCAGAAATTACACCTAAAGACATTTATTCCCTTTTGTGTTTTGAGTATATATAAGGAAAATGACTGTCTATAAAGTTTCTAATTTTGTGGTTAGAAAACTTTTAGACTTTTTGTACTCACAACAATGATGTTCATATTCCACTTGTCTTATTTTATGTCAAAAATCATACCCCTTCTTGTAATTCAGAATTTGTATATTTTGTTTTATATATTAAAAATCTATTATATATAAAATATTTTAAACCATCAAGTGCACTAATGAATAAAAATGAAAACATCTTACTGTGTTCTTCATAAGACCAACATACATAGCTTAAAAAAGGCAAGCTCATTCTTAAATCTATTTTTGTAGCATATATGTCTTTTTAAAACTTCAAATTCTTTTAATTCTAAGGCTACAAGTGAAGAGATCAAAAGGCAATATTTTCTAATAATCATCATTTTTAAAATTAGCTTCTTCACAATGAAATTACTTGTTAAATTAATCATGAAAAAGACTACAGACTGAGAGAAAAAATATAGAAGTAAAATTTTTAAATGTGGCAATCCATCTATCATATAATTCAAATTTAAGAATATCTATTTTAAAAAATTAACTCGTGTTATCGTGTTGAACCTAATCAGTAGAAGAAAAGTCCTACAATATTTTCATAATAATGCAAAAATTTTTGAAGAATATCAGAGTAAGTAAATTCTTGTTAGAAATTTAACAAGTAATGTAATGTAATTCTTAGAAAAAAGATAAAATTAATTTCAATAAACCCAGTGAATTCAATATTAATGAAAAGTTTATGTTAGGGTGAAAAAGGATGATAGAGAATAGGAAATTATTGATTTTTATTTAAAGAATTAAAATTTTTGAGAATAATTTGACCTTAATGCCTGAAAAAATTTACCAAGTGCTCACTGAAATTAAAACAAAATAAAACAGAAAAACATGGATATCAAGGTACATGACAAAGAATATCATGCACAGTTAAAAACACTAAAAGCTTTCAGAGATGGAGGAAAGCATTAAATGGATTTTAAATAAGACTGACATCAGACTTCTCAGCAGCAGCAATTGATCTTAAGAAAACTGTGGGATGCTTTTCCATTTCTGAGAATATATTCTATATTTTTTCTTTGCAGTTTGATTTCTTAGCTGTGAATAAAGAACCACATGTCATTTTTTTCTAACTAATGTGAGGTATACTTTGGCAAAACAAAGTAAAAACAAAATAATTGTATCCATTAATCAAATGATGTGAGAAAAACACTCCATCACTAGAATAGTGTGTTATGTCCAAACAATAATCAAATAATTCAGTAAGTGGTAAAGGCCTGGATGCATGGGTTGTCTGAAAGAAAAATAAAATAGAACTAAGAGGTTTTCTTGTGTGTCTTAATATTAGAAATATTGTCAGTAGATATTGATAGATCAGTTAAACATTTTATAAAAAATACAACAAAAATAAGATAAATTACATTTAAGAAATACAAAAAATGTAAGAATACCATTTCAAATTATACTAATTTTATTATTTTGTGTTCACAGTGAAATAAAATGTCCATTATTTTAACCAAATTATTCAATATATTGCTAATAGGAAAATGGTTGCGGAAGAAAAGAAATTAAGGTAAAAATTTAAAGAAAGGTAGAGAATTTTTCAAATGTAGTAGAATTAAATTAATAGATACTGCTATATAAACATATTGTACCATATCATACAACATTAAATCTCAGAAGGGCTGGTGAGATAGCTCAGCAGCATAAGCGCCTGCCTGGCAAGGGCGAGGTCCTGAGATCAACCCCCGGTACCCACAAAAAAAAAAAAAAAAAAAAAAAATCTCAGAAGAAATATCTTGCTTAAAATTGTTAAAGGCCAGTGTTTTCTGGGAGTACTCATACAAGCCAGGTAGAACATGATAGGGTTGTTTTATTGTTTTGGGTTTTTTTTGTTATTATAACTTAAAGTTTACAGAACCATTTGATATAATTTGATCTATGTGTATCCAACACATTGACATGGATTTTCAAAATAAAATAAAAACAAGGTCTCCAATATATGAAATGACATTTCAGAGGAAAAAAAATTTGAAATGAGAATAATGTGGGGTTATTATATAATGAATAACATGTAATTATTTTCTATCCCCTTAATTTGCATCCATTATCATTAGTAATGATGTTGGCATTTTAATGTTCTGAGTTAAAAGAATAACAAAAATAATACCTTCAAACACTGTGAGAAATGTGAACATGATAGTAGCTACGTGCTCCTTTTCCAGGGTCTGTGGCCTGGAAAGAAATAATAATTTGAACTCTCAACATAGAGACAGTATTTTATCTCAGACTAGGAAGCAGTAGGACCTATAATTTTACAGACACCTGAGTGGTGGTGGTGGGGTTATATATATTTGTAGCTTTTCTAAGGAGTATATTTTTGTAGCTGGTTCTGAGGAGAAAATTCCACCTCAATTAATAAATTTTATGTTACATTTTAAGTAATTGTCTCCTCTCCACTAAGCACAAGTATGAAAGTTGAGTAGTATTGGGAAGTTTTCATTATAAGAAATATTTTCTTGTCATGTGCCAGCACCTTACTTCATGTTTCCATTCTTCAAATGTATCACATGTATAGCATCAAGTAGTTTTATATCCCCATTTTTAGAGCACAATGTGATTTATGCAGTACAGAAAAACAGACCTTCCTAGTCTTTTAAGTATTTTAATATGACTGGCATTACATGCTATGCCTAAATTCTCTGCTGACCTACTAGTATTTGAAATTCAATGTATAAAATATTGCATAAAATATTTAATTTAACTTTAATTTGGAAAGGAAAAATACACTTTATTTTTTCAGCTCTTAAAGAACAGTATTCTTTTTTGCTTTATTATTTCTGACTGTCTTATATTCTGATTTGTCTTATATTCTTATATGACTGATTTATGTTCAACTCAAAAAAATAACATCCCTAATAAAATCTCTAGATGAATTACTGTGTTGGCTGGAGCAGGGCTATCAATAAGATTTCAGTCAGATTATATGCAGCATGCTTAGTGTAAGTGGAAGATAAGAAAATTATGAATGACATACCAAAAGTTTCAATACTACTATCATCTTGTCATAAACAATTGGTTGAGAGGCCTTGTTTTTCAAAATTATTATCCATATATGCATATATATGTATGTATCAGAATATTTATATAATTTCAAGAAAAAGACAAAGGTATATAAATCATGTAGCAAGTAAGACAATGTTGCATGTTCTCATAATTATTGAGAGAAGAAAGCATAAATTAACACAGGCAATCAAGTAACTGACTATATTGTATAATTTAGTTATGTAAGGAAAAAGAAGTAATATGATGTGAGTTGAACTATTGCAAACCTAGATACTAAAAACTTAGCAGACAGCTAAAATATGAGCCACTTAAACTTGTAAGAAATAATATATGATTGAAATTTCTTTTACGATATTTTGTAAATATTGATCTCCTTTGGTACACCTCTAAAATTGAGTGTTTCCAGGTTTTCACGAGACAATAGACTACATGGTAAACTTTTCATCCGCAAAAATTATTTCAAATCTTAAATCTTACACACAGCAAATAATTGCATGCTGGGCATCTTATTGACCAAGTTATTAAATCCTAATATTTTCTCTAGATCCCACTAATTTACAAGTTGACTGAGCCAGATTGCAAAGGTTTACTGCAAAAATTATTTTACTAGTTCATCTTTCTTTTTTTTTTTTTGTGGGTACCGGGGTGTCGACCTCAGGACCTTGCGTGCCAACAGGCACCCGTGCTGCTGAGCGATATCACCGGCCCCTTTTTCGTATGTGGGATCCAGGAGTCGAACTCGGGCCCTTGCGCTTGCAAGGTAGGCGCTTATGCCGCTGAGCCATCTCACCGGCCCCTAGTTCATCTTTCTTTATGGTTCATCTTAATTCCAACTCTGGCGCCTACTTTTGCATCCCAGAAATTCCTTACATTTTTGGGATTATTGCAATAACTTCTAATTCTTCTCTTTGATTTCAAATTTAACCATTCCAATCCATTATCCATATTATTATTAAATTGCTGTTAATGCCAGCCTGATAATATAACTATTAACAGTATCTTAATAGAGAGAACCGTCCCTCCCATCATGGCTGCTGGGATCCAGGTGAACAGCATGGGAAGGCCCAGAGACAAGCCCTTCCCTTCCCCACTGCTGGGATCCAGGTGAACTGTGTGGGAAGATACAGAGAGCAGCAGGAACGTCAGACACACAGTAGGATCCCCAGCCAGGATGCACAGGATGGACAGGTGGGACTAGTGGTGAGAAATTGTCAGAAGCAACAGTAACAATATGAGCCAATAGGTAGTAAGTTAGGTGAACCAGCACTGTGCTTGGGAACAAAGACACACAGAATAGAAGCAGGCAGGGTGGGCTTCCCCTTTTCACATTTTTATTTTACTTTTTTCTTATCTTTTTTTTTTCTCTTTTGTAAATAGCTGGGGAGAACTCCAGCCACAGAAAACTAAGAACAGTTTATGCTTATATTGTTTGATCAATTTTGCATGCCTATATCTTGTAATCTGAGCAACTACTTTGAAGATAACAATATGCAATATATTAACCATTGTTAATTTCCTATTAACTTGATTTGAAATTCTGTTTCACTGTTTCTATTTTTTATCTTTAATATAATAAAAAACAATATCATAATAATATTATCAGCTATATAGACACTATGTGCTGTTATATTAGTAGATACTATAGTATATAAATAGATATTTATGCATTTTATATACTTGTTCACTTATTTCTTCTAGTTAGCTTCAGAGGTATGTATCATTATGAAATATATTTTTCATAAGAAGAAATTGAAAAATAGCATATACATTGTAAGAGATTCCACACTAACAAACTTCATTATACAATATTCTTTCTTTTTAAATTATGTACTTTACTGTTATTTACACTCTAATAATCTACACTATTAATATTCAACTGACTCAAGGCTATTTTTCACTTTAATGTATTAATTTGTATTGCTAAAATATAAACCAGATCTACAGGCTTAACAATAAAGAAAAGAAAAAATGTAATAATCAAATTAGTTCCAACATAAAGTTCCAAGCAGAATTTTCTTTTTTAATAATATGACATGAGATGTGGCACAGTTAGAAGTATCAAAGAGTTTGTACTTTGAATAATTTTGAGACACTTTTTCTAGATTATTTTACAAGAGAATTTCTCACATTATTAAGTTTTGAAAATTCTCATCATTTCAAGCTACACTTGAAGACAAGTTTTATCCATAAAGTAACTATTATTTATTAATTTAGGCATTGTGATGAATAAATCAAACAGTTGTGTTTGAGTAGAGTGTCCTTTCTCTTCTTCCTTTTCTCTTTTTCTTTTTCACTCACCTCTTCTCAAACACTGTGTTTTAAAACAAATGTGTTTATTACCATATTTAGGATAATATCAATTCATGACAAATAAACTTTGCAACCAAATGACTTTTTGTTTATTTTTAAAATCTAATATAGCTTGCAGAATTCTAGTCATCCAGACAATATTCATCTCCAGACACTAGAAATTAGCATTTTTATGACATGATCAAATAAGTTTATTATCATTATCAATCATTATCCATATGGTTAGCAGAAGCAACCAGTGTGGAGGCAGTATTAGATCTACATGACGGGGCTGTGGCAATTGTCGATTAATGACAGACACCTTAAAAACAAAAAAAGAACATGAAAAATGGATGCAGGAGAGATGACTAAAAAACTAATATAAGAATAATTGGAATTAATGAAAAATTAGAGGACAATATACAAGGTATAAAAATTTCTTTAGAGAAGTAAGAGTAGAAAATTTTCTAGATGTAGAAAAAGAATTTAAAAAGCAGAAATATGAGTCATAAAGAACCCCAAAGAGCCATGTTCATGAAAAAAAAATGCTCCACACCAAATAATAATGAAAATACCAGAAATACAACACAAAACAGAATCTTAAAGGCTGCTAGAGAACAGCAATGAATCACCTAAAAAGGAAAGCCCATCAGAAATACAACAGACTTCTCAATACAAACCTTAAAGACAAGGAAAGTTTAGAATGAAGTGTTTGAAACTCTAAAAGAAAACATCTTTCAACCTAGACTGCTGTATCCTGCAAAATTATCTTTCAAACTTCAAGTAGAAATAAGATATTTCCATGATAAAGAGAACATAAAGAAATTTATGGCTATTAAACCAAGAATCCAAAAAAATTCTCAAGGATATTCTAGAATAAAAAAATGAAGCTAATAGTACCAAAAAGTCCAGTACAATGAATACAACATGTAGAGCTAGCAATTAAGTAGAAGGGAGAGAAAGCAAAACAGCAACAAGAAAATAATACAATGACAGCCATAATTTAATAACTTCGATTATAAGTATCAATATAAAGGAACTCAATTCACCAATCAAAAGTTGCAGATTAGCAGAATGGATCAAGAAATAAAATCCCACGGTATACTGTATACAAGAAACACATTTATCCCAAAAGGAAAATCATAGATTAAAAATCAAAAGATGGGGCTGGTGAGATAGCTCAGCGGCATAAGCACTTGCCTGGCAAGCATGAGGTCCTGAGTTTGACTCCTGGAACCCACATAAAGGAAAAAAAGGGGGCTGGTGATATCGCTCGGCGGCACAAATGCTTGCTGGCAAGTGTGATGTCCTGAGGTTGACTCCCGGTACCCACATAAAAAAAAAAAAAAATCAAAAGATGGAAAAGTATATTCTATGCAATGGGATCTCTGAAAAACCAAGGAAGTTGTAAGCCTATTTTTAGACAAACTAAACTTCAATGTAAAGTTGATCAAAAGAGGAAAAGAAGGACTTTATATATTGATTTGAAAAAAACCATTCAATGTAAGAGAAAACAACTATAAGCACATATACACCAAACCAAAAAATGCTAATAGAAATAAAAGATCTGAACATAAGTACATAACATAAATATGATTATAGTGAAGTTCCTCGATACCTCATTGTCACAGATCAGCTGAATAAAAAATCAAAGGGTAATATCATAGTGGAATCATAATTTTCAACAAATGGTCTTAATAAGTATAGAAAGTGTTCCACTCAGTAACCACGGAATGCACATAGTTTTAGCAGTGCATGGTGAATTCTCCAAAATGGACTGTATGCAAGCAAATAGAGCAGGCCTAAGTAGATGCAAAAATTCTAAATTTTGCCATGCAAATTATCCAACCACGATCACAAAAGAAACCTTGGAAACTGTGCACATGTATGAAAGTTGTACACCCTCTTTAATAATCAATGTGTCAGGGGCCGGTGAGATGGCTCAGCAGCATAAGCGCCTGCCTGGCAAGCGTGAGGGCCCGAGTTCGACTCCCAGTACCCACATACGCAAAAAGGGCTGGTGATATCGCTCAGTGGCACGGGCGCCTGCTGGTGCGTGAGGTCCTGAGGTCGACCCCCGGTACCCACACAAAAAAAAAAAATCAATGTGTCACAGAGGATATTAAAGAAATAAGACAGTTTCTAGAATTAAATGATATTGCTGGTACAACATACCAGAACTGATGGGACAAAATGAAAGCACTCCTATAAGGGAAGTTTATTATACCTTTGAGTGCCCACAGAAGAAAAAGAGAGGCCCAAATAAAAAACCTAGTGATGGATCTCTAGGTTGGAAAGGAAAAAAAAAAAAAAAAGAATAATTGAAATCCAGAGCTTGGACACAAAAGAAAATTTTAAAGATCAGAGCAGAAATAAATGGAATGGAGACAAAATGAGACTAAAAAAATTACAAAGAATCAATGAATCAAAGAGACACTTCATTTAAAAAATAAACAAAATAGACAAACAGCCAATCTCATCCAAAAGCAGGAAAGATGCAGATCAATGCAATTAGAAATGAAATCACAAAATCTGTGGTGTATGTATTCTCAACCCAAATCCAGATAATTATTAGCAACTGCTTCACATTACATATATGCCAAAAATCAGATCACTCAAAACATGGAGAGATTCCTAGATGCATATGAAATATCAAAACTGAACCAAAAGAGACTAAAAATCTTGAATAACCAATAATAGGCAATGAAATTGAACAGTAATAAAAAAAAGCTACCAATTAAGAAAAGCCCAAGCTCTGAGGAATTCACAGCTGAATTTGACAAGAACTTCAGGAAAGATCTAAAGTTGACATATATGCAAATAGCAAAATGGAAGATAGGTAAATAGAAAGTTGGGAGAGTTTGAGATGATCCCTTAAATTACTGATTCCATTGTTTCAAAAATATTTTAGAGGCCTGTTATGGAGGGGCATGTCTGCAATCCCAGCACTCTGGAGGCTGAGGCAGGAGGCTGCCCATGAATTTCAGGCCAGCCTAGGGTACATAGTTAGTTCAAAGTCAACCTGGACTACAGAGTGAGATCCTTTCTCAAAATATTTGTAAATATATATGTTAATTTGTTTCATTTCTACTACTACTTTCTCTTAGTTCATTGAAAATAAAGTTTTATGCTAGTATCACTTGTTTCTTCTTTGTCAAAGAGAATATTTTTCTTGATATCTTTGAATATAACTATACACAATGCATTATCAATTGTAATTCTCTCAATTAATTTGTAATGAAATTCTTTTTTTCTTAAAATAAAAAGAGAAAATATATAGTTTTAAATAAATTAAAAAAATAATAAATGTGTAGCCTGAAAATCAACTTTAAAATTTTCAATAAGCTCATTTATTCAATTTTATTTTTGTTCTCCTCTTTGTTGTATCTTGGAAGGTAACAGAATCTTAAACCCAGAGAAAAAATAACAAATTGCAATTAGCTGCATGAGGAAAAATGAAAATGGATATTTTGTTGATATATTTCTGTCCTGTTTTCCTAAATCACTGAGAATACATTTTGTCAGGTTTCTTATGTTAACATGTTGGTGTTTTTTCCAAATATGATCTTTCACGAAATTTAACTTTTTAAATTAGGAACATTTTCTAAATACCCAAGAATGGTTTAATATAACAGACTTCCAACAATATATATTTAAATGTGGAAGCCCTTTAAATACTCAGTGGTGTATGTATTCATATTCGTACAAATACATTTTTTAGCCATTAATGGTGAATGGGAACACAATTGTCATTTTCCCCTCTCTTATTTTGTAAATAAATAGATACAATTTATTGTAGGAAATGTTTCAAGTTGATAATTTTTGAAGAAATATTTTAGTCATAGAATAACGAGTGACCATTAACCCATGACACCTTAATGCAATTTATGGTTGTATGCTTTATCTTAAATATAGCATTTGGAAAAACCATAACTCTATGAAACTGGTAATTAATTCATAAGAGTAACTTTTGTGCCAATTGAAGTTGATGCTGAGTCAGGTATAAGTTAAATTTATTTTTAAAGGTGAAAATTGAGTAAAAAGGGAAAGAGCAAATCATGCTAATGAAAGCTATACATATGAAGGGGACAAGAAAAAATACTTATTCTTGTCTGAAAGACAGACTATGAATAGAGATTTAAAGAGAAGAACTTTTTTTTTTAATGATGATTGATGGTTTAGGACAAAATTTAGCTAACATCTTGTGTAGTTATGAAAAGATAAACAAATTGAAGGAGAAAACAATGTGTAAGACTCATGATTTTATGACTGAAGGACTTCAAACACTGTAAAATTTAGAGGTCAAATGTGTAAAATATGCATTAGGATGAACTTTTCTTTACAGTTATTTTATTTGCTTGTTTTTTTGACAGTTCTTGCTTTGTTGCCAGTGTTATAATTTTTATTGAGATGCCCTTGAAGAGCTTAATGCTCTCATAAGTGGGATTGTTAGAAGAAAACTGGACCATTGGCCATCTAACTTGCTCTTAAATGGTGGCCTAGTCAGGAAGGGTGACTCACTGGGGGCCTGACCTGGGTGTCTCTCCATTCCCAGTTTCTCATTTCTCTCTGGCCACCAAAAAATGAACAGCTTTCTTCCATCCAGGCTTTCCACCATGATGCCAACCATTCAAAGACTCAACCTTCTAAAAAAAAATAAGAGCCCAAATAAACCTCACATCCATTAAGTGGCAAGTGTCAAGAGTTTTGTCCCACCAACAAAAAAAGTGACTAAGGCACTCCAAGTGTCCTCAAGCCCCTGTTTCAAGCCATTTTTCTGTGTCATCTTCCTAACTAGCTGACACTACCGGTGTGCACCACTAAATCCAGCTAGGATACAATGTTGTATTTATTCTCTCATTTTATGTAATTCAAAATGGTAAAACAAATGTAATTTGCTAACATTCTAGAGCTTTTTAAACTCCTTATCTGGGTTTGTTACACTTGTTTAGTATGAGCTAGTATAATATATATCAACAATGATAGAGAACAATATAAACATGATCTGATTGGGATTATGTTAAATCTGTATATTGGTTTTGGAAGTATGACCATTTGCACAATGTTTGCTATGCATAATATAAAGAATATTTACATTTTCTTATGTACACTTAAATCTGCTTTTTCACAGTACTGTAGTTTCCATTGTAAAGTTCTTTCATTTCCTTGTTTAGTTAAATTCCACAGTATTTAGAAAAAATTAATAGAACAATACCATGTATCAACAGTTTTCACTGAAAACATCAGTTGAATAGTAGGACTGACCTGATCAGGAAACAATAACTTGCCAGAAATATCAGAGAAAAACAACAGATCTTCCTTTTGGGGAAAGAAAAAGACTACAGTTAGATTCATGCTAGAGGGATGAGTTTCAAAATATATTAGCTTTTTCAGATGAAAATGCTGATGGGAGAAAAAGTAGGCAGATTCTTACCATGATACAGCATGGTACCTCTTCAAACAGTTGTTTATTAAGGTAAGCTAATTAGAAATCACTCCATTTCTCAGTTGATTAATAGAGGATTGGGTGAAATATCTTCACAGGAAAGTATTGCCATTAATAACTTTACAACATTTTTATATACACTGTGAAATTTTATTATGTAATCTCTAGGAATACACAAAGATAAAATTTAGGAGCAAATATCAAAGAAAAATAAAACAAACAAAAGAATATTAATAATTCATATATTTGCAATAGTTAATAAAATTTTAAAATAGCTTTGGGCTATACATTCAAAAAATCAAAAGAAAGAGAAAATGAATGTATTAATATCATTACTAAATGAAATGTTTCAATAAATAATCAAATTATTACTTTTAGATATACATAATCAAATGAATATAATTAAAATGAATATAATTAAAAGTACATGATAAATTTATTAGAGGACTAATTAACAGAATATTATATAGAACAGATATAGAATAGATGACCAATAAAAGAAAAGTTAAAGATAAGTATATTTTCACCAAATAATAATTTCGCCTGTTCTTAGCGGGAGAGATTTAGGTGAGTTTCAGAGACTTATGACATTTTGGCATATATTATAAAATATCGTAGGGTAGGAAAAGTGATGACCTTTCTACTCTTCACAATTCTTACTTGGGATTCATCCCTGATACAAATGAGAGATAAAAATCTGAAAAACACAATCATGTCTTATGTATAGCAAAGAACTACTTTAGGAAAGTAAGAAAATCTCAAAGAGGTGTCTGTGCATTGAGAACTAAATGTCATCTTTTGCTGAAAAACTAGAAAGAAGGATGTGCAAAAAGGTGGTTGTGAAAAGGTGACCAAGACAAGTAAATAAACAAGAGCAAAGTATTTTGTACCTATTTAAGTCAGTGCCTTCCTCACTTATAAAATTTCCCTGATTTCATCATCTTTTCTTTCCTGGCACAGGGAGGAAATGCCCTTACAAATGAAGACATCCTTTAAAAATATGAATTTCTCTCACAAAACAGTAACTGAGTATTGAACCCTGGGCCTTTATACTAAGCACATCTCAATTCATGTTTTATTTTCTTTTTTTATAGTGGTATACAATCTTTCTAAACTGTTCAAACTAGCCTCAAACTTGCCATTCTTCTGGCCTCACTTTCTCCTGCATCAGCCCCTGGAATTACAAACATACCACTGTGCCTGGCAAATTCTATTTTTTTAGTTTATTAGTACCTGTTTTTAGACCATAATATTTATATTCCTTGTGTGGGGTTGGTACATGTACATAACACATATTAATTCATTTTTTCATCCCTTTTCCTTCCCCTTCCTCCCACCCCCACTCATCCCTTGATTCCCTTCCTTTTTTATTAGTAATGTTTGCAGTATTTATGTTCACTTTTCTCATGTGTTGAACTCAGATGTACCAGAAGCATTGCAAAGACTGAGTAGAAATGCTGAACATAATGAATAGCTCTCAATTTCTGGTCATCTTTAGCAATCATACAGACTGATTTAGCCCCACTGATGCCCACAATAGAGACTTTGTGCTCTCTAACATGGTTACTCAGGATTATCATTGGAAATCATTTCTTCACTCAAGAAAATTTTCAAAGGTTGAATAGATATTTCTTTTCAGGGTTTTTCTTCATTAAGCTTTCTTTGATATATTAAGTAAAATTAAGAAGAGACATTGAGACCATTGAGTTATTGTAGTTAACATAATAAGTCAGTCCCTGTATGGGTTCATTAAATTCAAAGGAAGAAATTTTGTTTTAAAAATGATTATGAATTGTCCTGGCTGAGGTGTTTTGAAACAAATGCATAGTATCTACCATTATTTCCTTCAAGATCAGATATATAATTCAAAGTACCTTGAAAGTTGATAAATTTTTCAAAATCTTGAAATCTACTTCAGAGCTTTCTCAATGCTTCCTCATCTCTCTTGGCTTCTTGATGTATATCTATGTTCTCCTGATTGTAAATGCTCCCAAAATAGCCCTCTAGTTTCTTCAATATTGGCAGATTCTTCTCATTTACTAAACTTTGGATAATTCCTAATGTTTTTCATCATTAATTATATCGACTTGGAATTCTTAATGGGATATATCAGTAAGTGATGGGATATCTCATGGTTGTGAGAACTTGGAAAACACAATTGCCACACACAGATTCTTGCTTTTATGGGGAGGAAGTTATATCATGTTTTTCTCTATCCCATGTAAAATCATGACTTCATCAAAAAGATTGTTTATGTTTGCCATATTGCCTTAGTGTGTATTAATTCTGAGTCACAATCTCTGGGTGAAATCAATTTTATGCCTCTTAACACACAGTTAAGAAGCATTGCTAGAGCAAAGACAAATCTAGAATGTTTTGAAAAATGTTATTTTAAAAATCTACGTCTCACTGATTTTTTTTTTGAGAAAGTGAATACAAATGATGCAAACAGGAAGAATAAGAGCTTTGGTGACTCCGATCTTGACCTCACTGATGAGAATGCCACATTACTGAAGACAACAATTGGGCATTTTCGGTTGCTGAATAATCATTATTTTACACAATGCCTTTTAAATTGTCAGGACTCCAAGACATTTTGGGAATATTCCCACAGGTGGAAAAGAAAGAGTTCAGATGAGAATGAAGCAGAGGTAAAGTCCTTAATTTGTTTCTAATGGGATTTCACTAATCATCCAAAGTGGACAAATAATTTCATATTGCTACTTTTGGTAGAGAAACTTGAATTGGTTAGGAGATTTTCATCTTCTGCAACACTTTTTAACATCCTAGTTTCATATTTTGTATCATTAATGCTTAAAGTGTATACAGAATTTGGAAAATTATTAACCCTGAAGATCAACACTGATAGACATTGATATTAAGAAAATATCTCCATCAACAGTACTTCAAAATATTTTTATGAAACATGTTAATAAAGATATGTATTTCAGCATGGAGAAGTTTCTTTTTTTGTTTTTGTTTTTTAACAATCCTGTGATGAATTTAGAGAAGGCAGGAACTATTCATTAGACTATTGGTAACAAACATGACCATTCATCAATCCAACTTTCTTACTCCATTCCCATGGATGCTTTTTTAATGTAAGAAATGAATTTGGCCCTAATTAATGATAACATTTTCTGCCATATACTTCATGGAAGCTATGTGAGTAGGTGATTATGTTCAAGCTAATATTTGTGAGATAGACTTTCATGCTGGATATAGGCATGGAGATCATTTTTCTCTTACCATTTTTGCTACATTTAATTTCTAATAAGGTGTCATGATGGGAGGAGTCCTGAAATGATCCTGTAAATATATGTTATGTAATATATGGATGATCAAATAAGAATAAAAATTCTGTTTTGGTACCTTTGGACATTATAATAGTTTTAGACTGCCAAATGCAATTTACTTTTACTACAGAGAAAATAAATCTATATTTTGTTTATACCATTAAGATATGGGGTTTTCTGATATAAGAACCCAATTGTGTACTAATGGAAGTACTGCCCATGACACAATTCTTAAATATGTACCCCTAAGATTCCAGTCCCCTGGTTCTTCAAATGTTAATCTAGGTATTGCTGAAAAGATGACTTACGAATTTATGTGAGACTATAGGTCTAAAAGTAGGAAATTACTTTGTATATCTGTCTGGTCCCAATTTAATCACTTGAATCTTAAAAGCAGAGCAGTTTCTGAAGCTGGTGTGAGAAAGATGCAGGAAAAGCTAAAGCAAAGGAGATGTCGGAGAAATTCAAACACTGAAAACTCAACCCATCATTTCTAGATTTAAAAATGGAGGAAGGCCAAAAGGCAGTAATGAAAGCAGTTTCATCAAATGGAAACTGTGCCTACAATAGAGCTAGGAAACAGGGACTTCAGTCTCATGTTCTCATAGAGTTGAATACTGCCAACTTCTTGAATGATGCTACAAGCAAATTCTCTCTCAAAAACTTCCAGTGAGAAATACAGCAAATCTGTGAGAACTTTCTTTTTTGTCTTGTGAGCTCCTAAGGAAAGGCTGTCAAATTTCATAAGAAACCTGGCTTGATTTTAAGAAATCTGCTTTTCCTATTATAGATCAATTGGATTACAAATCTAGTTAGTTTTAAGCTACTAAATTTGTGATAATAGAAATACACAGAAAATAATTTAAAAGATTCAAATTGAAAAATCAAAGAAGTCTCTTGATAAAACATAAACTGATTCTGTCAACCATGTTTGATAGTCACATTATAATGTTTAAAATTCATAAGATTCTGGAAAACACTAAAAATGGAGCATAGCAGAGAAAAAAGCTGACAGGAAAATTCTAATATCTTCTCAGAAGTGCAAATGGCCAATAAATATGTGAAAAATTTTTCAAAATCTCTGGCCATTAGAGAAATGCAAATTTATAAAAACTCTGAGATTCCATCTTACTCCACAAATAATGATTATTATCAAAAAATCAAATGATAACAAATGTTGGGGGAGAAAACAACACTTCTGCATCACTGGTAGGAATGTAACCTAGTATAACCAGTAAGGAAAACAGTGCAGAGATTCATAAAAAAAATGACTAGACATTAGTTGTTAACCAGCTATTCCATTTCTAGGTATTTTCCTGAAGGAGTTAAAGATATCATTTTGTAGTAATGCATGTATATCCATGTTTATTGCAGCATAACTCATACCAGTTAAATATAGGGAGTGTCCTATATGTCCATCAGCAGATGATTGGATTAAAAATGTGGTATTTATGCACAACTTAGTATTACTCTGCCATGAAAAAGGAGAAACAACAGGGATTCAACATTGCTGAATAGAGGTGGAGCCATGTTGGATCTACTCAGAGAAAATCAACTAAAATGCAGGTAATAGGAGGAATGGGAGGGTCATACATCCTGATGCCCAAATCAATTTGAAATAAGAGACTTGGAGACATAGACATAGGGCTTTACAAAATGGTGATCCAGCTAACAGGGCTGCCAGTGGCACTGCCACCTGCTTGCCAAGCAAGATTCACCATACTGTGAAGCCTCCAAGAAATGGGTGGACCTCAAAAGTATTGCTAACTCAAGCCAAATAGGACAGATTTTAGTTACAAGACCCCTTTCCTCTTGTTCTTTCTATGCAGAGGATATGACAGTCTGGCAGCAAATTTCACCAGCACTGCTCCCTCCCCAATGGCCTGCCAGCATGTTTTTTCCTGACCCCAACTGGGACCCTCAACAACAACAAGGTTAGGAACCTGCCCTGTGACCAGTGAGAGAGACACAGATGCATAGGATTTAACCAGCCATGGCACCTGCCTCAATGGTACAGTATACTCAGGAGAGGAGATTGAAGCAGACCAGGTAGCCTTGGGCTGCCTCCCAGAAAGTGGCAGAGCAGTGAATAAGTAATGCTAGTGACCATGGGGACATGGTGGTAGCATGAAAATGGCAGCAATAGGTAAGATCACTGAGTGGAACAGCACAACCCCTCCTGCCCAGGAACCATTGAGGTTGGCACTCCTACCCACCCCACCCAATCCCAGCCCCATGACAGAGGAGATCAAAGTGGGATTGGCTGTCTCCACAGTGAGGGCAGGAGCAGAGAGACAGCCCACACCAGCCCATGCCACCCCACCCAGCAGTAAGTGGTGCATAAGAAGAAAGAGATGTGCCAGTGAAAGTGGGTCGGAGAAGGCCAGTCTGTCCAAGAGGAGCCAACTGTACACACTGGGAGCAGCCTTGGGCTGTCTTTGTTGAGTGCACCACAGCAACTGGGAGAGAGACACAGAGACAAGCAGGTCTTCATTTGTTTGTTTTGGTTTAGTTTTGTTTAGGGGGTTGTTTGTTTTAGGTTATTAAGGTCTTTATCTTTATTCTTCTTCTGATCTGTTTGTCTTCTTCCTCTCCTCAACTACCTCTCTTGATTTTATAATATTCACATGTGAGTGAACATTCTCTTTAGTCTTTTGGTCTACATTGATAATCTTTTGCTTTCTCCTTCATTCTCTTTTTCCTGTCCCCTTCTCCAGTTTCACAAAACCTGGGGGATCATCCTTTGTCCTCCAGCCTTGCATCTGCTATATTTCTCTTCATTCAGCTTTCTATTTTGTCTGCTATCCTTCTTAAATTTCCCTACCACAGGCTAAAATCACTCTACTAAGGGGAATCATTTTGTACACAAGTTCCCAAATAATGTTGGATTTTGTTATAACTGTAGATCTTGCTCATATGATTAAAGGTACCAAATTAATAGTTTCCACAGTTGGTCAAGTTTTAGGCTGTGTTTGATGATATTGCTATTACTAATTGTACTACTTTAGCCATATGTCATACCTGTTATAATCAGTTGTTCTCCCTTGTATGACAACACTGTAATTGTCTGGGACCACAACCATCACCATAGTCCAGTACCAAAGGATAGAGTGCTGAGCCAAATAGATAGCAACATCTCATCCTTAATAAATTGGGAAGGTAGGATCTTGGGACAGATACAAAGATCAAGAACCACCTATACCTAGAAGACATCTCTGAAGAACAGAGATCCCCAGAGAAACCTTGATATTAATTATAAGCTATATACTATAAGAAATTTACAAGCATCAAGACAGAAAACAAAATAAAATTAAAAAATAAAAAATGACAAGATGTGGAAGCAAAATGCAATGCTGGAACTCCAGCCCACCCAGGACAAATCCAGGGAACAAAGAGATAAAGGAAATCAGAAGCCACACAACTGAATTCTCTGGAATAATAGCAGCAGAAGTTAGAAAACAAATACATGAGGCTATAGAAGAAATCAGACAAGAAATAATATGTCAGGTAAAAAAGGGGATGATGACCACAATAATTGATTTGCTCCACAAAACTAAAACAGACATAGATAATAAAAATAGAAGAACATAGAAAGGTGATAGAAATCAGGAATGTCCAACATAGGAAAGAAATAGAATCCATAAAACAGATTCAAACATATATTCAGGAAATTAAAATTTTCATTGAAAGTTTTAAATGAACAAAAGTGAAGGTAGACTATTAGACATAAAAGACAAGATTGCAGTTAGTGATCTCAAAAAAAAATCTCTTAAAAATAGCAAGGGACTATGAAAAAGCAATCCAACATCTGCAAGATTATGCAAAAAATAACATAAGATTAGCTGAAGCCAATGAAAAAGCAGGAGTAAGCACAAATGACATACAAAAACTGTTCACAGACATAATGGCAGAAAACTTCCATAGCATGGAAAAAAATTAGACAAAGGATAAGTAGGGCATATAGAACTCCAATTATTCATGACCAAAATAAATGCAAACTAAGGCATATAATAATCCAGATTCCAGAAATTCAGCACATGAATAGAGTATTAAAAGCTGTTAGAGAAAAGAAACAAATCGCTATAAAGAAAGCCCATCAGAATCACAACAGACTTCTCAACACAAAACCTTAAGTCATGGAGAACTTGGAGGGAAGACTTTCAAGTCCTGAAGGAAAACATCTTCCAAACAAAATTAATGTACCCTACAAAACTGTCTTTAAAAATCAATAGAGAAATAATATACTTCCATGGAAAAGAAGAACTGAAGAAATTTATGACCACCAAACCAATCCTCTAAAATGCTCTGAATGATATTTTATTTTATTTTATTTTGTTTATTTTTTTTTGTGTGTGTACTTGGGGTCAACCTCAGGACCTTGCGCACCAGCAGGTGCCTGTGCTGCTGAGTGATATCACTGGCCCTTTTTTTGTATATGGGTTCTGGGAATCAAACTTGGGCCCTCACACTTGCCAGGCAGGTTCTTACACTGCTGAGTCATCTCACCGGCCCCCTGAATGATATTTTAGAAAGAGATAAAGAAGACTACAATCCAAAAAGTGCCAATAGAAAAAAACCACCAGGCAATACAAGCAATTGAACAGAGAGGTAAGGCAGGGAACCAGCAACAGGAAAATAACACTACAAAAATAACTTAATATATATCAGTTATAACTAGTAATGTAAATGGTCTCAATTCACTACTCAAAAGAAACAGACTGGCAGAATTGATCAGGAAACAAGATCTAACAATATGCCACATACAAGAAACACATTTAACTGAGAAAGAAATTCATAGACTGAAAGTCAAAGGATGGAAAACAATACTTCATGCAACAGGACCCCAGAAAAAGCAGGGGAATCTACTCTATTTGCAGACAAATAGAAATTCAAGCCAAGACTGATAAAAAGATACAAAGAAGGTCACTACATACTTGCTAAGGAAAAACTCCAAATGAAGAGATAACAATTATAAATATATATGCACCAAACACAGGTGCATCCAATTATATCAAACAAATATTAATGGACAAGAAATATCAATTAAGCACTAAAACAATTGTAATGGAGGATCTTAGTAACCAACTGTCACAAATAGATCAGCCAGAAAAAATGTTAGCAAAGAAATAGTAAAATTGAAGCAAACTTATAAACAAATGGACTTAGGAGATGACTACAGCGTTCCACCACAAAACATCAGAATACAAATTCTCAGCTGCACATGGGACGTTCTCAAAATAGATCATATACTAGGCAATAGAACATGCTTAATGAAGGTAAAGAAATTTAAATTATCCCATGCATAGTAGTGGACCATAGTGAAATAAAATTGGAAATCATGGCAAAAGAAACCACAAAAACTCCATAAACACATGGAAATTAAATAGTACACTACTGACCAACCAATAGGTCACAGATGAAATTAAAGAACAAATTCAACAGTATTTACAATTAAATGATAATGCCAAGAAAACATACTGGAACTTATGGAACACAATGACAGCTGTCTTTAGAGGGAAATATATAATGATGAATTCTCATATCAGGAAAACAGAATGAGTGCAAATAAACAACCTAATGCTGAACTTCAAACTCCTAGAAAAAAAGAACAAATCAAAACAAAAGCTCATATGAGGGAGGAAATCATAAAGATAAGAGCAGAAATTAAATTGAGACTAAGAAAACAACACAAAGAATCAATGAAGAGATGGTTCTTTGAAAGATTAAATAAATTTGGTAAAACCTTAGCAAACTTTATCAGAAAAAGGAAATAAAAGACTAATAGTTATGCAATCAAAAATGAAAAGGGTGAAATTACAATGGAGCTGTGGAAATCCAGAAGATCATCAATACACATTTTGAGAACTTTTACTCTAATATAAAATGGAAAACACAAAAGAAATGGATGGATTCCTAAATACATATGAATTACCAAAGTTTTTTTTTGTGTGGGTACTGGGGGTTGACCTCAGGACCTCACGAGCCAGCAGGCACCTGTGCCACTGAGCGATATCACCAGCCCTTTTTTCATATATGGGTTCCAAGAATCGAACTCAAGGCCTCAAGCTTGCCCGGCAGGTGCATATGCCGCTGAGCCATCTCACTGGCCCTGAATTACCAAAGTTGAATCAAGAAGATACAAAAAAATAATAATGATGATAATAACCTGATATCAGTCAGTCAAATAAAAATACAATTAAAAACTTACCAACAAAGAAAAGCCCAGATCCTGAAGGGCTCAACGCTGAATCTACAAGAAATTTAGAGAAGATCTAATGTCAGTTCTCCTGAAACTTAATGAAATTGAAAGTGAAGCAATATTATCAAAGTCATTCCTGGAAGCAAGTATTACCTTAATACTAATAGCAGAGAAATTCCCATCCAAAACAGAGAACTAATGTACATAGATGCAAAATCTTCAATAAGATACTGGCATACAGAATTCAGCAAATCGTCAAGAAGATTATATATCATGACCAAGTAAGATTAATCCCAGGGATGCAGGGATGCTTCAACACATACAAATCAATAAATGTAGTTTACCATATTAACAGAGTGAAAGACAAAAATCACATGATCTAAATAGATGCAGAAAAAGTATTTGACAATGTCGAAAACCCATTCATGATAAAGATCCTACAGAAAATTGGAACAGATGGTCTTTATCTCAAACTGATAAAAGCTATTGATGACAAACCAACGCCCAACATCATACTAAATGAACAAAAACTGAAAGCTTAAATCAGGAACAAGATAAGGATCTCCACTATCACCACTCTTATTCAATATAGTTCTGGAAACATTAGAAAAAGCAATTAAACAAGAAAAAGAAATAAAAGGAATATAATAGCAAAGGAAGAAGTTAAATTATCATTATTTACAGATTACATGATACTCTACATAAAATATCCCAAATATTCCACCAAAAGACTTCTAGTTTAATAACCAAATTCAGTAGTGTAGATGGATACAAAGTCAACACTCAATAATAGCATCTCTGCATGCAAATAACAAACTCACTGAGAGAGAAATTAAGGAAACAACCACTTTCACAATAGCATCAAAAAGAAAAATGAATTAAAATACATAGGAATCAATTTAACAAAGGAAATAAAATGTTTTTACAAGGAAAACTAGAGTATTCTGAAACAGGAAATCAAAGAGGATATCAGAAAATGGAAAATTTTCCTTGCTCTTGTGTAGAAAAAATCAACATAGCAAAAATGTCATACTTCCAAAATTGTATACATATTTAATGCAACCCCAATCAAAATAGCATTAGCATACCTCACAGAACTAGAAAAAAAAATCTGTCCTAAAATTCATTTGGAATCAGAAGAGACCTAGAATAGCAAAAACAATCCTAGACAACAAAAGCAAGGCAGGGGGCATCATAATCCCTGACTTGAAACTATACTAAATAAGTACTGTGATAAAAACAGCCTGGTAGTGGTAAAAACAAAGATCTGATGATATATGGAACAGACTAGAAGATGTACAAACAAATCCAAACACACTCAGCCACCTTATCTTTGACAAAGGGGCCAAACACATTCACTGGAAGAAAGATGGCCTCTTCAATAAATGGTGCTGGAAAAACTAACTTTCCATGTGCCAAAGACTAAAACTAGACCCATGTCTATCAACATGCACTAACCTAAAATCAAAATGGATCAAATATCTAAATATTAAAACAGATACACTAAGTCTGCTGGAAGATAAAATAGGTAGAACTCTTGAAAATATAGGTGTAGGCGAAGACTTCGTGAACAAAACCTCAATTGCATGGGAAATAATACAAAGAATCAACAACTGGGATGTTAGATTATTAAAAAGATTTGCACAGAGAAAGAAATCACCAACAGAGTGAAAAGACAACACACACTTAGGAAAAACTTTAACCAGTTGTTCCTCAAAAGACTAATATCTAGAACATAAAAAGAATTGAGAAAAATCAGACCCCCCAAATTTAATGACCCAATCCAAAAATGGGCATCTAAGATGAGTAGACACTTCTCAGATGAAGAAGTAGAAATAACAAATAAATATATGAAAAGGTGTTCAACATCACTGATCTTTTGAGAAGTGCAAATTAAAACAACACTGAGATTTCCTCTTACTCCAGAAAGAATGGCTATCAACAAGAAATCAACTAGTAACAAATGCTGCAGGGGCAGTGGGGTAAAATGAACCCTTCTCCACTGTTAGTGGGAGTGTCGACTGGTACAGCCACTGTGGAAATCAGTATGGAGATTCCTGATAAAACTACTACTGGAGGTCCCATTTAACCCAGATATTCCCCTTTTTGGTATCTTTCCTAAAGAATTAAAAGCATCATACCACAGCAATATATGTGCACCAATGTTTATAGTGGCACAGCTTGTAATAACTAAACCTTGGAAACACCCCAAATGCCCAACAACTGATGAATAGATAAAAAAGATGTGCTTTTTTCTATATACATTGAAGTACTATTCCACCGTAAAGAAGGCTAAACTTGAGCCATTCATAGTTAAATGGACAGACCTTGAGATCATACTCTTAAGTGAAATAAATCATACAGCATGTGTAAATATTGCATTCTTCCTGGTGTGAGAAACTGAAAGTGTAAAAAAGAATAAAAATGTGTAATGGATATTGTGAAATAGGAAGAAATTTGAAAGAAAAGGGGAATTAGGGAGGAAGGAAAGGGAAAGGAACTGAAAAGAAAAAATCAGAAAAAAGTATAAATGGAAAAAAGATTCATAAATAAGAGGGGAAGAGGGAATGAAGTGAGGGGAAGGGAATGGGAAGAAAATAGGAATCAAGATATATCATGTATAGGTACAAAATCCCTATGATGAATGTGATCTTTATGTGTATCTAAATGTTACCAATAAACTTAATAATAATAAAAATTAGAACAAGTCATTTGTAGGAAGATGGATGCACCTTCAGTTTATAATGTTAAATGAAATAAATCAGATAAACAGCCTAAATATCACATGATATATTCTTATATGAGAAAACCAAATATAAATAAATTATAGAGCAAAATAAAAGATGATAGGAAATAGTGATGTAGAACTTTTGCCAAAGGGAAGGGGAGTAAGAGATAAGTGAGGATGGAGGGAGAGAAAGGGAAAAAGATGAAAAACAACAACAAAAAATGAGTTAAGATATTTTATGTATGTGAAAATCCCCAGGATGAATTTCCTCATTATATACAGTAAACATGTACTAATAAAATATAAAATAAATGAAAAATAAAATCATCTAAAACAAAACTTCTGGTGTCTTGTAAAACTGACCTAATTTTTTTCAGAAATATTTCTCTATAATGAATGTGTAGAAATGATCAACATACTAGTATATTCTTCTTTACCATATAAGAAAGAATAAAAATTATTGAGTAAGTATATAATCAGTAATGGAAGGAAATGAGAAATCCAGATTGTTAAATGAAGCATTTATGACTTTTTGAAAACATTTGCAAATTTTGACCATTTTAAATTTACTTTGATGAATTTATCAGTGCAAATTGATGAGAAACGAAATTCTAGGGCCCTTGATGTTTAAGAAACTAATTAAGAACTCCCATTTAATTTTATCTTGAGTGTATAAAGTTCTACCTACTCAGGAATGGATGATCCAGGTGTACAGCAGATGTGCTGTGGAATTTTTACCTCATATTCACATCAGCAAAATGGTTCATGTTATCTCACAATTTAAACTTAGGTCAGGGTATCCATCTTGGTAGAAAGAATGGCAAATATGAATGAAAATAACTCTATGCTGTCTCATTTTTTTTTCTAAGAACATTATATCAAGTAAAATAACTCATACATTTTCAGAGATAACCATACAAGGAGGTAAGTTAAAATGAAAGAGAAACATCACAAAACAATCCTTAATAACACAATTTTAAAATGTCTGAGATTATTAAACATAGACTATAAAATAAACAGTACTATAGATATCCTATACTTAAATTGAAAATATAAAATAAGCATGAGATATAACAATAGCAATACTGGATATACAGAAATCAGCATTTTTCCATAGAGGATAATATGGAAGACTGTCAGTGGATTCCTAAAATCATGGATAACATCATGCTTTCTCTATTTACTATGCTTTGTTTTTTCTTTTTTTATCACCTTTCTTACTTCTCTGTGGCATATCCAGATTGTCAATATTACTAGATTTGTGCCTGGGTCCATTATTACATAAAGTAAGATCACTGGAACACAAGTTCTGTTTTATCTCGACTGTCAATCTAATAAACAGGACGGCGACTAATTGACAAGCAGGTGGAAAGAGACTCAGTGTGTATCTACTGGATAAAGCAGAATTCACATCCTAGCCAGGACTGAGAAGAATGGCATTAGATTTTGTCACACTACTCAGAGCAGTGCACAACTTAAAATTTATAATTAATTTACATCTGTAATTTTATATTTAATGTTTTCAGACTGCTGTTGATCATACAAAATTGAAAACATAGCAAATGAAACTCTGAATAAGGTGTAATTATAGTAGATCAAAAAGAAATCAAATTAGTATTTTGAAGAGGTATCTGCACTCTCCTTTTCACTGCAACATTATTCACAATAACCAGATATGAAAAAAACATATGTGTTCATCAGTTGATAAATGGATGAGTAAAATATAGTGTGTGTACACTCAATACTATTCAACCTTTAAAAGAAGAGGAAATCCTATCATTGAAAACATGAATTAACTTGAAAAACATTTCCTTAATTAAAATAAGCCAGTCACTGGAAGATAAACACTAAATGATCTAACAAATATGGATAATGTAAAATTATAAACTCAAGGAACTACAGATTGGGATGGTTGTTATCAGGAAATAGGGGCAGAGAAAATTGGGGAGGTGCCGGTAAAAATACAGAACTTCAATTAGAAATTTAATCCCTACTCTAACAGCTATGAATAAAATGAATTCAAGAAATTTACTGTTCACCTTGGTGACTAAAGAGAATAAAATGTATTGTATTCTTGAAAATTGCTAGAAGAGTAGATTGTATGTCAAATAGCAGATTAGATACAGATTTTAAAAAGTACTAAAGAAACAGAATATATGTTTAAAAATGCTTGAAATTCCATAAAGAAAAACTCAATGAAAGCTAGAAGATTAGATAGCAGTAGATGTTAGAATGTATACATATATATTTAATTGAAAACACAAGAAGGAGCAGAATAAATTAAATGAGGAAATAAATGTTTTAGAAATACTATTTAAATTATAAAATATATTGATTCAAATTAATATAAAAATAAATGAAATTATTTCTACATTGTAATATGTTACTGAAACTGTAGAAAACCAAAAAATAAAAAAAATCTTAAAATTACTCACATTGATGAGGAATGACAACCATAAAACTTCTAACAACTAGGTGAATAGCTAGTTTATCAATTCTAATGACAGAAGGGAGTGAGATGGTGTCAATTTCAAAAATAAATAATGTCCAGTGTAGAAGGCAATGTACCGAGAAAATAGTTTTAAACAAACATATATTAAAACAAAGTAGCTGAGGGAAAGATGAAAAAGAATTTTAAAAAGAGGAGCAGGGCAAGTATAAAGAGAAAAAAGAACAAAAGAAATTTTTTCAACATGACTTCATAGTTGTACAAGTGTTTAAAACACTATAGGAGGAATTGAAATCCCTGTATTAGTGTTTAATTAATACTAGATTGTGGATATTACATTTAATAACATATTGATTTTATCAAGAACCACAGTAGATCTGAAAATGGTCATGTCCTCCAAACTAGCAATGGGGAAATATGGAATGAAGTTAGAAAATATATGCAGAGGTGAAAAAAAGAAAGGAAAATATTGGTAATAGAGGAAAAAATAAAAGACACAAAATAAAATAAATCCCTACTCTAACAGCTATGACATAAAATAATTTAGTTAACAGAGGTAGATTGTCAATTGTGGGGAAAATGCAATTATAGCCTATTTACTAGATTCATTACAAATATACCATAAGGATACATAAAATAAAGGATGTATGTTCGAAATTCAAACACAAACAAAAACTAGTGAGACAGCTATGTCAGTATCATGGAAAATAGACTTTAGGGAAAAATGCATAATAGAAACTATTACTTTGTTTGCAAAAATTGATAAAATTCAACAAAAATAGCAAATATATATATAATTTAATATTTGTTAGGAAATAAAGTTAAAATATAAGAAAATATAGTAAAATTATAAGGAGAAAATTTAATCCATCTCATTAATTATTAGAATAATCTGGAGAAAGACAAGGATACAAATAAAGGATTGTGAGGTCTGTATGAACAGAAAAGATTTATAATTATTATTTATTTACATGTTTGCAATACATAACAACTACTTTTTTATAAGTATTTGATACATCTATATGACACATCTTCATTCCTTTTTTTATGTCTATTTTGCCTCCCTTGGTTCTCACTCTTTTCATTTCCCATTTGCAGTAGATCTATCCTTCTCTTTATCTTTTATTTCACTCTTTAATTTTTGTATATCTCATATGAGAGAAATGTACATTTGGCATTTAAGCTGGTGTGTCTGAATTATTTCTCTGAACATTATATTTTAAAAGTACAGCTGTTTTTCTACAAAAGATTCCAATTCATCCTTTTTAGAGTAGATAAGTAATCCATTGTGTTTAAAAAACAGATTTTATCTATCCGTTCTACTGTTGATGGACATATAGGCTGCTTCAAGATTTTGCTATTATGAATTGCACTGCTATAAACATTGGTATGTATGTATTGCTGTAATATGAAATCTTTAACTTAGGAAGATATCTCATAAGGGAACAGTTGGGTCAAATGTGGTTTCTATTTTTAGTTTCTCTTTGGATTCTCCATACTGATATCCATAAAGGTTCACATTCCCACCAACAATGTTAGAGGGTTCCTTTTTCACTCCAGCCTCACTAACATTTGTTATTATGATTTCATGATAATGGCCATTCTCTCTGGAGTAAAGTGAAATTTCAGTGTTGTTGTAATTTAGAATTCTTTATGGCCAGAGATGTTGAAAATTTTTTTGATGCATTTATGGGCCATTTCTTCTTCTGAGAAGTGTCTATTCATTTCAGAAAATATTTTAAGATTCAATTTTTAAAAATTTGACCCAGTGGCCATGTGTAAAATAATTTCACAATAGAAACATAAATATACATCAAAGATAAAAAAATATTTATTTATAATACTAGACAAATTATTCTCTAACGTATTTATCTCTAAAGTATTATTGAAGCTAAGGTGTACAGTTAAATAACTATAATATACAATTTAATATGAACACAGCCATATATCCTAAGCATGTATTAATTCTAAACACCTAACAACATTCTCAATATCTTTATCAAAAAATTACAGAACTACAAAAAGATAGCAAACGTCATAATCCTACTTGGAAATATCTCTCAGTAAATGACAGATCAAGTAAGCAAGAAAACAACTATAGTTAACATTTGAAAGAAAATTTAATTATTTGATTTATGATATTATGATTGCCACATAAAATAAATTTTAAACTTATGCATAAAAGGATAAGAATATCAAAATGCAGTGTCACACAGCCAAGAAGTAAAATAATTCTTGAAACTACTGTAGCCAGAGTGAAAAGTTTAACTGTTATTAAATTGAGTTATATTTGGTTTTTGACTGCCTTCCTAGTTGGAGTACCTAGATAACAAGCTATATCTCAATTTAGCATGTAGATAAATAAAACCTAATTTAGGACTATAAGGTACAGCAGGGATTTAGCCAATCCTGAACAACCAACTCATCACTGCATGTCTAGAAGCCAGGTACAGGTGATTTCTCTACTTCTGGGTCTGGCCTAGTGAAGCTCATTGCTCACACCACTGATACTGGGTGCTGCTGAATTAATGAATTATTCTTTGCAAAAATAGTTTGCTAAATTTAATTTCTCAAAAGTTATTTTTTTCTTTTTGTAACACTATGTTAGTCATTAAAGATTATACTTAAGGCCATAGACATAGGCAAAGACTTCAATATGATTCCAAAAGCACAGGAAATAATATGAAGAATCAACAAAAGGGTCTACATCAAAACAAAAATAACTTTTGCAAAACAAAGAAAATAACAGGGTGAAGAGACAACAGTCTAAATGTGGGAGAAAATCTTTGCAAGTGAGTCTTATGATAAAGAATTCATGTTTAAAATATACAAAGAACTTAAGAGACTAACCCTCATAAAACAAGCCCAATAAAAAGTAGGCAAGTGAACTGAATAGATATGTCTCAAAAGAAGAAATTTAAATTGTCAGACCATGTGAAAAAAATGTCAACCACTGTAGCCACCAGAGAATTGCACAGTAAAACTACTGTACATTTAGCTTCTGTCTTACCCAAGTCAGAATAACAGAATACAACAAGAATATTTAGCTATCAACAAGAATACAAAAATAAAACAAAGCTTAAAAAAAATTCTGGTGAGGATGATAGGAAAATGGAATGTTTTTACATTGCTGGTGGGAATATAAACTAGTGCAACCATGATAGATATCAGTTTGGATTTGTTCAGAATATTGAATATAGAAATACCATTTGACCCAACAATACCACTACTCACGGTATTTCTGAAAGAATTAAGGACTGCGCACTATAGTGACACAGGTATACCCATGTTTATAGCAATGTAACTCACAATAGCTAAGACTATGTGTGGTGGATTAACTATTGGTCAACTTGTAACACCCAGCTGAACTGAGTCATTGTGGTTCTGGGTATGGAAGGCCCATCTGAGAATTGTTGCCAACAGCATACACAGAGAACTAGAGGGGAAGATGTTGTGCTATTGATTATTCTGGATAAACTTGTCACACTGGTTTTCCTGATATGAACTCAGCTGTTCTCCTTGTTGGAGGAGCTCAGGACCTTTCTGTCACTTAGGATGGCTGTGGTTGGTTCTCTTCAGGGGAGCTCTGGTCCTTACTTTGAGTGTTGCTTCCTGGCTCCAGTGCAGATTCCTCAGCTTGGTGGCCCAGATACTTCATCCCACTGGTGCAAACTTTCTAGCTCCCACCACTGGTCTTTGGGCCTTCCCAGTATAGATCCGTGAAACAGACTTGCATGAGACATTGTCATGGACTCTAGTCCTCCAGCTGGAATTGTGGAGGACATTGCCATGGGATCCGGTTCCACAGCTAGATTCTTTGGGTCTTTAGTCAATCTTCTGCATTTGACTTTTTGGGTGAATATTATAAAATAAACTTATAAATTATGTGTCCTGTATTAAATCTATTCTCTTGCAAACCCTGACTATAACTGTGGAAATGACCTACATGTCCATTAACAGATGTTTGGATAAAGAAAATACGGTTTAGGTACACAATGGAGAATTACTCAGCAATGAAGAACAATAAAATTGTGGCATTTGTAGGAATATGCATGGAAGGAAAAAATGTCCTTTTAAGGAAAATTGGACAGACTCAGTCAGATATAAAATGTTTTCTCTTCTGTGATAAACTAAAGAATAAATAAATGAATAAAAACAAATTAATTAAAGGACAAAGGACAAGAAACAAAGAGGTAGACTTCTGGAAATGTGCATGGGGATCTGCTGGAGAGAGAAGAAAGGGAGAGTGTGTAGTGAGATTGAGACTGATAAAAATGTTTTAATATACAGCAACTGCCAAAGCTCAGCCTTGTAATCTTGAAATGTTAGCGTGTACTTATAAAATAAAATAATCATTAGGTAGAGAGACCAAAGTTTTCTATTTTCACCCAGCCACAATATGGGAAGAGGAATGCAGGGGAAAGGCCTTATGATATTCTGCTTCCACTGACAAAAAAAAATACGTTGATTAAGCACTTACCCAAATGCCACTAAAAATACTGATTATGTAGGTTCTAATTCAAATCAATAAAGAAAAAAACTTCTATGTTATGCTCTGGCAATGTACATAAAATCATTTCCCATAGGCAGAAAATGAATATATTTAGTCATGTTAACCTGAATATTCTTGCTAGCATAGCAGCATTTCTCATTGCAAAATTGTAGAGTGGCAGTTTGTTTTTTATCTTTAACCTTGAAATCTTGCTTAAAGAGAAAGCAAGATGACTTAATTTTCAGTGTGCTGACTGATATATGCAATACAAAGGAGTCCAAATATGCTTCAATGTAAAGTTTCTCCTTGGGATACGTCAGTATGCCTTTTCCTGTCAAGCTTCCTGAATGGAGTTGTGACCCTTTCTATCTTGAAATATCAAAAATGCCACTGAAGAAATATAAACTCAATATCTCAATTCAGGTGTTTTGGAAGTTTTTATAAAAATTGATTAAAAGAAATGTAGTCTAAACTAGAAAAGAAATTAATGTAGTTTCTTAATGATATAAAGTGGATAATTTAGAAATATTAATGTGCTTTCATCCTGCAGAAAATACTTCACATCTTCATGAACCTTAGTTGAAAGGAGTTCATCTCTACTTCTAGTAGGTAATTCCACAGCCACTTCAATGTCAGTGAAATTATTTTATATATAAATGAACAGTTGTCTAGGTATTACATTAAAAATGCACATAATTTGGAAATTATACTCAATAATTTATAAGAAAATGCATGTTCAGTACTTCAAAGTTTAAAAATGATTTGTGATTAGTAACACAAGCAATTGCAGTGTAACATGTTGCTATGTTTTTGTTTCAAGAGTTTATATTTTAACAGTTTATATTCCTGCATAATTCATATTTTTGCCATTATTAAAAATAGATTTTCAAAATGGGTCCCTTGTATCTACTCACAAAAAGTGAAAACATCAATTCACCAAAATTTCATGTACCTCATACTTCAACAAAAGGCTCTTATAAACAATCTTTACATTCTTGAAAGTTAACAGATTTTCTTCATGTAAACCTCTGAAGTTATTTACTAATAAAATATATTACTGGGAAAACATTCTCCATCTTCTATTTCAATAAGAGACCCTGACTAAGGAGCATGGAGTTCGTGCTAAACATATTCAGTAATTTCTTGTGAATCCTTCTGTTTATTACCAAGGGAATCAAACAAATGAAAAGAGTACCATCTCCATTTCTTGAAATACCTTGAAAATTATTAATTTCACATGACTTATTGAGGCACTTAGGACAATACTGTACCTTTTAACTTCATGAAATTCTTTAACATTCTGAAAACAAACTCTCATGTTCATAATTCCATGTGAATTATCTAGCCCCAGTACAAAAAAATGAAAACAAAATTTTGCAAGCAAATTTCAACAAATAATTCAATTTGATATTTATTGTCACAGTGCATCGCAAAGTTTGATGTATAAGACAATCACCTTAGAACCATATACAAACAGTAGTGTGTTGGAAAATATTTTATGATGAGCCATCAAGTAAAATTATCAAAATAATTTTTTAAAAATAAAAATATTGTTATCAAAAACCTTTCTTTTCAAATGAACTAATCAAAATTAGTAGTGTATCTATCTTAACTATATATATATAATATATATATATAATTTTTTCTTTTCCCTTCTTTCTTTTCCCCATTCTCCCATTCCAGTTTCTCTTTCCTTTTGACCAGTTTCTTCCTGTTTTACCATGTCTATTGTACATTTTGGATTTTACTCTTTCAATTTCTCACACTAAGGACAATTAAATGCTGATATCTTGTACCCTGAGTAATTAATTTAAAAATAACAATACATAATGTATTAACCATTGTTACTCTCCAATTATGATGTTTTCAAATTTTGTTCTATTTTTTCCTTTAAAATAAAAAATACAAATAAAAATATTGGATGTGCTGTATTGTCAATTTCAATAGCTGATTGATTCTTACAAGAGGTCTATAGATTTTTCTTGAATTCTTTTTTTTTTTTTTTTTTTGTGGGTACCGGGGGGTCGACCTCAGGACCTCGCGCGCCAGCAGGCGCCCGTGCTGCTGAGCGATATCACCGGCCCCTTTTTCGTATGTGGGATCCGGGAGTCGAACTCGGGCCCTCGCGCTTGCAAGGCAGGCGCTTAAGCCGCTGAGCCATCTCACCGGCCCTTTCTTGAATTCTTATGTTCTTTGCAATCTGTATTAAAGTTCACCCATGAAAAATAGAATTGCTATCCATTCAAAAATTCCTTTCCCAGAAAGACTATTCTAATTAAAACTGAAATATGATCTACAATAAAATATTTTCACCATCATACAAATTATATTCATTAAACTCAAAACCCTTTCACCTTCAACTACAGCACTGAGAATTTTGAAACTTCACTCATTGGTCAGTGATGTGTGATTTCTTTCCTGAATCAGATGGTAATTTTGGAGTACTATAAGATTATTTCTTTAGTAATCTATGATATTCACCACTCAATGGCTACAGATACAACAAATTTTAATTTAGCTTAATCAACAGACTTACCATATTCTCCATCACTTGCTTAAATGTGCATGGCAAACAAAAATATAAACCAAATTCTGACTTAGAGTTTTGCATATTTCAAGGGGCAAAACTCCCTTTGACCCAATTTCAAGTTGCCATTATGATATCACCAAATGTGGTTTTAGGGAGATGTATATTAGTTATGGTATTTCTCCATATAGACAATAGACAAAAACAACATTAGGAGTGTACATAAAGAATGGTAAATATAGTTAAACACAATTTTGAGTATTTATTTCAATTAACATCATTTATTTAATTTTTAGTGTGCGTAATTTAATTTATAATAATCTCATAGTGAATAACCAGTTGTCAAATTCCTGAAAAGCATACATGTGCTTAGCACTTAACACCATTAGTATTAATAATACAAAATATATATATATTATCTCCTTGTGCCAATTTTTGTAATTTTTTGCATTTTGCAATTAGCACTCTAGAGCACTACTTTACAAACATATCACATATGTGACTATGCATATAAATCTCCAGACAACATTCATATCAAGGGAACAAATCAAGGTTTAAAATTTTTAAATCATTGTAAACTTTTATACAGATATAAAGACAATAGATTAATATATTTTTATATGACAGCATTTAGAAAATAGACTTATAAGAGCTGCTCTAGAAGAAATCAATAGGGAAGTACATTCTGTCATTCAAAGACAAATGGACATAAAATATTAGTAGAACGAATAAGAAAGATTTTTTAAAAATCAACTGAAATTTGAAGTTGAATCTCACACTCATCTTCGAAAAAAACATTTAGAAATAAACAGGGAAAATAAAAAATATTTCATGTTTAGCAAAAAAAGTAATACAGAAACTGTCAGAAAAATTGAAAAGTGTACAATGATAGAAAGCCTTCTCAAAATCATAAAACAGCAGAACAGTGGAGAAGCACCCATGGCTGCAGGTATAAAAATCTTAGTCACCTTTCTCAAACTTAGCTGGAATTTCCTGTGATTAAAAGAGTAATCCCTCGCTCCCAACTGAGGGAAATGAACAAATTTTCTGTAAGACTGCAGGATCTGAGGCTTACTGGGGAATACTAAAGTCAAACCGTATTTTCAGAAAGTGATCTGACTCTTGCTGGTTGAGGTCCTCTTGCATTTCGAATATTCTACATCTCTCTGTACAGTAGGCTGAGGGTTTTTAAAAGTAAAATTGAATTCACATTCAAAACTCTTCATCTTTAGAATATTTTCTACATGACTCTGAATATCATCTCCTTCCATAAGCACCTACACAAATAAATGCTCTTAAAAATGGAAGCATCTTAAAACTTACAAAATGTAAAATAATAAAAAGCTGAAAAACATACAATTTTTTAAAGGCAAAGGCAATGATTTGAAAAAATCCCCAAATCTGAGAAAATTGTAGCCAAGTAAATCTCCATACATATCGATACTACACACACACACACACACACACACACACACACGGAAAAAATTGGCTCCATAACATTGTACTATGCAGCAGGATTACAAAAGCACATGGATGAAAAGGATGGCAAAAAGAATGAAGGCATTGAAAAAACAAAAGGGTTCAGAGAACAGTTAAACAATATAGTCATTGCTCCAATAAGGTAAAATATAAGTCCACCTAGAAGAATGAACACTTCTTCAAATTGAGAAGTCAATATAGAAAATATGAGGGTAAACTAAACAAAAATTATTTACAAATAGAGTAAAAAAAGGTTTAGAAAAACAACAACATATATGTCAAAATGGCCAAAGAATTTGAAAATACTGAGCTCCAACATATGACCACAGAGGAAAACTAAATGAAATATTTAAAAAATTACATCGAGTTACATCCAAAGATAATCTTTAATTATTCAAATTTAAACAAAATGTCCCACTGTATCTTTTAAAATGGCACTTTTTAGCCATGAGTCTATTTCTTAAAAGGTAGTAGATATCACAAATAAATTATTTTTTGGAAGACCAAGAAAATAACTTTATTCAAAAACTGCAAAAAAAATCTCCTGACATACAGATGTATAGCTGTTATCCCAGCACTCTGAGAAGCTAAGGCAAGTTTCAGCCCAGCCTATGGAACTTAGCAAGATCCTTTCTCAGAACAACAACAAAACATGCTGAATATGTAGCTCAGGGCAAAAGCCCTGGTATCAATCTCCTCTATTGGAAAAAATAAACAGAGTTTAAAAAGCAAGACATCAAACTTTTCTATAGCAAAATTCTACAATGGAACAATATCAGAAAATGTTGATGATATCCTAAAGAAAAGTATGGCCAAATAATTTTATACCTAGAAACATTTAAGTCAACAGAATTCTTAAAGCAAAGATGATTTTGACCATGTAAAGATCAATAATTACTTCTTTCAAGCCTTAGTGAAGTAATTTAGCAGGAAAAAGTTAGCTACATCCTAATGATCTACAAGGTCCCTCTGATCCTTCTAGAATATATCTCCCACTCTATCCCTAGTTGTACCCACACTGTATTCTGTTCTTCAAGTGATCCAGGAGGCTTTTGATTGTAGCATTTACAATTGCAATTGTCTGTGTTTTCAATATTTAATATGCCTCCTAACTTCAACATGATTCCATTCTTCACCTCTTTCAATTCTACTTAATATCTCCTTTTCACAGATACTGTTCTTGGTTAATGTATTTTAAGTTGCAATCTCTAACTTCACCTTCATTATTTTCTATACCATTTGCCATCTCCATTTTGTCATAATATTTATCATAGTACTTATTACCTTAAAACATGTTGTATGCTTTTCATTTATTTTTATCTCATATTCCCACTAGAATGCAAGATCTCTGAGATGAGGCACTTTTAACTTTATACATATGATATATTCTAACTCAGAAACAGTATTTAGCTATTGTACATTACAATAAATATTTGTTGAAACAAGACATCACTGGAAAATTTAAAGTAAATGCTAGTTACCATTGAATATATTTAACCAAAAGATTACTGGAAATCTGTGTTGAAAGACTTTTTGGTGAGGGTCAATTCTATCTTGACTATATAAAAGAATATAAATAATATTAAGGCAGGATTGACCTGTGACACCCTCAAATTTGTACACTGAAAACTCAAGCCCTGCCCTGATCTGATTACTTCATGAGAGAGCCTTTGTAGTGGTAATTCACTGAAATGACACCAAGGGTTGGAACCTGATCCAATAGAAATGATGTTAAAAAAGTGAGAGAGAGAGAGAGATGCACACTAAGAATTGCTTTCTGTCTGCACACAGAAATGAAAGGCCATGTTAGGACATAGAAGCAGGGCAGGGATACAAGTCGGAAAGAGCATCATCACTGGGAATGAATATTCTGGAAACTTTATCACAGAATTCTAAACTCCAGAAATGTGAAAAAAAATTTATTTGCTTATGCTACCTAGTCTATGGTCTATTGCTATGGGGGCCTGAAAAATCTAATGTAATAACCAATATAGTATATGACTTTTACAGTGTTGCATGCAAAGAGATAGAAGGCCAAAGTGAAGAGACAAAGAGGAATGCTAATTTAATGAAAAACAGTTATCTGGTCTATGGTGAGGGCTATAATAAACTAGAGACAACCAACACAGGTTAATGGGTAAAAAACACACAATCCAGGTTAAGCAAATTTTAGAATTGTGTCAATGTAAGTTCAGAATTCTTTAGGGGAAAAAAAGAAACAATAAATTCAGACATTTGCATGGAATTGTGTGGCATTTAAATTTGGGTAACTAATTCAGTTGTTTTGATAACTAAAAACTGAAAAATGGCTTAATGTGAAAAGATTTAGTTCATAAACTGTCCATTTTTAACATCAGTACAATGCTGTGCATTAGGCTCAGTCCATTCAAATGTAAACATCAGAGTATAGCTTAAAAATTACAGTGATGAAAAAGACCATTAAAATAATTTATTTTGCAAGAAAAAGCAAAACACAAACTTCAGGTTTGGCATCAACATCATTTCTATTTTGCATCATAGCATAACACCAAGAAGAGAAACCATAATTCTCTTTTTCCCACTTTGTACAGGTAGTCCTTTATATCCTACTTCTCATAGTTTATAACAGGAGTATAAAAGGAAAGCCAAACAAAGCATAGGAAAATATTAATTCATCTCTGTTTAATTTTTAATTCCTAGCTAATTTGTAAATAGTGTATTACACAAAGAAATATTTGTTTTATTAACTTATTACTTTAATCATATGAATTCATTTTATTCATATTAACTTATGTTAGCTTTATATTATTTTTGTTTACACTAGGAAAGACTAGATAACAATGTAAATAAAACATGAGTCACAGATATCCCATACTGTAATGATTTAAGAAAAGACATGATAATCTTTTCATACTTTTCATGTTATTCTAACTTTTAAAAATTAGTACATACTTAAGTGCTATGAAATATTTAAAATTCTACCAAATTCTCATATAGTGCATTTTTGTAAATAGGCAAAATATATCTTATATCAATTCTAATTGTGTAACAAAAATATATTTTGACAAGAAAACACACCAAGGAAATTTTGCAGCCAGAGAAAGCAATGGATCAGTAGGAGAATGCCAGGAGATTGGTAGCCTCAGTCATGTTCTCTAAGGACTTGAGACACCACAGATTTGCTCAGTATGTGCTCCTTTGTCCAGGACCTGAGCTTAGTTACCATCATTCATAATGGTCTGGGTAACTGAGCCATGTTTAAATTCCATTGTTTCAAATATCAGTGAAAATAAATTGTAGAGTTCAAATTACTCCATTCATTTTGTGACTTTTAAGACAGTTTCTACTAGAGACTGTTAAAAAAATAGTATTTTGGCTTACAACTACAATCTTCTTTGGGATTTATCTAATGGGGTGCACAAAATAGTAAAGCTATATGCAACATTTGAGTTATATTTAATAATTTTGAATTCTTGTTTCTTCATTTTTATTTTGTTTCCAGGATAATTATTAGTTCAGCTTATATTTCCAAATATTGTTTTATTCTAAATAGAATATAATAGTATTATTCACAGAAAGGAAATTTTTATTGTTTGCCTTTAATGATATTTTAATAAGTATCACTAAATCAAAACACCATAGTTTATGTAGAATGCTCTTTAAACTTCCTAAGGAACAGTATTCATGTTACACGCATGCTTAAATGAAAGAGAGTCCACTTGATGGTGGGGATTGAATAATCAGCATAAAACAATATCTTACCCTCAAGGAAACTGCAACCATTGTAAGAAAAGTAAGTACATTTTTGTGTATTTTATTATATTTGTTTAATTTTATAATGCCTGAAGAAGCAAACTGTCAGTTTTTGAACTTTGTTGTCAGAAGGTCAAGGCTTGCCTTACATTAGTAGATAGATGCTAGCATCTCAATTTCTTCAGTAATAATTAAAATAAAACCTACTTTATAATATTACTAAGAAGATCAGGTGAGAAATATATTTCAAATATTTTAACATTGTCAAAAACTGCGAAGTATTATAAACACCAGTTTATAAGGCCAAAGATAAGGATATAAAATGTCCCAAATAAATTGAAAAATGTTAAAACAATGTCACGAAAATGTTACTAACAGAAAGATTTGGAAGTAATTATAAAGTATGAATTATTTCTGTAGGAAGTATTTTTACAAGTTCTAGTCTTTCCAAAACAACCAGTCTTGATGTCACAGAAAAAATTACCATTTCAGGTAAAACAGCTGGGTGAATTCTGAAAAACAGAAATTTTTGTACATAGATGTCTTCTGTAATAAAGAATGAGATAAACAACTTATATAAGTTGTACATAAGCAGATTGTTTTCTAAATATAATTTTTCAAATTTTTGCTCAGGTGTCAAAAGCTGCTATTTGAAAATGAGTGACTACTTTCAATATGCCATAATGCAACTGACAGCCTCAAACTGAAACTCAAATCACTTGCCATCATTACAGAGTGAACTATTTGGACATTGAAATAAACTTTATCCCAGAATGGACAAAAGAAGGAAGAGTGAGTACAAGAGTTCAAACTCAACTTTAAATCACTTCTTCCATTCTACTGAAAATGGAAGTGTTGTTCGTGTTTAACATTCAGCAAACAGAGCAATAAGATTTAGCAGTCACAGTCAAGTGTGTCTGTCTTGTAAAAGATGAAACTTAATCACAATAAAAGCTATCCAAACTGACGTTTATGTTTTTTAAGTCATCTGCAAATTCTGTTGTTCCAGATTTTCAGGAATATCACTTATGTTTTATTCAAAGTTTACCTAAGTTCCAAATTTTAGTTTCCTGTTCTAACCCATGTCACTTTCATGTTTCCTAACATGATGTACCTTTCTGAATATGGCTTGCTATAGTTTGAATGTTTATCCCTTCTGAATTATGCTGAATTTTACTTGCCACCATAACATTATTAAAATGTGGGACCTAACAAGGAAGTTAGACCATGGGGCCTCTACTCTCATAGGTGCATTTCATGCTTTTAATTAAAGGGCTTTTGGAAATGGATTTTCTCTGTTTTCCTTCTGCCTCAAATGAAGAGATCACACAGAAAAAAGGCTTTTACTACATCTGGTTCCAAGGTGTTGGACTTCCACGTCTCCAGAACTGTGAGCCAGTAAGTTCTTTTTGTTAATAAATTTCATTATTTTAAGCCAAACATGGTGACGCATACTTGTAATCCCAGCTACACAGGTAGCTGATGGTTGAAAGATTGTAAATTCAAGGCCAGCCTGGGCAATTTAGTAAGTTTCTATCTATAAATAAATAGATGATAAACTTTGCAGTCTCAAACATCCTGTTATGTCACCAAAAACAAATGTATTACTTATAAACAACTCCAAAATTTACTTTATTTACTATGTAAAGTATTAGGAACTGTGGAGCACATAAAATTAAAGCAATATATAATTTTTTTTTACTTTCTCAGTCCTACTCTTACTGTATCTTGTCAATAAAAAATATTACAGGTCTCTTAAAAAAATAAACAGAAGATATCATAAAGAAATTAAATTAAATTGGATTAGCTTATAAAATTCATACAGATATACTTTCATGGTATATAAAAGTGTGCAGGGCTGGTGAGATAGTTCGGCGGCGTAAGTGCCTTCCTGGCAAGCACAAGGTCCTGAGTTCAACTCCTGGTACCCACATATGAAAAAAGGGCTGGTGAGATAGCTCAGTGGCACATGTGCTTGCTGGCAAGCACGAGGTCCTGAGGTCAACTCCTGGTACCCACAAAAAAAAAAAGTGTGTATCAAAGATAATAAATATGACTTCAATTGTTTAGAAAAATATGATTTTCATTTAGCTTTCCTACTTTTTCAAAAAGTCACAAAATATCACATTATTAAAATACCTACTTAATATTACTTTACATATGAGTTTTAATATAATTAAAATTGTATCAAATAAACAAATTATTATTTCTGAGAATAAATGCAAAAAACACATTTCATTAATAGAGGAGTGTTTCTTTTACTTTGCAGTCCTTGAAAGAAAAATATAATAAATTTTGCTAACAAATATTGAGTAAAATAAGAATAATGACTCAGACATTTATATCTGATTTTTATATATCTTCCTTATACCTAGCTTTCTCAAAATTGCTTTCACAGTTGGCATATATGACTATTTTAAGAATTTCTTCATTGGGTAGATTGAGAAGAAATCTCCATGTGTGGCCTGGGAAGATAGTACACAGTGATGAGAGGTGCACTCTGCTGTTTCTTAAAAACTTGAAATGAGGATGAAAGAAGTAAAATTACAGTGTATACTGCTGCAAGCTCACTATCCTTTGTTTAAAGGTTAAAACTCTTATAATCTATGTTTATTTTCATGTTTTAAATGCCCCCCATTGGTTTGTTAATTTTTTTTCCCCACTGCTGGTCCTGTGGATTTCCAGCTGGGAAACATATATTGACCCTTTACCTTTTCCTTCATTCTTTTCCCTACCCCCCCCCTTAGAAAATTTGTGGCCAGATACTCGGACATAGGAATCTGCCCAATAACAGCCTCTAAGATGAACACAACAGCTATTCCATCCCCCATATCAATGATTATGAAGATGAACTGGGAACACTATCAATTTTTTTTCTGGACCACTGTATTTCAAAAATAAAGATGACTAAGGGGACTACGGTTTAAGCCATGATTCCTCTGTTCCAAGCACGAATCAGAGGCTGTGTTAGTTTGTGTTAGAGATCTCTAGAGGAACAGAATCAACAACCAACAGAAGGGCTCTATTAGATTGGTTTATAGGGTTATAGGCAGGGAAATCTACAGTTGCCATCTCCATGCTGGAGAGGTGGAATACCCAGTAGCTGCTCAAACCAAGAAACTGAAAGCCTCAGAACAAGAAGAAGAAAGGATCCATCCCCAGTCCAAGGCTGAATGCCTGCAAGGTCTCTGGAGAGTTGCTGGTATGAGTCTACATGTATATGCTGAAGGAAGTAGTCTGATGTCCACAGACAATGGCAGTAAAAAATATACCCACTCAAGCAAAACTGAGCTTGCAAGGACTTGTTGACCCTCTTTCTTCCATTTTTGTTCCATCCAGGCTGCAAGCTGATGGGATTGTATTACCTATATTCCCAGGGAGTCTTCCACCTCAGGTCACGGGCCTACATACCAGTCATCTCTGGAAACACTGAAACAGTTACATTCCTAAGTGTACTTTACTAGTCTCACAGGCATCTCTCAATCCAATCAGGTCAGCAATCAAGATTAATTCCTATGCCAAGGTGGGGGTGGGATGGAATAACATTTCTTGGGCATTTGGAGTTAACAGTACAACCAATCTGCAGGATGTGCTTCTATGTTAAATTCAAATGCTGAACTCTTCTTCATGTCAGGTCAAGTAGGTATACAACCACTGCTTTCTGTATCCATTAGAAGGTATCATTACAGATAGAACATATTGAGACTCTCATCCTTTTTAGTAAATTCTGTTGGATCCTGACTGCTGTTGACACTTTATCCTGGCTCAGTTTCATCATATCATAAATTTACACAAATTATGATAGTTTCAATTTTCCAGTTTATAAAACAAAATTTTTATAATACACCCAACTGGGACTATCTGCTTTTGTTATCAAGACTTCTAACCCAGTGGGGCTGAGATTTCTAGGGACAAGTAGTGAAAGTACATTTTTTCTTTGTCCTGTGTGTTCTATATATGAAAGAAGTAACATTATTGTTGTCTGTTAACTAAAATCGTATACTGGAATTGCAAAATAGAACTTCAATTTATCAGAGCTTTGCCTTCAAACTGGTGCCACATCAAGTTTTAGTAGTCATTCCATTCTACAAAAATAGCTGCTTCTGGGTAGTGAGGCACATAGTAAAAATAGTGAATCACATGGAAATTAGGCCACAGATGAAATTTTGAAAAAAATTTCTGAAATTTTTTGAAAATATATTCTGAAAAAAATGGCTTTGTTTCAAACAAAAATGTGCAAAATATTGTGATGAATAATGGGATGGTTCCACATCCAAACTGGGTGACAATCCTGAAAGAATAAACGCATGCAGGGAAGGAAAATTATATCCAAACTTGAAATATTCCTAGTGAGATCCATTTCCTGTTCCTTCATTAAGGAGTAAGGATTAAATTAATCAACACATCCTTAATGTGGCCAGCTAGCCACTACCTTGACCAAGTGAATGTTGGAAAGGAATATTAATGGCTCAGTGTTGACTTTGACTGTTGTAGGTAACACTGGAAGATTCTAGTATACCCTTATGAAAAGATAACCTTGTCATTAAGTCTATGTATATATTTCATACATTCAGCAATTGCTACTTTTTATATGGGTCCAGTTGGCAATTATTATTCAACTGATTGTCACTTTCATGTACCGCTTTGGTTAAGCTCTAGTCGCCAGAAATTTAATCAAAAATGAATATAGTGTGAAGGTATTTTGTGGATGAGATTTTAAAGTTCATAATCAGATGACCTCAAATAAGGGACAATACCCTAGATAATCTGAGCGTGTCTAATTCAATAAAGCACTGAGAGCCAAACTGAGAATTCTGAGAAGGAAAAGAAATTTCACCTATAGATTGCAATTTCTGTTCATGGTCAACAGCTCTAGCTGGCCTTTGTGATGGCCCCTTAGGGATCCAGCTGGACATGACTAAAGCTTTCTTGGTCATAACCACCATCTTGCCCATGAAGTGACACTGGCACCAAAAACATCCTTTAGGTAAACAAAATCATTAAGATATTTAGCCAAGCATTTTTTGCCATCCACTGATACCAGATGTTTAAAATCAATAATTTTGGGGAAATCTAGGTGTGTACCCCAGTTGACATTGGACCAACATTGTCTAACTTAGCGTATAAACCCATTCTTCCTGCCTTGTGTTATGGGGATCCTCCTGTCTTGCTTCTGCCTAAGATATGTTTCTGACCATAAGTGAAAAACATAGTGTGTTTTTTGCAATCCTGAATTTGTTTGTGTTTTTCTTCCATTTCTCAGCACCCTCTATCTTTGGTGACTAGTTCTTATATAACAGGATTTTCTCAGTCTGTTCTATGAACTTTGCTATCTATCCCTATAATAATATGCTGTAATATTGCAATAAACTCATGTACAGATCCAATAGCATTTATCTAACTGTCCACCTATGTGTATATATATATATATATATGTATGTGTTTATGTATGCATGTATGTATCTCCCTGTCTATCACCGTGATCACCTATCCTGAAGGTTTTGTTTCTTCTTTGAATTGACATATTTAATGATTTATTACCCAATGTGCTTCTAAAGGTACAGAATCTTTAGAATGTGCTTTCTAAATTTGTCCAGTTTTGTAGAATTTGTTCTATAATGTGATTAAGTATAAAGAAAGTAATGACTTTCATAGTTCATATTTCCACTACCATAGTTCATGGATTGGGAGATCTATATGGTTAATAGAAATATTATAGCAAGAAAATTTAAGGGTAGCCATAGATTTGATAACATAAAATATTTTATTTAAACTATAGAGTAAAATGGGATTGCCTTATCACTCCTTTTTGCAATGGAGAACGTGAGCACAGCAAAGAATCAACTCAGTGCCTCAAATCCCAGTTCAAACTCTAACCTTGAAGAAATTACCTGAAAATGGTAAACAGTGACAGTAGACTTTAAACTGTATTAATCAACATTCCTGGGGCCAGTGAGACGGCTCAGTGGCATAAGTGCCTGCCTGGCAAGCGTGAGGTCCTGAGTTCAACTCCCGGTACCCACATACGAAAAAAAGGGCCGGTGATATCGCTCAGCGGCAGGGGGGCTTGCTGGTGCACGAGGTCCTGAGGGCGACCCCTGGTATCCACAAAAAAAAACCAACATTCCTGTCACTGAGACACAATACCCAACACCCACGAGTTAAAGCAAGAGAAATTTCATTTGCTTTATTGCTTTAGGGGATTCAGTCCACAGTAATCTGTCTCCAAGCCAGAAACTTCAGGTTGTAATGGTGGCAAAGCAAAGCAGCTTAGTTCATGGTAGCCAGGAAGCACAAAGGGGAAAAATGACAGATAGGAATTTTTAGGACATGGGCAAAATGTGAAAAAATTTTCTGCCAGAGGGTAACACATACCCTCTAGCACAATTCCCAATGGAGTCCCTGTTTCCTATTGAATCCTTTTGAGTCTGACTTTTACTGTCCTCACTCCTATCATCATTCGGTTCATCTGAGCTATGGCAAGAATTACCCATCATGCTCTGTTTACAAAATTCTAGGGCTTCTTTAACTCACATCTCCAAACCTTCCCAAAATCCTCCCACAAACTAGTTCCAAAAGCTTTTAAACTACATGCTTAGGTACAGTCACACCACCTCTCTGTTATCAATTTTCTATGTTGATCAGCTTTCCCATTACTGAGGAAAAAATACTCAACACTCACACCTTAAAGCAGGGGATATTTAATTTGTGTTAAAGTTTCAAAAGATTCAATTCATGGTCGGGTGGCTCCAAGGCAGAAACATCACGGCATAATGGGGTGGCAGAGCAAAGATGCTTAGTTCATGTAAGCTGGGAAGGAGAGCAAGGAAACAGTGCTAGAGAGAAAGAAGCAAGGAATGATACAATACCCAAGGTTACATCCTTATGACCCACTCAGTCACATCCAGAAATGTGTTCCACCAATCCCCTGGGTGACTCCTGAGCTAATTATGTTGAGAAAATAAACTTTAATGATCATATAGACTAAGGTATAAAGTACATGTTCAAGAGTACACACGGTTACAATTAATAATTAAAAGTACAAATAGGAAAGAGAGACCAATCATTCTCAAATAATTCCAATGTTTTTGCTATTTTGCCCCAAAAGAGGTGTAATGTAACTCCCAATTGACTCTGTGACACTTATAGTGACTTCCTCCCAATGAATACTGTATATAAAAGAGGTAAAAAATACCATTTTTACAAGGTCTAAACTTGACAACCACTTGCGGGTGATCATGGTAAATGGCAACAGTGATTAACAATGTCGCATCTGGGATCTAGGGTCACCAGTTCACACTCAAACTTTCCCAGATTGTCTCTCTTTCCAAGGCAGAAAGAGAAAGAGGAGTCAGAAGTCATAGTGCAGAGTGAAAGTAGGTTTATTGCAGAAATTGAAATTAAATTTATTGCAGAAGAGTTACAAAGCCATTTAGGGAAGTGGCAGACCCAGATTCGAGTGGCAGCTGAATATGGGGCAGTGGTTCTGTTTCACGAGGTGGGGGCTATCTCCACCTACTCAGTAGGTCTTCACTTAATTGGTTAATGGGCTCATTGCAAAGGGTACAAGGTAATACAGTGAGTCAGGTTAATTACAACTCACAGTTTAGGAACAGTTCAGGATGCTCAAACCAAATGGGTAAGGGGAGCAGCTTTGAGAGCCAGCCTAAGGTTATCTCCTCACTGTCTGCTGTTAATCACAGAAGGTGTTTTTATTTTTCTCCCCTCCCAAAGGGTCTGTGTCTTTATTTTAATCCTACCTGGGGCTCCCATCTTTCCCTACAACAGCATGTTGGAAGCCAGTACTACTAGCATGATGTGATTAAGTGGCAATTTACATCTGTGGCAAACTATATCTTACCTACTCTAAATACATAATAACAATCAATCTAAGCAATCTAAACTTGAGGAATGTATTTAGAAAATTTACACAAAGCTCACTGAGGGACGTTCTACAAAATAATGAGCACTACTCTTCAAAACTGACAAAGTGATAAAAAAAAAATCTTAAAAACTCCTGCAGACAAAAGGAGCCTTTGGATACACAACAACTAAATAAATGTAGTTGCCCAATTAGAACTGAGGGACAGAAATAGCAGTAGATAAAAATAAGAAAATCTGGAATTTTGTGGATTTTGGTTAGTAAAAATGTGGTACAAATAGTTCCTTAATTATATGTATGATATTATAAAACAATATTAGTAAAATTGGTTTGAAACATGCAGGAACTATGTGTACTCTATCCACATTTTTTTTTTTTGTGGGTACTGGGGGTCGACCTCAGGACCTCACGCACCAGCAGGCGCCTGTGCCACTGATCGATATCACCAGCCCTTTTTTCATATGTGGTTTCTGGTAGTCGAACTCGGGCTCTCACGCTTGCCAGGCAGGCTCTTATGCCACTGAGCCATCTCACTGGCCCCACATTTTTTTTCTATAAATATAAAAGTGTTTTAAAACACAAAGTTTATTGATAATATAAAATGGATGTTTTGAAAATGAATTTGCATAATTAAAATCGTAGTTAAAGGAATTTTTGGTCAGAATAAAACATGGAAAGGAAGCTGATTTGAATAGATTTACAGAGATAGCATGTATGGTCAGCTAGAATGTCAGGTGGCACTTAAAATAGATTCAAATTTTACTAAAGTGTTATACAATTTATTCATTATTTTCTTTAGGTATAATAAGTGTTTTGTATTTATAAAAAGTTAAATATATATTTACAGTATAGATAAAATCCTTCAGAATCTGATACTTGCTTAACTTTCATCTACCCACACTTATTTACTGTCTGTACATCAGAAATTGGTTTCCAGAGTGTTCAGTGTAGTTTTGCCCATTCATGACTTTTATGTCCTGATTAAGTTATCTTTTCTTTCTTAAACTGAGCTGGTTCACCTCCTCCAAGAAAACTTCATCTCACCTGCAGAGGTACGCACTGCCTGTATTCTCATGATTTACAGTTTTTCCTTACATCACAGAACTTACTTTGATCTTTGCAGGCATCTCCATTGTTTTTGCCTTTACCATGTACTTTCTCTAAGAAGAAAATTACTGTCTTATTTATGCTGTCACACAGTCTTAATAGGTATATTTTACTGGGAGAAGGAAGTAATTTAATGAAGAATGGAATATAAAATGGAAAGAAAACAGACTGTAATTGCATAAAATTATATTTCTATGACTTTAGGGAAAGTGTTATTTGTTGAAAAAATATCCAGCCTGAAGAACAAGGTATTAAGTAGAGATCAGCACTGCATTGTGAGTCCCTATTCTAAAATCCATAAATTTACACTCAGACAACAATCCATATGAAAAATATTCTAAAGCTATGTAATTTCAGATAGAAATATAAAGGAAAATTCATAAATTAAATCAGATTCTTGATATTATTTAACTCACACTTTACCAAATATAAGGCTGGAGACATATAGCTCAGTATTAAAGTATTTGCCTCCCATGTATGAGGCTCTAGGGCCAATCCCCAGTACAGGAAAAAATTCACCAAATGTAATAGTATCTTTTTTTCTTTTTGTTTTGTTTTATTTTTGAGACAGGATCTCCTTGTGTAGTTCAGACTGGCCTTGAACTCACTATGTAGCCCAGTTCAAACTTGCTGCAATCCTCCTGCCTCAGCCTCCCAAGTGCTGGAATTACAGGTATGAGCCACCACATCTGTTTCATAAAGATAGTTTAAAACTCATTCGTCAGACAAGAATATAAGGCAGGGCCAGTGATATGGCTCAGCAGCATAAGTGCCTGCCTGGCAAGCACAAGGTCATGAGTTCAACTGCTGGTACCCACATAAAGGAAAAAAAAAATAAGAATATAAGACAAATCAAATTCTAAAGTATATGTGACATTTAACATATTGAGATGAATTGTGTTTCCCTAAAAGATACACCCAATTCATAATCACCTGTACCTATAAACATAATCTTATTTGAAAATACAGTTGCCCATCCATATCTTCAAGTTTTGCATCCCAATTGCAGATTTAAAATACTAAAACAAAAATTTTGGAAAGTTTCAAGATGCAAAACTTCAATTTTCCATGTGCCAGACAATATGCATACATACCCCACCATAACTTCCCACCTATTCACAGGTTCTCAGTCTATCTCCACACTCACTGAGCACTATTTACAATGCATCTTGTTTGTGTGCAATAAAAATCTAGTAACATTGATTGTGGCTGGATCTGTACTGAACAATATGCTATATTCCCTAAGCAGTACATTGTAACTATTTACATCACGTGTGCATTGGGTAGGCAGTAGAATTTAGAGGTGATTGATACTATTCAGGAGGAAGTGTACTCGTTATATGTAAATACTACACCATTTTATATAAAGAACTTGAGCATCTGCTGATTTGGTATATTTGGGTGTCCTGGAACCAATTTCCTATGGATATCAAAGGACAACAGCAGTGTCTTTGCATATGTAATCTTGTCCAGATATGGTCATGATGGGTTAGTGTGATCTTTAAATGCAACATCTAATGTCTTATAAGAAGAAAGAAGTTTGTATACAGAGAAACAAACGAGGGTATGCAACCATGTGAAAAAAAGGTTGGAAATTGGAGTGGAGCAGCTGCTAGCCAAAGAATGTTGAGAATGGTAAGTAGTAATCAGAAACTATGGAGAAATAATGATTTTCTTCTAGAGGCTGTGTAGAAAGGATGGCCTTGCTAACACCTTTATTTCAAATTTCCACCCTCCAAAACTGTGAGAGAAGAAAATTTTTGCTGTTTTAAGCCACCAATTTTGTGGTAATTTGTTACAACAGTTTTAAATATCTGATATGTACATTTTTATACCATGTGCCATCCATGTTCTATTCTTACTTATCCTGTGTAACTATTGCATAATTGTAAGCTCTGTAACTCTAAACCATATCATGTAAAATGTGTTTATTTCAAATATGCCTCATCAGCATTGGGAACAAAGAGTACTGTGGTTTGCTTCTCATTTCTAAGTTAATTATAGAAAACAACCATAAAATTTTTAATACTGATTTGTTATCAATGACTCTTTAACAGACCTTGATATAAATTCTTTCTGCCCACATGAATAACTAAAAAAGTAAGAGATATTGTGAGTGAAAATGTTGTTATATAAAGCTTATAATATAGTTCTGATGTAGCAATAAGCAAGAACTCTCTTTTAAAACTGCAATTTCTTATAATTCTCATACTCAGGCTCTGAAAGAGCTTTCCATCAAAGTTGAAATCAACTCATATATAGTTTTAGTATCTCTATGACCTTTCTTTATTTTTCTTTCCTTTAAGAGTTGCACATGAAACCTTTGGGCCTTTCCAACTTTTTTGTCTTTAGATGTTTCCCTTTAACTTATATCTCCAATCCAAAATAGCTTCTGGACTTTCTTATAAGCCATTTCTTACTCTGTAGGGAACTGATATATAAGGTCTGACCTTGGTTTCAAAGAAAATTGAAAGAAGAAAAAGGGTGGAAACTAAAGCAATGGAAAGACTTAGACTATGCAAGGACAGAGAAAATCAGAATTTTCTGATTTTATTTTAAGCAATTTTAGAGAGGTGTTAGGCCTCAGTTACTTCATGTCTGTTTTAAGTATTTGTTTATATACAGTCGAAATATATCAAACATATATACTACATGTAGAGAAGTATTTTATTGATACTGTTAAATAGTTATGCATATATATTTACTATTTAGAAATTTTTAAATTTACATTCCTAATTTTACTATGTGATAAAACATGCAGGCAATGCATGAAAATGAAACTCAAAAAATTGACAACTGTTGATTATGTAATGATATAAGTGCAGTAAAATACTTTCAATAAATGGGAAAATCATTTTTATTTTTCAAAATGAAATTTTGCATGATGACATATTATATGAACAATGGAATACAGTTTTAAATAGCCATGCTTTTATTTCCAGTGAAGTCACAAAAACACATATGTAAAAGACTGTATTCTTAGAATTACCAAAGGAGCAATTTGTATTTTTAATTCCTTGTACTGGAATGTAATTATTATTGTCTAGGCCTGGGAAATACTAAGATAAACTTATAATTATGTGTATCAAAGAACCATAAGCAATGTTAGAACAAATTTCCTTCAGTTAATGAAATGGTTCAAAGGTGATTTCACAATATTAAATGCTTAGAACAGGAAATAATATCAACATAAAAGTATGTTTCTCTTTTGGTACACTACATTTACACATACAAAAAATTATTTCTAAAAGTTATTAAAATTGTGATAAATTCTATATTTTGGACATTTGGGTTACTTCATGTGTAAATAAAATAAAATTCTCCAATATAATAGTGCTTGTAAATGTCATAGAGCATGTTCAAAAGAAAGCAATAATATCCTAAATGCTATTTTTTAAAAGGAGAAATAAATTTAAAAATTTACAATTTCAAACGCAGCATAGTATTTTATGAAAATATTTAAATAATATAATTTCACTTTTCTTTACTATACATTATTTCATAAGTAAAATCATTAAATGTATTTCTTATCTAAAACACATATTTCATACCTTAAAATTAACTCCCTTTCAGTTAACAGTACTTACTTTAAAGGTGACCACATTGATAACTAAAGCATAAGTGATAACTAGGAGTTCAAAACACGCATTCAAATAAACTACCTAATTTCACTCTCTTACATTGCTTAAAATAAAGGAAATATCATTTCTTCACCCTTACGGTGTGCAAATGTTGAAAATATTAATAGGCACTAGGAACCAAGCAAGAATAAGATGTAGCATTTAACTTTAGAAGCATTCAAATTATTAAAGAATCAGAAAAATCACTATTTTATACATGGAATAGCTACAAAATAGAATTTGGAATTTAACATAGTCATTGGGTAAAATACCTTGCAAATATTAACATAGTGCTTAGTCTAGCCTGTGAATCAGGGAAGTACACCTGAGGCAAATGTTCTATTTCTCCCCTCTTAAAGACAGCCACATGAATAGGAAAAGACAGTAATTCTAAAAGAAGGGATAGAAATAACAAATTTCGGGCCAGTGAGATGGCTCAGCGGTGTACGCGCCTGCCTGGCAAGGGCCCGAGTTCGACTCCAAGAACCGAGATACGAAAAAAGGGCCGGTGATAACGCTCAGCGGGATGGGCGCCTGCTGGCGCACGAGGTCCTGAGGTTGACCCCTGGTACCCACAAAAAAAAAAAAAGAAATAACAATTTTCTAGTTGTATAAGATAATGGAGTGTGTATAGAAAACTACAAGAAGAGCAGAAACAAAATACCCAAAGGACAAAGTGTAGAATACCTTGAGAGGATGTGGGTGAGATACCGTAGCCTTTTCATGCTCTTCTAATGAGACTGAGCCTGATCGAGCCTCATCTTGCTGAGATAAAAAGCTATTGAAGGACTCTTAGTGTAGAAAAGTCATGATTGAATATGTTTTTGAAGGAATTTAGCCTGTGAGCAATGTAGCATATGTATTTGAAATATAAACATTTGTTTCAGAAAAGCAAAACATGGTATTAGTAGTCTCAGGGAGAATGTGAGGTTAATTAGGAGGTGCCTGAAGGTTAAAGAGAGATGGAGAACATTGAAAAAAGGAAAGATTGTGGGATAAGATCCTTACTTTGCATATACAGAGCTTGACATATCTGATATTTTCATTATCCTTGACAGTGTAAAATTTTAATATATTAGTATTTTCAATCAATTAGTGACCTTAACAATTAAGCTTTTGAGAAATTATGTACTCGTGTGTTTACATAGTTTGCAATTTAAATACGATATGAGTTTTATCCTAAAAACAATAAAAATCAGTTTATATAGTTCTTTCTATCTTTTTTTATTCTATGGAAAATTGTAAATTGGGCATTTTTAGTTAGAAAATGACAATATAACAAAAATATAACAATAATAAAAGCATTTAAATGATTTATAGAAGTTATAAAAGAGATTATAATGAATAAAGTATCAGTTGTATCTCATAGAATTATATTAAAACATGTCATAAAAATGGAACTCTATATCATTTAATTTTATAGCTTTAAGACTAATCCTTTAAAATATGGTTGAAACATATAAGGTTAAAATGATTTGAAGATCAAGATATATAAGGAAAAAGGAAACTAAAGGGTAGCCATGATGTCATAATCATATTGATTTCAATCTAATGGTCTCAAAACACTTAAAACTATGAATGCAAAATATTACACCATAGTCTCAGGAATTTCAAACATGGAGTTGTTGTGATGACACATCTAGTAGACTATGCAGGAGAAAGATACTCCAATGTAATAATATTGAGAAATAATAAGTAATAATATTTAGAAAAATGAATAAGATGTGCTAACAGGTAATAATTAGTGTGTATAAATACTTGAAACTTAGAAATATTATAATTCACAATAAGTCTATTGGCACTATTTTCTCTTATGATATAAAACCAACTTGCAAATTACTGTGGTGTACTACAATGGTCTTTTCATTGCTTCATCTTCTCTAATATTTGAATAATCATAGTGTAAAAGTACAACAATTGTATTTATTGTCCAAAATCTCGAGTGAGAGCAGTGTTTCTGCATGTGAAATCAACATTCTAAAACAGCTCCATGTATTAGACCAAAAGAATTACATGAAATATAATGCAGTAAAGTCAAAACCCTATAATAAGTGCAATTCCAGCTATTTTCATATTTGGCTTTTCTGCAGGTTGACTATGAGTGAATAATGTAGTGTAAGTCCCAAGAAGATCATGCACATTTAGGAATTAATAATAACAGCATTTGCAACAAACAGTGTTATAATGCCCCCCATAATAAGTCTTATCAAGATTATGTTTTTAATTCCAGAATGTAAGAACTTAATGGAAAAAATTTATTTTCATGATATGCAATGCCTAAAAGACCATTTCAAAAAAATCATGTGACATTCAGATGATTTTCTAAAGAAATCATGATGGATTTTATTTTCTTCCCTTGTAACATTTTAGACTGATGTTCCCAGATTTTTAAATAACTGGCTAACATTGCATGATATACAAATGATAACAGTAGTTTTATTTCAAAGAGAGCTAATAAAATAAAGAAGATTATATATTTTTTTCAGACTGAGATCCCTGGATAAATCTCCCTTCACTAAATTCTCAACCATGTATTTTTAAAAGTATATTGCACCTTTCCATGCCTTATTTAGTCCAGTGTTGTATTGGGATAAATAACTTCAAAACTTGACATTGTGAGGGTAACATAAGATTCTGGATGTTTTGCTCTTACTCTACCAGTGTAGCAGCTTTCAGTCCAAGCAGATGTTTCTTGTATTACAATCATGAAGATTTGTTGGATTTTTATTGTGAAGGTTTTATCTACTCTATTACAAAGGAAGAGATAAACAAATGGAACAATGGAATAGCCACATTTCACTTTCACCAACCAAAAGAAAGACACTAGTGTAGTAACTTGGTTAATAACACCAAAGTACACTGGATAAAAACATTATTTTCAAAGAAATTGCTCAGAGGTTAATCTAATGCCACATATAAAAATGCATTTGATACTTCCTTCATAAGATAAGAAAAATTAAAGTTGGGAAAGATTTCAGATATATCTAAAAGTAAATATTTAATATTTTAGAAGAAGCTATAGGATATTTTCATGACTGAATAGGTGAAGATTTCTAAAACATGATGTAATAGGACTTAGGACATAGATCATGACCTATGCAAAACTTCTATGCCTAGAAATGAAAACAGATTTAGAACAGATCTGTCCCCAAAGACCATAGTGGAGCCCCCACAAAAAAAAAAAAGAAAAAGAAAAGAAAAAAGGAAAATCACTGGTACGATGTGCACTAGAATAAAAATGAACTTTTAAGTGGCAGAAAATATTGCCTATTTTATCATAGCTTTGTCCACAATCTATGATATTCAAGAAAGGATTTTAGTGGCACGAGAAGAAATGAGATACAATGCCCTGCGATTATAGCAATATATGAGTTATTTTGTCATATGTATCACTTTATGAAAAGTAAAACTAAATATTAACATGAGAATGACAGGCCCTTCAAACAATTTGTCCTTACCTTCTCTACCAAAATGGAAATTACATATAAAAACTCCTATTTTCACCTACAGATATTAATGTCTATCTTTAGTGATGTTTTCCTAGATAGATGACCACTGACATTTGTATAATATAAACTTGCGATAGAACCATCAAAAAGCCTGCTCAAATAACTTTAACCTTTTGGGTTTACCATACAGGATCATCTGATTTTTACAATATATCCATTTTTAATGAATTGATTTTGTTAAAGTATTCTTAGGTTGCAATTAAAATAACAAGGTCCTTGATCTCTTTAGTAAGATGATAAAAACATTGATTCCAATATATCATTTTGATTTCTAAGTGTCCTGTTGTTCATAAAAAACACACTGACCAAACTGCATAATTTGTCACTTTCGAGCATGTACGATTTCAGGTAAGCACAGATCATCCAGTGAATTAATTCTGATACACCCCTATATTGGACTCAGAAAGACATCCAAGCTTCAGGAAAAAATCAGGAAAAATCATGCTATTTTTTGTAGAGCACTAGTCTCCTTTCATAAAGCAGCTTTCTGGCTTACCCATTGTCTGAATTATTGATTGCAGGCTGACAAACTATTATGAAGCCAAAACCACTGATGATATATGAGATGTTGCCTGACCCACCCAGCATAGCAGAACTCCATCATTAAATGGAAGCAACATACATGAAACTGACATTAAGCAGGATGTAGAAATACAAGCAAAATGCACAAACAAGAGGTTCCAAGTGTCTTGGCCTCAACTGCTATGAGTTTACTCTTTTTGTCTAAGTCCATGCTTATGGACTCAAATGGATGTTCCTGTGAGCAGCTACTAAGAAGTAAATAATTGGGTATAATTCACACATACACTTTTTTTTTTGGTACTGGGAATCAAACTCAGGACCTTGCACTTGCTAGGCAGGTGCTTGATTCACACATACTTCTATTGCAGCCCTCTCCATCACGTTTAAGGACAACAGTGAGAGAAAATTCTCCCAATGGAAAGTCCTACAAAATTTTGTTTTCTAGAAAAGAAATTTCAAGAGGTACAGTCTACATTACTCTGTCCTAGATAGTGGACAGAGTTTTGCTCCATAATCAGAGACTTAGAAATAAAATTATTAGAAAGTTGGTGGTGAGGAGTTATATTTGTATTGCACATACATGCTCACTAAAGATCAAACAAACAATGCTTTATCCTCACTGTAAGGTAAATATTGTGACATGCAATTGCTGGTAAACATGACTTTATTTTCTTTGTACAGTGTATCTCAAAGACAGGTTTTCAAATGTCCAAAGTTTTAATGAATTACATAAGGCATAAAAGAAAACATCAAAAACAGTTTGCAGGGCCGGTGAGATGGCTCAGCGGCTTAAGCGCCTGCCCGGCAAGCGCGAGGGCCCGAGTTCGACTCCCGGATCCCACATACGAAAAAGGGGCCGGTGATATCGCTCAGTGGCACGGGCGCCTGCTGGCGCGCGAGGTCCTGAGGTCGACCCCCCGGTACCCACAAAAAAAAAAAAAAAAAAAAAAAACAGTTTGCAACACTTGGCTTAATCTGTATCCATTTGTTAATGTGAATAAGTGCAATCGTATGCTTAATAATGCATAAAATTAGTTGCCTTACAACTGTATAAGTGACAGATGAATGTGTCACTGGTGATACAAAGTATTTAAGATGTGCGGTGTTTAATACTTACTCTTCCAAGGCCGGTGAGATGGCTCAGTGGCATAAGCTCCTGCCTGGCAAGCGCGAGGGCCTGAGTTCCACTCCAGGAACCCACATATGAAAAAAGGGCCGGTGATATCGCTCAGCGGCACGGGTGCCTGCTGGTGCGCGAGGTCCTGAGGTCGACCCCAGGTACCCACAAAAAAAAATACTTACTCTTCCATACATGATATATGGGGCATGCATTTATGTCTATATCTATATCAATAGCTATATCTATCATTTGCATCAGCAACCATATCTGCATCTGTACTTTTTATCATACATAGAACTTAAAAATATATGCTGATATAACATATTTCACAGATCTGATATATATATATATGTATATGTATGTATATATATGTATAAGTATATACATGTGTGTCTCAGTTCATGGACACTTTTGTTTACAAACAATCTGGTTCCTAAACAGAATCGTTTTGATTTTGTTTGCAAACTCTGCATCGGGTGACAAACATGACCATAAACATCTTTCACACACAAACACAAACATGGCCATGTTTTCCAAAATCATAAAGAGATTAAGTTCTTGAACCAAGGTACCACTGTATGTATTACTTGCATAATATATTATTATGCATTACTATATATATTATGCATTACTTGCATGAATATATATTCCTAGTGCCTGTGTGCATCTTCAGGAACACAACATACTGTAAGGACAGAGACCAGAGTTCAAGGAAGCCCAGATACTAGAATTTGTGAATAAGAATACAGGAGGTGCTCTAGAAATGTGCACAAAGATTTCTTTTAGTTTTGGGCAGAATATCAAGCTGTGATTGCTTATTGTAAAACATCATGAGTCTAAGTTATATTATTCCCAGATATGGAACTATCATTTACAGAGATCAGTAAGACATGGGGTAACAGACTGCTTACACTGCATCACTTTTGTCATTGGAGTGGCAGTACATTTTATAGGTCAAAGCACATCTCACTGGAGAAGATACACAGTCTGTACACTGTTTTTCCTTTCCTGATCACATTGCTTCTGCAGAAGAAAAAAGTTGATGTAAAGAATGAATTATTCACTCTCATGCTTGCTTCTAAAGAAAAAAAATAAACAAAACTCTATTGTTGGAAACGAATCCTGGTAGAGTGATCAGTCTATTTCAATTCACAGGGCTTACCCTGTTGCTAGTCTGTGTTTATTAGTTACGCTTCTCCAGAGAAACAAAATATACATGACACATAGATAGATAGATGCTAGGTAGGTAGGTACATAGATAGATAGATGATAGACAGACAGACAGTTATATAGATAATTTTACAGACACCCGCAGAATAACATTTAGACAAATAGCTCAACAGCCTGAGTCATGGTCAAAATGACACATGTAATTCACCATCACATACTGAAGTACATGACCTAATAGTCTTGTAGGGTGGCCTTCGGAGTAAACAATTTTGGCGCGAGGAGAATGGCAACAGCTTCCTGATGTGCTGTAATATCTTCTGGGTTGAGGTTGCTAAATAAACAACAGGTAGAAGAAATACCTGTTTCCTTTCTACAACAACAATTACAAGCTTTGCTAGTCTAGAATTCTTTGTTTTCAAGAAAGACAAGCTTTCAAAAAGGGAAAAGCCTTTTCCATTGAGTTTGTACTTTACTACTTTGGGCTATTTCAGCCATCAAATCACGACACTGATTATTAGAGCTGGGCTCATTGGTTCTTCTTGCTGTTGTATTATACAAATAAGGAGGAATATGTAAGGGACAAAGGAAATCCCTTGAGGAATCCCTTAAAAGACCTGGCTAAATAAAATAAAATCACTATATAACTGGAATCACTGAATACAGGAATGACCACCAATGGTCCAGATGTTTCAGGGAGTTTATATTTGGTTTATCCCATCAAGCAAGGGACAAAGACCAGCCAAAGTACTTTCTGGACCGAAAGGGAATGCTAAAAGGGTAATGGAAGAAGAAAGCTGTACATACTACTCACAAACAAATTAATTTGACAAATTTAATTTGACAAATTAAAAAATAATTTGAGATGTATGTGTATGTTTTCCTTATATTTGCTTATATGTGCCTTCAGTTATTTCTTTTCATATTATTCTGAAATATTCCTTGCTAATGATATGCTAAAAGATACTAGGTTCAAACACTTTCAAGCAAGCTTTGAGCATATAGAAATCCCACCACTGTGAAAGTCTTCGTTGTTGATCAGAAGATTATTTTGTCCTCATCTTTTTTATCTAATAAATGTGCTGCCAAAACAAATAGCTTATAGCTTTCACTATAAGCTCCTGGAATGTGGAGACATAATTTATACATCAATTCTTTAAAAAAATATACTTTGGTAAAAATAGGATGAATTTATTATAAAATATAACATAAATTTTATAGATTGTTAAAATTTATTAGATTAGAAAATGGTTTATTTTCACATTGAGATCAAGATCAGTTCAATGAGATCAAAGGATTTTACTAGGAACTAGAACTACAAGTAATAAAATTTCCCTGGAATCAAGCCAGTTTATGTTATTAGTTGATCTGACATTGTGGTTTTAGAGGAAGCCTAGAGTAGATGTCTTTAGACTGGAATAAAAATCAGGGAGGGGACCCATAGAAGTACAACCGGTAGATAATATAATGGATTTAGTACATAAAAAAACACACTATAATCACCAATTATTAGAAATATTATGGAAAATAGAAATATAAGATGACTAGTAATGAATAACAATTTTTCCCCTCAAGGATGGATTTCACTGAAATAATTTCTCACTAGAGCATTTTTTTTTATTTCTGCCATCTTATAGAAATGGGACCCTTTCTTAGAATTGGCACTAGTTCACACGAATATTTCATTGTTTTAGTTAGTTAAGAAACTGGAGCTCAAAGTCAAATCAACAGCTGTCTTCATGCACACACACAAAAAGAAAAAAAATAACTTTGGCTATTTAAGATATTTGGTAGAAATTCAATTCATATATACTTCCTAATATTTTTGCTAGTTACAAGAGCAGTCTGGTAATTAGTGGTGTTATATGCTGCTTGGGTATGTTTCTCCAGCATCGATATCTTGAAACTTAACCTGCACAGTGATGTTATTTGGAGTTAGGAAGCTGGACGATGATTTGGTCTCTTTCATGAATGACAAATGATCTCAGATGATATGTTTGTCTTACTCTCTCCATTTTGGAAAAAAAAAATATCCAACACCCACAAGTTAAAGGAAGAGAGATTTATTCTGGCTCACAGTTTGGAGAGATTTCAGTATGCATTTGGCTGGGTCTAAGCTAGGGAGGCACAGCAGAGGAGGTTCACCTATGGCATGGCAGGAGTGAAGCAGAGAGCAATCAAGGGAGGAGGGCTAGAGATGTACCTCTCCAGGCCACACACCCAGTGATCCACCTCCTCTCAACAGTGCAAGTAGCTACAAACTGAAGAGTGGACTAATCCACTGATGAGTTTCATGCCCTCATGATCCAGTCACTTCCCCAAAGCCCCAGGTATGAGTACATGAGGCTTTAGCGAGACATCTAGATATAAACCATGACAGTGTTGTGTTTGGATTTTCAGCCACAAATTAAGTGATGTAGTCTGAAAATGTTGAAAAAAAAACAAGCCTTATTTTTCAGAAAAACATTAATATGAAGACTTCTTATGGCTAAACTTTGGATATTTCACTCTACAAACTACATTCATTTCATAGTTGACAATTAATTAATTGACAATTAACAATTCTTATTACAGAAAATGAAAGTAGGAAAAATAAGAGAGTAAATAAAGAGGGATTATCTTCCAGTAGACAACTTTACACACTATGGAAATGTTTATTTAATTTCAGGAACAATTTCCCAGAAAAAAGAGGTCAAGACATTTTTATCATAAGGTAGATTTTGTAAAGTGATTGACTTGTCGGCAGTTGGTTAGCAAGACACTTTCTTGGGGCAGTGTTTTTAAGACTGTGAAGCAAAGACATTTGTGAATCCTGCTTTAGGACACCATATGTGTTCATCCAGGTGGATTCTGAAACTGTTGACCCAAGAAATTTCTCTACATCCATGGTGATTCTTTCGTGTGCAGACTCATGATATGGTGAGAAATGAAATACTTTCTCCCAGTATTAGTGACCATGAATATTTCATATTTCTACACTTTGTTTTATTTTTCTTCCAAGTAAAAATGTCTACAATCCTGTATTAGTGCTAATATGTAGTTATATTTCTAAGAAACATGGTTATCATGAAGGGACTATTAATATCATTTTTCAGTCATGATAGTTTTTTTTTTAAGCAAATAATTGGGGTGGGGGAGAAACCTGCATCTCTTTGTATTAAAAATATATGTCATGTAACCAAAGGTTAGGAAGCTAACGTAGAATTCAAGTGAGGTCGTATACAAAATCTCAGACTGTTAAATAAATTACAAAGAATTCAGACTTAAAAATTATAGAAATCCGAGAAAAATAACCAACAGTTTGTCTTTACCCATCAGATTCATTTTATCAAAGTTGCCTCTCTGTGTCTACCATCAAAATTTAATCCCAAAGACAATGATACAGCCAAAGTAAATTAGATGAATAGTATAAAGACTTCAAAAAATTCAATAATTTTACCCTGGAATCATCTACTATAATCTACTTTGGGATATTGTTTTTCAAAATTCTTTTAATTTTGACCTTCATAGGACCTTCATGCATTACAATAAGTCAGAGGGGGTTGAGTGACAGGAGGATGGGAGAAGGTCAGAGAGACCTTAGTCCTCTTTTAGTATAAAGTAACCAGTTTCCAAAGAGCTAAACTTTGGGGTATTATTTTCTGAGCCCAACATTGTCTTTTACATATATATTAAAACTCTGATGCTCACTCTCTAATTTGCATACTGAAATAATATATCAGCTAATGTCCAACTAAATACTGATAGTGTTTCACTAACATTTGAATTTAGAAATTTAAAAAAAAGATAATAACTTAAATGTATGATAGTGGAACAGGAGAAAAAAAACTCACTCATTGTAATTTCAATTAAATTCTTGCCTTTAGCTCAAATTTCATGTGATTTTCCCTCTTGTGATTGATTTTTATTTCTTTTTTTTAACTTGTGATTTATTTACTACTATATATTGCACCTAGTAGTGGTTTTGTTCGCATTTCTTTTGCTTCTCTTTTGTAGTACGTTTTTAACTATCCGTTAATGGCATTTCATGTCTTGGGAACACTTGTAATTATTTTAATTTCAAAAGTACTTTTGCTTTATTTTCTTCATACTGTAAAGGACCAAGAATATACCATGAAAAATATGACTTTTTACATGATAATTTTTAAGTAGATTATTTTCGGACACTGTAAACATAGGAGAAGCTCTGAAATCTGGGGGATAAAGTTACTGTTTTGTGAGAGAAATTTATATTTCTAAAGGATGTCTTCTTTTGTAAGAACATTTCCTCTCTGTGTCAGGAAAGAAAAGATGATGAAATCAGTGAGCTTTTGTTAATAAAGAAGTCACTGACTTAAATATGTACAAAATACTTCGCTCTTGTGTATCAACTTTTTTTGGTCACCTCTTCACCACCACCTTTCCCCACATCCTTCTTTCTATTTTTGCAGCAAAAGATGACATTTAATTCTCAGTGCATACACACCTCCTAGTGTTTCTCTTACTTTCCCAAGGTAGTTCTTTGGTATACATAAGATACAAACTGTATTCTTCTGATTTTTATCTCTCATTTATATCAGGGATGAATCACAAGTAAGAATTGTGCAAAGTAAGAAAGGAAATCATTTTTCCTCCCCTACAATATTTTATAATATATTCCAACATGTCATAAGTCTCTGAAACCTACTTGAATCCCTCCTGTTAAAAGCTTCTATTCTATGGTGGGAATATACTTTAACTATTTTTTTAACTCTTCTATATTCTGCTCTGTATAATCATCTATTAATTACTCCTCTAACAACTATCTCATGTGCCCTTAATTATATTCATTTGTATTTCAAAAGCTGATCATTTGATTGTTTACATAACTATTTCATTTACTAATGATATTAATACATTCACTTTCTTTTTCTTTTGATTTTTGAATATATAAGTCAAAGCTATTTTAAAATTTTGTTACCTAATGCAAATATATGAATTGTTAATATTATCTTTTGTTTGTTTTATTCATCTTTGATTGTTGCTTCTAGATTTTGTCTTTATGTATTCTTTGAGATTGCATAATAAAACTTGACAGTGTATATAAAAACGTTGTAAGGTTATGAATGGCATTAATTTCCTCTGAAGATATTTCACTCATTCCTCTATTAATCAACTGAGTAAGTGGAGTATTTTTAATTAGCTTACCTTAATCAAGAATTGCTTTGAAAATGGACCGTGCTCTATCATGGTAAGAATCTGCTTACCTTTTCTCCCATCAACATTTCCATCTGAAAAACCTAGTATATTTTGAGACTCCCCCCTCTATCATGAATCTAACTGTAATGTTTTTTCTCCCTCCAAAAGAAAGACCTGTTGTGTTTCTTAGTTATTTCTGGCAAGTTATTGTTTCCTGATCACGTCAGTCCTACTATTCAACTGAAGTTTTGGGGTGAAAACTGGTGATTTAATTTCTTTCTAAATGCTGTAGAATTTATCTAAACAAAGAAGTAAAAGAACTTCACAGTGAAAACTATAGTACTGTGAAAAAGCAGATTGAAGTGGACATAATAAAATCCAAAGACATATTATTTGTTATATTATGTAGAACAAGCATTGTCAAATTGTCATTGGTCATACTTCCAAATCCCAATCATGTTCAATCAGATCATGTTTACATTTTTCTCTGTTATTGTTGGTATATATTAGACTAGCTCATACTAAGCTACAGTAGCAAACCCAGATTAGGGGTTTAAAACACCACAATTTTAGGAAATTAGATTTGTCTTTATATTTTGAGTTACATAGAATAAGAGAATAAATGCAAATTGTATCCTAGCTGGATGTAGCAGTGCACACCTGTAGTACCATCTACTCAGCAGGGTGAGGCAGAAAATGGCTTGAACCAAGAGCCTGAGGACAGTCTGAGTATCTTAGTCACTTTCTTTGTTGCTGGTACAGAATACTGGACACTTGCAACTTAAAGGACATGAGGCTTATTTGGGCTCATTTTTTAGAAGGTTCATCCCTTGAGTTGTTGGTATCATGGTGGTAGGCCTGAACAGAAGAAAGCTGTTCATGTTTTGTCAGCCAGGAAGCAGAGAGAAATGAGAGACTAGGAAGGGAAAGACACCCAGGTCATGACCCCAGTGAGTCACCTTTCCTGACTAGGCCACCTTTTAAGAGCAAGTTAGATACAGCATGCCCTTGGTCCAATTTTCTTTTAACAGTCCCACTTATGAGTGCATTAAGCTCTTCAAGGGCATCTAGATATAAATTATAACACTGGGCAACACAGCAAGAACTGTCAAAAAAAAAAAAAGAAGCAAGTACAAATAACTGCAGAGAGATTCATCCTAATACATATTTTACACCTGTGACCTCTAAATTTTATAGTGTTTCTGTGTTTGAAGTCCTCCAGTCATAAAATCATGAGTCTTACACATTGTTTTCTCCTTGAATTGGTTTATCTTTTAATAGCTACACAAGAGAATAGCTAAATTTTGCCCTAAACCGTCACCATTAAAAAAAAAAAGGTTCTTTTCTTTAAGTGTCTTTTGATAGTTTTTCTTTTAGACAAGAATAATCGTATTTTTTTCCTTGTCCCCTTCAAATGTACCACTTTCATTAGCATGATTTGCTGTTTCCTTTTTTTATTAAGTTTTCACAATTAGAAGCCCAGGAATAAAAAACAGTTAATTTTTACCTGACTTAGACTCAACTTCAGTTAGCACAAGAGGTACTCTTGTGAATTTATCACCAGTTTTATAGAGTTGTGGTTTTTCCTAATGCTATCTTAAAGTCACAGTATACAGCCATAAATTGGCATAAAGTGTCGTGGATTAATAGACACTCATTATTCTATGACCAAAGTATTTCTTCAAAAATAATCAACTTTAAACATTTGATACAATCAATTTTATCTATTTATTTGGCAAAAAGAAAAAATAACAATGTTGTTCCCATTCACCATTAATGGCTTAAAAATATATTTGTATGAATACGAACACATACACCTCTGAGTATTTAAAGGGCTTCCGCATTTAAATGTATATTCTTAGAAGCCTGTTATATTAAACCATTATTGAGTATTCAGAAAATATTCCTAATTTAAAAAGTTAATTTTCATGAAAGATAAAAGTTGGAAAAAACACCAATATGTTAACATAATAAACCTAACAAAACACATATTCAAAATAGGACAACAGAAAGTAAATATATTAACAAAATATTCATTTTCATTTTTCCTCCTACAACTAATTGTAATTTATTATTTTTCACTGAGGTTAAGCCTCTGTTATTTTCTAAGATATAACAAAGGGTACAACAAAAGCAAAATTGAATAAATGTGCTTGGTGAAGAGTTTAAAGTTGATTTTCAGGTTTTACATTTACTATTTTTTTCATTTATTTAAAACTGAATATTTTTCTCTTTATTTTATGAAAAAATAAAACAAAGTTTCATTACAAATTATTTGAGAGAATTATAGTCGATAATTCACTCTGTATTGTTATCTTCAAAGTTATCAACAAAAACATTCTCTTTTACAAAGAAGAAGCAAGGGATACTACCATAAAACTTTAATTTCAATGAACTGAGAGAAAGTAGTAGTAGGAAAGAAACAAATTAACACACATATTTTAAAAATTTTGAGAAAGGATTTCACTCTGTAGTCCAGGTTGGCCTTGTACTAACCATGTAGCCTAGGCTGGCCTGGAACTCCACCGACACCTCATGCCTCAGCCTTCAGAGTCCTGGCTTGCAGGCATGCGCCACCACACCTGGCCTCTAAAACACTTCTGAAACAATGGAATAGATAATTTAAGGGATCATCTCACCCTCTCCCCACTTCCTATTTATCTATCTTCCATTTTGGTCCTTTTTTGCGTATATGTTGACATTAGAGCTTTCCTGAAGTTCTTTTGGAATGCAGCTGTGAATCCCTCAGAGCCTGGGCTTTTCTCAGTTGGTAGTGTTTTTATTACTGTTCAATCGCATTGCCTATTATTGGGTTATTTAAGATTTTTAAGTCTTTTTGGTTCAGTCTTAATATTTCAAATGCATCTAGGAATCTCTCCATTTTTTGAGTTACCCAATTGTTAGCATATGTGTTTGTGAAGTAGTTGCTAATAATTATCTGGATTTGGTTTGTGTCTGTTGTGATTTCACCTTTTTCATTTCTAATGGCATTGATTTGTATCTTCCTTTCCTTTTTTTTTTTTTTTTGGATAAGATTGGCTAAGTGTTTTCCTCATTTGTTTATTCTTTCAGTGAACCAGCTCTTTGATTCTTTTAATTTTTTTAAGTCTCGTTTAGTCTCCATTCCATTTATTTCTGCTCTGATCTTTAAAGTTGCCTTCTGTGTTCAAGCTCTGGGTTTCAATTATTCTTGTTTTTCTAGGACCTTGAAATGCATTGCTAGGTTATATATTTGGGCTTCTCTTTTCTAATGTGGGCATTCACAGCTATAAACTTCTCTTATAGGAGTGCTTTCATTTTGTTCCATTACTTCTGGTATGTTGGGCCAGCAATATCATTTAATCTAGAAACTATCTTATTTCTTCCTTACTTTCCTTTGTGACACACTGATTATTCAAGAGGGTGTTCAACTTTCAAAGATGTGCATATTTTCCTTGGTTTCTTTTGATACTGACTTCTAGTTTAGTTGAACTAAAATATGCATGGTAAAATTTAGAATTTTTGCGTCTACTTAGGCATGCTTTATTTGCTAGCATGTCATCCATTCTGGAGAATTTATCATGTGTTGCTGAAAAGAATGTGCATTCTGTGGTTGTTGAGTGGAACACTTTCTATGTCTATTGAGTCCATTTGTTCAAACGTGTGATTCCACTCAAATATTTCTTGTTGATTTTTTCTTTAGCTGATCTATCTGTGACAGTGGGGTACTAAGTCCTTCACTATAACTGCATTTATGTTATGTATTTATGTTTATCAGATCTTTTATGTCTATTAATGTGTTTTATGATTTGGTGCATATGTGCTTATAGTTGTTTTCTCTTGCATTGAATGGTTAGGTTAAATCAATATATAATTCCCTTTTTTCCCTCTTTTGATCAACTTTATATTGAAGTTTACTTTGCCTAAAAATAGGCTTACAACTTCCCTATTTTCAGAGACCCCATTGCATAGAATATAGTTTTCCATCTTTTGATTTTTAGTCTATGATTTTCTTTTTGTGCTAAATGTGTTTCTTGTATACAGTATACCATGAGATTTTATTTCTTGATCCATTCTGCTAATCTGCAACTTTTGATTGGTGAATTGAGTCCATTTACATTGATATTTATTATTGGCAGATATTGATTTATGACTGTCATTGTATTATTTTCCTGTTACTGTTTTGCTTCCTTTCCTTTCTACTTAATTGCTAGCCCTACCTGTTAACACTCATTGTACTTGACATTTTGGCACTATTAGCTTCATTTTCTTATTCTAGAATATCCTTGACAATATTTTGGAGTCCTGATTTGATCTTCATAGATTTCTTTAGGTTCTCTTTATCATGGAAACATCATATTTCTCCATCAATTTTGAAAGATTAGTTTTGTAGGATACTACATTCTGGGTTGGAAGTTGTTTTCCTTTGGTGCTTGAAATGCTTCATTCCAAACTCTTCTTGCCTTTACATTTGTGTTGAGAAGTCCGTTGTATTTCTGATGGGTATTCCTTTTTAGGTGACTTTTTTTTTTTAATGTGGGTACCGGGAGTCGAACTCAGGACCTTGCACTTGCCAGGCAGGCACTTATGCCGCTGAGCTATATCACCGGCCCTTTTTTAGGTGATTTATTGCTGTTCTTTAGTAACCTTTAAGATTCTGTTCCAGTATTTCTGGTATTTTAATTATTATTTAGTGTGAAGTTGTTTGTTTATTCATTTGTTTTCCCTGAACATAGTTCTTTGTGGTTCTATACGGCTCACTTTTCTGCATCTTAAATTCTTTTTCTATATCTAGAAATTTTTCTGCTATTTATTCTCTAAAGAAGTTTTCATACCCTGTGTATTATCTTCTAATTTTTTATTAATTCCAATTATTCTTTTATTTGTCTTTCTTGAGTCCTCTTTCCTGATTCCATTTTTCATGTTCTGTTTAGTTTTTAAGGTATCTGTCATTATTTGATCATTGTCCACAGTCCTGTCTTCTAGATCTAACCCTCTGTCTTCACACTGGTCAGTTCTGCTAACCATGTTTTCAATTGTATTTTTAACCTTCTGAATTTCTGTTTGTTACTGTTTTATGGACCCCCATTCTTTTCTATGCTGGGTATTCATGCTTTGCATCTCTTTCTTTAGCTCTACTAGGTTTTTATAAGTATATTTTCTAGTTTAGCTGATCATTTGTTTCATTAGGGGCATTATCTGATTAGTTACATCATCTTGAAATTCTTCAAGCAACTTACTAAACTTTTACCTCATAGTTATCCTTTAAGAACATCCTGCTGTGTAGTTTATGATTTTCTTTCACTCGCTGCCCCTTGAACTGGGTTTGGTGAAATTAGGAGTTTGTGGAGGCATTTTATTGCCTTGTCTTTTCATGTTTCTATTTTTTGGTTTGTTTGTTTTTGCCCTGAGGTTTGTGACTTCTTTAGCCCAGTACCTGGGTCTTCAGGAGTGCACTGCAGTACTCTGTATGACCCTCACTCAATCCAGATATTGGCATGCAAACAAAACTTATTTTCACCAACAACTGTGTCAGTGGCAATACTGGCATCAAATATCAACTGCATACTGAAGATCCTTGAGAACCACTCATGAACTGCTTTTATCCTGAGCAAAGAGGTCTATGATTTTAGTAAAGAGACTTAGGTTACCCAGATATTGAATTATAGTAATTCAGACCAGTAATTTGTGCCAGATGTAGTCAGCAGTGTAAGAGCTCAAGCATGCAACTTGACTAAATATCATCTCCTTCAGGTCCACCCCCCATGAAGACTACTGGCCACCAAATACTGGCCACCTGACACAGAAGGCCTGGGGATCTCTTGGTCTGAGACCAAGCCGAGCAGGTGATCTTAGTAGATCCCTAGCTTTCCCCCTCTTTATGCCTGTTTCCCAGGCTGTCTCTCATCCAGGATCTATGGGAGGTAACTCTTCACTCCAGGAGTGAAACTTTCCTCCTGGGTATGGTATTGGTCTCATCTACAATGAGATCAGTCTTTTGGTTTTCACTTCTGCCACTCTGTGCTGTGGAGAGCACAGGAGCTGGTTAATATTTTGTAGTTTAGCAACTGTCCTCTTGTCTCCCATGTGAATTACACAGGGTTTGGCGCAGTGAGGATGTGGAATGCTCAAGGCCTCTTGGCTCCTCCCTCCCATGCTGGTCACATGGGGCCAGGGCCCAGTGGCAGCAGAGGTGAGGCAGGTCGCAAGGACCTCTATGCTTCTGTCCACTATGTGAGTCTTGTGGGTTCAGGGGCTGGTGCAGGTGGGGTGGGACTCACAGTTTCTGGGTGCTCTTGACTCCTGCATGGGTCTCCTGTGGCCTATACATTTACTATTAAGTTGATATGCAATTACTTCTTCCATATAATGTAGATTTTATAACTAAGCAACATTGAATACATGAAAAAACATTTTATTTCAGCTTGTGATTAATATTTTTGACACTTACATATGTCCAAACTCACTTACACCTTTGGGTCTATAGGAGTAACAAAGAAAGAGAGGAGAGAAGATGACCAACTACAAGGTGGCAGCAAGGGTGACTGTCTGAAGACAGTCAGTTACCCTTAGGTGGGAGCAAAAGATAACTTCTGGTATCAGAGGATCAATAAAAAGAAAATCCACCTGGACTAAAATTCACTGTTTAGATGGTAAGGGGAAATCAGACCACTTCTGTATCACTATATCCCAACTCCCCAAACCCAGAACAGCCATATATCCACTGTCCTGGGACAGCACCAGACTGAAGTGTTAGCAAGTCCTTCAGTGATAGACTTGAGAATTGAATAATCTCACAGTCATTCTATCTTTCCCACTGGGCATGACAAATGAAGACATTTCTGACACAGATGTTCCAAGAAGGTAAAAATAGAATGAGGTAAAACTAATTGCCACACAACCAGGCATCCACCTGCAGTTCCAGAAAATGGTGGGACTCTGGAGAGAGAAATACAAACAACAAAAACAATAATAATAATAATCCTATTCTTCCCATGCACAACGGTAATGCTGTACATGGAAAATTCTGCATCTTGCACATGATAGTCTTCGACTGTCTTCAGGATTCCACAGTAGGTGCCCAGAAACTCCTAGCTGAGAATTGCAGAAGGAAAGGAAAATTGGTTTTGCAACAAATATACAGAAAGCAGAGTCAGAGAGCAACTCTGCAGAACCAGAAAAGAATGAGCTCCTTTATGCTGTTTCTGTAGGTAAGGCTGAAATAGCTGAAGCAGAGAGACAGTGAAAACCCCCTGGGCTGCCAGATTTTGGGCCATATGATAGGTACCAAAAAAAACCTGTGGGGGGAAGACACAAGTGTCCTCAGTATTTAGTCTTGCTTCCAATTAAGGCAATCAGATCCGCAGAGGTCTCCAGGGAATCCTGGCTGGAGCTAGAATTCTGGACACAGGCTGAGAGGGAGCAATAGTGCTAAAGAGTTTGGGCAGGCAATTATATGGTCCACAGACTGAAACTGCTGGGCTACTCAGGAAGATGTCAGTGTAGAGTGAGCTGTGAGGAAACTCTGGCTTGATCCTACAACAACCCTGTGAAGTGACAGGGCCCAACCAAACTATTCAAATAAGTAAAAGCACTAGACTATCTGTGGACAAATAAAGCCAAGAACACATCACTGGAAAGCAGAACCTAACTAAAGAAATCCTATTTGACCTCAATACACACACACATACAGAAACACACACACACACACTAAGCCAACAAAAATGTCCCCAAATACTCCCAACTCTTCCAAAGCAGGTTAAATAGGCACTAATGAATAGGAAAGCAAAGTCCAGATAGCCAATCTTAATAAAATCATTGAAGAGCAAGGAAAGAAACTAAGCAAATTCAAGGACATAATCCAAAAGACAGTGGAACGATGATAAAAACTGACCAATGTGTGATATGGAAAAAATTGGAAAAGCTGACAAAAATGGTTCAAATGATGAACAAGAAATTAACCAAAGATAGACTCCATGAAATGGTGCTGAAGAGAAATCACAGAGATAAAGAATTCTATACAATTTATAAAGGGCAAAATGAGTAATGGGAAGACAGGATTTCAGAAATAAAGGATAAAATGGAAATTCATGATGATTTACACTGAAAAGCCTTATAAATGAAAAGAAAACAAGAAAAATTAATCCAAAAGATACTAGATAATACTAAGAAGACTAACCTAAGGCTAACTGGAATTAGGAATTAGAAGGCAGCACACATGGGATAATCTGTTCACAAAAATCATAGCAGAAAACTTTCCAAGTATGAGAAAAGAATTCAACATGCAGGTAAGCAAGACTCTAACACCAAATAACTGTGATGAAAAAAGAAGTTTTCCATGGCACAACATAGTCAAAATTCCAAATGTTGAACAAAAAGAAACAATATTAAAAGCTATCAGAAAAGAAGCAAAAAAAAAAAAAAAAAAAGACAAAGGTAAATTCACTGTGATTACAGCAGTTTTCTCAACATGAACTTGAAAGTCCAGGACTGCTTCAAGTGAAGTGTTTCAAGCACTAAAAGAAAACTTCCAGGGGCTGGGGATGTTGCTCAATAGCACAGTGCATACCGGCAAGTGCGAGGTCCTGAGTTCGATTCCCGGTACCAAAAAAAAAAAAAAAAAAAAAAAAAAGGAAAAGAAAGAAAACTTCCAAACCAGACTAATATATTCTACAAAACTAACTTTCTTAGTTGATGGAGAAAAAAGGACATTCAAGAACAAAGAACATCTTAAGAGATATATGAATACCAAACTAGCACTCCAAAAAATACCCAAGAATATCCTAAATAGAGACAACATAACCTCCAGAGCCAAAAAGTCAGATGAAATGAATACATCAAGCAAGACGAATAGTTAAACAAAGAAGCAAAAAGAAAGCATAAACCACGGAAAAAGAAAACCATGAAAGCAATAAGTCAATAATAATTCTCAAGGTAAATGGCCTCAACTCCCCAGTTAAAAAACACGGATTGTTGGGCTGGTGAGATGGCTCAGTGGCGTAAGCGCCTGCCTGGCAAGCGCGAGGGCCCGAGTTCGACTCCCAGAACCCACATACGAAAAAAGGGCCGGTGATATCGCTCAGCGGCACGGGCACCTGCTGGCACGCGAGGTCCTGAGGTCGACCCCCGGTACCCACAAAAAAAAAAAAAAAAAAAAGGAAAAGCACGGATTGGCAAGCTGGATCAAAAAACAGAATCCAACAATCCGTTGTATTCCAGAAACTAATCTGATCCAAAAAGAAATTCATAGACTAAAAATCAAAGGATAGAAAACATTATGTCATGCACCGCAATCCCTAAGGCAAGCAGTGGTATCAACTTTATTCTCAAAGTAAATTTCAAGCTAAAACTGATCAGGAGAGGAATAAAGGTCACTACATAATAATTATAGGAATAGGAGGAGATAACAATTTTGGATGAGCTCAAATAACCTAATGATGCACTTTAGGAAACTACAAGAACAGGAAAATTCTAAACCCAAACCTAGAACAAAAAGAGAGGTCATGAAGATCAGCACAGAATTTAATTAAATTAAAACAAACAAAACAAAAATAGTACAGAGAATCAGTGAATCAAAGTATTGGTTCCTTAAAATAATAAACAAAATAGATATATCTTTAGTGAAACTTACTAAAAGAAAAAAAGACCCACATTAACTGAATTAAAAATGAAAACGGAGAAATCACAATAGGTACTGCTGAAATCCAAACAATCACTGGTAACTAATGTGGAAAATTATACTCCAATAAATTGGAGAATCTTGAAGAAATTGACAAATTTCTTAACACAAGTGAATAAACAAAATTGAACCAAAAGACGTAAAAATACTGGACAATTCAATAGCAGGTAGTGAAATGTGGTAGTAATAAAATCCTACTAATTAAAAACCGAGACCAGGACCTGATGGGTTCACTGCAGAATTCTACAAGAACTTTAGAGAGGACATAAAACACCAATAGTCTTGAAACTGTTTAATACAATTGAAAGAGAAAGAGTACTTATAAATTAATTCTGGGAAGCTAACAATACCCTGATTCAAAAACCAGACAAAAACTCCCCCAAAAAGAGAATTACTGGATAATTCTCTTTAATGAAAACAGATGCAAAATTCCTCAAAAAGATACCTGAAAAGAGAACAAATCATCAAAAAGATCATACAGCATGAACAAGTAGGCTTCAGCCCAGGGTTGCCAGGATGGAGTAAGATACACAGATCAATAAATGTAATCAATCACATAAACAGAAACAAAGACAAAAATAACTGATCATCTCAGTAGATACAGAAAAAGTTTTTGAAACAATCCAATATTCTTTCAGGATAAAAATCATAAATAAAATAGACATAGAAGTATCTTATATCAATCTGATAAAAGCCATTCATTACAAACAAATGACAAACAAAATATTAAAAGGAGAAAAGCTGAAAGCTTTCCATTTAAAATCAGAACAAGATTAGAGTGTCTACTATCACTGCTTCATTCAATATGATACTTGAAACATTAGCCAGAGCAGTCAACTAAAAAAGGAAACAAAAGGGATGTATATAGGAAAAGAAGTCGTCAAAATTTCACTATTTTTAGATTACATAATTCTTTACATAAAGGACAAAAAAAATCCACCAGAAAAACTGCTAGAATTAATAATTAAATTCACTAATAGCAAGACACAAAATTCACACTCAAAAATCAATAGCATTCCTATACGCCAATAATCTACCCACTGAAAAAGAATGTAGGAAGATACTACTTTCAATAACAGCAAGAAAAATAAAATATAAAGGAATTAACTAAGTAAGTAAGTAAAAGACATCTGCAATAAAAATTATGGTGCTCTTAAAAAGGAGATTGAGGGAACATTAGAAAATGGGAAGACATCCACTGTTCTAGGATAAGCAGAACAAACATGATCAAAATGGCCATACTCTCAGAACTGATATGTAGATTTAATGCAATCCCATTCAAAATATCAACAACATTCCTCAGAGAACTTGAGAAAAAGTTTCCAAAGTTCATATGGAAATAACAGAGGCCCAGAGTAGCAAAAAACATCCTGAATAACAGGAGCAAAGAAGGAGGCTTTGCAATCATAGATTTCTAGTTATATTGCAAACCTAAAGTAATAAAAAAAAGCATGATATTGACACAAGAACAGACATGTGAACCAAGGCAACAGAATACAGAATACAGAATAACCCTAGACACATTCTTCTACCTGATCTTTGACAAAAGGTTTAAAAATATTCTAGAGAAAATGTAGAGCCTTTAGCAATTGGATTGGGAAATCTGTCGATCTACATGCAGAAGATAGAAATTAGACCCATATCTCATAATATACTAAACTAAAATCAAGCAGTTCAAAGATCTATATATAAAAAGAGATACACTTAACCTACTGGAAGGTAAGGTAGGAAAATTCTTAAAGACATAGCCATAGGTAAGGGCTTTCTGAAGAGAACATCAAATGTCAAGAAATAATATCAAGAATCAACAAATGGGATTATATCAAATAAAAAACCTTCTGCAAAGCAAAAGTCACAACCAACAGAGTGAGAGATAACCTACAGAATGGGAATGGGAAACATACTTTGCAATCTACACCTTGGACAGAGGAGTAATGTCTACAATATATAAAGAACTCAAAAAAAAATTAGTCCTCATAGAGTAAAAGACTTAATTAAAAAATGAGTAAATGATATAAATAGATACTTCTCAGAAGTACAAATAGCTACTAAGTACATGAAAAAAATGTTCAATATATCTGGCTATCTGAGAAATGCAAATTAAACAACATTGAGATACCATCTTACTCCATAAAGAATGGATATCATTAACAAATAGAAAGTGCTGGCAAGGCTTCAGGGAGAAAAGAATCCTTCTACATTGCTGGTGGGAATATAAACTAGTACAGCTACAGGTGAAATCAGGATGAAGATTCTTCTAAAATCTTAACAGAGAAATTTCATTTGTTCCAGGGATTACTCCTCTGGGTATCTTCTGAAAGACACCATATTACTATAACACATGTATACACATGTTTATAGCAGCACATTACATGATAATTAAATCTTGGAGGCAATCTATATGTTCAACAGATGAATGGATAAATAAAATGAGGTATTTATACACAATGGAGTATTACTCTGCTGTAAAGAAGAAGTCATTTGTAGGAAACTGAATGCACTTTGAGTTCATAACTTTTAAGTGAAATAAATCTGACAGACAAGCTTACATATTATATGGTTTCTCTTATATGAGGTGCCCAAAGTATAAGTAATTAAAAGAGTAAGATAAAAGGTAGACACTGGAAAATAGGCAGATAGTTCTTTTGCAAAATGAGAAAGAGACCAAGAGATGGAGGGAGGGGGAAATGTGTAGAGGGAAATGGATGCACAAAGAAACTGTACCCCCTCTCCACAATGAATATATTCATTATATGCCACGGACTAACTTTAAAAAGTAACAAGAAAAGGCTACCAAAATATATTCATAATTTTTAACATATGCATATGCTTTGTGCAATTTTAATATATTTTTATGATATACTATATGCTTACAGTGTTTCTTCTAGTGTCTATTAATTTTCCATAAAGAGCCAACAATAGGAACCATTACACTTGGAAATAAAATTTGTACATATATATTTACATGTTGATGACTTAATAAATTTTAAAATATTTATGTATTTTTAATTAGTCAATTGGTAAAAAAAAAATCCTGAAAAAGTACACTGATCATCAACTTTGAAGCATGACCAAATAAAATGCTGAAAAACTAGTATTCGTAATGATGGCAGAAATAGTTAATGCATGAAAATCATTATTTCTTCTCAAGGGGTAATTTCCTCCAATCCTAAGAAAAATAAATGTTTATATTATAGGTAAACATGCAGTGCTCAAAAAAATTAAGGCAATTTTTTCTCCTGCTAGGTATAGTAATGACACAATTTTGAAGACCTCATACAATTACCAATAGTTCGTTATTTTTAACAGTACTCTTTTTAGTCTTCTCATATGTTAGTAGAATGCATATTAATAAGTCTGGCCTCCGTAGTTCCATGTCTTTCCTGAGGCACAGATGGTATTTCATTATGGCGATTCCACTGTTCCACACTGCTGTAATATGAGGAGTAAATTTAGAACTCAATTAAGAGAAAAAATATAGGTTATTTTTTTGTACTGCTTTAGTCCCCTTAACAATCACACTTACTGAATTTCTTTGGCTTGACGCCATTAGTCTACTTTGCCAGAAGTAGGCCTTCAAAATGCATTGAAGAACTTACTATAACAATTTAGTTGGAATTGTCTACTGTGTTATGCAGAGTTCTCTTGAAGGGTTCTTTGGAGAAATTTCTTTTTCATCTCAGGATCGTGAGTAGTTATTCTTATTGGGAACATCTGGTTTGCTTTTATCTTAAGTGCACTATAAATAAAGTGATAACATTCTCTTGATTACACTGGCTGCTGAAAAGCTAGCTGTAAACCTGTTACATACTTGTAACAAGTATACTGGAATTAATAGCATACATTTAATGTTCCGATCACAATCTTCACTACATCCTGCCTTCTTTTATTTACCCTCACTTTGCTTTAAATATTGGTCTGTTACTGCTATGTTTGTATGAGTGTCCTCCAGATTTCCTGGCTTGCAGGATTGTTCCCTAGGGAAGTAGTATTGAGAAGTGGTGGAATGTTTCAAAGACAGACTACTAAGAGACCCTGAGGTCACTAGGAATATGCCTTTGAAAGCCCTGTATGACTGTGTCCGGTACTTTTCGCTCTCTCTCTGCTTTTTGTCTAGTCATGTAAATAGTTTGCTGTGTCATACATCCCACCTTGCCATGTTGCACTGTCCTTGCCTAAAGCCCAAAGCAATGGAGGTCACCTGATATCGGGCTGCAACTTCCAGAACCATGAACCAACATAGCCTTCTCTAAGTTACTTGCCTCAGGTACTCCATTATACTAAATGACACATAATTAATAAACTTATATAAAATGGTTTTTGCTAGTAGTTCTAAACATTGTATTATTAATTAAATGAAATATATGAACAGCCCTACAGCTAAGTTTTGAAAACAAGAGATATTTAGAGATTTCAGTCTAATTTTAACAATCTTCTCTTCATAACCAGCTGAATTTTAAAAGACAATGAATGTATTTTCTTGAGCTTGTCCAAGATAAGTTTAATTGAATAGTTGGCTTCGAATGCCTGTTTTTATATTACAATTCAACGTATAAGAAATTTGCCAAGAGCAGAGCAAGAACAGCTTTGTACAAATACAATGTGGTATTTTTTGTTTGTTTATTTTAATTTAGTATAATATTCCTCATAAAGCCTTCACCACATGTGTATCTGGCATATGGACTGGAGGATTTATCTGTGCTTTAGGCCAAAAGCAAAGGAGGAAGAAAACTGCTGTGAAGTTTAGTACAAACAGAAGTAATGAACGTTAAGATGTGAACCAGGGTTAAAATGCAAGATGGAGATTAAAGCACTGGTAATTTTAAGTTTAATGTTTTTCAAAAACCCAGAGGGTTGGAGGAGTAGTTCTTAAAAACTCTAGTATGTCGTAGATTTCCACATATGTAATTTGAATACAGATATATAAAACAGCTAATGCTGTGCTAGACATATGGCATTTAACACATGATACTCTCATCCCCCACCTTTCTAATGTTCTTACTCGTGATTCAAAACACAGATTTTAAATGTATTCTCCAGAGATATTTAATTTTATCAGTGCGTGTCTTGTTTTTTGGCCAGCCAAAGTTAAATTTCGCTTGCTGGAATATAGAAATCTGCCATTTTAAAGCTTTCCAAATGATTTTACTCTTCACCAGTCATTATTTTCTCACATGGTGAATGACTACCTCATATTTTATTTGAAGTAATGCTATAGACTTCTGGTGAATCATCTGGAAAAGTTGTTTATCACTTGATAGAGATTTTCATTGTAAATATTCAGTGACTAAACTTGCGGATCTGCACATACCAGATCATGTAGCTCGTGATAGAGTTAAAAAAGAGAGACAATAAGATTTAAATAGCATTGCACACTTCCATGATTTAGTGGCTATGGGGAGGTGTATTATGATGAGAATGAGCCCCCTTGGGGAAAGTAAAAGCCACTTTTCATCCATTTTTCTCCCTCCAGACTTCTATGCCTATCAGCTCCCTAACTCCATTCATATGAATATCACAAATGACTTCATTGTAAAATTAAATATTTTCCTCTTTTTTTTTACACCTCTCACAATAACTTGATGTAGTTAGTCACACTTCTCTTCTATAATAATTTATCTTGTTTTGCTTTTAGGAGACCTTCACTGCACTGGTTTTCTTCCTACTCTACTAGATATTCCTTTTAAATTACCTTTGCTCTAATGTTATTTTCCTGACATTGCCCCTCTCAAACACTGGATGCCACAGGACCCAGTGCTTTCTGATGTCCTCTTTCTCTTATTTTGCTTCTCTGTGTGTACGAGCTCACAAAATACTTATATTTCTTCAGATATGTTATTTTCTCATTATACCTGAACTTATATCTCAAATTTGTACTTTCTATCTCCTCTTTGAACTTTCACAAGCAACTCACAACCAAAATTTTCAAAACCAAACTCCAAATCCTCCAAACAGGCTTCTTCCAGTGTTTATCTAATTGGTACTTGTAATGTTTATTTTTCTCGGATCAAAAACGTGTAGCTATCCATTATTCTTCTTTTTTCCCATATTTCATGTGTAACACAATATTATATCCTGACTTATCTATTTTCAATTTAGTTGCAGAATATTTTTACTACCTACCTCATATTTTATTTGAAGTAATGCTATAGACTTCTGGTGAATCTTTATTTGTTTATTATTAAGTTGTAACTGGTGAACATTTTAAAATATATATTTGTTCATGGTCTCCTCCACACACAACACTGAATACTCTAACATTTTCCCAACCATTTAGAATAATACTCCCAGTGCTTTTTGCAGAATAGAATGACCTATATTATCTACTGGATATAACTTTCTCTTGCATTTCATCATCAAGCATATTCTTTATTGAATGGAACTCTAGATGCTGTGCCCCACACCATAGTTTTAAAAGTGTTTATTTCCAGCTTAGCATCTACCATTCTCATTGCCCAGACATTCACCTCCCAGGTACCTAACATTTTTCTCATATACTCCCCTTCCATCTCTACTCGGGAGCCATTTTTCCAGAGGGAACTTCTCAATGCTGTATGATGCTCTATCTTCATACTCTGCTTAGTATCCTTAGAGCACTTCTCTAGATGGCATTCTGTTATATATACAAATGTTTGATTATCTGTTGATTCTCTTGTGTATGACCTACTCACTGCGATGTAGGGCCCATAAAGTCAGAAAACTTGTTTATTTCCCCTTTATTTCATGGCCAACATTGGTAACAGTTCTTGGCATATATAAGCACTGAAAATTACTTTGTTTGTTGAGAAACTGTCAAATCAATACCTATTTTCTGATGCTTGTGGGGTTTAAATAAATCATTTGTTAGGATTTCATGCTGTCTGCTCTGATCCTATAGCTTAGGAGACACCGCATTGCTATCTCACAGCACATTCTCTTCAATTCCATTGCAGCAGGTGGCTCTGACAACATATATCGCCTTTTCTCATGCTTATTAAAATTCCAATTTAAATTTTATCTCTGGCTTGGCTTCCTTTATATTTGCTATCCATTTAAATTTCAAAATTATTAAATTAATATTTTATTGTTGGGTATTTCAGAAATATCTTCATCCAAGGAAGAAATATTGTTTCTGCATGTGTGTGTGTGCGAGTGTGTGTGTTTTCATATGGCTTTTGCACCCGATACCACAGATGGCAGTGTCCCAGTGTTTGAGGTAAGGGGTGTAAAAAATGTAAAAGATCATTTTGTAGAAAATTATTTACAAGGATATATTATAGCTCAATTTATCTACCAGAAGGGTTGCATCTTTATTAGTGGGAAAAAGTCTAATTTCTTTGTCTAAGAATCTTACAATAAATTCAGGATAAAATTTACTTTGTACCCAAACCAAGCTTTATAAGACAGTTTTCTATTCCTTTGTCTATTGATTAATGTGAACTAACAAACAGTGCTCTAATTTAAAATGATTCTTATTTTTTGTACTATCACTAAAATCTAATGCTAGAAATATTCAAATACCTTCCTCCTAACATAATTAATATGGCAAGTTAGATTAAAAATGATGATAATAAAAGCCATGATTCCAGGGAATCAGAAAAACTTCAAACACTATCCAAGTTAGCATTTTCCATGGTCTAGTCACTTGCAATATAAACAATTTTATTTTAGCTATCTGTTTATAATTAATATTATTAGACAAAGGAGGGTTTCTGTAATTATATCTTACTTTTTGTTATTAATATAAGACATTTTCTTGGCTGCACTGGAAGAATTTTCTTGCTAGAATATTGCAATAGCAGAGCTATGATAAAAATCAAGCCAACAAATGAGTTTCACATCAATACTATGTTTCTTCTAGGAGATTAGAGAAATAAAAAATGAGAGATGAACTTTCTTTCTAACTCTTCACTCATAAATCCTTCCCCTGGAATATCACATGTCACAGTTAACATTCTGAATTGCCATCATTCTCTCAACAGAGCAAATTTTGTATTCTCAGTTGGTTTCTTATTCCACTTCACCCAGAGCCATGTCCCAATTCCATCTTGTCTGTGAATGCTCAACATACAATTTATTTTAAGTAAATTTTGTTCTATGAAAACTCTTCAAAGTACAATAACCAAGAGTAAGCTACTATAATTATGTTATCTATTTCAAAATACTATTTGAGGTCTAATAAATATATGAACAATATAGATAGAAGCAAGAGAGTTTCTTTTCTGATGCCATTGCTATTTTATATGGCTTTATCAAGGCATACATAATAGTTGTTCAAAAGCCACATATTAAATATATATAATTTGATGGATCCAGACATGTGTACACCCAATATATCATCAAAACAATTAAGATAATAAGCCTCAAACATTCATGTCCTTTATTCCCTGCACCCTTCTGTCCAAATGCATAGAAATAGTACCAAAGTAGTTACTAACAGTTTGGGAATGGAAGAGATGCGGAAATATTAATCAAAGGGTAAAAATATTTGGAAAGTCAATGTTTTAAAGACCTATTTTGCAGCATGGTGACTATGGTTAGCAATATTTTATATATTTGAAATTTTTGAAAAGTATAGATTTAATTCTTACCACATATACACAACATAGGTAACAATGTGAGGTGATGGATGTTGTAATTTGATTGTCAGAATCATTTTAGAATTTATACATATTTCATAACTTAAGGTACATATTAATTATACAGTATTTGTGTCTGTTATACCTCTATACATGTAGAATAATTATTAAACTACATGTCATATTAAGTGCTCTTATCACACCATTCTTATTTTTGCTGCCCTAAAGTCTGGTATCTAAACTGTAATTTTTCTGATTCAGGAAAATTGGCTTAACTTTCATTGTTGCATTTGATTTTCCAGGTTCCTGGATTTTGATACTATGTTTCAGAAATGCAAGTGACTCTGAGATCACTTCTCTAATTTTACTTCTTTTACAGATGTTAAAACAGTGGTGTTCTATTTAGCCTCTCATATATGAGCACAGCATCAGATTTCAAGCTAGAACACAGGCTGATCAATTTGAGTCCATGGAAATACCTTCTAGAAATAGACCTTGCTTTATTCCAGCACAACTTATTCTATAGGGTGCATTCATCATGAAGGTCTATGGTAAAGCCAAGGATGCCTCTAGTTTCAACATTTTTGTCTTGGTTTTACCCCTTGGGAACAGAAAATATTCTATTACCACAATTACATTCTGATCATTCAAACTTGTGGAAATATATGTGTCTTCTCACTCTTCTCTTCTTCAAAGCACATGTATGAAGGCTTTCAACTGCTTTCCACAGAACAATACTGTCATCCTCAGGCCCCATCACTTTTCCATATCCTTCCTAAGTCAGAGCACTTAAAAGTGACCATAGTACTCAGACTTGTAATTCATAATCACTAGTCTTAACCTGGGTCAAGTGTTTGGTATCTAGCTAATGCTGCTCATGTATATACTGTGCAGTCTTTCCTGGTTTCAGACGTACATAATTTACTTTTATATGTGTGATTTTTTTCTTCTTCTCCTCTCTCCCTCTCTTCCTCCTGTCCTTCCTCTCTCCCTCCTTCTCTGTAGAGAGCCATAAATGACCCAGCTTCGCGTCTGAGCATGCGCTCCCTCCGCCCATCCTGATCCTATGTCACCCATTAGACCCTCCCACTGCTTCCCTCAAAGAGATATAAGCTTTGGCACTTCCTCAATAAACTCTCTCTCTCGCCCTCGCCTTCAAACTGCGTATGTGTTTTTCTTCATCCCCATACTGTCTCTCTGGCTACGCGTTCCTGCCCCTGGGAGCTCTGCTGGTGGGAGCCTCCGCGGGTCACGACATTTTGGCGCCCAACGTGGGGCCCGAGAATGACAGGTTCTATGAGGGATCACCCTACAAAGGTTTAAAAGAGTGCCCGGCCGGCCTTTGACCCATCCATGAGGACTCCCCCTCAGTGATCCGCGCGAGGACTTCTCTCTCTCGTCTCTCGTCTGAATCACGGTAAGCATTTTCATACTGTAGGGTGTAACATGGGATAGAATCTCAGTGAACATGAGCTCTTTGTCTCAGGGCTCTCCCAGGCCCTCAAAGCCCGGGGAGTCAAAATCAAACAATCCCACCTAACTGCCTACTTTGAGTTTATAAATAAAATCTGCCCTTGGTTTCCACTGGAGGGTACTATCAATGTGAAGGTTTGGAGCCCTGTGGGTTATGCACTCCAAGATTACTACTGGGTCTTCGGACCTGAAAAAGTCCCCGTGACTGCCTTCGCATATTGGACATTAATTTCTGAATTGTTACAGGCTCGCCCTTCTGATCCCCACATAGCACAAACTGTAGCTCAAGCTGAGGCTTCCCTTTGTTCTCATTCCCCCCATCATAGCCCCCCCGCCTCCATGATTCTTGACATACCTGAGGACCAACATGGCTGCCCGTCCCCTACCCCATCTCTTACTGCTTCCACCCTTCCACATGGAGACGATCCTCCATCTTGTAGGAATGATCCCCAATCATGCGGACACCCTGAGCGACCGCCATCTTGTGGCGCACTGCCATTTTCCTACCCTAACCTCCCGCCACTGCCCACTTCCGCCCTCTACAACTCCCCTCCGCCATCTTGCACCAAACTGCCGCCGCCATTTTCTGCTCCCGATTCCACTCACTCCGGCCCTTTGCCCTCCACCCCCCCTTTCACAGCCCCTGCATTCCTTGTTAACTTCCCTCCCTTCTACCCCCCATCTCCTGCTTCCCCTGACTCTGATGCCTTCATGGCCCGACTTATGACTCGCATTGCTGACCTTGAACAAACTGCCGATAAGTTACATCAAACATTTAAACTTCAGCTATCCCAATCCCCTACTCTTCCTCCTAACAAACCTCACCCGACCTTCTCATTTGTCCGTCACGCCCCCAAACACCCCTCCCTTCCCCCAGTTCACGTCTTCATCCTCTGACCTTGTCAAAATGGTCCAATCCATGGCTCTCTGGCTCAATGCCTCCCAGCCTAACCTTACCGCCCCATCCTGTTGGCTTTGTTTACAAGCTACTCCCCCATTCTACCACCCTTATGCCACATCTAACGCCACCATTAGCCCTCAAGACCGGTCTTCATCCTCTAAACACCCCAACCTAATACTATCCGTACCCTTCTCCAGCGTGGAGGGCTCCAGTACCTGCACTAGTGGTTCCCCTATGACCACCCTGAGGTTACCCTGCTCTACCCTATACCCCCTCAACGACTCCAACACCTTTCTCTCTGTTATGCCCCCTACATATTGGCTATGTCAAAAGACTGGATTATCTACACAAATATCTATTAAGGTAATCCGAGTAAAACAAGATCTATGTGTCACCGTTGCTATCCTCCCACACATCACCTTTCACCCAGCAAACTGTCCCCTCACCCTCGATCCTGACCCCAGAGATCCACCCCTAACTTTATCCCACCTTCGCAAAAAACGTGAGGTCTTCACCACCACCACTCTTCTCGTCCTCGGAACCGCATCAGGAATCGCCCTTGGGTCCATGGCTTTGGCCCTTGGACAAACCCAATATAATAGCATCTTACAGGCCATTGACCAAGACCTAAAAAATGTTGAAACCTCTATTCGCGCCCTACAAACATCACTAACCTCCCTGTCTGAAGTTGTTCTCCAAAACAGGCACGGCTTGGATCTTCTTTTCCTCAAGGAAGGTGGCCTTTGTGCGGCCCTCAAAGAAGAATGCTGTTTCTATACTGACTCCTCCGGCGTGGTCTTACACGCTATGGATAAATTAAATGATGCCCTAAAAAAGAGAGAAATAGCCAGAACACAAGCCTTATTCCCCAACACTTGGTTCTCAACTGTTCTCCCCTACCTTGCCCCCTTCTTAGGCCCCCTTATAGTTTTGGTCCTCGTTTTGGCTCTTGGTCCTCTCCTATTTAGGAGACTTATCGCCTCCATCAAAACGGCCCTTGCTCCTGTGTGGGAAAGACCTCTCCAAGTTCATTATCAGCATCTAGCTATGGCAGACACTGATAAATACAAACAAGCCGAACCCTATGATGATATTGAGGCCCCAGCATATAAGAATGTTGGCCAATGACGGGTAAGATGGAGTTACAAGTCACTAGCACTCTCAGGACCACCTAAGACAGAGCCCCACTCTTTGCCGGGACACTGGCGATGCTAGTGGTCAGCTCAATGACGGGTAAGGCCTGAAAAATCAAATGCGTAAAAACTAAAAAAGACTTGCAGTAACCTCCACAACCTAAGACAGGCCACATTCAGGGTCATACAAACACTCATGGTCGGCAATATTTTCTTTTGGAGAAAAAGGAGCATATGTAGAGAGCCATAAATGACCCAGCTTCGCGTCTGAGCATGCGCTCCCTCCGCCCATCCTGATCCTACATCACCCATTAGACCCTCCCACTGCTTCCCTCAAAGAGATATAAGCCTTGGCACTTCCTCAATAAACTCTCTCTCTCTCTCGCCCTCGCCTTCAAACTGCGTATGTGTTTTTCTTCATCCCCATACTGTCTCTCGGGCTACGCGTTCCTGCCCCTGGGAGCTCTGCTGGTCGGAGCCTCCGTGGGTCACGACACTTCTCCTGACTTCCTACCTTCCCTCTACTTTGTACATTCTAGAATTTTAAGAACTAAGAAGAGTCTAGGATTTCACTCTACTTAAGCTGACACATTAGCCTGCCAGTTTTGTTGTTGCTATCAGAAGACCAAAACCCATGAGCCAGCGACAAAGGACTTTATTATAGTGAAAGCAGTGGCCATAACATGAACATTTGTACTGGTTCCTACAGTACCACTTTTAATACTACACTGCAGTGAGGTTTGAGCTGATACCCACATGGTAGGTTCCAGCATAGAAAATAAACCCTATGCTTAGGGAAACTGGAATAAAAAAGGTTATCTTTATTATAGAAGGCAGAGAGAAAAGCAAAAGCTTTTGCCCTTTACTGAAGGAAAGGGACCGTTTCTATCTTCCAAATTTGTTCATTAAACGTGCAATGTGATCACAAATGTAGTGACAGCTTAAATTTTAAAAAATGAAACTTCACATTAAAAGACAAATTGCCATTAATACCCTCAAAATACCCTCACTTGGGACACAATTTTCCCATTGTTCTTTCTACTTTCTGAAGCAGTTCTGCAAGTCCATTTTTTTTTTTTTAATGTGGGTACTGGGGGTTGAACTCAGGACCTCCGGCTTGCCAGCAGGCGCTCGTACCACTGAGCAATTTCACAGACCTTTTTTTTCCTTTGTATGTGGGTATCAGGAGTCGAACTCAGGACCTCGCGCTTGCCAGGCAGGCGCTTGTGCCGCTGAGCCAGCTCACTGGCCCTGCAAGTCCTTTTTCGTGAGGGTCTGTGGTTGCACTATTTTGGCTGCTATTAAGGTCATATTCACTTTGGGGAAGAGTTAAAAGCTGCATGGTGTGAAATTCAGTGAATAACACTGATGAAGACACCCTGGAATGTTTTTAATTTGACAGAAATTGTTTACATGTCTGATCAATGAAAGGTGTTCAGAAATGCAATGAATGTTTAAATTAAAAAAAATTATTTCAGAAAAAGACACACTGTCATTAACTGCCACCAAAATACTCCCCCTTACTTCAAAAACACTTATCCCGTCCGTCTTGACAATAGCCTTCTACCGTAATTTTTTTTAATGTAACCATTCTTTGTATCTTTCAATGACCAATGTATATTTTTCAAAAAAGGTATGAAAAATTGTGTCAATGGCTTTGCTCATAGTGCACAAAGAACACAAGACCAACAACAATTTTAAACTATCCTCACATTCTTACTTCTATGGATCACTGCTTCTTTTTATCTAATTTGGAAAATTTCAAGAATGTATTTCTTCAGCTTTTTCTTATTGTTAATCCCATATTCTCTCTTCAATGTTTTTGGTTCTTTTTTTCTTTGGGGGGTGAATTTCTATTTTTATTTTTTTTTGTGGGTACCGGGGGGTCGACCTCAGGACCTCATGCGCCAGCAGGCGCCCGTGCCGCTGAGCGATATCACCGGCCCCTTTTTCGTATGTGGGTTCCGGGAGTCGAACTTAGGCCCTCGCGCTTGCCGGGCAGGCGCTTAAGCTGCTGAGCCATCTCACCGGCCCCTGAATTTTTATTTCTTAAAAATTAAATCTTTTTATTTTTACATGTTTGCAGTACATAGTAAATTGTATGTTTGTTCCATTGATTAATACACACATTTGATATATTTGTTTTCCCCCTCTGTCCCTCAGTTTTAGTGATATCAATTCACATGATTTATTTTTTTATTTTTTCATATAAAGTGCCCAATCTGTTTCTGATCTCATTTATTCTTCGTATCAGATATTTTATTTTTCTCCTCTCAGGTTTCTATTTTATGTCCTTTCATGCTTCTTCAAATTTTCTGTAGAAGTCTCCATTTTTTCTTTATTTTTAAGTATTTAATAATTTTAAACTCATAATCAATTTATAGTCTGTCTTCTAATTACAAAACCAGCTCAATTTTGGGATGTCTTTTTATAGAATGATCTTTCCTTTTGATTCTGGGATATATCTTCTCTTTTTTGTTATCACCAGTGACTTTTTTATTCTATGCTAGATAACATGTTATAATGTGATACTCTGGATTGTGTAATGTTCTGAAGATTGTTCTTTTTTGTTTATTTGTTTGTTCTTTTGGCACCAGTAATTGAACTCACAACCTCATGCTTGCCAGGCAGGCAGTGTGCTGCTGAGCTATATCCCCGTCCCCTTTCATTTTTATGGGTAAACTGTGATGAAGATTTCACTGAATTAGTGGATACTAGGTTTTACATTTTGTAGTAAGAGTCTATGTTTCAAGCTTACTCCTGGGGAAAATATATTAATCATGAGGTGTAGCCATCCTAAAATGTCAGAAGAAAGTTCAAGGCATTTAACAAATTCCTCTATTTTATCAAGACTGAAGCTTCAAAGTGGATTAAGAAGCAGCTGAAATCTTTTCAAATCTTTAAGCATTCGCACCACAATTTTCTCTCTCAGCATTTTTGAATACTGCCTGCAGTTCTGGGATCAACCAAATTTCTAAAGAAATTTATATGCAGAATTTGTTGCTCTCTTTTACCCTCTTCATTTTCAGTTACTTTTCATAGTCTCTATTCCTCAGGCCAGTAAGGTTGCTATTTTCTATTTTCTGTCTGTCCAATGGGAATTGAGTATTGCCCTAGAGGAAAAGCTTTATTGATGAAGATCATACTCAATACAAATCATTTCTTCCAAAGATTAAGTTTGCATCTAACATCTGCTGGTCTTGGTCACTTTTCAGTACATTTAAATAGGATTTAAAAAATATTTGCCTGTAAGTTGGTACTATTTTCTGCTAGAGGATTAATTTGATACAAACTACTCTGCTATTAATGGAATCAGCTCTGTAATTTCTAGTTATGTGATTGTGGGTAAGATTCTTTAAAGATTAGGTGCTCTTTTTCATCTTCAAATTAAGAATTTTAATAATATCTACTTCCTCAGAATGTTATGACAATCAAAAATGAACATTGGTATAAAGCACTGGAGAGGAGTTTTGAGCATTCTGAGCACTCATTCTGAGCACATACTTTGCTATGTTTGCCATGGGAACACCTTTCACAAAAGTATGTAGGTTGACAATATTCCTTAGGTTAACCATAAAATAAGGCAAACATATTTTTATTGATTTGAAGGTAGCTTTGTTGATTGCAAATTGTCTAATATTCTCTTCTGTTTTTATATGAAAGAGAATCAATTCCTCGCACTAAAATGTCACTTTAAATGAGATGAAAAATAGAAAGTATTACTGCATTGGATTTTTCTCTTATACTACTTTTCCCTGAGAAATAGTAAATATCATGCACACTGAATTTACACCTGTTTAAGCAAGTATTTGCAGACCAAACAGATATAACTTTTATTTTTTATACCTTGGGAAAAAACAAGGAGTATATCATGAAATATTCTATGTACATTCTTTAACTCTACTTTTGTGAAACTCTTTCAAAATAATTAAGAATGTAGTAATTAATAGAAATCTTCATACTTTAGTTAGCACGAATCATATATATGCATATCATATGTGCATACACGATGGACTTACTGTAGTTCTAGTTGAAACCTCTAGTATTAGAATTATAGAAAATAGCTGCATATGAATAAATTGGGTCCAATCTTATTGTGTATTTTCTCCTCTACAGTATTATTACATCCCCTCATTGCCCTGCATCTCTTTTCAAGCCATGTTGATCCAGACTAAAATGTTCAAGGCCAATATAATAATAATAGAAATATTTATTTAACTGTGCAATGATTCATTATCAATTCTTTTAAGTTGAAAGTTGAAGCAAATTCAATTTAAAAATAATAATTAGCTGGGCGTGGTGACACACCTGTAATCCCAGCACTGAGGAGGCTGAAATAAGAGGATTGCTGTGAGTTCGAGGCCAGCCTGGGCTACATAGTGAGTTCATGACCATCCTAAACTACACATTGAGACCCTGTCTCAAAAAACAAACAAGCAGGCAAACAAACAAAAAAAGCAATTAGTTTTATAAAAGACCATAGATAAAATCAGCAAATATGCTTTGGAACATCTAGAAATGTCAAATAATTATTTTCTTTCTCATAGAAAAATAAAATCAACTAATTGTCACTACTGTACTCACTAAAGGGAAACAGATTTCACTCAACTCTTCTGGGAGAAAACAGTTTCACATATTTATGGAGAAATTAGGAGAAATATAGATAATTTCTCATTTAAACTTATATTATTCGGTGATATTTTCTTTTTATACTTTTTGATGCATGCTGTATGAATAGATTGGGGAGAATTTAATGCCTCAATATAAAACAGGCTGTAATTTATCTTACTGAGGTCTTAGAATGACACAAACTGGTTGGTGGGAACATAGCTGGGCTTTGTCTACAGAGAGGTGGTTGGTTGGGAACTGATTCACAACTGACCAAATTTTTGATAGGACCCCTGCAGAGTCTACTCCACCCCTACTCACAGCCCTTTCCACTCCTAATTACTGCATGAGCATGTACTGACTCTCACGAAAAAACTGGAAAACAGATGACTCCTTCTACTAGATTTCGGCAGAAATAAGAAATAATTTCAGATTATGTTTTGGGCATTTCAAATGATAAAGCTGAAAATGCACTTTAAGCTTTTTAACTGACACTTTCTTAGAGTTTTGTCAGTGGTACTAGATGAAAATTTCAATCATCAATAATGATATAATAATATACAAAGATATATATCAAGGTTAGGGAAGAAATTATTTTACAGGTTTCACAGACCAAAAATAATTTACTAATTGATTTATTTCCATGATTTTTACATCAAATACTTACAGAATTTTTATAACAAGTGAAGCCATTTTGGATGGAATTTATATAATAACAACATTTTAGATGTATAATTTTGTCCAAACAGCGTTATTTGAAAGAATTTTAAATTGCATTATTATATTTTCAAATACATTGTCAGTATACTCATTGTCAAAATATATTCATTTTTTTTAGCCTCATCAAGCATTACCTTTCCATTCAAAACCTTGGTTTTTTGCTCATTTATTTGGAATTCAATATTTTCTTGTTCTTTTTTACATGGGCTAAATGTTACATTTGAAAACTGAATGTTACAGTTTAGAATATTATGGCTTAACGCTCAGAATGCTACTGTTTAAGAATATATATGTGGGATGCTTTTGCATTTTTTCAATTAATGTTTTGTTTTAATTTTTTACCCCACCTACAGACTACAACCCATATTTGTAAATTTTCTAACTTTTCAGCCAAAAGCTTTTTTGTTAATCACAGACTGCAGTCTTCAATTCATCACATATGCCGTCTATGATCTATTTACTCTTTTCCAAGCCCAGTAGGTATTCTGAATCTTTTTTGTACTCAATCATTCGATTCCATTTACTCACAGTGTCCTCTTTGCTTTTCTATGCACCTAAAATTTCTGCTAACTCCTGAAAACTCAAGCCAAATTTTATTTTCTTCAGAATTTCTATGGGATTGTTTTATAGCCCAATTAAAATAAATCACTTTACCTTTTATAAAATGTACTTTTTAGAAGATTTTTTTAGATTATTTGTCTGTTCCCTTTTGCTGTGACTAAAGCAGACTAAAAAGATGTGGCTTCGAGTCCAGGAATATCTGGGAAACTACCATAAGCTTGACGAGACAAGATATAAATTGTTTCCTATTGTGGACCTGCCACAACCTTAATTTTGAGCTTTGTGAACTCTGAACTGCCAGAATACATTTCTGTTCTTTTAAGCCACCAAATTTGTGATATTTTTTTAAGGCATCTCCAGGAAACAATTCTGTACCCCATAACACATTGGTTCCTGAAATAAAAGAATTATACTCTTTTCATTTGTTTATTCTTGCAAATCAGTGTTCTCCTAAGTATATGATGTGCTTTAGGCATATAGTTTCTCTGATTAAAACTTTACTTTTGTGGAACAATAATAATAGTTATGGATAGACCTTTTATTTCAGATAAAATTTAATACAACATAATTTGGTAGGATATCAATGTATACTGCACATTACAAATGACAAGATCTTCCTTGGTCTACAATTGTATTAATTATTCATTTTGAAATTATATAACATATACCATAAAATATATTGTGTCATTTACCTTATAATGAGAAGTTCTCAATAGTGGTTTTCCTTAAGCTTTCTGTAACCTTCCATGAACCAGAAAGTAACCATTAATATTCAGTATTTAGCAGATGAGAAAGGTTAATTTAGTGGATTTCTTTTAAGGAACCCTTAAGTATTTTTCCAGCCATTAATAGGTTTGAGATTTCCTGTTTCTGAGTTTCGTGCTTCAGAAAAAGACAAATAACATTGTCAAATAACGTTCTCCTGTTATGAATAGATTTTTACCTTCTAGTTGTTTTAAATAAATATGTATAACAGTAGGATGTTTATTCATTACTTAGGTAAAATGTAAGTATCATAATAGCTTAATTGTTATAATATTTTACAATTTTTATCACACTTAAACTTTAAAAATATTTTCAAACACATTTTAACAACCTTTTGAATATTCTCTTAGTTATAAATTCACTAAAGTCAACTATAAAATACTAAATGATAGATGAACATAATATTGCTTCCCCTGTGTATTGTGGTGAGCTGATTACATAGCGAGTCAGAAGTTTCTGCATTTCAAACATTGCTATAACTGTTCTTAATAAATTTGCAAAACATACACCATTTTTAAATGTCTAAATTATTGTTAATTGTAATATAAAGTATTTCTAAAGTGTTAAAAAAGATTTTCATTCTGATTGCAGTCTTATTTGCTTAGAAAATGTTAAAATGTATGATTTATATTTTTATGATTTAATATATATTTTAAGTATAATTATTTGTAATAATTACCTACCTGTTGAATGGGTTTATCCCATTTCATTTAAGGACATTCATTGAAATTCAGCTGAGTCTCACAAGTCTAAGTAAAAATCAGTAAATATATCTTTGTTGATTTATTTAATTTTGTTACATTTCATATTTTATATCAAATACTATTAGAAAGTGATTATGTTTTGATGGAAACAGGTTCTTTAAATCTGTAATTTTTCACAAAAAATCAGGAAATCTAAACTATAAAACACTTAACAAAACAATTTTTGTTTATAAAAATTCTGCTGCTTGTATTTGCAGTTTTTGAATGAAACAGTAGCCAGGATGATTTTTTTAAACTTACTCATCCACAGATCTTTAATTTCTTCCATTGGCAATTTATCAAATAAGCACTGACATATACATTAGCTCATACTTCACAATCTTACTAACTGTTCCAAGTGATACTTATAGTAAACATTTACATGGTACTTACAACTTTCAGTGTCTATTGGCTGATCTTGTGACTGTACAATCCATTGAATGACCTGAAAGAGTTTAGGGAATGTCACTGTAAAATATGGCACCCTGGCACACTGATTATTTTAATTTAAAGACCCATGGAGAGTAGCAGATGTTGGAAGATTTATGCTTATATTCCTGCAAATGACTAAAATGGACCTGCCACAAAAGAAAACAAAAATATGCTCCAGGTATCACTCTAACAAGAATATAATTTAGCAGTTCTCACTGACCTTCTTGATATTTAAAAGTCATTCATTTCCTAAAATATTTTCTTAAGGATACTGGCCTGTTGCCATACTTATTTTTCATAATATTCATTGTGAAATTTTCTCCATTGCTGTTTTCTGTAACTCTGAATTTTATCTCATGTCATTATACTTTTCCTATAAAGACTATTAGGTCTTCAAGAGAAAGAATCCTGTAATTTAAGTGTTATATCATAATCTTTTATGATTGAAGAATTCAACTCTGAACAATTGCCTGATTTCTTCACTCAACTAATACCTATAACTCTTAGGATAGTTACATGTTTGTTTTTTCTATTATCCATATCATACTCTGGTGGAGTCATTCGATTTTCTCAGTTTACTCCACCTGTACCTCTGTACTTCCATATCTACAAATCAAAAAACCTATAGTTCCTTTAGATGAAGAGGATTAAACCTATGGAAAACTATTTGAAATCAAGTGTATTAAAGTCTCACCATAAATACACCTATGTTACTGAATCAATTGGCTAAAATTCCAGAGCTAACTTGGATAAAATTAATTTACAGAATTTAATTTATAAAAATTTAAAAATAAGAAATGATAACATCAAGGAACGGCACTCATCACACCTATGTTCTACCTAAAAATATTCTTTTAAATTTGAAAAAATGTCCTCTGGCTAATGATTCAAAATAAGGTTTAATGCTGGAGATAATTTGAAATTTATATTACATGGAATGAAGAAAATAAACATTGCTGACAAAATTATCACTAAGAATTTATTACCAATTTCATGTATACTTTGTATACTCTGTGACCTGTAAACTCAGATTATATAAACACAAAACACAGATGCTTACACTGATGTCATCATTGCAGTAATTTTAAAACAATAGCAATGAAATTATTTGGGGGAATATTTGTTATTATTATTTGACATACTTTACTAAAATCATTTTTTCCCAAAATGTTGATGAATAATGAAAGCTTTAGAAAGACATAGTTGGAAATTTTGAACATTTAGAAAGGAAACATGGAAAGTATCTTGACAAATCCTAGAGAGTCCATTTCAGAAATGAGAATAGTAAAAGTCTTCGTAAAAATGCCAAGCTGACAATTGACTTTTAAGCTTTCTTCACTGAAAAACCAATTATAACTCTCTTTCACACCTTTCACAAAATAATTTTCATTTATTTTAAATCAATGAAAACTACCTGTAACCCCAGTTCAAATCTGATCTTCCAATGCATAAACTTTCCCCCACAGAGCACTACATTTATATACTTTTTTCTCCTAACAAAGTTGCACAACAGATCAATAGCAGTTGTCAGCTGCTGTGGTCCAGAAATGCTATGTTAGTTCAGAGTGTAAATCTATAATAAAACTTTAAAATCATGGATGTAGAAAAATTATTTGGGTGATGATCAGCAATCTCAAAATACTTAGGAAGTCTATTAAACTGCTACAAAATGTCTTATTCACAGCATTTTTTGACACTGAATTTGCAACTTAGCACTATGAGAGTGCTTCCATTTGGTCATCAGCTGAGCTAAAAGCACAGATAATTTGTACGGATTCCAAAGATGATAATTAAGGTTATTATAGTGATAACTGCCAGCATATTTTAAGACTTCCTAGGCAGCAATAATAACCAGCTCATCATCTTTTAATTAAAATGGTAGTCATTTTGTTTTCTAAAAATAAAATTGGATTCTACTATATTGTCAGTGAAATGGTATAGTCAGATATGTTGAACATTTTACTTTAGTTTTTCATTTGACATTAGAATATTGTTCATCTTACGTGACCCATATAATAAAACTAAATTCAAAATAATATCATAAATCCAGTAGTATTAAAACAATGATGAAATTTTAAGGAAGCAGCTGATATTTTAAGTACAGTCTTGCCTGTTGTAATTTCATGTGGTCTTCATAAATGTAAAAATTACAAACAATTTTAAATGCAAATTTTAAATCTTGCATTTAACTAGTGTGAATTTTAAATTAGTAAGTGGACATCTTAAACAGTGTACCAGAATTAAAAATGCTCAATGTGAGAAATTTTATTACGTTTAGAATTATAGATTTTCTTTTCTAATAGTATCATTCCTATCTTGATAAATTAAATAATTATATTTATGAATATTTAATAGCTTTACGAATACAAATGTATACTTAAAGTATTTTACAGGTGAGGGAGAAATTGTTCTTGATAATTTACATTGTAAGTAATCCTTAATACAAAGAAGAAGTGTTAGCTATATTCCTGACATCAATGCAATCTAAACAAAAGTAATGTCTTGATTTCCTTTTCTGTCCTTTTTCTATATGGAGAAAGTGTTTGGCTCTGAGATGGCAGAAATGTAGTATAAAAGGAGATCTGACGGCTCAGTAGTAATCACTATATTATACATTCATGCATGTGTGTTAATAAGTACTAACATACTGAAAGTTCAGTTCAGTTGGCAACAATAACAGACCAAAGTCTTTACCTGCCATTTTAGCACTGGATTTCTTTTCTTTCTTTATTTTTTTTAACATGAAGGCCATTATGAACTGAATGTTTTTCTCCCCTCCTGTAATTCATATGCTGAAGCTCCAATGCCCAGTTTTGGGAGATAAGGCCTATAACTGACAGTTAAGTGAAGTCAACAAGGTAGTGCTTTCAACCTGCAGAGCTGGTGTCCTTGTAGATGAGGAATAGAAGCCAGAGTTTTCTCACTCCCAATCATGAGAAGGTATAATGAAAATTCAGTTACCTCTAAACCAGGAGAAGGTCCTACCAGGAGTGGAGTCAATTTAAACTTTAACTTTGGACTTTACAAACATCAGAACTGAGAGAAATAAATGTTTGTCAAGTAAGCCATCCAGTCTATAATATTTTGTATGGAAGTCCAAGCTGACTGATACAGAGGTCTTTTACAAGTCCCTTCTATCCTTCAGAAAATTGGACTTACATTTTTATTTTAAAATCAACAACCCCTCAGATTATTGCATCGATTCAACTGGTTTTGTAACAAAGTATAATAGCAGTTCTACAGAAGTATTCTTCCTAATATTTACAATCCTGTGTGGTCATCTTCCACATTGATTTTTAGCTTGATCATATTGGTTGCACTCTTCACTGGGACATCAGAAATTGTGATTCAGGGCCGGTGAGATGGCTCAGCGGCATAAGCGCCTGCCTTACAAGCGCGAGGGCCCGAGTTCGACTCCCGGAACCCACATACGAAAAAGGGGCTGGTGATATTACTCAGCGGCACGGGCGCCTGCTGGCACGTGAGGTCCTGAGGTCGACCCCCTGGTACCCACAAAAAAATAAATAAATAAAAGAAATTGTGATTCAAGTGGAGGACTGGAAATCACATGAGGACTTCTCTTCTGGGAAGCCTCCGAATTGGAACCCAGTCACCACACTTTAAACAACACTAGAGTCTACTTCTGAGTAAGTTGCTTGACTTAAAGAGCAGATGAAGTATGGAACACATAGACATTAACAGAACTGACACGGTTCCTAACTGAATCCTACCATGTGGGTGATTTCAGTTACACAGTGTAGAATAGAAAAACCAACCAACTGAACACAACCACCTCTAGATAAAAATAGTAAATCTGGTTTATTTCAGACAACTAAGATTTGGGTGGAGTATTACATAAAAATCAAGAACTAAACAAAGTTCTTAAATAAGATACAAAAAAAATCTTTCTTTCTACTAAAGTATGTTCTATTCCACAATCATAATATACTACCCAAAATATCTGTGCTTTACATTTTATAGAGCAGAGCAGTACAGCCAAACAGAAATTTCTCTGATGATGAAAATGTTCTGTATATGTGCCCTTATTACCCACTACACATAAATATTTTTGAGGCTGCAGACATGAATGGGTAGCACAAATGAAAAGCTAAATTTTAATTTATTTAAATTAATTTAATATTAATTCAAATATTCATTTTTGTCCATTGGAAAATGTATTGAACAGTGATGTTCTAAAATATTTTTCAGTCAAAACAACTATGTTAGAAATTGCTTTCTGAGTACAGCTTTTTCACATTTAAGATTTAAAACTTTGTGTATCATGTATAAACACTGCAATATACATTCTATATGTTTCCTCCTTTATCAGCACATTGATTCATTAGTTTAATAAAGAGACTAGAACAGAAATTTTAAAATATTAACAATCTGGAAATTTTTGTTTCAAATAATCACAGCTACCAGATTTATTAATATTAATATTGTAAAAACATAGCATTTTCAAATATGGGGTCTGCTTCTGCACATCTATTTACTTATTTAACACATATTTATTGGCTCCTTTTTGTGAACTCGGCCCTTAGAACACATTATAGGGAACTGGGTTTCCTGTTCTCACAGTGATTATATTTCATTGGGTAAGACGGACAATAAATATGGAAACTGATGGAAGAAATAATTTTTAAAGTAATTTGGGAGCACTAATAAGCGTAACTTTAAAACCGTACTATTTGTTGGAGAAGGCAGTACTATTTTAATTGCCCACATGCATGCCAGAACAAGACAAATTGAGTCATGTAAGCAAAGTTTCAGGCTAAGCTTCTGAATGAGAAATTTCTTTTGAATTTATTAGACACAAAAAGAAATTATATTAGAAACTAAAAGAAATTAAGGGCTGGTGATATAACTCAGCGGCATAAGCGCCTGCCTGGCAAGCACGAGGTCCTGAGTTTGACTCCCAGTACCCGCATATTAAAAAAAAAAAAAAAAAGAAATTAAGGTGGCTATAACAAAGTCAATAAGGCTGAGAATGGCAAGAAGCTAAATAGAAAAGGTCAGCGGAGAAGAGGATGGTGCGTGGAGACAAGAGATAAGCAGACCATATTAAGTGGGACTAAGGTTTTTTCCATTAGAAGAACATTTGTTTTTAGTTTTTATTAATCTCAGTTGTCTTAGGAAAAGTTTATTATGGCTCCAAAGGACCTTGAGAAGTGAAAAGAAAGCAGTTTGATACATCAGGAAGTTACTGTAGAAACCTAGGATGAAACGATAGTGTCTTTGGACTAATAGTGATCCTTAACTTAGAAAGACAGCCAGCAACTCGGTCACTGAAAGCCAGGCAAAAACACTTCCACAGTGTGAAACACTGGCAATTTTTTTTCTTTTTTTTTCTAGCTAAGCTTCCAGATTATACTCACAGATCTGAATAAGATTGAGAGTATAATTTTATTATTTTAAGATTATGTTCCATGAGGAATTATTTTTTTGGTAATTCTGCCAAGAGTTTGATGGTAGTTACAAGCTTTCCGAATTCTATTATTTGGTTAAAAGTTCAAATTTTACTATTGAAAATTAATAATACCATATGTTTACTTCAAATAGACAATGTCTGTAAAATATGCAAATTCTGAATAACCATAATTGGTCTGACACAGTTTTTTCTAGTGAAAATGATGTTACAGAAAAACAAACAAACAAACAAAAAACTAATTCTGATTGCAACTGAAGCAGTTACACAGGTGATTTTCCTGGCAATAACCATGTACTTAGGTAAGGAGTAAAAACACTTTATGAATAATTTCTTTCTCCTCACAAAAATATTGAAAAACATGCAATCAAAAGTCAAAATTTAATCAAATCAATATTTTGTATACTTTTATGAGGAACATTCTTAAGAGAATCCTTTATCCCTTATCTGAAAGTTCATAGTGGCAAAACTATGATGAATAATACAGTATAGTACCACTGTATTAATTATGCTAAGGTGACGTGATTTTTACCCAAAATTGTTTCTGCATTATTAATGTAAATTTTACCCAAGTGGAATGCTTTCCAATTATTATAAAAATATATTTTCCCAGGGCTATTCAAAGATTCTCAGGACAATACAGAAGATCACAGAAGGCACTGCAAGGACCAGCATATTTAAATTGCATCATGAATCTGCATGTAAATAATTTTGTGATTATGTTTAGAATTTTACTTTTCTTTACTATATCGAGGAATTAAAGACTGAAGAGGCCCAGAATTGTGTTGAACTGCTGAGAAACCTTCACTAGAATGATGAAGCACAAAGCACATGCAGAAACATATCATCAGAGCTTGAATAAAATGAACACACAGTTACATTCGGACTAATTTTACACACTCAGGTATTTCTTTAAATTCGCAAATCACTCAGTCAGCTATAAAAGCTTACCTGTACTTTCAAAAATGTTTTTTTTCTTTTATTTTTAATTGAGAAACACTGATTATAAATATTTAAGTGGTATGGTCAGTTTCCATATATCTATATATTTTGGAATGATTAAGTACAGTGAATTAGTATATAAATGTATATTTTATATTCACTATTTGTTTTGGGAAGTGTTTTTTTTTTTTTTTTTTTTTTTTTAATGTGCGGGTTCCAGGAGTCAAATGCAGGACCTCGAGCTTGCCAGGCAGGCACTTATGCCACTGAGCTATATCACTGGCCATGTTTTGGGAAGAGTTAAAATCCTCTCTATGAAATATTTTTAAATATATAATATACTATGATTAGCTATATTTACTATGCTGTGCAATAAATCAAAACTTAGCGCTTCTCTCTAACTGAAAATTTCTCCTCATTGACCAATATCTCTCTTGTCCATGTCCATTTCCACACCCACTCTCAGGCTCTGGTATCCTCCGTTCTACACTCTGCTTCTATAAATTCATCTGTTCCAACTTCTGCACTCAGTGAAATCATGTGATCTTTGCCTCTCTGTGTGTCATTGATTTCACCTATCATAATAACCCCTAGTTCCATTCATCTTTTAGACAATGATAGAAATTCCTTATTTCAAATGATCAAATTGTATTCTATTGTATAGTTGTACCAGTTTTTTCATCAATTAATCCTTTGATGTACAGATGAGTGGTTTCTATATCTTGACTAATGTGGATAATCCTGCAATGAACTAAGGGCATGCAAAGCAGACGTCTGTTCCGCATGCTAACTTCAATTCCTGTGGGTATATACGCTGAAGTACTGGACTGTGAGGAAATATTCTAGATTTTAAGGTGCTGCCACACTATTCTCCACAATGGCTGTTCCTATTTACAATATCAAAAACAGTGTACAGAATTTCCCTTTTCTACACATTATCACCAAAATGTATCTTTTATCGTTTTGATAAGAGCTAATCTATCAGGTATGAGGTGATAGCTCATTGTGGCTTTAATTTTCATTTTTTTATTACAGAATTTTGTATTTTTTTATGTATCTTCTGGTCACTTTTACGTCTATTCAGGAATGTATATAGAAATCCTTTACCCATGTTTGAGTGTATTTATTTGTTTTGATGATAGTGAGCTGTTTGAATTCATTGTATATTTTGGAGATTAGCCACTTATCTGATATATGATTTGCAAATTTTTTTTCCAAACTGTGTGCTATCCTTGAAATCTATTGTTTCTTTGTTTCCCAGAAACTTTTCATTTGGAGGCAATCTCATGTATCACTTCTTTTATTGTTTTTCCTTTGGGGTCATGTCCAAGAAATCACTACTCAGATCGATGTTGGGAATTTTCTTCCATATTCTCTTCTATTTAAAAAAAATGATTTTGGGATTTATATTTAAGTCATTGATCCATGTTGAGCTAATTCTTGTGTACGGAGTTAAAATTGGGTAATTTTCACTCTTCAATATCTGGACATCTAGTTTTCACATTATTTATTGAAGAGATTGCTATTTCTCCATTGTGTGTTCCTGTCACTTTTTCAAAAATCAGTTGACCACAGATGAGAGGGTTTATTGCTGTATTTTCAGTATATTCCATTGGTCAATGTATCTGTATCACACTTTTTCATTATTTTTGAAAAACAGTAGTGTGCAGTCCCTAGCTTTGTTATTTGTTCTCTTGTTTGTCTATCTGGGGTCTTTTGTGGTTTTAATATGCTTTTCCTTGTTGTTTTAAAGAATAACATTGAAATTTTGATAAGAGTTGCATTAAATTTGTAAATTGTTTTGAGTCTATACAAATTTAACAATATTAATTCTTTCAATTAATAAATACCAGATGTCTTTCTACTTCTTTTTGTCATTTTTAATTCCTTTCTTTAATTTTAGTTTTGTAGGGTGCAGTATACAGATCTTTTACTTTATTATTCTTAAAGAATTTTTCTTGATGTCATTTTAAATGTGTTTATTGTTTCTATTTCTTTTTCAGATAATTTGCTGTTAATGTATCAAAATGCTGATTACTTTTGTGAGTTGATTTTTTATCCTAACACTTTATCGAATTCGTTTATTAGATCTAAGAGATTTTGATTACATCTTTAGGAATATTTACATATATATATTTACATATATATATACATATTTATATATATAATATATATATGGAGAGAGAGAGAGAGAGAATCTCATTTCTCCTTTTCCTCTCTGTATATCTTTAATTTCTTTTTCTTTCATAATCACTTCAGAAGTAACTTCCAGTCAGTATGTTGTACAGTAGTGATGAGAGTGATCATCCTTAAAATACTTTCATTCCCTATCAAATGTGATGTAATTTGTGGGTTTCTCATACATAACACTTACTATGTTGAGGAGCATTCCTTCTATACATACTGTAGTTTGTTCTGAATTTTAAAATTAAAGTATTAGAATTTAGCCAAATGCTTTATCTACATCAGTTGAGATAATCAGATTAGTTTTGCCCTTCATTCTGTTAATAGGATGAATCATGTTGACTGATTTACATTGTTGAATAAACCTTACATCCCACAGATAAATCTCACTTGACCATAGCTGAAAGATTCTTCTAATGTAGGATCAAATTTTGGTGTAATATTTTGTTGAGTTTTGTATTAAAGTGCGTCAGTGTTATGGTTCTATAATTTTTTTCTTTGTAGAGCCATTTTCTAGATTAGTTATCAACATAATGCTGACATCATAAAATAAATTTGATAATATTCCATGATTTTCATTTTTTGGAGGAATTTGAGAATTGGTGATAGTTTTTCTTTAACTGTAGAAGTCACTGTGAAGCCATCCAGTTCTTAGCTTTTCTTTTTTTTTCTTTTTTCTATGCAGGTACCAGGAGTTGAACTCGGGACCTCATGCTTGCCAGGCAGGCACTTATGCCACTGAGCTATATCACCGGCCCTTTAGCTTTTCTTTAATGGGAAATACTTATTTGTTGATTCAACCCCCACACTCATTATTAGTCTGTGCATATTTTCTATTTCTTCTTAATTCAGCATTGGTAGGTTTCTTTAATAATTCATCTATTTCCTCTAAAGTATCCAATTAGTTGATATATGATTATAGATGGTAGTGTCTTATGATCCTTTGTATTTTTGTGCTATCAATTATAATTTTCATTTTTTACTTTATTTGAATCTTCTCTCTTCTCAGTATGGTGAAAAGTTTGACAATTTTATCTTTTTAAAAAATCAACTCAATTTAATTGATACTTTCTATGGTCTTTTCTGTTCTATTAAATATATTTCTTCTCTGGTCTTTATTATTGCCTTCTTTCACTGATTTACAGCTTACTTTTCTCTTTAACAAGTGGTTTAAGAGGAATTTTAAGTTATTATTTGATATCTTTCTTCTTGTCTACTAGGCATTTATTGGCATAAATATTCCTCTTTTAACTGCTTTTTGCTACAACAAATAAAAGTTTGTTGCCTTTTTTTCCATTGTGATTTATCTCAATACTTTTAAATTTCAGTCATAATTTTTCTTTAACCCAGTGATATTCAGGAGTGTACTCTTTAATTACTGTGTATCTGTGGATTTTTGAAAATTCATTTTGTGATTGATTTCTAGTTTTATACCTTTATAGTAAGAATGACACTTTATTTTATATTGATCTTAAATTTGTTAAGTTTTTGCTTTATGCTCAAATATATGATCTATCCTGGAAAATATTCCATGGGTACTTGAGAGAGATGTATATTGTTTTGCTACTTTGCAAATCATTCTACATATCTGCTCGGTGCTTTTGGTCTAAATTGCAGATCAAATTCAACATTTTCATATTGATTTTTGTCCTGAATGATGTATTTGCTTGTAATTTAAAAGCTTGTCTAATACAAGAGTAATTATCAAAAGATATAACTGACCAGCAAGAATTATTTATTGAATCTGTGGAATTATTGTCTTTCTTCCTTGGTTGAAATAAAATGCACCTCTTTTATTTTTCATTGATTTATCTAAGTCCAAGTTCACTATTACATGTTTCCATGGTTTGGATCACAGATTTCACAATGCATGTATGTTATAAACCAGGTGCAATGATACATGGCTATAATTCCAGCTCTTAGCAAGGCTGAAGCAGGAAAATCGTGACTTCCAAGCCAGTCTGGACAAAATAGTGAGACCTTATCTCAAAAAAACAAAAGCAAAAACAAAATACAAACAGATACATAAAAGGAAGTCATGCTATGAGCCACTGTTTGTTCCCACTAAAATTCATATGATTATGTCGTAACCCGTAATTCAGAATGTAACTGTTTATGGAGATGGAATATTTAAGAAGGTAATTAAAGTTAAATGAGGTATTTTACATATGCCTTAATCAAAGAAATCTACTATTCTTTTAAGTGGAAATTAGGACATAAATACACGCAGATAGAAAACCATATGAAGACATAAATGAAAAACATCCATCTACAAACTGAGGAGAGAGGTCTGAAAATAAACTAACCTTGCTTATAACTGGATGTTGGATTTCTGGCTTGAATATCACTTATGAAGCTACTCAGACTTGGTGCTTTATTATGGCATTTATTAAAAGCATATAATGTACCTGAAAAGTGTTCCTAACTTAGAAATGTTATATCTGTTAAAATTATATGCTTTAATTATTTTGCATTATCTTACTGTGTAAATATATTATCACTATGTATACAAACACACACACACACACACACACACGACTATTCCAACACCTTGAAGATCACATAGTTTTAAAAACAAAAGTACTAATAAATAAAAATGCTAAACTCTGGATAATTTTTTTTGAAAATTCAAAATTCAAGTCATATTTTGAGACTTTCATTCAGTGATCTATGACTTCATTCATCTGGAATGTTAAAATATGCAAACAACTCTTATTTCAAATAAATTCATTTTAGTAAGTAGTATCTCTTTAAAGTGCAAATTACTAGAGTATCAAGAATATTGAAAACATGGTGAAAATAAATAAGTTTAGGCATCTCCTATGTATTATGGATTCAATTAGAAAGGCAGACAAATATTTATCTATTTAATAGAAGGAAAATAACTCAACTGTTAATTCTATTTGGAATGTCGCTCTACAGAGATCCAAACAATAGAGTAATTACAACAGATTTTGTTTCAAAAGACTTCCAGAGTAAGTAGTACCTAGAATTGGTGTTCAGTGAAAACAACCGAATACCATGCTATTATATTTTCTGACATTGTGATATAGAAGGATGTTTTGGTAACATCTCATTTTCTTTCTCTAGCACTGGAGTTATTAATTTGTATATGGACCTCTTATTCCTTGATATTACTAGTTTTTTGTTACATTTAGGCTATATCCAAAGGCTAGCAGTTATACATGTATAACTTTATTATCTTTTTATCTATACAAATATTGATACCTTCAATTCAGATCTAATACACAGGGTTTTTCTTTTATTCTTGCATTCCATGTTTGAGTTTTCCACCTCTTATCCAAAAACTGTACTTCCTAAAATTTTATTTAATTTTACAGTGTTTATAGAGAATAGCAAAGATATTTCCTGGGAATGCAGTGGTATTTTATTTTCTAAAGGCTAGAAGTTTTATGAGCAATATAAGCCATTTAAAGTTCAGCTCTCAGTGCCTCTGAAATACATTCATTTAAAAAACTCTAATGCCCACTGAGCTCAGCATCAAATACTGATACAGGAAATATGGAATAGAGTTTGTGTTTAAAGTCTCCATAGGAAACTTATTTGTAAGAAGAGATTTAAATATCTCTTCAGGAAGTACCATAAAAGTGAATTTGTGGGGCTGGTGAGATGGCTCAGCGGCTTAAGCGCCTGCCTGGCAAGCGCGAGGGCCCGAGTTCGACTCCCGGAACCCACATACAAAAAAGGGGCCGGTGATATCACTCAGCGGCACGGGCACCTGCTGGCGCGCGAGGTCCTGAGGTCGACCCCCCGGTACCCACAAAAAAAAAAAAAAAAAAAAGTGAATTTGTGAAGATGAGGCTAAAATATGATTGCTAATCCATCCTGAAAGCACAAAAACCTTTCCAGTGTAAAAAAAAATAATAACATTCACTCAAATACTTATTCAAAGAATCACAGGGCTACAATGGACCCCTGAGAGACTGTGAAGTCCATTTTCTAGCCTTCAGGTAAGACCACATTTAAACTAACTCAGGTAATAAAAATCTCTTCCCTGGTAAAGGACTTCCCTGGGTAACCCATTTTCATGTGTAAAATCCTGAACTGGTAAGAAATTTCTCATTATATCTAGCTTACCCTCTCCATGCTGCAGTTTAATCCCCTTCCTCTTCCTTTCTAACTAATAAAAGAAACTGGCTTGTCATGACCTATTGAATAATAACCCATTGTATATTAGAAACTCTATTATATGACACAGTTTTATTTCTTCACCTTTTTTTTTGTGTGTGTGTGGATACCGGGAGTCGACCTCAGGACCTCGCATACCAGCAGGCGCCCGTGCCGCTGAGCGATATCACTGGCCCTTTTTTTTCATATGTGGGTTCTGGGAGTTGAACTCGGGCCCTCGTGCTTCCCAGACAGGCGCTTATGCTGCTGAGCCATCTCACCAGCCCCTTCTTTACCATTTTTGTTTGAATCTTTTCTGCAAACATTTTGGTTTATTTATTTATAAAATTTATTATTGCCATGAAATCTCTTTAAATTATGCTTAAATATTTAACATTTAAAAACACCATCTCGGGGCCGGTGAGATGGCTCAGCGGTTTAAGCGCCTGCCTTGCAAGCGCGAGGGCCCGAGTTCGACTCCCGGAACCCACATACAAAAAAGGGGCCGGTGATATCGCTCAGCGGCACGGGCGCCTGCTGGTGCGCGAGGTCCTGAGGTCGACCCCCCGGTACCCACAAAAAAAAAAAAAAAAAAAAACACCATCTCAAACAGGACAGTATAGTCAAAATATGGCTGTCTTACTATAATGTAAGGAGATCTCATACTATTATCAGTTACATGTTTTCATTCTGAGTTTCTTACTTAGAGGCATTAAGAACTCTGGAATGGTATGGATGTAATGCCATATGAGGCTAATCATTCTATCAATGCCTGAGTAATAAGAAAATTGCAATTAGAACCATTATTTATTGAGTGCTCAGCAAAAGCCAGATAATTTGTAAACACATTCTATGAATCTTCTAATTTAGTCCTTAAGCAATAATTAGATTAGATCATATTATTGTTTTTATTTAAAAGGGGAGGGTGAAATTTAGTGAAATAACATACCAGTAGATTTGAAAATATAACATAGATCAGTTTAACTTGAAATCCTATTTCAGCAACTACACAAAAATCTCCAGAATTAGTTTCACTTCTTAGCACATCATAAATTATGTTACTAGTAAAATCTGATGCTATGTAGGATGTTCTTAAAGCAACATGGGAGTCCCATGAAGCTCTGTTCCAGTGTTGTAGTAATCTCCCCTCAAGTATAAACCAGAGATAGGTACACACCTGTCAATTGTAGTTTTCAAGTTATAGATTGCTAAATTATAAATGGATACCAACAAATACTTTGTGGGTCTTCAGTTACATAGAAAGTTTCATTAGTACAAGATATTATAGAATGAAACCCAAGAATGGTGGCACACAGCTGTAATCCCAGCACTTGAGGGGCTGAGGCAGGAGAATCTCCATGAGTTTGAGGCCAGCCTGGACTACATAGTGAGTTCAAAGCATCTGAACTACAAGTGACACCCTGCCTCAATCAAAACAAAACAGAACAAAACAAAAATGAAAACAAATCAAAATGAGATACTATAGAATGAAAATTTAAAGACAATCCAGTTGACTGAGGACAAAAGTGCAATTTTATTACAGGATTGTAGATGATCTGGGCATGTTGGATTCAGTTTGACTGAGAGAACAGGAAGACTTAAATTAGTAAAGATTCCCAGTTTCACAGAAAAGTGTTTTTTTGTTTTGTTTTTTATTTTTTTTTTGTTTTTTTTGTTTTTTTAATATGCAGGTACCGGGAATCAAACTCAGGACCTCACGCTTGCCAGGCAAGTGCTTATGCCGCTGAGCTATATCACCGGCCCAGAAAAGTGGTTTTGAAATGGAATTAGAAAACTAAATTGTGATGCAATCCTTGCTTTCAGTCCTGATAATTGCCAGTACAGGACTCATATGGTATCCACAGACAGTGCATCAGACCATAAATATGAAAATGTTACCTTCATATGATAGAGGAGATAGCATAAATATAGGTCATGTAAGAAGTGAGCTGGAATTTCTACAGTGAAAATAGATAGCAAACTTGCTAAAGTACTGCTGGAAACACAAGATAGAAAATCAGAAGCAGCAAGCACACTATTGCCGATCAGCTACAGAAATAGTGTTGTAGATAATTGATTATACTTAAATACAGAAGTATGGGAATTTTTCATTAAGAAAGTACAGTTTTGTTCCATGGATTAGGAAGATACAGAAGCAGAAAGATATAATTGTACTACATTTTCACTTTTATTCTTTCCAAACAGGTTTCTTCACTTATAAATTATTTATATATAATAATAGATTATCAGAACAGATGAACACCTTAAAATATCAGCATTCAGAAACAAGAAGTGGGTTACTAAAATTATTTCATTGAATCCTCAGTGCTCACCCCTACAAGGATGGCAGAATTTTTCTTATTCTATACATGAGAAATGAAAAAGCATGATAGAGGTATCCATGGTACATTATCCAAAGTCATATCTCAAATAAGTAGTAGGAGTAAATTTGGCTCTAGGAAAATTACCAAGTTTGGAGCCCAAACTTCAAAAAAGGGCCAGTGATATCATTCAGCGGCACAAGCACTTGCTGGCAAGCGCGAGGTCCTGAGGTCAACTCCCAGTACCCACATAAAAAAAGAAAAAATTTCTATTACAATGCTTTCAAAAAAATACTTTAAAATCCGAGGCTACCTATCTGTAAATCAATAAATTATCAAGGTAATTATCAAAGACAAATTTATTTCAAAATATGTAACATATGTTTCAATTAAAAAAATAAATACACATATATAAGCAAGGCTAAATCACAAAATATATTTCAGTTAAAACAGAATGTTGCAGAAACCTTTAAAGAACACAAAAAATTTATGTGTTAATTTTACACAGGTAAAATAGATTACTAAAAAAAGTATTATTAATATTGAAATTTAGGGTGGTTACCTGTATATGAATATTTAATTTCACTTAAATGTGTAAAGCATATATGGCAAAACAATAACATGTATTGAAATATGACTGGTAGGTCATATTGATGTATATGATATTTTTAATTTCTTATAATTCTTATTACATATTTTTATATATTAATGTGGTAAAATATGGTATTTTTTTCTATGTATACATTGGTGGTGATCAACTCACAGTAATCAGCATATACATCTTCTTAAACATTTTTTTGTACTTTTGTGGTTGTTATGATTTGTATCTAGACCCCCCACCCAGCCTCATGAGCTCATATGTAGGGCTTTTTGGAGCTGGCTGGATCTGAGGCATAAGATAATGGGATTAAGGATGTGTGGTACTAAATTAGTACAATGATTTGAATAAGTGTAGTTCTGAGTGGCACCACCCAAAAGGTTGGTAGCCTGAATGGGTTAAAAAGAAAAGGCAGGCTGCTGCTGCTGCTGCTGCTGCTGCTACTGTTTGCCGCCTTCTGCCAGCCTTGCCATGGACTGTTTTATTCTGCAATGGCCTTCTGCCATGCCACTCTGCCTTGAAGACAGCTGACTGTGGATTTAAACATCTAAAAAATGTGATCCGAAATAAAATCTTTCCTCCTTTAACTTTCCTCCTTTAACCTGGGTGTCAGGTATTTTGTCCAGCAAAGAGGACATAACTAAGAGAGTGATGATTACATTTAAAACCATTTTTCCTAACTACTTGGGATATACAGTGCATTATTAACAATTTTCACACTGCTGAGCATAAACCATAGAACTTATTCCTCATATCTAACTGTTGCATTGTAATTATTCACCAAGTTCTCCTCTCCTTTCCTTTTCTCTATTCTCTGTTAACCAGTATTCAACTCTTCAATTCTATGATTTTATATTCCACCACAAGCAAAGAGTTTTGCTAAAGACACATATGTTTTCATTTTTGTTCTGCCAACAACCTTGTGTGTTAAGCACATTTTAAATTAATTTGAAGATACTGAAAAACAAAAATAGAAGAAGAAAACCAGGGTTCAAATACGATCTCCCCATTAGGTGTCAACTTAGCAGTCGGTGAGTCAGTGTGGATAACAGTGGTGATGGTTATTACACCAGATCTGTATGGAAAGTGCTGTGAAGAACACTTGATATTTGTACAAATATCTACATCTAAAATGAACAGGATAAGTGCCTCAGCATGATGCATAAATTAAATATTTCACTTCATCTAGTGATGTTCGGTATCTTGCTTATTGATTCAATATTTTTAAAGGAAAGAATGATTATAAGGTTTGGGACATCACATAATTTTAAAACTTCTTAGGAAGGGACTGCACTAGTAAAAAAAAGTTCTAAGAACTGAAATCAAAGAAGACTAATAATTCACTGAGACTAAAATTATTTTTCTTAACTTATGAAAATGTGCTGAATATTGAATCATTTTTCATGTGAACATCTCAAGGTGATAAAAAATTCTTTTTAGTACCAGTCAACATTTCTGCTGGTCGTTCCTACATCATTAAGAAATAATTGCTTTTACTGCTGAAGTTGAGATTGAATCTTTTGAGCAGTTTTTCATACACAATTATATTCAGCAGAGTATCTATTGTTAATTCTTACAAAAAATGGCATTTTAATCTAATAAACTACAGTAATTATATTACACATTCCATTTCTTTTATTAAGAAGCTGTTATTATTGTTTAGCATTTCTTTTGGGAAGAAACAAAATTAATTGTGAGAACACTAGAGGAAACTTAAAGTATGGATTAAAAACAAAATTGACTAGACATTTAAATCAAACATGTAATAATTATGCAGTTATTTGAGAATGGTAATAGCTCATTCTCAAGTATGCTTATCACATTCATTCAAAATTCTAGTAACTTTAAAAATCAATTTTAAGAACATATAAGTATCATTAAGATAGAAAAGCATCATCTTTTAAAAATGTTTGGGGTGATTTTGGTGGCATTTAGTTATACTGTTTTTAAAACTCCCAACTATTGTATCTAATGAGTATTGTATCTTACAATTTAAAATTAAATATGAAATATATTTTGTGTAATGTGCTATACTTGAAATAAAGGTACACCTTCCTAAAATAACTGCTTTGAAGAATCGAGTCTGCATTTTAAATCATCACTGTAATTTCTGTTTTTTACATTTATCTTATAGTGCTATTTCATGTATTCTACATTACTAAATATATATAATCCTAAATGGAAAAAACATTTATACTAACATACTTAAGTTCATGCTTAAAATTTATATTAGTGGAGTAAATTACAGTAAATTCCTTTTGGTAAAAGACACTCAAAAGTATTTGGAAACAAGCTGAAGCTTATTCCCTAAAATGTGTGGTAAATATTCATTTTTTGTTAAATGAATTCATTTTAATCTCACATAAACAAAAAAATTCCAGTTTTAGTAATATACTTTCAAAAATGAACTCAAAAAAAGAAAAAAGAAAAAAAGGTGGGGGGGGAGCAGCAATATAGCTCAGTGGCATAAGCGCCTGCCTGGCAAGTGCTAGATCCTGAGTTCAATTCCCTGTACCAAAAAAAAAAAAAAAAAAAAAAAAAAAAAATAGAAGAACTCACTAAAATTCCACACCACCCATACAATTGAATCATCCATATAATTAAATTATTTTTGTACTTTGTATCATGAAATTATTTTGGTTTGCATAATTACTGCATCAGATTTCTCTCCAATCATCCATTTCTGACATTTATTTGTACATTTTCTGCCTTTTATTAGTACATGTTTGCAGTCCATAATGGTTACATTCACTGTAAGGAATTCATTTATTTATATTATAAGACCTTATAAAGTTACTTGTCATATATATATATATATGTATTAGTCTGGTTAATTTCATATACATATGAATAACTGGGCCAAAGAACTAATAGGCCACAGAGCACATAACAATGTGTACGACAATTATTTATTTTAAGTGCACGTTTGCAATACATAATAATCATGAGTGGTTTTGGGGAAATTGATACATATATATAGTATACACTGATCATTTTTGATTGCTTTGTCTCTCCTCCATATAATCTCCGCCTACCCAACACCTACTGACATCGCCAAAAATTCTTTTTATTTCCTACAATTCCTTCTTTATTTTACTCTTAAAATTATTTATGATTTTGGCTTCCATATCAGAGAAGCATGTAATATCTAACATTCTGTGCTTGATTTATTTCACTTAATATTACTGTCTCAAGTTCCATTCATTTTCAAACAAATAACATGATTCCAGTCTTCTTTATGATTGAATAGCATTCTATTAAGTATATGTACCACATTTTCTGTATCTATTCATCTGCTGATGAATATCTGAGCTGTTTCCACAGCTTAGTTGTGAATTGTGCCTTTGTGAACAGGGACATGCAAGTGTCACTATAGTATGATGTCTTTAACTCTTGTGAACATACCCATAACAGATATAGTTGGGTCAAATGGAATTTTTAATTTTTTGAAGGCATTCCCTACTGATTTCTGTAGTGGTTATAGTAGTTTACATTTCAACTGACAATTTAGGAGAGTTGCTTTCTCTCTACATCCTTACCAGCAATTGTTGTTTTTTGTCTTATATTCTCCTGGAACTTTTAAAAAAATCAAAATGTTTTCAAAAGTGACTTACATGCATGTTAAATTTTTTTCTGTAGTTGGAAAAGTAAAGTATGCTGTACCAAAATAATTGAATTTCATCATATTAAAATATTAATAATTGGGCCAAAATAAGGGCAATAAGAGCATATATAAACCTATTTACATGTTAATCTTTATAACATGGGTACTTCCACATGAGAGTAGCTGATTTTTTCAATTGAAATACTGAGACAGTAAGCTCAAATTAACATATATTGTCTGCTAGTTGCCTGTAAAATTTAAACAGGAATGGGAAAATAATTAAATAAAAATTAAATAATAATCTAATATTTCTGGTCTTAACTGTAAGCATATATTAATCTTTATACTAAATTTGTTTGCAATTAAGCAAGTGCTTATGTAGAGGCAATAATTATTATCAATTCATTATTCTTCAACAATTCAACACACTGAATTTCTGCACATGCACACACACACTTCTTTCTACTCTGTTTCTCATTAAATTAACTCTATAATTTTTAGGTTCCATTATGTTTCTGAATTTATCTGTCACAATTCTCGTTCACCCATATGGTATTCCTGTCATGTGGTTGTATTAGTTTGCTATACACATTTGTGGATTTTTGTTCTGGTACTTCTCCATGTAACTCTCAACGCCTTTATCCTAAACATTTAGGAGTTCATATTTTATCACCCTTTTATAGTCACACTCAAGTGTCATTGGTAATTTATCAGAAGAAACACCTTTATCTCTAAACTTTTACTCCAAGTTTTTCACTGAATTTTATGTCTATCATTTTTATACTATTGATAGTGTTCACCTTTGTACTGAATGTATGTTTTCCCCTAATTTAAGTTCCAAAAGGAAACACCCTCATTTATTTTGTCTTGCATTTCTCAAGGTTTCTATTGTGTTTCAGTGAAAGTAGCACTAGAAATAAATGTACATTATATGGAAAAGTTTGCGTACAATCATGCAGATTTGTGCTTACAATCATGCAGATCATTTACGTAGCTACAGAATAAAATAGTACTCATTACACATATGCAACCTGAACATCACTGTCCTCATCAAGATTTTCTGCTCTGCTTTACATGACTTGTGTTAATTCTTAATAAATATTCAGAGCAGAATTTTTAAAAGTGTCTTTCAACTACCTCCACTTAATTCGTCCCACAAGGTCCTCTTCTCTATTGTCCTGCATAAACTTGTATTCATTTGTTTTTTCCCTTCCATTCTTCCTCATTGTGCCATATTCTATTTCTTAGTAGAAAATCACTAGGTCTAGTCCCTACTCAAAAAGAGAGAATAAATGAACACAATTGCAGAATTCAGACTCATGAGGGCCATGATAAAGGATACAGATCAGTTAGTTTGTATTCTCAGTTTACATGAATTGTGAGTATAAAAGAGAACATAGAATTATCTCGAGGTGAAAAAAATCTGACAAAATCTAATTTGACAAAATCTAATATATTCATAATCTAGGAAAACTATCAAAAATTACTAACAAAACTAATTTTTATGTCTTGATAAAGCATGTTAAGAAAATCTACAGCTAAAATCATTATGCAATACGACTGATTCTTTTTCAGCAAAATTTTGTAGAAAACACAAGACTGATTATTGTTACATTATTTATTCAACATTACATGCTGCAGAATCCAGCTAAGGCAGTCAGGCAGTAACAAGAAATGAAGTGCATCTATACTGGCTTGAGAAAAATATAACTGTTGTTTTTACAGATTAAAAAGATTTTATAAAACTGAAGGAAATTATAAAAATGCTTATCTGAAAAAAGTATGTCACAGGATACAAAATCAATATGAAAATATTGTATTTCTATGTGTTACAAAAATTATTTTAAACACTAAATTGATAAAATTATTTATTTGTGATAGCATCATTATGTTAATTATTCAGACAAAAATACTTGGTGCTTAAATAAAAATTTAATGAAGTAAAGTAAAACCTGTACATTGTCAACTCAAATACTATTGATGTATGTCAAAGAAAACCTAAAGGATGTTCTACTAAATGATACAAATTGTTAAAATATTCCCAACTTAATTTATAAGCAATGTTTTTCAATACTTTAACAGCTTATTAATATAAGTTAACAGATGTATCTTAAAGTGTACTTGGAATTGCAAAAAACCTAGAATGGGCAAACCCATTTATAAAATTTATATAGTATTGTGTGATTTATATCATCTAACCTCAAATTTTAATACAAAGCTACATTAACAAATACAGCATTTATTTGGAATAAAGATAAACACAGATCAACAGAACAGAAAAGAGTCCAGAAAAAAATTGATTTTTTTACAAAGATGCCAAGGTCATTCAATGAAATAACAATTATTTCCAAAGTTATATTTGAACATTTGGAAAGCAGAATGCAAAACTAGACAAAAAATAAACTAGATTTTCACTTCGTCTTACACAATAATTAACCCTAATATGAATCAACAAAAGTGACATTCCTCTATGAGAGTTAAAGAAACATGTGTTTAAAGTGCAGAATTAGAAAAAGATATGGGGGGGTTGAACAAGAATATATTATAAGCATAATGTCTCTGTAGAAGAACGTGACACCAGGTATGCACTAAGGGTAATAAAGACAAACAACAAATTTCAGTTCCAGCACAACTCCTAAATATTTAAATCACCAAGCTGAAAGCCTACGGGAATCCTATGTTCATGTCTATGCATAAAATTGACTTACTTTAGTCTCTTTTATCCTACACTGTCTTGTATCCAACAGATAGTTATGAGTCATTTGAAAGGCACACAAACATACTGCCATGTAACAAAACAGTCACTAGACCCATACATAAATATGAAACAGTCTTGAAACTATCTCCTGGGGACCCAAAATATTTATGATTAATATGTTGAAGTCTGTAACGGAAAAGGTGAACAACATAAAAGATGAGTAAGTAATTTTAACGGGGAAGTAGAAAGTACAAAATAATAAAATGAAAATTGTAGATGTGAAAACAAAACAAGATAAAGTTTATATTTGCCAGGTCATCAGTATGTTCAACATAGCTAAGGAGCGAATCACAGAACTTGAATATTGATAAATAAAAAAGATTTAACCTGCCAAGGAGAAAAGAAATAAGAATAACAAAAAAAAATAGAAAAATGCATCTAAAAGTTCCAAGACAGTGTTAAAAAGTGTAACATAATATATTTCAGACATCAAACAGGAAAAGAAAAAAAAATAGGGTGGAAGAAATGCTCCAGGATTATGGCCACAGATTTTCCAAAATTAGTGATATTTACCAAATCATACTCAGCCCTAGGCATCTCACATTCTGGCTAAAAACAACAACAACAAAAAAAAATATTGAAAGTAAAAGGAGAAAAAAGAAAAAACAACTCATTATATACCAAAGCAAAAATATGTTTAAAGAGTTAAAGAAACTATGCAAATAAAAGGCAATCCAGAATTCTAAGTGCAATGGAAATATTTTGTTTTTAAGATAATAAGTCAAAACCTTTTTCAAGCATACAAAAACTGAATTAATGACTAGTAGACCTACTATATAAGAAGTGTTAATATAAGTTTTCTAGGCAAAGGAATATAATACAAAATAGAACTTTGGATCTACAACAAATAAATGAAAAATTCAAGAAACTGGAATTACAGATAACAGAAAATAGGAAATTACCTTCAATTAAGGTTTGTAGATTTTAGGTAAACCAAAACAGGCAAATAAATAGCAATTATATAACTTTGAATCATTTATAGCTATAAAGACAAGACTATATAAACTTCAATGATTTAATATATTCCAGGAAACACTAATAAAAATCAATATGTATTGTATCATTTAGAATAAAATTACTGATATTTTTGTAATAAGTTTGTTTTTAACAGTCAATTATCAGAACAAATGGTAGTTTATCTTGCACTCTTTACATTACGCTTGTCTATAAAGTTGGAGTAGGCGTGCTTTTGGAGACAGCCTTAAAAGAATAACAAAAAGAAAATTTGACTCTCTTCCTCAATAAAGTGAACGATGAGAGAATAATGAGGTCAAAAAGATAAAAAAAGAAATTATAAGATTATAATGACGAGTTTTGATCATTTTGTGAATTAAACTTACTCAAATAAACCCCAAGCAATGAATGAGTTACTTTCTTCTGGGAGGAATTATGGAATGGGAAATATTTTATGAATATTTCTATTGTGCTCTACCAAACTATCGGGTCAAAATTGACTCTCACATGAGATTTTAGGCACTCAGGAATTCATCTGATAACTTGGCAACTCTGAAGAATGAATCCATATATTTTAAGTTATCTCTGAAGTGATTTTATTAGGTTTTAATATAAGAGAGCGCACACAAACATTTTATCCAATAGGGAAAAGGAAAATTCCCAAGGCAAAATGAAAGCATTGCTTTCTGAAGAAGCAAGATGGATGCAGGATTGGCAAGATGAAAACTTTTTAATCTACTTTTTAGCCTATTTTTTATTTTATTTGTTTGCCTGTTCCGTTTGGGGATAGTTTTTTTGTTTTGTTTTGTTTTGTTTTGTTTTGCTTTTTGGGACGCTTATGAGTACAAGTTTGAAGCCTCAGAGGTGTCAGAGAAGTTATTTTCATGTGTTATTCTGGACATAATGTCATTGACTACACAGTTACCATTAAGCAGATCAATTAGGAACATCATTTTTTTATGTACATGCATGACCTATTTATTTTATTTTACATTCTTTCATAATAAGATCGCCATTCATACACATAAATTCTGCTTGTGCAGGTTAGGAAATTTACCTACCTATGTTTCAGAGATAGGCCGAGACTATTATTTCCCTTAATGTTACATTTTTCTGTAACTAGCTGTTTCCACTTGTTAAACACTTCCTTAATTTCTTGTAACTGCAGATGTATTTTATTGCATGCATTTTTTATAGTGTTAATTTTTCTATGGTTTATAAAATTTAACATAAACTTATGAATTGTATCTTTTTTTTTTTTTTGTGGGTACTGGGGGTCGACCTCAGGACCTCGCGTGCCAGTAGGTGCCCGTGCCGCTGAGCGATATCACCGGCCCTTTTCTCGTATGTGGGTTCCAGGAGTCGAACTCAGGTCCTAGTGCTTGCCGAGCAGGCGCTTAAGCCACTGAGCCATCTCACCGGCCCATGAATTGTATCTTTTTTTTTTTTTTTTTTTTTTTTGTGGGTACCGGGGGGACGACCTCAGGACCTCGCACGCCAACAGGCACCCGTGCCGCTGAGCGATATCACCGGCCCCTTTTTCGTATGTGGGTACCGGGAGTCGAACTCCGGCCTTCGCGCTTGCAAGGCAGGCGCTTACGCCGCTGAGCCATGAATTGTATCTTTTAATTGCTTTTATATCCTATTCTTTTTTTTTTAATGCAGGTACCAGGTGTCGAACTCAGGACCTTATGCTTGCCAGGCAGGTGCTTATACCGGCCCTTATATCCTATTCTTGAGAAGTTTTTGATCATACAGAAAAACGTTTCAAGCTAAGTTATTTTTTAAAAACCTTCATATCTGGGCCGGTGAGATGGCTCAGCGGCATAAGCGCCTGCCTTGCAAGAGCGAGGGCCCGAGTTCGATTCCCGGATCCCACGTATGAAAAAGGGGCCGGTGATATCGCTCAGCGACACGGGTGCCTGTTGGCGCGCGAGGTCCTGAGGTCGACCCCCCGGTACCCACAAAAAAAAAAAAAAAAAAAAAAAAAAAACCTTCATATCTTAATTCTCCCTGTCACAGCCAAATATGGACAGCAAACCAAAAACCAGTGTGGATCAGTGCCTCATGGAGATTGCACAACTCCAGGGCTTATTGCTAGACTAGGACAGGTTTCATATGCCTGCTTTTGAGATACCTGCTGTGGCCAGCAACAATTATTTAAAAAAAAAAAAAAAATATATATATATATATATATATATATTGTACTTTTCTTATATCACTTTAAGTTTTGTGGTTATTTTATACACAACTACGATTGATTGAAAATTCAGATAAAAACATGGATCCATTTTCAATCTAACTTATGCGTTCATATGATTTTCTCTTATATGATGGAAATGTGGCACCTAATGTAAATGTGACATTTGCTCAATTAGTCTAGATCAATTCTTGAAAATATTTTTAAGGAAAACTATAAAGTTATGCTTTCCTTTTTGTTTATAAAATCATTTTTTGTATGATAGTAGGAAGTTTCATTGCCCACATTTCCCATTTTCTCAAAAATATTAAAAATGCATTGCATATAATAACACAGCGTAGCATTCATGAGTTTCAAAATTTCCCCATACATCTATATCTATTTGTATGTATATGCATATTTATACCTTTATCTGTATTTATATCTATCTAGAGATTGTGTCCTTGAATGAAATCATCATAATTCCCTGCCAATAATAAATTTGTGGGCCGGTGAGATGGCTCAGCGGCGTAAGCGCCTGCCTTGCAAGCGCGAGAGCCCGAGTTCAACTCCCGGAACCCACATACAAAAAAGGGGCCGGTGATATCGCTCAGAGGCACGGGTGCCTGTTGGCGCGCGAGGTCCTGAGGTTGACCCCCCGGTACCCACAAAAAATAAAAAAATAAAAAAAATAATAAATTTGTGTTATGATCATTGTTTTTTATTAAACCAATGTGCTACATTATTTACTAAAAGCATTTAACTGTATTTTGTAATGAGAAGTATGAAAGACTACTGCTTCCAAAATAGCAGAAAAGAGGTCTTTTTAAAAATGATAAATATTTTAACAGATAGTCATGATTCAAGATCACAACTTTGTAATATATTTAAAATGCATATTTACATCTCAATATACATTAAATAGTAAGATATCTTCAACAAATAGCTCTTTTTATTATAGATTTATATTTCCATGACCTTGTCAATTGCCTATTTTTTAAAAGGTGTTTTCATACACAGCAATCGTATTTATGCAATATTTCTTTGTTTCAGAATGGATTTAAGTACTACCTTATTAGCAGTTTATACATTATCATATAAATAACTTTTATGCTTTAATATTATGAAAACAAGATTCTAAAGTAATGAAGTGTGATCTGTAGGCTTAAATTTTATTGTTAAAAAATCCGCATTTGTCATCGTCAATTCACATTCCATTTGAGAATCTGAAATAGTGTTTCAAGCAAGGTACTCAATTGACTAGCAAAGCATTTATTTTTATTAACATGGTAAATGAGAAAAGTTGTCTATCTTTTTCATTTCTCAGTTATTCCTATAACTATATATTTAATTATGTTTGATCACAATTTATTCTTTCCATGCAGATGCTGGTATGAACATATTACAATTTTATGCATTTTGAAGCAGGGATAATCATATTATTTCAGAACAAAGCATTGCAATGTCTCTCCTTTTATATTATACTTACAGTGTTAAAGAACTAAACAAAGTTGAAATTGTTTCTGCCACTATGGCTATTTTTTTTGTAAATTGTATAGCATGCATAAATGAAGGTAGAAAAAGAATAAAATTCAGAGACATTTTATCAAATCGTTGCTCTCAATTATTTTTGTTTTAAGTAACAATACTATGATTTTATCTTTCATTTAAATTGCACCATTTCGTATAATAGATACTTTTCTGTGATATATCTCTAAATATATTTGTATCAAAACAGAGAGAGGAGAGAAGAGAGGAGAGGAGTGGAAAGGAGAGGAGAGGAGAGGAGAGGGCAACTAAGTAAAGAAGAAATGTATAGTTACAGACACACATGCTTTATTTCTCCTTACAATTTCTAGGAGTAGTGAGCTTTGAGAGACTTGGGGTCAGGTGCTCTGTACTCACTGACAGAGACCATAATAATGCTCGTGACAGCACTAAGATACTGTGCGCTGTACGACAACAGGCTTGAAAAGACATCACTGAAGGTGTTAATAATGAGGACGTATTTCAGTAGGAGGACGTATTTCAGGCTGTGAAGCTGGAAAGGTATTATCAGTCTGATGGAACAGGCTGAGTTCTGGATCATGTGGATATCATTTTTCTTTTATTGAGGGTGTGCTGAAATGGATACCCTATATTCTAGCAAAGGCTTTTTGCTGCAGCTAAAATGACTGCAAAATATTCTTCATGCAAGAGTAAGTCTACAGAATGACAAATTGACAAGTAGGAGAAAATTTAAAAGGCAAGAGATAAGAATCATATGTAAATTTTAGTTTCATCATAAACCTAATGCAGCAACTAATGCAGCATTTTATACTTCTTCCTTATCAATATAAAAATTAAATATTGCTTGTCTTGATCTATCATGAATCCTTCTAAAATGTGATATCAGCACTTTATTATATTTAAATTAGCAATTTTATCAATTCTACTAAGAATATTCTGAGGAGCATGACATTTGTAGTAGAGTCCTGGATTCCACAGGAAAATTACCTAAAGAAGAGTAGATCTCTCTCCTCAAATTCCCTTAGGCAATATGCTAACTCACACAGAAGAGCTGTGTAATACCACACTTCTGAAGGGCAAATTTGTGGAATTCAAAGGTTCCACTAAACCCAGAATTGAATTTTTAGGGAACAGATGCAGAGAATTAACAGATTGGATAATGACCTTTGGCTTCAGATGCAGGTTTTCATTTTAGGTATAATTCTAAATGATTTTGTTCAGCTCCTTATAGTTACACTATTCTTTGAAATGGTAATGTAGCTGGTTTAGAAAATTCAGCAGGGACATGCTCTGATATGATATCTAGAGAAAAACTTATCAGGGTCACATTGGGGTTTTCAGCTTGTAACAGCATAAACCCAGGTGAAAACCCTAAAGGTCTCTGTGAGCACTCAATTCCAGTTACAACCACTCCTCCATAATCAATACACAAGAACAGATTATAAATCTAGATCATCTGTACATTTCTATTAAGTTCAAATTGCTTGCAAATGCAATCTATTATACATAAAATGTTATAGTGGAGCCCAATTAACTGACATTCAGGTAGGTGGAGTTTCTGTTGCAAAGGCTACTGTCCATGACCTTGGCAAAATTTTGTCTCAGCTTCAGTTTTCTCATCTCTACGATGTTGCTAATACATGTCCTATGAAGTGTTTATTGGTTTGTTTGTATGTTTGTTTATTTTGCTGTACTGGGGGTTAAATCCAGGACCTTCACACTGAGGTACATCCACAATCCTTTTATTTTTTGAGACAGGTCTTGCTAAGTTTCTTAGTTGCCCACACTGGAATCAAACTGCAATTCTTGTGCCTCAGGCTTCCAGAACATTGGGATCACAGAAGGGTGTCCCTGAGCCCAGCTCCTATGAAGTTTTGAGATGTAAACTCACCAGATCTGTAAATCACTTTGCGGTTCCCTGCAAAAGAGCTGCCTGTGATTGATTTCAAGTTGGATATTCTAGGCCAAGTGTTAGCAAGCTTTCTGTAAAAAGCAAGAGAATAAATTTTTTAGACTTTAAAAAAAATAAAAAGTTCATCTCTGTATGTAAATCATCAAAGAGGAACTATTTAAGAACAGTAAGAGTGCTTCTTAAATATAAGGTAGATTTCATTGAAGAATTCATTACATTTCCTTTCCATTTTTTTTTTGATTTGTTTTCTTAACTTACTAGTTATTTATATCCCACCAAAGGCAGCTTCAGCTCCAACCACAGCATTTCATACCAAAATCTCTAATATTTTTTTCAATTACAATGAATACAATTTGTTCTGATTTTATGAGTTTTCTTTTTTTTTTTTTTTTTTTTGTGGGTACCGGGGGGTCGACCTCAGGACCTCGTGCGCCAGCAGGCACCCGTGCCACTGAGTGATATCACCGGCCCCTTTTTCGTATGTGGGTTCCAGCAGTCGAACTCGGGCCCTCGCGCTTGCCGGGCAGGCGCTTAAGCCGCTAAGCCATCTCACCGGCCCTGATTTTATGAGTTTTCTTAGGAATATGTGCACATTCTTTCCTTTAAAAATCTTTCATTTTTTTCCTCAAGCTACCACAGGTTACTGTTTTAGGTTGTCTTTAAATTATTCCATCTCAATATATTTTATTATTCTTCTTTCATATCCACTATTTAAATATTAATTTCCTCAAGGATTTCACTGTGTACATTTCTCCCCCTACTCTATGCAGTTTTCCTGCACAAATTCACTCCAAGTGTTTTATATTGTAATGGGATGTATTTCCTTCGATATGTTTCTGGCATTCTATATTGTTCTTGTGCCATTTGGAGCATTTCTTCTCATTTACTTTCAGGAATTCCTCTTATTATCTCTTTCTGCTTCTAAATGTTTGATTTCTCAAAATTCTGTTTTGGACCCCAGAATCCTCTCATTCTCTTAATAATGTCATTTATGCCAAATTTACTTCCCCGAATGTGAGAATTATGAAGCCTAGCTCATTTTCATGATAAAAGGTAGGAATATATATGCGACAACTAATAGTGTGATACATATATTTGTTAGTTCCTTCTTTCTGTTTTCTTATTTATTGTGATTTGTCCAAAATTTATCTGTCACTTTCTCAGACAGCATATCTGAAAACCCTATGTGAATCCCCCCCCACCCCTTTCTCATTCCTCTAGGGTAATAATGTATGGCACATGTTTGTCATTTGGGTAAATATCTCAACTTCATTATTCATGACAGTAGAGAGTTGGTTCTTTTGAACAGTGCCCAAGCTCTTAAGAGCTCTTAAGAGTTAGCAAATAACAATCAATAAGTAGTAAATGAAGCAAAAAATTAAAAAATCATATTTTTCAACACATATAAATTATAACTAGAAAATTTGATTATGTATAAACAGTTAAAGAAGTATTATTCACAATTTTGAGGACTCTGAGTCACTCAAACATACTTTACATTTCTTTTCTGTTTTTATCTGTGAGAATTAAATGTAATAAAGCATCCCTTCCAATAAAGGATTTTCTAATATCACATATGTTTACTAAGTTTCTAAGTTTCTTGACACAGGATGATTGTTTTGAAATGATAGTTGATTTACATGGATGCATTACAATGCTTTATTAATTATTTATTTAAATAGTAAAATTTTTCCAAAAATTATTATGAGTTACAGATCAGTCATAAATTCAGTATAAAGACATCCTAAATTTTTTAAACATACATTGTTTTGAATGTGTAGAAATATTTCAAATACAAGTGTACCTAAAAATATCCCCATAATATTTTTCTTTATGTTTCCTGCATAAGAACAACTAATCTTTAAATATCATTTCATAGCAGGAAATTATTTTGTAAAATGGATTTTATTAAGGCTATTTTAAATTTGCATATGACACTTGAATGTACCTCTCTCTTGTTTTCATGAACAATAAGCAGAACTTTTAAGATTGCTTTTTGTTTCTATGAGCTTTGCATATGACAAGAGTTAGACTTTTAATAAAGAAGGGCTATTAGGAGGACTCTGAGATAAAAATTGAAGGTCTCGCTGAGATTCAGCCTCTGCTTTGGGGATTGCACACACACTAGATAGCTATAAACTCATCCTGTGAATTCTGCATCTGTTATTGTCCCTCATGCTTTTAGCTCCATAAAGGCTTTCCCAAAAAGATACACCTGGATAAGGATATCTATATTAACTAAAATGATGTTACATCTAATAAAAAAATCACCCTATATTCAAATGTATATAGTGCATCTCTGTTATTACAAAAATTACTACTTTTGAAGTAATAGCATAAGAAATGATCTAAATATATGGTGAACATTTAAATTTTTTGAAGTAATTATAATAAAAGACACATTGCCATTAATCTCCTTCAAAAATACTCCCCCTTTCTTTAGATACACTTATCTCATTGTTCTTGCCACTTTCTGAAGCAGTTCTGGAAATCTTGTTTCATGAAGATCTTTACAAAATGTGATCCAAAATATGGGAATGCTGCAGCCAAAAGTCATCCAGTGGAAAGGCAGGCTCATAAAAATATTATGATGTGTTCTCAACTGCCTCATTCTCCATATCTGGCACAATGTGACTTCCGTTTTTCTGTCAAATCAAAATGACAATGAAAGGTGTATTAATTACTTTTCTGTCACTGGGACTAAATACCCAATACTTGCAGTGCCCAGTACTTGAAGGAAAAAAGGTTTATTTTGGCTCACAGTTGCAGTGTATTGTCAGATGGTTTCAAGGCAAAAAAATTATAGCAAAAGGGCATAGCAGAAGAAAGCTGCTCACCCTGTGGTGACCAAGAAGCAGAAAGAGAAGGGAAGAGATAAGCACAAGATTATGCACCCAGTGACTGGCCACTTCATTCCATCCCTCTCATAGCTTGTGTCTAAATGTCTCCCCAAAGCCTCATGCTTCAAGGTAGGGATTTTTCAGAGTCGGCTGGATCTAGAATGTGTAATGCTGGAATGGATTCATGGTGCAATGCTAGGCTCAAGAGCACTAGGATTAAGGGTATGAATGCTACCCACCCAAAGTAGTATAGATAAAATAAAAGAGGCAGAAAGATACTGTTGAAGTCACTTTGTTGCTTTTGCTATCTTGTGGGTGCCAGGAACTGTTCTCCTCCATGATGACCCTATGCCAAACCACCCTGCCTCGGAGCCAGCTGATTATGGACTGAAACCTCTACAAACTGTGAGTAAATAAATCTTTCCCCCTTTTACTTTGGGTGTTTGGTATTTGTCTCAGCAATAAAAAGGTAACTAAGACAAGCCCCCATATGCTAACAAGACATTCACTCTCCCAGGATCCAATTACTTTTTAAAAGCATCACCTCTGACCACAAAACTTTTGGAGACATTTTAAATCTAAACAATAACATTCCACACCTGGCCCCCAAAAGGTTCATGTCCATCTCACTTTGCAAAGTGCATTTAGTTCATTTCTAAGAGTTGGCAAAATCTCAACAATCTAGCATGGCTGAAAATTCCAAGTCCAAAATCTCTTCTGAGACTGAAGATAAACTCTTAACTATAAGCCTCTGTGAAGATCAAAAAGTTAAATGCTTCCAACATTCAATGGCACAGGGTAACTACTGTCAACCCAGAGGGGAGGAATAGGTGAATAGAAAGGAATGGTACAAAGCAAGACTGAAACACTGCATTGCAAATATTATGGTTCCAAATATGGTTTTTGTGGTTCCAAATCTAGTACCTGGGGCAGATTGTGGTGATATGTGCACCGCCCTATAGCCTTGTTAGTTGCAGCCTATACAGTCTCATTCTTGGCCTGCCTCTGCTCACTGCCTACAACCTTCCTAAGCAGAGATTTCACATTCTTGACATCTCCAAATTCTTGGGGTCTCAATCACACCTTTGGCTTTATTATCCTGACTTCATGCATTGACATCTTAAGGGTGTTTTTCCTATACTCCCAGGTCTTCTTTGATGTCTGAGTGACCCCACAACTTTCTCATTGTGCATTATTGAAAAATGAGTAGCTCATGGATGACACCAAAATTTTCTCCCTTTTCCAGCATTTACCTGTCCCCCTTGGACCATGGCTACTGTGGCCTCTGAATCCTGGGATGGCTGAAATTGGAGAAACACTTCTCTAGGCAGACCTGAAATATAACCCTGGGAATCTTCTCAAGTGAAAGGCTAACACTTTTGCATCTTTGAGCCAATGATGTGTGGTACCTACTACTTCCTGAGATTCCCTCGATGTATCTTTCTTCTTGTCCCTATAAAAGCTTTTGTTTTCTTTTTAATGGTGTTAATCTCTTCAGTAGCCACAAATGTTTCAGGTCCAAGTTTACATATCCTTCCTTTCTGGCCACCAGCAAAATTTTCCAAACCTTTTGGCTCTACTTTTTGCTTCTGATTTTGACTATATATCTGATTAGAAGGAGTCAGAATTACCCATGCCACAGCCTGAATGTTGGGCTGCCTTGAAATTTTCTCTCCACAATTAATTGGAATGCCACATTTATATTCAGCCACAAACAAAATCTTTTTTTTTTTTTTTTTTTTGTGGGTACCGGGGGGTCGACCTCAGGACCTCGCGCGCCAGCAGGCGCCCGTGCCACTGAGCGATATCACCGGCCCCTTTTTTGTATGTGGGTTCCGGGAGTCGAACTCGGGCCCTCGCGCTTGCAAGGCAGGCGCTTAAACCGCTGAGCCATCTCACTGGCCCCACAAAATTTTGAGACATGGAAAAACGTACAAAAATTCCTTATCAGAATGTTACATGCAGGATCTCTAATGCAGGTTCCAATAAAGTCCTCACCGCCAATGGAAATCTCATGAGTCTGGTCTTTACTGTCCTTATTCCTATCAGAATTCTGTTCTTGTCAGTTCTAACTAGAATTGCATACCAAATACTAAGTACTGCTCACAAAATTCTAGGGCTTCTCTATCCTGCATCTTCAAACTTCTCTGGCAAACTAGCTCCAAATCTTCTAAACCACATTGTCAGGTACATCATGTAAATGACCCTATTCTCATTATCAATGTCCTGTATGAGTTACTTTCCCATAGCTGGTACAAAACACCCCACACCTGAAACTTAAAAGAGGAAAGGATTATCTTGGCTTATAATTTCAAGGAATTCAGTCAATTGTCAGCTAACTCTGAGGCAGAAAACTCATGGTGAAAGAGCTTGGTGGAGAAAACTGCTTATGTCATGATAACCAGAAAGCATAGAGAGAAAGGATTAACCAGGACCAAGTCTCATCTCCTAGTATTTCCTCCGATGCTCCCATGATCTAATCACTATTCAAAAGCCTCACCTATAAACATGAGACTTTGGGGGACATTTTAGATTTAAACCATTAAAAAAAGTAATTTTTCAATCAATTTAGGATAGCTAGGCTTATTCAACAGTTCAATTAAACACACTAACAACAGAGGACTTCCAGAACTACTTCAGAAGTGGCCAGAAGAGTGGAGAGAGAGAAGAGAAGAGGAATATTATGATGGAAATTAATGGCAATGTGTATTTTATTGTAATTTAATTTTAAAATGTAACTTATTTTTTGTCACATCTGATAGAGCAGAAGACCTTTAAGCTTTCTTCCGTTCTTGAGATTCTCCTAAAATCTTAGTCCAAAAAGTTGTTTCAAATGTGCTATATAATAATAGTCATACTGTTTAAATTGTTTATTTTATAATTGACATATAAAAACATAATAATTACACATATCATTTAGGTACCACATCATGTTTTCATACATGTATATATTGTGTAATGTTTGAATCAGGTAAAATACATATATCTCCTCATTTATCTTTCCAAATGATGAAAAGTTTCAAAACATTTTTTGTGTGATTTTTAAAAGTCTACAGTATAGTATATGATCGAAATATATGGTTAATGATGAAATAGAAATATTTATTATGGTAAAAGTTATATTTCTATTAATCTCCTCCCTAAAAAATACTCCTCCTGGCTTTAAACACACTTATTTTATCATTTTTGCCCTTTTTGAAGTAGTTCTGGAAGGGTTCCTTTGTATCTTTATTTATGTTGTTGTAGCTGCCTTAATGTCCTGAATTCATTCAAAATGTTTACCTTTCACAGTAATTTTGACTTTGAGTAAGAGCCAGAAATTGCATAGTGCCATGTCCTGTGAAAAAGGCAGAAAGGGACACCTTTAATATTTTTATCAGCCTGTCTTTCTTGGACAAATCATGGAAGCAGTATTCACAGTATTTTGGATCACATCTCCCAGACATGAAACAGTACTTCCTGAACTGCTTCAGAAAGTGACAAGAATGATGGGATAATTGTGCTGGAAGCAAAGAAGAGAATTTGATATGGATTAGTGACAAAGTGTATTTTATTATAATAACATTTTTTAATTCAAACACTCACCCTATTTGTTAATCACATGTCACAGAGTACTTTATTGTTACCTGTGATTACCCCAGAACTTCTTATTTTTCTATAATGATAACTCACCGGGCATTTATCAATACTTCCCCATCTCTTCTGTATTCCCCAAAATCATTTCCTGGTTATTTCATTTTCTTATTTTGAGTGTGTGTGTGATTGTGTTGAAGTCTTGCTATATTGCCAGCCTAATAACATGATATCAAACTCCTGGTTCAAATGATCAGCCTTCTTCAGCTTCTTCAATAGGTGTGTAGCACCTCATTTAATGCATCCTCATAATTTTAAGAAAATATAGTTTAAAACTTGAAAGAAATCTATATTTTAATAAAAATATTGGAAAATATGTGGAAAAGATGATGAACATAATCCATGTTAAACTAACCCAGAGCAAGCACCTATGAAGTTTGAAGAATTTTTTTATTTGTACAGTTTGTGCTGCTAGTAAAGTAGATATTTTTATATTAAGGTGTCAGGATCCAGTCATTTAAGTAATGGTTTTTTAAGGGGTTACAAATGTCATCAAATCTTTCAATCTGTGACCAGTATTTATGTATTATTGGTAGTTTCTTGTGCCTCTGAAGTGTCCATGTTTAATCACTCAGAAAAGTGGGTTCTTTTAACTTTTGTTCCCTTCACAAATCTTCAGCAATTGAAAAGAGTAGAAGAGAAACATTCAGTGAGATGGAGCTGAAAGTGGAACATTGTTTTCCACATTTTCACTAGACACAAATATTCTATGTGAGAACTGGGGATATAGCTCAATGGCACAGCGCCTGCCTGGCAAGCTCAAGGTCCTGAGTTTGATTCCTGGTACAAAAAAAATTTTTTTTTATATGTAAGATTCTTAATCCTTGCCCTGAAATGTCCAGGGCCAATGTCTTAATTCTCCAGCCTCAATATTAAATGTTGTCACACTTTCTCCATTTTCTGGTAAAAATTCCAGGAAATTAGCTTGAAGTTCTTGCAGATTTAAACAGCACATCAAAAAAATTATTGTATAATGTTTAGATATTGAGACACTATTGTTGAATATTTTGTTTTTAATAGTTGTAACTTGGTTACAAGTTTAAAGCTAAACTTTTAACATACCTCACCAGTGTCACCCCTGTTCATATGCTACCCTGTTGATAAAAGTAACTACTTCCTGTAAATTTTCTGTTATCTCAAAATGAAAACAGAACAATAATGAAGTCACAAATCTCTATCTTCTAAGTAAAAGAACTTCAGTTTTGTAAAAACACCACCAGTTCTGGTATTTGTTGTTTTCTTCATGGGCTTGATGATCTTCGTAAACTGTGAGCCTATCTTGGGAGACGTTTTTTACTGAGGAAAAAAAGGTGGCATTTTCTTCCAAAACATTGGCAAAATTATGCATTAGGTGTCCAACTCAGTCTGTTAGATAAAATTTAAAATGATCACTTTTGTACCTCGTTTTCTTTATAAACTCCTGGAATCACAAATTTAATGTTATCAGAAAGTTTTAACAAAACCAACTTTATCTACTCCTCATTCCTATACATGGACCTACTTAACATTCTATGACCATTAAGACTTGAACTTCCTTATTATGTGGTGTTTTTCAAGCTTTTTATTCTAATCCACTGCATTCCTCCATTCACTAATAACTATGAAATATGGTGCTCAATTTTTCATAAAAATTGCCACAGAAGTCATGACCATTGCCCAAAAATTAATAGTCTGTGATCACTGATATTAACATTTAGTTTCTTATAAAAACATTTACTACACTGTAATTGCAGCCTACCATTTGATGAAGTTGCCATAATTAATATGACTTTTATATAAGTACTAATAAGGAAAAACATTGTATTTCCTTACTTTTTAAAATAGAATTTTTTTTTTTTTTGTGGGTACCGGGGGGTCGACCTCAGGACCTCGCGCACCAACAGGCGCCTGTGCCGCTGAGCGATATCACCGGCCCCTTTTTCGTATGTGGGATCCGGGAGTCGAACTCGGGCCCTCGCGCTTGCAAGGCAGGTGCTTACGCCGCTGAGCCATCTCACCGGCCCTTAAAATAGAATTTAAATCAACCCATTAGGCTGATGAGAAATTGAATGGTTATCTTTAAATGCACCATCCCCTACTCTAAGGGAGAAGTAATATTTTCAGAGTTCTCATGTTGTCCAGGAGGTAGAAGGAGAGCCCATGGTACCAGTTTTCACCAGAGCCTCAAAATGTCATTTTCTGAATGTTCATTCTTCAATGGTGGTTCCTCTGCTTTTGCTCAACATAGTACTAGGTATTTTATCAGTTAAGTTTGCTTTAGATTCCTGAAGAGTACAAAACCTTGTACTCTGGATGTCCATGGCCACTTCAAGCAAGCAAGTCATGGGCCTATTGTCACTTGTACTTCCTAGTCTGGACAAAATTTTTAAAAATTGATGTTACTATTTCTGGATCTTCAAATTAATGATCTTATTTCCTTAAGTCTTCCTTTTCAGAATATTATTTGTTTTCTTTCTTTACCCATACTAAAGTTCTATTAAAATTAGAGGCAGTATTTTACTATTGTAACACCTTTGATTATTTTTGTCTGCTCCATTTGATTATGCTTATATTAACATATAATTCAAAATATAAAATGGAAATTTCTCCAAGTTTCACTTTTATTTCAACTGTAAAATTGGAATGATCAGTGTGATTATAATAATTGCACAGATATATATATCCTAGTATATGACATACTGAAAATTTACTACAGAGTCATAGTTACTATAATCATTGCCACTAACATTCCCACATTCAATAAAAGAGATGTGGATTATATATGAAAATTTTCTTTTATTGTTTCATAGTAAAAAAGTAGAACCTGTATTTTTATTATTTATTTCTTTATTAACTTATTTTTGCCTGTCTTCTCATTTCATTTCTATATCCTCAGTCTCTAAAATCATTGAAAACTTAGTAACAGTCATTCAATATTTATTGATTTAATAACTAGGCATAAGTTTTCAATAAGAAATTTCAATGAAGGCTAAGAGTTGAGGAAATTTTCTTCAATTTATTTATTAATTTTTTATGCTTGCAATACATAGTAAATGCATTCATAGTGAGGAATTGGTAAGTATACATACTGCATCTTGATCTTTTTTACTTTACTTTCTGAGTTATAACAGACTCTGAGGCAAATGTGTGTGTTTATGGTATTGAAAAGGAGGAGAAAAAGTAGCTAGCACTGATAAGTGGAGCACAGCTTATTTTCCTATATTATCCTGTCACTATGATGAACACTTTAAAAAAACTGAATGACACAGTATCAAATAAATCAAAGTCCAGTTTGTCATTCTGAGCAAAATTGGCTCTGACTTTGTTTGTTTGGATTCTCAGGCTTTGACTTTAATGCTTCTGGCTGCATTTGCATCCAAATATTGAGGAATAAATATGGAATTCTTGCAGACTGTCATCCTCTGTTCACACAACTTTCTTTCTACAATCAAGCTATGTCTACTCACAAATTTCAAAACATTTTTAAAATGTAGAATGTATTTTAGATTGGAAAATGGCAGAGTTAGTGATAGTTAATGAAATAAAAAAGAGAGTAACATCACATAACTGGAAGCTGGAAAGAGATGCAGGTCAAAGAAAGGTGAGACATGTTACCCAGATGGCATCATTCCACCTCTTCTCAAATAAAGCAATTTTGACAATCAATAAAATAAGATATGTAACCACTAATCAGTGCTAAATGGAACAGCAAGGACAGAAACAGTCCTGTACCTGAGATCTAAAGGTGTCAAAAAGTCTTTTTCCTCACCATATAATAAAAGTTGTTTTGCCTGATATATTGCATTATATTTTTATTTTTCTGTCTTTTATTTCTTATGAAATGCAAATTACCATAACCTATTTTAGAAATTTAACTTTTTGATATTTTTTAACTGTAAATAAGTGTGAGTTTGGGAGTCTTCCCACTTCCCTAGTGCCAGCCATCTCAGGTACGGTGTGGCTGGACCTGGGGTCTTTTAGGTGCTGCATAAGTGTTCTACTGCTGAGCCAAATCCCCAACCTTGGCAATATTTTAATATAAATGAAATAAGTTTTAAAAATGATTCAAAGGGGGCAGGAAGAGGAAGGGAATTAAAGAAAAAAGAAACATGCCATAATATGTACATGTAACCATTCCCCAAGAATTCTAAACTATATGAAATTCCAACATGTATAAATAAAATAAAAGTTTTTTAAAAATGATTCAAAGGGCTTACGGTTGTTTCTGAGCATCACCTTCTTAAAAATATAAGTAATTGGTAATCTTTCATAAAAGACTTCTTAAATAAATACATTCATATAAATACTTTTAAGATAATATTTTATAAAATTTGTTAGGAAGAAATAATCAAGTTTATGTACAAAAGTTGTTTAAATGAGATCTAAAATTCTGGCAATTTTAGCTACCATTTAAATAGAAATTTAATTATTTTGTAAGTATTTTATATAATGTATAATTATAAAGTTTAAGAAAGTATATATGTATTTTTTTCTATCCAAGTTATTCACTGTCTTATCATTTTGCTAACTTAACACATACATCTTCACATAATGCAGGAAAGCTGGTGGCTTCAGATTATACTATTAGCATGTATCTCTTCATGTATAATTTATTATTCTGGAAGTTTAACTTTTTTCTTTGTTCCTTTGACTGTAGGTTTAATGTTCAATTTCAGCTAATCCTTTCATCTTCTTTCAATCTAGATTGTGAAGGTCGAAGTGAATATAATATTCCTTATAATATCAGAGACAAGGTCATCCTTTGAATTTTATAATCAAAATTTCCCATAGGACAGTAACCAAAGATATGGGAAGCAATCCAGCACCTGAAACTATCATAGCTAATTGCTGAACACTTCCTCTCTGAAGATTCTGGTTTAATAAATAAGTAAATTAATTATTTCCCTGATTCCAGTTTTACAATTGCAAGTATAAGTTAAAAATGGAAACAAAATGGTAACTGTCTCTTTTTTTATAAGATGTGATAATTTAATATAAGACATTTTGTGTAAGGTATTTTGTGTTTCCTGCAAGTATCTGACACTTTTATCTGTAGTATATGCATTTCAAAGCCAGTGCACATCATTTTGACACAACAATATGTCCTATAAAAATCCTCACTTATGCTTCTATGTCATTTTGCATATGCAAATTGAGCACTGATTCTTTTTAATGGATTATTAATTGATGTGTGATTTCAGGAGCATCTTCCTATTTTTAAAAATGTCCTTGTAAAGGAAGATGAGGAGAGAAAAGACTAAAAGTTCTATTTATGTTTGTTTTGTAATACATATTTCATCCTCCCTGTACTCATTTTGTGTGTGTGTATGTGTGAGTGTATTTGTACATGTTTGTGTACATGTGTGGTTTTGGAGTTTATTTTTTACCTTTTTCAGTATCATTACAAGAATGATATTTAAATGCTTCTATTTTGTGTACTACTTACTTTGTTGTAGTAAGTACACGTAAAAGTTTGTTTTATTTCTTACAAGTGCTTAAAAACCAAAACACATCTTTTGTTAAAGGTTCATAAATAAGAGGAATCAACAATTATTCAGGGGAAAAGATACCATATATATATATATATATATATAGAGAGAGAGAGAGAGAGAGAGAGGGAGAGAGAGAGAGAGAGAGAGAGAATATATTGCATACTCTTGGCAAATTGCTAATTTTCCCTAGTTCAACTAAAAGGAGCACACTTGTATAACTGAGGGATTATTTGAAAGATGCTTATTTTGTTCCAGACTTTCCTCATTTTACATATCAATGAACATCTTTAGGCTTAGATCTTTGGACATATATGATTTTATTCTGTGAGTTTATTTTCCTTTTGTATTTTATACCTTGTATCCTAAATCAATGTTTTAATTTTATATTGTGATGTAGATTAAATACAAAAATGAAAAGAAGAATATATCAGTAGCTTGTTTTTATCATCCAGATTAATTTGTTAACATTAAGATATATTTTATGTGTATTACAAATAAATTAGATTTTCAATTTCCACTCTTTGCCAAGAAAATCTTAATTTTGAAGCTTGGGTTTCCATTCTTTGTTCATTCTTTTATATTTTACAATGATATATATTATTTATTAATAAAATATGATTTGTTACATTTAACATGCATATAAGTTACACAATATTTTAAGTACTCAATGTTTTCACATAGTTGCCAACTGTGTGGACACGCAGATATCAAATCTTTAATTTGCAACTACTTTATAAAAATTCAAACTTCAAAATATATTTTATTTTCTGCAATTTTAATGTTCACTTAATGTACTGTAAAATTTTGGATTGCAAGTAACTTGTTCTGCAAGTATTCTGCAAGACAAGAAAATATATATAATACATTTTAACTTGATAAACAAGTGATGTCTTACAGTATGAGCAGTACGTGATGCAAATGTCACATAATCACACCTGAGAGAATGGTTCTTTTCTGTCTGTGTCTCTAGCTCTGTCTTTCTCTCTCTCTCTCTCTCTGTATTCCTCTCTCTCTCTCTCTCTCTCTCTCTCTTGCTGTGAAATTGTGGGTGATCAATTGTCTTAAAACAGCAGGAGGTTATGGAAGAGAGCTTGTCTGCAGAGGAGGGGGAGAAAAAGGCAGAGGAATCCCTCACTTCAAATGAGATTAGAGAGATATGTAAAATGTGAGAAACATTACAAAATTCTGCTGGACGTAAGGGACTTGCAGGCTGGAAGAAGCAAGAAGTGAGACTGCTACAAACACTAAAGGGAAAGTTTGGTGAAAGAAAAATTGAATGAGCTTTTTACATTGTTAATTTTTGCCTCCCCAGCAACTAGATATGGAAATGAATGTTATTTTCTGGAGAAAAGCAACATTATATTTAGGTAATTATTTTTGCTTCCTTCTTATCTAATCTTCCCCAAAAAAATTCTTACTATTTTAGTTGCTTTCAGATGCAATAATCTGAAGACTTTAAAAACATGCCTGGTTTATGCAGTTCTCAGATAGAGAACTGCTAATTATCTGAGCCTGCTATTACCAGGGGCAAAAATCCCTTGAACTATATATTCTGTCTCCAAATTTTCCATTTACATCTCTTCAGTACTCAGATTCCAAGTGATGTACACCATTGTCTATTGTACATGGATTTCTAATAAAATTTTACTAAAAGTAAAACAAAGTAATAAAATAAGCAACATATTTGAAAAACAATTCAGAAAAAAAGAAATACAAAGGGCTTCTTTTTCCCCCCCCTGTTTAATTGTTTGCCTTGCCTGGTGGAGTCCTGTAGGGGTTCACAGAGTTGAAGTCGTTGTCTCTTTAGAATGTTCTTCAAAACATTTTGGGAAAAAAACATTTTGGAGTGCTGGTTAGGTAGTCATAAATTTCCTCAGGTGTTCTTTTTCATGGAAGTATCTTATTTCTCCATCAGTTTTGGAAGAGAGTTTTGCAGGGTACATCAATCTGGGTTGGAGGCTGTTTTCCTTTAGAGCTTGAAATACTTCACTCCAAGCTCTCCTTGACTTGAGGGTTTATTTTGAGAAGTCAGCTGTGATTCTGATGGGCTTTACTTTATAGGTGATTTGTTTCTTTTCCCTAACAGCTTTTAATATTCTATTCTTCTGCTGAATTTCTGGAATCTTAACTGTGATGTGCTTGGCTGTATATTTTTTTGATCATGGCTAATTGGAATTCTATATGCCTCACCTATCCATATGTCAAATTCTTTTTTTCTACCAGGGATGTTTTTTGCCGTGATGTCTGTGAACAGTATATATATATCTACTTTGTGCCATCTCCTGCTTTTTCATTGACTCCAATCATTCTTAAATTATTCTTCTTTGCATCATCTAGCAGCTGCTGGATTGATTTCTCATGATCCCTTGCTTTTTTAAGAAACCTTTTTTCATGATTGCTAACTGCAAGCCTGTCTTCTATATCTGAGATTCTCTCATCCCATTGGCACATTCTGATGTAGTTTCAATGGAAATTTTGTTCTCCTGGACATTTTTTTTGAATCTGTCTTACAGATCCCATCTCTTTCCTGTGTTGAGCATTAATGGCTTCCATCATTTTCTTAAGCTCCTCTATTTTTTTATCTGTATCTGATCTAGAGTCACTAAGCATCTCTGCAGTTATCTGAGAAATAATTTCTGATTTGATTTTTTCTAGAGCCTCATTCCATTGCTTTGTTGTTACCACTTCAGTGAGGCCAGGTGAGTAGCTTTCAGATTGTCCCACCTCATTGCCTCCTAGGTTTACCTTTGGTGAACTGGTTGTCTAGGGTTGCATCTTGTTTAAGTGTCTTCCTATTTTATTTTTTTTAGTTCAATTCCTGGGTTGATGCTTGTAAATTGCTCATGGTGAGTTGCTTTATTGCTAGTATTTAAAACCCTTAGGAAATGACTACTGCTCTGAGGTGCCTTCAGGTGTAGCTGGTTTTTGGGTTTTGAGTTTGTTGCAAAATCCTACCTCTTCAATTTGTTGGGGATGAGAAGATTCTGCCTGCTTGGCCCAGTCCTTTGTTCTTTGGCACTGTACCTCAGTATTTTCTATGACCTTTAGTCAATCTCAGTCTTGGAATACCAGGAAGAACAGCTGTTTAGAACAATTATGTCACTTTTGGCTAAACTGGTACCATCAGCAATAACAATAGCATCAAACACAGCCTAGAAAATGACAAACTGAGGTAACCATTTATTTGCCACCTTTAACCATATGAACTAAATTTTTGGTTGTATAACAAAATCTAAAACAAACCAGAAAATTATATGCAATATAGAAGTCCTTACTATGTCAATTTAACCCTCAGGGGTTAAAATTTAAAAGGGATTAGAGAGAAAATAAAGAAATAGAAGAGGAAGAGATTAGAAGTAAGGCTGGAGGACAAAGGGCGATCATGCTAACTTTGAGAAACTTGTGCAGAAGACAGGTGGGAAAGAGAGAAGGAAGAAATAAAGGAAGAACAGAACAGAACAACAACCACGAAGAGGCTAGAAACCATGTTCACACTCATATAAAAATAAGATTAAACAATGAAGGAGAGAGAAAAAAAACCCACAACAACAACAAAAAAAATAAGAGAAAGAGGAAAAAAGTCCTCTTCCAGGTTTGTCTCTGCTGTCACTGGTAGACAATGCATGGAGACAGAGTCCAGATCTGTGTTGATTTATCCCACCATGCCATCAGAAGCTTTATGGAGGGGTAGTGAGTAATCTCAGTGAGCCTACACATTAATTTCCCCTGAAGATCAGGATGTTCTGGCCCTGTTGGCCAAGACCAGACTCATTCAGCCTGCAGCAGTCAGCACAACTTTTGTGCACCTGAATCCAGCTGGGAGCCACTAGATGGAGCCAGAAGCTGCTTTCAGTTCTGAGCTCAGCTGGCCCCTCTCCAAGATGGCTCCCAGCCAATCACTGTCTCCCTTGGGATGACCAAGCCCTCAGCACTCACTCCCCAGCTAGTGCAGTCCCTCATATCCACTGCTCCCCTCCACTGCTATGTCTCTCTGTGGAGGCCTCTGATGTTCCCATGAGTCACTGTGTGTCTGCAGGTTTAAACTGCTTCTCTCATGCAGTGAGTCTCGACTCAGGGGGCACTCTGCTGGCTACCTCCTTCTTTGTTGAAGTTTCTCTCTTCACTCTCTCCATGGGCTTCAATTCTTGCTTCAGGTCTTTCTGGGTCCAGGGGACCTACTTCCCTCCTTTTCTTCCTTGCATTGCTGTATTCCAGCATCTGGATGGCAACTCTCAGAGAAGCTCTTTTTCTGCTGCTTACCACTCCACCATCTTGGTGCTGTGGACCCAGGCCCAAAGTTTTTAAACATAAGCATATTTCCTTAATCTCACTTGATGGTAATGCAAACATGAATTTCAAAGAGATTTTTTTCTCAAGTGAGCAAAAAAAAAAATCTTTATTGTCACATTATGAGAAAGCAGTTGTGTTCATTTACTGCTAATGAGTTGGCAAATTAATAAGTGTACAAGATAATGCATTATACTCTTTGAATATTCAAAAGATTCTGTATCATTCCTTTTATTCATTAATGGTATTTCTAGAAATGAATTACATATACCTGCACGTATAGGAAAAATTACATATTATGAAGATATTTGCATTACAGAATTCTAATTAAAAAAGAAAAGAAAAAGGAAAAAAGAGGAAAATCAAGAATTCTTACCAAAAAAATGGATGGAACAATCACATAAGGATAAACAAAATGAAAGAGCACAAAATGAATATTTTAGTATATAGCTCATCTGAAATGTTATAATATATACATAAATATATAAACACACACCCAAACATTAGTATTTTTATGTGTACTGAGCACTTGGAAAGGCACCATACACACTTTTAACAGTAATTTCAACATAAATTGGCAGTTCCTGAAGTTCAGACACAGGTGAAAGTTATTTTTCATTTAATATTTTCCTCAAGTTTCATTATATGAATTTTTAAGTATTAAAGACATAAATTAAGTAATATATTTAAATACAAGAATTAAATATTGACCTGGTAACAAGGAAGGATCTAGAAAATATATAAAGAATATAATCTTAAATTTTGAATAAACATTATTGAAATAAGACCCCAAAACCATTAATCATAAAAATGTATAAATTAATGTCATTAATATTAAGAACTCTTGGGCCGGTGTATTGCTCAGTGGCACAAGCGCTTGCTGGCAAGCGTGAGGTCCTGAGTTTGACCCCCCAGTACCCACAAAAAAAAATTAAGAACTCTTACAGATTAAAGTATAATGTTGAGAGAGTAGAAAGCAAGCCATATTCTACACATCCAAGGTGTGTGTGTGTGTGTATATATATATATATATATATATATATATATATATATATATATTCCTAGCTTCAGTATATATCAATATATCTATTGATAATTATCTATATACATATATTCCTAGCATCAACAAAACAACAAAAGGAAGTCTAATTTTAAAATGAGTAAAATGAACTTGAATTGCATACTTCATTAAAAAAAATCAGAAGCAAGTGAAAAGTTATTGTTATGAGGCTGAAGAAAACTCTATACCCCATTGAAATACCCCAACCAAAATTACTAAATCAAAAAAGAGCTAAAATTGTCAAGTTTTGGAAAGGATACAGATCAGGTAAAACTTTCATTTCTGGTGTGAATACAAAAACTAGAAGCCATTTCAAATACTCTTTGATAGGTTAACCGATGTATACACAAACTTTTTTAAAAAAAATCCTAAATATAAAAAGCATGAATGAATGCATGTATACATGTGAAGAATGTATTTTTGCAGCAAAAGACATGATCTAGATGACTAGTTATAGTCTTAATCATGACAGGCAAAAAAAAAAAAAAAACCTGTAAAAACCCAGATGTTATAACTCATCGATATTAGAATGGATAAATTTTGGAATATTTATACAATGGAAAACTCTCTGGAAAGAGGACAAATTACTGCTACAGCAAAACATTTGTAAAAGCCACTGACACAGTGTGTAACAGCAGCCTCACAGAACACTACTTGCTATATCGTTAATTTGATCACAGTAAAGCTAAGCTAAGCTACATGAGTGATCTCACATAACTTCTAGAGATTGAGTCTCAAAGGCAGGAAACCCAAGCAATCTTTTGGGGTACTGGGATTGTTTTATGTCTTTATCTGTCTAACTATATTTCATTGAATTGTCCTTCCTTTCTAACATTTTTAATATTTCTTTTTATTAAAGTTTTGATTAAGAATATTTAATATGTAAAGAAATGCACACTTTTACTGTGTATTATTTGATGAGTTTGGATGTGGGCAAACATAATTCTGTTATCACAATCAAGGAAATAGACAGATAAACACTTCTGAAAGTTTCCGTCCCTTTGGATTTTGTTATTTTTGTTTGTTTTTTGTGGTGATTACAATATGACCTTTACTTTCTTTACAGATTTTGTACTGCTGAAGACTATAATGTTATCTATAGGAAACAGGTTCATATAAATATATATAGCCGTATCTACGTTAAAGCTGTATAAAATATACGGTGCCTATCTGTGTATTTGTCGACCATGCTTTAACATAAAGAGTACTTATTTTTTTTGGGGGGGTACCGGGGGGTCGACCTCAGGACCTCGCGCGCCAGCAGGCGCCCGTGCCACTGAGCGATATCACCGGCCCCTTTTTCGTATGTGGGTTCCGGGAGTCGAACTCGGGCCCTCACGCTTGCCGGGCAGGCGCTTAAGCCGCTGAGCCATCTCACCGGCCCCAAGACTACTTATTTTTAAGGAAGTTCACAGTATATAGATCTTAGGCCTATATGGGTTTCTTCTGGGTATTTGCCCCACCTTCCTCTTTGCTCTTACTTCCCCTCATCTCTCCCTCTCAATCTTCATGCCTTAATTTTGGTTATCATATTTTTTTCAGCACACAGAAATTAATAGACTTGTACATGCTTTCTGATTTACTTCCAGATGCCTGCATTCCAAACTTGTCTGTTCAGCTTCCCAGTTTTTGGTTACAAACTACTTTGCAAACCATTTCCTGATCTAAGAGGGAACATAGGCAACCACTTAATGAATCCTCTTATACTTTTGTAATGTTGTCTTATTATTTGTGCCTTGTTATAGTTTGGTACTTTTCTATCTCTTCCAGAAGCCTTTGTAAAAAATAAATGGAAAGCAAATATTTAGCAAATATCTTAACAAGAAAAAGAGGTCTTTGTTAGAATTTAGTGTAACTATTAAAGCACTCAACCTGTGGAGAAACCTAAGTATGTATTATCATTAAGAGGAAATAGATTGTAGGTTCCTCTCGCTGATTTCTGTATATTTATCTTTGTGTCTTTCACTTTGCATTAGTGAGATTTCATCACTAATATATAAAAAAAAAGAAAAACAAAAAACACCTGAGATAATCAATGTGTAAGGAAGGAAGTTTTTTGGCTCCTAGTTTTGTTGGTTTCATCCATGGCTGCCTGGTCCTGTTGCTTTGGCCTGTGACAGCTGAGTGTATCATAGCAGGAGCTGTGGCAGAGGAGATCTATTCCACTCAAGGCAGCCATGAAGTAAAAAGAGAGGAATCAGTCAGAATTCCAATATTCCCTACACACATCCAATGATCTAACCTTCTTTCCCTGAGCCCTCACATCCTACAGGTATCACCACCTCCCAAAAATGACATAGGCTGACAGGCACTTGCTTAACATTTGGGCCTTTGGGTGACATGTTCAAACAATATCAATCACAAAACAATGAACATGGCATTTGAAATACATACAGCTTTTGATTAAGTGATCAGTCCATCATTTTTTTGCTGTATCTTTCATAGAGCTTTGCAAATAATTTGGCTATGTGTAATATTCTACCAAGTATTCACATTTGGCAAATGACACATTCTCTCAAAAAAGTGTTTGTCACTTTTTAAAAACTAAAATACACATGTACAGAAAATGCACTTGTCCATAATATTCCTTGAAAAATTTTGAGATGTGGAAGTCTCTAGAAAATGGGATGAACAAATCTCTTAATATACTTATGAGTAACTTTCAATTTGTTGTCATACAGAAATTTGGGTGAAAATTAAGATAAATTAATTTTAATTTATTTTAAAAATGTATGTGATTTTTAATTTAAAAATGTATTTTAATGGATTTTATGAGGAGGATTTTTTACCATTCTTTAGAAAGTGTAGATCAAAATAATATAAGCCTCTTCTTTCATTAGGACAATATGAGATAAAATATGTGAGCCTTGTTTAAAATGAATATATTTCTATCAAAAGAAGCTGCAGGTCTGATATCATATGATACAGAACTTCCTTAGTATGGGTGAGACCCTGGGTTGGATTTTCAGCTTTGGAAGAGAGAGGGAGGGAGAAGGAGGGTAAAAGAGAGAGAGGGAAGGAGGGAGAGAGAGAGAGAGAGAAGGGAATTACTGAATGCTAAAAATATTCAAGAATGAAGTTAAAATACCTTTCCTTTGATGAAAAGGCAAGTGAAGAATACATAAATTCATGAAACAGGGAATTACATAAAGTACTTGCCTCTAACTACTTACAAATAGCAGATAAATGTACAATGTTTTTAGTTAATATATATATGTGTACCTATGTTTTACTTTCTAACAAAACTACACCTACTAATTAATTTAAAATTCATGGGCTTGGGGCCGATGAGATGGCTCAGCGGTGTAAATGCCTGCCTTGCAAGCGCGAGGGCCCTAGTTCGACTCCTGGAACCCACATACAAGAAAAGGGCTGGTGATATCGCTCAGTGGCACGGGTGCCTGCTGGCGTGCGAGGTCCTGAGGTGGACCCCCGGTACCCACAAAAAAAAAAAAAAAATTCATGGGCTTCAGTAACATCTTGGGAACATGAACCATGTTTTTGTAAGAAGAAAGAACTCATAAAAATACTTTGCTATTTTTACTTTTTAACTTTGTTTTAGTTTATCAGTGCATGAGTGTAGTACATAATATTTACATTGCTTGTGTGGAGTTGGTTTATGTAAGTAACTCATCTTGGCTCCTTTTGTTATCCCCTTTCCCTCCCCTTCCTCTCCTTCCACCCATCTCTTGATCTCCTTCTTTCATTTTGTATGTTTTCAATACATGGTATTTATATTCTTTGTATGCTTTTGGTACATTTATATTTACATAACACATTCCTATTTTTAAAAAGATAAAGTATCATATTTTTTTCTCTGCTTCTTTTTCTTATCATAAAACATAGTATAAAAAGTTAAAGACCATTGGTTTGGGTAGGTGTCAATTATTGTCCCATATGTGTCATTTGCCAAGCAAGGATTAAAGCACAATATCATCAGTATATTAAATTTGATGCTCCGCTTTCAATGTCCACAAACATCATGAGATATAGTTTATATATTTAACTTCCATTACGGTAAATTTTACATATTTGTGTTGTGATTATAAAAGTTATTTAGCCTTGCTTCCAACTGAGAAACACTAAGAATTCCCCATGAAATAGGTATTCCTACAAAAGAGCAACAAAGGTGAATATACCACAGTACTTATCCTCTAGGACACACAGTGTGGCAAAAAAGTCACTCTCATAAGCAAATTATGGTATTCATTATTGTAGGAGAAATGATCATGATATGCCTAAAGTGGTACTGGTGCACAAAAATGGTCCATAAAAAGTATACAAGAAATTACAACAATAAATTAATTCAACATAAGTCAACAAATGTAATCTCTTACTGCATATTAGAACCATTTTTAATGTTGTGGATACAGCAGTAAAACCAAGGGTCTGTCTTCACAAAGTTTGTATTTCATGATGGAGAGACACATGATAGACAAACATAGGTAAGGTGTATATAATACTGTAAAAATTGTTTAATGCCTGAAAGTATTTCTGAATATGAACTTGATGGCCACTTCAGATGTGTGAAATACTTGGAAGGTTACTTGCCTAGCATTAGAAATACTGTCATCTGTCATTCACTTTATCAAGATAAGGAGGAAATCAGAAGATAAAAGTCAATGAAATTTAGTATTCTGGATTTGTCCTGTTTCTAAATTTGTATACACAAAATGGAATGCACTCCAACCTTCAAGAATGACTAATAAGAATGTGTGCAGTAAATGAGTATGTGAAAGAGTAAATAGAGGCAATTTTGACTACCGGGAAGTTCAAGTCAATAAAAATACAGCTCAAAGGAAGAGGATGCAACGAGAGGAAAAAAAACTATATTTTTTTTTTATATGGGTACCGGGAGTCAATCTCAGGACCTTGCGCTTGCCAAGCAGGCGCTTAAGCTGCTGAGCTATCTCACCACCCCAAAAATTATTTTTAATTGTCTCAAAATATGAAACAGTTTTTATCCTGCTGTTCAGGCTTAAGATACTGTAGGGTGGGATGGAACAATGGGTATGGAAGCAAATTGCTACCTTTCTATATATGATTCTGAAAAAATACCCTTGTGACTTTTGCTTTGTCATTTGGAAGCTGCAAATAAAAAAAGAAATTTAGAAGAAAGGGTCATGTAGAGGTAAATCTTTAAGATCTTAGTTTGTCATAGGTACTTGACTCCATTCCAGAACCTGATATTTAAGGGAACCAGAGTGGTTATGGTTATCATGTGGCTTTACGACTTACTCTGCTTTCTTGATTTTTTTCACTGTGTTTTCTTATGCACCATAATTAACTTCAACATGCTTCAATTTCCTAATCTGTAAAATGGAGAATATACTAAAATTCCATTATGATTGTCATGAGACTTAAATAAATTAACATATAGCTTACCAATAAAACTTCTCAAACATTTCTATTAGTTATCACAGTAGAAAAATATATTTATAAAACCTTAAATTTATTTTATTTTGTCTTATGTGTAATTTGAAAAATTAAATGTAAATAAGAATCTGGGCATAGTGATGTACACCTGTAATCCCAGGACTATGGGAGGTTGAGGTAGGAGGTTTGAAGTTGGAGTACCACCAAGCTGCTTAGAAATTTAGCAAGACAATGTCTCATAAATTTAAAAATAAATAACAGAAAATTAAAAAGAGATGGGGATGTATCTCAGTGCTAAAACTATGGGTTTAATTCCCAGTACCACCACCAAAAAAAGTAAAGAAGTTAAAATATCAGAACTATTAGAAAAGTGTTAATTATGGTTAATATATGAGAAAAATAAAAGATCATTGAAAAATTTCAAATCATTCAACTAAATTTTAGAATTCCTTCATAAAGAGTCTGGATACTGTACAATTCCATGGTAAAAAAAAATTAAATAGAAGATTTAACTGTCTCCAACATAAAATTGCAACTATTACAAAAATTAAAATAAAGTATTGAAATCCTATAATAATAGATGCTTCAGAGGAACACCATCAAAACTATCTCTTTGCATAAATCTTAAAGAAAAGTGCTATTATTATGATAGTTTATAAAGAATGGATAGTATATTAATATATAGTATTAAATTAATTTAAATTGATCTGATTTAGTAATTAAGCTGTGGTGAAACACTGAATTCTGTAGTGTAAAAAATGACTACAAAACTGCATATTATTGAGAATGCCCTTGGTCATAAGAGTCACAAACTGAAACTTAAAGTTATCTCTCTATGTAGATCCTACATCTACAAGACATGCACAATAAAATCCTATTCTTTCTAGACATATGGCTATTGGTAGCTATGCTTTGTGCTTATGTTTAATTTTTATTATTTGTTTTTAGTTTTGACTGCCACATTATATTTGTACATATTTATGAGATGCAATGTGATGTTAGATTCACATCACAGTGGAAATGACTAGCTCAGTAATTAATAAGCTTATCACCTGCAACTTTTATCATTTCCTTGTGGTATGTACACTCAAATTCCTTTCTTCTAAATACTTTGAGATATAAAATGTGCTATCATTAACTATATTTACCATGTTGTGTAGCAGTGTTATCTGACAGCATGGTGGCCAGTGACTCTTTCCAGGCTCTTGCTGTACCATTCAGAAAATTGGACAAGAAAACTAGTGATGAAGGTGGAAGCTTTTGGGGAGTGGCTGAGCCATGGCTGAGCTGGAGGTTGGGGAAATCCTTGGGACTAGAGCAAGGCCAGTTCAGTAGGTGTCTGGCCTTGGTGTTCCTCCTTGTTAACTACAGCAAAACACTGAGACCTTGCACTTTTGACTCCACCAAACACTTCCCCCCTTTTGCTGTGTATAAATAAAGATGTAGACCATGCTAGGTTGTCAGTACCTCTCCATCAGAGAGGTCAGATCCCATCCCATCCCAGCTTTCCTTTTAGTATATGTCTAGTTTTTTCTTAATTTCCTGTCATCCCCTCTAAGAACCCCGCTGGCCGTGTGGGTCACAGCAGAAGCCTAATATTTATTGAAGATTAAAGAAGAAGTAGAAGTGAAAAGAGAGAAAATATACCCTACACAGAGAGAGGGTCAGTGCAAGTGTGAGAAGAGGCAGTTGTGATGAGACTTCGTGGCCTCCATCTTTTATATACCTTATTTTCATGTCAGACCTGGACCTTCAGAATCTGTTCTACACATGCATCTCTGCTGTGATTTGCCTGCTCTCCGTGATTGACTGGTCACCCCTGATTGTCCAGCCTCTTTTGTCATGCCCTACTCTCCTGCCTCAGTAGAAAATTAGAATTTATTCTTCTCATGAACAAACAATATTGAACCACTTGATCAAATTCTTCACCTTTGGCCTCTTAATCATCTCAGTCTTGTGAACCTGTTCTACTCTCAACTTTTTTGATACCAACTTTTTTTGATTCTGTATATGAGTAAGATCAATGGAGTGTTTATCTTGCTGTGCCTGATATTTCATTTAACATGATGTCCTTCAAGTCTATCCATGCTGTTGCAATGGCAGAATCCCATGCTTTTGTGCCTGAATATATATTTTTTTCTTCTTGTATCCATCTATTGATGGAGATTTAGTTTCATTTTATATCTTAGCTCTTGTGAATAGTGTCAAAATAAATATGGAATTGCAAATGTCTTTTTGACATGTTGATTTAATTTCCTTTGCATATACTACAAGCAGTGGGATTGCTGAATCATACGCTAAATCTATTTTTAGAATTTCTTTCTTTTTTGTGAAAACTTCATAAGGTTCTTTGTAGTGGTTGTATGAATTTACAGTCCTACCAACAGTCCACAAGGGGCCACTTTCTCTATATTCTTGCTAGTACTTGTATTTATTTTTTCATTTGGAAAGTAATGTTATTTGGGTCATGTGGCATCTTGTGGTAATTTTTTGTTTTTACCTAATGATTAGTGATACTGAGCACTTTTTGAAATACGTTTGGGCTATTTGCATGCATTTCTTTGAAAACTGTCTATGAAGATTTTAGCTGCTTTTACAAAGTAGATTATTATTACTATTAGTAGTAGTAGTAGTATCTGGAATCGAACTCAGGGCCTCCTGCTTACTACGCAGGTGCTGTGCCTCTGAGCTATATCCTCAGCCCCTATTATTATTATTTAAGTTATAAAGTTGTCTGTATTTTTTAGATATTTTAGAGATTAGCCCCTTGTCAGATAGTTTGCAAATATATTTGCCTATTCTGTAGTTTCTCCAATTCCTCTGTTGTTTTCTTGGCTATAGAGAATCTTTTCAGTTTAAATACAAAGCAAGGGCTGGTGAGATGGCTCAGTGGCTTAAGCGCCTGCCCGGCAAGCGCGAGGGCCCGAATTCGACTCCCAGAACCCACATACGAAAAAGGGGCCGGTGATATCGCTCAGCGGCACGGGCGCCTGCTGGCACGCGAGGTCCTGAGGTCGACCTCCCGGTACCCACAAAAAAATAAAAATAAATAAATAAATAAATAAATAAATACAAAGCAAAATCCAAAAAGCATGAATAACTGTACTTCTCTGAGACAAAATAGACTTCAAGACAAAAAAATAAAAAGAGACAAAGTCCTTATGTAATTAAAAATGGGTCACCCTGGCAAAAATATATAATTGTATGCACCCAATAAAAGGACAACTAAATAATAACATAAAATAAAATTAATAGATCTTAAAGGATGGCTGGTCATGTAGCTCAGTGGTAGATTGCTTGGCTAGAATGTGTGAGGCACTGGGTTGGATGCCCATATTACACCAAAAGTAAATATCTAATGGAGAGATACATTTAATTATATTAGGGATTTAAACACCCACTCACAACTATAGGAATATGATTGTGACAGAAAATCAACAAAGAAATAAGGAATTTAAGCCACACACTAGACCTAACAGATAATGACCTATGATACTTTTGAGAAGTATCCCTAGAAAAATTTAAAGATGTCATTAAAACAAAACTACTTCACAGCCACTAGGAATATGATAGTATGGCTATAGAGCCGTTAAATAATAGTACATCTTGAATTACCTCATGCTAATTTTTACTTTGAGAAGAACAAAAAGATATAATACATAAAATTTCTACTTGTTAGAGGGAGTCTATGACAATAGAGTCATCTTGATCTGTTTTCTGCTACTATGACAGAATACTGCACAATGAAGAAAACAAATTTATTTCTCATAGTCCCAGAGGATAAGAGGTCCAATATCAAGATGCCAGCATCAGTTGAGGACCATAGAGCTGCAACATATGTAGAAGAAGGAATCACATGATGAGAGCAAAGGTGTATGCTGGATTTTTCTTTTATAAGCCACTAATGCCACCATGTAGCTTCTACCCTCACTACCTTATCTAACCATAATGAACTCTCACAGGCTCCACCCTTGCATTTCATCATCATGAATCTGAGGAATAAGTTTCCAACACATTAATTCTGGGGGACAGTAAAAGGTCCATTTTAACATTAATGGATTGAATATCTATCTGTAATAGACTACAGGTTTTCATTTTATTCAATTTTAAAGGCAATATTAACCTGAAAAATATAGTTCCTTTTATAAGATGTGTATCAACAACTAATCTTGTGAATCAAATAACGTTCTTCTGAAAGTAATTTTTTTAAAAATATATCTGGTATGGTGATGTTTGGGTATATGCCATTATTAGTTCCCAATATTATTATTTAAGCATTTTCATTAATTAAAGGTTGTATTCTCCCCTCAATTAAAAGAATACCTATTTTAAAAATCTCTTATACAAATTGAAGCTTTTGTTTTTCTTATGTGGAAGGATTACAGAAGCACATAGGCTAATATTGCTCTATATCATAAAATGTCCATGCTTTCTTTCTTCTTCATGCTCAAGTATCTTTATCATCTGCTCTGTCAGCTGTAACTTAAAATGATGATTCTAACTATAATATCATGACAAGTTTCAAGCAAGGATAAAAGAAGAGAAAATGTAATTCAGTTGCCTTTAAAGATGTGTACTGCAAACCAATCCTGATGATTCTTATTTTTATTTACTAGCCTTAACAAGTCCTGGCTCACATAATAAGCTTTCTAAGTAAGGAAGGATGAAGAATTGATGTTTCATTTGTATCTAGCAATATCTACCTTTCTAAATAAATGTATGTTAAAGTTTGAAGCCATATCCATTATTAATTTAAAGATTTATTTAAAATAATTCTAGGGCCGGTGAGATGGCTCAGCGGCTTAAGCGCCTGCCCGGCAAGCACGAGGGCCCGAGTTCGACTCCCGGAACCCACATACGAAAAAGGGGCCAGTGATATCGCTCAGTGGCACGGGCGTGCAGGCGCCCGAGGTCCTGAGGTCGACCCCCCGGTACCCACACACAAAAAAAATAATAATAATAATAATTCTAAAAACTTATTACCATTTATACAAATTACTCTTTTAGAGGAGAAGTCACACAAAATAATGGATTTTAACAATATGAATATTTAGGATATCCATTATTTAAGAATTAAAAAGAATAAACACATATGATCTTGAAATATAATAGACTAAGAAAAATCCATACACAGCAGGCTGAGGCATGAATATTATATGGCCTACTGATAAGTTAATATAAATATCTATACAGATCACTTATAAATGTTTCAACATGTAACAGTAAGCTATTTCTTGATAATTCTGACTTTAAATAAATTTCAATCCTAGGCAGTTGTTGGCTTACTTTTCCATTTGCTTCCTAATAATCAGTTGTGGCAAATTTATTAAACACATTTAGATAAGTATAAGCACCTGCAGCATCATCAACCTGCAACCTGATATATTTGTGCTATTAAATACATCATACTGAATCAGGAAATGCATTAATGCATTTCTTCTTTCATTCAATAACTACCTTAAACCATTTAAGAATTAGCACATCCAATGTGCAACATTATTATTGACTATATATGATTCATTTAGCATTTTGAAATGTTTTCTACCTAATTAAAGTAAATGATCAAAGTAATACAAAATAACATTTTTGAAAGTATTTTTTACCTATTTGATTAAAATTTATCTGTGAAATGTGAGCACTGGGCTTAATAAAGTTATCTTGACAAGGTAAGTTGAATTAGACTAGGCATATCCTGCAAAATAAGGGACACACGGCCGGTGAGATGGCTCAGCGGCGTAAGCACCTGCCTTGCAAGTGCGAGGGCCCGAGTTCGACTCCCGGAACCCACATACGAAAAAGGGGCCAGTGACATCGCTCAGCGGCATGGGTGCCTGTTGGCGCGCGAGGTCCTGAGTTCGACCCCCGGTACCCACAAAAAAAAAATGGGACACACAAAAAAGAAAGACAAAATATATAGCTCAGATTAAATACCCTTATTTTTCTGGTGGTCTCTATGATGGAATATTTCACAGTATCTCTTGAAGTATGAGAGCAACGTAATGAAAGAAAAGTTCAAAGCAACTTTCACTTCCACTGCTAGAATATTTTTAAGGGGTTAGAGGCAAATATTTTACTGGAAAAATCAAAGGTTGCAATAACTAAATGATTTTAACATAGTTTCAAATCATAAAACTACCACCTGTGAAATGGGCATATAGCCAGTTCAAGCAATTGTATCAAATTGAAATATAAAGTTTTCAAGCATCATTCAAAATTCTGAGTTAGTTGAAACTTCATTTGGATGCAAAACATTGTGCATTATTTTAATTCTTGCTTTGAGAAGGAGATTTAAGTGATTGCTTCAGATGATTCTCAGGTATACATTTTTTGAACAATAATATGCTTTGCCTAAGCAGAAAACAACCTATGTGAAAAATACCATGCAGAAAAGTTCATCTTAGGAAGATGTCACCACTAAGTTAATACAAAAAGAAATAAAATATAGTTCCAAATATTAAGGATCTTACATTACTTAGGAATTTCCAAAGAGTTGGAAATAAAATTACAGAATATTTCCTGAGAATCAAGTTTTGTTTTCAGAATTAAAATATTATTATATTGTTTTTATTAAAATATATCTTTATATACTCATATGCACATATAAACATAAACATACACATATTTATATATGATATATTTGTAGGGAGTATAAGTATAAAATATATTACTTTTTACAAATAATTTTAACTTCTCAATTTATGTTAAGATGCTCTCTTCTCATATTATAGAGGAAAAATATTCTTTTAATTAAGAAGAAAATTTCCTTTTTTTTTTTTAGTCCTGGATGTTGAGCCCAGGGCCTTTTACAGACTAAGCGATGCTCTTCCACCAGGATACATTTTTTTTTTTTTGTCTCTCTCTTGAGACAGGTTTTCACTATGCAGTTCAGGCTGGACCTGAAGTCACTTTGTAGTCCTGGCTGGCCTCAAACTCACAGTGATCCTCCTGCCTCACTCTTGAGTGCTGGGATTACAGAGGTGCTCCACCACTCCTGACTACACTTCTTTAAATTTTACTTTGAGAGTCTTGTCAAATTGTCCAGGCTGGCCTCAAACTTGTGTTCTACCTCAGCCTCCTGAGCAACAAGGATTACAGGATATGTCACTACATACATCCAGGAAAAATATTAAGTTTTGCTTTTGCAATTACTTGATGTGGTAAATTTAGTATTAACTATTCAAAATGTAATAGTTTTGAATTATGTTTAATTAAAAATTAATTAATCATTAGTTTATTTAATTATTTGGTTTAATTAATAATTAGTTTAATTAATTAATAATTAGTTATTAATGATTAGTTTATCCAGCTATGCATGCCTTCCTTCTTTTCCATACCATCATCAGTCCACTTTCATGCTATAGAAAATAATGAAAGACACAATTTATCCTGATGTTTTGGAAGTCAAGCGCTATGCCATAGAGGAAAATTAAAAGAAAAAAGATTTATAGGAAATTTGACTTGAAATACCACCTTGATGAGAATCCAAATTAAAGAGAAAAGTTTAAATAGATTTCTCTCTGATGCCAAGAAAAGGTTATTATATGAAAAAGGAGGAAAAAAAAAGAATATTAGTCTTGTACAAGTAGCAGTTTTGTTTAAACCCATGGAGATTTTGCATATATTTTTTTGGAGGAAGCAGGATGCAGAAAGAATGGAGAGGTAAAAATACTGTCTATCTTTGGTTACCTTTGAAGAGTTATACAATTGTACAAGAAAGGCAGATCTACAGAAGAATGTGATTTATAACAAATGTGAAGGCTGATTTGTCAAGAAAGAAGAAGTAGAGTGCCCTCCCAACTGCCAAGGTATTGGAATTCATCAGATCAGACATGGAGGTGTTCAGCAAATTCAGTCTACGTCTGTAAGATGCCAGAGTCATGAGGGAAATATCAGTTCTAAAGACATTATCTTTAAATTAGGTAAGATTGTAAAACAAGGAGAAATCTAGTCTTACGTAAATAAAAACATGACAATTAATAACAGGCCATGCAAAAAGCACTATCTAATTATTGAGTTTAAGGTAAATTTACCTAAAAATGTATTACTCTCACACAAAAAATCATGTATTAGCCAGCTTTCCCATTGCTGGGCCACAATTGAGGAGGAGAGGTTTAATTTGTCTTACAGTCCAAGTGATTCAGTCCATGGTCTGTTGGCTCCAAGGCAGAAAAATCACGGTAGATTGGCATGGCAAAGGAAAGCCACTCATCTCATGGCACACAGGAAGCAAAGAGAGAAGGAAGAAATTATGTAGGGAGATAAACCCTCCAAAGGCATGCCCCCAGTGACAAACCTCTTCTGGCAAGGCCCCACCTCTTACCAGCACATTTAGCTATGAACTCACTGTTGAATCAATACACTAATGAATAGTATGACCCCATGTTCCAATCAACTTCCAAAAGCTCCACCTTTGAGCACATGAAACTTTGGGGGATATTTTAGATCTAAATGATAATAATTCTCATAACTCCTACCTGAAAGGAAGGAAGAAAAGAGAAATGAAATGAATCAGGGAGAAATGGTGGACTTTGATCCTAATAAGGAAGGATGACAGAATTATGGAGAAGTGTGTGAGAACAAATACTCACCCAGAGCTAGTGTTTAATGTCATATCTTTTAACCTTGGCAATTAGGGTAAATTTCCTAAAAAGGAGCATCAGGTGGCTATATAACAACAAAATAAACAAAATACAGAAAAATGAAGTACACAAAATGACATCAAAATAAAATATCAATCAAAATATTAAAATTTTAATATGTACTGATGATTTAGAATAAACATCAAAATTTTTACCATAAACTTTTTATTTGCATACAAAAATCTAAAAAATAACAACAGAAATGTATTCTTATGTGAACTGCAATGCAAATACAAATGAATCTCTACCAAAAATATTCTTTACTTCAATTATCACACCTAAGGCATTCTTCACATGTGAAAACAGCATGTTCCAAACAAGCATCGCTTACACTGACAGCATCTGTGTTTTAATTTCATGTCTTTTTTGACAGGACATACTTGTCATCTCTCTGGTCTTCCTGTTTTGTCAGGAGGTTCCTATTATGTTATATGGTGTGCACTTACCAGGAAAATAAAATATCAATAAAATAAAATAAAATATAAAATATATAGTGAGTGTTTAGAATAAACATCAACATTTTCTACATCAACTGTTTTCACTTACAAAATATAAGAAAAACAGAATTCTTATGTAAACTACAATGAAATTACAAATGAAACTTTACTATGGAAGTAATCTGTACTTCAATCATCACACCTAATGCAATCTTTACACATGAAAACACATGTTCCATACACAAATATCACCTATACTGATAACAGGTGTTTTTCTTTCCTGTCTTTTTTGATAGTGTATATTTTATATCCTGCTGGTTTTCCTGTTTTCTTATGAAGTCCTTGTAATGTTTCACCTGTCTGTTCACCAGTCTGCTCCAAAAAGTATTTTTTTGCAAAGTTCCTTGGGCAGATACGTATGCTCTTACTCTTTTGTAACATCTTTTATCAATTCCAGTCCCAATCCCCTAAGAAAATTTCTCTGTGATATTTTGCACTTGTTAGTTTCTTTGTAAACTATGAAACTATGCATGACATGTTTAGGATCAAATAAAACAGAACAATCAGCTAAAGCTTTCTGTTTCGGGTGACATCATTGTTGCTGTATAACTTGTCAACAACATCTACTCCACCTTTTGTTTTGTTGTAAAATGTGGTCATTTCTGGCTTCATTTGTGTTGAGGGTACACTATCAATCTTATCATCAAGGTGTAAACTTGACATTACCAAAACTACTTTGTTTTTCTTCACCATATATGAGGCCAATGTTATGTCTTTCTGAAATCCAAAGATTGTATTATGCAATCTTTTTCTCTGTTTTGAGCTTGCAACTTTTCATTGAAAGTTTCGATTATGTTCTTACATATAGTTCCTATGCTGATCAACTGATGTTCTTTTAGCAAATGTAACATAGACAGGCAACTGGTGAACCAATTGTTGAATGTCACATTTCTGGGAATTTTTGAAATAGGAGCAAAAAATCTGTTCACAACATCATACAGTTTATGAATAAAGACTTGGTGGCTGAGTTTCAGTATAAATTTCTACATTGAAGGTGTAAAATATCTTCACATCCACCAAGGTTTATATTTTTATATCATATTTAGAAGGTTTGTTTGGCATATGCTACCAAAAGTTAAAATGACCATAAAATGATGCAAACTCTTCATCAACTGTCATCTATTCAGACAGTGTATAAATTGCTTGATGGTTTAAAACAAAGCTTTCAAACAATGAAAAAATAGCAGTCAGATTATCATTTATTTTTGTTTATTGGTTCTTTTGTCATAAAAACACAGCCAATTTTTAAGGAAACTAATTATCATCAGTAACATTGTTATTCTAAAAATCTCAAGTCCACGTACATCACTTCTCCATAAATCCTTTACATTCTGACAATTAGAATGAAAAAGCCATGCTATGTACAATGGATCTATGAAGGCTTTCAGTTGAGAGAGTGAGGTGTTATAACAATATTTTTGAGTATTATTATTGGTGCATATAGATTGTTTTACTTGTATTTTGTTATTAGTGTGCTTCACAACATCTTGTAGCATATCAATGGTTACCAACAATTTCCAGCATTGAATCACAGGGCTGGCATTCTGTCCAATAGTTTTTACTCCTGCCAAGAACCTAATAACATTTTCCAAACTAGTTTTAATGTTGGATTGTTCAGGCATACATGACCATTTTGTAGCATTTCAACTAGTGAAATATACTCTCACATTGCTGTTTTCTTCATCATTTGAATCAAAGTTTTCATTCCCTGTGTCTTCATCTGTTACTTCTTGCTCCATCTCACTGTTACACATTCCTTGGTTTGCACAATCAACATCATCACTGGTGCATGAGTCACATGATGACTCACTTTTGACCACTGGTCAAACTTGCAAAATGGGTTTTTCCATGAGCCATTGTACTGAATTGGGCAAATTCTACAAGAAAAATTAAAAGAAAATATTTATTAAAACTAATCTTAAAAATAGAAAGGTAACAGCATTAAGTGGGTAAAAACTCATCTGTTGTTACTGTGGTGCATGTGCATACACCTTGCTGTTCATCAATAAAGTGGGCGAACACAGAGTTTGCCTCCTATTTTCAGGGACAGGTACAGTGATGTGCATCCAGCTTCTGTTACAGTAAACTACATATTTACATTAGAAAAGTGTGAAATGGGTATCTGTCCCCAGCAAGAAGAACTGGGGTTAAGGGAGTGGTAAATAAAACTCTGCCAGGATTTTATGTGCCCTAGTCAATGAGTGAAGGACTATTACTTGTATTGTTTTGTTTTAATAATCAACAAAGTATCATTTTTAAATAGAAAATTTAGATGAAAAATAAACACAAACAGAAAAGCTCTGACTTTGTCCCATATTTATTAAGACTTCAATGAGCATGATGTTTAATACCAATAAAAAATACTTCAAAAGAAAAAATTCCCCTAGTGTTTGCTAGGCCATACCTTGTAATTGATTTCAGCTGTGTCCATGGACATACTTAGACTAAAGTGCTAGGTACATATATGGATTCAGTAAGACAGTTCATTGTTAAGTCATGAAATTTAAACTCTATAGTTATTAAATGATAATACAAAAAAACTGAAATTTAAACTCTATAGTTATTAAATGATAATACAAAAAAAACTGATAGTCCATGTCTATCCAGTCCTTATGTCTATCCAGTATTTTTCTGTCTAGTTATTTATATTAGGTGGGATTCATTGTGAAGATGTTGTATTTATTCAATTTCTAGAAGGTAGATTAACATATAATTTAGCCAGTTCTACCAGTGATGAAAATGATATCTTTCTAAAAATGGGGCTTATCATAGTATGCTACTTCTCAAGGGTTTGCACATCAGAATTGCATTATATATATGAATATTACATATATAAATAGGTACACTCCTTAAAATTGTCATATATATGTGTGTGTATATATATAGAGAGAGAGAGAGAGACAGAGACAGAGACAGAGAGAGAGACAGAGAAAAAAAGAGAGAGAGAGTCAGTGTGCCAAAAAAATGTTTAAACATTTCAGGAAAATAAAAATAGTAAGATATTTTTTCAACAGATGGTTGATAACCTCATATGGGGACCATGGAGGTTGTCTTATATTGCAGAAAACCCACTACACTACCAGACATTAGAGAAGAAGTTGAAAATTCATGTGCAGTAATATCTATGAATGAGGTTACCCAAGAAGCAGTTCTCCATATTAATAAATGTCTGGAAGCTAATGGTCACCACTTTGAGCACTTATTGTAATTGTAGAGGCCTAAACTAATTAGTATTAATCTCTTGATGTCTCAATAAATTTAATATTAAATACTTATACAATTTTTTTCTTTCTCTGAATTGTATATACATTTTTGGTGATATATATATATATATATTTGAATGGTTACATTATTTGTCACTTCTCCTTGAACTATGGTAAACTCTTGAGTATTGACTTTCAGAGATGGGTGATTTAGAAATTAAAAGACCTTTATGTGAAGAATTAGTTTTCATGGATAATGTAGAATGGTGTTCCTTAGGTATGCTAAAGTCTTACTTTAAACCATTTGAATGAGGCTCCAAAATAATTCTAAAGTTAATAGTATGGTAAATTATGATGAATAGATTTAATTGCATGTTTAAAAATATATTTTGATGTATCAGAATTTAAGCAATTCTTTTTTTTTTTTTTTTTTTTTTGTGGGTACCGGGGGTCGACCTCAGGACCTCGGGTGCCTGCGCGCCCGTGCCGCTGAGCGATATCACCGGCCCCTTTTTTGTATGTGGGTTCCGGGAGTCGAACTCGGGCCCTCGCGCTTGCCGGGCAGGCGCTTAAGCCGCTGAGCTATCTCACCGGCCCATGCAATTCTTGAAATATATGAATATCACCTTATTATACTGGTTATAAACGAAAAACTAAGAATCATAAAACATCATAGAGTAATAACAATAAATTACTGCATTTTAATGATTCACATTAAACTTGAAATTATCAAATTATGTTGACCACAATGATTTACCATGAAAGCACAATAATAAGTTTGGCCGCAGATATTATATCACCATAAAAATTATAAATATTTTGTTGAAAAGATCAAGACAAAGCCTTAGTTCTTTATTTTAAAATTAATTTTACCAAAGTAGACATCAATTTTAAGTCTTATTTTCATATAAAAAGATCAAAAATAGACATATAAACTACTATTTTACTGCAACATTTAAATCACTTACCATGTGCAATAGAACTATGGTATAATATTTTGGTAGTAAAGGAAAATAAATAGCTGGAAGAAATAAATGACAGGGCCGGTGAGATGGCTCAGCGGCGTAAGCGCCTGCCTTGCAAGCGCGACGGCCCGAGTTCGACTCCCGGATCCCACATACGAAAAAGGGGCCGGTGATATCGCTCAGCGGCACGGGTGCCTGTTGGCGTGCGAGGTCCTGAGGTCGATCCCCCGGTACCCACAAAAAAAAAAAAAAAAGGAAATAAATGACAGACTTAATTAAACTACATCAATGATTTGTTAAATATATAGGCAGAAAAGATATTTTGTTTTGAAGAGTAGGAAAATTTATTGGAGAACACGAATGGGGAATCGGAATAGCTCCTGAGAGACAGGAGGGGTCCCAAATGGGTTGCCCCAGAAAAGATATTTTAAGGATATTTTAGTGTGCTCGCTTTTGATAAGAGTAAGTAGTTTACATTTTATTTGGTATAATAACAATGCAGCTTCGATATAGAAAACAAAATTTGCAAAACATTTTAAACAAAACATAAGACTTTTGTTTCTCCTCTCCAAAGATATGGGTTATGACTTCCCAAACTCTCAAGGCACATGAATTCACCATCAAGTTGCTGTTAGTATTGAGAGACAGAAAAACAAAGAAAGACAAAGACAAAGCCACAGACAGACATCAACTAGAACATAAAAGTTATTTTGAATCCAGTATAATCTAAAAGTGTATGTGCTATATATTTCATAGTTTTCAAAAAGGAATGATTTGAGGCTAGGCTGAGCTCCATAGTGAATTCAAGACCACCATGTTCTATATAGGAAGACTCTGTCAAAAAAAAAAAAAGAATGCAAACACACTCATGACTGGAGATAGCTTAGACATCTTTATGAAGAAAATTGATGCATACATGATGTACCAAAGTGTGTTTTGAAGTATTATAGTAATAGCTTTTATACAAATGCACACTCAGTGACACTTGCATTCTTAGTTATTTGTGTCCTTGCTGAGACAAAATACCCAACGCCCAAAGTTAAAGGAGAAAAGGTTTATTTCAGCTCACAGTTGGTAGAGTTTTCAGTCCATAATCAGGTGGCTCGCAGGCAGAGTGGCATGGCGGAGATGCATCACAGAGGAGAAATAGTCCATTGTAGTGCAGGCAGGTAGCAGCAAAGCTGTGAGGAAGCAAGGGACAAGCAGCAACCACAGCAGAACTTTTCATGGTCCTTATGTCTATCCAGGCTACCTGCCCCAAGGGCAGGTAGCAATCACACCCAGGTTGACGCACACATAAACCTAACATGGAACCATGAATAAATCCCAGATCACATCCTTAATCCCAACATTACACACTCTAGATCCAGCCACCTCTGAAAATCTCCACCTAGGACTGCATGAGGTTTTTTCCGGGACATATATATATAAGCCATAATATTCCACTCTGGCCCCCACAAAATGTATGCACATCCCTTTATGCACAGACATTTAGTCCATCTTTAAGTGTTGCCGAAGTCCTAACAAGTTCTACGTTGCAAAACAGTCCAAGTCTATAGTCTCCTTTGAGATTTAAGGCAATCTTGTAGCTGTGAGCCCCTATACAAATTAAAAGAAAGTTAAACACCTTCTATATACAATGGCACAAAATAAACATTCCCATTTCAAAAGGTACAAATAATGAAATAGAAGAGAATGGGACCAAAGTAAATCCATCATCCAGCAAGGCAAGTGTTAAATCCTGTAGTTCCATGCTCAGCATCTAGTACAATCTGTGGCAAGATGTGAAATCCAAAGGGCTTTAGTAGCTCCACCCCTAAGGCACTGCAGATGGTTGTAGTTCCCATGGCTCCTCTCTTGGGCCAGCCTTGCTCATTCTTGAGCAAACAGTTCATACTCCTGATTTCTCCAATCTTCTGGGGCTTCCCAGCATTTTTGGCTTCACATTCACAGCTTCACAAACTTCTCTCTCAGGACTACACTGCCTGGCCTCCCAGGCTTTCTTCTGAAATCTTGGTGAAAGACTTCCTGACACTACAACTCTTGTATTTTGCATGCACCTAAAACCATCACCATGTGGAAGATGCCAAGTCCTGTCACCAGCTGGAGGAGTAGCCAGGCTTCTTTCTCTCTTGGCTACAGGGGGCTGAGTGTCCAGATTGCTGAGAACTGTAAACCCAAATCCTGAAGAACAAATTCTCTATGATGCTGCCATTCTGGAACATGGTGCTCTGGGGCTCTATTGTCAAAGCAAAGTTTTTCACGTTTGCAACTCTGAGGCTGCAAAGGCTGGAGTCCTCCTGGTACTTGTTATGCTGATTATGTGAAAGCTATCCTGTCTAGAAGGAGGTTTATGATAATCTAGGATGTTGGATATTTGTTTTAGATGTTAAGAAAATAATTAACATTTTCAAAGGCAAGGGGATTATTTTAAGAAGAATGGGAATATGAAGATAGAAAGAAAGGACTGAAAGCAAGAAAGGGTAATGTCCAAGAATATAAAGAAGTAGAAACCATGAAATCCAGAGCTAGAAATGAAATTAACGTAGGTCAGTTCAGCTACTATGTATTAAAATAAGTATTTAATTTTTGTATATTTTTAAAATGTACATTACTTATAATGTGGGAAATTGACACTTCACTTGAAGTACATAAAATAAATATTTGATGTTATACTTAATAAAGACAAATTATTCACTAATCAAATTAGTAATATTTTGCAAAAGATTATTGAGCAAGGTGGTGCATGGCTGTAATCTAAGCACTCTGGAGGCTGAGGTAGTGGCAATCGTGAGCTCAAGGCTAACCTGAACTGCAAACTGAGACTTTGTCTCAAAAAAAGTTTGTAGAAAAATGAAGAAAAGTAAACTTGAAAAGCGAAGCTATCCTAACACTTGACTTGAAATACAGCATGGTGAAGTTACTGACAATTGTAGGTAAGCCACACTGGAATTTTGATTTTAATGTTAATATTGAAAACATGCATACACATACAACTTCATGTGGACTTGGACAGATTTATATCCTATATATATTCATTTATTTGTGACCTTAGTTTTCAAAAGAGTATGTTGGCTGGCTTATAAGAAAATATGAATTACATTTATATTTATATCTCAAAAGATGAGGGAAAACAGAAATAAAAGTAGGATAGGGAGAGAAAGCCAGTTATAAAATGTGAGTTATCCATAACAATTGTATTTCTTTCTTTATGAATGATAAATTGGGAATGAAATTTGCTAGAAACACATGTGAAAAAGGTAGTCTTTTCTACACATTTCACAATGATCATAGGCAAAACTACTTTCTTGGAGGAAAAATAGTGATTCTTTGCAGGATAATGTTCATTGTAATAAGTCCTTTGTGACATTATCATGGAAGAGTTGCAATAGAACCTTGCTTCCTGGACTTCTAGGTTGGCATTTTCTCCAGTATAGACTGACAAATACTTTCACAAAAGCAATTACACAGGAAGGTGTAGTGAAGCGATGCAATAAAATGCAGTCTAGACATCAGCTCTTTGTTGATGGGATTTAATACAGTGACCAAAGACACCATAATGTATCCTCTATGACAAATTCTGTGTGCAGATATGACAATGAAAAAAAATGTGCACCCAACCAATTTTTCACTGTAATTCTCTGTTGAACAAAAGAATTTGTGCTCATAATTGTCCACATATGCGGAGAAGATGAATAGCTTGACTTTACTTATGCTTCTTAACCCTGGACTACATATGCATGTTGTCCATTATGGAGGAATTGGTGTGATGAATATGGAAAAAGAAAGGTGAAGGCTGGGGCAAAGAATATCAGCCTGATTTAAATTCAGATGTTGTTAAAAGTTTCTGGATTTTTTATGACATGAATTATGGCATACATCACTGGAAAATTACTACATTTGCTTATATCAAAGAAAAAAAAGAACACATGATAAATTCTTTAAAAAGTTTTACATAGGGCCGGTGAGATGGCTCAGCGGCTTAAGCGCCTGCCCGGCAAGCGCGAGGGCCCGAGTTCGACTCCCGGAACCCACATACGAAAAAGGGGCCGGTGATATCGCTCAGCGGCACAGGCGCCTGCTGGCGCGCGAGGTCTTGAGGTCGACCCCCCGGTACCCACAAAAAAAAAAAAAAAAGTTTTACATAACAGAGAATGAAAATTTATGTCCACTGTAAACTAAATATTATCAGTTCATCTACTTAAAAATGTATATAATGAACTGTGGCCAGTAAACTTTATAGTTCATGACAACCTATAAAGATATAAGTCTTCTGTGATGAAATATTTCAACATGTAGTTTTAATCTCTAATTTTATTAATGCCATAAAAGTACATAGAATCTCTAACTAGGTCATCATTTATTTTTAAATTAAACTTTTATTTTATTATTCTTCATTTGTCAGTGTTGTTAAGTAATTTAAATACACATAAGAATATATTGTTTCTGCTTCAAGAAATATATACAGATAATTATAGTATATTAACAATTAGAAGCCTTAGAGTTAAAACTGCTTAAGCTTGGTTATATAAAATTCAGTTTTGTTAATTGCATACTTTTACTGCTTGATATTTTAGTCCATACCGATTTGATTTTCAAATGAAAAAAGATTTCATGCAGGTAATCTGACAGTGAGTTTGGACATCTGGAGTTTGCAATGAAAAATGAATCCCATCAGCCAGTGATGCTCCTCAAAAGGTATGAAGCTAAATTATGTCATATGTTGATTTTTAAATTTAATTTATTTTAATAAATGCATGAAATTATAAAAATTACACATTCATTTTTATAATCTCATCTAGAAAATAAAGATTTTTATATTTGTATAGTTTATATAAAATGTACAGAACTAATTCTAATTAATGCATGTGTGTTATATAAAATGTACACAACTAATTCTAAATAACGTGTGTGTGTGTAGGCTTACTTCCATGGTTGGCCTCACCTGATGACTCTTACTTGACAATATTAATTTTTAAGGATTAAGTTGAAGTAAATATGTATGTTATTTTAGATTTAAAAAGTATAAAATTCTATCATACTAATATCTTACTAAAAGTAGGTTTATTACACTCATGTTCTGAAACGTATTTGTTATGTTTTATATGTAAATTATACAGATTTAAACCTTGAAGCATTTTAATATTGACTTGTATAACTGTGCACTGAAAAATTTGCTGTTGAAATTACAAAAAATGAAATTATAGTAAAACAAGGGGCTAAAACACCTTGACAATTCCATATCTTCCAATATTAGTTTATATTTTAATTTCTGAATAATATTAGTTCATGGTGGAAAGTATACACACATACATAAATAAATTTTAGGGCCAGTGAGATAACTCAGTGGCATAAGCGCCTGCCTGGCAAGTACGAGGTCCTGAGTTTGTTGCTCGGAACCCACATATGAAAAAAGGGCCGCTGATATTGCTCAGTGGCACAGGTGCCTGCTGGTGCACAAGGTCCTGAGTTCAAACCCCAGTACCCACAAAAAAATTTAAATTTAGGTACACCAAGACATAATCAGTGCTAATATTTTATTTAATTCCTTTCTTGTCAATTTATTTGATACATGTAACTAATTTAAAAAGTAAGATAACATTTTTATCTTTCATTGATTAGCCTTATTTATATTTAATTTATATTTATATATCACTAAACAATTGCTGACTCTTTATATTTAATTTTAATGCAATATTGTACCATATAGTCACACCATCATTTATTAAAAAGAAACTCTTAGCACTGTATGTGTATGATATTTCCAATTTTATACTATTATAATGATACTACAAAGGCTATACAGTAATACTTTTGTTCAAAAAATGCTTCTGATCACAAATCATTTGGTTCTCAAAAATGATTGTTCAACAAAATTTGGCTTTGTTCACAAACTCCATGTCAATTGACAAGCACCTTGGCCATCTTCCCCACACAAACACAAATGTGGGCATTTTCTCCAAAATCATAAAACAAATTAAGTTCATGAAATGAGGTACCACTGTATTTATTCATCAGTATTTCTTTTATCTTTAGGATAACTTTCTAGAGAAACCTGAAAAACACAAATATTTTTCCCAGAATATTTTTACCTTTTTATGAAAATTATCATTCTTGAACAGACTAGTCACCCATAATCTTATTAATGGGTATCATTTTGTCAATTTGATTGATGAAAATCATATGAAATATCTATTCTTCATTCTTTCCTGGTCAGTATGAACATACTTCCTGTGTTCACTTTCTATTTGTGTTTTTCTTTTTCCTAGAAATCTTCTTTACATTATACATACCTGTTCATTTTTTTAATGAAGAGTGTTACTGGTCATATATTTTCAAGGACTCATACGTTAAAGCCAATATTTCTTTTTTATCATATTTGTTGAGATTATTTTCTATTTTTATTCTTAATATTGCTTATAAAATTAAAAGAATATATAGGAGGCTATGTATGTGTAAGCTGTGTACTTGTCATTTTTCAAAATATGATAATATCAAAAGGAAAAAACAAAAATGATGGATTTCAATCTGGCCTGGATATGTAATCATCTTCTATGGATTTACTCTCACTTTGTAAAGATTATATTTCTGTTGTCACCCTTAAAACAGCCTTTAAATTCTCTATAGAGAAAGTCAATAAAATGATTAGTTTAATAAATTCATCAACCAAGGGAAATATAGGCAAAACAATGTGATTCAGAATTTGACTATAGAAATGAAGAGAACCTGGTAAATACAGATAGAGTGTAAATAGTTTTTTAAATAATGCATCCCCCATTTATTTCAAATATGCTTAAATTCATAGTATAGAGTTTTGTAAATGCTTCGTATCTAACTGTATCTTGATTTTAGTCCTAATTGATATTTCTCCTGTATAATTCAATATTTAATTAGGTCATGATAAAAATAGCTCCCTAATTCCATCAATATTTTAGAAAGTGGAATTTAAAATGCTTTTTATTGGGCTGGGGGTATAGCTCAGTGGCACAGTGCCTGCCTGGCAAGCTCACAGTCTTGAGTTTGATTCTTGTTACCAATAGAAAAAAGTAAAATAAAATAAAATAAAATGTTCTTTACCTCCAAGCAGAACACAAGACAATGATTTTAGCATTCAAACCAATTTTAACGAGTCCCAGAGGCATGAGTATGCAATTGTGCTTCTTAAGGAAGGCAATTTTCTTGCAGAGCTGTCCTTAACGACTGTGGAATTGCAGTTGGGTACTCTGGCAATTGCAAGAGTGAAAAAAAAGAGTACTTAATGCAATGTGATGTTAAGCATGAATGTAGCATGGAGCTTTGAAATGGGCGCCTGCTGCAGATTTTATTCAAGCATGTGTCAAAAAGCATCTAAATATATTTTAATATTTGTATTTTATTTAACACTTATTTACCAGAAATTTCATAAATAGTATAATAAAATATAAAATTAAAAAATGAATCACTGGAATAGATATTATTTAGGTCTTCCTCATACACAAAATTCAATGTAAATTTAAATCATTTTATACAATTTAATCTTTGCACTCATGGATTGCATTTTTCATAGTGAGCAAGAGAACTGCAAAAATCAATAGAATGATATATATTCCATATTCGTGTGGGATTATTTGACAAGGAAAGTTAAGAGTTTATTATCATACTATTTCCATTTATGTATTGAAAATGAGTTGTTTAAATAAAACTTGCTTTTTCTTTAATATTGCTTAATCTAATTTTTAGATTCAAAACATTTGGTAAATATGAGCACATTGTGAATTTTTTCTAGTTTTAATTTACTCAGTAGATTTCATATAAATAAACCATATTAAATTCTCAGTCAAATGAGGGGCTTTCTAAGGCTTATAAATCTATCTATAGAAATTAGTTGAAAGATTATCATCAGTGGAGTCAAGAATAAATCATTCACAAATCATTTCCAGCAGGGCATGTCTATAAATGATTAATAATTAATGATTAAAACCAACATATTTATAACTAAGTCCTCATTGGAGAAATTTCATATAATGTTGAGTTTAAAGAGACTTGGAATAAATTATAATCAAATAAATATTAATTGGAAACCTAATAACAGATCAAAGATGTTAGAAAATTTTTTCAATCCTATTTACTTGAAAACTTCCTAGGGCAATTTATTCAAGCTGTCTTGGAAAAGAAATAAATAGTTATCAGTAGGATGGATCTGAAGTGTTTGAGTTAAAATGAAAGAATTTTTTCATAAAGTGGAAAGAATGAGGGGCCAGTGAGATGGCTCAACGGCATAAGCGCCTGCCTGGCAAGCGCGAGGGCCCAAGTTTGACTCCTGGAACCCACATATAAAAAAAGGGCGAGTGATATCGCTCAGTGGCATGGGTGCTTGCTGGCACGCAAGGTCCTGAGGTTGACCCCCGGTACCCACAAAAAAAAGTGAAAAGAATGAAAGCAAGATATAGCACCTGCTGCATATCACAAAGGTAACACTGAAAAATGTAATACTGAAATGTAATACTGAAAACCAGTGAGGAAATGAAGATTAAAACATCTGCTTCAAGCCAGTGAGATAGCTCAGTGGCATAAGCGCCTGCCTGGCAAGCGAGAGGTCCTGAGTTAGACTCCCAGAACCCACATAAGAAAAAAGGTCCAGTGATATTGCTCAGCGGTACGGGCACCTTCTGGTGCACAAGGTCCTGAGTTCGACCCCTGATACCCACAAAAAAAATAAAAAATAAAACATCTGCTTATAAGAGATGTTTATTGAATGTCAGATTTAAAATAACTACTCAAATTTATGATATTTTATTAAATTAATTGATATCTAATTTGATATTCATATCTTGCTATGCAGAGTAAACACCTGTGTATATTCCTGAAGGTTAATGCATTCATATGAACACAGTTACTATTTTAATTTTTATAAAATTCCAAGTTGATTAAATGACACAAACACTAATTCATCCTAAATTTAAATGGGGATTTCAACGCATTGCTATGATCCTTTAATTCACCAATATTTTTAAATTGTCCATTTTCTTTGGACATGTTTGCATGATAAACATGTAACATAATTAATCCCATGTACTGCAGAATCATGCAATTATATTTATTTATACCACATGTAAAAATAAAATTAGAACTTGATTAATCTTCACTTAAATGAATAAATTAAAATGAAATTTAAAAAAAGGAAATTGAAATGCAGACTATGACTTAAATATAATTTTAACTGAAATATAGAAAGCATAAAATGTCAGAAGGAGAATATTTGTTGTGTGCCTACTGTATTGTAGAATATGTGAGAATTATTTTCACATTACTAAGTTCTCCCAAATATGATAGCAGATATTTTTTACCTTCACTTTTTCTATAAATAAATTCTGGTTTGATAAGTTAAAGAAATGAATTATAATTATCTTTTATAAGTGAAGAAATTAAAACTCAGAATGATTAACATATTTTCTTTTTTTTTTTTTGTAGGTACCGGTGGTCGACCTCAGGACCTCATGTGCCAGCAGGCACCTGTGTCACTGAGCAATATCACCGGCCCCTTTTTCATATGTGGGTTTCGGGAGTCAAACTCGGGCCCTCGCGCTTGCCAGGCAGGCGCTTATGCCGCTGAGCCATCTCACTGGCCCAACATATTTTCTAAGAGTATGCATCTAGACAGTGAGGAAAAATGTTCATTCATAAATTCAAACCATATTTTACTATGACAGCATGCTCATTTTTTAATAGAAGTAAATTATCCCTTAGAAAAACCTTTACTATTGTTACTATTATTTTGAAAAAGGATCTCAATTTAGACATTGGTAATGACAGTATTCTTCAGAATGTCAGAGAAGACATGACTGACAGATAACAAATAAACCAATCTTAACTCAGATAAGGGTTTCCAAAGGGGAGTAAATAATTGTGTAACCATGCTCAAGTAAGTAGAAATCCACTGAATTACCTGAACACTACCCTCAGTTCCTTGTCTCTGTGGATAACTTATCCTGGTATTTTTTATGATGGGGAGAAGGATAAAAAACACCTATTGTTGAATTGAATCATCATGCTCAATCTATTTTTATTACAGATTTATAATTATTGGCTTTCTAAAATAAAATGATTCAAAACTTTAGAAACTATATAGAACTAGTAATATTAGAAAATGAAAACTGGTGAGTGTCTGGTCATTTGTCACTGACAGTTATGAAAGATAGTATCAATGTTTACATAAAAATTTATACCCAAATGATCTCAAGATTCCATGGATTTTGAGAGAGATAAAGAAATTATTATCATACACTAATATTTTGTGAAGTGGACTTACAAATAACTAAAAATATAGATTAGGTTAGAAATTGAATTAGTCCATTTTCTGTTACTGTAATGAAATCCTTGATGGAAATTTTAAACATGGGGCCTAGTTAGAGGATGTGGGTCACTGGGGATAACCAGAAGTATCATTTTCTTCTTTCAGGCCCCTTCTCTATTTTCTGGCTGCAAGGTTTGAGCAGCTTTGTTCTATCACACTCTTGTGTCCTACCTTTTCTGCATTGTAACCAGCTTACTGGACTGAACCTTCAAAAACATGAGTCAAAATAAAACACTTCTCTTTTAACTGTTTATATCAGATATTTTGTCCCAGACACAAATGTCCTTTTCATCTAGAAATTTGTCACTTACTTTTAAAAATATCTTTATATGTATGTGTATTTCACACAAATTTTTTTCATAATATCATCCATATAAATGTGGAAGATTCTTCATAGGCAGTTTGTTTTTACCAGCGAATTACTAGAAATGTGTGAACTAAGCAAGGGATTCCTTTTCTCATTGTTATTATTAAACTTATATGGAAAGCCCTAGCTACTTAAATAAGATAAGAAAAAGAACTTAAAAGTTATATGATTGGAAAGTAAGAAATAAAACTGTTCACATTCACAGAAGACATGACTGTTTATGTAAACTTCCCTTACCTCCATTAAAAACACAATACTCGTGAAACTAATAGGAAAATACATATCTTATGATATAAAATTAGTACAGAAAAGTCAGCTGCTTTCCTACAAACCAGTAATGACAATTCAAATTTAAAATTATAAAATATTTTTGGCTATAACACAAAAATACAAATGTGCCACATATATAGAATTGTATGTTCAATAACTACGAAAGAAAAAAAATCACCTAAATAAATGGAGAAATATTATGCATTGGTGTGTGAAAAGACTAAATATTTTAAATTGTCAATTCTTCCATACTTGCCCTACACGTTCAATGTAATGTTTATCAGGATTGCAGAAAGGTATTTCATAGATGTCAGGAAACTGATTGTAATGTTTACATGGAAAGGTAAAGACTTAGTGTAATCAATACAATAATAAAGACAAAGTTTGAAAACTGACACCATCTAATTTCAAGACAATATAAAACTGCAATAAGGAAAATAATTTGATAGTGATGGAGAAATCAACTCAGAGATGAATGATGCAGAATAAAGAACCAGGAAATACACTCTCATAGATTGTCAACTCATAAATGAGAAACAGCAAAGACAGTCCAATAGAAAAAAATTTTTTTTCAACAAATGATAGCACAAAAATTAGACACCCATATACAAACAACTGCAACTAGATACAGAATTTGCAATAGTCACACACCCACAAATAACAGCTAACTCTGAAATGCAAGACAGCAAACTTCCAAAACAAGATGCAGGAGAAAATCTACAAGAGCTTGAGCTTGATGATCAGATTTTTAAATGCAAACCAATAGTATGATATATGAAATGAAACATTGATGCAATATTTATTAAAATTAAAAACTGGCTTTGGAAAAAATTTGGGAAATAAACATAATGACAATCCACAGGTTGGGCAAAATATGTATGTATGTAAATGGAATTGCATCTAAACTTTGTCATTTCCTGTTGCTATAGCTGAGCAGCACAGAGAAAAAATTGTAAGGAAGAAGTTTATTCAGCCCAAATTTTGAAAGCTGGAAGTTCAAGGTTGAGTGGCAGCATCTAGTGGGTCTCTTCTTCCTCCTGATTATTCTACAGCATCCAGAGTTGGCATGAGGCAACAAATGAGAGCGACACTCAATGTCCTAGATCAGATTTCTCCTCTTCTCCCTGTAAATCCACATTTTCCTGAATTTCAAACCTATCCATAAATCCTGAACATAATCTTAACTATTCCTGAAAGTTTTCATCTCCAAATACTCCAAAAAATCAGTAGTTTTTTAGATTAATTTGCACTTTTTCAGTATTTCAAAATAGAATTAAATATCAACATGACATTTGATAGAAATATTCAAACCATATCACAAAATTAGAATTTTAAAAACATCCAAATAAGAAAAACATGACTCAATTAAAAATGATTCAAACTTGTGAACAGATATTCATGAAACAATATATACAGATTGAAAACATCATATGAAAAATGCTCAATACTATTTACATCAGGGAACTTCAAATCCAACATTGAGGTAACACACATGCATAGAAAGGCTAAAATCTAAAAACTAGGAAAACATCAAATCTTGTAAACATGTGGAATTATAAGAGAACTAATTTATTGCTGATGGAAACGCAAAATAATGTAGCCTGTTTTAAATATTCTTTGAATTTTTTATAATACCATAGGAATCAGCAATTGTACTACTGTAATTTTTTATCTAATTGAATTGAAAACTTATGTCTAGACACAAATCTGCTAGCAAATATTTATAATGGCTTTTCCCTTAATCACAAACAACTGGAACCAACAAGATGTTTTTCAAGAGGTGAACAGAAAAACAAATTCTGGTACACCCACACAATAAAATATTGTTTATCAGTTTTAAAAAGTAGCTATTAAAACCTTAAAAAGATGGATGAATTGAACTATATTGCTAAGTGAATTAAATTAGCCTGAAAATGTTTCATATCCTATAATTCTACAATATTCTTGAAAAGACAAAACTACTGAGACAGTAACAATACAATTGGTTGTCAGGTTTGTGGGTTGAATTTGATAAAGTGGAACACAGAATTTTTAGGGCACAGAAACTACTTTATATGATATTAAAATATTTGACAAATGACATTTGCATTTGCAAAATCTGTAAATCTTTATAGCACAAAGTGTGAAACATTGAATAAAAAATTTTAAACATTATTTAGGAGGTGAGAGATTCCATGATAGAATGCAGACTATACAGCTCAATACAACACAATTACAAATATGTTTACAAACACGCTCAATGCAGGCGAGAAAGAAGTTGCTGATATACAAAACTTTATGAATGAGTACTGTGTAAGATTAAAATCAAAAGAAACTATATAGATAAATATTGTATATAAACATTTAAAATAAGCTATTAAAGTTGAAATATTTGTTTGCTACAAAACTATCACCTAAGAGGTTGGTAACAGCACACACAAATACATAAATATATGTACTGAACAATTAAGTGAACAGTAGATGGATGGTAGAAATTAGGTTACTTACTCTTAGCCTTGGAAAGGGGCTAATATGGAGATGTCAATATGAACGCATATTTGGTTCAGTATAGGTGTAGATATTTGACCTTAGAAAATTTTGTAAATATAGCATGTGCATATAAATGGGTAGGACATAAGCATATTTCTTAGATTCATCAACAAAAAGATCTAGAAAAAAATCAAAGAAGTCCTAACACACATTTTCTACAAAATACATGACCATTTTCTCAAAATTCTTAAGGACATAAAACATAAAGAAAGTATGTGAAACCAGCACAGCAAAGAAGTGCCTAAGGAATCGTCAGTACTAAATAAAATTTGGTATTTTAAGTGGGATTTTAGAACAGATAAGTAACACTAGTTAATAAATACGTTGATATCAACTCTCCAGTCAAAAGACATAGATTATTAGATTGGATCAAAAAACAAAGTCCAATAATATGCAATCTAGCAAGAACACATTGAATTAAAAATGAGATTTACAGTCTAAAAACCAAAGGATGAAAACAATTTTCCCTGCAAAAGGAACCAGAAAACAAGTGGAGGTATCTATCTAAATTTCAAAGTATACTTAAAGCCAAAACTGATCAGAAGAAGCAAAGAATGTCACTCCATATTGGCAAAAGTAACGATTCAACAACAGCAGATACCATTTATAAATATATATGCATCAAACACAGGTGCACACAGATTCATTTTACAAACACTACTGGACATAAAAGATCACATAAAGATCAACACAATGATAGTATAGGATCCCAAGACCCCAGTATAAAAATAGATAAGGTAGACTAAAAAAATCAACAAAGAAATATCAGAGTTAGACCACACCTTCCAATAAATTGATTTAGTAGATATTTAAAGAATGTTCAACCCAACAACAAAAAACCCATTCTTCTCAGCACCACAAGGAACTTTGTATAAAATGTACCACATACTAGCACAGAGTAGCAAAAGCAATCTTGGGTAACAAAGCAAAGCAGGGGGTATCACAATCCCTGATTAAAAGTTATGTTGCATAGCTACAGTGATAAAAACAGCGTAGTACTGTCACAAAAATAGACGTGGGAGAATAGATTAGAAGAGTGGATGCAGAAACAACTTCAGGCACTTTCAGTCTGATCTGTGACAAAGGAACACACACTGAAAACATACACTGGTGAAAAGAGCATTTTTCAGAAAAGATCTTGGGAAAACTGGCTATCCATACACATAAAAATGAATTCAAACCCTTATCTCTCACCATGTACTGAACTAAAATAAAAATAGGTTAAAGATCTAAATATTAAAACCAAAACAATCTACTGGAAGCTAAAATAGGAAAAACTGTTGAAGACCTAAGCATAGACAAGGACTTTCTGAAGAGAACACAAATTGCACAATAAATAGTATCAGTAATCAACAAATTGAATAATATCAAATGAAAAAGCTTCTGCACAACAAACTGAGAATGATGCAACAACCTACAGAATGGAAAAAAAAAAAACATTGACAGCTATTCCTCAAACATTTATATGTAGACCACATAAAGGACTCAAAGACTAGGCTGTATAAAGAACCAAAAAAAACTTAATGAAAAAATGGGCAATAGAAATGAATAGACACTTTCAGAAGAAGAAAAAATATGGCTAACAAATACATGAGGAAAATAAAAAGGCGTTAGAGAAATGCAAGTTAAAACAACATAGATTTCACCTTTCTCCAGAAAGAATGGCCATCATCAAGAAACAAAACAATAACAAATGCTAGTGAGGCTGTGGTGAAAAAGAAATCTTCTACATTTTTGGTGAGGACATAAACTAGTATGGCTACTAAGGTAGTCAGTACAGATATTCCTCAAAAAATTACAAATAGAATTTTATTTGACCCAACTATTCCCCTTCTAGGTATCTCCAAAAAAGTTAATAACATCGTATTACAGTGATCCATGCATTACTATTTTTATAGCAGCAAAACTCGTAATAGCTAAATCTTGAAAGCAGCCTGTCATGTGTCCATTAACAGATTAATGGATAAAGAAATTGTGGTATTTATACACTCTGGGGTACTACTCTAAATCAGGAAGTATAAGTCATTTGAAAGAAAATGAATGCACCTTGAAATCATAATTTTAAATGAAATAAATCAGTCACATAAGCTTGGTTTCTCTTAAATCAGAAACAAAATAAAGAGCAAAACTGTAAATAAATGAAAGATGGACCTTTCACAAAAGTTAAGGGGACCAAGAGATAAAGTGAGAGGGGAGGTAAAGAGAGGGGTAAAAAGCAGTTAAGGTATGTTATGTACATGTACTGAGTCCTCATGATGGTGGTTATTATTATGCACTGCAAATAGGTACTAAAAATATATTAATTTAAAAAGCACTAATCTCAAACATGAGGGCTCCACCCTTATAATCTAATAACCCCCATATCTCCACCTCCTAATGCCACTAAAGCGGGGGTTAGAATTTTAGCGTTTGAGTATGAAAGTATAAAATATTCAGTCTATTGCATGATATTAATATTTTTCAACAGACATGTACGTATCACCAGTTGACAGTGATTTAAACGATGATTTAGAATATTAAATAATACTTTTGAGTCTTTATCTCAAAATATTTGTAACCTATTATATAAGTAAAGCTTGGGAGACAACCAATAAACAGAAAAGTATAAGGTAATGGTAAGTAACATGAAAATTAAACATTCCAAGATAATTTCAATGTTCAGAAAAAGCCCATCTGAGGAATTTATGTCATAAAAATATGAATGATGAAAAGGAATCTATTTAATAAAAATTGAAGAAATCATATTTCTAGGAACAGTGAACAAGATAAAACTGTCCTTGGCTGGTGACCTGAGACAAGCATGGCTGTAGAATAGGAGATGATGAATGGATGTGTATAAACCAATGCTAGTAAAGAAGGTAAAGATAAAAATTATTCTTCAATTTTTCTTCTCTATGATGATCTTTATGGTTTGATAACATTTAATTTAGATGGTAAAGTAAAGGATAAGATTCCTGGAATTATACACCAGTTATTCTATATTGTAGAGAATGAGGCATATTAAGCTGATCCATTATGGTGTTAGATGGTACGTGAAGGAAAACATTTTAAGGTGATGTGTGGTTATAAAAAACACCTTCATTATCTATCCTGTTTCAGTTGGCTTTTCAGTTATAGTATATTAAGAAATACAAAATTTTATTGATTAATAATATGCAATTTAAGGTTTACAAAAAAGGCCCTTAGATTTAAAAATGGTGGGAATTCCTACATCATGCCCTGTTACAGATCATATACACTCACTTATCTAATAATACCTAAATATGTTTGCTATTATTGGAATTAGTCTGCAAGGTGGAGCAGAACCATGTGCCACAGGAAATAATACTGAGCTATATGTAGACAGTGAAAGGGAGTAAAAGATTTCTTGGTAGATAGAACAAGATTGGAGGAAAGTCATTCTTAGATACTTTAATAGGCATCCTGGAAATATCTGCAAAAACATTAAGGAACATTAGATATTTAGCTGCTGGTTCATGGGAGGCTGGTTTTGAAAAGAAACCAAAGGACAATTTGAGAGTGCTTCACAAATTTATTAATCTATTAACTGAATATTAAGAGGGTCCTTATGTTCAATTATATTTAAACTAAAAATAAACAGCACTATATTAAACTGATCAGATTAAATATTCATTTAGCCAATAAGATTTCCAAATCATTCTTACAGTCCTTAACTGTATAGGATGACTAAGTTTGTAGTAGTTCATTGGTAGTCACACAGACCAAGGAGAAATGAAATGCTTCTCATCTGAAGCAAGTACTGTGTCCTGATATGTACAAATATTATGTCCAGTTGTGTAGTATATACCATGAAGTTTCTTTCTATCCCTCAATCTGTGGTCTTTGTTTTGCCACAACTTAATATATAGTTATTTCTTTGTAAGAAAGAGTTGTAATATAAAGACTACTTACTTCAAATCTTTACATCCAGCTCCAATAAAGAGCTATGTTGTTTTGCACAGTGCATTTAACTCCTGAGTTTTTCTTTTGTCTAAATAAAGTATCTGTTTAATATTACCTATCTCATCACATTGCTATGAGAAGCAAATGAGAAAACATAATTGTTTTTCAGTTACCCTCCTAACATTCTGTTTTTGATCCATAGCAGGTAATCACACAGCCAACCGCAGTAGAGTTCCCTACATTTTACAAGGCCACAGCCATTTTCTGTTTAATCTTATGTGCCAAACACACTGGAAGAGATGGACATTTCCAGGAAGGTACCCCAAAGCATTGGGTCACTTAATTGTCCAAGACCTGAGCCTAGAGCTGCACTTGCCCAGGTTTAAGGTAATCAATATTCTTCAGTATAGGGAAAACGTCAGCAATTTTCTTTGCACTTTGAACTCCTGCAGTGAACAAAGAATGTGAAAAGATTCACTAAGTAAGGAGTTTAAATAGAGCAGCTCTCTCAGGATCTACCAAAATTAGCCCTATAAATTTTCATTTGAAAGAGGCCTAGAATTTCTCAATGTTTATTTTTGACCTAGAAGATAATTTCAATTATAGAAAAGATAACTATTAGATTTGCTGTAAACACAAAACAAGATATTCTCATCTAGCTTTACTTTTATTTCTTACTATGTACATTTTGGAATTGGCTTATAATTTAGTTCTTGTTACTTGTGAAGTGCAAAAACTCTAATATTTAGAAAGAAATAGAAACTATGAACTATAAAAGAACATTATAATGTAATTAATGGCCATAATCATTTACTCGTGTATAAAACCAGGTTTTGCAAACACATATGTACAACGATTATGTAGAATGCATAAAGTGTTGGCGTCAGTATAGTACATTACCTACATAAACTCATTTACAGTAACTAATTTTAATAGCATTTGAGTCAAAATATTTGAAAACCTGGTGCATCATTGGTGCCAAGATTCCAGTAAAAATCTCTCAGCTAGGAAACGTATTCTTCAAGATTAGGCATTGATTGTCCTTATTCTTTTTTCTTTCGCTGATGTTTTCATTGGTCCTATTATGCTGTAAGTTTCCAAAGAATATTTCTTGACTCATTGATTGTATGAATAAATAAGAGAACAATTGTCTCAAAACTATCATCTATTATCTTTATCTAAAATTCTCTTGTCAAATGTCCACCTATATTTAAGATTAACACAGCCTCGATATTTACATTGTCTAGATTACCAGTGTAAAATAATTAATGCACACAAAAATAGTTCAACACAAATAAATAAATGTGATGCATATCTCAAATATACAAAATGTTCAACTGCTTTTTCAAAAATACATTTATTTTTAGGTTTTACATACATTGAAAAATTTTTGTAATAATACAAGCTATATATATATATATATATATATATATATATAGCTATATATATATATATATATATATATGTGAAAATATATTGGTAAATGAGGAAGAGTCCAAATATCTATTACTTTTACATTTTATGTTGAAATGCCATAAACTAAATCGTAGTAGACCAAATTTTTCTTCCATTTATGTCAACAACTGCTTACAGCTATGTCATTTCCAAGAATATCTGATTTTATCTTGGAAAAGTTAAAGTATTGGAGGTTCATCATTTTCAATTTCATAGTGTCTGATGGTCATAAGTAATAACTTCTATCATAAAGTACTAAGAATTGTGTATTTCTGTATTCTTTATCTACCCATATATACATTACATAAAATTCAAATGAAAATGGTAATGTCATGTCAAACCTTTTTATACATCATGAAAACCTGCTAATAATAATGGATAGAAGTGTAAGTAAACCTTAAGAGTAAGTATTTTGGATTGAATTTAAAATATAACTAAATCTGAGTCATTATAAACAAAATAGCAATCATCTCCCTTCATATAGTTTGAAAAAACATTATCTCAACTGAAGGATTTCAAAATAATATTTCAAATTTCCTTATTCTTTGACTCAAATTTCACAGAATGATCTTTTATAAGCTTTTATATTGCTAGGAAGAAAACTTGCCACAATTAGTGTTCGGTAACTTTGAAGCACAAATCAGTGTTCATTATAAGAAATTGAGTGTAACAGCAAAATGAAAATTTCCTCTTTTCCATGCTCCTAAATGCCTTCACACATGAGCAAGAAAACTGAGACCCACATTTACAGAAGACATATATGCTTTTCATTAGTAAGATTGTTTCTTCATTGTGAATTTGAAGCACTAAGAAAATAACTTTCACAAGTTTTCAACACTATATCTCACCACTTATGGAGTCAGAATGGCATTGTCTCCCTTTTTTGCCTATTATCAGCAATGAACTCTCCATAATCCTGTCTCAGCTTAATATCTTTATGTGGTACTAAATGCCATCCTTTACTTTCTCTCTCCCACATACAACTCTCCATTTTTTTAGTTCACTCTCATTACTAATTAAATATTCCTTAATTTCTTCCACAAAAAGAAAACAAAATAACATTCTCTTTTTTTTTTTTTTTTGTGGGTACCGGGGGTCGACCTCAGGACCTTGCACGCCAACAGGCACCCGTGCCGCTGAGCGATATCACCGGCCCCTTTTTCGTATGTGGGATCCGGGAGTCGAACTCGGGCCCTCGCGCTTGCAAGGCAGACGCTTATGCCACTGAGCCATCTCACCGGCCCAAAATAACATTCTCTTGATGACATGTATCTTATAAATTACCACTTAATTTTGCAACAAAGGTCCTAAAGAAATTTTCTGTATCTACTGTCTCTCCTTCCTTTCTTTACATTTTCTTAAATCTCTTCTGGAGTTTACTTTTAGCATCAAGTCAAATTGTGTTTCTCACAAAAGTTCATGTTCCCCATTTGATTGAATCCAATAATCTTTTTCTGGACATTTGTTCGTTTGTTTTTAGCTACTAGCTATCATTCCCGCTTCCTTTTTTTTTTTTTTTTTTTTTTAATTTTTCCCCTCTCATTCCCTCTTCCTTAATTCCCTTTTTCCCCCTCAGTTTCTGGGATCACAATACTTTTTTATTTCTTCCTGCATTACTGTAGGACAGTTCTGCAGCTGGCCCTGGATGGGCTCAGTTATTCCCCATTCTCTCTTGAAGTTCTTGGGAAGGGCTATAGCAGATGGTGAAAAAGAACACCTTGAGATAAAAGGGAGCTGGCCAAAATAGCCTGCAAGCCCCGTTCCAGTTCTCCCTAGACACAGGATGCCCTGCGCTGTTTTAGCTCATGGCTCCTGAGGCTACAGAGGATCGAATTCACTGAGAGCCTCTTTCTGAGGTTCCTTGTCTGTGGTACTGGTGGGGCTCATCCAGTTGGGAATCCACCTACCCTGTACAGCTTTCCTAAGCCTTTGTGGGACTGGTTCCCAAAAAACCCTAGGCTTCTGTTGTCCTTTGTTGTCTATTTATAAGTAATACAGCCACTTAATGTAGTTTGTGATGTGTTCTCTCTCAATGGACTTAAAGAAGCTACTAGTAAGCACTCAGTAAGCCTGTCTGCCACTCTTTCCTAAACTTCTGTACTGAGTGCATCTATATTACAATCACTTTGGTCAGAGACATCCTCATTTTTTTTGCTAAATTACTACATTATTCCCCTAAATTGTGGTATCACCACCCTTTCCTCTTTAGTCAACAAAATTACTAGGATGAGTTTTACAAACGTTAAATGATATCTCTCCTGTAGTCAAAACCCTACAATCAAACCTGGAGTTCAAAAAATGCCTCACCAGTTCTTGCGTGACCCAGCTCTTTTTCTGTGTCTGAGCCTATTTTCAGCACTCTTCCTTTCAATCATCTTGTGGTCCTGGCTACATTGCTCTTCCTTGAATACACAAGATTCTCCTCTGTCTGAGAGTCCTTGCACTACTATAAAATGCCACAAAAATGTTGCCATGTATTTTTGTAGCTAATTCTATCACCTCCTTGAATATTTGTTCATATATTGTTTCTTTCTTTAATTCAACCCATGTCTCACCTTTGCAATCAGACTTTTCCTCATTATATCTACATTTTTCCTCTATCCCTTTGGAAATCACCTCATTACGAAAGTCACACAGTACATAAGTGTGCTTAGTACTGCAGTATGGTTAACTTCCTGCTGTTCATTATTAAATCAGAGTGTGCAGGAGTTTTTGTTTAGTTCAATGAAATATCCCAGATACCTGGAAGTCCATCTACATTCTGGTTACTCCAACAATGTTTATTGAATAAATGAACAAAATTTCTCTTCATTCATGCCATGTTGTAGTATTGTATTATTTAGCATTTCTTAAGTTACTCAGAGTGTGTGCATGTTCTTCTATGCAATTTGCCCCATGCTCATCATTAGTGTACTGTAACGGTGATACGTTTCTTCTTTGTGTGAAGTATACTCAACAGGAGACCCCAAAGCTGGCTGTTTTCATCAGCTATTTGCATTTTATGCTGCATAGTTTTAGTTCACATTGGGGGTTCTTTTTTTTTTTTTTTTTTTTTTTCTTTTTTTGGTGTTTTGGGTCTTGTTATGTAGTTCAGGCTGGCCTTGAACTCACTGCTTTAGCCCAGGCTGGCCTCAGACTCCCAGGGAGCTACCTGCCTCAGCCTCTCAAGTGCTGGGATTACACACCTGACCCCTTAGCACTTTGGGGGGGTCTTGATTTGTTCTCTTGTGGAATTTTGATTAACATAAATAGGTGCTTTCTTTCGTGCTTCGTCACTTTTGAAAAGATTTTCTATCTTTGTCCTCATCATGTGTCCATAGGTTTTCCATGTCTTGCTCTATCTTCACAGCATAGTAATTAAGTGCACAGTTAGGACCCTGGCTTAAACCCCAGAGCTATCTACTGTTTTCTATCTGTGTGTCTCTGGAAAAGCTATCTAATAGCTTCATGCCTCAGTTTCTATATTCAGAAGTCACAGATAATAATGGTACACCGCCGGGGATTTTTGTGAAGATTAATGGAATGAATACATTTAAAAACACTTGAAAGCATATCTGGAATGTAGTATTAACTTTATTATGTGTGTCATGTTAAATTAATCTTTTCTCTTTTTTTAATTCTTGCTGATTTCTAGACTATTTTTATTAAATTTCATTTTTCTTCCTCAAAGCATTTGCTCAAAGCATACCTGCACAAAATGAGTCATCATATTTTAATGATATAATTTGCTTCTGTCTTTGATAATTTAAGTAAATGTCTCATGCATTGGTGTTGTTATTAGTCTCTCTATCTTTCATTCTTACTCTCATTCTCTCAACATGAGTATTCTGTGTTCAACAAGAATGGTTTACTTTGATTTCTATATATTTTTTAACAGAGTATTTTCTCAAATGCTTTGGCTATAGGAAAAGAATTTAAAATCGCATTCTTCAGTGGTGCCTTCTCTTTTTGAAGTTTTAATGGGCATGCATCTCTCAATGCTAAGAAATGTAGGCATTTTGACACCACTTGTGAAATATTACCAGGTTTCTTAAGTATTTATTGCTTCATACCATAAGGTTACATTTATGAAATATAAAGCTCTGCCATTGTAAAGGCTTGAAGGGTTTCTCTATCTTCTCACAAGCATGAGACAACAGTTCTATGAAGTATATTTTCCACTACAATATAACATATCAACACCTTGAAAGTAGGGTATTCCTTTCCTTTTGTTTGTGGTGATACTGAGGATTGAGCCAGGGCCTTTTCACTGAGGTACATCCCCAGGACTCATTTTTATTTTTATTTTGAGATAGGCTCTTTCTAAGTCAATAAGTTGCTCAGGCTTGGCCTGAGCTTGCTATCCTCCTGCCTCAGCCTCCCAGAGTGCTGAGATTGTAAGTGTGCACTGTCGCACTTGGCTGGTAACTTCTTCTTAGTACCACACCTGTCCTTGACAAACTGGCTCTGTAGCTAAGTTCTGATATTGACTGTGATTTTAAAATTTTCATTTTTCCTGGCTGCTTTGTAGGGAAAAAGTTGGCTGAGACTTGTACTGAAATTAAAGTTAATGCTTATTACTATTTTCATACTAAGTTCTGAGCGTCATGAAGCATCTTTGCAATTATATGCTGTGGTGCTGAAGCAATGGTATACTTATAAACAATGGTAGTTTTAGTTAGCACTGCTTTCAGATCTCTTATCTAGATATTCATATATATCTAAATACATTCCCCATGGGCTAAATCTCATTTCCACTTTACTGCATGTGTTCTCTGTCACATTGCTTGACTGCAAACACAACCAGTTTAGGCAGATTTAAATTCCAGGGAAAAAAAAAAATATATATATATATATATACTCAGTCACTCACAGTAACATAGGAAAAACTACAAAATCCATCTTGGGAAACATCTGGGAACAAGGAGGAAGGCTTTAAAATCACAGCTAATGTCAAATGTTAGCTACAGAGCCAGTTGGTCAAGGACATCATTTTCACTGCCACTCTGGTTTTACTGCAGATAGGATGGGAACTGGCCAAGGAGAGCACAATGGTCTACACTGCGGTAGCTGCTTCTGGAAATGAGATACGGCCTTTGCCCTGATCCAGAGTGAGATTCACCACACTGTCTGCTGCTTCCCAGCAGGATCTTACAATTCAAAGCCCAGGGGTCTGGGTCTCACTGAGAAAGAAAGCCTGGAAAACAACTGCCTGATCGCTCTACATTCTGTAGTTGAAGGCAAACTCTATCTAGCACCAAACTTCATAAAGCAATTAATTTTGTAAATATGTGAAGAAGTTCAAATTATACCACCAAAAATAATAGTTCGCTTCAAGTTCTACTAAATATTGTACAAATTAATTTTTAAAACCTTACAGTGTATTTTTAGTTTAACTATAAAATACTACATTTTATCAGGAAATATTTAAATAAATATACCTAGAATTAATTATGATTAATGTTTATAAATATGATTCCAGGGCCGGTGAGATGGCTCAGCGGCTTAAGCGCCTGCCTGGCAAGCGCGAGGGCCCGAGTTCGACTCCCAGAACCCACATACGAAAAAGGTGCCGGTGATATCGCTCAGTGGCACGGGCGCCTCCTGGCGCGTGAGGTCCTGAGGTCGACTCCTGGTACCCACAAAAAAAATAAAAATAAAAAAAATTAAAAAATAATATAAATATGATTCCAGGTTTTTCTCTATATGATTCCAACTTTGATTGCTAACCAAGCATCAGTTATTCAGTGCCATTTAAAAAAATTTTAGTTTATGTTTACAATGTATAGTAGTTATATTCATATGCTGAATTGGTACGAATATGTAATATAACAATCATTTTCAATCACTGTACTTCCCTACCCTTACTCTTTCCCCCTTTTCCTCCCCCTGTCCGCTTCCTCATTTCCAAAATCTACCTTTATTTCCTGCTGTCTTTCCTTCATTTTACCTTTCTATGTATTTATATTTTAGATTTCTTTTATGAAAGAAACCATGTGATATTTAACTTTCTTTGTCATATGTATATCACTTAACATTATGGTCTCAATTTCCATCCATTTTCCTGCAAATGACAGGATTTCATTCTTCGTTATGGAGAAGGATGAATCCACTCTTTCATCACACAATTGAGACTGATGCTATACTCAATTTTAATTTGGTGAATTAATGATGTAAATGTGACTGAATTCCCATTTCTAGAGAATGGTTCAGGAGAGACATATAGATTATATATTTTTTTTAATTTTCTGAAAGCTACTCAGAAAGATTTTTCTTTGATTTTAAGAGAATGAATCATCATGAAACAAAGCAAATAGATATGTGAAGGACAAAATTAACCCTAGTTACAATTTGCAACAAGACAGGTTGTGATGAGATATGAGTTACAAAAAGCTTGAGCAGCCTCACCTCTATGGCCTTGCTTGTTGCAACCCACATGGCCTCTTTCTTAAGCTCACTGCCTTTGGATTCTTTCAGCAGATGTTCCATGCTTCTGGCATCTCCGATTGCCTGGCATCTCCACTGCTCTTTTAGGTTCACTCTCACTGCTTAATCCATTGCCCTCTCAGGGGCTCCTGGCAGGAATGACGACCTTATCACACATTTTTGCCTGACCTCACAGGCAGTCTTCTGAAATCTGGGTGGAAGCTTCAGTGACTCCCATAACTCTTGTATTCCTCATGGCTGAAAGCCAGTACCATGTGGATTAACTAAAAGTATGCCACCTGTTGGGTTTTAGCCAGGTGCCCTTGGATAATGGCTGAAGCCACCTCTGAGTGCATGAAAGTGTAAATTTAGGGAAACACTTGCTCCATCAGCCCTGAAATTGCAGGGTGCCTTGGAGCAATTCTTTTCAGTGTATTTCAAAGAAGTTTACTATTGTATATCCTTGCACCTGTGATCGTAGAGTCTGGCAAGTTCCTGACATGCCATGAAGACATCTTTACATTGTCCTGATGTAAAGTACTCGGCTTTTTTTTTAATGCTTATCTTTTTAGCCACCATCATTTCCTTGGTCTTAATTTTGCAGGCATTATTTTTCTGACGAAATGGCAAATCATTTAAATCACTGAGCTCTTTCTTTTTTATCCTTTTTTCACATTAGATTTCACTGAAAGCAGGCAGTAGTACCCACGTCACTGTCTGAATATTGGGCTGGCTTGAAATTTCTTCAGTCATATTAATTTAATTAGTCTACCATTTTAAATTCAGCCTCACATAAAACTTTTTTTATATATAAACCATAATAAATATGTATCCTCTAAATTTCCCTGTGAATTTTTGGTGGCTTTTGCAAAGTTAAGCATAATCTTAATATATGATCCAGCAGTCTCACTTGGAGGAACTTATACTATTGATTTGAAGACTTATGTCCACACAAAAACCTACATATATGTATTTACAGCAGCTTTATTTATAATCACAAGAAATAGAGTAACCAGGATTTTCTTCCAGAGGTGAATGGATAAACGAACAGTAGCAATTTAAATTCAGCATCCCACATCTTAGGATGTGTACAAAAGTTAGACAAATTCTTTCACAAATTGAAATATGCATGGAATGTAGTCTGGTTTCCAATACAGTCCTTATTCCCATCTGTTATTTCATGAGCCTGGGCTTGAAGGTCTGCATTCCTATCAGCATTTTGGTCTTCTGAGCTCTGACTAGTATGGCACGTCAAGCACTGCTCACAATATTGCGAAGCTTATCCAGTCTGCATCTCCAAACTTTTTCAAACTCCTCCTGCAGACCTGTTCCCAAAGCTTATGAACCACATGATTGGGTACAGTCACAGCAATAGCTCCACTCTTAGTATCATTTCTTACAATTAGTTATTTTCCTGTCATTGAGACAAAATGCTTGTCACTAAAACCTTAAAGCAGAATAGCTTTATTTGGTTCACAGTTTCCAGTGGGTTCAGTTCATCATTTGTTGGCTCCAAGGCAAACACAGCATAGTGGAAGGGCCTGGTAGAGAAAAGATGCTCAAACCATGGAAGCCAGAAAGCAGAAAGAGAGAGAAAGAGAGAGAATAAGTCCTCAAAACCACCCTTCCTCTAATACATTCATTTATGAATTCATCAAAGGATTAATGTACCTCAATGATCCAATCATCTTTAAAGTACATGAGACTTTTTGGGAATTTTTAAAAATCTAAATGATAACAACAAATACATATGGTCTAGATTTACCAATGAATTTTTGGTGGGTCTTGCAAACCAGGAAATAATGTATCCAGGATTTTTTTTCCAGAGGCAAATGGACAAAGAACCATAGTAAATCCACACTGGGTAATATTATTCAGAAATAAACTCTTTAGCCATGAAAAGACATGTAAGAAGCTTACAAGCATGTTACTAAGGTAAAGATGCCAGCCTGACAGGGAATTTTGCTGCACAATTCTAATATAACAGTCTGGAAGATACAAAGCTACATTTAATAGTGATTGTCAGGTGTTCATAGTTCATGGTAGGTAACTGAATGGATGGAGCACAGGGGATTGGTAGGGTAGTGAAACTAGCATTTTAATTGTGGTTATATAATATGAATTTACAAAAACTCATGGAAATTTATATATATAAAAAATAGCACATGCAAATTGCTAAAAAGATTTAAGAATTGAAGAATTTCCACAGATAAATAACTATGACAAAAATATGAATGTGTCATACATATATGAAGCAATTTCAGTGAAGAATATGGGAAATACAGATACTGCTTTAAGTTACATTGTACATAAGAATACATTTAATCCCTACATGCTTGTTGATCACATTTTTTGTTTTCTGTGAGGATGGGGGCAGTACGTGTCTGCTGGGCATAAACAATTAAATAAATTATGTTTTGAAAGTGGGATCCAGGTCTCTCACAGTTGAAAATTTATATAAGAGCAATGGAGAAGGCAAGAATGATGTATGTGGCTCACTAGATTAGAATTGGAGATCTCAGTGTATACTCATGCCTACGTTAAGAAAGATATAAAATTTTGCATAAAGAATTACTTGTAGATGTGTGAATTAACATAGGTTTGACACATGCACCATTCTTCACCTACTGAGAGGCCCAGGAGTCTACAATATTTGAAAAGTAAGACATTTTGTACTCAGATGTTTTTCTTTAATACCATTCTCCATGAAAAGGAAAGACTAAATTAGTACTCCTTTATGATATGTATTATTTAAAAATGAGGGTGGGAAATATGCAAGATGATCCTGGGCTATCTGATATTTCCAGAAATTAAGAAAATATTAAAACAAAAACAATTTCTTATGGAGCTTGGCAAAAGGATGCAAAAAGTCAACTGAAAGTACACCTATGGTGGACTAATTAATCGTCAATTTGAGTGGGGACACCCAGCTGAACTGAGTCAGCACAGTTATGGGCATGAGGACTGTTGCAAAAATGACAGAAAAGAAGAATGGATGTGGACAATGCATGCTGTTGATTTTCCTGAAGAAGCTTACCACAGTTGGTTTTCCTGACAGGAATTTGGCTATTCTCACCATCAGAGGAGCTCAGGTCCTCGCTGTAACAAGGGATGACTGCTGTCCTCTGTGGGGAGTTCTAGTCTTCTCTTTGAGCATTGTTTCTTGGTTCCAGAGCAGATACCTCAGCCTTCTGAGACAGATCCTTCACCCTGCTGGTACAGACTTTCTAGTTTCCACCATTGGCCCTTGGGACTTCCTTGTGGAGATCCTTGATAAGGACTTGCATGAGATACTGCCATGGGCTCTAGGCCTCCAGCTGAACTCATGGAGGACACTGCAGTGGTATTGAGGCCCAGTGGGATTCAGGCCATTGGCTGAATTCTTCGGGCCTCTAGCTTACAGACAGATCTCTTGACTTGTATGAATTTGACTTTTGGGTGAATATTATAATTATAATCCCATAAATTATATGATCTGTATTAAATCTATTCCATTAAACTACTAACTACAACAACACCCAATGAAAAAACTGGATAAATTTTAACAATAAAATAAAAAGTAATATTTAATTATAGTCAAAGTATAAAATAATTGCCTAGGAGTCTCTAATAACACAAATAAAACATTCAATACATACATAAGAATATATATGTATATAATCTTCTTTGCAGAAGAATTCTAAATAATTTATGTAGATAATATGCCTTCAAAGAAAAGGAGCATAGTTTCCCATTCTTTACATTTGAGTTGTGTTGAATTAGATATCCAGGAGATTAAAAATTTCATTGAAAGTAGATGCAACAGAATGAGCCAATGTGAGGAGAGAATATCAGATATAGAAGACAGGGTTGCTGTTAGTGATCATGAAAATAATTTCTTAAAACTAGTAAAGGACCACAAAAAATCAACCCAAAAGCTGCTAGATGATGCAAAGAAGAGCAACATAAAAATTGATGAGTGTCAATGAAAAAGCAAGAAAAGACATAAAAATCCTGTCCACAGAAGTACTGGCAGAAAAATTCTCAAGCAGAGAAAAAAAAAAAAAGAATTTGACATACAGATAAATGAAGCATATAGAACTCCAATTAGCCATAATCAAAAAATTACAAAAATCTATACCAAGTCATGTGATAGTTAAGATTCCAGAAATTCAACACAAGAACAGAATATTAAAAGCTGTTAGAGAAAAGAAGAAATCACTTATTAAGGAAAGCCCATCACAATCACAATAGACTTCTCAACACAAACACTGAATTCAAGAAGAGCTTACAGTGAAGTATTTCAAGCCCTAAAGGAAAACAATCCAAGCCAAATTGATGTATCCTAACTTTCAGAATCAATGGAGAAGTAAGGTATTTCCATGACAAAGAACACCTAAGCAAATTAATGACCACCAAACCAGCATTCCAAAATGTTCTGAAAGACATTATAGACAGAGATAATGAGGACTACAATTCCATGAACCCCAACAGAATGAATTCAACAGGCAATCAAGCAATTAAGCAGAGGGGGAAAAAGGGAACCAACTACAGGAAAATAATATGACAATGATAAATCAATACATATTAGTTACAATCATCAATGTTAATGGTCTCAATTCACAAGTCAAAAGAAACAGACTGGCAGAATGGATCAAGAAGCAAGATCCGACAATATGTTGTACACAAGAAACACATTTAATTCAAAAAGGAGTTCATAGACCAAAAGTCAAAGGGTGGAAAACAATACTCCATGTGACAGGAACCTGGAAGGAAACACATGTAGCTATTCTATTTGCAGACAAAGTGGATTTCAAGCTAAGACTGATTAAGAGATACAAAGAAAGTTATTATATCCTTGTAAAGGAAACAATCCAAGAGAAAGAGAGAACAATCATAAATATATATGCACCAAATATCAGTGCTCCCAAATACATAAAACAAACATTAACAGACATGAAAAATCTAATAAGCACTAATACATTGTAGTGGGGGACCTCAATACTCCACTGTCAGAAATAGACAGATCAACTAGACAAAAAATCAACAATGAAATATCAGAACTGAACCAAACTTGAACAAACAGACTAGGTAGATGTCTGTAGAGTGTTCCACTCCAGAACATCAGAATACACATTTTCTGAGGTGCACATGGGACACTCTAAAATAGACCACATACTAGCTCATAGAACATGCTTAAGTAAATACAGAGGAATTGAAATTATCCCATGCTTATTATCAGAGTTCTTATGAGGCAAGCACTCAGAAACAAACAGACAAACACACACTCACGCACACACACACATACACACACAGAGACCCAAGGATCAATGGAATAGAGGAGAAGATGCAGAAACAACTCCAGACATACTCAGCCACTTTATCTTTGACAAAGGATCCAAATACCCTCACTGGAAGAAATATATCCTCTTTAGTAAATGGTTCTGGAAAAACTGACTTTCCACATGCTAAAGACTAAAACTAGACCCATATCTTTTATCATGCACTAAAGTAAAATCAAAATGGATCAAAAATCTAAATATTAAAAGAGAAACACTAAATCTGCTGGAAGATAGAATAGGTAGAACTCTTGAAGACTTTGGTGTAGGCAAAGACTTTATGAACAAAACTCCAACTGCACAGGAAATATCAAAACAAATCAACAACTGGAATTATCCTCTTAAAAAGCTTTTGTGCAGCAGGAGAAACCACCAACGGAGAGAACCAACAACCCACAGTGTGGAAAAAAAAATTACCAGCTGTTTCTCAGACAAAGGACTAATATCCAGAATACATAAAGAAGAGGGGCTGAAGGGAGGGGAGGGCAATAGGAAAAAGGAAGAAGCAAGATACACCATCATGTACAGGTACAAATTCCCTATAATGTATGTTATCACTATGTATATCCTAAATGTAACAATAAATTAAAAAATAATTTAAAATTTTGGGCTGTGCAAAATTTTGTGGCTTCCCTCCAAAGAATACAATTAACTATGAAAAGGCAATAAGTGAAGAAATTTGCAGTTAAAAACAACTCAACAAACACCGCCTCAAACAGGTAATCAAGGTCAAATCAACAGAGATGTCATGTTGATAATATGGTCCCCTGATTAGACATGGAGAAAATTCCTCCTAACCACTGTAATCTTCTTTACAAAGCATATCATCCACTTTAATCATAATAAAAATATTAGAAACATTTCAATAGAAGGATATCTTACAAAATACTTGACACACACTTCTCAGAACTTTCAAATTAATCAAAAACAAAGTTTGAGAATGTCGCAGCCAAGAGAAGATCTACGTAACATAACTGACTGTTAAGTGGTATCCTAGGTATCCCAGGTGGGATTCAAGAACAGATAAAAAGAGACATTTAATACAACTAAAGAAATGTGAATAAACAATGGACTTCGATTAAAAATAAAGCATCAGTATGGTTTTATTAACTATTACAAATAAACCGTAAAATATTTTAGTTATGTATAAAGCTTGGTCCAGTATTAATTATAACAAATGAAGAAAAATGGTATAGTAATTAATTACAAACTGGGTACTACATCTCAATTTTTCTGTAAATCTAAGTTCTTACCAAAAAAATGTTTATATCTTTTAAATACCTAAAGTTTAACCACCTCCTTTTAATTTGGTTTTCTGGTTCTCATAGTAGTTTCTGCTAAGAGTGAACTCCTCAAATTTTCAGCAAAATGAAGACAATAAGCATCTCACATTAAATGTCACTGCCACTCTTTCTGGTACATAAATTATTATATTAACATTAGTATTAACCAGTTGAAATTTATTTCTTTCCATATATTCTTATTTCCTTTTACACAGAATTTGTTAGTATGATTTTCTTTTTTTAACTTTTACACACTTCCTCATTTTAGGAAAATTTGTAAGCCTTGTGATTTTTGGGAGGTCTAGATCTATATTTTTAATTTTATAACATATGCAAATGGTAATTTTTCTTCATAAGGAAAGTTTTTTTTTATTTTTAACAGCTTAGTATAATTGCAAGAATATCTAAAAACAATTTTCTCATGAGGAAGTGACAATCATATACAGTAGTATTTCTAACCACTGTTTCTATCTTCTATAAAATTTGGGAAACTCTCAGAAGAATGCAGTGGTGATGAGTGCAGTGAGACCACATCCTCTACCAGATCTGTAAGTAGCAAGACACGAAGCCTCGATTTTAATAAAAAGATGTGAGTAGTTATGAATGAAAAATAACTATATTAGATAGCTCAGCAGCATAAGCACCTGCCTGGCAAGCATGAGGTCCTGAGTTCGACTCCCAGTACCAACATACGAAAAAGGGGCCGATGATATCGCTCAGCAGCACATGAGGTCCTGAGGTCGACCCCCAGTACCCACAAAAAAAAGAAAAAAAGAAAAATAACTATATTAATCAAATGAATTTATGTTGCTTTTACCTCAGCATATGAGATACCTTGCTGTACATTTTTGCCACATGCACATTTTTCTTTTTTCACCCTCAGTAAAAGAAAAATTTTGAATGGAATTATTCTCACCTGGTGTAGACTACATAACTAAGATCATATTACTGGTGTTGTCATTCTTAAACTATGCAATATTTGGATTTTACACAAAGAATTCTAACATAAAAATAATAAGTTAGTAATTCTATCATGAAAATACAGCTCTAACATAGCACACACTGACCATACAAAACTGAAATATTCTTATAAACAGGCTAAGTACAAATACATACAGTGTGGATTTATACTGTGGATTAATAAAAAAGAAAGTTTTATAACATGCTCTTAAACTCGAATTAGTCTATTATGTAAGACTTTCAGTACTGAAAAAAGTATTTTCAATCTTTATAACTTATTTGAAGTTTTTCTAATGTGGTACATTAAGTAGGATCTTCAGTAATGTGACTTTTTTCAAGTTAGAAATAGGAATATTGCCTTATAAAATTATTTGCTGTCCCATACTTACTACAGTGCACTGAATAAATATCAGGTGTGTATTTGTGTGTGTGTATGTCTGTCTGTGTGTGTCCATGTGTTTGTGTGATATTACAAAACAAAGCAGGAAGCAGTGGCCAGGCCTGTTCTTACGGGCCTGTAATGCCAGTATGTACTCAAGAAATCTGAGGCAGCAGGATCACAAGTTCAAGCTCAGCCGGGGCAAGTTAACAATTTAGCAAGTCCCTGTCTAAAAAATAAAAGACAAATAAAGAACTATGGAAGTAACTCAGTGGGAAGACCATAGGTTCAATGCTAGGACAACAAAGAAAGAAAGAAAGAGTAAAGAATAGAACAAAACCAAAAATAACGGAGGAAACAATTAGCAAAAGTTCTCCTGAGTAAAAATTAAGAAAAAAGGAAGAATAAACAAAACATTAAATTTGTCAGAAAACAAACTACACCTTAAAAACTGGTCCTTCAATAGATGAAGTACAAAAATAAAAAATGAACATAGAATATATATTTCAGATAATTCCATACCTGTGAAAGCAAGTTATTTTTTTACTCTGAATAATGTGTACTGCACTTTTGCCTTCCAAATGAACTCCTTTCAGTACTACTATGTAGTTTTCAATAAATAGGAAAGTGAATGGTAGAAAATTTCTAGGTACACACTGGAAGATATAACTCCAAATAAATAAATTATAAAAATATATATATTATATATATATAAAATTTATATATATTATATATATTTATATATAATTATATATATATATATTTTATAATGTATATATATATATATTTTTTTTTTTTTTGGTACCAGGAATCAAACTCATGACCTCATGCTTGCCAGGCAGGTGCTGTAATGCTAAGCTATATACCTGGCCCAAATATTTTTAATAAATTAAATTAATTCATTATTTAAATGAGTTCTGAGTCTGTGAAATTCACACTTTTCTGGGAAAAGATGTTCCATAACAATGAACAGTGTCAAGGGACAACCTACAGAATGGGAAAATATTTTTGCTGGCTATGCAATGGGCAGAGGACTCACATCTAGAATATATAAAGAACTCAAAAAATTAGACTACGAAAAATAAAAGACCCAATCAAAAAATGGGCAATGGAAATGAATAGATACTTCTCAGAAGATAAAATGGCCAATAAATATATGAAAAAATATTAAACATCTCTGGCCACTAGAGAAATGCAAATTTAAACAATACTCAGATTCCACTTTATTCCATAAGGAATGACTATCATCAAAAAATGTAATAACAACAAATACTTTCAAGGATGTGGGGCAAAAGGAACTCTCCTACATTGTTGATGGGAATCTAGTACAACAGTATGGAAATCAGTGTAGAGATTCCTCAAAAAAACTAAAAACTAGGGCTGGTGAGATGGCTCAGTGGCATAAGCGCTTACCTAGCAAGCACGAGGTCCTGAGTTTGACTTCCGGTACCCACATACAAAAAAAGGGCCAGTGATATCGCTCAGTGGTGCGGGCGCCGGCTGGCGCGCGAGGTCCTGAGGTTGATGCCCGGTACCCACCAAAACAAAAAACAAAACAAAAAAAAACTAGAAATTCCATTTGACCCAGCAATCCCCCCTGCTAGATATCTTCTGAAAAGTGACGCAATTAGCATTTTATAGGGATACATGCATACCCATGCTTATAGCAGCATGATTTTTAATAGCTGGACCTTGGAAACAGAGTATATGTCCATCAACACATGAATGGATACAGAAAATGTGGTATTAACATGCAATTGTGTATCTGCGCCTCCTTGATGTCCTCTCATTCTTGGAATTCAGTTGAATAGAATCCTTTTCACTTACAACATTATCTACCAGCACCTATGGTCTATGGAAGTTTCAGCAAAAGCATTTTTAAAAGATGATAACACCCCACATTCCCCAAATATATCCTTAGCTGTTGGTAAAAGGAATATCCTCTGGTACTTTAAGGCAATAATTTTAGAATGTGGATGAATTGTGTCAATTTCATTCCAACATTTTTTCTCTGTCCTTGAATTTATTTACCAACATAGTGTCCTGGAATTGCTAACATTTTCATTTAAATTTCTGTAGGTTATCAGTGCAATTTTACCAATAATATAGAATACTCACAGCTGTGTATGCTGACACAGTGACCCCTAAATCTCCAGCAAATACACCTATATTGATGTATTGACTACATCAGCCAAACTTGTCTTTGTATTCACAGAACCAATTCTCCTATACATAGTCTCCCAATTTTTGTTAATACAAAATTATATACATAGATTGTTAATATAAATTAATGCAGATCTTCTGATATAGTGCCACTTTTATAAGTTATTCTTAATTGACTATCCCCAGAGAATTTTACAATGTTACCCTAAATAAGTGTTTCTCAAATTTGACTAAATGTCACAATTTGTTGGGGAGATATAAGAATTCCTGGTGGACAGGCAGTTCTCCAAGCCAATAAAACTGTTGTCCCTAGAAAGTGAACTTGGCATTGGTAACCATGACTTCAAAGCACAGACAAGTTTAACAAATGATGTTTTATAGATTAACTAACATGATAAATTAAAAGTATAGTAGACTAAGTGGTGGACTCCCAAAAGATCCATCCAGGATCTAATTCCCAGAAGCTTTGACTAATATCTTATATGACAAAAAAGAATGAATATTACCTTATGTGCCAAAAGATGGGACTAATCTAAAAATCTTGAGAGATGAAGGTTTTGTTAGTTTGCTTCCATGAAGATTTAAATGTAACGGCATCTATTCTTATGGAAGAGAAAGAGTAGTTTAGAGCAGAGACACAGGTGAGAGGACATACAAAGAAGAAAAAGTGATACGAAGATTGAGGAGCTGCCAGCCAACGTACACCAAAGATTGGTGGTTCAAACTGAAAATCATATAATAAATATCCATTCAACTGTACAAGAGCAACAAGTACTCTAAGGTTTCGTTCTGTGGGATTTTTAGGCAGGACTGCCTTCTCAGGTATGTAATTTGTAGGAAATGTCTGTATAATTGGTTTAAATCTCTGCATCTTGAAATTCTTAATATTTTTAATGAATGAAGATTTAATAAAGGACTTCATGAACTCTATAGCTAATTGTATCCTGTACCTTCAAGATTATCTTAAATATCCTTTCTCAGATATATATTATTTACTATGTGCACATGGAATCTACTAACAGATTTTGAAGACACTTGCTCTTTTAGATGTTCTAAAATGCATACTTTAGCTACTGTTTTTAACATCACTGATTTTTCCACGCTCACTTCAAAAATGTCATCTTAAATTCACTGTCAGGTGTCATTCCTGATTTAGTTGGTGTAACCTACACTTGATGTAAATATAATTACTGGCTTTTACATTGTTATCATCAAATCTGGTTATTTAAATTGTTGGAGCAACATATGCTGTCTTTAATTGCCACTCAAAATGTCTTCAAAAAGATTAAGGTAGGTTTTTTTTTTTTTTTTTGATCTTGATGAAGTAACAACAGACAGACTGTTATAAACAAGCCTTAGTTTATTTGCTGTCACAGCAGGAAGGAGAAACAATCCCTTGATAGTCCTTCAACTGTCAGAAGAGGGACATATATAACATTTTGGGAAAGATAGGCTCAATTGGATTTAGGTGAGTCTTTTAAGGAAAAGAACACAAATATCAAAGCCAACTGCACAATGATGTTTTATTATCGCTGCCTTTAATACTTATTATCCCCTACCATATGTCTAACACATACCTGAGAAAGGTCTTAAATAAATTTCAAGACATGAATAGTCCTCCTTCAAGACTGGCATCAGAAACCATGTCTTACATATTTGAGGAATGTAGCAATCTGTAGTTCTTAGTGGGAAACAGCATTCTGTTTTCTGTTAACAAACTAAATGTTTCAAAAGCTAGATTTCCTTTGTTATGGAAAGCAAGAATAAATTGGGTGAGAGAAATTCAGGTGATAAAATAAAAGACTGCACAGTGAATAGCCTGGTGAATTCTCATAACCTCTGTCCATTTTCAGGAAAATAAAAACACTGGAAATGCCATAATCTGCCTGGAAAGGGCTTGGGTCTTTACTGTGGTATTGAGTCCTCACAGAAAATTACCATTTATTGTGGCTTTAAATAATAAGCCTGTTTCCAGTGTTATGAATTTAAAATGTAACCACTTTATTAAAAAGTCACTTTCATTAAAAAGAAAATTTTTTAAATTAATTTATTTATGTTTTTTGGTACCAGGAATCAAACTCAGGACCTCACTCTTGCCAGGCAGGCGTTTGTGCTGCTGAGACATATTCCCAGCCTTTCATTACAAAAAAATTCTAAATCAACTCTTCCATTCATGGCAGTCTCTTAGAGAAAACAGACATATAACTGTTTAAGATACCTATCTATCTATGCTTATTAATAAAATTTTATTCATCAATACAAAACATAAACAAGTGATACCTGAAATCCATTCACCCCCAAAAAGAGAATAATTGGCATTGAAAAAACTTTGAATATTCTACGTCAAATCTATATCCTTTACAGCTTAGTGAAGAAATTATGGGTATGTGTGTGCAGGTGTGGAAAATTTATAATTATTACATTTCCTTATTTAATAAAAGTGAGTTACTGCATTTTAACTCTTTTGGGATGTCTTCCTAAAACCGTACATCCTTTTGATTTGCAACATGTTCAGGACTTCTGATTCTTGAACTATGAACAAATACCTTCAAGATTAATTAGAAGGCCTCAGGAAGGTTAATAGATGTAATCACAAGGTGTTCCCTCTTGTCTCTCAAGGAAATGAGTGTTTTAATTTTCTCTCTTTAACTTTCTGTATAAACAATGTGAAATTCTTTCCAGACTCTGTAATTACTCTTGTACTACCTTACATGCATGTAATCTGTTAATACTTAGCAATTTACAATTGTTCTTGCTTCGTCTTCTACATTGGATAGGGAGAGGATTTTTGTTGACAGGATCATTTTTCTTTACTATGTGAGATTAGCTCTAGCTACCTAGATGACTATTTCCAGAAGTGTGACCTTCACTTCTAATACATTTTTAATAACCTTATATTTAGATGTAATGTGCCTATATGGAAAAATGCCATAAAATAAAAAGCAAATAATTAAATTTATAGTAATGATCTAAAATATTTTGGAAGATATTTGGGACAGGCGTATATCTCCAAGTTTCTCAGGTATCCTTACACCTGAAAAGATGTCATTTCTTCTCAGCTCATGATAATGTCTACATTTTATTTCTTGCTGTTTCCTGTGGGCATGCAATTATGTGTACCAGTATTAGCTATGAGAATTAAAAATGGAAAAGGTTTTGTTAATCTGATGATAACCTATTTGTTTGGGGGTTCTCCTTCCTCCAGCCAATTTAAAAGATGTTCAACCACTCAAGAAGAAAATCATATTTATTTTAGTAATAAAATTATTAATCTAATTCTGCTAATCTGTGCAAAATTATCCATAATATTTAATATATTTTAAATCATGGTCTTTGTTTAGAAGTTATGTAATTGCACCACTGGATTCTATTTACTAGCTTTATTCTGTCTTACACCTTGTACCAAAAGCATAAAATTCCATTGCAACAGTTACACAGAGGCTATATTCATTGTAATTATGAATTTTTATGAGCCCATGGGGAAAGCTTGAGATGTGTGTATGGGCAATGTGAATTTTGTTGGACTTCCTTTCTTGAGAAATAAACATCGTAATTATATTCTATTAAGAATACTTATATACCAGTTATGTTGATTGTACTTTCATCACTGCGAATGTGCCCCTTCACTATATATGCTGTTGTATGAAACTTCATGAGCATTTTATAATGCCTTAGCCAGTGTTGTGGGTATAAAACAAATACATAATCAAACAAAAGACATCCTCAGAATAGGGGTCAATTCCTGTGAGGACAGCTTGTTATCCTTTTCACATTGCAGGAATCCAAGTGAATCAACTTTCTGCCAAATCATTGGCTTGTTTTCCTGAGGAGAAGTGCTGTACCAGTACCTCAAAAGTAGTCTCTCTTTCTAATAGATTAAATATTATTAGAAGACAGAAACTCTATTACAAAAAATCTATGCTGGTGGACTCCTGGTAGTCTCCATCTCTACCATCATCCTTATTTCATTCCTGTTTCATCATGGCAACTTTGGCATAGCCAAAGGCAAAGCCTCACTAATTTCAACTGAGTAACTTGTCTGCTGGGTTGTTCATGGCTTCTTCCATAGTCATTGCTCTTTGGTGGGCATTAATAACTGAAATAAAAATTTTTGTACTTGATTTCCCAATGCATAGGTCCATCCACATGCTTCCATCCACTTCATTTTACCTGATATCCCAGTCCTTTAACTTCCAGACCATTTGTCACTGTCCATAATTACAATTATAGTCTCACCTTTGTTATCATCTACTTAAGGGAAAGTAAATGAACAATTGTAGCCCTTAAACTTCTCTCCATTAGGAAAAATTTTACTTACTCTCATTTGAAAATGCACTGAGTGCAGCTGTAATGTGGTCTCTCTCTCTTTTTTTTTTTTTGGTTTACTCTTATGTACTAAGCCAATCTATCCATATGCCAAGCTCAAATTGTTGATATTTCCTCTAACTATTCATAAGTTCAAGGTGAGGAAAAGATGCAAATGTAGTGGGTGAAATGAAGATCTGGGATATATGCTCATGCATTTTATTTATTCTTCTGGTCAAGCTCAAACCCAATCCTCAATTAACTATTTCTGTCTTTCAATGAATGGTTGCTGAATCTGCCTAATTTTATGGGTTCTTAGTTTTGAAAGAAGCCAGACAAATTGGGAATATACCTAACTATGTTATTCAGAAATTTAACTCTATTTTCAACCTGGAAGCCAGAAAAGATGGGGGCAGACTTTTAAAAATATACTTGCTACCTTGCAAGGAAGAGACTTCTGCACTGTCTTCTCAAGGGGAATTCTGTTTCTTTATGGGAAAGAATGAGCCACTTTCCAAGACTCAGTTGGTATAGTGTCCAGACTAAGCATTCAGTGGTTTCTATGACTTAATAATCTTAACAAAAATATTTTGAATCTACTCCTCAGTTGATCCTAAACACAAGAGATTAAAAAGAAGTTCTTTGTAAGATACAGTGGAAATTCTGTGCTTTGCATCCTTAGACATTTCATTTGTCATTGTTTCTCTGTAAGATATCAATAAAAATTTATATATGTCAGTTAATTCCACCATTATTCAATATATTGTTTTCCATTAATTTTCAAAAACCTGGTGCATCACTCTGGACAGGATACCCCCTAACTTTGTATGACTGTCATCCTTTACTACTATTACTCAGGTTGCTCAAACAATGCCACAAATTGTACCCATTTACACTGAAATTGGAGGCATATTTAAATGACACCCACAGATAAACATTTCCAGTAATTTCCATTACTCCTTGTAAGAATTTGTCTTTTGAGGTGAGATATGAACAAATTATCCCTAGGACCAACACAATTTATAAATTATATATTATATCCTTCCAAAAATATAATTAAATATATACACAATAGAATACTGTGAAATATATGTATTCGTACTTCATTACATTTTTCATTATGAACCAGGTGAAATTGCGACATTCATGATTTCCATTTTTAGATTACTTATCCTTAGAATAGAAATTGTGTTATGTACAAGTAGTTAGTCTGAAATATATGGCTTGTGACAAATCCGTAAGAAACTATGTTAGGGAAGAGATGAATGAAGTCAAATTCACTTGAGGAGAAGAAAAGGCAGCAGGATAGAAAAGTTGTTTAAAGCAGAAATGTAAATGGCAGTTAGTTTGGGGGAAAATTAAACATTGTGAACACAAACAGGGAATGTCAAGAATGCTTTCAGGGAAAGAAATGAAGTGTTTTAATTGGGTGAAATATAAATAGTGCAAATGAGAGTTCTGCATATTTCTGCACTGCAGGCAATTATGGAGAGCTAATGACCACACTTGCGTAAGCACCAAGCAGGTATAGTTGTGGACATGCATTTTTATCACAAGCAGAATCAATTCTACAGCTGTCCTGGTTATTTACTGAAATATCCTGATTTTGTAAAGAGCTACCAAAACTTTTCACCACTGATTCCATGGTGGGCATAATGTTCTTTCCATTTTTGAAAGTGGTTGCCAAAATTTCCTACAGGAATAATAAAACAAAATAAAACAAAAAAGTCCATTCAGTCTTCCTAAACAGAATTTCATTACTCAAACTTATGTCCTTCAAAAATGGTGGCAAACTGAATCTCACAATTGGATATTTCTTGATAGTTACCTCAGGTTGTCACTGAGTATAAGAATAAATGTAATAGATAAATAAATGAATGAAGGCTGAAAATGCTATCAATTACTAAAGTCTACAAATTTATGTTTATTTGGTTAATGTATTTAGTGAAATATAAATACACAGAGAGGCTGGGAGTTGAGCTCAGTACTACAGCATGCTTACCATGTGCAAGGCCTTCAGTTCAATCCCAGAAACAAAAGATAAAAAGAAAAAAATTTAGTCATGATTATTGTACTAAATTAGCTTTTTCTTCAAAGATTAATAAAATGTCATGTAAAAATACACATATGCACATAAAGTAAGAGTGCACAAATATAATTTAAAACAAAGTTATCAATCTATTTTTAAAAACAATAGCAGTTTTTTAGAATCTCTTATCTAAAAGGCATGTTTACTTCCAGTGAGCTTGCTTATAGCACTAATTTATTTCCAACAAGTATAAATCAATATCTCATATTTAAAATTTTAGTTCCTGCCTTAAAATATTAAATAATTTCTAGTTATGATATTAATATAATTCTTAAAATTACAGAATACAGTCCTATATAAGGATATACACACATGTACACATGCTGCTACTTTTGCTCAAATTGAAATTAATATAAAGTATTGAGAATTTTGAAAGATTAAAAATAAAATAATGGTTTGGAGATTGCAACTGGTTTCAGGAGCAACAATAAAAATGTCCCTTAAAGTATTTATATCTGGGCCAGTGAGATGGCTCAGCAGTGCAAGCGCCTGCCTGGCAAGTGCGAGGGCCCGAGTTCAACTCCCAGAACCCACATATGAAAAAAGGGCTGGTGATATCACTCAGTGGCACGGGTGCCTGCTGGCGCATGAGGTCTTGAGGTCGACCCCCGGTACCCACAAAAAAAAAAAAGTATTTATATCTAAGCAAATAATTTAGATAGCAGGAATTTTTTTGAATGCTAGATAATAGACTGTACTAAGAATACATTTTGACTCTTACCTAAAAAGAAACAATTTCATACAAAGATGGACAAGGAAGCTTTCTATTCTGCATTTCTCATGAATTTATTATGTGTTTATAAGAAGTTTTCCTTGTGTTTTACTTGGTTAGCTATTTCAATTTTAAGAATTTCATACTTACTTGGAAATTTTATTTTGTTTATGAAACCCAAATATTGTTCAAAAATAATTGCTGAGTGAGCCTATGTTTCAGAATCATGCTTAATTATTTGCAATTATTATGAAGAAAAGGTGGCTTCTGACCAAACTCTTCACTAAGATAAGAAGACATAATACAAAGGACATGCATTTTATTTTATTTTATTTTATTTTATTTTATTTTATTTTATTTTATTTTATTTTATTTTATTTTGGTACTGGGAACTGAACTCACAACTTCATGCTTGCCAGGCAGGTGCTGGGCCACTGAGCTGTGTTCCCAGCCCCAGGAGATGAATTTTAAAAGCATAAGTCTCTGTAAATAATCAAGTTTTTAAATACGTCAAGAAAAATAAGCAGAAAAAGTAAGTGCTGAATGACAAAATATTTTTCCTTATCATGTATCATATTTGTCTTCTTTATTCTCTCCATTTTTTGATCTATCAATGTGAGAGTTTCATTAAAACACTTTTGGCAATATTAATTTTGTTTTAATGCATCATTTCCAGATGGTTTTTAATATAAAACATCAGAATTGACTTCAGACAGTTCCACCAATAAAAACAAGCAGACGAAAAGGCACACAATGATCCCAGGCATTACGTAATAGTCCACCACCTTAATTTTCATGTGAAAATTATTAGACAGGATTTAAGTGCTCTAAATTTGCTAATGATGCTCAACTCTTCCCCATGTGGCTTCCTCTGTGCTGTAGACACATTTAGTCAAAGAGGTCTGTAGTTGCTATGTTTCTTTACTTCTTTTCTGTTTAAATTTTATGTTTTACAACCATTTATTTCACTGAGGAGGCACCATATAATGATTTCTTTGGGGCTTTTTTGCTTCGTGTTTGGCCTTATAAAACTCCATTGGGAAGCTGACTGCCACAGAGAGTGAAGTTATATTCATTATATCTCACAGACTACCTCAGAAACACAGCAGAGCAATGCAACAAATTTTTTGTTCATTTTTATTCACTAATATCATCTCAAGACTCAGTGCTCATCCCTTTGGTAACAATAAATCACCAAACCTTAAAAAAGCCAAACAAAATAATTATTTAAAAAAACGTATTTGGTACCTAGAATGGTACTAAAAATAGCTAAACAAATATATGGGAAAACATCATAAAAATGTCTTTGCAGAACACATAGGATATTTGCTTTAAAAATACATTACTCGGGCCGGTGAGATGGCTCAGCGGCTTAAGCGTCTGCCCGGCAGGCTCAAGGGCCCGAGTTCGACTCCCGGAACCCACATACGAAAAAGGGGCCGGTGATATCGCTCAGCGGCACGGGTGCCTGCTGGCGCGCGAGGTCCTGAGGTCGAACCCCCGGTACCCACAAAAAAAAAAAAAAAAATACATTACTATTCATGCCAGAAGAACAAACTCAACCTCCAAATTCTGAAGCCTATTTCTAAGTAATGTACAAGTCAAACTGAGGAAAAAAATAAAATGAAAAGTTGGTTCAAATAAAGAATGGAAAAATGATCTAAAAGAAATCTATGGCAATGACAGTTGTGTCAAACTGAAGTTAAAGTAATTGCTTTTATCACTACAAATGTCATGGTTATAAAAATTCTACAGTCTTACTAAAAGTGTGACTTCTATAGAACTAAAATCTAATGATTTTTCTACCTTTATTGGACCACTGTTATAATTTTTTTTTCTTTTATTTGTGTACCGGGAGTCAAATTCAGGACCTCGTGCTTGCCGGGCAGGTGCTTGTGCCACTGAGCCATCTTACCGGCCCCACTGTTGTAATTTTAACACAAGATTTATGTATTACAAAGTGGAAAACATGGAAATACTTAAAGACAAACTCTACCAAATGGTTTCTTAATCTTACTTCTTTTGACTCTTTGGTTCAGAGGACATTTATTTATAAATATTTTTAAAACACTGTGGCATGTTTAGCAGCATCCCTGACACCTATCAAATGAGGACAGAAGCAACTTAGTTGTGACAATGTCTTCAGACATTTTGGTGTGTGTGTGTTTGTGTTTGTGTTTGTAAATTTGCTTAAAATCTGTTGCAGACACAAGGGGCAGATGACTTTCTTGGTAATTTGTAAATTTATTTTGCTTGAATAAGTTTGCTTTACTCACCTTTCTAATACTGAATACACCACCAAAATCTACTTGTAACATATTGCTAAAAGCAGTAAATAAAATTATTATCAAGATGTAAGAGAAATTAACTTCTCTCATATTTTTTGTGTTTACAGATAAGCTAGAACTTCAACATATATAAATAACTGGGAAACTTTCAGTGTTATTCATGTCCTTGAATTTAAAACTTTTGAAAAGTAAAATTTGAATTTCTAATTTCATGATATTAGCATGTACCATGGCAATAAAACATGTCTAAGATATTTTGTCAAGTTGCTCTTCCTATTGCTTAGACTAATTCATTGATTCAAGAATAGAGTATTGAATTCCAACTATGTTCTAGATGTTGTTATGAAAACAGGAAAATAAAGAAAATAAACTTTTAACTACAGCAGAACTTCACATTTTTTTATGAAAAGAAGATTGAGGATATAAAAAATAAAGACTGTAAGAAAGTAAATACAGTATATTTTAAATAAGTCTAACAAAACAGTTACATAATGTGTAAAGAAATAAAATATACAAGTTGTACAGGGAGTTTGAGTAGATCTGTGTACATCAGCTAACGTGTTAACAAGAGTATTTTGGTAGAGGTGAGAGCCGAGCTGAGATACAATGATGGACACTAGGCAGAACTATGAAGGAAAAGCATTTCAGCCAGACATGTAGCATAGAAAAAATTCCCTGAGGTTCAGAGGATATGGCATATTTGAATGATAGAAACTACACTAGTGTAGCTAAGACTTATAAGAGAAGGGTCAAGACACAGATTTTTCCTTAAAACAATTATTTTATTAAATAACTTATTATGGCATTGAAAATGGTGTCATGCTTCTAAATTATTAACCATTATATGTTAGATCAATGAGATCTACATTTAAATCTACCCTCTGAAATTCAAAAGTAGATTACACAAACTCCTATCGCATCTTTTTGAAACACAAGCTCAAAGAAAATGAAGTGCTCATTCTGCAGGCATTTGCTTTGCCATTGTAGTAATTTGATATCTCTTATTCCTCTACTTAAATTCCCTGCTTTTCAGGCCTCTCCTAAAAGAATCTATCTTGTAGCTTGTCTTTATCACAAACACTTTGATTGGATTTTAATGAAAGTTCTGATATACCAATCTGTACTTGTTCAATATAGAAAATAACATTGCAATAAGTTATTCATAAAACAGTAATAATTGATGCTACAGACTGTTGAAAATTCCTGGAGTACACGTGTGAATAAGGCAGAAAAAGTAATCTGCATTTATATACCCAAGGAATAAGGGAGATTAAAAACTATAAACATGATAAATAGTTAAATTATATACTGAGAATGCAGTAAGCATTACTGAAAAAGCAAAACTAATCCAAGCTGCAGGTGTATGAGTGTGTATATTTGATAGTGTTTGTTATAATTACAAAAAAAAGTCAAGCTATACATATTGGAAATGATATTTGAGCCCAGACTTTAAAAATACAACCTCTTCCATTTAATTTGTATTGAAGTAGCCATATAACTGATCAGTGCAATTATAATTCAGTATACTCAGCCAGTAGAAAATATGTCTGGCAGGCAGACATAAATAAGAGAATTTGCAGTTATTTTGAATGTAAGTTACACACTCAGTTCTTGCAATAGTCATTTCCTCTGACTGATAGAAAATTATAGCTTTTGTTCCCTGGTCTTAGACTGTGTCTTTTAGTAAGAAAATTAAATTTCATGGTTCTCATTTTTGGAGAATGAGTAATTTGTACTAAAACAAATTGCTATACTCCCTTCAATTCTTCCAACAG